>OY294067.1:48342638-50742638 GCA_958510875.1 Endomychus coccineus
AGTTTCCCTTAAAAGAATAAGTAGTAAGTGCGCAGCGATGTACTAGAGATAGATAGATAGATAGATAGATAGAGAGAGAGAGAGAGAGAGAGAGAGAGAGAGAGAGAGAGAGAGAGAGAGAGAGAGAGAGAGAAAGAGAGAGAGAGAGAAATATTCATGGGCTACACTATTAATACGCTATTCGATACCAGCGAAAATAATGAAGTTAAGCACCGATCTTAGAAATTAGTTTCCCTTAAAAGAATAAGTAGTAAGTGCGCAGCGATGTACTAGAGATAGATAGATAGATAGATAGATAGAGAGAGAGAGAGAGAGAGAGAGAGAGAGAGAGAGAGAGAGAGAGAGAGAAATCTTTCAGTTGAGTCGTTAATAATTAACCTCTCTAAAATATACATACCTTTCAGTATTCTTATATCCTTTAGTCAATATTTGGCGATAATCAGGTGACCAGTTACATAAAAAAAATAATTCTAGCAATTTTTTTATGAATTTCCTTATCAAATTATTACTGTGCAAACAAATATTCGGATGAAAATTTCACACCAATATTTCAACCAATAAAATATGTAATTTTTCTAGTCAGTCACCATGGCAACCCAGATATTTTTCTGAAAATTTCACACCTCTACTTTTTAACCAATAAGATGCCTTAATTTTGACTAGTTACCATGGCAACTAAAAAAATTTCCGGAAATTTTTTCGTGGCGCCAAGATATTTAAGTGGACATTTTTTGACAGTTGAAAAGGTGAACATATGATCTACAACCATTAAATATTGTAGATATACCTGTGAATAATGCAAAATTTCTATAAGAATTAACATTATTATTTATTATTCGCTATAAAGTTTCATTAAACAGAAACCACAAATTTGTTTAATATATTAATATTATGCATTAACAATTTATATTTGAAAAAACGTAGGATCTACAAACATAGTAAGATTTAAATGTTGTTTGAATTCTAACCCATCCTCTCTTCTTAATGGTGAATAGGAAGGTGACGAATTAATTAGATGTCTGTGTTTTAAGACATATATGTAATATTTTGAAACAATTTTGTTCAAATCTCTTTTACGCAAAAGGCCATATTTACTTGACATCTGCAGCAGACTTTCTCGGATTTTCGTAAACAAACCATTCAACTCTAACGCTTCCTGGTCGCAATCTTCCATTAAATTCGTTAAATATATTAATTTTGGATGACATATTCGCACTTGACTCAACTCTTTGAAGTATTTACATAAATTGTACTCAAAGCATTTCATTTTTCTCAAATTGTTTAACGCAAATGCTTACAAGAAATGTTTTACATAAGAATATCTTTGTTTGCTGGTTTACTATACAGTAACTCAATGTAATTTACCAATATAAACCTCATCTGTCAAAAGCATGGCCGCCTATATCACGGCCACCTACTGCAACAAACCATGTTAATATTATATTTTTTACATTAGAAGTGTTATGGATTACTTTAACAAAAAAATACATTTCTACCACCTTTAGTGACCTAAAATTATGAAAGGGCGATAGACTGATCTAATACCCATCTGAGTTTAGCATTTGGTGTAACTAAAGTTGGTAATATTTTTTATTTAACGAAACATGGTGTACTTGACAAGCAGTGAAATTAATTTAAAATGTCAGATTGGATTAATAATTTTTTTCCAAATTATGGTCTGAAATTTACTTACCGAATACCACGCAAGCTTAAATTATTCCTGGAAATTTTCTTTCGGGCACGAATATTTTAAGAAAATTATTATTTCCAAAATATTCGTGCCCTCAAGAAAATTTCCGGAAATAATTTAAGCTCTTGTGATATTATAAGTGAGAATATCAAGTATTTTTTTAAAATAAACTGAAAGTATGCTATTTTACCTTTGTAACGGGTAACAAAATAACGACTCCAAATAAAGTTCTAAAAGAAACGTGAAACGTGCGACAAAAAGGCTAGATTTGGAGACTTTAAACTACCACAAATAATTAGTGCGACTGAAAATAGTATTCCTATAAATACAGTAAAGTCGAAACTGTCAGTATGGACGCAGTTTTGACTGTTTTGCCAGAACAGAAATTATATTTTGGAGCAGAACACCTCTCTAAACGAACCAAACGAAATCCTCGCAGATTGGGCCTGAAAAGGAACGGAGATGATTACAAAGAGTCGGCAATCGAGACAACGTGGAACAATACAGCAAAACAGGTTCAAGAATATTACTTTAAGAAACGAAAATAATGTCCGTTTAAAGACATAAAATTTGAGTCATCACGAAAAGCTCGCAAACGTCGTACTCTACAAGGACATGTAGTAAAAAGAAGAGAAAGTTCAGCGCCCTTCTCGCATGATGACTACATAAAAATACTCAATTTCTGGAAAGAAGATAATCCAGAGGACCTTCAAGAAAATTTTATCATATTGCTGCTATTGAATTACCCTGGCGATAAAGCATCAAATTGCCTTATTTCCCATTTCAAAAAGAAAAAATACAACGACGAATCATTTACAAGTAGGCACTATAGTTTTTGCTAATATTCATTTTTTAATTGACCTTACTTACATTTGTCTATACAAAGAAGAAATATTTCATGCTAATGGTTTTTTAATGTCATATTATGTAAATTCCTAAAATACGAATAGAGATATTTTAATGTTACAGCAAGAATCGAATATAGCCCTGTATTTTCAAGGAGGAGTCAGTATCCAAACAGAAAGGTTATTTTCAGCTCCAAAGCTATGTTTCATGAAAACTGAGTAATAATATAAGGTAATCACCGTAAGAAGAAATGTTGTTTCCAGTTGGACAAAAGATTTTGTATCCGAAATTGAGTTTGGACGCAAACAAAATCACAAATCATTCGAACCAGTCAACAACAGTGACGTGTTTAGCCAAATCAGGGGTTAATGAACAACAATTAATCAAAATAATAGGACATTCCAACACAAATTCAATAAAAACGTATCTACCCATGAATAACCAACACCACTCAATAAAAATTATAGAAAATCTGCGAAAAAGGAGCATCGAAGAAGACGGGAGCGAAAAAACGCAAAAAAGCGCCAAAGGACAGCTAAAAGCCAAATAATATTTGTTGCCAGAAACGTCTTTAGTTGCTCCAAAAGACAGCGTCTCGCCAACTCATATTCCTCTTAACTTGACGTCAAACGTATCTATTGAAATACATAGTGAAAATGCTCCCAATCAATATCAAAACTGTACATTTTATATTAATTGCGTTTTTGATAAAAAGGTGTAAATTAATGTATTCTTAATTTATTTAGTGAGGCACTTATTTTGTTAGTTGTATTATATTATGGTGTAGATAAAATAATGCAGATTAATAAAAAAAAAATATTTTACAAACAATTTTCAAAATAAAATCATTCGTGCATATAACCCTTGCCTTGACGGGCTCGTGATTTTTTCAGTTGATATGCACTCATACTTTCATAAAAAAAATGATTGTGAACATAATGAAAATACTCCCAATCAATATCAAAACTGTACATTTTATATTAATTGCGTTTTTGATAAAAAGGTTTAAATTAATGCATTCTTAATTTATTTAGTAAGGCACTTATTTTGTTAGTTGTATTATATTATGGCGTAAATAAAATAATCCAGATTAATTAAAAAAAAAATATTTTACAACCAATTTTTAAAATAAAAGCATTCGTGCCTGTAACTAGAAAAATCCCTTGCCTTGACGGGCTCGTGATTTTTCCAGTTGATATGCATTCATACTTTCATAAGAAAATGATTGTGAGATTAAAAAAAAAACTGTATGCGCTTATTTATACTGAATTTTTTTTTGCAAGTGCCTTGAAGCGAATTATATTGGAAATTTTATGTCATCATAAAATAGTTTTCTACCGATTGTAGTAACTCAAACATAATATATAAGAATCTACTATGTTAAGTTTTAAAATGATATTTCTGTGCAACTACATTCTATTGAGAGAAATAAGAGGCGCAAACTAAATCTGTACATGTAACAAAAATTGATAAAACATAATTTTCTAAGAACTGTATAAACATAAATTGTAAAATAATATGTTTAATCTTACAATAGTATTTCTATACAACTACAGTTGAGAAAATAGAGAATTGAAAGCTCATGTTTTTAACTAATTATTACTATATAGGTACATCAAGAATTGAAAAAAAATATAATTTTCTACTAGTTGCAGTAACTGAAGAGAAGAATGAACTTATTCTTAAAATTCTGTGCAACTACGTTGATAAAATAAGGAATTTATTTAAATACAATATGGTGTGAAATTTTCTTACTAAATATCACCAGTGCTTAAATTATTCCTGGAATTTTTTTCTTGCTTACGATAATTTTAAGAAAATATCCAAAATTCCTGAAATAAATTAAACACTAGTGTGAAAATAAATCCATTCAGTAAAAAAAAATGTGATTGTAACCTAGAGCGATATATAAATAGAAGAATGATGTATGGTGAAAGGATTCCTACTGTATAAGTTCAAATCTATTTGCTCTGTTTAAGCGTTACTTCTTATCTCGTTTCAAACTTGCCTTTGTAGCTTATTTTATTGCATAACATTACCTGCCTGTTCATTGCCGATTACCAGGTGGCTCGTTGCTAATCATTATCGGTTTGCTTTTGTTTATTTGCTAATTTTTGCCTGCTCTAGCCGCTGCCTGGATAATGCTGCTTGTAAAATTGTTATTGTTCATCAATTATCTCATTTATTTCCAATACACTATAAAGTGAACCAGGTTAAATGTATTATGTACATGCCTGGTCTAGTGTATCAATTCGCGAACAAACTGGAAGTTCTTGGTCGTTCTTCGCTGGGAAAATTGTGAGTAAATCGTTCGACCGCTATGTAGAAATCAACAACGTCCCGTACGAACTGAAATTAGAGGAGGCTTCGTTCGCTACCGCCCACTCTGTCTTAATTACTCACTGCTTAAATATGTGGAAGAGGCTACACCTGTTTTGGAATAACTATGTTCGTCACCTTGAAGAAGAGATATCGGGGTGGTGTGAAGGAGAAATAAAGGTTGGCAGCCAAAAAATTGTCACACTGACTATAAGTAAGACACATATGTTCTCAATTCGAATAAACTTATGACATAGAGCATAATTTCACATCTTTCCACGTTTTTAACAGTCTATGGACAACTGTTAGTATAAAATATGTATTACAATTATGCATTTAACCTGCAGTGTCCGAAAGAGAAAAATGTAGGTAGTCGTATTTATAATAAAGGACCTAGTATCGTCCCTTGTAGAACACATATTATGTTGTAAGTTCAAATAAACTTTCAATGCAATGACCTTGAATATAATTTGCAAAATATTTTTATGGTTACTATCGATCACAGTTAATTCTGACTAAATCAATCTTGATGCAAATTAGATCTTATACTACAATGGTCATTTTGACTCACTGTTGTGATACCATAGTCACCGCGTTTGTCAAGGATGTGACTGTGTCCGTACATGATTGGTAGTTTCAAGAGACAAACTCTCATACTGAGATTTTGAGTTTCATGAAAGTCTATCGATAGGCGAGGAAATAAAGCAGAAAAGGTCGAACAAAAAAATCGGATGAACCGATTTTGATAATTTTTTTTTGATCAATTCAGGAAATCATTTAGAAAAAATTTTAACATTTTTTTTTCTCTAATGTGCATTTTAGCATTTCTACAGAGGAAAATTCATCTCTTTGAATGCACTTTCAGGAGATAATATTAAAAATGTTGAAAACATTTCCAAATATAGCCATAGTTTCTCACCTGGGGGTTTTCGGGGTCGCTGAACACGATTCCGGTGCCGGATTTGAACTACGGCGCACCTGAGGATCAGGACATTCTGGTACTATTGTCGTCTCCAGGGAATTCGTGAAATTATCTTTTGGAATTGGATGAAACCTGCTAGGGAGGTTTTCTTGAGCATACGGGTCGTGACCAAGTCTTTCGATAGTCACCTGGTGCTCAGGATACCCTGATGACCTAGGTCATCTCCATGGATTGTTTTTTAATATGCTCTGAAAAGCAACCAAATTCGTCTCTCGGGGGTTTTTGGGGTCGATGATAACGATTCCGGTGCCGGATTTGAACTACGGCGCACCTGGGGCTCAGTACATCCTGGTACTATCATTGTCTCCAGGGAATTCGCAGAAATTCCTTCTCCAAAGGAATGGAACCTGTTAGGGAGGTTCTCTAGAGCATACGGGTCATGACCATGACCCTCAACAGTCACCTGGTGGTCAGGATAACCTGATGACCTAGGTCTCCATTATGCTTTGAAACGCAACCATATTCGTCTCTCATAGATTTTTTGGGGTGCTGATCACGATTCTGGAGTCGGAATCAGGAATAATAAAAATAATAATGATAATAGAAACTACGTGATTTTAACAGATATAATATTTTTGATAAATAATTCAAAAAGTTGAAGTTGAGGTTCGTGTTTTACGATATTGTTTTTGTTGTTTTTTCCTGTAAGCTTATCTGTTGTATTGAAAGTCTTGGTCACGACCTCCCTAGCAGGTTTCATCCCATTCCAAAAGACACTTTCACGAATTCCCTGGAGACGACAATAGTACCAGGATGTCCTGATCCCCAGGTGCGCCGTAGTTCAAATCCGGCAACGGAATCTCGCAGGAGTCGAATTTCGTTGCATTTCAGAGCCTATTAAAAACCGATCCATGGAGATGACCTAGATAATCAGGATATCCTGAGCACCAGGTGACTATTGAAAGTCTTGGTCACAACCGGCAACCACAAGAGAACCTTCCCACTAAGTATCACTCCATTGCAAAAGAGAGTTTTCCCAATTCCCTGGAGATGACGATATTACCCGGATGTACTGAGCCCCAGGTGCGTTGTAGTTGAAATCTGGCAGGAATCGTGATCTGCGACCCCAAAAACCCCCGAGTGAGAAATGTTGGCTATATTTGGACACGTTTTCAACATTTTTAATATTATCTCCTGAAAGTGCATTCAAAGAGATGCATTTTCCTCTGTAGAAATGCTAAAATGCACATTAGAAAGAAAAAATATATTTTCTAAATGACTTCCTAAATCGAGAAAAAAAAATTATCAAAATCGGTTGATCCGATTTTTTTTTTACTTTAGCCTTTTTTGTGTTTTATTTCCTCGCCTACGAAGATAAGTCGGAGAACCTTTCGGCTACCAAGTAGCCATCATCAGAGTAAATAAAAATGTACCTGTTTAAATACTATTTGGGGATAATAATGCAAACAAGGGGTTACCCTCAGCTTCAAATAGTATTTAAAAAGGCACATTTTGATTTATAATTTAGTTTACTCTAATGATGGCTAGGTAGCCGAAAGGTCCTCTTTACTTTAACAGTATTTTTAGTGGATACGGGCAATTATTTCTTATTTACAGTGTTATAGTGTATACACAGCGTGAACTCTTTTATAGTTTATTAGTTTTGATATATTAAAAAAACATTTCTGTGTATCAGTTAATGTAGTAGGTATAACTGACATTCAATGCAATGTGTTAATGTATTTCCATTTACGGACATTTTTTTATGGAACCTTGATGATCACATTAAGATAACTGTTTGTATTGAAATATTTATAGATCGTAAACAGGTAAGTTGAAACAACTGAACATTGAACGCATCATCAAAGGTGAAAATTGAATAGGTCCTATTGATGTGGAAGTATTTCAAAGAATTTTATTAGATAGAAATATTAATCTACCTAATTTTTTCACAATGCTGTTTTGTCCATTGCGTCATGATATTATATTTTTCGGAAATGATTTATGTAGTAATTCGAGCACAGTCTCCCACGTTTACCAAACTATAATCATTTGATGATTAATGGTCTTCGCGTTTCATTCCTAGCCCATTGAATAATTATTACTCATGTAATATGTCGATTTGATTAACAATTGAACTTCATATACTTTGCCATCATCTCCAACATACTACCAAGGAGAAATACTTCCTGAATTCGTAAGTTTCAGTCTATTACACTGGTGGAC
Organism: Endomychus coccineus; assembly: GCA_958510875.1. NCBI lineage: Eukaryota > Metazoa > Arthropoda > Insecta > Coleoptera > Endomychidae > Endomychus > Endomychus coccineus. The sequence goes on from OY294067.1 coordinate 48,350,642, forward strand.
GGATATTTATTTCAGAAATTTTGGAAAAAACACATGGAATTCTCTTCATAAATAACGTAGTTGATTCGCAAATGACTTTTTCAGCTCGAGTACCCTTAGCTTTAATATATGAATTTGTAGTGGTTATAATAAGAAAGAGTTATGAATTAACTGTGACACCTAGATCAATAACTTCCCTCATGTAGGAACCGAACATCTATTGCAAATGGTTAGAAATTGATAAGTCGTGAGAATACAAATTTATACCTTTCGAAATAAAAACCATTATCCAGAACAAAGATAAAGCAATACTGGCACGTTGTTCACAAAATGATGGACATCATCCGGGGAGGGGCAGTTGCCTACCCCCACAGATATTAGGAAATTGGGCATAATGGTTAAGGTCTACAATGTCGGACGAATTTATCCAGAACAACGATGAAGCAATACTGGCACCTTTTCTTCACAGAACGATAGACATCATACTTAGACGTGCGCATGGGGGGTGGGCAAGGAGGGGTAGTTGCTCATCCCCACACATATTAGGAAATCGCGCATAATAAAACATAGTTAAGTCTACAATGTCGGACGAATTTATCCAGAACAAAAATAAAGCAATATTGGCACCTTTTTTTACAGAATGATAGACATCATACTCAGACGTCCGGATGGGGGAGGGGGGCAAATATGAGCAGTTAGAGAAATTTTCCGTTTAAATCACAAATAATCGGAAAATCATAGAAGCATTACTTTTATACTTTGGTAAAATCTCTGATGATATGAATGAAACGTAATGAAAATTTAACTACTTGTTTCATAAGTACTAACTGTAAAATAATGAAGATATGGCGGAAAATGGAGTGAAATCTAGAGTCAACAAGTTAAATTGAGGATCTTCTTCCAACTTTTATACAGGTCAAAGTGGTAGGTATTTATCGAATATAGTGGATGAATTATAGAAATAACAAACTTGACTTCGATTGACACACATTTGTTAGAAACTAATTTAATCGAAATTTTGAAATCTTAAATGTGGTAAATAAAGGTATACTTTTAGATAATTTTGATTACTCAGAAATTATTAAATATAAGCTCAGTAATCTTGTAATCCCTTTTTCACCTTAACAACATGTCCCAAACTAATTAATTATACATAAATTCTCGGAAAATAGATGTTTCAATTTCGATTCTTCGTGTTTCTGTTCGTTTCGGCGACGTGGGCATTTTTAACGAACATTAGTACGATAGGAACGTCTTGTGATGATACAATTAGTTTTAAAACAATCACGTTTTAGACATTGATACGTCTTCTGATGATGGTCGTGAGACCGAAACGTACGTGAAGACGAAAATAATAAACAAACATATGTGTTAGTTGACCTATTTCCCGATAATTTATATATAGTTCATACTTGGGTCAAGAATCATTATTAGCAAACTAATTAATAGATTATTATATGCACGAATGAATTAATTACTATTATTGTTACATTTTTTCGCTTGTGTGTGTTAAATCTATGTCTGTGATATATATTTACTAGCTGTTGTCCGCAAACAGCCAAAAACATATTATGACGTTGAATTACATATGTCATTGAACATTCATTCGAATTAACAACATATATATTTTACTTCTCATTCAATTTCCTGGAAGTCAAACTGGACGTGTCTTGAATTTGGGACAATCAACAATGTCACCGATACAAAAACAAATGAATTGGTTAATTTTACAATACAAATCAGATTGTAATTACAATAACTTCTTTTAATAATGAATCCAATTATAATTTTTTGGTAATGGGATGCACCAATGGATTCCGAAACATGTAGTAAAGATCTAAAAAATATTTAAAATCATTTAATATTCCTAATTTACCAAAAACATAAATAGTTGTCACAAATGTATATTAACATTACATACCAAGATATAGGTAGATTAATTAGAAGATTTTCAAAATTGCGTTGGTTTCTCCAGTCTGAGTTCATTTTAATCAAGAGAATCAATAAAAATCCATTATCTCACGATAACTCGTGAAATACACGGAAGGGGAAACAAGATGTCTGTCAAAATATGAAGGAAACATACTATAATAAAATTGCATGAGTCTTGAATAAAAAGCATTGTAATGCTAATGACACATTAAAATTATAATTATTAGAAAAATGAAATTTTAATATTTAATTGTAAATTTAATTTATTGAGTCTATTGTCATTATGATAATTTTTATTCTAGATTTATGGAATTTATTAGAGAAGTATATTTTTTTCACATTACGACATCTTGTCTGATGATGAGAATAATATTTAAATTTACGAAATCGGTAGCCACATTATGATGTATTGTGAGATAATAGACCTTTATTTTATACCCTTCAAAAAGTTTTTTATTATGAATAATGATCATAAATGAGAGGTCCGAAGGTGGAATTCAGAACTGTTTGACAAGCAATAAAATATTAGAGAAATAAATACATAATCCAAATCCAAATATATATATTGTAGCGTGCGCTGTAATTGAGCTACTAATAAATAATAATTCAAATGTGGTTCTAAAAATATCTATGGTAACTATGGAGTACTAATGAATGTATTAAGATATTGTGCCATAAAATCAGCACTCGTGCTCGACTTGTGCGAATTCGTTAGAACTGCATTAAATTAATCTCATTATTCAAACTGTGTTCCTAGAACTAAATAATTCATGAACATCATTTAGAATTTAATAGTCTATTCAGCAACTTTTAGTTACTTCATATGGTTTCCTAAACATACCGTGACGGGATACTGTCTGCTTTTCTCACCACAAGTATTATTAGGGAAGTATTGTATAACAGGCCAAAAAATAATTACAATTAGACTATTGTCGAGATGAGTACACAACTGTGGAGACGATCGTCAGTGCACAATTAAGCGTAATCTGCTTAATCTCAATACCAAAATGATTATGGAGCCAGACAGAATTCCACCTGTCGTTTTCAAGGAACGTGCTCCAGAATTAACACCAGTTTTCTGAAGGCTGTTTACCATTTCGTACAAACTTGGTGTGTTTCCTTCCAGCTGGAAGACACTATTATCGGTGTTCTCTAAAGTGATGGAGAAAGCAATCAACATCGAGCTTATCCAATACCTAGAGAGCTCCAAAATCTTGAATGATATGGCTTTCGTTGACAGAGATCAACAGGAGACCTGCTTGCCTACGTAACTCACGAATGGCAGAAATCTATTGATAAATATGGGGAAGATGTAGCATTTGATCGAATCTGGCACCAAAGCCTTCTTGGGAATGAATGGACATCTGGTAATGATTTGGAAATGGAGATCTGATAATCTAGTTTAATGCAACCAAAATTCAAGCTTGCATCTTCTCCAAGAGGGCGGATCCCACAATCCCTAATATGATGATGTCAGGTACAACTATTCCACTTCACATAAACTTGGTTTTCTATTCCATGCCAACAGCTTTACATCATAGCAGCTCCTCATAATCCACCAGACCCAGATTCGACCCGTCTGGGAGTACTGTTCACTTGTTTGTAGTTCGGCCCCAGACATACGCTGAAGCTCTTGGGTTATATCCAGAAGATAGCTATTCGTCTGGTCGATGACTTCTTTAATTGATGACTTACGAATTCATTGACCTATCTAGAACATCATAGAAAGGTGGGCGATCTCTCCATTTTCTACAGATAGTTCGATGGTCGGGGTTCATCTGAAATCTCGTATGTTAATCCACCACGAGAGATTCCATATAGGCGAACTAGACGAGCTCAAGCTAGTCACTCCTTCATTGACAAGGTCGAGAGCTGCCGAACTTCTTCCTACCAGACATCATTTTTCTATCGAACGGCGAAATTGTGGAACTCTTTGCATAGTGAGGTTTTTCTTTAAGTCTATAACACTCTCAATATTCCACGGCTGGCTCAAACGATGTTCTTCGAACATTATAGGTGTAGTCAAAGTATAGGAAAAAAGTGTAGTAGCGGGGATGTTTGGTTCCAATTTCAAACCTGGTGGTATCTCATTGATACGAATGTCGTGAATGCACTTACATATGAACCATTAACACAAACCCTTAACTGAGCTTAAGTTGAAATCATTCTAACCAATCAATCTTGCAATATTTATTTATTTATTCATTTATTAACGGGACGAACGCTTTTACAGTATAACAAATTTAGTAAAATATCAGGTCATTTTTTAAGGATTTTTCACTAGGTGGCCAAAAGAAAAATATCTCCTCAAACACCCAAATTACTGACATTATTTCAGTTAGGTGTTGTTCACGCATTTTCGAAAATTGGTTGTGGCCAGATTATGATTACTACGTGGCCACGGCGGACTACTACGTGGCCATTTGGCCACGTTCGTATTACTTAAAAAATGCCCTGTAAAATATAATGTATCGTAAAAAGAATATAAAATAAAGAGTTTACGTTGCAAATATACACAAACATATACATACATTCGTGATTACATAATTTATCTATGTTGAGCCAGTTAAAGCCCTTTGAAAAGCAACCAAAGAAATATTCCAAAAATTGAGAATATTTGAATAATGATTTGTGGTGGTTAAAATACGACAAAATGGAGAATGCATTAGGTAGTTTGTTCTGCTATAATATGCTATGTGAAGTATATTAATATTAGCCAAGCGGGTATTCATTTGGTAAATACGGAAATTAATTTGTGATTGTAAATCAGTTAACTAACTCATTATTAAGCATGAAGAAAAATTTTAGATCATTATGATTACGTAGAATGTTAATTTTTCAATATTTAGAATAGATAGGCGTAATTGAATTTATAGTCACGAAATCTAATATCCATTTTATAGGCGGCAAATCTTAAGAACTTATGTATAACCCTTTGAATCCTTATAAGAAGGAGACGAAGGAGACCATATAGAAGAGCAATACTTAAGGTGCGGACGCACCAATGCTGTTTGATATCTTATAGAAACAATGTTATGAAATTCGCTAAGAACTCTTTTTATAAAACCTAAGGACTTAAGTGCTTTATTAACTATATAATCACAATTTGCATTGAAAGTAAGCTTTCTGTCTTACTTAGTACATCACTTCACTTGATGTGTGATATGGCAAATTAGGTAATATATCAGACGAATTTTATGAACATGACACATATTAACATTATGATTTAAAATTACATTTTAAACATTTTACGAAACATTGTGTAGACTGTAAGCTTGGTATCTTGTCATTTTCAAAAGTATAATTCAGTCTATATCTAACGTTAACTTGACAAATTAGAATGTTAAACAATTTTTAATTGTCCACAATTTTATGAAAATAAGTTGGCTTCATATGTTAATATTGAGTGAATATGTCAAATGTCAGATAATCAATAATTTATCATTTTTATCTAACAAGCTATATGAGACAGAACTTAAAAAGAAAACGTAATATCTTATTTGGAATAAATCTCTTTCATAATTATATTCGGTAGTAAGTTTTGTAGTTCCAAATATTTCATATAGTTTCGTTCAATTTATTGTGAGAAACTATCGAGAATGGTTAATAATTTCTCCAACTCAACCTTGATATTTTCTTCAATTTCGCATAGATTTAAAAGAGGTGTTGACAAGATACATGTTCAAGCTATTCAACTATCCAAACAAACAAATTAAATATTTGGTTTCGGAATATAAATACATATATACGATGTTTTACACATCTTTAGGGATTTATTTTAATAACCAAATTATGGAGACTGGCCATTTCAACAATAATAATGCAATCCACATTAACATGGAATCGAATTTAGTAATTAGTCCTGTAACAGAATTAGGTTGACGTTAAATAAATGATATTTTTTGTTTTTTTTTGACGTTGAGTTCATTGCGAACTGAACTGATCTTCTTTATTTATTTTTATTGATATTGATAAGTGAATTTCCTGATTTTTATTATCAATTGATTTCAGACAAATTCACAAACATTATTATGTCAAAAACTAAGCCGATCGAATTATTCAAAATAAGATTTATGAAGAACGTGAGTTGTGTTTGCGGATTATAAAAATACACATTGTGATATATTTTATTTTCACGTATCCGTCATTTTCACATGGACTAATTCTGAAATACAAAATAAAATATGCATAATCAAACAAGCCGTGCGATTATTGATTTAAAAATATCGAATAAACAACTCTTCCTAAACAACTTAATTGCTTGATTCAAGACTATTTATTTCAGTGTTCCGTTATAAATTGTAATGGAATAAATTAATACTAAATAATGACTAGATGAAAGTTCATCAAGAACTAATTTGTTCACTCAAGACTTTAACGTTATCGTCCGGAATTGATATTCATTCTGACGAAAGACTTTGACATTCAAATACATCAAGTTCGTAATATCTAACTTTATAGGTACAAGTTATTTTTAGAAAATACGATGCGTAAAAAATGTTGATATTGCCAGGAGTAATAAAATGTATTTATCCATTAAAACCGTTAATACCCAAATTGAAAATGTTGTGCGATTATTATACGACGAAAATGTGGAAAAATATAAAGAAAATATAGATATTAATCTCGAGTGTTCTTTGGGTGATTTTTTTTAATCCCTAATAATTGACTAGTTACTATACAAATTTCGATAGTATATTAATTTTATTTGCCTAATTCTGCCTCGTATTAGATTCACAGTAATTAATAGTATTACTTAATTTTTAGTAGAAGTTGATAAACGTATTTTGATACATTGATATTTTTGGGGTAAACCATTGAGAACTATTATGTGATATTTCAAGTAATTGACAGTTTGTGTAATCCGAATATAAATTGCAATGAGGCTTGTTTGAATTTATGTCGGATTCCTCACATGACACTATGGTAACTGTGAGTCAAATTTGCATATTTATTATATTATTAATATACGTTATATTATATTTATTCAACTTTATTTTTTTATTTTTGCTGTAATATAGACTAGCAATCAGTACTTAACACTTTCATAAACATGTTTCCTGTATTTTGTTTACTATAACTTTTTTTTTGTATCATAATTTTGGGGCAATACAATATTTTGTGATATTTTATATAAAATTGAGTTTACGTTCATTCCGATAAATCGAAATAATATAAATTGCAATGAAAGATATTAATCTCGAGTATCGTTTCGGTGTTTTTTTTAATCCCTAATAATTGACTAGTTATATTGTATACAAATTTCGATATAGATGTATTAATTTTACTTGCCTAATTCTGTCTCAAATTAGATTCACAGTAATTAATAGTTTTATTTAATTTTTAGTAGAAGTTGACAAACGTATTTTGATACATTTGATATTTTAGGGGAAAACCATTGAGAACATATTGTGTGATATTTCAAGTAATTGACCTTATGTTCAACAATTTGTGAAATCCGAAGATAAATTGCAATGACATATGTAACTTTCGAGGCTTCTTTGAATTTTTGTCGGATTCCTAACATGATACTATGTTACTATGGTAACTGTGAGTCAAATTTGCATATTTATTATATTATTATGTATATACATTATATTATAATTATTTAACTTTATTTCTCTATCTTTCCTTCGACATAGGCTAGCAATCAGTACTTAACACTTTCATGAACATGTTTCCTGTGTTCTGTTTACTAGAACTTTTAAGGACGAGTATTTACATGTTCCATAATTTCATACTCACAAATGAGTATTTATTATTATATTAAATAGACTGGCAGTAATTATTAATGTTTATCTATATTTTTCCTGCGTTACATACACCCTTGGTTTAGTAACTTTAAAAACATTTTCTGATATGTTATAATTTTGGGTGGAATAACATAATATTTCTTCATTAAATTCATTCAATTAATTTTTATTATCTCAATAAACAATGCGTAATTACACAAGTTGTGCGTTCATAGATAAAAAATTATAGACCGGTGTTCCATAACAGGATAATCACGAACAATATAAATACTTTTTAAATAATGAACAAGGGCACATACCTACATGGGAGATGAATCACAATCCAAGTCCAATCAATGTCACCTATTTAAATTGAACATAAGAATGTAAAAACCATGAGTATGAAACAATAAAGCCCTGACACACGAATCTCATGTAGCAATGTTTACAACATCGGACGCACATGCACCTTCGAACACTGTTTACACCGAAACTGACGATCGGAAGTGGATGCGGCGAGTGACGAGCGACGCGACTCACAAGAAATGACACCCCTTTCACTTTTGGTGACTCTAGGCCGGTGCGTTAGGAAGCGGTAGTGTTTTAACTGTCGCACTGAGTGACTTCTGCTTGACGGAACGGACCTCGGTGCCGATACCCCGGCCTTCGTGGCTAGAGGACTATGGTTCTGCGGACTACTACACTTCGAGAGAGACACTTTCACTCTCGTTAAGCCAACAACTGTTTGCGCGTCCGTACTCGTGCAGCAGTTGTGTCCTCTCTTCTACTTGCGGTATCGCGGTTACCTACCTGGGTCCCATGTCATATTAAATATAGGTAGGACAGGTTCTCCTATTATTTAGATTATTATAAGCTGTCATAATTCGGTAATGACTGCACTTAGAGTAAGTTTGTCTGGGTTTTTTATTTCCCTGAATCCTCAGCCAATTTATTATATTTATAATAAAAAACATTTACTAAACTGATTGCGAATTGAATAATAAATTGTGAAAAAACATATATTAAGACATCTGCGAACAACGTGTTAACCATTGCTTAACCGCGCATCGACATCCTCAGGAAGAGCTGTAAACTGATTTTTTTTCTACACTTTGACTACACGAGAGGGTGACCTATAATGTTCGAAGAACATCATGTGAGCCAGCAGTGGAACGTAGGGAGAGGAAATAGGCATTCGAATTTTTCTTGAAGGTTTGGCAGTTATAGGGAAAGACCTCACTAGGCAAAGAGTTCCACAACTTCGCTGTTCGATAGCAAAATTAAGTCTGGTAGGAAGAAGTTTTACAGACATGCAAAGTCTGCATGTCAGGTCGCCATTGTACAGTCCCATTTTGTTTAGGTGCCCTTTTACTGGCGCATGGCCAGTCATGAGCCCTGTTACGACTTTTATTTTTTCCCTATTTAGTGCTAATAGGTCTGTCGTTCTTTTGTTACACGGGGCTTTGATGTATTTCTTCCCAGGCTCGTTTCCTGGGATTTTTTTCCAGTATTCTTTGTGGTTTTCCATGATCCAGTCTTCTACAGACCTTCGTGCTGTACGTTTTGGTACCCCCGTGGTCTGTTCAGGATCTGGAGCCTCTTTCTCTTCTCCGACCCTCTTTTTGCAAGTTCGTCGACTTTTTCGTTGCCTGTAGTTCCCTGATGTCCCGGCACACAAATCAGCTTAACGCGGTTTTGGTCTGCCAGTATTTCAAGTTCTGTTTTGCATGTCCATACCAGACGGGATGTCACTTCTTGACCTCTCATTGCCTTAAGTGCAGCCTGACTGTCTGTCAATATGTGGATCTGCTCATCGTCGATGGCTCTCCGATTGTTTTCCTTCACACATTGGAGGATTGTATATACCTCTGCTTGGAAGACAGAGGTGTGTTTACCCAATGAATAGCTCAAGCCAATCTTTGGGTTTCTTGAATATACTACTGCACCTGCACCTTTTTCAGTCTTAGACCCGTCTGTATACCAGATATTTTCCTGTAGAATGTCGTCCAGGTTTGTATGTTCAAATTCAGTCCTTTCTGGTATTGATACCCTGAATGTGTTGTTAAAAGAGTATCGCTCTGGAATGTTCTCATGCCTAACACGTTCCTGGTCACGATTTTTACGATACTCATGTGTCCTGGCCGAATGTGAACATTCTCCAGTGTATTTTGTTCTCTGAAAGCACCAAGCCTGGCCTCTCCTTGGATTACCAATTGGAGGGGAGGCAATCCCAGTAGCCCCTGTGATCCCAAGACATGCAAGTCTCTGGACCTTGGTCAGTCTTGTCATGGTCCCTCTTTGTTGTGTTTTAGGCCATCATACCAGAGAGGCATATGTTATTGCGGGTTTAACCACCATGTTGTACAACCAGTAGAGCATGTTCGGTCGTGGCCCCCATTTTTTCCCGAAGGAGCGTCTAGCCACATATAATGAGGTCTCCGCCACAGGCTTATAATAATACATATAACTTGGATTGAATACATCCAAAAAATTTAGTGATGTATAGTATTTCTGCAAAATTTTAGAAAAGAAACGAAAGTGCTTCAACCTTTTTTACTAAGTAAACAAGTTATATAGTATAGGAAACATTCTGTAATTACTATTTTTTAGGAAGTATGTGATTTGACAGCATATCAACCCTTGGATCAACCTTCTGCATCGGTTTTGATATCTGAAGATATTCAACATCCAGTTAGTCTTTGCAAGTCAAAAGTATATTTTCAAATCTGTGTTCGATACCATTTACACTTCCACTTTTCGCCATCCGATGAATTAATTATTAGTGTGGCTGTGCCATTTCTAATTTATAAGTATGTGAAAGATAAGGCAAATAATTAAGTATTCATATTATTTGCTGTTTTTTACTGGGTATTTAGTACTTTAATACTAACACAAAATGTTATAGAATATGAGAATATAAGACTCAAATAAATTTGTAACATAGGTATCTGCTTTATTTATATATTTATTTACAAGACAAAGTATCAAGTAAGTTTTTTATTTCATAGTATGTTGAACAAAATTTACCTTAATCAATAACATTATCACAATATCATCAATACATAATATATAACAGAAAAATAAAATACTAGTCTACATAAACAAAGGTATAATTAATATCAAAGATAATCTTCTATCTTCTAAGGCATATTCACTAATAACCTGTACGCATGTTTTTTGAAATAATTTAAATATGTAAGATTTTTAATTGTGAATAGTAATTTGTTATACAGTTAGATACAACTGTTGTGACAATTAGGGAAGTGAGTGGTTGTTAAAGAAAATATGCTGCAGAATGACAATGGTGAATACTTATCTCATTATATATTATTACGATTTCTTTATGTTTAAACAAAATTGAAGAAAATATTTGTTTTAAAGCGAGGATTTTTGCTAGATCGGCGAAACGTCAGAAAAATGATGGTAGGGAACGTTGACGTCAATACCACGAAACAAATGGAGAAAAGAGGGAAAAGACAATTGCAAGAAGCAGCATCGCCCCATCATTGTAAGAACTGTCAAGCTACAAGAAGATGCTAATGATTCTCAAATTGAAGACTCCTTGGTAATGAGACTTAGTTTGCCATCACTTTTTTTGAATCTTGCCCAGAACCTCCAATTTCTATTTCATCTGGACAAATGCGTAAAACTCTGCCAAATTTAGCACGAGAGTACCATGGATAGGGTCTCTATGATCGCGGAGCAGCTGCGATGTCCTCAGCTTTACTTCAGGACCTAGCAATTGTGACCAAAGATGACATTTCATCAGTTATAGATCGCAGTAAAGTAAGACGCGGAAGATAGAAGCTTACAAAGCAAAATCAATCAAACGATGATGCTGAAATCAATATATTTTGATGGCAGAAAGGATTTAACAAGAAAAAGTACGGGGTCCATTACCCCGTAAACGTTACTAAAGAACATGTGGTTTTGGTGCGGGAGCCGATGTCTAAATATTTAGGACATGTTATTCGATATATATTAAAAATTCTCAAATCAATGTATAACCGTGCTTCTATCGCGAGTTACTACAGTAGGTGAATTGAGATACAGTCGAATGGCGCGCATCTCATATTGTTATATACAACCAATTATTGCACCTTACTTCTCTCTTGTAAAACAATACCAAAAGCGGATCCACGGGGAGGTAGTTTTTTAGTTCTTTGAAGAAATAGATCAGTGAAAAACTCCATCACTCGGACAGAACTCTGAATAACACTGAAAATCGAGATTGTGAACATGCAATCACTTATCTTGTATTATGCGTAAGACGGCTGAAATTTACAGTACTGCACAACACCAAATAACTAGATTTATACACAATTTGTATGAAATTTGCGTAAATCTGAGTCATCAAATGCTTTAAAATTAATTTATGTAAATTTTACATAAATATATTTGTGAAGTTTACTCTACGTAAAATTTACGTAAAGTTTATATTAGTTTTGTCAATAAGGTCAAACTTTCTGTGCAAATTTGCACAAGTTACTCCGCCATCACCAAATATGATAGAAGGGCCGATTGTTATTAATTCTGGCATGGTTTTGACTTGTAGGGAGCTACATACAAAACTTGCAAACAAATTGATTAGTACGCATTGTTTATAAGCAATTACTTTAATTTCAGAACCGCATGTAATAAGCTGAACCCTATAAAGTAGATTTAATCAATAATATCAATAGTAATATAGTAATATATAAAAATGTAATGATCATGGGGGGCTGGTCCACGAGATAGTTAAAAACGTATAGTCGATGAGTTATTATATCGCAATAGGCAAGTAAATCTTTATTCAAACCAAAATTTATTGCTTAGTGAATTAATTTATTTTATTCTTTATATTACAGAAATAATCTGAATGATTCGGCGTTTGTTATCATCAACTGATTAGAAGCAACCTAAAGTGACATAATCTGAATGATTTAGTGTTTGTTGTCATCAACTGATTATAGAAAATACATGTAGAAGCAACCTAAAGCGACAGTGCTTGAACAGTTTCAGGCTTTACCGACAAAAAGATTTGTTGTGTGAAGCAAGATAGATTGCCAACACTTCCGCCAAACGTCCGGACTATAGTTAAAATTAGATTGATAGACTGTGAAACTTCTACTACAAAACAAGCAACTCTCCGTTGCGATCATCTTTGAAATTCAATCAAAGAAGGCATTCACTTCTTTCATCTACTAATTCCAATAAAAAACAGAAAACCTATTAAATTATAAAATAAAAACAAACATCCTCTAGCACTTTTAATCCAGAATTAGAACTGGCAAGGTTTAAACGATTTTATACATCAATAATGGACGACATCAAACTCGGCACATCCTAATCTTTTAATCTTAATGCATTTTCAATTATATTTTTACAACTACATACTCGGCATAAAGTTAACTATATTTTGTTTTGTAGGTATATCAGTTTTCATAAGTACATAGTCATTTCTAGTGTAAGGTTGATGGTCTATGTAGTCATAATTGTGAAAAAGTGTAAAAATGGCGAAAATAAATCATAGTAATTTTTCGGATTTAAGTGAAATGTTCAGCCAAAGAGGAAAACTTCTCTTAGTTTACGAGGAACTATAAGTTTAAAGAACACAACAGAAAATTAGCTTCCTGAGAAACTAAGTGGAGGTGCATCAAAGATAAATGTAAAGCACATTTTCATACTTTAGGCGAGTCAAAAAGTCGAGTTATAACAAACCTGAGTGTAACTCATAATCATGAACCAGAACTAACAAATGTGTTGCAAAGACAAGTTTTAAGTCATTGTTTGAAGAGAAAAGCCGAAAATGATATAACAGAAAAACCTTCCAAAATGATTAGAATGGAGCTAGCTAAAAATGATGTGTCTTTAAACAATTTGACAATAAGTGATCTACAATGTGCTAGAAGAAACGTTTACACTGTACGTCGAAAATTGTTGCCAGCTTTGTCAAAATCACTATCGAAAGTTCATGAAGCTTTGAATGAACTTCAACCAAAAACCAACAGAAATTTATCCGAAAATTTTGTGATATTTAGCTGTAAAAGTAATTTAAAGTTTTTAAGTGCACAAAATATCTCATACAAATGTTTACGATACATGGTTTTTTTAACGGCCATTATATACCATTAGTTTTTTGTTTATTAAAAGACAAAAGTGAAAAAACATATAGGTTTTGCATATCAAAAATTAAGTAGTAGATTTTGAGATATCTATCCATAATGCAGTGTTAGAAATTTATGCAAATGCTAAAATTACTGGGTGTCGATTCCACTTAACTCAAGCATGGTACAGCAAAAAGAATACCAAGACAAAAATTCTGAGATTGGAAAGTGGCTTCATTATTGTTTTGGTCTTTTATTTTTGGAACCAAAGGACGTTGACGATTGTTAAATTAAGTTAAGCCAGTAGATGAAAGATTTGAAACATTTTCTGATTACCTTCTCGAAAATTATTTGACAGATAATTCGAAATTTCACACCACGTATATGGGCTGATGCCTCTGCTGCATTAAATAAGACATTTTAATGCATCCATGTACCAAACGCATCCTTCTTCATTTATTTTTGTAGACGCACTTCTTAAAGTACAAACTGAAATCTATATTAAATGCAACCATGTTAACAAAATTCATAAATTTAAAAATATATCCACTAAGAAACGTCATAATTTTGTTAATTGTAAAATTATAGAATATAAAAATAGTAAGTTGTCCAAACTGCAATCTGTTAAAATAATATCGCATTATTATGCAGTTAATTAAAATAGTACTGTGTAAATATAATTTTGAATCTGTTCTTCATGTGTACCTATATGTATTATGTATATTTTAAGTTAATTAAAATAGTACAGTGTAAATATAATTTTGAATATGTTCTTCCTATGTACCTATATGTATTATGTATATTTTAAATTAATAAATTTTGTTTTAATACTACATCAGTCTATTTCTTGCAAGCAGAGGGAGGTATTATTATTCATGTGCCGAGTTTAATCATTTTAAAAGTGAATCTTTTAATCTCTGTGTCGAGCTTGACTATTTTTATTTCGTATACCTGAGACATGTGCCGAGTTTGTATTACCCCCACTGATATAGTTAAATATAATCCCGTACCTGAAAAAATTGACCGTTACCTATAGAGTTGCATCCCGTGGTTAATCCAAACCAAATATCCCCACGGGTTTATAACTGAAAGACTGTTTTTAAAAATGTTGGGTAAATTTATTCATGAAAGTTGTTAAATGAAACTATAAGCTTACAGAAAATAATACGTTCATTTTTTAAAGAAATAGTAGAATAAATATTTATAAAGTCGATGGTAGAAGCCGTTACTTTGTGATAAATTATCATATTGATAATTTACTTTGTTTTTATATTATAGAATATTGTGACTATAGTTTCGAACACTAGCGTGTCATCTTCAGAACGATACAAAAATAATTGTGGCAAACATTTTTATGATCCCGCTTTTACAAAGTTAATATTAATATTAAATTCATTAATATCTTTGATTTCGATCCTAAATTATTCATGTGATATTGGAAAATAGTCGTTGTTGGCTTCTTCCGTCATTGCATCCAAAAATAAACTTGCACATAACCTAGAATTACCGCTTGGAAATTTATAATGCTATGTTCTCATAAGTGTTCAGTTCATGTTACCCGATCAAGAGGATTTGAACGTTATTCTGGATGTTTCATTGATACATGTATTATTCATCAGTTACCTAGATATATGACTCTTATAGCCCTAAGTTAAATTTGTTAAATAGACATTGAATACCTGGATATCAAATTTTTGTCATTCTAATGCTAAATATTTGAACATTAATGTAATTTTATAGCGACAATTTTATTACAATGTTACAAAATCGTTAATGACTCTGAATTTGGCCCTGTATACTTAATTCACAGTGCAGCATACAAGGATATTAAACAATAATTGTACAGGTGGCCCGATCTTATATTTTGAAGCTTTCTTCATGAAGCTTGATTGATTGAAATGAATATTAGAGAATATTTGTTTTTTAAGCCACTAATAATTGCTTGCTATAAATCTAATTTTATCATGATAGATGGTTTTTAATTACGTAATTTTCTAGAACTGAAGAAAATAATTTATTGTAAGTTTCTTCGATTTATTTAGAAGTAAGGCTGATTGCAACATCTGCGCAAGATTGTCGATCACAGGTAAGAGCGCTAGCTGACCGTATTCCCTGGCCGTGTAATAAAAATGGATAGATGAAAACGCGTCAAATTACGATATGTTATTTCGTTGCTAATATTTATTAGTTATCTAAAGCTAACATAATCTCAACCGAGTATTTTTTTTATACTTTGACTATACGATAGGGTAACCTATAATGTTCGAAGAACATCGTGTGAGCCAGCGGTGGAATGTTGGGAGAGGAGATAAGCATTCGAATTTTCTTCAAGGTTTGGAGGTTATAGGCATAGGAAAATACCTCCTAGGTAAAGAGTTCCACAACTTCGCTGTTCGATAAAAAAATGAAGTCTGGTAGGAAAAGGTTTGGCAGGTCTCGAGCTTAGCAGGTGACTAGTTTGAGCTTGTCTAATTCGCCTATCTGGAATCTCTCGTGGTGGAACAACAGACGAGATTTTTGATGAACACCGACCATATCTATAGAAAAGGGAAAGATCTCCCACCTTTCTACGATGTTCTAGAGAAGTCAATGAACTCGTAAGTGTGACATCCAATTAAACAAATAGCTCTCCTATAGAATCCTAGAGCTTCAGCGTATGTTTGGGAGCTGAACTCCAGGACAGGTCGAATCTGTGCTTTATAGATTATAAGGAACTGCTGGGATGTAAAGTAACTCTTGGCACGGAATAGAAAACCAAGTTGTTGTGAAGCGGTTTTCGCAATGGACTTCACATGATCTCCCCATGAGAGTGTGCTGTTGGTGGTGATTCTTAAGATTGTTATAGAAGACTTCATAGGAATAGTTGTACATGACATCATCTTATTAGGGATTGTGGGATCCGCCTTCCTGGAGAAGTCGCAAACTTGAGTTTTGGTTGCATTTGAACTCTACTAGATTATGAGATCCCCATTTTAAAATCTTTGTCAGATCTCCATTAATAGCGTTAACCTGTCCCTGTCTCGCTCGCCTGGTTTCATTGGATGGTATAGGGGCTCTAGATAAGAAAGCGGCATGAAGTGTATGATTAGATAATCGTGCAGATGCAAAGCTATGGAGGGACAGGTGGTCACTTCCAGCAGATCGTTGATATGGAGCAGAAACAAAGTTGGTGCCAAGAGAGATCGCTGTGGAACACCAACGTTGATAGTTTCGATGGATGCTCCGCCAACCACCACATGGAGTGATCTATCGAGAGTAAGTGACAAAGTTGAGGCGGCAGACCTTATGATGGACGTTTCTCAAGAAGGCTTCGGTGCCAGACTGGGGCAAATGATTATCCAATGATACAGCTAGAGATTCCCTATGTTTTTCAATAGATTTTTGTCATACATATGTTATTTGAACACATCAATTTCCACAATTCTTTAAACTTTGCGTAAAATATAAATGAAACAAAAATGATGATACAATACAAATATTTATTAGGTTAACAACAAATTCCACTTTGGATCGAGCCTCGTAATATCACTACCATTTATAATCATATACCTGAAATTATCTACCGTCAGGGCAGAATTAGGAGCATTCTGCTTGATCTCAATACCTAAAAGACAATGAAGCCAGAAGGAATTCGGCCCATAGTTATCAAGAAATATGCCCCAGAATTACCACAAGTGCTTTGCTGATTCTAAACCCTTTCATACAATCTTGGCGTTTCCTTCCAGCTTCCAGCAAGTCGGCTAGCGTCCAAGAAAACAGGATTGAAGGCTTCTCCTATTAATTATAGATCCATTGCACTAATATCTTTGATCTCTTAAGCAATGGGAAAGCAATCAACAATGTTTTCTAATACCTAGAGAGCTCCAAAATCGTGAACAATCGGCAATACAGATTTCGTCGGAGATTCACAGGAGACCTGCTTACGCAACAAATGTATGTCAGACATCCAGAACAATTAGGCGCATTCTGCTTGATCTCAATACAATGAAGCCAGAAGGAATTCGGTCCATAGTTATCAAGAAATGTACCCCAGAAATAACACAAGTGCTTTGCAGATTCTAAGCCATTTCATACAATCGTGGTGTTTCCTTCCAGCTGCAAGTCGACTAGCGTTCAAGAAAACAGGATTGAATGCTTCTCCTATTAATTATAGATCCATTGCACTAATATCTTTGATCTCTTAAGCAATGGGAAAGCAATCAACAATGTTTTCTAATACCTAGAGACTAGAGAGCTCCAAAATGGTGAACAATCGGCAATATAGATTTCGTAGGAGATTCACAGGACCCGCTTACACAACAAATGTATGTCAGACATCCATTAAAAAATAACTCTACTTGTGGTTTTGGAAATCTCCAAAGCATTAGGCCAAGTTGGGAAACTTCCGAAATATGGTTTGCCGCTCCAGCTTTGTCGTTTACTATCGATTTTTTTTTCAGACAGATCACTCCAAGTGGTTGTAAACGGAGTTTCCTCCGATACAATAGCTATCGACGCTAGTGCTCCACAGGGATCTGTGTTGGCACCACCATTCCATATCAATGATCTGTTGCAAGTGATGTCCCGTCTCGCTTTGCAAATGATGGTAAACTTCATACCGCTTTTTCACCTAGAGCCCCAATCTCATACAATGAAACCAGAGGAGTTAGATGTAAATCTATCATATTTTTGAACCCATATAAATTTTGAAACATATCCAAGACAATAGTAATTCAATATTAAATGATAAACTTGATAGTTATAACTCGCAGATTGTTAATAATTGTAAATAACCTCAACCCACTATTAATTATACTGTTGTAGCAGTGTTCTATTTAAGAATCACATTTCTAGTTCTAATTTAGATTATAACCCGCTTGAAAATGCCACTGTGTGACAAAACAATTGTCAGCAATTAAACTCTGCAGTTTGTGTAAATTTAAATTTGTTTCAATGGTTACGCTAGTTTTTACAGAAATTTTAAGCGTTATTTTCTGTTTTTATGTCATTTTTAAGCTCTCTTGATTGTATTCTTCTTTACATCTTCTAGTACTCATGGGTTAATGTTCCAGTTCGATTTGCTACCCATTGCGCACTTGGATATTAAGAAAGATGCTCGAGGGGTAATTTCGCTCCCTATTAAGAGTGATCAGTAACTTTTTTTGAGGAATTGTTCCAATCGAGACTTGGAACAGAGACCAAATCTCCTTTTTTTAAGCCAGCTAGGAAACAACGTTTCTCTAAAATCATAATAATAGTCCAACAATGAACTTGTTGATAGTTTCAATACTTGGTTTTCAAATAAACTGACTTCACAAATCCAAAAAACAAACACATCTATTCTTCAACCATGGATTTTCATGAATCAGCTGTGAAATGTACCTTCCATTTTGAATGTCCTTCCCCATTTGCAAACGAGTGTATAGAGATAAAGTGGGGGAAAGAAATAGGTGATAGAAACAATCAATTCCTTATGCAATAATCTTTAATCCCTTACTATACAATTCATTTAATAATATTGTCTTTAGACTATGAATATAATTAAAATGTAATAAAGTTTAAAATGACATTACAATAATTACCTATAACACAGTAAAACAAAACACAAAATCTTAAAAATTGTTACCCCTAAGCGTTCAATGTTGTGTACATATTACCATTATCACCATGTTCTCCATTTTCTTGTATACACTATCCAATATCCACAATTACTGAAAAGATAATAAAGTTCGTTGATGAAACTTACAACATAATTAAACAGGTGAAAATGAAACTTTGGCGAGATGGGCAGATTTTGATTAATTTGTGAATTTCGTTGGGGCTTGCGGATTTATAAGATTTTGCGGATGCGGTAACGTCGCAAGCAGATTTTTAATTAGGCTGTCATAGAAAAACGTAACGCTCTCTAGGAGCAGCATGTTGTCATATTTCATTTGCGTCAGCCGTCAACACTTTAATTATAATTCAATTTTCTTTACTGTTACGCTTGAACACTCAACTTTATCGTAATTATGGGAGTATCACTCCTTAGAATCCTTTCTATTCTGTTGGGATATATACTCTGTTCATGATAAGAAAGGCATAATGCCATTGTTAGTAAATAGTTGAAAAATTTCTCGAAATAAGTGCTGCTCTATCTTCGTCAAACCAGGAATATTTCATTGCCGGATAAATCAGTTGATTATAATCAATAAACTTGAAAGTTCATACATTCGTTGTGAGTTTGAATTTTAATACAATTAACTTCAAAGGAACAGAAACAGTTCTTCTCAGGGCTATAGTTCTACCTACAGCTCCTCCAAAGGATATTTACCTTTACGTCGTTAAAAAATCAGTATAAATGAACTCGATAATTCTGCGTCAAATAAAAGTCTATGTTAACGCTTTCAAAGTTTTCAATTTTTATTATTGAACGATAATGCATGTCAATTATTCAAATAATTTATTACATTTAATATCAAAGTATTGTTCCTTACTTATTTTAAACAGCGACTATTGTTACGTCGCAAGATATGAAGGGGTAGTTGAGAAAAGCTAGCTTCAGATAACAAGTGATGACCAAGGGATTTCTGTTTGATTTCGATTGAACTCGAAAATAGTTGGGAAGTAATTATTACATAAGGCATCAGAATAGACACAGCACACGATCTATGAGTTCTGTGAATTGTTGAGGTTACTCGGGAATTGAACTATAGTCCCTCTTGGGTTATTTACGACTCTTGGAAATCTGAGTAGTTATTTTTTTATGCTTTCAACCATCTTCAATAATTTAGCACAATTTTTTTTGTACTTTCGACTACACGACAGGGAAACACCTATAACGTTCGAGGAACATCGTGTAGGCCAGCGGTGGGATGTTGGGAGGAGATAGGCATTTGAAATTTTCTTGTGGGTTTGGAGATTATAGGCATAGGGTAAGACCTTACTAGGTAAAGAGTTCCACAACTCCGCTGTGCGATAGAAAATGAAGTCTGGTAGGAAGAAGATCGGCAGGTCTCGAGCTTGACAATGAAGGGCCTATCTGGAATCACTCGTGATGAAACAACAGACGAGAATTCTGATGAATATCGACCATGGAAATATCTATAGAAACTGGAAAGATCTCCCACCGTTCTACGATGTTACGAGAGGTCAATGATCTCGTAAGTGTGACATCATTAATCAGACAATAGTTTTCTTCTGGATGAAATCCAAGAGCTTCAGCGTATGTTTGGGAGAAAAGTACTCTAGGACAGGTCGAATCTGGGCTTTGTAGATTATGAGGAGCTGCTGGGATGTAAAGTAGCTCTTGTCACGGAATACAAAACCATGTTTTTGTGAAGCGGTTGTCGCAATGGACCTCACATGATGATGGTGCTGTTGGTGGGGATCCCGAGCATGGATATGGAAGACTTCATAGGAATCGTTATACCTAACATCATATTAGGGATTGTGGAATCCGCCTTTCTGGAGAAGGCGCAAGCTTGAGTTTTGGTTGCATTAAACTCTACTAAATTATCAGATCCTCATTTCAAAATCTTTGGCAGATATGTCTGCCTCGCTCATCTGGCTTCATTGGATTGTATAGGGGCTCTAGATGGGAAAGCAGTATGGAGTGTACAATCATCTGCTGTGACAGCTGTGAACGGGACAGGTGGTCATTTCCAGCAGATTGTTTATATGGAGCAGAAAAAAGTTGGTGGCAAGACAGACCCCTGTGGAACACCAGCGTTCATAGCCACTGTATCAGACAATACTCCGTCAACCACCACACGGAGTGATTTATCTGAGAAAACTCGATAGTAAGTGACAAAGTTGAGTTGGAACATTTCCTATATCATCAGGTGATTGAATAATATCTTTTATTATACTTAGTTTGTTCATATAATGAATCGCTTTCATTCAAAATGAATTTATTCAAGCTGAACCCACATTCTGGGTATGTCTCATCATGGGTAATTAATAGTTATTTTAGCCAAAGAACAAAGTTGATTGTATTTAAATTCATCTACATCTTTTATATTTGCTACTTTATTCCAGTACTAACCCAACCTAGTATCATTTGAAAACCAGGCTTCTTTAATAATACACTATTATGCCTGTTCTGTGTATATCAGTATTTTCCATGAGTAAGAGAAACAAATAAATGTTTAAAGAGTCAGTATACCTAAGAATGAGAGCTACTATAGTCATATCATAATTTCAGTTGCCAGTACCTACTACTATTTTTTCTTAAAGTTTTACAAATTAGATTTCATCTGAATCTCTTCATATAGACATGGTGAATTTACCATCTTTTTATGATCAGTCGTTATCTTATAAAATTCTTATGATTCCAAAAGATGACCACTCCACTCTAAGCTGCTTATCTCCATTATACCACTTTCAATTTAACCAGATAAGATGAGAACTTTGCATTCTATATTCTAAGCTAAGAACCCTGAAGTAGTCTGGCGTTTTTAGTAATAGTTCCTGAACTATTGGGCGATCTAATTCAAAATTTAAACCACATTCTATAATAACAGGCCAATTTGTCAATAGTACAAATGAAATTAAGATGTTGACATTTAGAAGCATCCCAAGAGTATGCTGCATTAATGCAAGTAGTTAGAGAATATGATCCTCTACATACGATAAATTAACAGCCATTCTTTGGTTGTATTCTCTTCCAAAATAAAGACTTTCATGCTGGAAATTTTTGATTTGGTTTTGTGCACTCAGATATTAACTTAAGCCTTGACAAAACCAAATATGACAATTAGACAAATATGTCCGGGATTAATTCAATTTGTCCAAAATTCTCCGCTCTCTACAAATGCAATTTCAAATGACAGCTGCTTTTTTCGATGTGTTATGAAACTTTGAATTGTTACGTTTTCAACAAATATCCGTATAGCATCAATTCTGCCCATCTCAATGAAATGCAAAGGAATAGTGAATGATTACATACCAACAACTATAATGTGATGATTCAGTGCAAGCTGGCCAATAAAGCTAAAGCTACCGTGGCGGATGAGGTTTGTGTCGCATATAAAATTGAACTTCCCGTGACAGCGAACTAGCCGAACTCCATCTAGATAACTAACCATAACCACAACAAATAAGCCACACCAAGAAATTCTTTGTTTCATCTATTTTGTTCTATTTGGAAATTCATGAGTATTAAATTTGAAACGAAACTTATTCTATGACCTTTACGCTTATCATCTAGGGATCTTTCTGAATATGAATTCCAAAACAACTCAATTAACTAAACATGACTTATTTTATATTGTGATATTTTCTACAATCGATAAAATGTGACTCATTATTATTTTGTATTATATTTAGATTATTGAACCTTTACAGAGCCGATTGTTAGTTTTGACTAAGCTAACAATCAACTCCATAGCGGTTCAACAATCTAAATATAACACAAAATAATAAATTGTGAAACACAAACTTACACTTGAATAACAATGTATTGATAATTGTTTCAAAAAACAGTGGCATCTTCTGAATGAGTTGGATATGAATAATCTTAATTGAATTTTACTTTGGTTTTTACATTTTTTTTATAGAAAAAACTGAATTAATTGAATTGTAAAAGCCAATCGTCAGTAGATGGTGAAATACTGTAAATTATAAAATCTGATAATCTATGACTGAATATTAGTTTAATTTTATGTGTAATTATTGGTAAATTACTCGGATCTAAAAAATACAAATATTGTAACAATTTGTTGAAAAAATTGTTTGATTAGGCTAAAGTTAAAATATTATTATAGAAAAATTGATTAACAGCTCGAGTCATGACGTTAAAATAAGAAAATGCTTCAGGAAAATCATGCCCTGTTCATCAATACTCTCGAAGAAAAATCAATTATTTTAAAGGGATTAAAGAATATGCCTATATGTCATTGACATCATACTTACGTTTGAATTATCGTTAAAATGTTATTCATAATCAGGGAACTAAATAAATCAATTTATTATCACTTTTATTATATAAACAGGAACGTGAATATAGTTTCGACAACTAGCATGTCATCATCACAAATATAAGCATATAAGCGATAAAAAATCAAGTCAATGTGTTTTATTTTATCAATATGATGAATTGTCACAATTGAATGAATTTAAAACTGAAAAAATTTGCACTATCCAAGTGTTTGCCAATATCTAGATATCTAGATTTTAATTTGAATACAATAAAGGCAGCCAGGGGTTTACATTACAAGCTAAGTTGCAACCATTGTAATGCTTTATATACAGGATGATTACTTCATTAATAATTTTTTAACTGTGTGTAGTACTAATTGAAATAAACAACATTTTCAAATAGCTCTAAAATAAGAAGGTTCCCCTGTTAATACAAAAAGCGTCCAATACGGCTCTGTCAAAACAATCTCTTCAAAGTTGTCACCATTCTCTTCTACAAAACGCTCAACCCGACGCGTAATTAGAAAATACTTCAACATTTTGTAAAAGCTCGCTTATTTTTTAGTTATTTGAAAATGTTGTTTATTTTTACACATAGTTAAAAAAGTTTCAACTAAGGAATAACCATGTTTATAAAAGGCAATCTGGCAGCACCTTCTCCTACCGATGCTAGAAAAATGAGAAGCTGTAGACTGAAAATAAGATCAATAATAAAATAACTAATTTTTGAACATTAGACTAGTAGTGATATAAAATACATAAATATTTTTTCCCAATAAAATTCTCACACCTTTATTATATAAGTGAATCAACATTAGAACATTGGATATCTCAGATGTGGTTGTTCAAATATCATCTTTGTGGAGATAAGATTTTAATGTGACAGAAATACAGTATTTGAGACGTCATGAACGGTCAGTTATATCTTTTCTGAAATTTACTCTACACGAACTATAACGATTATTTCCAATTTTGACAGTAACGCCATGATCATGATCCTAAACAGTTATCTTGTATAACATTGAATAGAACAAAATAGATTAATAATTTACATAAATATTCTTAAAAAACAAAAAATGCGATGATAAAAATAAGCATTCATGTTCGATACCAAAAACAGGTCACCCATTTTGTGATATCTGATTCTTCATTCCATTACTTACGAATTCATAGGTTAAGGAGTAAATGGTCTTTAAATGACAAGTAATGAATTATTTCAACTCAAAAAAAATATGCATGAACGATTGCTTTCAAATACCAGTCGCTTCACTCCGATAAAAAATTAGTAATATAGAATACCCGGCAAGGAATTCTCGATCTCGGAGGTAAAAATTCCGAGATTGCATTTCTAAAATAAAATTTCAATGTTTTGACAAGTCCAAAATAGTAAATATGTGAAAGGTACATATTGATATCGACAAATATCAAATAAACCTTGGATACTTTGATTTTGATTCTAGCAGAAATGTTAATATAAATTATCCGTCTAGAACGGTGGTTCCAAACCTCTGGCGGGAGGGGGAGGTTGGCTAACGATGGCTAATGGTAATGGTGAAACACCAAAAAATAAGGGGTTAAGGAAGTTCCAGTGCTACATGAAAATATGAACTGTAATTTTTCTGTTATTTTTGTTTTATGTAATGATACTGCCTGATATGATTTTGTATCAAAAAGACTAGTCGAAGTAAGAAGTAGTGCTCAAATTTTATTTTTTTCTGCTATTTTTGTTATATGTAATACTGCCTGATATGATTTTGTATCGAAAAGACTAGTCGAAGTAAGAAGTAGTGCTCAAATTTCAATTTTTTCTGCTATTTTGTTATATGTAATGATACTGCCTGATCTGATTCTGCATCAAAACGACTAGTTAGTAAGCAGTTTTTAAAAAATCTGAGAACCTATTTCTGTTATATGTAATGATCCTGATCGGATTTTGTATCAAAAAGACTAGTTAGTAAGCAGTTTTTAAAAAATCTGAGAACCTATTTCTGTTATATGTAATGATCCTGATCGGATTTTGTATCAAAAAGACTAGTTAGTAAGCAGTTTTTAAAAAATCTGAAAACGCGTTGAAATTGTAAATCGAAGTAGGAAGTAGTGCTCAAATTTTAATTTTTTCTGCTATTTTGTTATATGTAATGATACTGCCTGATCTGATTTTGCATCAAAACGACTAGTTAGTAAGCAGTTTTTAAAAAATCTGAGAACCTATTTTTGTTATATGTAATGATACTGCCTGATCTGATTTTGTATCGTAGACTAGTATGTAGTTTTTAAAAAATCTGAAAACGCGTTGAAATTGTAAATCGAAGTAAGAAGTAGTGCTCAAATTTTAATTTTTTCTGCTATTTTCGTTATATGTAATACTGCCTGATATGATTTTGTATCAAAAAGACTAGTACGTAGTTTTTAAAAAATCTGAAAACGCGTTGAAATTATGAATCGAAGTAAGAAGTAGTGCTCAAATTTTAATTTTTTCTGCTATTTTCGTTATATGTAATACTGCCTGATATGATTTTGTATCAAAAAGACTAGTCGAAGTAAGAAGTAGTGCTCAAATTTTAATTTTTTCTGCTATTTTTGTTATATGTAATACTGCCTGATATGATTTTGTATCAATAAGACTAGTCGAAGTAAGAAGTAGTGCTCAAATTTCAATTTTTTCTGCTATTTTGTTATATGTAATGATACTGCCTGATCTGATTCTGCATCAAAACGACTAGTTAGTAAGCAGTTTTTAAAAAATCTGAGAACCTATTTCTGTTATATGTAATGATCCTGATCGGATTTTGTATCAAAAAGACTAGTTAGTAAGCAGTTTTTAAAAAATCTGAGAACCTATTTCTGTTATATGTAATGATCCTTATCGGATTTTGTATCAAAAAGACTAGTTAGTAAGCAGTTTTTAAAAAATCTGAAAACGCGTTGAAATTGTAAATCGAAGTAGGAAGTAGTGCTCAAATTTTAATTTTTTCTGCTGTTTTGTTATATGTAATGATACTGCCTGATCTGATTTTGCATCAAAACGACTAGTTAGTAAGCAGTTTTTAAAAAATCTGAGAACCTATTTTTGTTATATGTAATGATCCTGATCTGATTTTGTATCGTAAAGACTAGTATGTAGTTTTTAAAAAATCTGAGAACGCGTTGAAATTGAAAATCGAAGTAAGAAGTAGTGCTCAAACTTTAATTTTTTCTGCTTTTTATGTAAGATGGGGAAAAGAAAATTTGGGAAAATCGATCCCTTTTTTACAGCTTTATCAAAATCGCTTTTTATTCTGTGTAAAAGTTAACTTAACAGGACTTGGAGATGTCGTCCAGGCAATATTTATTGAAACAAAATAGTGATGATAACTGGATTTAAAACCCTTTCAGCAAGTCGTGAAATTATCAGCTTTTTCATCATTTGCTTTTAGTTAGACTGCTATTATGAAAAATTACATACATTGTTGAATGTAGAATCAAAAATTTGAGCGTACAAATGTCAAACATACTTATTTAGCTACCTTAGAAAAAATCGTGGAGAATGGATACGAAGGGAAGGGGTTAGAAGCTGAGGACGTAGACATGAATAAAAAGTCTAATCAAGGAGTACGGCAAGCAAAAAAATTTTGGGAAGCGCTGGTCTAGAACCTTGGTCGATACCTCAGTCTGGTTCTTTCGCGCAAAGTTTATCTTTATAACTGAATTTAGAGGACATCATCAAATATGAATGATTCGCTCTAGACTTGTTGAAGATGTTCAATTCTTTACACTTTCTTGAATATCAGCCAATGATGAGACATGCATATCATGTCTTCCAATGAACTTATTTGACAAAATGGGTGCTATAGAAGGTATTCAAATTATTTCAGTCAAAAGCGAAAATATTTAAAATATGAAAGTTGGAACGTTTGTACAGAAAAGATGAGCACATGCAAGATTCAAGTGTTAAAATGATAAAGCGTGCTTACAGAGAATCATCAATATCTTACTTTCGAATTTCAAGTTTTGTTAATCCTTCTCCTCTGATAAAATGAAAGAATAAAAGAAGATATTAGATATTTATAATATAGGTCGAAGTCAACAATGCCGAAATCTTACCTGTGCCGGGTCTTCAATTTGTGAGGAAGTTTGAGTTAGAAAGTCTGTGGGTGCGTTTGGATCACTCACTGGTTGAGGTATGAAGAAATTCATCTGTGGTGTAGCTGATGGCATCGCGGCGAAATTTCCCATGTTTGGTAGTGAAGTTGGTCCTTTGACAGCTCCGCCAGGATTAAAAATATCGATGTACGATTTTTTTAGATCTGCAACATTCAATATTTCATGGTAAATTAACAGATCTACAGCCTGGAAAACAGGATCTGCGAACAGACCAAGCTCTTTGTAACAAGCATCCGAATGGTGAAAATTCACTAGGATTCGGGTGCTATCAAATGACAAAATGAATACGTTGTAATATCACTAGCGTCAATGAAGAAATAAATTAGTTTTATAACGGCATTGTTTTTGCAGTTCGACCAAAGTTACAAGTCTTTTGTGGAGAGCTGCCTGGGGTAGCCAGACAAATAAAAAATTAAGATTGCGTGAAACTACTCATATTCCCGTAAGTGGCACGTGGTGTTTGACCCTAAAGCAACTACGGGCTATGGCAATAATATGCGGCTAAGGAAAATTTTAAACAAGGCCGACGGTAACTCATCGAATGTTAACTATAAAGTTTAACATGAGGAAGCAAAGAGAGGTGAACAGATCTGTTTTTATTTTTGACGACGCTGCATGTGAGTAGCAATTCTATGTACCTACAACTTTTGCTACAACCAAGAATGATGTATTACAACTATTTTCATATTGAGGTGGAAATGTCTGGGACTATAAATTGAACTTCATAGCATGGACTTCACTTGAATTAGATAGAATGACTTAAATTCGCGCCAAAAACGTTATTCACGCCAAAAACGATATTCTCGCCAAAAACGTTATTCACGCCAAAAACGAATTGAAACATCCTAAAAAATTTCTTGACTTACTTGGTAACTTGCTTATTATCATAAAGATAATATTCTTAGAAATGTCTGCGATAAAATTGCATGTTTAACTGAATATAAAATTAACTCACCTCGCTTCCTTCCGCTTTGTAATTTAAACATGTTAGGCTGCAAAGAAGGTGGGCCATCATTAGAATTCGGTCCTTCATTTCCAGGTTGCACTAGTGATTGATTCATCATGTTATTCATGTCAGGCTGACTAATTACTTGATTATTCATAGTGGAATAATTACTTGGAATAGCTGGAATTGGTCCGCTAGGTAGTCTGTTGGGTGGATGACTTATTTTTGGCGCCATGGTCGGTATACTTGGCGGAGGCTTGAATTCACTCACTGTTTCGATATTACCTTCATCGACATTTATCCATCGCTTTTTCTCTTCATCCCATACAATCTGCATGTCAATTAGAATACTTGTATACGGTGTTCAGTATACATAAGGAGAAAATGTAATGGGATATTTCCTGGGTTATTTTGAGAATACTTTGTTTCGAAGGTACAGATAAGTGTTTTGATATTTTTTAAGTGTTTTTGATATTTGTTTAATGTAACACAAAAAATGTGCGTAATGCTTTCCGATTAGTAAGACCGATATTTTGTGGATTTAATTTGGATACGTCTAGTGATTTATCATTTTGTATCTATTAAATTTGTTTAAGCCAATTGCATTTCATTATCTGTATTTGATAGTTAAACTTTTCTTAGTGAAGTTTTCATGAATCGCTATACGAACGGGGCGATGATATGCATTTCTGGTATAGATTTGCCGATGGAAATTCGTCACCGGCTAGATGATTGTACATTGTCGATTTCGCAACCATAATGTTCCTGATAGAAAACCTTCCAAACGGTGCTTCTAATGAAAAAATTGGAAATACTTTCAATGTAAGAATGGGACGTAGAAAATTTGGAGGGACTATTTGTTGTACCCATACCACATGCATCGTGCTCAGGCAGTTCTTCCTGATTATCCTCCACGTATTGCAATTTGCCAATGGCTTTTGCACAAAATGCTTCAAATGCCTCAACAACTGTCGCTGATTCTTTTATGCATGAAGCACATTCCTCAATAAATGCGATAAGGAATTTTCATAATACCCATGTATGGGCTGAATAAAATCCACATGAGGTACTCGAAGATCCTTTTCAACATCAGTTTTCGTCGAATGTTTGAGTTCGAATTGTGGGTGAATGGCTGCTTGTGCTGGTATTTTTACCAAGAAAACTTACCGTCGAGGGTTATCGAAACTTTTTGGAACAATCTCTACCCGAGTTGCTCGAGGATGCACCAGGTAACGAGAACTGCAATGCACGATGGCACCACCGCTATTTAGTGTGGTTACTTGAGAGTTTTTAACAGCAAGATATGGAGATCGTTAGATTGGTCGAGGTGGACACCACTTATGGCCTGATGATCTCCGGACTTAGACCCCATGGATCATTTCGTATAGGGCCATCTGAAGTGGAAAATGTGGAAGATTTTGATAATTGATGGGTGCAATTCAATAAGACACGGCTTGGTGTTTTTGAAAGAGTTCGGCAGTGAATGAGGAGAAGATTGGATACATGCATCCTAGCTGGTTGTTGTGCTTTATGCTGCTGTTGTTTACACTTCTTGTATGACTCAGTATGATGGTAGTTGGTTGAAGAAATAGCACTTGATGATTTTAAGTTATTTATTCACACCTATATACATATATGTACAAAATACACTAAATCAACTGAGTCGCCTTATTGATGAAGGCTATAGGTTTCCTAGATTCCTAGAGTTGTATTTCTCTAGGTTAACGTTTTGATTTTAATATTGATGATATGTTAATGTTATTGAAAGTAATGATGTTGCTTGTTGAAGTGATATCGTTGTAATTGTTCCTTTTCTTAAGGTTTGTGAAGGAGGGTAGTGGCTACATATCTGTTGACCAGAGATCTCAGGCAACACAAACAATTCTTAGAAGTACCGATAATAAAAAGAACCATGCCAACTGACGATAACAGTTCGTCGGCTGATGACAAATTGACACCCCATTTACGACTGGATTCCAGATGTGACATAAATACATTCATAGATAATAGCTAATATAACTGATACTTTAAATGACTTGTCCTAATTATTATCAATATGTACAAAAATATGAATACCTATGTTAAGCTTGAACAGTTATTGTAGATGATAAAGACCTACATGTAATAAAATATATGTTGCCGAAATTTAAAGTTTTAGTTATACCAACATCAAACGTTCTAATAAAATAGGTATTAACATTAAATATGGAAAATTTTATCGCTCTGTATCTTCGTAACAAAGTGGCTTTCCAAAAATCATTAAGGGACAAAATATTCTTAAAATAACCCATTGAAATTTTTCCCTATATATCAAATATAAAATGTATATCTATTATCGAATATTTCAAAAATTCATATTTTCAAAATGTAACCTGCCCTGATAAAAGTTTGGTCCGAATGGTTTCAAGTTGTTCAAATCAATTTTGACAATCTGAATGATAAATACAAGACTAAAAAACTTACTCTTGGATTCTTATCATCCGGTAGTTTCATTTGATTTTTGGGTTTCAATGCCAGCTTGCCGAAAATCCCTCCAAACCATCCTGTACTTGCAGCTTTTTCTTGAGCGAGTGGTTTAGTTTGGTTCGAACTGGCATCTTTTTTTGAATCTTTTGGTAAGGATTCATCATCGTATGTGCTTCTTCCCTTCGACTGATTCGGCATAGAAATTTGGGGACGTGGAACATCCTATGTAACAGTACAGAGCGACAATTTACTATACTATGACTATGTGATCGTGCAAATGAACGAAAATGGTAGGAATTATGTATAGGATAAGAGAATAAACAGTAGCAGATGAATTATATTTAGAAGAGACGCTTTAAGAATGAAACCGATTTGATTAGTTCATTTTGATCGCAGTGCATATCTAAAATGAAATCAAACTCTTAATAGTTACTACATTAGTCCATGGGCCAAGACCGATAATTTTTGAATTTATTAATTTTTCTTCATATCAAGCTATAATATCTCTGAAAGTGAAAATTCGATTGCCTTTTTCTTGGCAAGAGTTCGAATTATGACATAATTTAGAATGAATTGGAGTCATTTCCAGTTTCAATGTGCGGAATCGTATTTTAAAATTATAATAAACCCATGACACTTTGTCACTAATAAAATTTAATACCAGCAGAATATATCCATTTGCTGAATTCACCCGCAACAGCAGTTCACGTATAGTCCAGTCAATGACGGGACTTCACCTTTGAAATTTAAAATGACCCCAGTAATAAATAAAGTAATGAATTCTAAGCAAAAAGGGTCCTCTACCCTTTTATCATCAATCGTTACTGATAGTCCAATCAAAAGTGTAAAAAACATTTAAAATTTTATAGACCGCACGAAAATGCAAAATTCTTTTTGAATCGATGGGGGTTTAAACAATTTGGAGGTAATACCTCAAATTTTACCGTTATTGACTGGACTATTGCAAGTTATTTTAAACATTATAGGAGTCCCTTTCAATTCTTATGTGACGCATCCAAAAGGAAGTAAGATGTCATGCTAATTATTTTCTGAGGCGATTTCCACAGGAATAGACACGAGACCGTATATCGAATAGAAGTTTATTGCAGAGTAGTCTTAACTACATTAGATTTCCGTACAATAATAATCCCAAGGGGTTCTTACATGCATAATTTGATACTAATTCCTTGTATGACATCCATCGGACAGAGATGTCATGTAGTTAGTGTCTTTTAGACCAGTGACCCTTTAGAATAGAATTTATTACACATACGAGGGCAAGGTGAACAATCCCTGAAACATGAACCAAGAAATGATTTATTTGGTCAAAACTTTTTTGATTTCTCAACATAATCTCCTTGTAGCCTGATACACTTCGTTCAACGTTTTTCTAATATTTCGATCCTTTCCAATTAAGACGATTTCGGCAATTCTTTAAAAAAGGCGTTTGATTCAGCGATGACCTCATCGTTGAAGCCGAATGTCTTTCCGCCGAGCCATTTCTTCAAGTTTGAAAATAGAGAAAAATCGCAGGGGACCAAATCTGGAGAATATGGTGGATCACGAACCAATCCATGCAATTTTGGCATTGCGACTGAGGACCTGAGCGCCGGTGCGTTCTTCTGGTGGAAGAGCATCTTTTCTTTGCCAAATGCGACCGCTTTCACTTCAAATCGGGGTCGAATCGATCTAACAGCTGTGCATGAAATACGCCGGTGATCGTTTTGCCATTTTCAAGGTAATCGATATGGACGATACCGTGTGCATCCCAAAAAAACTGTCGCCATGAGTTTGTTGACCGATAAACCCACTTTGGCCTTTTTCGGCTTCGATTTTCCATGACAAGTCCACTGTTTCTCTGGTGTGTTGTGATGGATCCATGTGTTGTCCACGGTTGCGAAACGGCGCAACAGAGAGCAAATGCGACACCCATTTGGCAGATAGCTTTCTCATATTCAAAAATGTATGGTGTTGTAACCTCAATTGGATAACCAGAACGTTTGGCGTCCTTTGTGGTCATAATACCACAACGAAAATCAGTAAACCACTTGTGATTCGTTCCAATCGATGGTGAAGGGTACCCATAATGATAACAAGCGATGCTTTGGTTTGCGGAATGTTTTTTCCAAGCAAGATATAATGTTTAATCAAGACGCGGAATTCACTTTTTTCCACGTTTCCAAAATCCTCAAGGTTGCTTGCTTTCGATGGGTGTCAAAACAGAGCTGAATGACATATCAGTCTGAAAATTTTAATGAGTTCTAGTTAAAGATGGTACATCACAAATGTCACATGGGATTTTCAATTGTTGCGCCATCTGTTTTATTTTTCAGGAACTTTTCACCTTGCCCTCGTATATAGCTTATCGTCTAGTCCCCTTTTACCAAACCGGACGAGCTAAAATTTCAATACCGCTTTCCAACAAAGCAAAAACTATCTTCTCACTTAACAAGAATCAAATAACCCTACCCCCTACCCCTATCCACTAAGATATAGGATCAAAATGAGCTTTGCTGAGAAAGATACAATGAATATTCCTATCAATATGATGAAAACAAGATACTACTTGAAAGCAACATTTAGGTCTTGTCTAAGGAAATATTGGGAGCATCTTCACGAGTCTAGGGCTTCTTGATAAACCTAGAACTCAAATAGGAAGCACCTGCGAATGAGGCGGAAAGCAAGGAGGTGCTAAGAACATCCATACGACCAACAGTGTAATGTAAATAAACGAGAAAATCAGCATATTGAATTTATTAGAGTATGAGGGTCGATGAACTCAACTTGTCTATTCTTAAATAATTAATTTGTACACAGTAAATGCTCCAATGATTACATCGATATTTGAATAATTTGAAATAATGTTACGTAGTCTGTAATTTCATTATCGGCGAATATATGAAACTAAATAGTAGAATATTTAATTTGTATTTGAGGTGATTCCAGTTAGATTAACCATATTTTTCAAATTATTCATCAAAGTTAAAAGTCTTATGAAGCCTTCTATTCTATTTAATTCTCAGAAGAAGGCAGCTTTGTTCAAAGTATTTATTTAAAATCATTTACCAAGGAAGCAACTAGAAGATTGCATTCAATTTTCTCAAACCTATATATGTTTCGTAGCAAAAGTTAACATTTCTATGAAATATTTAATTTATCATAAACAACAAGCTGAATTGTTCATGTTTGAGTTCTTATAATTTCTAGAAATAACATAACGAAAGGTCTTTTTTAATTTTATTCCTATATTTGCAATAATCGTTCTTGATTTGAATGATTTCCTACAAAAAATTGAGAATGAACTAATTCTGAGTTGAGCATTTGTAAGTACTGGCCTCTTCTCCCATTCTATACAACTATGAGTATAGTTTATTTTTATTTTGTTTACAAATTGTGATTTGAAACTGTTTTAAAATAATTTTCTTTAACAAATGTCGGTTATTACTGTAGAATGCTTCTGAAAAGGGCCGAAGCATTTCATCTAACTTCCCTTTGAATACATTTTTTCTTAAGCAAGTCAACATATAAGCACCACCATTCAGAATACGATGAATGTATTGATTCACACCGGCTGATTTTGTCATGCAGTTATTTTAGCAGAGAATAAATCACGTGAATATTTAAAACATAGTCGGATGATTATGATTACATGTAATTTTTAATAATATGCGATTTCATTCATTCATTTCATATTCTTTATTGGAAACAATTAGGTACATTACAAGCTTGTAAAGCGTATAACAAAATACAATATCTAAAGTTAGTTTTTATTAATGTAAGCCTTATTATTTTATCCACCATTCATATATCCAAAATCATAAAATGCAACAACATATTGAATATTCCTTCATAAAAGTTCATTGGGCTAATAAATAACTTCATACATTGAAAAAGAAGATTTCTTAATTAAGTTAAGTAAATTAACCAAGACCCTTAGGTAATGTATTATTCAGTTTTTAATTTAGTTACGGTTGCCATCAGAATAGCCAACGGTTTGATTGGTTTATAAATTATCTAACTAATTTTTAAACTAGCTAAATTTGCACATATAAATGTTATGGACCGACTGATTAATGAGGGTAATATTATTAAGCATCGGCAGTTTTAATAATGACAAATCGAATCGGGCAATGTAATTAATTAGTATTTAAATTTCATTATTTATCAGTTTCTGGTAAATAATTATTAATTAAGCTATGATATTGCTGTGCAATACATTTAATGTAATTTTATAGGAGGCGGGAACAAACATAGTGTTAAGAATGTCATAAATTTGAGACCAAGACTGCAGTTGGTCTGACAAGTGTAGTTGGTCTGACAAGTGTAAGTGCAGAAAAAAAAAGAAGAGTTACCATTGCTCCACGCTACTATCAAATGATTTTTAGTGCCAAAATTAATATGATGCTGATTTTGGAAAAATTTATGTTGAATAATAATTTTCCTACTATTCTTTTAAGTTTTAAATTAATTATAGGACTGATTATTCTTGAAAGTGAGATAATTTTTTATTAGTTTTCTTCTAACAATAAACGAATTTAACGAAACATTTTTTATTATTCTACCCAACAGATGAACATTATCCATTATGCGCAATAAATTTAATATTTTCTAGTTATATCATTATTGTCTGCTCATAATGTCCTATTAACCACTAGGTCCACAACATTATATATACATGATCGGATAATTTGTGTTTATTCATAATGTACTTCGTATAGTGATTGTCGACGAAACTCTAGAATAATATATATATAAAGGTCGTTATCAAAATTGATAATTTTGGATATATCAAAGTTCGCTATACGATTAGATATAACTTCATCACATCAATTACATCGCAGTTTACGCACATAAATCATTTTACAAGGTCAATAATTATAAAATGCTTACTGATAATAAAATTGGGGATAATCTTACTTGACATTGATGTCATATTTTATTATATTGCAATACTTTCTATATTTCAAACATTGCAATAAAAGTCAACTGTTGGAAATTACTTCCTTAATTTTCAATGCTTTGTAACAAAAACCTATTCACAATGAAGACCTACTACAGTATATGTACTTATGAGGTACCCACCACTATGAAATGTAATATATTGTAATTTAGTTTACACTATCCTTTTCTCACTTAAATTTTAACTTATTTACAGCACTGTTTGGCAGCGTTGCAGCCATTATCAAAAATCTTAGCTTTGAATTCAGTTTACATCTTACGTCTTTGATAATGAGGTTTTTCTAGTCTAGATCGATCAATAACGTCACAAACTTATAGTTCCAGATAGCTGTTTCGCCCTTCATATGTTCATTTCTTTATACTCTCTTACATTCGTTTGGTGGCGTCATCTGGCGCACTCAAGGAGTTTCACATTCCCCGTAACTTTTGTAAAGTTCGAGTCAATTTGGAACATTAGTTGATTTCTAAGTGGGACATCTATTCATAGATGGCATGAGATGTTTTGGTCTTTTTACCATGTTGTAGGTCGGTTATAACTACTTTCAGTAACGTTGCAAGCTTGTTCGTTCCACTAATGAGCTATATGAAAAGAGTGAAACGGCTATCTGGAACTATGAGTTTATGACGTTACTGATAGATCTCGACTAGAAAGACCTTATCATTTTTATCTGGCAACAGCCAACATGAGTTAAATGAGTATAGTCATGTTTCTAATTCTCTTCTTTGATAATGACTGCATCGTAGCCGAAAAGAGCTTTAGATAAGTTATAATTTAAGTCGAAAATTAGTGATATCGTAAACTAAATTATAGTTCTATGGATAATAATTATAACTAATAAATCATAGTTGGTGTAAATAGATACAAGTGTAAAAGATGTACGGTGTATAAAAAATGAAATCATGAAATTCATCATAGTATTAAAAGAATATTGAACTCACTTCGATTCTACTAACTCAACTCATTTTGAGAAGCCAATTTTTCCGATCGTCAGGATGTATAATTATTAAACTTATTTATCTATTCTACCACGAAAAGCAGTTGCTGTACATTTACTCATCCAGTCACGCACAATAATTGAAAACTCAACACAAGTCAAATACATATTTCTTCATTTATATACATTTTAATTATTACTTTCAAAAACATGGTTGATTGTTTTCATGAATAATTCCTATCTGAAAATAAATAATGTTGAACGAAATTACCTTGCCTTAGTGTCAGTAACAAATTATGTTGAAAGTTAAGTAAATTAAATATATATCTTTCATGTTGCCTTCTTATCAATTAGTAAGTGGTAGAGGGAGTTCAAAGATAATTAGTGAATTTAGTACAACAAAAGAATTATTATTTGGCCAGGCAGGTTCTTAAAAACCGAAATTAATGAATCAGTCCAGTGCAATTGGACAAACTGGATGACCTATTTTGTGAAAATAAATAACTGTCATAACATTGATTTAATAAGGGGAAAGGAAAACAGTCCGTTATCTAAAGACTGTTATCTTTAAGAATGATATGAACAACTTAATTTCGAATTTGAGCATCCATTATGCAGCATAATTTAATGAGGCTCGGTTTCCTGGTTATCGATAATCAGTCTTTAGTTAGGTAGAACGATTTGAACACTTGTTATTTTGATTGTCACAAATGAAGCGTTCGTGTACTATAATAAAGAATACGGAGTCAAGGTAGCTGAGAAATGTTCACTTCGATATTGGTATGGAAGCATATCTGATTATCAATTCATAGTTGATATTCCAAAAGTAAAATTGAAACTTATACGGAGCAAGGAACCAATACGTTGATTTTACAATTGCGTCATTTTATAATATTCACTTCGAGACCGCACTATAGTTTCAAAAGATTTTCATTTTCATACACCGTGTGATTATCTATTTGTTCGATACTAATACTATTATCATATAACTAATATATGTAAAAAGGGGAATAACAATTAATATAATTGAATCAACAAATCAGAGGAGATTCAAAACAATGGAATCAACCTGTACGTATATTCAGTTCTATCAAAAAACCTGATGTATTATATACTCAGACATATCCGAGAAATGATCAATGCAAAATATAACTTGAATCACTTTATTCAGGAAATTCCGTAATCTTGTCGAGAGTACTAGCTCCCTACTTGGAAGAATATGTAAATATGTATGCAAACAATATGTAGGTGGGGTGGATCTTATTTTGAAAAAGTTTAAATTTCTCATCCCTCCACTCGGAATTTGGTTTAGACTGTTGAATGACCCCTGAATTTTCTCGATTTTTTGAACATATTAACCCGTACTTGTAAGGCGTTAAAATTTAACAATTAGTTTAAATGGGGATTTTGCGATTCGAGAGACTTTAGATGCTCGAATGGATTATTCTGCAAAAATCGTATTCTTACGTTTTGAGGGTCGCTGAATTCAAATTTGATGTCAAAAATGAAGTTTTGACAGTTAACACTTGTCAAAAAACTGTCATTAGTTTTAACTAATAAGCAATTTTCTCATATAACCCATCCATTCCTGTTTGATAGATGTACCTGTCAAAAATCTTCGAATATTAATGCAATTCAACTATTTAATCGAATGTTTTCAATAATTTTAGTCAATAGAATAAATGATTTGATTTCATCCGTTTTGTAACATAATATTTCAAATTGTGGCACGCATCGCTGCGTGCCAGCTGTCATCATTAATGTTAAGCTATATTAACAACACTATTACTGAAGATGGCGTAGAAAACAGTGCTACGAGTAGCACTACAGCTGACATCAAATTATACTATTGGAAGACTAGTTGATAGATTCAGAATAAAATTTTGAATTATTGACAGTTTTCTGACGGAAATTTCAAAAATCAATTCTTGATATTAAAATTGAATTCAGCCCCTAAATCATATATAATCACATCATTGAAAAATGTATTCATTAAATTGTATATAAATTTGTATTATTGACAGTCTGAACTGGCAAAAATTGATTTTCGACATTTCCGGGTGTCAAAAATTTATTATTGATATTGAATTTGTAAATTAGCGACCTCTAAAACCTACAAAATCACATCACGGATGAATTTGAGATGCATTTTTTGAGAAAATTGTTTATTAGTTAACTGTCAAAACTTTTTTTTTGACATCAAATTTGAATTCAGCGCCTCCAAAACGTAAGAATACGAAATTTCGAAACAATCCATTCGAAGCATCAAAAGCTACGTTCTAAAGTCTCTCGAATCGCATAACCTCTATTTAAACTCAATGTTAAACTTACAGACACGGGTTAATATGATCAAAAAGTCTGAAAACATACAGGGTAAGTTTTTCAACATTCTAAACAAAATTCCGGGTGGAGGTTAGAGAAATTTAAACTTATTCAAAATAAGGACCAGCCTGTAGTACTGCAATATCTATGGTATCATCTCAAGATTTAATACATGGCGCCTCCTTGGATTCATAATTTTAACCAAGATTTGTATAAATATATTACATTTGCTATGAAATAAGAGTTGATACAATTCAATAGCATGTTGCCATTCCATGTAAGCAAACATATTCCTCTAATCGTATGGGCATGCTACTAATGACGACTATATGTCGGGAATTCTAGCAGGTCAGGGTCAACATGATTTTACAGGTATTGCCACTTGTGCCTCAAGAAGTCGGACTTCATATTCTTAGAAACTTAAATCAATCGTTCTGGTTATGATATTATAACTGGCTCCATTGTACATAGCATTGATAATTCAAATGATTTCTACTCTATTGGAAGATTAGTTTATGCCTCTGGTAAGAGAAATTCTAACGACATATTTGCAAAACTTGTGGAATTACCATTCTTCCCGGTGATGTCTGACTCGTCTACTCCACACGACAGAGAAGATGACTATTCCATCTCAATTCGCTACTGTGATATTTCTTATTGAATTGAATCAATATCTTTTGTGTGTCTTTTTTTGTGAACTTATTTCTCAATATGACTTTTGTCCTACGTAGGTCTCAATTTTTCTTTCTTACACCCAATATTTTAGGTTTACTAGTTGCCTGTAGGGACCACTTGAAGTCTATATACACTTCGAACTATTAGAAGAAATATAGTACAGGCATGTAATAATGGCTTAATCTGCTTTATTAGTAGAATTGATAGATTCATACATACTATATTTTTCTATATCTTTAGTGAGCAAACAAAAATACTTATCTGGGAATTTCGGAGCATTATTCTTCACATCTAATGAACAAAACTGAGCAACCAGTACTCCAAATTGAAACTAATATTTCGCTAAAAGACGAGATGTAGGTAAACGGCAAAAGCAAGGTTGATTAAGTTGAATCATTTATTCACGAAATTATATTGTTCTCACTGATATTTTCAACATAAACTAACATGACATCCTTATTATTACCAACAACATTTAAGACGCTGATTCCAAACCAGTTATTATATGCTGGAATTTACTTTCCGACATCAATCGAGTTGTTGAAAAATTGTAACCGCTCGACAGATATTAAGATATACTGACACACATTCTTCTGCTAGGCGATCTGTAATGCCTCGAACTATAGATGGTACAATAAAAAACAGCATCTTATTATTTACCGCCCGGACATGTTGTTGCTTGGTTATATTGAAGATTATAAGATGAAAATGCTTAATAAATAACCTAGTGGAAGTGAATATCTGAAAAATACTCGAAATGTACTAATGTCTTTGATCTCTTTTGTTTGTCTCATCTTCTGAAAATAGCAACTTACTCCAGTGAATTAATATTATTATGGTTTTAGGATAATCAAAATGTCAACACTAAGATTATATCACCCAGATACGGAACTACACATGCAGTTAACAGCACCAAAGCTTTTCCTCTGGGGAAAGTGCATACATGCTCAATGTAGATTGCAAAAAGTTATTTGCCTAGTTTTACGAAAGGCCCGTGATCACCAAATGTGATTATTAAGATTATTAATTGAATACAGGATAGTCATTATTGCATTGATCACAACTCGGGTTAAAAAAGAGAACCTAAGCCAAATCATCATCTTAAAATTTCTAAATTACGCTTATAATATATTCTTATTATTCACAACCATAAGTGACATCTGTAAACTGCACTTCATATAGGCTGATCGATATCGAAGGTTTTGGGGGGGCCATACTCCCTAACTTTGGGGGAATGACTGATGGCAGGAGACTTATTAGACTTATTTTCTACATTGGAGTCTGCTCGTTTAAAGCAATTAGGCTTCACAGGTAGGTCTATAGGATATGTACCGCCAAAAACAAGAGGTTTGTAAACAATCTCCTTTTCTGAATTGTTCTTGAAAAGGGAATTCTTCAAATTAGTGAAAACGTTCTTCGATCCCCTTTTAGCCCAGGCATCTACAGTATCTGTAATAATATCATGTCTATGTTTCTTACGTTCAAATTTGCTGAGCTTAAAATCTGAGCTGTAATCGTTAGCGGACAATGACACATTACTCTGAGGTTCTAGATACTTCACCAAGATTCTATTTTCTGGAGAGTCCAAAGATTTATTTTTGGTTAAATTACCTCTCTTGTTATTAGATCTCATGTCAAACGTGTTATATTTGGTCAACTTCGAATCATTTTTTATTGTTATTATTTTGGAATCATCCTTGTAACAAATAAGTTGAGATTTCTCCTCGTTTTTGTAGGAAACGTTTTTATGTCGTTTTTGAAGATCCGTTTCTACTTCAAATTCAGAACTATCTTGCGAAGAAGTTTTCCCATACAATGAACAGCGATTAGTGTTAACGAAATCTTCAGCACTTCGATTTTTGAAAGGACACACTTTCGATTTTTTATAAATCATACCAGACTTGCTGTAATCACTTTCACTTTTTTGCTTTTTGAGTTCGTGCAAAAGAATACTGTCTCGATGTATAGAATACTTAATGGCATGCGTAGGTGAGAGCTTAGGATTTTGAGAAGTAACTCGCTTTCGTAAAGTTGTTGAATTCAGTTGTAACATGATTGGTGAATTATTGGAGTTTGTACTTACTTCACTGTTAGATTTCTGAACATCACAGGGCTGCGTCCACAGGGCACAAACAAAATCAAGTTAGTGCAATTACAAAAGCAAAACTATGAATCATTAAAGTGTTAGGTTACGACGTTTAGGAACTCAAAATTCAATACATTTCAGTTTTTAAAAGCTCATGCCTTAGTTGCTACACCATTCAAGCTGTGCAGTTTCCTCATATTTTTATGCATTTCTATCGGGTTTGTACTTCCACCAGTGGGTAAAACCTAAACTACTGTAACTTAGATGATTGCAACTGGACGTACCAATCGAAACCTTGTCAAAAATAACTGAAAAGATCTACTTTACAACTTAAGTAAGAGTTAAACATTCATCTAAGAAAGCTTGAAAGTCGAGAAAAGAACAGAGGAGATAATAATTATGAGAATTTCAATAATTCAATAATATTGTTTCGCATTTCATATTATCTATACCACCATGTAACCTTGAAATTATTATCATTGCACGCACAACTGAAATATCGTTGGATTTATAAAAATAAATTGGAAATATGGATTTTAATTTGAAAAAGTTGGGTCACAGCAGACTTTGAATACTAGCCAGGAACGAAGCTTAAACTCGCAACACTGTGCAGTTCAATTGATTATATGACATAGAATTGTGATTTCTACTTTATATTTTACTCTATATCTCTAAAGCGACAATAGTTTTGTGAACTTTAAATGTGTGTGAAGTGTGTTATATCCATAGACCTATTATCCTAAGGAGACAGAACTGTTTACATTTAAACACGATCAGACATTGCCAAAATTTCGGGCCACTCAGACCGCTGTATATTACAAGTATGG
Source organism: Endomychus coccineus (assembly GCA_958510875.1). Classification (NCBI taxonomy): domain Eukaryota; kingdom Metazoa; phylum Arthropoda; class Insecta; order Coleoptera; family Endomychidae; genus Endomychus; species Endomychus coccineus. The sequence continues at coordinate 48,393,609 of OY294067.1, forward strand.
CCGTATGGAATGTGTTGTTGCCGGATTAGTTGATCTGTGTGTCGGATTGAGATTTGTAATTATTATAAAAACGTCCATAGCATATAGGTTATATTAGAAGCAATACTGTTGAAATTTCGTTTTCTCTGAAAAATATTCTATAATTTATGGTAACCTGGAATATACAATCGAATTATAGAATATTAAAATTTTTAAATATAGAACTATTCCATTCCATCATTTGTTCAGAAGACGGCAACGCCGCGTACCTTTTATGAATGGGGACTTCGTTCTGTACTATGCAAATTGACAGCTTCCGTATTTCTGGTAGTTATTTCGAAGCGGTGTTGCCTTACAAGTGGTACTAAGTTTTCAATCATAGTTGCAGCGTTGCCAATAAGGAGTAATTATGACTCGACGACAAAGAGGTCCGCTGGGTTTCTTTGTCATATTTCACGTAATCATTGCGACAAGTCAAATGGAGTTTTATGCATGAGATGTTCAGTCTCCTTAGGATAATAGGTCTACGGTTATATCAATAATTATTAGTTGTTGAATTTGCATAAAACACGAGTAGGGTTATATTACTTTCAGTCAATTATACCTAGACATTGTTGTGTTCCAGAATATAAGTCCAATTATCTATTTACTTTGAAGAAAGAAGATTCAAAGAATACTTTTGCCTTTCTTAAAGAACATGAATTGAAAGAAAAATTGTTAAAAGTTAGAAAACAACGACCCAATTTTCTGCAGTATCATTTCAAGCAGGAAAAAATTTAATTATTCATAAAAATTAATTATTAATAGACACTTTTGAAAGATTACGTATTAAAAAAATCGATGGTGGAAGCCGTTACTTTATGGTAATTTATCATTTTGATTATATGAAAGAAATACTACTATGTTTTTATACCACTTTTATTAATAATAACGTGAAAACGTAACTATAGTTTCAACACCGAAGTGCCATTATCAAACAAATAGAAAATTATGAAGAAATCAATGAAACAGTTGAAGTATAAATAGATTACTAGATAGCCTCTTACATAACCAAGCCAGAGGTTTTAAATTGAATACATTAGAATCAATAGAGATTTATAAAGGTGTCAAAAACTCTAATAAAAATATCCTCAATGATCAGTTAGACCTATATCAAAGTGATCTTTTCATGTGTCTTTCAAACCGTTCTTAAAATAATTCTTAGAATATTAAATTATAATCACACTAATTCACAAATTGTTTACTATGTAATGTTGTACTTTCCTAGGATCTACCTGTTTTGGAATTTCCGTTGATCCCTTAACCTCAACCCTACGTTGCTTTAATCTATTTATACTCCAACTGTTTCATTGATTTCTTCATAATTTTCTATTTGTTTGATAATGGCACTTCGGTGTTGAAACTATAGTTACGTTTTCACGTTATTATTAATAAAAGTGGTATAAAAACATAGTAGTTTTTCTTTCATATAATCAAGATTACGTATTATTGATAGTTATGATGATTCTATTGAAAATCAACTTCATACAGATAATGAATGACTATACAATTAAAATATTTTTGAAGGGCATTGATCTATGTTTCGAAGAATTGAAATGGATTTTAAGTTTCGATATGAAAATTAACAATGCTCCCAGTTCCAAAAGTAGATAGGTTCAAATACAATTATGTTAGTTCAGAAATATGACTTCAAAATTGTCTGAGAGATGGTTTAAAACATTTGAAGAAAAAGTGGAAGATTAGTGAAACCGAAGACGGATTCATTATTCTAAGCAGTTTGATTTTTTATGGCCGAGTCAAGGAGATATTCCGTATCTACAATAATTATTACAGCGTTTATGATGAATACATCATCTGTTACTTTTGAACTGATCAGAACTGATCACAAATTTTTTGTTATTGCCTACTAAGGGATATCTTCGACCCCTCTCATTAGTTTGGATTTTTCTCCCAAATAAAGATGAAAATTACAAACATTATTACCTGTCCAACATCTCACTCAATGTAGAGGTTGTATTGATCCTTATTGAGATGAGATATACAGGGTCCCAGGTTTTAGTAGCAGAACTTCAACAGTCGATAGGAAATTTGATTTTGACAAAAAAATCCCTAATAACGTATATGCACAGACGCTTACTTTTTGAGATACAGAGGATGTTGAAATTGAAAAAAAAAATTCGTTTTTTGCAAATATCTCCGGAACCGTTTATCGTACAGAAAACAGCTTTTGCAAGCATTTTCTACTCATAGTAAGCTATGTTCTGTGTGATAAAAATTTTTTAAGCCATGATTGGTGAAGATTTTGAAGGGGTAGTTGGTGTTTGTCTCCCCAACTTCTACTCCACTGGGAAAGTACGGTCTTGAGACAATTATTTGAACCGCCTATGTTTTCTACACGAAAAAGGTACTTGGTCGTAAGCTCTGAAGTTGACCGTTTTTGAGAAAAATCATATTTTATGATGAAAAACATGGTCAATTTTTTGGTATTGTAACTTGTTCTAACGTTTGAATAAATTTTGTTTACTTAGTAAGAATTGACCATGTGTTTCAACATAAAAGTTGATTTTTCTCGAAAACGGTCAACTTTAGAGCTTATGACCACGAGTACGTTTTTGTGTAGAAAACATTGGCGGTTCAAATGGTTGTCTCAAAACCGTACTTTTTCCAGTGGCGTAGAAGTTGGGGAGAAAAACACCAACTACCCCTTCAAAATCTTCACCAATCATGACTAAAAAAAATTTTTACACACAAAACATAGCTTACAATGAGTAGAAAATGCTTGCAAAAGCTGTTTTCTGTACGATGAACGGTTCCGGAGATATTCGCAAAAACCGAATTTTTTTTTCAATTTCAACACCCCTGTATCTCAAAAACTAAGCGTGTATGCATATATGTTATAAGGAATTTTTTTCACAAAATCAAATTTCATATCGACTGTTGAAGTTCTGCTACTAAAACCTGGGACACCCTGTATATTAATTCAAGTTCAGATAATAGTGCAAAAAGTGTAGTTGAGACAGCATCAAACAAGAAAAATGTAACATTTGCATTTTCATGGTTTGTTCTGCATATAGAAATGTTTAGTTATTACAAGTATTAAATGTAACGGGCAATGTAATGGTCCCTATTACAAAATCTTTGATTAATATAGTAACAACCAGTTCTTTGACTGATAACGGATAATCACAGAATTAATCATAAAATGTATACTAGTATGATATCTGAGGGGCAAACAGGTGCACAAAAAAACGTAGTTTCACTCCTAATCCTTCAAATGACTTTTTATCCATTTTGTTCATATCTTTAAATACCGAGGAAATTGACTAAATTTGATGAGCCTCAATCATACTTTTCTTTATCCTGATCTCAATGATTTATCATCTGAAATAAAATATTCTATATTCAAACATATTGAGATCTTTCGGATAAAGAAATTGTAGTGAAGAAGGTTTATGCTTATAAATTTAATTATAAAAGTATATATCCACAGCCGACTTTAAAAATATAATATCATCTGTGAATCATTTTAGGTCATTTGACTGACCAAGCAGTGTATCCTATTCTTATGTATCTATAATGTAACATTTTCAAGGATGAATATTTGAAATTATAAACGATGTATATATTTAAAAGAATTAATACAAATTTGAAAAAATGGGCTTCGCGTTTGAACAGCGGCCGTTCATAAGGCATCGGAATACGGTCATATTATGCGGTGTTGCCTTTTTTCCTTCCTGGCTAGTATTAAAGGCGACTTATATTGGGTAATGAAAAACAAATATTGCCATCAAAGGGTACACACATAGTTAAGTTATCGGAGCATTTACATGTAATAAGTAATCATCTATGTTATTGAGCTAAATATTCATTACTTTGGAAGAATTTTTTTTTGAATAATTTAGATGATGGTTTTTAGTTGTTATTATAATCTGTAAAGTAATTGTTTGATGATTGGAAAGCAGCTTCAAATTCTATTTGGCGATAAATATATCAAACATAATGAAAACCAGCCCCAATACAAAATAAGCGAAAGCAAGACAGATTTTTAATACAGTTTCAAAACTCATTTTATGTTACCTCGGGAATAATCATTTTGCGTTAGAAACGAATTTATAGATAGTTTTACAATGTGTTCATGTTTAAGATTCTTTATTATTCGTTATTATTTTCCCCTTTCGAAGTGGCATGCCTAAAAATTGCATTTGCAATTTGGTTGTTAATCATCAAGTTACTCAGGATTTGAGTTTCAACAATTACGAAGGTGTGGCTTTTTAAATCTTGTACTCTTGTACGATTGTCATTGTTCCCTACCATGTCTATATTACTAAAAAGATTGCCAGATCAGAAATTACATTTTAGATATCTAGTCGTGTAATATATGTAAACATGTGGCGTTTTTATTAGATACAGATATAAAGCATTACTAATTGATAACACAACAATTAACCGCGTAAATCTGATCACACAAGAATTTCAGGTCATTGTTTAGTTGGACGTGTATAACAACTTAACAACGACCTGAAATTCTCCACCACATGCTACACTATTTAAACCTAAAAATAATGTACCAAAAATACACCATTCCTATCAATCGCTCAATCTTCAATAATCTTCCTAGCCTGGCACAAATTTCTCTACGTTAACCTGTTCGGATGACCCAAAAACTTGTTTAATGTTCGAATTTATCGGATCGCGAATTGACCGCAAATGATTGAACATGGATTTAGGGTTGAAAACTGGAAGGCATATGACTGCTTGAAATGTCACAGTACGGTCGAATAAAAATTTGAATTCGAAGAATATACTGGCAAAAAAGTATATGCAAGCTAGTGATTATTGCCACCAAAAACCCTTCTGATCATAGGATTAGCTCCAATAAGAATGAGTATGTTCTATTATTAATGCAAATGTGATTTAACAATAACTTCATGTGCAACTTCAAAAGTAACAATCAACAAATTCATCTAGTTTATGGAACTGTACAAGTTTCAAAACTCAACAAACAGTATTTTATACTTCAACAGTATGAGTTTGCGTATTCTCAATTTAGCATGAGTAGTTGTAATATACTAAATATCAGTGTATTTTAGTATATTACCTAAAATATCTCGAAAGATTTCGGCGTGTATTCTAGACTGCAGCAGTATGAGTTTGCGTAGATGAGCCATATTCCTATTCTCTATTTACCATGAGAATATTTTACCATATTATGTAAAATACCTCGAAAGATTTCTGCCTGTATTCTACAGTAGAATACCCTACACCAACCATTTCAGTTTAAGTAAGAACATCTTTTGGAAACTACAGTTTCTGATTCTATCTTTATTAATATTAGTTTCAGTTATTAAATCCAGTGATATAATGAAATTTTTTTTATAAATGTTTATTACTTATAAATTAATCTTAGGTTTGACGTTTCCATAGTCTATTGCTCTCTCCAAAATGTTCTTGTTACATTACTAGGAATGAAATTAATCTTGTATTTGACGTTTCGATACCTTTATGCCACATGTATCAAAAATTTCAAACCCAAGATTGATTTTATTCCTAGTCATACAATAATTATTATATTAGGTAAATATATTAGTATTAAACATTTAAATTGACAATGACTGATTCTTTCTTAACTCGCGAAAGACTAGGTTAATCAACAACTGTGAATAGCTTATGCAATTTAAAGCGATTTAATAATTTTTTTTTTAGAAAATCTAAATTATATATAAAAATTCTCGGGAAATAGGTCACAATAACACTTTGTTTTAAATATTCGTCTTTACGTACGTTTCGGTCTCACGACCATCATCAGAAGACTCACTATGTCTAAAAAGGGGGTTTATTAAAACTAATTATAGCACAAGCGTCCAAATCGCACAATTTAACTTCAATCAAAAGAGCCCACGCCGTCGAAACGAACAGAACCACGAATAATCGAAATTGTATCGTCAGAATTAATTCGTGGTTCTGTTCGTTTCGACGGCGTGGGCTCTTTTGATTGAAGTTAAATTGTGCGATTTGGACGCTTGTGCTATAATTAGTTTTAATAAACCCCCTTTTTAGACATAGTGAGTCTTCTGATGATGGTCGTGAGACCGAAACGTACGTAAAGACGAATATTTAAAACAAAGTGTTATTGTGACCTATTTCCCGAGAATTTTTATATATAATTCATACTGGGTCAAGAATCTTATTAGAAAATCTAAATTGTAATCCTCGTGTCCTGATCTTTACACACAAATTCCATAATTGCTGATATTACTCCCTCAGATGTCACAGGTTGTACAAATCAAAAGTGGACTTTTTATTCGTTAAGGACCTACTATTTGAACGTTGCTCGAAATTGGAACCATCAATATTAACAAAACTCAAGTCTTAAAATCCCACAAAATTATTTTATACATATTCACATCATCAGAAAAAGAATACGGATTCGTTTCTGAAAATATCCTTTTTAGATGCAAGGTTAATCGGAAAAATATTGCTATAAGAAACAAATTGTTTACCTTAAGATACCCTTCATGGATGATTTCGAATGAAAACATGACACGGAGCGAATTACTTGTTATATCAAAAAAGCAAATGTTAGTACTAAAATTCAGGACTCTCACAAAATACAGATAATCAATGCGTTGAATAATAAATATGTAACTACAAGATGTTGACCTGTAGGAATTTACTTCCTGGTTGTACATTCATTCATAAATCAAGCCTCAAATAACCTGATTAAATATGCAGAGCTCAATTAGCTTTTATTGACTAATGGTATTATATTATACAATACAGGGTTAGAACGTATTAGTTTTAAGCTCCTACCTCAGATTGAGCATTAGTGGCGTAGAAATTTGGCAATTGTTGTTCCGCTGGTACAGGATTAGCATCATTTGGGTGTTCAACGTTCCACTGTTGTTGATTAGGCCAGAACTGTTGCTGATCTTGGAATTGTCCAGATGAGTAGTCTTTATGTCGAATTGAAAGAAATCATAGATTTAGAAACTGGTAATGCAATTTTGAAAGGTATAAACTTGCGGACCATTTGAAAAGTTCTCCGCCTGATGGGCCATAAGATCCTGAAGATAATATACATATAACTTTCATTGTCGATAGTAAAAAATTAAACCGCAGGTTGAGCTCGAACCCACATTTCTAGTAGTTTACCAGTAACCCCATTTTGGTCACCATTCATCAACTATTACGTAAATGAAGCCTTTTACGTGATGTCAATCTACTAGTGTTTAATGGTACAATATAAATTGCTTTAGGGTTTATCAACGAATACTATTTAAATTTCTGAAATATTAGAATTTGAAAAGTCTGACAAACATGTATTAGAGGCCTACATACATGACAGAAATATCATCTTGATTATTATTGGTATCATATTTGTTGAACACTACACCCACCACATATTATTTAATATAAACTGGATAGCCAGAATTTTAAGCTAACGAAATTGGTAAGGTCTCTCTAGTCTAGTTTTGTCCCTTACTCCCAATGCGTGGAGCATTCATAAACTCATTGCATCATCAATAATCGACGTCAGATCGGCTGATGCAACATATGATTATGACGAAATCAATATTTTTTTCATCACGCATTTTCAGAATCACAAGTCTACAAACACATCCGATTAGGAAGTGAAAAAATATACAATGTTGAAAAGGAAACGAATTTTGGAGACCTCTTGATGTTTGAAAGGATTTTTTTCAGCAACTTCATTAGTAAAGATTTATCAATTTTTATCAATTTCAAATTTCATTTTGTATAAATGCAGATTCTTTTAAAACTTCCCAATGATTTGCCCAACCCAGTTAAACCAGTAATTCATTTATTCCAACATTTCACCCTAGTGTTTTAGATTGTAAAAAGTAGATGTTTTTTTACTCTAGAATTTAGATTGATCCTAATTTTTTCACTTTCCAAGATGCCGAAACGTTCTTTCGTGCCAAAGTGCACCCGGATACATCATTCACGTAAACTTTTGTCAGAACAATTATAACTAAATGGACTTTTTTTTTGGCGTGATAGAACTTCTGATCGTAATAGCCTTGCAAATAATCCTGTGAGGCGAGAAAGGTCGCCACCTGAAGAAAATATCACAGCTTTTGATGACAATTTCGATGAACACCCCGATTCAACAAAGTGCTCTACAATTGGATCCCTGCTCTCCACTTTATGGAGCGTATTTTACGTAAAAACCTTGGTTCAACACTTTACAAGATTCAACTCGTACAAGGATTAAAGCCAACTGACTATCTTTTGGGTCGTGTGTTTGGCGAATGTTGACTCATTGTTTCATCGCAAAATTTTGTTCATTGATGAGGCTCATTTTTGGCTCTATTTCTATGCTCCCAAGCAAAATTGTCGCATTTGGAGTGAAGATAGTCCACAAGCGAGTTTTCAAAAGTCATTAAACCAGAAAACTAGTTTGGTGAAGTCATCGGGCCTAACTTCAAACATGATACCGGGGGGCGTGTTACCGTCAATTGCGAACGCTATAGAGCCCTGATACAAGACTATTACGTTCCACAACGGGTTGTCATGAATGTGGATGAGATGTGGTTCCAACAGGATGGTACTACATGCTCTTTGAGGGACACGTTCGGCGATCAAGTTGGTGTATGCAAATATACAAGTGACTTGAACCATTTGGAGGTTAAAATTGTGGGTATTATTGGTGACATCAGGGACCAATGCTTGGTGGTCGAAATATTGGCCTTCAGGATGCGGAATCTTAGAGGCAGTCGCGGGTGTCGTATGCTCGAAATAATATTCAAAAAATAAATGGCATAATTTTCTATTATATATGGTTATCAACGCTGGTGTTCCACAGGGAACACCAACTTTGTTTCTGCTCCATATCAACGATCTGCTGGAAGTGACCACTTGTCCCGTCCAAAGCTTTGCAGATGATGGTACACTTCATACCGCTTTCTCATCTAAAACCCCTATACCATCCAATAAAGCCAGAGGAGCGAGAGAGGGACAGGTTGACGCAATTAATGGAGATCTAGTAATGATTTTTAAATGGGGATCTGATAATCTAGTAGTAGTAGTTTAATGCAACCAAAATTCAAGCTTGCGTCTTCTCCAGGAAGACGGATCCCACAATCCCTAATATGATGATGTCAGGTACAACTATTCCTATGAAGCCTTAACAATGCTCGGGATCATCACCAATAACACCCTCTCATGGGACGACCTTTATTTACATAAAAAAGAGCAAAAAACCTTAAAAAACATTAAAAATCGCTTTTTGCATGTGAACCATCATGTGAGGTCCATTGCGAAAACAGCTTCACAAAAGCTTGGTTTTCTATTCCATTCCAAGAGTTACATCCCAGCAGCTCCTCATAATCTACAAAGCACAGATTTGACCTGTCCTGGAGTATAATTCACATGTTTGGAGTTTAACTCCTGAACATACGCTGAATTTCTTAGATTCTATTCAGAAGAGAGCATTCGTTTGATTGATGTCACACTTACGAGATCATTAACCTCTCTAGAACATCGTAGAAAGGTGAGAGATCTCTCCCTTTTCTACAGATATTTCCATGGTCGGTGTTCATCAGAAATCTCGTCTGTTGTTCCACCACGAGATATTCCAGATAGACGAGCACAAACTAGTCACCACGTCACTGTCAAACTCGAGACATGCCGAACTTCTTCATACCAGACTTGATTTTTTATCGAACAACGAAGTTGTCAAACTCTTTACCTAGTGAGGCCTTTTCCTATGCCTACAACCTTCAAATACGAATGCCTATCTATCTACTCTCCCTACATTCCACTGCTGGCTCACAGGATGTTCTTCGAACATTATAGGTTTCCCTCTCGTGTAATCAAAGTATAGAAGAAAACCAAAGTTCCGTTGATTTGTTTTAAAATTAAAATGTCTATCATACAAAAAAACATAGCTCACAATCCTATGAAATAAGGTTCCCATTCACATGTTCTTGCTTTTTCGTTTATACATTTAAACGAAAAAGCAATTTATTAAATTTCGATTTATCTCCTGTCGAGGGTAACCCCTCGTTTGCATTATTATCCTCAAATAGTATTTAAACAGGCACATTTTGATTTATAATTTGGCTTACTCTGATGATGACTCCTTGGTAGCCTTTAAGAGTATTTTTAGTGGATAAGGTTCATTATTTCTTATTTATCGTTTTATAGTGTAACCCCAGTGTGAACTCTTTTAGTTTTTTTTTGGAAATAGGTAAAATCTATCTTTGAAACACGACACCACCGCATTAGTTATCGGATTTTCGCCACATAAGCGCCGATGTTCGAGAATACGGACTTGTTCACCGAGAGAACAATAGTCCAGTAGCACTTACTTTTGGTCAGCACATTTCATATATAATATTTTGGGACAAACCCTTTGCTTCATGCCATAACCTCACTTTTTGTGTTAAAAAAACGCTTTATGGGGTCCAAAATCGTCGTTTTTGAAGATATCGACTTCAAATTTTTAGTGGTGATAGATCTACACCAGAGTACGAAAACGTTTGCAAAAATCCTCCCCGCCTCCCCTCTCCAATCACGTGGTATAAGCAAAATAATTTTTTTCCTGATTTTTTTGGGGAACATTATAGACCGAAATGACTTCTACAGCACGTCAAGAACTACATTTTAGTTCTAGAATATTCCTTATTTTTTCAATTTGAAATCTTCAATAGGTGAAGCGCAAATCGCACTTTCATTTTTTGACTTCAGAACATTCTGCAGTCTCTCAGGTCAACTTTTCTAATTGGGCTCATTCTCTTTGGGGAACGTTATTCTATATTACCTATATAGGTAGGTTACCATATGGTAAAGGATTTTTTCTCCTCCTTTTCGCTCCGAGCGACCATCATAGGTTAGGATCGAAATTTGAATATCTCGATTCTCAAAAGTCCAATTGAGTCGCGGTTTGGACCATTCGAATACATTTATTTTTTCCTTTAATTTAAGCCCATACAGACCTTGGTTCGATAAGTAGATTGGGAGGGGCAGATTTTTTTTGCTTTGCGCCACAAATTGAGCCTCTTTTATTTTTTGGACCCAAAACTTGATTCACTTGAGAGTAAAGACCCACAGGACCTTAAGTTTCAACGTCAGTATCACTTCTTGTGGGTGGTTTTTCCGATTTGGCCGAAATATCCTCAATTTGTAAAAAAAATATTAAAAAAGAGTGTTGGCAAGTTGATTGCTAAAATTGAATTTTAATCAAACCAAACTTGTAAGAACTAAAAGTATTTAAAACATGTTTCTGCAAACGATTTTGTACTCTGTACCACCAAAAATTTAAAGCCGATATCTTCAAAAACGACGATTTTGGACCCCATAAAGCGTTTTTTTCAACACAAAAAGTGAGGTTATGGCATGAAGCACAGGGTTTGGCCCAAAAATAATATCACCATCGTGCTTAGAAAAATTAAATTAAAATATGAAATTTCCTGACCAAAAGTTAGTGCTACTGGACTACAAGTGTAGGATCTGAACGGTCACATATCATAGAGGGACGATCACTTCTCTTGATTTGGAGAATAGGGGTCCTGGCGTTTGCTAGATGTGGTCAATACTTGAAAGCACTTAACAATAAAGTATAAATGTTTAAAAGACCATTACGAAATAACGATTATTAGGTTAGGTTTGTTTCCCTTCTGAGAGACATGACTCAAACACTAAGATTTTCGGAATTCCTTGATAGTAATGTGGTTCATTCAAACAACTTATTTGTTTGTTTCAAGACGAGAATATTTTTAAACTAAGTGATTACTTCACTTACCTTCTTGTTGTTGTTCGGGATGATGATATTCTTCCTGAAGTTGCTCAACTGGCTGGTCCAGTTGCCATTGTTGTTGAGGGACATTCTGTTGATATTGTGGTTCCAATGCCGGTGGTGGGTGCCACGCATCCTGCTGGGAGGACTCGTACGTTACCTGCTGAGTTTCATCCTCTAAACATGAATTGTTGTATCCGGAATCTGGTATTAAGCCCAACTGAAACAAATATACATGTTGCATGCGCTCATAAAGGTGTTTAAATAGGATCTTTCATTTTAAATTTTCCTCTATATAGCATCTGTTAAAGGTACAGATGTAGCTCTTTGGCACTTCAATAGTGAAAACAACGCGGTTGACGAAAATATATTCATTGATGCTACAGCCGAAACTGTGGTAGTCCAGTCAAAAGTGTGAAAAAATAAGGGTCATAACTAAAATTTTATAGACCCCATGAAAATGCAAAATTCTTTTTGCATCGTGTCCAGAAAACTATAGTTGCTTTTGATTTTTAACCATGAAATAATACTGAGCGACCACAAATAAATGAAGGAAAACAACGCAATTTTCCAGAATTTTCTTTCTTTTAGTGAAATTTGACCGCGAACCATCACGGTACCTTATTATTCCAATAAATTTTTTGAAAAACAAAATAATTAATGTTTATCGTGTAGAAATAGTAAGTTTTCATTTTCCGGAAAACGTTCCGGCGGTTTTAATTTTAGGATCATAAAATAATGCTCAGCGACCACGAAAACATATCATTAGACACGTTGGACGAGGACCGAGATAGGAAAAGAATAAAGAAAAACGACGCATTTACCTTCTTTTAGTGAAAATTATACATCACGGCATCTCATTATTTCAATACCACAATCCGAGATGAAATTTTATTTGTTGGCTACATTTGGTAAAATTTTCCGGCTTTTCAGCAAAGAATCAGGATTTTCCACTTTCCGACTTCAGATAAGGATTAAGCGGACCACGAAACCTCCTGATACGAAATTTCAGAAACTTTGGATTAAAAGACTCCGAGATATTCCATTTGTTATAAAAGACATTCCATTTGTTGATTGAAAATGGTTTTTCATTGTTTATTAACAATAATAATCACGAGCCCCCCTTTTTTTGACTAACGATGTGCAAGTCATCCTAAACACGATGGAAAAAGAATTTTGCATTTTCGTGCGGTCCATAAATTTTAGATGTTTTTCACACTTTTGACTGGACTATGGCGGAAAATAGAGGTATGTCAATTCGAAGACGTTCACATTTTTCATGGATATTTTCGCCTAAAAGCTTACAAGGTTCCATTGGCAGACCACGAACGACGTCCATGTAATTTTCGAAAAGGAGGCGGGTGAAACCATAATAGTGAATTGGGTGCGGTATCTGGCGATGATTTCGGACTTTTTTCACCTGAAGTTGGCGCTTTAGATACGTACGACCTCTTCGTCCAACAAGACGGCGCTACATTCAAGAAACGATCGTTTTACAGAGTGAAAGTTTTGATGGTAGCGTAATTTCTCGTCTTGGAGATTTCAATTAGTCACCTAATCATGCGATTTAACGCTTTATATATTTTATTATATGATATTTTAAATTAACAGTATGATTATAGTATAAAATAGGAATATTAAACAGTTGTTCAGATACTGTAGGTTCTTATTCTATAAATGAGGCAATGCTTTCTATTGATCTATACACATTTATTCTAGATAATATAGTAAGGACGAGATATCGTCAGTGAGTAGATATCTACATACTTTTTTCGAAACCTTTTTCTAAGATATGTTCCTATAAATTGATTATAAAATCTTGGCGCCAATTAGTTCTTTGAACATATAAAACAGTTTTTTAAATGTTTTAATAGTGTGTTTTTGTGAATGTTCCATTTGGGATGAGGGTCAATTGTTGGATAGTTGTTTTTATGCAAAGTTATGTAGGGGCATAGTTGTCCAAAATTTATATCCGGCTCGAAGGACCATTTGTTAAGTCTTACACTACTTGTTACAATGGTGGGGATGATTTAAAAAATAAAATTTGATTTTGTACTTAGGTTATTCGTATGGTGTAGATGGGGTGACAGGGAGATGAGAGCTTCTAAGTTTATAGTATAAAAAGCAGGTGTTAAGTTTTATTTGTTGAGGGATATTATTTATTCAACATGATTCAAATAGACCATTGCTTAGAACTCTCAAGCGCTCAAAGACAATATTACAGCGGTTATTCGCAATAATACCCCGCAATTGTGCAAAAATGTGTGGAAAAATATCTTGAAAAGAATGAACATCTGCAAGAATATCCGAGGTGGTAATTTGGCCGATAACGTGTTCCATCAATAATTGCAGCATACTCTGCACTTTTAATTTGAATAAAAATATCGGTTTTTTGCATTCTTTAAATGAAATGTTGGGCTCTTGTAATGACTTGATACTACTATTATATGTTCCTCCCTGTTCAATTATACCGTATAGGATAATAGATTGACCGAGGGAATGTTTTCTTTAAATTGTTACTATTGAAAAAAGTTTTTAGTTCTTTGAACATGTAAAACAGTTTTCAGATTTTTTTTAGTGTGTTCATGTGAATGTTCCATTTGAAATGAGAATCAATTGTTAGTTGTATTTTGTATTGTTGGTGCACTATATTTCATCGTCACAATTACATGTTTGATTAATTGGATATTTGTTTTCATGTAAAGTGATGTAGAGGAATAGTTCTGCAAAATTTATATCTGGCTCGAAGGACCATCTTTTGTTTCCTACACGACTTTTTAGTGGTGAGGGCGATTTTTTAAATAAAATTTGATTTTGTACTTAGTACTTGGTTTGGCAGGGAGTTGACAGCTTCTATTTTTATAGTCTAAAAAACAGGTGTTAACTTTTATCTATTGAGGTCTATTATTTATCAACCAGCATCTAAAAAGACTATTGCGTAGACCTCTCAAGGGTTAAAAGACAATATTACATCGGTTATTCGAGAAAATGCCTTTGTGTTCCATCAATAATCGCAAGCATGGCTCTGTACTTTCAATTTGAATAAAAATATCGATTTTTTGCATGATTTTTATGAAAGGTTTTAATGAAACACCCTTTACTCTATTCAAATTGTGGAAGCACTTACATTAAAATCGTTCTGTACAAGCCGAAGATCTTTCAGCCATGAATTATCTGGTCTGCTAATATCCAAATTGGCGCCAAATTCTTCTTCTTCCTCAACGTCCCCAACCGGATCGTAGTATTTGAGCTTATCTGCTAATTTACATACGTTATTCACAAGACTAGATTGAACTAAAGTTGGATTTTCAACTATATACACCGATATCTTTTCTAGATAAGCCAAAGATTGTTCTAGAAGACCTCGGTCGGCTAGTCTCGTGGCAAGGAGATATTTATAGGGCTGAAATTAAATGAAAATATTATGAACAGGGCATAAAATATAATACATTATTGGATGAATGAAGCCGTTACTTTGTGATAGTTTATCAATATAATGAAACTATAAAGTTCTCTTCGTTTTCTCTAGAACTTTATTGGAACAATAATAATTGTGGCTGCAGTTTAAATGATGATCAAATCATTATCGAACTGAAACCAGTGAACCTGAAGTCTGTCGTTTTACAGTGTGTACAATGTCTATCATGGGGATATCGGAATCGGTAAATACACAGTTTTGGTTAAATACGAAGAACTAAACGGCCATTCATATGGACATATAAAATTTCCAATATAATTTTTAATTTTCAAGTAATTCTAAGAAACCTAGTTCCTTGGTTTCCTGTACCAGTGTTACCGTCAGAGATGGAACAAAATATAAAACACTTATTTCATTTTTTCCACAAAACTTTCAACATTTCTTTTAACCTAAAAATAGAAGAATACAATTGTAAACAATGGTGCAACGAGGTGAAAGAATGTTGTTTTGAGTTTTGTAATAAAAAAAGACACCAAACCTTTCTGACAATACAATGTATAAGAGAAGAAATTCACATCGGCTCTTATCATAATTTATTACAGGAAATGAGATTAATTGACCCAGGAAAATATTATAAGTTTTTTAAGATGTCCTGTGATCCTTTTGATGATTTATTAAATAGAGAAGAGCCAAAACTTTCCTCTGATTGATAGATATTTTTTATTTGCGCAGTCAGTACTATCACTACAGCTTGTAAAGTCACGAGTTTCAAAGAATCCCAACCTTTTTGATCAAGGTTCACGACAATTGGATAGTTAATTTTGGATGTGTGAATAGTGTTAAACGATCAATAACTACTTAATAATTCTACCTTGTTAAATATGTATAATTAGATTTCTGTCGTTCAATCCTTTGCTGGGTTAAACCGCAAAATTCAACTAACCTATCCTAAGATTACAAATGTTACATATTACATCAGCTCTTTTGTGGTAAGTCAGTTCTTTGTAATATCTGTTTGAAGAGGCTATGATGTTAGCAAAATTATTAAATTTGTGAAAATCAACTTTTAACAATTAATTTATTTGTTTTATTATATTGTTAAATTTATTATTAATTAAATTAAAAGCACTGAAAATGCCCCAGAATTATAGAATGAAAGGATGATTTTTTGTGTGAAATTTGACGCAATGCTTAAATAGTTACAAACGTAATTTGTCCGGATTGTAATAACATTGTAGTATAGGAATCTTCCATCCCTATACGAGATTACCTAAAATCCCTCAATTAGCGAATACAACCTTATTTCTATTATTAAATACTTATAATCCATATGTCCAAAAGGACCACCGATCAGTTTATGGCAAACTGTCCCCAGTCGTAAGATCCTGGCAGGATCGCCATGTGGGGATCACTTCCATATACGTTCCTGCGGTTCGTTTCTTCTTTGTCCTTAGAAAAAATTGGTATGGATCGCCGTGTGGGGATCAGCTCTTAAAGACTGGGGACAGTTTGCCATAAGCTGATCGGTGGTCCTTTGGGCACAGGTATTGAAACACTCACGTTAAAAAAAGGGTTGTATTTACTGATCTTAGAGAGCGACGTCATTATGACTTAATGTACTCCACACAATTACACTACTTATAACAATTGATCATGATAAATATTAACATCACGTAACAATCATACTAATATCATAATGTCTTAATAATCCTAGTATATATATATATCAGTCTTTCAATGTCTACCTTGGCTACAAGGTTCCCACGCTCGTGATGTCAGGATCCCTTGTTGTACAGCTTATACTAAACTATATGTTTATATTATTACAAGGTAATCATAACACTAAGCATATTGTTTGTGTATTCCTTATGCATTTACAAACATATATGTATTTAATAATGGAAATAAGGTTGTATTCGCTAATTGAGGGATGGAAGATTCGTATACTACAACTTCTTTATAGGCTAATCAGGTTGCTCAATAGAACTCAGATTTAAAGAACACTGAGGTCTCATAATCCACATCCTTTTAATCAAAAATAATGATAATTTGCCGACTTTATCAGTTAGAATTATTAGAATTCGGAAAAACCACATTACACATCCATCTCAGTTTCTTAATAGTCAAGTTAATTAGTTTTATTCACAACTGTTCGAATTATTCAAATAACATGATTATCCTTCAACTTATTATACTTAATTATCTGTAAATAGTAAAATACTTTATGAAGTGTAAAATAATAGGTTTCATCTTGATAATGATCCCCAATCAGCATCGAAAGTGCAGTTACAATTATTATTATTATTGTTCGAACAGTGTTAGTAAAAACAAGTTTTTTTTTATTTTCATTATAATATAATACTGCGAACGCTGATCTAACATTATGTACCTGGAATTCTGGTAGAGCAAACGATGAATCGTTCAAACTGCACGCATATTCATATATTTCGGTCATATGCATAGCTTCATTAGTAGCGAAATTCAAGAAAGGTTTACTGTGGTTCGAACCTAGTAGCACCAATTTCGCATTATCATCGCCGTATCGACTGAATCCGACTTCGGCCATTAAATAACAAAACTGCGCGGCGTACAAGCTTCCCCTGCCCATCAGAGTATCACCAAGAGAAGTGATAGCTTTGCAATTCAGTTCAGGTCGTTGGGTCGAATTCGAAAGGATCATTGCCAAGTGCGGTCTCCAATCACCCCATTTCTCATCTGCTACTCCCTGCAATCAACATAATTGTATTGAATATTCCGACAACAGCAAGTTAGCAAACCTACCATAACAGCAGCAGGCATTCTTCCAGATAGTAGCTGATATAAGGTCTGTAGCGGATCGTTCATTGTTAGACCATTGGCAAATCTCATCATTACATTGGCGTATGTTCTTTTGTCTAATTTACTGGCTAAAAATAGAGCATGGCCCCACAAACCGTGCTTCATAGCCCATTCTAGAAATAAATATAATAAATAATGAATATTTATCATGTTACCCCATATATAATTACTAAATTGAACTCTCCAGTCAGAGTAACTAGAAATCGTATTTAAGTTTAATCAGGTTATTCCAATGCAATAAACATTATTGGGAAGACTACTTGAAAAATGTAGATTTTGCAGAGTCTGAATGTAAAGTTGGAATTTTTATTCTCCTTTTCACTGGATTTTTTATATTTTTAATATCTTTATTTTTGGCGCCAAAATTTGAATTTTCCGAAAAACCATAAAGATACGATAGTGCTGAAAAATTAATATTTTGACCTAAATCAAAATCCATATTGTAGATTTTGACCAATACTATCTAAAAAAAACCTTCAAATGACATTTTGATATAAATCTTTCAAAAAAGATGACTTTAGAAAATTGGAAGAATTTCGAGGTTAGGAAATTTCGGAAAAAACAGGTACTAATAGCCTTGGTTCATACGCGTATTTTGCGCACCTGCAAATCTTTTTTGCTTTAGTCAAAGTTGAGATATCGATTGAAACGTGTTTGGGCCCCTCCGAGGCCCAATTTTGGGTCTATCATCAAAAACCAAGAACCAGTGTAATCTAAAGCGATGTCTTTATCTAAATCAAAAAATGTGACCTCCTAGCTATCATAGAAAAAATATAAACCGAGTCTTTGACTATAATATACTATTATACACGTCATCATCATAAGAAGATGAAATAGAAGAATAAGAGAGAGAAAATGATAATAATAGTAAGACACGTGGCGGCATGATGTTGCAGCAGCTGCTGTTTATAATACCATATTATTATGGTTCTTAACTATGATCGGATTCCCTACTTTCAAACGTACGCGTCATTTTGAACATTGTGGCTACTTCCACAGATTGATGATTGTGATCAGAGACTGAAGATAAAAATACAAAAATAAAAGAAAATCAGGCAAAAAAACGTAAATGTCGTTAATTTATTTAGGATAATTAAAAGCTTGTAACATAATAGTTTTAGAATTTTTCCTCTCATGTGATAATGTAAAAAAAAAGTATATATATTAATGGATTATCATGTAGTACGAATCATTATGTAAGTATATATTATAGTATAGTATGTAGTTATTGTTTGAATAAGGCAAAAAAATTAACAAATTCATAAATAATATGTGTTGATATATATAAATATATACATTTATTTTCTCAAACAACCTATATATATATAGAACCAATTAATAATATTTTAATTTTTCATAATAATTCAAATCGTAACCAATTATAAAATCAATTAAGTATTAAAAAAAATTGATAATTTTTTTCGAAAAAATTACCTGGACTGTTCCGTTACCGGGTCCTTTACCTTGTTATGTTTTGAAATAATCGATTAATAAACTTCTTATACAAGTTACTTATTTTTATTTCTGATAATTATTCTAATTATAACGTTTAGAAGAAAAAAATTCAAACTTGTATCCTTAATAAATGTAATCTACTTTACCGACGACCGTTCTATTTGAAAAAAAAGTAACCGACGCCTTTTTTTTTGTCTTTGTCTACGTTTATATTTTCTATAATAGCTAGGAGAGGTCACATTTCTGAATTTAGATAAAGACTTTAGATTACACTGGTTCTTGGTTTTTGATGATAGACCTAAAATTGGGCCTTGGAGGGGCCCAAACACATTTTAATCGATATCTCGACTTTGACTGAAGCAAAAAAGATGTGCACGTGCGCAAAATACGCGTATGAACCAGGGCTATCAGCACCTAAGATTTGTTTTTTTCCTAAATTTCCTAACCTCAACATTTTCCCAATTTTCCGAGGTCATCTTTTTTGAAGAGAAAATTCGGCATTTATATCAAAAAGTTTTTTTTATTGGTTAAAATCTACAATATGCATTTTGATTTAGGTCAAAATATGAATTTTTCAGTACGCTATCGAATTTTTACGGTTTTCCGGAAGATTCAAATTTTGGCGCTAAAATAAAAATGTTAAAAATAAAAAAAAAAGTGAAGAGGAGAATAAAAACGCCAACTTTTCAACCAGACCAAATATGTTTACGATTTTTTTTCGGTTCAAAAAAAATATTTGAAAAACCATACAAAAACCACAAAATGGGCCTTATCTAGTGCCCATAACCTCCAAAAATTCTACTTATGCTCATTCGACGCGTATTTTAATTATCTACAACTTTGATTTCGGGTGTACCTATATTCGATTAAAGACTACGTTTTCAAATCAATTAAAAAACGTAAGAAAACCTCAAAATCTGGCCAAAAAATAGGCTATAGCTTTTCGACCGGCAGTGATAGAATTTTTCAACTATTTTTTTCGTATTCAGCACCCCAAAAAACCATAACATTAGAATTAGCCGTATCAAATTTTTCAGGATTTTCCGACGATTTTCGTGACCGGTGCGCCTGGACTATTACCCCAACCGGAACCCCACTTGTTACCTGTGTCTTAATTGTACCATAAATAGCCAACATTTTTCATATTTTGATACATTAGTATCGTTTGAAGATGACACGCTAGTGTCGAAACTATAGTCACGATTTGTTTCTATAATATATGTGATAAAAAACAAAGTAAAAGTGTTTTATTTTATTACTTCAATCTCAAATAGATTTGTTTCCCGATAACAGGACTTGGATGTCAGTCATAAGATTTGACAAGACATGCCTGCAACTTGATAAAAATAACGTAATTCAAATACTATGGGACGGGGATATTTTGTCTCTTTCTACATCATTATATTGCCCCTGAAGTATGTGGTTTTCTTAAAAATGATATATTACAATGTATCTTTATCTAAATCATACGTATTAGAAGAAGATAGATAATTTATAATTTGGCGAGATTATTTCATACAGGTGCCAAGTTATTGAGCGAGAACTGTAATGTAAATTTTCAAACATCAATAGCGGCTGAACAATTTTCTTCAGGAATCGTGCATGGCCTATTTTATAATTTTAAACTTGTAAGTATTTAATTCGGACTCTACTATACCAACTTTAATTTTTTTAGTTTAGCCAAACATTATTTCTAGTTGAAAATATTGATTACGTAATTAATGAATCCTAAAAATAAACATAAGAATATGGAAGTCAAATTTTTGAATAGGTATGATTTCTGAAATGAGGAGATAGCACCTATTAAGCAGACAAGCTGTTTAGTTTCCTGTATAGTTCAATAAACATTTAACCGTCACGAAATCAGTAAAGCTGGGGTCTATTTTAACTCACCAAGCGCTTCCTTCACAGATCCATAAAGCAAATATTCTCTAAATTTGTTCGTTACATCTTCTTCCTTCAACACTGAAGTGGTACTTCCATTCGTAATTTCTGAAAGATGCTGGTTACTATTTTCTGATGTAGCAATTTCAGCAGCATTGCTACTGATGCTTGACAACACAGAAGGAGGTCGATTTACATGTTCTTTTCTGTTCTTCAGGAGAAGTTCAGCAATATCAGCTCCAACAACCATCTAAAAAAACATTTTCTGATAACCTAATGTTTTTTGGAACCGTAAGTATCCAAAATTTTCTTGGCAAAATTGATTGGGTAACAGGAATAAAAAGTGACTGATTTTAAGACAAATATGAAAAATATTCACCCCATTCTGCCTTATAAGAAGAATAAGCAATTCCCACATTAGAATACAAGCCTCTGGATCAACAATATCATCATTATATCCCACAGTTCTTATTTTAGTCTCACAATATTCAATAATAGTTTTCTTGTGTGTTACTCCTTTCACAAGAGGTCCGGGAAATAGTGTTAATTCTTTATATTCCTCATCGCTCAAGAGAAGTGTCTCAATTCCAATAATATCGACAAATGCTGCTTGTCCATCCGAAGGATATTGAGGTAAAATTTTAATCAATTTCCCTGAAGCAATGGTCGCTTTGACGTGGGTTGTTGCAAATTTCGCTGGAGTTAGCCTCTGAGAAACTGTGGTCTGATCATAAATCAGAGAATCAGTTTGATCTAATGGACGAGCATAGCTAAAATATAATACACGTTTTAAATATTTTATCCAGAATGCTCATAATGGTATACTCTTCTTGAGGTTATTAAACATAGCTGATATAGGACCAAAGGTTAATTTAAAAATTAAAGATTATAATAAATAAAACTTCGCAAGTAATTATATGAGGAAATAGAAAGCATAATGCAATAATTGCTATAGTATACATACATTGAAAAAGCAAAGCACTCTGATTCTACTGAAACCTAAACCACAGTGTACATGGATATAAAGATTAGTAGGGAGAATATTTGGGGTGGAAAGTAATATACTACTAGTTTTACAAAGAAAATGAATTATCCGTTAGATTTCTAAAACTGAAACACTATTGTATAATTAAAATGAGATCATAATGTTTGAACGTGAGAATAATATACAGCTTGAATCAAATCGACCAGGGTATTGGAAGTTAATAAGTGAGATAAAGAATCGACCCAGATGAGAACAACATTATGTCCTTCTGGAACAGACTGGGCGTGTCCCTTAACTCCTGACACAGACCAGTATGTCCCGAATACTGCTGATATCCCCCTAGATTCATACACTAATTAACATCTGTTAACAATTCAATTAATCTAACTTGAAACCGGAGCGAATGTGGTAAGCATAAATAATCTTCTAAAAATGGTGCTAGAACTAGGAGAGAAGATTAAAATAATAGAATGGTATTATGGTGGCAATTCATATCAAAAACTGTGAATAATTTATTTGTTATTGCTTTAGAAAATCGTCCGCCGATAACGGAAACTGAAGAAAGGCGTGTCGTAAATGATTTCAAAACATATGGATGCGTTACATCATCAAATCATAAAATGCGCCTTCAGCATTTGAATAATGATATGGAATACTATTGATAAGAAATATATCCACTAAAAATACTGTTAAAGTGCTGAGGACCTTTAGGCCACCAAGTAGCCATCATCAGATTAAAATATTATAAATCAAAATGTGTTTGTTTAAATACTATTAGGAGCTTACTCAGCTGGAGATAAATCGGAATTTTATAAATTGCTTTTTCGTTTATACATTTCCATCCCTTCTAAATTACCTAGATAGACTACTAGATATTTGTCTGGACTGTGTTTTAAAAGTAAACTTTCTTTTCAAAATTCTGTGTGTGTATTCAAAATATGTTCGGCTACCCCTGATTTTTCACCATTATTTTTCTTTACATGGGCAAAATGTTCCTTCTAGTTTGACCCACATAGCATTTTGAACACGACTCACAATTGATTTTGTAAGTCCCGGATTTGTCAAGTAGCCATCATCAGAGTAAACTATGTTTATCGTTGAGAAAAATCCCGACATATTAAGCCGGGATTTTTCTCAACGTGAATTCATCATCGAATCTTGTTGCCCATCGACAAGATGTTGTTAGGACGTTAAAAAAAAATTTCATTCTTATAATAATAATCTTGATGAGTTGAAATTGAAAATTGGAAATTCCTTGAATGGAATAAGTGACGAGAGTTTCAGTAACTTTCCTAGGGTTTTTTATGAATGATTGGATTAATGTCTTGCTGAAGGAGATGGTTTAGACCATTTACTTCAATTTTTTTCTTAGTTTTATTATTTGATCTCTGATCAACGAGAAGTTATTTTTGTTTTGCTAATTCAGCACCAAAAAAGATTGAAGTTAGTACTATAAATTTATTTTTTCTTTCACAATGTCTAGAATTCTTAAATCGATGTACACCTTGACATCTCCCGCGAGTTATTGACTGATGACTGACCTCTGTGATGAAACGAGACACGCTTCGTGCCTAGCACCGATTGTTTTTCTTGTCTATCGTATTAAACAATACAAGAGTCTGGCTCGTTTACACTTAAGATTTACCCTAATTCAACCTGGATATGAAGCTGTCAATATGTTTTAGGTAATCAGAAATTCCACGATTGATGAGTGAGTTTGGTCTGTTCTGGTGAAAGATGCATCTGGTCCGAGTAAAAGAACAGAACATGCGCTTCAACGAAGTGCAGAAGTTTCTTCGGTATGGTTCCACTTGGAAAATCTCACTACATGTGTACGAGGGCAGCATAAAAAATCCCCGGTCTGAAATAGATCCCGGTATCGCAGCGGCTTAAAATATTCATAACCCACAAAATCACTGTTACTGACTTTGAATAACACAAGTTAAAGTGTTATTAGCCTGAGAAAAATAAAAAATTGATTTTACCTCAATTAGTTTTCTTACTAAAACTGTCACTCGATCACGATGTCAGAAGTCACGAAAATTAAGTATCGAGCTGTTATCAAATTTCGGCTAGTTAGGGTGTACGGGAAAAATGCACCGTCTTATTCGGTGGTGAAAGATTGGCCAAAACGGTTACGAATGGGGAAGGAATCCTTGGAAGATGACGATAGTACAGGAAGTACGGTGGAAGTGGTAACAAACGACAAAATTGCCTTTGTTGACGATCTCTTATTAGGCGATCGACACTTGAAGGTGGGAGAAATAGCACAAAAGTCGGGGCTTTCAAGTACAAGAGTTCGCCGAAGGTGAGTTGCCAAACAGCTCTCAGTTCAGCGCCAGAGTCATATTGAATGCTCGGTTCTTTTTGGTGATCTGTGGAGAAGAGCCTGTGGAAGTGTTGGAGACAATTGTCACAAGAGATGAAACCATGGTTCTCTACTTTGATGCTTTGACCAAAAGGGAGTCGATGGAATAGAGGAGAAAACGAGAATCACCACCAAGAAAGTTTAGGGTCTCTCAGTCGACAAAAAGGTGGTAACAACAATCTTTTGGGATAGTAAGAACTTCTATGACTTTGAAAAACTCAATACCATAATTAACGTAGCATTTTATGCAGCACTCGTCCACAAATTACCTCATATTCGGGAAAAAAGTCGTGAAAAACTGACCTGAGGCATGCGTTTGTGGCACGACAATGTAGACGTGCATGCCGAAATTCGGGACTGTGGTTTTCAACAAATCGATCGTCCAAATATTCATAAGAAGACCTTCCGGGACGCCATTGCAGTTATGAAGAAGTAGTAAATGTTGCAGTTCGAGCACATTTTGAAGACGAACTGTAGGAATAATTTTTCAGGAGCATTGAATTTTTGTCGAAACGATGTAATTATGCACATTCATGTCGAGGGGATTATATTGAAAAATAAAATTTAATTGTGAGTCTACGCCGTTTGCTTCATAGTCAGACAGGAAATTTTTGGTCTTGGCCTTTTATTTGGGTTCTGCTTGTTTTTCCCCCATCGTATTTTGTATTTTAACCTCGCAAGGAATATAATTTTGAGGATATCTGTGTCGGTTAAAACGCTACAGATATAAAGTAAGTGTCTTTTCTTTACTACTATTTTTGAACTGGTTATTTTGTAGAAGGATCATTGGGTTGAAAGAACTGTAAGTAATCTATTTGGGTGAAAACTTTTGAAAGAATTATATGAGTTTCATTGTAGAATAAACTGTGTGTTTGTATTTGTTAAATTAATACAATAACAAGATAATACTATGTCTACATGACAGCTGTTGACTAAGGATATTCTTGAATACTTTCCGAGATAAATCTATTACTTTTCCATATTCTGAAGATGGTTACTTGGCAGCTGAAAGGTCCTCAGTACTTTAACTTTATTTTTGGTGAATAACAGTGATTGTTTCTTATTTATAGTTATAGTGTACCCACAGTGTGAACTCTTATACTCTATTTCTTTTTGTTTGTAATCAACCGCAAGTTCTTGAATCAACCATTGAACAAGTAAATATTTGAAAATTTCGTTTGTTGTTATTAATCAATTTGCGAACAGCTTGTTTCACAATTTGAGAGATACAATTCATGTCGCCTACACAATATGCTTCAGATTACCTTCTCCATAACTGAGTAATGCTATGAACTATTTTTCATACTGAGAATAAGAATGTTTCTTCATAATATCAACAACTCCGGTTGTCAGAAGGGAAGCAGGATCATCAAAACAGGAATGTGGGGATAGCAACAATTTATGATCACACTGTAATTAAGTGATTCAATTATATGAAGACAATAATAAATATACTAAAATACATCAGTTAATAAGCAAATTTAGTTAAATTATGAGATATGCAGAAATATCGATGAATATTTAAATATAGAAAGAATAAACAACAGTAGAACAGTAAATCAAAATGAAAAGTCCAAACAAAGTTGATTTCTCCAATGGAGTATAATTTAAGTGCATTTGCTACATAGTGTAATGTAATTAATTAGTCCTCTTTTTATACTGCGATAGTAACATAATGACTTTCATTGAAATTATAATAAATATTCAAGGATATGAGGAAGCAACAAATGTAACATTGATTCGTGAACATGAAATGAATGATGATTTTTTATTTAACCCCTGTATACAAACTAAGACCGTCACCAAACTAAAGATAAATTAACAATGCTTTATCTAATGTAAAGTAATCAATTATCGGATTGGTAAACCAGGAGAAGAGAAAGATTACATAATTTAGAACTTATCAGGGGCTCACCTAGAATCGTCCAGGCCGTATCGGCCTGAACTGCTATGGGTTTGTGATTCTCTGCAGTAACCACCCAAATGTGATAAGCTTGCTTGGCTATAATAACTCTGTCTTGTATACCTAAACAGTGAATGAAACATAAAACCTTACATAACCATAGAATGGCGCGGAACATGAACACAGGAACAAGATATAACAACCGTATGATCCAATATATGAAGATTTATTACCCATTTCAAATCTCGATAATAAAGTATATATAAGCATAATATGGATTCAGTAGAAATGCCTTACATAATGATTCACAATAGTAAAAATAAGAGGATTTCATAAAATTATAGATAAACAAACTGTCCTCCATCTATGCCGGGTGTTTCAAATTCGACTCTCATCATTGGGATCTCGGAAACTATAAGAGATACGAAGATGGTTAAATTCAAGTAAAGTTGCGTTTCGGTGAGCCTGATAATATTCTGTTTTCTCAAGTCATCATCAACTTTATTTTTTCTTATGGGCACCATATATATTGGATTTTTGCAGTTTTGAAATGCCCCTTCTATTACCTTTTTAATGATGTATCACAAATATTGAAGAAAAAGTTTTTATACTATTTACATGAGACATTGAAAAATTTAAAGTCTACTATGGTATAAAAACTTTTTCTTTAGTATTCCACTTTTTGGGACTACAAGGGTAACGGAAGGAGCTATTCTACAAAACTACTACAAAAATCGAATGTGGCGCCCATAGGAAAAAATAAAGTTGATGATTTGAGAAAAAAGAAACGTCTTAGATAATTTTCTACTTTGCCAAAAGATGAAGCTTAAAAGTGTTAATAAATTCTTTCTAACCTCTAAAAAAAATAAAAACGGAAACAGTAAACTTCAGTTTTTCCGCCATAGTACCAAAGATAACTCCAATTGTCAAACGGAATATTATCGGGCTCACCGATACGCAACTTTGCCCCAATTTAACCATCTTCGTATATCTTATAGTTTCCGAGATTCCTATGATGAGGGTCAAATTTGAATTCAAAAATTTGTATATATATGCAAAATTATTTATAATTATTAATCACATGACACCACAGATTGCTGTTCTAAGAGAAGAAAACTATTCCAACTCATTAGTTCTCTCCAAACTTGCTGACTTAGTTTTCATTTTTTCGATAGATGACACTAATAATACGCATATTAGCTACTAATAATAAAAAATAATCATTGCCTATGGATTTTGTTGAGCATCCTTGTTAATGAACTGTTCCCAAAACATACTTCATATTACAGATTATGCGTTTACGCTTTGTCGCATAATAATGAATAACCAGAAGCCCACATGCATGCTAACGCAGCATGTTCCTAATGTAAAAGATTTTTGAAATATTACAATTCTTTGATTGGTTAGCCTTTATTCGACATCCGCCGACATGAATTCAGACGCAGCATGGTCTTAATTTGAACTGAAGTGATGCTTGCGGTCACAATGTAAAGGCTTTGTCGACACTTGTTTCGTTTTTCTTTGTCGGCATTTTGAGTGAATATGCGCGTATTGAGTGTATATTGCGCAGTGGTGGTATAGTCGCCACTCCAACCTCTGGTCTAGGGTGGCAGGCCTCGGGAGTCGGCGACCACTAGCAGTTAGTCAATACTTATGCAGATTATTGCATTGTACAAGTCGTAAAACAACTTCAATATCAATTGCAACTTAATTAACGTTACAAATCTCAGTGATTTTCTCTTTATTAAAATCATTTGTGGCCATCGCATTCACGTGGTATAAGTGACAGGAAATTTAATATTTAAAATTTATTTTTTTTGGATATACATACATATAAATTAATTCTAACTTATTCCATTTTGGTCGTAGAATATACCCAATGTTTTCTATTTTGATATATCAAGTAGGTGGAGCGCAAATAGGTCACAAGCTTCTGAAAGTTTGTCACTCCTAGCCACAACAATTCTATATGTCTGGTTTCTATATGCCAGATAGAAATCAATTTCGACCAAATTTTTTAGAAAACAAGAATTCATTATTAAAAAATAGTATATGATTTGACCAAAAGATAGATACATTCGATCTGGTTGACTTTTCACCATTCACTATAAAATTAAGTGATCTAGTGGATCATGATAATTTAATTATGTCCACCCAAATGGAGATAATATACTGTTATATCAGCAAATACGGAATTTTTCGGATTGTCCAATCAATGGAACGTGAAAATCCCGGAGCGCTCTTTTGATATCAAGAGTTCTGTGAAAAAGTCGCCTACTGTAGGTTCTGTTGATTCAAAAGACAATGGTAATTTGATTTGGTGGACCCCAGTGATGAAAATACAATGTTAACAGAAATCACAAATAACCATTTGATGAAACGTAAACACGTCGACAATCTCTTTTGATCTGACAAACATAGGGCATCAAATTGTCCCAATGGAACTTCTAATAAAGCTTTTATTTCGCGCCTCTTGCACTATGAAGATTACGATTTTCCAATGATTTCCATGACCAAATCAATAAGATGAATTGATAGTCCAGGCTGTGAACCGGAAAATAAAAAAAAAACATGTAGGTTCGAATCGAAAATTTTTTGTTGCATTAGCTTCAGGAGGTTCTCAGGATCATTCATACACCTTAAAACCTCTTGGGAACCCCAACCCCACCCATTGGGGGCGACATTTGCAACATGCCAAGTCTTGAATTGTATTTTCTACAAGAAAAGGGATTTTGACATTTCGAGTGCACCTAAGAAGTTTTTTGGGTCGCTAAACACGAATCCGTAGCCAGATTTACTTGCAATCCATCGTAGGGGTGGTTAAATTGACAAAATTGTCCAATTTCGCACCCCTTATATGTTATTCTGCAATTTACGTGTTTTTGTCAATTCGAGTGCACCAAGAGGGTTTTTGGGTCGCTGAACACGAATCCGAAGCCAGATTTACTTAAAATTCATCGTTGAGGTGGTAAAATTGACAAAATTGGTCAATTTTGCACCCTTAATATGTTGTTTTGCAATTTACGTGTTTTAGGCATTTTGAATGCACCAAGAAGGTTTTTTGGGTCGCTGAATACGATTCCGAAGGCAGATTTACTTGCAATCCATCGTTGAGGTGGTAAAATTGACAAAATTGGCCAATTTTGACCCCTTAATATGTTGTTTTGCAATTCACGTGTTTTTATCATTTCGAGTGCATCAAGGAGGTTTTTTGAGTCGCTGAATACGATTCCAAAGCCAGATTTACTCGAATATCATCGTGAGAGTGAGAAATTTACAAAAATGGCTAATTCGACACGCTTCTAAATTTTTATTATTTTTGAATTTTAAAATTATTTCGGAGTTTTCTCCTTTTTTAATATTAAGAGGATAGGAATATTAGTAATTGTTTGAAAAAGAACACAAATATTTAATAACTACACTTTCATGTTCAAAAAACACTTGATTGATAACACTTAAATGCAACAACTTTCATACACTGACACACGCTTCTGCGTTCTTGTTGGTTCTTGAACCATAAAATACAAAATGAAATATAAATTGAACTATATAAAATACAAATATTCAACTAAAATAATATCAACGCTGTGAAACAAATGTAGCTACAAGAGAGAATGTTGTTCTTTGTCGTCTACAAAGAAACTGAACAGATTGTTATGTCCGACATAAGAAGGTGAAAAAAATCTCTCATTTCAAGCAGTGGACCACGTCACAAACAGATGCGACGTTTGAACACATGCACATGTATGTGGATATAACCTGTGTAACGATCTCAGGGCTGTAAAATGAGATAAGTTAAGAAGGATACTGTCTTTGGTTTTTTGTATATTAAATATGTATACGGAGGGGCCCAACGCATTAAAAAAAGAAGGAATTTAACAATTATTACGATGAGTACAACACAACACACTTTCTTATATCTACCTTTTTTACATTATATCTGGGTACGTTACTTACAAAATAGTGCACCTGCCGGTATAAAGATATATGCCTGTATATTAATACCTATAGGTATACTATATACTATACCTGGCGTAGATATTTTGTATACCTGTGCCTAAAGAAACGTAAAAAGGAAAAAAATATATTTTGTACAACCGTTTTATTCTATTTCAAGATACCAATATTTTGGTGTTGGTGACCAATTTTGTCTATTTCACCACCCCAACGATGAATTTTAGGTAAATCTGGCTTCGGAATCGTATTCAGCGACCCAAAAAACCCCCTTGGTGCAATCTAAATGTCTAAAACACGTTAATTGCAAAATAACATATTAGGGGTGCAAAATTGACCAATTTCGTCTATTTCACCACCCCAACGATGAATTT
The DNA here is from genome assembly GCA_958510875.1 of Endomychus coccineus. Classification (NCBI taxonomy): domain Eukaryota; kingdom Metazoa; phylum Arthropoda; class Insecta; order Coleoptera; family Endomychidae; genus Endomychus; species Endomychus coccineus. Next base: position 48,424,528 of record OY294067.1, read on the forward strand.
TGTGTAAATCTGGCTTCGGAATCGTATTCAGCGACCCAAAAAACCTCCTTGGTGCAATCTAAATGCCTAAAATACGTAAATTGCAAAATAACATATAAGGGGTGCAAAAGTGACCAATTTCGTCTATTTTACCACCTCAACGATGGATTGCAAGTAAATCTGGCTTCGGATTCGTGTTCAGCGACCCAAAAAAACCCCTTGGTGCACTCGAATTGACAAAAACACGTAAATTGCAGAATAACATATAAGGGGTGCAGAATTGGCCAATTTTGTCGATTTCACCACCACATCAACGATGAATTTTAAGTAAATCTGGTTTCGGAATCGTACTCAGCGACCCAAAAAACCTACTTGGTGCATTCAAAATGCCTAAAACACGTAAATTGCAAAACAACATATTAAGGGTGCAAAATTGACCAATTTTGTCAATTTTACCACCTCAACGATGAATTTTAAGTAAATCTGGCTTCGGATTCGTGTTCAGCGACCCAAAAAACCCCCTTGGTGCACTCGAATTGACAAAAACACGTAAATTGCAGAATAACATATAAGGGGTGCGAAATTGGCCAATTTTGTCGATTTGACCACCCTTACGATGTATTGCAAGTAAATCTGGCTACGGATTCATGTTCAGCGACCCAAAAAGCCTACTAGGTGTACTCGAAATGCCAAACTACCTTTTTTTGTAGAAAATACAATTCAAGACTTGGCATGTTGCAGATTTGAGGGAGATTTCGGACTATTTTCGCCCTCAATGGGTGGGGTTGGGGTTCCCAAGAGGTTTTAAGGTGTATGAATGATCCTGAAAACCTCTTGAAGCTAATGCAAAAAAGAATTTTTGATTCGAACCTACATGTTTTTTTTTTATTATAGCTAAAATCACGGTTCACAGCCTGGACTATGTATGAACTATAGAAGGATTTGTTCTTCCTAGATTACTGTGATGTGTATTTGATTGATTCAAATTCTTTTAATATAAGCTACCATGATGCAAAGCTCTACGAAAGCAGAAACTTTAAAGAACCTTTTTATCAAGTAAATAAACCTTGTATTTAATTTCAATTTCTCAGAAATATGCAATTTTGGCACTATGATTTGGTTACCGGTATTTCGGATGAAACCATATTATGTGCAACAAATATAACTTTCATATGTTAGAAGAATACTATAAGTGTCCAAAGTATGTAAAACATTTTTACGAAATATAGCAACAAAATGAAGCATTAACTAACACTGTGACGAAACACGTTCACCAATTAACCTACGCACCAACTGGTCCAAAATTCACAAAATAAGCATTTTTCCCCCAAATGTTTTATTTACATTTCCCCACATCGAGAAATGATGAAAAGACAAAGTCATCAACATGAGTGAAAAGAAAGCAAGGCGATGAAACTTCAAGCATGTGTAATTTATTTGAATGATAAAACAGTATTTGACAAACATGGCACATGAGTTTCATGATAAAAAATGTTCAAAATGCCCCCCCTCCGCGAAATCTAAAATCAGAGTTATTACCCGTTTTGAACTGTCAAATAAACATGTTTCCTGGGGTGGTATGGTCCAATTTATCTTCATCGCTCTCAAGATAACTTATTCAAAAAGAAATAATTCTTTTTCTTTCTATTTAAAACGACAGGAATATTTTTTTGTTAATTGTTTTGAGATTTTTTTTTAAACAAGTTATTCTGAAAGCGGTGAAGAAAATTGTAAAAAAATAAAAATTTTAAATTTTGTTATCGAAGCATAGAAATTTCAAAATGGCAACTTTCAATTCAGAGAGAAATCAACTATCAATTATTGCCAAAAAATACTCTACTTATATTGAAAAAGATGATTCATATAATGAATTGAGGTAAAATACGTTTCTTAACGGTAATGTCACGTACTGGTTGGTTAGAAATCCAATAAATTAGTGAATTTTGCAAGTAAAATAGCAAACAAAATGTTTATATATCAGAGGTGCATCAATCCTGGCTAATATAAGTAATAATTTTGGATTCATATATACCTTTATTTACAGTAAAAAACCTTAAAAAAACAAAAAAACGCTTTTTGCATGTGAACCACCGCTCCTATCTGAATCATGTAAGTTTTTTGTAGGTTTTTTACTCAGGAATACGATGGTGAATCGAACTTTGGTGTACCACTTGGTTTGGTGCTATAAAAATCGATTTTAAAGTTTTAAACACGTTTTTGGAGCCTTAGATGGACCTAGATGGGGGTCCAAAAAGTTGTGCTGAAAGTGACCATTGACACCCATACTTTTGCACGAGGGATAAAATTTTGCATATACGTGACGATGAAAAAAAAAAGTTTTTCTCCTCCACAGGAGTCTGTGGGGAGGGCATCGACGATACCACCCCAGAAAATATGTTTATTTGATAGTTCAAACAGGTAATAACTCCGATTTTAGATTTCGCGGAGGGGGGCATTTTGATCATCTTAATCGGGGATACCCTTTCAATTCGCTGGAGAGACGTAAAACATCTAATTTCTTGATTCTAGCTGTTCAATAGTTGGTATTTTTGATAAGGGATGAGATTTAAATTTTTTTCAAATGGTGATCCCAACTTTTTGGAAATACATAATGTATTATATTGTACAAATTTTAATGCCATTTATAAATCAATATGGAATTTCAGGAACACACTTAACATGCTAGTTATGTAAGTGTGTAATACACTAACCTGTCTTTGGTCAGTTCATCATTAGCAGAACTTCTTCCTGAATGCACTGAAGCTCTATCTTCACCATTATAAGATTGATTATGTGGGGCAACTTGCTGATAATATTTTCTGTACCATTCAGCATATGCTTGAGGATTAGTTCTTCGTAAATTTTCATAGTATTGATATTGTTGATAATAGGTGCTATAAGGATCGTACCCCATGCCCTGAAAATATTATTTTTATTTATTTATTTACACTAGCTCAACGGGAGAAATCCTTTCGAGAGCTTAGGGGTACATATATAATTACAGAGTAGGAATTAAAATTAACTAATATACACAGCTTTACAAATATCATTAGGGTTAGAACAAAATATGTCAACAGTCAAACCGATCATTTCGTAGAATCTACACATTCGGAAAATTGGGGAAAATAATAACGTATTTGTTCTGCAGTGGTAGATAAAATGTTTGTGTGGAACGGATGCGAGCAGATGTAACATGTAAATTCAGCCTTTATGAAATAACAGGACAGTGAACCAGGTTATAAATGACCTTATACAGGAATAAAATACTATGAATTTCCCTACGTTTATATAACTCTAGGCAAGAGAATCTATCTAATAGAGCCTGGTGGGAAAATCCAATAGATGGATAATTATCATCAGCTGTGAAAGCTAAATATCTTAAGAAACGCCGATTCACTCGCTCCATTTTGTTTATATAAATTTTATAATGTGGATTCTACACAATTGAAGCAAATTCGAGCTTAGGACGAACAAATGAATTATATAAATTGTTATTGAATCACTATTGGTTAATAGGAGGCAATTCCGAATGATAAGGCCCAGCATTATGTAGGCGCTAGAAACAATTGATTCAATGTGGGACGCAAATGACAATTTCACGTCAAACAAAACTCCCAAGTCTCTGAAACTATAGGAACGAGCAAGAACTGTGTCAACAAGTTTGTAATTGTAAATAATAGGCATAATTTTCCAGGTGAAAGTTATTACAGTGCACTTACTAATATTCAACTCCAGATGATTCATTACACACCAAATACTGAGTGCATCCAAGATGCGGCAGTGAGATACAACATAAAGAATGTTTTACTGCCGAGTAAAGTTTTGAATCGTCTGCGTAAAGAAGAAAATAACAGGCAAATGTCATTGATAAATAAATTGAATAGGCGTGGTCCAAGTACTGACCCTTGAGGTACACCTGCGGTGGAATGAAATGAATACGATTTGAAACCTCTATACTCTACATATTGATATCTATCACTTAGGTAAGAATTCCAAAATTCAATCAAATGATTTGTAAATCCAAAGCTCAATAAAATACTGTGATTTTATAATATGTACTAAATACGTTTTATCAATGTCACTTTTCAAATTTGTTGTATTACTTTTTATCGTTATTTGATATACTACAATAAAAAATATGTTAAGATAAGAGGTTAGAATTTTGGTAAGTTGTTCATTAGCTATAGAAGAAGATGATCCCGTAAAAAAAATAGCGCGTCACCGCACCACAACTTTTTTAGGGCCATTTTACAAAAGTGCTTTTTTAGCATTAAGCTGCGGTTTGCAAAAAGTGTACATCCGATCTTGCTTTTGTGTGGAACTTGGTGAGCACAAAAGCTACAACCTATTAAAATTTCAGCTCTTAATCTTTAAAAGAACAAGTGTTATGAATTCTAGAAATTTCGAGCAAAACACGACGCGAAAAACCGGTTTTGGCCATTTTTACCATTTCTTTTAGACCATTTGCGACCATCAAAGTGTTCGATTTTAGTTCCTTCAATTTGTATCATAATTATCTACTTACTTACTTTCCTCCGAACTCAGAATTATGCAAAAATTACCGACATTTATTGCTAATTCTATCATACTATAAGATCCAGGGCTGAAGTAGATCGCAAGATCTAATAGCCCACCTACAAAATAAAATATTTAAGTCAATATGTATCCCAACCCCTAAAAACTGAATAAACGTTTTTTCATTCATTCATTATCCATCAGTAGCCCTGAAGCTTCCTCGTTCCGTTGATGAGCTAGAGAGAGTAAAAACAGCTGCCCGGAACTATTAGGAGCGGTGTAATTGATCGATCTAGAGAAACCTAGTTAGCTTTGGGTATAATTGACAGTGTCCTAGTTACATTATGAAAACCAAGTGTGATATTAACTTACATGCATATAGGGATTAAAAGATTCCCTTGGTCGCCGATGTTTATCACGTTCCCTATCCTTATGCCTCCTATCTCTTGGATCCGTTTCATGGCGCCTATCTCGATACGTAGAATCGTGCATTGAATCGGACCTACTTGATGGTCTTGATCTAGGTTCATTATCGTAGTGTTCTTCATATCTACCGTAGTAATAATCTCCCCTTCGGGGATCCCGCTGGTATTCTCTGGGATCTCGCTGGTAATCTCTGGGATCTCGCCGCTTCTTATCCTTCTCCTTATCTTTTCTCAAGCTGTGGTACCTCTTTTCATATTCCTTGTCTCTAATATCTCTATTCCGTTTGTCCTTTTCCTTATCACTGTAACAATCGGTATCTTCTTCGTACCTTTTATCTTTGTACCTTCGACGATCGTATCTCTTGTCTCTATAGCTATCCGGAGAGTACTCCCGTTCTCTGCGATTTTCTTTGTAAAGTCTATCCCTGGGATCCCTGGGCGATTTGCCTCGGAGATCATGATCGCTATCTGTACTCTCATGCTTACTTTGTTTCTTGTGAACACTTTCGACTGGGGCAACGCCGTCTATCGAATTTTCGCCGACTGTTAAATTTCTCACAGCATTAACTATATTTGTTAATTCGGAAGTCTGCGATTGCCCTTCGATATAATCTCTTCTACTACCTTCGTTCATGGCTTGATCTTTGTTTTTCTTATTAGTACCTGCATTTCGACTTTCGATCGATGATACACCGGCTCCTTTAGAATGAGTATTGTCTTGAATTGTGGGTTTCATTTCAGGTGGAGTATCGGCACCGATCGTCTCTGATCTATTGGTAGTTTTCAGAGACGATTGGTTAGCTATTGGATTCGAAATAGCGGGTGGCGTATCTGCTCCTATTGTGGCGGATCGAGCTTTTTGAGAAGAAATATTATTGAACTCAATTTCTGAGTCTTCTTCTTCTTGGTCCTTTGGTTCGAATGCTTGTTGTCGCAGAGAACTTTCTGGTGAACTGGACTCTCCAGGTATCATTCGATGAAAACCTTCTGGGGGTTCAATTGGTTCGAACGTGAGTCTGAAACGAAAATAAAACAATAACTGTCCTAGTTATCCTGTCAAACACAAAATTTAGTTAGATGTGGACATATAATTGGGAGGATAGTTCAATTTTTTCATTAATTCAATGGATGTAAAAATAAAATGAAACGAAACTACACATATCTATTATTTTGTTGAAATATAATTAATACTTCAAGTGGAATTAAAGACAAAAATGATTTTCCCTTAAGAACATGTATATCTGGAAAATTCCGGCCCGAAACTTTTCTCTCTCCAAGTCTAATAGTTCCATACAAAGCTGTTTTGATTTTTGAAGATACTATATCTTTTTTACTTCCTTCACTATATGTAGTATAAGAGAAGTATTTGTGTAAAAAATATTAGGATTTCCGTAAAAAATATCCGTCCTGAGCATTTCTTAATCGATCTAAACTATATTTGATATGATGGCTGTGTGCGTAAAAATTCTAGACGATTGCGGTGTTCCTATTGGTGGCATAGATTTAGAATTTTGTAGAACAATTCAAAGTGTTGCGGTGTTCCTATTGGTGGCATAGATTTAGAATTTTGTAGAACAATTCAAAGTGAATTAGTTTAGGACCTTACAGCTCCCGTTATTTTTCATCCTATTGAAAAGTTTATAATAACCAATCTTATTCTAAATTCCAATATGTTTCATAAAAAAATTTAACATACTGGTTGTTCGAATAAACAAATTGTTATTTTGTTCAAAAACTCAAAAACGGGATGCGATTGAATAATTGTTTTTCCGATTTTACCATTTTCATCAGCTGAAAAATCCTAGTAGGTTACTAATTTGAAAATGTAGCTACAAAAATAAAGACATTACCAATGGTGCGCACTTAATTTAGATCATCATGTATTCGCAGGTCAAGCATTTGCAGAGCAGCTTGCATTGCCTTTAGTCGAGTAAATAAAGCAGAAAAAAGACCAAAGTAAAAAAAATTGACAGAACCGATTTTGATTTTTTTTTAATCGATTATTAATTAATTAATTAATTAATTAATTAATAATAATTAAATTAGCATTTCTACAGAGGAAAATGCAGCTTTTTGAATGCATTTTCAGGAGATAATATTAAAAATGTTGAAAAAATGGCCAGATATAACTAAAATAGGGCCCCATTTTTCTTAGTTGGGGGGTTTTTGGGGTTGCTGATAACGATTCCGGTGCCAGATTCGAACTACGACGCACATGGGGGTCCAGGGAATTCGAGATATCTTTTGCAATGGAGTGAAACTTATTGGGGAGGTTCTCTTGAGGTTGCCGGGCATGACCATGACACTCAATAGTAACCTGGTGATCAGGATACCCTGATGACCTAGATCATCTCCATGGGTTGTTTTTTGATATGCTCTGAAATGCAACCAAATTCGTATCTCGGGGGTTTTTGGAGCCGTTGAACACGATTCCGGTGCCAGATTCAAACTACCACGCACCTGGGGCTCAGGGCATTTTGATACTATCGTCGTCTCCAGGGAATTCGTGAAATTATCTTTTGGAATGGGATGAAACTTGTGAGGGAGGTTTTTTTGAGGTTGGCGGTTGTGACCATGACCCTCAATAGTCACCTGGTGGTCAGGATACCCTGATGACCTAGGTCATCTCCATGGATTGTTATTTAATATGCTCTGAAATGCAACCAGATTCGTATCTGGGGGGTTTTTGGGGTCACTGAACACGATTTCTGTGCCAGACTAACACGAATTAACACGCACCTGGGGCTTAAGGCATCCTGGTACTATAGTCGTCTCCAGGGAATTCGTGAATATATTATCTTTTGGAATGGGATGAAACTTGTGAGAGAGGTTCTTTTTGAGGTTGCCGGTTATGACTATGACCCTCAATAGTCATCTGGTGGTCAGAATACCCTGATGACCTAGGTCATCTCCATAGATATTGTTTTTAATATGCTCTGAATGCAACCAAATTCGTCTCTGGGGGATTTTTGGGGCCCTGATCACGATTCAGGAGTCGGAATCAAACTTAATAAAAATAATAAAAACTACGTGATCTTTACTTATACAGGGTGTCCCAGGTTTTAGTAGCAGAACTTTAACAGTCGATAGAGAATTCGATTTTGAGAATAAAAGTTCCTATTAACATATATGCCCAGACGCTTAATTTTTGAGATACATTGAATTTTATTAAAAAAAAATTAATTTTGTTTGTATCTCCGAAGATAATTAAGATCTCAATGAAATTTGATACCGTGGATACGTAGATAGGTTATCACATTTGCACATAGTTTCAGTCCGGTAGTATTTCCAGTGGCGTAGATATAGGTATTTAATAACAATAAATTAACCCAAAAAGTGTTATCACCCTGTAACGGCTACTTTCCAAAAACAAACTTCGATGCAGAATTTAAATCGAAACAAATAAGGTCTGCTGATATTTCTTCGTACCTGGCACAGTTTCTCGGCATATTTTATTTTTGTGATTTAATTGTCACTACCACGATGGAAATTGGAAAAAGAGGAACCTTAAATTAAAAGGCGTCGTTGACTGACAAAATAAAATAAACTGTCTTTTCCAATCTCTACAGGGATATATTACAAAGGAAGGCCGAATAACATTTTTTTTTCAAACATGTTTAAGCCAGATAACTACAATGAATTTTAATCTATAGTAAGTCCACCTACAAGAATTAACAAGACAAATTTGCTAAATTTTGTGTATTATTGGTGGTTGTAATTAAATTACAAAATTAAATTTGCCCTGAATAGGTGCCAGGTACGAAGAAACATTAAGAGACCTTATTTGTTCCAATTTGAATTCTGCATCGAAGGTTGTTCCTAAAAAGTAGCCTCTACAGGGTGATAACACTTTTCGGGTCAATTTATTGTTATTAAATACCTTCGGAGAAATAAGAAAATACATTTTTTTTTATAAGATATCTCAAAAGTTAATAGGAACTTTTTTCTCAAAACCAAATTTTCTATCGGAAGTTAAAGTTCTGCTACTAAAGCCTGGGACACCTGTATAATATTTCCAATAAATAATTCAAAAAGTGGAAGTTTTCGTGTTTTACGATATTGTTTTTGATGTTTTTTCTAGTAAACTTATCTGTTGTAGATTGATTCTTAAAAAAACAAACCTAATTATTAAAATTTGAAACATTTAAAATCAAAAATATTTCACTATTATTTTTTTCGCACTTGAAACTCAATAAGTTTGATTACTGGGCAAAAGGCATTTTTAGGATTCTTTGTTGCCGACATCTCAGGTTTGATTATAAGATGCATCATCGATTGATTTCGACTCTAGGATCGTAATCAGTGCCCCAAAAAACCCCCGAGACGAATTTGGTAGCACTTCAGAGCATATTAAAAAATAATCCATGGAGATGATGTAGGTCATCAGGGTATCCTGACCACCTGGTTACTATTGAGTGTCATGGTCATGAGCGGCAACCTCAAGAGAACCTCCCTCACAACTTTCATCCCATTTCAAAAGATAATTTCACGAACTTCCTGGAGACGACGATAGTGCCAGGAAGTCCTGAGCCCCAGGTGCGTCGTAGTTCGAATCTGGTACCGGAATCGTGATCACCAACCCCAAAACCCCCGAGTAAGAAATTCTGACCTATTTTGGATATATTTGGCCAATTTTGTCATTTCTTTAAATATTATCTCCTGAAAATGCATTTTCCTCTGAAGAAATGCTAAAATGTATATCAAGAAAAAATAAACTGGTAACATTTGTTTTAAATGACTTCTAGAATCGATTTATAAAAAAAAGAACTTTCCTGCTTCATTTCCTATACTACTTATTCAAAACTAGATCCTCTGTCTAACAGATAATAGCCTAAATTATTTCTAACGCCCTGCCCTCCCACAAAGCCATCTGTTCATAGCAATCGGCTGGGTTTGTTATGCACTACCATTCCAAATTGGTTTAGCAATGGTACCATGAGATGGTTATACCTGCAGTTAAGGGATAATCACATTCATGTCAAGCATATGGAGTTCTTATAATGTTCCCGGAATCCCCATCATCACGACAAGACAAGAAAATTTCCAATAGATAGATAAATATGAATTTGTTCAAGTATTTGACCATAATAATTATTTTAAAAAGAATAAGAACATACCGTGAAACATCTTCGGCTGGAATTACATTCGAAACTGAAGTAGACTCAGTTTGTCCTAAAACCATTCTACTAAGTCCCGGTGGTGGTTCATCACTGAAATTGTCTAAATTACTAGGTTTAATTTCATTTTGCTCGATTTGTCCGAGCACCATCCTCCTTAAACCAGGGGGTGGTAATGCATCTTCTTGTGAATGTATATTGATATCACCTAGCGCAAAATCGTTTTGACTATTTTCCGATAGTTGGCCAGTTTCTAAATATTGGTTCCGATCATTGATGGGTACTTCGTTATTTTCTTGCCACTGCTGGGTATTTTTTGTTAGTGGGGAAAGTGTTGAATGTTGAGGTATAGAATCTGGATGCTCTGAATTATCGGGTAATGTTTCTAAATTAACTAGTTGATTGAAATTATGTTGGGAAAATGGAGCAACGTTCGTAGTTTTCACGCGACTTTTTTGATGACTCATCAAGTTGGTACGATTGTATGGATTTTTGGTATCATCTAAACCAACACCAACTGGTGGTAATATTGGAACAATTTGGGGATTCTGGGAAAGTAGTGGACCTTGATTCATGTCACGACAACTATCATTTCTGAGTATTTCTTTGTTTTCCATTTGATTGCCTGGAAAACTATCATCCTGTAATTGGTTATCTTTCACATTGTACTCTTCTTTGTGAGGTAGTGAATCATGACCTGAGATGGGAGAATGACTTATTGTCGAGCTTCTGGATAACATATGATTATCACTCTCGGATGTTGGCAGTACATCATCAGATGATTCTTGAGACATTTGAGACTCTACAGACCATTGAGGAGTCTCCAACTTACCACGTTTTCCAGAAGCCGATAAAACATCTAATGTTTGACCTGGGAACGGCGAAATATTGTTACTTTCTGGGCTCGGTTCAGACTTCATCAATTGGTTATTGGTTGCTAAATTCACTCTGGGAAACAATTCATCGGTCGAATCTTGTTTCAATTGATTCAGATCTTTTGTACCATTTCCAGCCCACTTCCAACTCTCTTCACTTTTTACATTACCTGAATTCAGCCTTTGACTTTCAGGTTCATTTTGTTGGATATTATTAGAATTGTCTTCATCACCCCAGCCCCAATTCCATGTGTCTTCCGATGTTTCTTGAGTAGGAAAGCTACTGTTTTGAACATACTGCTCTTGATTATACTGTAAATTTCCATAAGGTTGTGAAGGTTGCTGCTGATATAAAGAATTATTCTGGTTATACTCTGTATGCTGAGGTACACTGTATTGTTTAAAATGTTGAGTGTTTTGTTTAAAAGCTTGCTGTTGATGCAGATTATTAAAACTTGGATTTACATAATGTTCTGTAGGTTGCTGCTGATGCGTAAAATGTTGCTGTTGTTGTTGTTGTGTATACCAATTATTCTGAGCTTCTTGCCAATTACCCTCACCATGACCCTGGAAGAAACCAAATATTTACTTTTTTAAATTTGACCATACAAGCTCACAATCTCTGCAATCCGGTTCTGTAGGAACCCTGAAACTTTATAAGTCTTCATTCTTACATGTTTAGTTGCATATTCCATTACTTTGGTTCAATCAGATGCATGATTGAAATTAATAAGTCTTGGATATCGAATTTTTCGAGTTAATCATGTTAAAAGTATCAGTTTTGATGAAAACTCACAAAAAGTCTCTGTTGAAGGAAGTCACTTTGCCAAATTGCAGGTCAATATCGATAAGGTAAAATTTAAAAGGTAAAAAAGTATACCCCTCACTTTGTTATGCAAAAGAAAAATCGCAATGATTTTTGTAAAATAAAATGAGCGTGTCTGAATAATTTAAAAGACCCTTATTTTTAAATTTGTTGAATTAATAACTTTTGGATTCTCAATAGCAGCAGTTAACAAAGATTTCGAATAAATTGAGATTTTACAAAAACGTGATTAGCTGCGCTTTTTCACCATTTGCGTTCTAGATGTCTAGATCAATTCGATCTCTATTTTTCCTTTACTTTGCTCTAAGTGAGCAGAAATAAAACTAACACGTTTCAAAACAGAAATAACTGATTTATGAAACCCACACAAAATTATAGAAATCGAGGTGCGAAATGAAATGTGGTTAAAAACAAAGGAATAAATAAAATTAACAACAATGAAATAAAACAATCTTCTGAATTCAAGCTAGATCATATGAATGCTCCATTAAATTTTATGATAATACTTATTGAAACAAGTAATTATGTAATTTTCGAATGTATGCATACTTAATATAAGATAAATATAGGTAAAAATAGTAAATGAAATATATCTACTTGTAATTAGTTTTCAATGTTTCATTAGCTTGAAGAATGAAGGAATTCCAAATCATATTTTTCAACTCAATGAAATTGTGAAGAAGTTTTTAATGTTCTTTTATTGAAATTCATAAGAAAAATTATCCCATCAGGCATGTAGTATTATATGTAACAGCCCCATCAGTTAAGATATCTGAGAAACCTATAAAACCCAGTTAAACAGCCACAAATTTTTTCCAAAATATTATATGCGAAACTCTTATGATTCAGTTGATAAAATCCGAAATATGTAATCTCAGATAGTGCTGAATTATTGACGTACAAAACCTATTGCCTAGTATACCCCCTCAGACACTTTGAATTTAACAGTTAAAGAAAAAGACAAATGTGGGGTTGACAAGCTGACATGTGAATCTTGTCGTAAAATATAGATACACTAGTCAGACATGAAGGACCTTAAAAAACAGATTTAAGAACATAGTTTCAATGATAATATACCACATTCAACCTTTGCAAAACATTTAGTTATGGAAAACCATAGCTTTAATGATGATTTTAAGATTCTACACATTCAGAATGAAAATAATAAATTAAATTTGGTGGAATATAATGAAAATAAGAAGTCTGATATCAACAAATACTTAATAATTCTCTCTTCCGTTTCCTACTAGTTTCTCATTTAATCCCTCGATGGGTTAGCTCGATTAGATAAAATTCAACTAACCATCCATCCTAAGATTATCATTAAAGTTATATAGTAAGTTTCATTTGTAGTAAGTCAGTACTTTGTAATATTGGTTTGAAGAAGCTGTGGTGTTAACGAAACTATAGTTACATTTATTTAATTAATTAGTGAACATCAATATTTTATTAAAGTTTAATGAAATATGAAAATACGTAAGTATAGATTTGGTGATCATGGTGATAACAATGTGAATTATTCAGAAACCCTAAAACAATTTACAAATATAAGAGAATTTCACAACGATTCTTGACCACACCAAACTAAAACACCGGTTCTCTTGCAAATTAATTAAATTGCATTGGTATCATGAAATTGTGTGATAAATTTTCATCTGAATGGTGATCCATTATTAATTATGTGAAAGATTTTTATACGTATTGGCTTTAATTCAATCAGTGCTTTCAAACAAAATTTTCTTATTGAGTAGGGTGCTACAAAATCAGTTCCATGAATTATATCAGCCAATATTTGACCATAGGTTTCATTGAATTCTTTTCAGGTTCTGATACAATGTCCACATTATGACTACAAAGATAAATCCATTGCCATCCATCCATTTAAGTCTCAACCCAAGTTCATTAAATAATTATCAGAAGCAGTTTGTTGAATAGATTATTCAGAAAACCTTAATATAAATAAAGTGGTGGAAATGATTGATGCATCTACATAGACCTAGGTTGCTACACATATTCATTAAAAGGTTTAGTTTCCCCAATATTGTGTATAATGTATTGTACTGGTATCAATACTGGCTCAGAACTTGATAAAACTATGAAACATATTGCACTTTCATTCTAGAGTAGTAAATACTAAATAAACTTACACTTATGCCAGGATTGTACATAGGAACAGGTGTAACCGGTGCTGGGTTGGGGGATGCTTGCCCCCGCCTTTTTATCCAAGACATTATTTCTAATTATTGTTCAATCACTTCAATGTGCTTTTCCAATTCCATATAACTGTAACTTCCAGTTCAACTTTCACAAAAGTCTAACCTTAAATTTGAAACTGCCAACACCCTACTTAAAATATACATAATAATGTTAACACAATTTAATTATCCTAGAAATAGTGCCAAACACTTCCTAATTCCATAAAACGTTGCACACAATGAATTGATTTTTCTTTCAACACATATGTTAACTTTCAAAACACCATGATACCTGTGATTGATAATCCAATGTCATTTCTCTGTTCTGCTGTTGCCTGTTGTACATGAAATGTCAAGTCATAAGTAATATTTCTTTTTCTTTGTGAATACGAATGCAATCATTTTAATTTCACCAGTGTTATACAGATTTTAAACGTATATTATAATTTAAATCTAGTTTTTTTTGGTACACCCACCAAGTAAATTGATTATTTGAAATTAATTATAAATGTCATTTTCTTGATGTGTTGGCAATCCGTTTTTATAAATGCAATGTAGGTAGTTTAACTGTTTATAGTTCAATTAAAAATTAATAAAAACATTTTTTAATGAGAATCACAGTTTCTTATGATTTTGAACACTCATTTCAGACTTGATAACTTCTTCACTAAAATTAAAATTTAAATATAATCAATCCCTAAAGAAACTTCCTTCTAAAATCTAAACATTGGAACGTTCACAACTTTATGTTGTTCTGTGGTTCACAAGTTCTCACTTCTCAATTAGTATTGTACACGGTCGTATACACAGGTCTGAAAACTCTATGGTTGACTTGGGTCTCTTACGGGTCGCCTAACTCGTAGTACCTCGCTCAGCCACCAGCTAGCGCTTGTATCACGGAGTGGTAAAACGATTTCTATCCGGAATCGCAGGCATCCACTTTTTTCGCATTTCCGTATCTTTCGGCACTTTAAAAAAAGAAGTTTCTTGCTTTACACTTTTGTACCCCGTTTTGCATTTCGGCACAATGCACGATTTCGTAATTTGTTTCTAAAAACGCGGGTATTCCTTGTGCTGACAAGTCAACTGACAGTTGTCAGAAAATTCTCCTACGTGACGACTTTTGGTACTACGGACACGGGCCAGTCGACGCTTAGCGGACTCACTGCTCACATAGGAAACAACCTCGAGTTTCCAGACCTGTGTATACGACCGTGGTATTGTCATGTCTAATACATCGACATATACATATGGACTGCGCGTGGCAATGATAAGCGTGGCTAGTGCAGGCGAGAGAGAGGGAAAACGAAAAGGCCGGCTCGGGACGTAAACGTACTAGCTACAGTACGCAGCGGCCAATAGAAACGCGATAGAGCCGGCCTCTTCGTTTTCCCTCTCTCTCGCCTTATCATTGCCACGCGCAGTCCATATGTATATGTCGATGGTCTAATGTTTATCGTTTAGTGATGCTACTATCAATTAATTTTTAGAAAATCCATTAGGGTGATTTATTTCTTGAACAAAAATTCCACTAACCTAGAAAATGTCCTATAAAAAGATGTGTGAAATTATGCAATACTAGTTGTAATAACTTTTTCAGATTGAAGCTACATAAACCACTTGCACGTATAATCAAAATATAAAAATTTTTCAATATTTGATCCTCATTTAAAAAGCGTTTTTAAGTGAAACTTATCCTTAAAAACAATATTTTGATGAACAGTGAATGAGGCAGCTCCGAAATCATTATATTATTGTCCTTTATGATCGGAGCTGCTCCATTCTTGCATCAAACGATTATACTCGATTTTTTTACAATTACCACATATGTCAACTGGAAATGGGCCAACATTGGAGCTGTCCCCCTTCTGGCAGCAAGGTCCTCAAATGATTAAATGTCGAGAGGACATTGTCGTCCTGTTGAAGTACCTAATATAGATCTCTTCAAATTTATCATTTTCCATTTTGGCGTTGGAATGATACTGCTCACCAAAGTTGTCAAAACTTACCAAACCTTTGGCATATGTGTATAAGGGCAAGGAAAATTACAAAAACAAACTTTCAAATTACGTATCAACCTACTATTCCCAAGATATATATAAATTTGATAAACCTACTCTAATCGTAAACTGTGGGTCTAGGTATCATAGGTAGGTATGTTGTTCCCATAAGGCATTCCTATTCTGTTGCTTTAGTTTCAAGTTAATTAAGATACCTCAAAAAAGCAGTTTTATTAATATTGATGGTTATAAAATTTTAGTAATAGCCTTTGTTAGGTATTCTTGTTCATTTCTTCCATTCCATTAGATTGAATAAAGCTAGTTATTCTGTCATAATGTATAGATTTATTTTTCTTAAATTAACACCGGTTAATTCAAGGTCGATAACAAGTAGTATCGATACTTTGAAACCGATATCTGGTAGAATGGATGCCAGTGAATTTAACTGAGTAATTAATGAGTAAAATTATTGATATCGGACCGTCTATTGTATATTGTTACACACTTGGCAACGTAGCATAGATTGAAACTGGCTCCAGTCTTATCGATATCGTCTTTCCCGTTGGTGATGGTGACGCACGCCGATCCAACCGCAAAATCCAAATATTTATTTTTGTTTACATTAGTATCGATACCAATGTTATATCTTTCGTTCTTACTTTGGTTGAAGTGTTTGAATAATAACATTGGCACTGAAAATCCCATTTACAATTTATTGTTCTTTAATTTGTGCCTTCATGTGTGCAGTGAATGATACTCTCACTGTAATTGGTTCAGATTGTGACGTCGTCACTGTCATAAGACTTTCAGTGTAGCTCTAATATTCAATATTGACTTTTATCACACTAGGAAAATAAGGGTTAGAATAAGGTAATTTTTCCCTCCATAACTTTCATTTTATTTCTCTAATATATTATAACAAATATCTATAAGAACTTCCAATACAAATAGGGAAATTTTGAACGAGGAGAAACCACGGTCGTATACACAGGTCTGGAAACTCGAGGTTGTTTCCTATGTGAGCAGTGAGTCGCTCACGCGTCGACTTTCGCGTAGTACCAAAAGACGCCACGTAGGGGTATTTTCTGAAAACTGTCAGTTGACTTGTTAATACAAGGCATACCTGCGTTTTCAGAATCGTTTAACCACCTCGTGATCCAAGCGCCAGCTGGTGACTGAGCGAGGGACTACGAGTTTGACGACGCGTAAGCGACTCATCTCAACCATAGAGTTTCCCGACCTGTATGTACGACCGTGGGAGAAACGTATAGAGAAACCGGAGTTGAGTGAGAGCTCTATTTCAATCATGATCAACTATTTTGGCATAACGCTTTTTACCTCTATTTATTTTATAACTCTATGGTCTACCTCAAGTTTTAAACATATGTAAACTAAAGGAAGATGAGCCCCTATACTTCAATTTTAATATACATAATTCTACTGTTTACGCGGCATAACATATAACTACTACATGCCTACATAATATGAATTATATGAAAGTATTGAACTTTATATCCAAACTAGTAACTACTTGTATAATGTTTCATGTTTCTAAATCTTAAATAAGGGTTTGCCGTTAATAAATTAAATCAAATAACTATTTAACATTGACGTTTATAGAGCTTTTTACCACAGACATTAAACAATAATTATTGTAGAGGATGGCCAGTTCCATAGGTAATGTGCCAGTTCCCTATGCTGTAATCCTGAAAACTGGCGTCACAGCGATACCTCCCGTCATAGATTAGATATTATATTATGCTCCCGTGTTCGTATGAAGTTGAACCATAGAGATCTAGAATAGAGTACTCCTTCCGACATTTCAATAGCCTCCTTGTAAAAAAAAAAGTAGAGTGATAGCTCAGTCCCTTCTTACTGTTTACACGCGGCGACGCTGCAACGAGACAGATCGTCCAGCATTATATCATTTTCAACGCTCGCGTCGTACTTAAAATGTATCTAACTTTCACTTTTGTTCACTTTTGAATAGCGTGAATTTCTTACAAGGAGAAAATTCGAAATACACTGTGCTATGAGTTGAACTTGCTGTACTGGTCACAGAGGATATAACTAATCTGTGTTTTGGTAAGGTGGGGGTATCGCGCTGACGTCACTAACAGGATGCTATGAACCAGTCTATCGGGCCAACCTATACGATTATTATTTAATGTCCTGGGCTTCTTTTTCTCTATTCATATATTATATATTACCTCTACACTCTACAGCAGGCTACAGTATTCATACTCCCCACTTAGAATATGACTAGTTGGCGACTCATAATTTCTTGTAAACAACTAGGTCTATTAAGTTTTTGGTCATCGATCGTATCGTGTTCTCTTCAAAATCCCAAATACCATTATAATGAAATGAAGAGCATTATCGAAAATAAAAGGTATTCCACTTCATAAAAGCGACGAGTCGTGCCACCGCTAGCGCGATTCGTAGTGTTATTTTTTCCAAATTATAGTAGTAATAGTAGGTTTTCATAGAGGATAGAAAAAGCCACGTTACATTATTCTTTATTATTTAATTTATAAATCTGTACATTTGTTCTGAAACTCGTAGCTCATTTATTTGCTTGAAGCGGGATCTATAGAGGATGTGGAAGTTTAGTTAGTTTTATTGAAAAAATAGGACACAGTCAAATTAAAAACCTTCGATTTAGCTCTGATTATTAGAACCTGCTTTTTGTTTGAGCTACGAATTAAAAACCAATCACTAAATCTAAATAAATGATATAATTAAGTATGTACATTCTTTTTTGAGAATAATGAATATAAATAGGTGCCATAACAATAAGATGCCTAATCCTAACTTAAAGTAATAAAAGTGTTTCTATACCTACATAAGATGCTGTACAATTTTTATTGAGATTAATATCTTATTCAATTACATACCCCAAGATAATTAGGTACCGTATAGTTTTCGTTAAACAGTGCTACGAATGACTACTACATAATACATCTCCTTAAATCTGTTGTTTATGATGACAACAATTATTTTACTTAAAACATACTGGTCCTACAGAAAAACCAAATGCTTGATCTGGCATACCATAATCCACAGGATAGAAATCGACTAATGGTAGCTGATTTAACTTTTCAGTTCGAATTTCGAAAATTGTTTCACTTTTGTCCTGCCTCGACTTACAACCATCGAATAATATCGTCGGTTTCAACCTATTGTGTGAAAATTCTTGTTCGTTATAACCACGGAGTCGAATTGAGTTGTCGTACTTGTGAGTGTTAACGTCAAACCAAGCTGCACTGTTTATACAAGTGTAAGTGAAATTTTGATATCCATTTTCTGACAAGAGTCTTAAAAACGTCATTTGTACTACACCAATAGTTTCATATGTTATCTGAAAATTGAATAACATATTACAATGAATCAGAAAAAAATAAGCAATTATTTACTAGGATGTGAAAATAAAAACTTTGTTGAGGATACAACATTCCTAACCGTCGCGCGCTCGCCCAGCCATCACAATAGAGATCTCCACAACCGCAGGGACATCTCCGTTCTGTTACGTCTACTTAGAAATATCAGAATATGTTAATTGCATACGAATGAACATTTAATAGTAACATAACAACTTCTCTGTTTCACCATAATACCAGTAATACCACCAAGACTTTATACCTATTATTTACATATTGACTTTTCTTTTAGGTTAAAGAATCAAAGTTTATTCCGAAGTTTAACACGAGAAGCTAATAATATATGTGTGCAAGGAAGAAGGAATTTCAATCAACTACAGCAAACTATGAAATAACCTATTAACCCAGTATTCCCAAAATTAAAAAAACTAACCTGTCAAAAGTTCAACAAAGTAACCTGCGACGACCTTGCCACTTGGAGTTTTTAACCTACAACAAAATACATTACCGAGGTCATACCACCTCGACCAGAACCACCGATGCACATTGAACATTGAATTCGGTATATCAATAGGTAATTCGCTCGCCCTTAGGCGAGTATACAGCTTGAGTCAGATCGAGCGGGGTATTGAAAATTAATAAGTGCTATAAAGAATCGACGCAGATGAGAATAGCCTGTACCCCTAACATGGAACAAAATGGGCGTGATTTTTAAGGCGCATGTCAGAAATTATTAACTAACTACACAGACCACAATGAGATGAACAAAACTGTTATTCCTAAGTAGAAATACTATAATCATAATACCAAGTTCTATTACTGCTATTTATATCTCAAATCTCAAAATAACTTTCAAATAAGAGGTAACAAATAGCAGTTGCTATTTGATATTAGACAAATAAATTAGTAAATAACAAGAGATCGCTGAATAGTAGCCCATCTCTAAATCTTACTAAATAACAATTCAACCTGTACAATGCATACTCCCCTTTCCCTATATTGCACAACACAAGTTCTTACGATTATCTTATTACGAATAGCATTCGTATGACTCTCATTTATACTCTCACATTAATCCTAAACACCGCTGGGTGAGAGGTACCATGCATCTAACAGCCTCTCATAGATTGACATGCTTCAATGCACGAAAAGAACAGAAATGATAATTCTGCGCTATCTTCCTCGGCTTCTATAGGTGTGATGGTCAGAGGGTGTTCCAGTATAAGTAATCCCACCAAAAACATTCTGTAAAAAACTAGCCAAGTCTCGATGGAGCTGCTTGTTTATCTCTAAAAAGTAATGAAATCTAGACGAAGTCGTGCCAAGTCTAAGGTTCCTTACTGCGATTACTTTATTATTATAGTTAATGTTGTATGACTTGGCCGTTGAACATTCTTTATACGTTAGTGGGTACAAGTCAATTTTGTTTACACGTAATGTTATCTGTTGTAACTACCTATGTTTGTTAAGCGAGATAATAGCCCATACTGGTATTGGTAATTGGACGCTAGTGTCTCATTTTAGGCTGTTGTTGATTGTGCAACACATGCATTCAGCATTGACAATGCTGACTTCTGCTCTCTTCTTTTTGGAGCGTCAAATCGACCACCGATCTAACATAAAATAGACGTACAGACAGACTTCTATCAATGATTAGGAGTCCGTCTGTACTGGAAATAATTTTTTATACTGTTTGTTTCAGGCTCGCCTACACATAAGTATTATTGAAATACGCAGCTTTATCAAGCCTACAATTGACTGGTTATTGAATCAACGTTTTCCAAGTGGCAATTTTCCATCGTCAATGGGTAGCGGTTCTGGCGACAGATTGGTGCAATGGTGTCATGGAGCACCTGGTTTTGTACCCTTGTGTACCCTTCAACGGCCAAGTCACACAACATTAACTATAATAATAAAGAAATCGCAGTAAGGAACCTTAGACTTGGCACGACTTTGTCTAGATTTCATTACTTTTTAGAGATAAACAAGCATCGAGACTTGGCTAGTTTTTTACAGAATGTTTTTAGTGGGATTTCACTTCTTTTTGTAGAAACGTGGGCATATTGATTTATTTCATTAGATTTTCTTATTTGACACATTTTTTTTCTTTTTAGGTATGTTTTTTTTATTATTACAAATCTTTTTTTTCTTTTTTTCCAGTTCTGATTCTTGTACAGTAGCAACAGTTTTTCGTATAGCCCATTCGCGTTCATTATTTATTCTTTTAGACGGTTTAGACGGTTTAATTTCTGAAAGATCGGCGCGGTATTTACGCCTAAGCCGGTTGTATTCGGTGATCGCTGAAACTTGAGCTTTTATACTCTTGAAGTCAACATTTATGAGGTGTACCCCATGAAGATTGGTTACTCGTGAAAGCGCCACGTAGGCTTGGCCACAAGAGACATGCCAATGTCCATGAGGGCATTTTTTAAACTTAGACCTTGGCTCTTGTGAATTGTTAGGGCATACGCCACACAGATTGGGAATTGTTCTCTGTACACGTATGCCCGGGGTATGATCTCAAATTTTGACTTAATAGGCAATAATTCGTGAATCAAATTCACGGCATACTTTTATGTACCAATAGTAGTAGGAGGCATTACCATATCTCTAATACAGCTGAGACAAGCTGAGGGTTCTTCATCAGATACATCAGACCTTCGATTTTTGACATCAAATGAAGAGGCAAACAAAGTTAAATATTTTTTGTAAAGGCGGTATGTCGATCTTTAATAGTTTGGTTGGGCTCTTGTGTTTTCAAATAAGGGTCACCAGGTACTCCAGATCTTCGATTATCCTAGTTTTTATAGTTTTCCCTTTATGTCGCCATTAAACCCTAACTCTGTACCAAATTTCAGCTCTCTGAGTTTATGGGAAGTACTAGTTCTATTCTGATGATCCTGAGTGAGTGAGTGAATGGGTGTCATAAATGCGAAACTTTGCTTTCGCTTAACTTCGGAACTAAACGACCTACAGACTTGAAATTTTTTATTTTAAGTATGTGATTTTATAGCTTACTGGATGACGAATTTCTGCGTTCTGGTCTGATCCAGAGGTTCTCAAATAGGGGCCTGAAAATGCGGCGAAATGGTTCCAGTAAAGGATGGTACGGCAGTGTTTGCATCGCGCTCGACTTGGCGGGTGCACTGCCGTGCCCCCCGATTCTCCCTTCGTAACAATTATTGTTAACTTTTGGAACGAAACAGTCGTAATAAACTTTTAGGCAAAGAAAAACGCAAATTTATCTATGAATGATAGACGTAATGGAAGGGGATTGACATCAATACCTATCATGAAATAGATGTCTTCCGAAGAAGTTTATTTTCCATCTATTTTAAGGATATGTAGGTACATCAAGCAAACTTGATGAAAATGTTCATTAGAAGTTACCTACCCTAAATCCACCTCTGAGATTTGAATACCATTCCTTTTTGCTATGTTCTTTCCGCCAAGGTATATTGGGCATTTTTGCGCTATGAGTGTCCGGGAATAGACATGTTTCCCCTTCCGATGTCATATTACAATATACGTAAATAGCATCATCAGGCATTCCAAGATTAGGATCTATCCAATACCAACCTAGAAGAACGAAGATGTGTATTTATCATATAGTTTGTCTGAATAATATTTGATATTAGAAATATCCTACTTCCATAATAACACAAAGCAGATATATATTGTCTTACCATCGTTAAATTGTGGATGTGCGAAATATAAATCTTTACATGATCTCATTGGGTTTTCTCTAGTTCCAACAGGTTTTCTGGTTCTTTCCAAGTCGAGTCGCATGCTGTATATTGTGTTATACATGTCTAAGAACTTGCCGCTCATTTCTTCTGGTAGTTCATCCTGTGATATGGAATCTGTTCTATTTGCTAAATCATTGTCATCTTCATAATCATTCCTGGAAACGTAAATAACCAAATGAGGTTATAGAATATTTTGAATATGAGAAACATACATAAAAATGAATACTACAGGTTAAAATGTGGAAAATACATCGATATTTAGTGAATTCATTATAAATATAGTGGAAAAATCTTGAGTGTATGCAAAGGCTATGAAAATGAGGACATTTTTGCACTAGAATTGATCTCTTGATAGTTCAATTACTCTCAGTTACTTATAAACAACTTTTATGGTTATGTTTATATCAAACATTCAATAAATCAAATGAATATCTAGTAGTCCAGGCTATGAACCGAAAAAAAAAAATGTAAGTTCGGATGAAATTTTTTTTTTTGCATTAGCTTCAGGAGGTTCTCAGGATCATTCATACACCTTGAAACCTCTTGGGAACCCCAACCCCACCCACCCTTAATATGTTATTTTGCAATTTAAGTTTTTTTGCTATTTCGAGTGCACCAAGGAGGTGTTTTGGGTCGCTGAACACGAATCCGAAGGCCAGATTTACTTGCAATCTATCGTAGGGGTGGTCAAATCGACAATATTGGTCAATTTCGCACCACTAATATGTTACTTTGCAATTTACGTGTTTTTGGCATTTCGAATGCACCAAGGAAATTTTTTGGGTCGCTGATCACGAATCCGTAGCAAGATTTACTTGTTATTCATCGTAGGGGTGGTAAAATCGACAAAATTGGCCCTTGGTGCACTCGAAATGACAAAAACACGTAAATTGCAAAATAACATATTAAGGGTGGGTGGGGTTGATGAGCTAAAATCCCGGTTCACAGCCTGGACTATAGGTGCAGTTTACCTTTTCCTCTCGAACATAACACTAATAAGTACGTAATTTAGAAAGGATGGACATAAATAAGCGAAAAAGCAATTTATTAAATACAGATTTATCTCCAGCTGAGGGTAACCCATTGAATGCATTATTAACCACAAATAGTATTTAAACAGACACATTTTGTTTTCTATTGTTCTATCTTTGATGATGGCTATTTGGTAGCTGGAAGATTATTAGTTATTAGTATTTTTAGTAGATTATATTTTTAGTGGATTAGGGTGATTATTTCGTACTTATTAGTGTTATAGTGTATCTAAAGTTGTAAACTCTTTTAGCGTATCAGCAGTGGCAGCTGGTACTATAGGGCACAAAGGCACATGCCCACCCAACAACCAAGATAAACACAAAGAAATTCGCATGTAATTCAGTGCATTATTTTATTCCGCAGGTCAGGCGCATGCAATACTAACGCTCAAAACTATGTTCCGGGGAACGTTCTGAAGTTTACCTATTTCAAGTATGATTCGGCTGACTACGGTTATCTTCGCCATATGTGCTTATACGGCCAGTTTGGGGCAGAAAGAATCGTATCTCCAGTAAACGTCTTGCCTTCATAGTGTACAGTGTGTGAATTCAATTCGAAGACGTGAAATCTGAAGTGCGTCTATTATCAATGATGGAAGTTGAAACACATCGTAGAGAGGGCAAAAAAACGCGAAAATTCAGTTTCTCACATGAATGCATACATGGATTTTAGTGTTCTAGGCAAAGTAGACATACGTGAACAGTTAGACAGTGCTTATTTGCGACATAAAATTAAGTACAACGAAGTTGTGGAAAAAAATCGTCATTAGTTGAGCCGGTTGAGTTATGTGTATAAAAATTTGCGGATCTTTTGAATTAGTGTTACTAGGCCATGATGAGGCATTGACGTCGGAAAATCCAGGTATTTCTGTAGACTTAATCAACTTTGCAGTTGAATTAGACGCTGTGCTTGCAATACATATGAAAGGTTCGGATTCACAAGTGTTTAAAGGCTTTTCAAAAACTATTCAGAACGAATTGCTAGTCATTAGTTGAGCCGGTTGAGTTATGTGTATAAAAATTTGCGGATCTTTTGAATTAGTGTTACTAGGCCATGATGAGGCATTGACGTCGGAAAATCCAGGTATTTATGTAGACTTAATCAACTTTGCAGTTGAATTAGACGCTGTGCTTGCAATACATATGAAAGGTTCGGGTTCACAAGTGTTTAAAGGCTTTTCAAAAACTATTCAGAACGAATTGCTAGATGCAATGTTGCAAATATAAAAGAAGAAAATATTAAAAGATATTAAATGTGTAAATTTCATTGCTTGGAGGCCGATGAAACTACAGACACCTTTAATCATCAGCAAATGGTTGTTATTATTCGATACGTGCTTAATGGACAAATTTTTGAACGCTTCTGGTCTTTTTTGAAGCCGGGTGGACATAATGGTGATGAATGAGGCGTTCCTGATGAGTGGTAAGACAAATGGTGTCCATCCATTATCAAAAGAACCACATGCACGTTATATTCAATGTTACGCGCATCAATTTAATTTAATTATTGAAGTAAACATTTTCTTTAAAAATTTGCAGTCTTTTTCAAGCTTTTTTTCTCGATCGCCAATACGAACTGCAATTCTTGATGAAATAGTCAAACGTTGATTACCACGCCCCGTTCCTACACGCTGGATTTTCAAAAGTCGAAGTGTGAACACATTATTTGAACTACCAGGATTCTTTCAAAGAATATTTAGACAAAATTATCGACGAAGATGGGACGGATTCAGTTACTATTAGTGAAGCAAGTGGGTTATTGAAAGATTTGAATTGCCCGGAATTTCTCTACTGGTTGAAAATATTACATTTCATCATGCCATATGTTGAAATATTATTTAATTAGACTCAAATGCGAGGGATTGACAGTGCTCAACTGCAAAAGGCAATTGAACAATTCCAACAGCAAATTATTCGAATTAGAAATTCTACTGACAATGACAATCAAGAACACAATAAAGAAGAACCTGCTAGGAAAAGACAAAAAACGACAGCTGTAGATAACAGAGCTGTTATTTCATTGCAAAGGAAGTATGTGACACTATAAAAAGCCAAATTAGTGACAGATTTGATTTCAGGGATCACTTACGTGCAGCAAAATTATTTGATTCTCAAAATTTTAAAACTTATAGACACAAAAACATTTTGATGAAACTGTGAAATCTTACCTATGTTGGACAGTGTGACATTAAAAAGTGAACTTACAGCAATTCATGAGCGCGATGACATGCGTGACGTGGGTGGTATTTTGCCACTTTTAGTATTCATAACAGACAACAACCTAAAAAAGGTTTTGACGGAAACATACAAACTGTTGTATATTATTTGTACAACGCCCATGTCGACAGCAGAATGTGAACGTTGTTTTTCCACCCTCAAACGTATTAAAACTTTTCTGAGTAGCACAATGTCAGTAGATCGAATGAACGCATTGGCGGTCCTATCAATAGAAAAGAAGTTCGTCCAGTCTGTTCCGGATTTTGACAACAAAGTCATATACGTTTTTTCCAGCATGAAAAATAGGAGAATGGATTTTATCTACAAAAAATTGTTTTTTCTTATGCCCTACCCTCTTTCATAACTTAGGAGTCATCACTGCATATCAGTTGATTTTTCTATTAATATAGACATAGTGCATTATAGATTCAATACGTTCATCACAAAAATCAATAACTGAAGAAAAGGCGCGAACATGGTCAATGGAAATTCTTACGGATTGGCATATTTTAAATGAAATCGAGTCGCATACTCACATGATATGATTAGGGTTAATGGTTAGATAGACATTTCTAGGAAGGATGCATTTGAATCAAATTACATACATTGCATTTTCTGAACTTCGTTTCGATCGAAGGAGCTCATTCTGAAATAGTACTTCAGGAGGTAGGAGGGGCATGTCCGCTGGTGGACCGGGGGGACCCGCTGGACCGACGGGACCAGGTTCTCCCTTATTTCCTGTCTGACCTTCAGAGCCTTTTGGACCTAGTGGACCTTCCATTCCCGGGATTCCTGCTGGACCGTCGATACCTTTAAGACCTAGTGGGCCTATGCGACCCTGAAAACGGAGTAAGTAGTTATATGTTATAAATTGAATTGTAGTAGCTAGATTGACCATATAAATATTTATTTCAGCATATATTCGGTCTAATAATATTTGGAACGAAACTCTTATTTGAATTATAATAGTGGTTCCTATTGAGAAATAATTGAACATGAATTGCGGCAATATAGACATAAACTCGCAATCGAAGTCGGAAGTTTTATCAAAGGTGCTGCCTAAACGGTTTTTTAGCTTGTTGTTTTGCAAGTTTGAAAATCAAATTATGGAAACTATTAATTACTGAAGGAACTTTTCAATATTATTGAACTATTTGAAAATAGTGGGTCTAATTTAGTTAATTGGTTCCGTTCCAATTTCCTTTTTTGCAATTAAGTTATTGATCAAAGATTTGTCGTAACGATTGTCCAACGCTATTTGCTGAAGTTTCTCAAATTCTTAGTAGTGATCTACGAACAAGCTTATAAAATTGAGCTATTTTATAGTTAATTGGTGTAGCTAAATCCGCAGGAGCACACCTATTTGTTAGAGTGGTTTTTTGTATATGTCGAAATTCAAGTGATTATTATCTTTTACAATGTTAATATCAAGGAGAGGAAGCTGCTTATCTGTTTCTACTTCTACTATTTCACTATGTCAGAGATTATAAGTAACGATTTTAATTTACATAGCTGTTTGAATACGCTTAATAGCCAATTTGTGGCTATCACGACCTCTGAAAAGGTTCAAAGTTCACATAATTATTTCATAATTTGTAGTTCATTATTGTTTTACAACTGAAATAAATAGGTATGAAATTTGTAGGTTATTGATGATGTCAGTGTGACAGTGACATAATTATTTCAAACGTAAAGTTAGACACACGTTTTAGACTCCACAACCACCCTTGACCAAGATAATTTTTGATATTCCGGTAGTTTACTACTTTATTCTAATGATGCCCCCCCCCTCAAGGATTTAACTTCGCGTTATGTTTTGTTTTCCCCGGTATGACGCTGACACTGTGATGTAGCCTAGAGGTCTGAAGAGGTGTTCCGTATAAGAGCGGAAGCAAATATTCGATTTCTTTAGAGGAATTTTCAAGTTAGGTTCATCAAACTCACTTTTGGGGAATTATGGTAACTGGACTTCCTGTATTACATTCAAAACTACAAAGTTTGTTATTGAGTTCAATGTTGATAATAATTTTTGAATCGAAACGGGTGAAGTACTATTGAAAACATCGATGATTTGATTGATTACAAATTCTTCGTCAGAAAAATCAGACTGACAATGTAATTGACATTTTTGACATTTCCTGAATTTTTCGAATACTTGTGGTGACAACTGGACACAATATTACTTCTTGATCTGAAACGACTATGATGAAATTCAACTTTATGCACATTTCTTGAGGAGGTTGAACAACTTTCGTAAACTTCACAGTTTTGTATTCGAGAAGTTTCAATCGCCTAGGCTGTTTCTAGGGCTTTTTCTAAAAAGATACATCGGCTAATTGTAGAATCCTTTCCCTTGTACTGGAATCGAGCAAACCTCTAATGAATTGAGCTCTTAACAACATGTTGATAACACCTTTTGATCATTCGTTTTTGTTGCACTCAGTATTGAAGTCGCATGTTTTTATGAGGACTTTGAGTGCAGCAACATAATTAGAAATTGATTCACCTGGAGCCTGAATTTTCGAAAACAATCGGTTTTGCTTAAAATATTTCTTCTGGGAGTGAGATGATTCCTCAGAAGAGAAATTAATTCACTTTGACTTTTAGTAGCTAAAAGCTCTGAAGATGTCAAGCTGGATATCAGTTTGTAGTATTCTTTACCTAAACAGTTTATTAGAACCATGACTTTTTGCTTCATTCGTTTCATTATCTTCTTCATCCAATCTTTTTAATTTGAAGAAATTGTCCAGTCTTTGACAATTGCTGTCAAATTTTCGTCGAATGGTTCGAAAGTAAGTATTTGTTTTTGAAGGATATCTTTCACTGTAGATGGTTGATGTTGTTGTAGTTGAAGGGAATGGAGTAACTTACTGAGCGCTGTTATGAGTGGTGCAAGATCTTGAGCCATTTATTTATATGAACGGTCTTTTCTTGAATAATTGATACAAATTTTGTGTTTCTCTAATCCTCGTCGCCAAATTGTTATGTTTGAATATTTTATTTTATAAGATGATGTTTCTAACATAACATAACGCCTAACGTGTGCGCCTACATTGTTTAAGGAACCTACCTGCGAAATTGAAAAAAAATTCTAAACGTCACTTGATGTCTTCTTCTGGGGTTAGCAACGATCACTCTATACCGATTACGTTTTACCCTCGATAAGAGTTAGTGGCCGAAACGTTTCTCAGCTGGTGCCTAGGTTGTATAAGGAACCTATCTACCAAATTTGAAGTCTGTCAGGTTTTGTGAGTTTTCCTATTATAATATATAGACAGATAGAAGTAGAACACAAGGTTACTACAAATATAATTTGACTGAATTCTATAAGTTATTCACAGCAGGGCATAATAACATTGCGTGTTCCTACATTTATTCGGAACCCTTTGTTTCATGTTGTTCATCGAGAATTCCTCTGAATAATTCATCTCTCTATCAAATTCATTCCATTCGCACTTACTTCTGATTAATGAATAAAAGTTATAATTGAATAAACTTTTCTTTTGCTCTTATCTCTGTTGTAGAGATTCATATTTCGAAATATACATTTCCTATGTTTATAGAATTGAATCTGTCAGCATATTTAGCCGAATCGGAAGTTTTCATTTGTATTCACGATTTTATTTTGAACACGAGTATACGATACTTGTTTTGACCCCGAAATTATAGGACAGCAAATAATTAAAAACTTATGAATAATGCACAAGTTCGTTCAAAAGCGCGCGAAACTGAATTCATAAACTAAACTTCGTTCGTAATCGCAGTAGCGAAGACATATCCCCCGTGCCACTCCGATTTCGTTAGAATTGTACTATAGTGGAGGGCAGTTATGATTTTTTGTGCAATTTTCGCGCTCGTTAACGGGACACGGCTCAAAATGTTCGTATTGATGGCCCAAACAACATACTAAAAAGTTGAATTACCAAAATGGGTGCCACCCAGTTTAATTGGCCAAAAAATGTTGTTTTGCGCTTTTTGAGAGGTACTTTTTTTTTTTTTTTTTTGAAGGCCCTAGAGGTTGAGCTAAGGTTTGGGATTAATAACCTTTTATTCTGGGTGTCAGAGAAACCCATTGGTTCAATGTTTTTGAAAATCTGTTAATCCCCCCTCCCACGTAATGTGTAGAACTGGATTCTCGGGTATTGATCCGCGTTGTGTGGTTTCGGTCCTCAAAAGGACCAATTTCACGACGTTTCGGCAAAGTCGCATTTGCCATCTTCAGGTGATTCGATCGTAGAGTCTGGAAAATCTAGGCGAATCTCCGAGAATCCAGTTCTATATATATATATATATATATATATATATATATATATATATATATATATATATATATATATATATATATATATATATATATATATATATATATATATATATATATATATATATATATATATTCCAGACTCTACGGTCGAATCACCTGAAGATGGCAAATGCGACTTTGCCGAAACGTCGTGAAATTGGTCCTTTTGAGGACCGAAACCACACAACGCGGATCAATACCCGAGAATCCAGTTCTACATATATATATATATATATACATGTATTTTATGAAAAAATTCAAATTGGTCAATAATTGATTAATTTAGCTGAAAATTTAGGTGAAGGTAGTTCTTCCCACAGCTGAAACAATGATCCAAGGTTTGGTTAAAAATCGTTGATGGTTAACGAGCGCGAAAATTGCACAAAAAATCATAATAGCCGTCCACTACTAGGTACGCAAATACGCTACGTAATAAGTACGTGACATATGCCGGACATGAATATGCGCCCAGAGTAGTTTCAACCCTGTCGACCCTTCCTTTCAAATAGCCCCATAAGAAATCTATTATTTATCAGAAAATATCTTGTTGTTTATACAGATTTAATTTCCATTTATGTACGACTTATAATTAGAAATTAATTCTAAGAACCCAAAACACAAATAAAAATTTTTGAATGGACTTATACTAAGTAATAATTAATAAAATTTGGTTTCACCCAAGTGTGAGTTCATATTGATATTGATATTATAATGTTTATTTCTCAAAATCTATCCTCACGTATATATAACGAATGACCATGATAAAGAAAATTGTACCAAAATTTGTTAAAACAGTTGTAAAAATCTTTTTATTTCAAAATTTGATTAAAATACTATTTTTGATTAATAACTTGTAAATAGTTGATTTGTTGTAAGATTTTTTAAAAAGATTTACTTACATTCAATATATAAATTTATTTATACATCATATGGCTTCATTTCTTGATAGTTAAAGTTTATATGTAAAATATTAATTATATAAATCAAAAAAATGACATTTTACATATAAATTTGAACTATCAGGGCCATATGATGTATAAATAAATGTATATATTGAATGTATCTTTTAAAAATGTTACAACAAATCAACAATTTACAAATTAATAATTAAAAAATACTGTTCTGTTCAAATTTTGGAATAAATACAACTGTTTTAACAAATTTTGATACAATTTTCTTTATCATAGCCATTCTTTATATATACCTGAGGATGAGGTCTAATAAATGACCTCGAAACCTGGTAGTACGAATCTACAAAAAAATGGATTGTGAGAAATAAATATTACAATTTTAATATTGATAATCAATAATAATATATACTTATACTGGAGAGAAAATAGATTTACATTACCGAAGGGATATTCTCAAAGGGACTGAAATGTTTTTATAATAAAACATACCGTATCTCCTTTTGGACCAGTTAATCCATCCGGACCTCTTGGGCCTTTTTCTCCTTTTTCGCCAAAATCTCCTTTAGCACCCATGAGTCCCATTTCTCCACGATGTCCCTTCGGACCTCTTCTCCCTCGATCTCCTTTTGTGCCTTTATTACCTATATTTCCTATTGTACCTGGAAGACCTATTGGTCCTAGACCTCCAGGTGCACCGTTGTCCCCCTATAAATATAGTGGATAGTAATTTTTGAAATAAGTTATCTCGTAATAGTACAGTTAATCCTTCTTTGTATTTCAATTATGTTCACTTCAAGGAAATATACAATTAAATATTGATAGATATTTAACTGGATTGAAATTATGGATTATTTCTTGACTATGTATCTTGAATAAATGATTGGTGTTGAGGGAACTATACGTTTCTCGGAGCTTACTTGAATGAATATTACGCGGATATGAAGTATTACCGTTTAGGGTCAACCTGAATCAATATAATGACATATCTCGGTATATGCCTTTGTATAAAAGATACTCACTGCAGCTCCAGGAGAACCTCTCATTCCTTGTGTGCCTGGTGGACCTGGCAAACCTTGAGGTCCTGGTGAACCCTGCGTACCTGGAGCACCAAGCAAACCTTTATCTCCCTTTTCCCCTGGCAAACCTGTAGTGCCTTGAGCACCCGCCAGTCCTTCAGAGCCCTAGAAAAGTTATTATCAATGAACACTTTGTTCCAAATCATTAGTGCACTCAATATTGAGAAGATTTGGAATATTTCACTCACTGGTTTTCCCGGCGGTCCCAATGGTCCCATTTCTCCAGGTGGTCCTCTATCTCCTGATATACCGGCTTCTCCTTGGCGTCCTTCGGCGCCATCTTTCCCTGTGTCACCTTTTATTCCTTGTATCCCCGGCTCTCCATTCGGTCCAGGGAATCCTTGTGGACCAGCATTACCCTTTGATCCTTCTGGACCCGGCAAGCCTCTTGTTCCTGGAGGACCTTGTAACCCAGCTTTTCCTTCTTCTCCTTTTTGACCTTGAGTCCCACGCTCCCCCTATAAAGTTAAACTGGATTGAGTCAAATATTTGATTCAAACGGATCTATTAAAAATTTGTTTCATTCATTGTTTAGATCATCTATCTGTTCTTCTATCAAAGTATTACGTGCAGTTGAAACTTTCCCCTTCTCACGTGCAACTATATGTGTTATCTATATTGAATATAAGTAAGATAATGAAATAAGAACTTGCATCTTTGCCAAGATCCCCAGGTGGGCCTCCGGTCCCTGGACTTCCAGATTCACCCTTACGTCCTTGTTGACCTTCAGGTCCTGTTGGACCTGGTGGCCCTTCAACTCCTTTGCTTCCCCTTGGCCCTATTTCTCCTGAAGGACCAGCTGAGCCTACCGGTCCTGGCAAACCAACATCTCCATATTCACCTTTTATACCAGGTGGTCCTGGCAAACCTTGCAATCCAGCTGGACCTGCAGGACCTGTTGTACCTGTTGGACCATCTTCTCCTTTAGAACCTTGCCTACCAATTTCTCCAGGTGGACCTTTCTCTCCTGGGGGTCCTAAAGCTCCAGGTTCACCACGTATTCCTTGAATACCAGGATTTCCTGTTGTTCCCTAGAAAATCAATGAGATGTTACTTTTCAGATATTTTAATCAGTTTATGTCATACTACTGTTCCTATAACAGCTAGCAAAATGAATAAGAAAAAGCGCGCAGTAATCGACGACCACGAAACTTTCAATTCAACTTAGTTATTCAAACTCACCGATTCACCCAAGGATCCTTTGAACCCCTTTTCACCAGGAGGCCCTATATCACCTTTGTCTCCATCTTCTCCTGGAGGCCCTATAGGTCCTGAAGTTCCTGGTAAGCCTCTTAAGCCTGGGAAGCCATCACGACCTATGGGTCCTATGGGGCCTGCCTCGCCACGTTCACCCTTCCCTCCACCAGCTCCTGGCGGTCCGGGTGGTCCATTTCTACCTCCTGGACCTGGTGCACCATCTTTACCAGCATCTCCTTGTTGGCCTTTGTCGCCAGCAGCACCAGGTGGTCCTAATGGTCCTGCATCTCCTTTCAATCCCGACAAACCCTACAAATATTCATATTGTCGTAGAAGTGTATAGTTTATATGACATTATAATGTGAAATTTTGAATACCCACATGAGATGATCAATTATAATGATTTTATTGTTGACAGAACATTATCAAAACATTTGCTCCGTTACTACGAAATGTGGCAAGGCCACAAGAGAGAACACTTTCATTGTCTAAGGAAATTATAACAGAAGGACCAGGTTTGTTTATGAACGGCATTTGGCAATGGGAATTAATTTAACAAAGAATAATAATAAGAATAATAAATATACTGGTTTTCTTTCTACCGTTTATTTATCATATATTCACAATTGTAATTCTGAATAGTGCTGCTTGCAGTCATGTCTTGATAAAAAAAATATTTAAAAGAAGGAAATTTGGAGTTTTTTAAATCAACTCGTATTCACATAGGTAAGAAGTTACTAAAATTGTTCATTGGTGCATGATAACCTGAATGACTTAAATCAATATGTGATCTAAGCGAAGATTCAAAAGCTAGTCGAAATTCAAATAGCACAATTTCTGAGGTACAAACACATTTTTAAAAACAAACTTCAACTACTTACCGCCGTTCCAGCATTCCCTCTTTCTCCTGGAAAGCCAGGCAATCCATTTTCGCCCATAGGTCCGGGCTTCCCCTCAGGTCCTGCAGGTCCAACTGCTCCTTCTTTTCCAGATTCACCAGGAACACCAGGCTCTCCAGGAGATCCTGTAGAACCTGGATGTCCAGGTTCTCCAGATTTTCCTATCTCTCCAATGGGCCCAGCAGGGCCAATCACACCAGGTGCTCCCACTGGACCAACTGCCCCAGGCTCTCCCTGAAAACGAAAATAATAAAATAATAATTGACATCTAATGTTTCTGAAAATTGGATTCATTCATTACCGTGGCTCCCCGATCTCCCGGTGGTCCTGGAGAACCATCTTTGCCATTAGCTCCCGGAGAACCTTGAGCGCCTATGAATCCTCTGCTTCCCTCAGGACCAGGAATTCCCGTTTCTCCTTGACTTCCATGAGAACCTGGTTGTCCTGTATCTCCTTTCGGTCCTACCAGACCCCGTTGACCTCTTCTACCTCTCTGACCTCTGAATCCCCTTGTACCCGTTTCGCCTCTTTCTCCTTGAGTACCTTGGAATCCCTGATCAAGACATTTTGCTTCATTATCAAAAAGCATAACAATAGACAGGAATAAAAAAGTATATTTTGATTATAATTAGTTGAAGGTTTAATTGTTCCATCTACCGAATACAACTCTTGTGCTGGTAATATCGCCTATTTTCAGGAAGTATATTTTGCACTAATTATATTAACTTTGTAAAGGTTAGAAGATATTAATATTTTGGTCACAATTATATTTAACTCAAGAGGAACCATAGTTGTAATTACCCGTTCTCCTTTCTCTCCAGAAGGTCCAAATCTACCGCTCGCTCCTTTGTCTCCTTTCTCTCCAGTTCCACCTGGATATCCTGGAAAGCCAGGAAGCCCCATTTTTCCTTTTTCACCGGGAGATCCCATTGCACCTGCTTCACCACGTGGACCATCAAATCCCTGAAATGTTCATCTTTGAAATAAAAGCATGCACAAATTCCAATTCTGAAAACATTCTCTCTACCATCAACAGGTATTGGTTCTGTAAACATTTCATTTGAATATGTTTTGTTATCAAGCGGCTATGAGAGTACCAAGATGAAGATTTCACGTGAATACTGTGATCTTGAATCTGAAACTTGATACCCATGTCGTTACCTTGGTGATCTTTTGTTATCTTATGAGGAACTGCAATCATATTACCAATTTGATATTTTTTGTCTTGATAATATGAACACTGTAAAATATTTATCAAAAACTGCTCAAGCATTTTGTTTGAGAATGTTCCACATTGATAAAATTATATCAATATATATTTTTTATATAGAATATACCTTCGGTCCTTCCACACCTTCCATTCCTGTTATACCCATTATTCCGGTTGATCCAGTGATACCTTTGGGACCAGGTTCTCCCTTTTCCCCTTCATGACCTCGATCTCCTTTTCCACCTTTCTCACCGATAAATCCCCGTTTGCCTTCATCGCCTTTGATTCCACGTACTCCTGGAAAACCTATTGAACCAGTATGTCCTTGTGTTCCTACATCTCCTTTCATTCCCGGAACTCCTGGAGAGCCCTGAGATCCTGGAAATCCATCCGAACCAGGAAAACCAGGGAGCCCTGATTTTCCTGGAGGACCCTGTGAATGAAAAAAAATTACATACAGTTACGTACAAGGCAAATCTTTGATACGATTATTTGCTTCAAAAAAGAACTTACAATGATACCTGGAGGACCGAAACGTCCTTGAGGTCCTGGTGCCCCAATAGCTCCAGGTGCACCGGTTTGTCCTGGTGCGCCTGCTTGACCTGGAGCTCCAGCATTTCCTTTCACACCTGATGGACCTTCATTACCCGGTATTCCATGAGGGCCCGAGAACCCAGGAATACCCCGAGGACCTACAAAGCCCCTTGGTCCCTTGAAAAACATATAAATATATAAAATATAAATATAGTAGACAATGTGACCTATTTCCCAAAAATTTACATATAATATATTGAAAATTTCTAACCATTTCTCCTGGTATTCCTGGTGAACCCGGAGATCCCTCTTCTCCCTGAATCCCATCGTGACCAGGTAATCCAACTTGACCAACTGATCCAGTTTCTCCTCTTTCTCCTTTTTCACCTGGTAGACCCGGCAATCCAATTACTCCTTGATCACCCTTATTTCCGGGGGATCCTGTCTGTCCTCTCTCTCCATCTCGTCCTGGTCGACCACGTCTTCCTTCTCGGCCTGTGTTCCCTATTGGACCTTGTGGACCTCTGGGACCCTAATAATTTGTTCGTGATATTATAATAACACTGCAAAAAAAATACTGTTCTCCGGAAATTCAGATCATGTAGTGACGATTCATCAAATACACAATAAACCTAAACCGAACCATATGCAGTGGTTGCGGCGTGGAATAAGAGACACTCATGTATGTGTCAGTGCTGTTGAATTATTTTCAGTTTCTAGTGTGATATACAGGAGCTCCCAAAATTGCTGGGAAACAAAACTACCATTTATTGTAGAAGTCAAAATAAGTTGATTGAATCCAATTTATATAATAAAGAAAAGTACCATTTGTCCGTGAGGAGAGTTCAAAGTTCACTTAAAAAAAATCACATTTTTGTGCGCTATTCACAAATGCGTGGAAAAAATTTGATAAAATTTTGTTTGTAAAAGTGCATCGTAGAAAGTTACCCTACTTTCAGTAACTAAAGAATTTCAAAGAAAACTGTAGAAGGGTAAAATCACCTTCATCCCTCTGATATTTTCTTATAATTTCATTAGGGGTAGTAATATGGCTCTAAGATTTCTTCAACAGAAGGGCTTATTTATTATCTTCATTTTTTATCTTCTGTAAAAGTTCCTTATTTTGCATAGTATAGGAGGAAAAAAATGTTTTCTCAAACACTGATAACTGATATTCTTAGAACAAGTTTTATAAAATTGTAGTACAAAATTTAGTTGGCCGTGGATAAAGTCATGACTTTGATAACAAACAAATTCATAAGTGTCCCAGTTTATTGTAGACAGTAGACGTTTCAATAATTTGTTCACTTTTAGTTGCTTTTGTATTGTTTTTTCCCCAATTACTGTTATTACTTAATTAATATTACACCAACTCAATTTGCACGTGCCGTAAGAGAATATCTTGATGAACAATTTGCTGGTAGAAGGATTGGTGGACAATAAGCACCTATTCAGTGGCCTCCGCGGTATCCAGACTTGAATCTTTACGACTTCTTCATCGGGAAGCGTTGAAAACACAAGTATACAAGGTTCAAATTGATAATTCCGAACAACTGTGGGATAGAATTTAAAATGCTGCAAACGCAATACGAAAAAATGACGTGTTAAGGAGAGTGCGTTTCAATTTTTTACGCCAAATTGATGTTCGCATTAATGAATGTAGAGGTCAGTGTTATCAAAAAGTTTTGTCTTTGTTTTCACTAAATTTTGTAATACAATTTTATTGAACTTGTTCTAAGAATATGTCATCAGTGTTTGAGAAAACATTTTTTTCCTTCTAAATTATAGAAAATACGGAATTTTCACGGCAAATAAAAATGAAGATAATGAATAAGTCTTTCTGTTGAAGGAATCTTAGAGCCATATTACTTACTACCTCTAATGGAATTATACAAGAAAATCAGAGGGGTGAGGCTCATTTTACCCTTTTAAAATTTCCTTTGAATTTCTTTGGTTACTGAAAATAGGGTAAGTTTCTATAATGTACTTTTGCAAAATTTCATCAAATTTTTCCCACGCATTCGTGAATAGCGCACAAAAATGTGATTTTTTAATTGAACTTTGAACTCTCCTCATGGACAAGTGGTATTTTTTTTACTATATAAATTGGGTTCAATCGACTTATTTTGACCTCTACAGTAAGTAGAAGTTTCATTTCCCAGCAGTTTTGGGACACCCTGTATAATTCAACAATCAAATTTTTGGACCTAAAATTAGCAAAACAAAATAACAGAATTTTCTTTGACATCTATAGAAAACCTACTTATACAGAAGTAACAGTACCTGTCGACTCAACACCCCCATTTACACGTAAAATAGCAGCGTTCCAATTTATGATACATATAGTCTTTTCCATAACATTAGAAAAACCAGCGCTTTTGACTGAGTTACACACTATAAGCAACATTGCGATACATTACGCAATTCTATTCTGTATCGCTAATAAATAATTTAACCAACAGAAAATTTTCCAAATTAACTGTTAATCAAATTTCCACAGGGCTCAGTATTGGGACCTTTGCTATTCCTGTTTTGCTGATGACTCTACTGCTACAATCACTGCGGAAACAGATGAAGCCTTACAAATTAAAATAGAGCAGTCATTGCAAATTTTGAAGTATTGGTTTGACACAAATATATTATGACTTAAATGTAGAAAATAGTCAAATGGTGCAATTTCATTCCTCACATGCACGTCTGAAGTAAATAAAACTTGAATTTAACAAAATTGCATTAACATCAATATATCAAATAAAATTTTTGGGGTTCTACATCGACTCTAGACTAAGGTGGAAGAGTCATATTGATCAAATGACATCAAAATTATTATCCCAACTTCCAACAAAAACTGAGAAAAAATATGTTGCCTTGGCGTATCTTGGCCAATATCTGATTAAACTCGATAATCCTTCAAACAATCTACTTAACGAGCAACTACATTCAGCAAATTTCACTTTGTTCACCCTGTTAAATTCCACGTAATACAATCCTAAGAATGTAATTACCGACAGTTTAATCCCTTTCCGTTTACTATCGCAACATAATTAACCTTAGTAGCTATATGTACCATTAATTCTTAGAATCGATCCACTTCATTGTAAATTTTATATAAATATTTTACTATTGATAAGAAATCACCGAACTTATTGCAAAATTGAAAGATTTCAAACTTGAACCTGGTGATACTCTCGTTTTATTTGATGTTGTTATATTATTTACAAATACTCCAATCCGTGAGTTTTCCTTTCCTTAATATTAACATTATAAAAGATGGAAATCACTTGGATTTCGACATATACAGAAAACCCACTCAAACAAATAGGTATATCCCGGCGCATTCAGCTACACTATACAGATATAAAATAGCTCCGTTTAATAGTCTAGTTCATACATTATTGAACGTCCTTTTGAACCAGCAAAATTATAACAACGATGTTGAGAAACTTCAGAAAATTGCATTGGGCAAAGGTTATCACAAATCTTTGATCATTAATTTAATTTCTAAGCAAAAATGGAAACTGGAACGTAGCCAACTAACCAAATTAGAGAAATTACCTTCGAATAAATCAATAAAATACAAAAGTTTCACTTATCATTCTTCAGTAATTCATAAATTCCATAGTTTGTTTTCTAAATTTGCAATACAACCAGCTTATAGATGTAAGAACAAGCTAAACAACCGTTTAGACAAGACAACACTAATCAAGGTCCAGAGACTTGCATGTCTTGGGGTCACATGGGCCATGAAATCTACGCCCACTGCAGCAATGGAGACACTACTGGGATTACCTCGCCTCCAATTGGTAAACAAAGGAGAGGCAAGGCTTGATGCCTTTAGAATACAAAATACACTGGAGAATGTTTACATTCGGCCAGGACATATGAGTATCGTAAAAATCGTGACCAGGGACGTGTTAGACATGAGAACAAATCAGAAATCACATCCCAAAACGATACTCTTTCAACAACACATTCAGGGTATCAATACCAGAAAGGACTGAATGGGAGCATACAAACCTGAACGACATTCTACAGGGAAAGATCTGGTATACAGACTGGCTTGAGCTATAGCTATTGGGTAAACACATATCTGTCTTCCAACTAGAGGTATATACAATCCTCCAATGTGTGAAGAAGAACAATCGGATAGCCATCGAAGATGAGCAGATCCACATATCTGGTATGGACATGCAAAGAAGAACTTGAAATACTGGTAGACCGGAACCGCGTTAAGCTGACCTGGGTGCCGGGACCTCAGGGAACGACAGGCTATGAAAAAGCCGACGAACTTCCAAGAAGAGGGTCGAAGAACGATCCAGATTCAGAACAGACCACGGGGGTACTAAAACGTACAGCACGAAGGTCTGTAGAAGACTGGATTATGGAAAACCACCCAGAATTCAGGAAATGAACCTGGGAAGAAATACTTCGAAGCCCCGTGTAACAAAAGAACGACAGACCTATTAACTCTAGATAGGGAAAAAATAAAATGCGTAATAGGACTCATGACTGGTCATGCGCCAGTAAAAGAGCACCTAAGCAAAATGGCGACCTGACATGCATACTTTGCGGTAAGGATACAGAAACAGTGATAGACATACTGTGTAAATGCGAGGCAATGGATCGCAAAAGACAGTCAATTTTTGGAAACACTAACGGCAAACCATAATTATACAGTTCCCTCCCTGTAAAGGACTTGTACAAACTCGTACAAGGTACAAAAATACTCGAGTGGATACGGTAAAGAAACAAAGCATAGGCGAGATACAATGGGTCAGCAGGTTTAAGTGTCACCGGAGGCAATAGCCAGGGAAGCATACAAAGGGGGTGAAGTTTTTAGTGAGTATGCCTGGAATGTTGACTCTTACAGTAGACCATGAGACTCAAAGGCTCATAACCTCTCCATAAAGGGTTTTCTCCACCTCCGCAACAAAAAAAACTATTGTTTGCATTATTATCCCAAAATAGTATTCAAACAGGCAAATTTTGATTTATAATTCAGTTTACTCTGATGATTGCTACTTAGTAGCCGAAAGGTCTTCTGTGCTTTAATAGTATTTTTAGTGGATAAGGTGATTATTCCTTATCACTAATGTTATAATATATCCACAGTGATGAACTCTTTATAGTTTATTACTATGATATTTTATGGTAGTAAAACCACTAATTTAAACTAAATAAATAATGAGTGTTTTTATCATCCAGTATTGTTTACATATGTTTCAACAAACATTATCATCATCTGAGCTGAGTTATAAAATACTATGATGTTTCAGTGTTATCTCATTGTATGTTTTGATAATGAGCTGTAAAGTTCGAAATGGCAATCAACTTTCTTTTAAATTTCTATGTAAAAGTTCTAGTTTTTATCTGCAAAATGGAATATCACAAAGCAACGGACAGCTCCATTCTAATTCTAGTAATGATGAAATGTATCAATATATGATGTATATAAAAATGTTCGAAGAATTGATTATGTATCTCATCATTTACTGTGTTCAATTCGCATGAATGAATAGCTCTCTTCGAACATAACTCTTAAATGAGATATACAAGGAAACAGCAATTAAATTTTCTCATATTGTCCTGGAACTTAATTGTATAAATGTGGACTACTTAAAAGTAAAAAATAGTGTCAGGGAATCAATCTAACAACAAAAGTATTGAAGTGCTACAAACAATCTTGAGTGATCACGGTTCCTTTATTTCTAATTTAATTGAGCCTGCGGATGACAAGCTTTTACTGCTTTTGTTGTGGCCATTCGAATGCCCGAAGAAACGGAGGAATTATCATCGCCAGCCTGGATTCTCTTGTCCTCATGATTGTATAAATTGAACTAGATATCAACATGCGATGCGGTTGCAATCCCTGCTTTATGTATTTAGATAACAAACACGCTCTCACTACTTCTCCAAAGTGAAGCTCTTTTCATTTACGTTGAAATTAAACTTTGAGCTGGCTTGCGAATAATAATTATAACATCGTGTACTTTCCATTCCAACCTTCCAATATTTAGGCTTCTTAGAACTGAATGACATTTGCCATTATAGCATCCTTCCTTAACCTCTCTTCCCACCCCTATCATGCAGACATCAATAATTGATACTTATATATAAATTCTCGGGAAATAGGTCACACTAACACATATGCTTATCATTTTCGTCTAAGATTGATATAATAAAGATATTTGTCAGTGTGACCTATTTCCCGATAATTTATATATAATTCATAATCATTATTAATAATTGATAATGGAAATTCAGAAAAGTTTAGTCTATTGATCGACTGAAATTGGCAATTAATCGGCGAAATATGTGTTTATATTGCTTACTATTGATTACATATTTACCAACACAATTAGTAGGTTTATGCGCAACATTTAATACCTTTAATACCTAAAACCTTCAATACCTAAAGATAAACAAACCCACACAGTAAACAAATTAAATTGTTTAGATCGACTTACACAGAAATCTCTAAACAATATTTACAAAAAAGAATGTATGGCCATAAGTATAGTACTAGAAACAAAAAGTTGCTAAGGATTGTTTTGATAACCATCAATTTGATTGCACAAATGTCAATATTTTAACTAAAGAAACCAATTATCATAAAAAATCTATTCTGGAGATGATTCACACAAAACGGGACTCAAGTCTGTAAATCATAAAGCAGACGTTCAATCATTAAGTCAGATTCATACTAATTTAAGCAATTAAAACCCTTGCAAAGTCCTGCATGCGTTTTTATGATGTTAAAAATATATGTTAGGTGGAATTCTCAAGTAGCAATATATCTAATAACAACTTTTTTTCTCCTCTTTTTCTGACAACCTATTCAATCTTATGTTTTTACAATTTTAAGAACTTTATATTCTTGATTGAAATTGGAATGGAACAAAGTTGAAAGTTCAAAACGCATTGGACAGGGTCAAAAAAATGGCTATACCAAAACACCCTAAAACTAAATATATTAAAAACTAAATATCTCACGCTCTCCTCCTCAAGATCAGGTAAGCAGGAATTATTAGATCCAATAAGAATCAAAGGGACGACAGATGTGGTGGAAAATACTGCATCCATAAAATACTCAGGAATTCAAGTCGACCATTTCAATTGGGAAAATCTCGTAGAGTACATCAATAAACGGATTAGAAA
Source organism: Endomychus coccineus (assembly GCA_958510875.1). Lineage (NCBI taxonomy): Eukaryota > Metazoa > Arthropoda > Insecta > Coleoptera > Endomychidae > Endomychus > Endomychus coccineus. The sequence goes on from OY294067.1 coordinate 48,468,125, forward strand.
ACTCATTTACAAATTTTATGGATTAAGAAATATACTGAATATAGTATTATTAACGGTCTACAATAGCTTAGTGGAATTGATTCTAAGTTATGGCATCAGCGCATGAGGTTCAGTGTATAAAACTACTCTTCATACTGGAGATAACCAAAACTATGTATCAAGAACAATATTTAACAAGCAAAGTAGAGAGAGCTTCCAACTAATGTATACCGAATATAATATTTTCAATATAACTTTATATGCATGCTGCACTGAAATTGGTGCATGGTTCAGCTGACATAGTCGGTGCGAACTATCAGCACGAAACGAGAGCAATATATAAAGGCATGTGAAGAGCTCACAAAACAGGTAAAACCGTCTGTCAATGAATTATTAATTTCAAGGGAGTAAAGCTATATAACACCCAACCGAAACCATTAAAGAAGTTGAACCTAACAAATTCAAATATTATAAATATTTACTACGTGCCCACGTAGCACAGTTTCCTAGATTGAGGCCTTCCAAATTTAACTTACAACAGCCTTCCAAACTAAATCCCTTAATTAAATAATGAATGCCCTAGCTTAAACCATACATTCTTTTATTTCTGTATTGCGTAATACTTTATAACATATAGTCTATATTGCTTTATACTTCGATTTCAATGTATATATTTCTTTTTTTTTGTTCTTACATATTATATTATTTCATATCTACGAGGGCAAGGTGAAAAGTCCCTGAAACATGAAACAAGAAATGATTTATCTGGTCAAAACTTATTTTCTTTCTCAATATAATCCTTGTAGTCACTTCGTTTTTCAAATTTTTTGATCCCTTCCAAATAATACGATTTCGGCAATCCTTCTAAATAGGCGTTTGTTCCAGTGATGACCTCATCGTTGGAGCCATTCCGCCTGGTCACTTCTTTCAGTTTGGAAATAGACAAAATCGCAGGGGGCCAAATCTGGAGAATGTGGTGGATGAGGAATCAATTCGTAGCACAATTCATGGAATTTTGCCATTGCGACTGCGGACCTGTGCGCCGGTGCGTTGTCCTGGTGGAAGAGCTTGAAATCGGCGTCAAATCGATCCAACAGCTCTGCATGATATACGCCGGTGATTGTTTTGTCCCTTTCAAGGTTATAGATATGGATGGCATCCCAAAATAATGTCGCCATGACTTTGTTGGCCGATAAACCCACTTTGGCCTTTTTCGGCACCGATTCGCCAGGACAAGTCCTCTGTTTTTACTGTTATTTGCTCTCTGGTGTGCAAAAAGTTCTTCTTATCGCGCTTAAACATGGCCAAACACTCCTTTGAAGCTGTCACACGGTCGCGCTTGTTGTCAACAGAGACCAAATGCGGCACCCATTTGACAGATAGCTTTCTCATATTCAAAAATTCATGCAAAATGTTTCGTACCAGTTCGGTTGAGATGTTCATAGCCTCAGCAATCTTGTGCACTTTAACTCGCCGATCGTCCAAAATCATATCATGGATTTTATCGACGATTTTTTGCGTTGTAACCTCAAATGGTGGAACAGAACGTTCGGCGTCCTTTGTGGTCATACTACCACAACGAAAATCAGTAAACCACTTGTTAATCGTTCCAATCGATGGTGAGGAGTCCCCATAATCTTTAACAAGCGATCCTTTGGTTTGCCTAATGTTTTTCCCATGCAAGAAATAACGTTTACAATGAATGACATATCAGTCTGAAAATAATAATGCGTTCTAGTTAAAGATGGTACATCACAAATGTCACATGGGATTTTCGATTATGACGCCATCGGTTCTATTTTTTAGGGACTCTTCACATTGCCCTCGTAATTGTATACGATGTACTTCAAAGTGATTCATATGCAATACCTTTAATTAGATTAAGGAATTACGTATCAGAAGAATTTGTTAGTAGATTGAACATTAACTCTTCTTCTGTTTGACATAAGACAACGACCCCTCACGTGTCACCATATTGGAATTTGGTATAAAATATTTGTAAATGGTACAGAATAGAAATAGATAAAAAAATAAATAAAATTAGTTCGTTATAAACTATTGTGGGTGATAATACGGATTTCATTTATTTATTGATTTACTTTTCTTGAGAATGTATGTATTTTCAGGCGTTTTATTTCTGCCTAGAATTTTTAAAGATGGAACCTTTTTTTCTACATCTTGTACAATTTATTCTAGAGTACCCAACCGCAATCGGTTGCTTCTGTAAAATGATTTTGTAACTATCCACAAGCACTCGTTTTCAAAATACTCCACTTCATAACGAATCGCAAATTGCAAAGTCTATTTTCAACCAAAAAGTACCTGTAACACTGATTTATTAGAATTAGCATAATGGCCCCTTTATAACTGATGAAACATTTTTCGCACTATGTCATAATCTAAGTCTTAGGATCACTTTACATGTCTTTGATAAGTTACACTTTAAGTGGAAAAAGGATGTTAGTGTTGACTAAATTATATTAAGAGAAAATAAATGAAATAAAAAAATGTGGTATATTGCACAATGTTTTTGATAATTACTTATTGAAGCAAAATGATTCACCTGTTCACCAATTTCCCCAAGCACCCCTTTCACGCCTTCTGAACCTAGAGATCCTTGTGGACCTGGTACACCAGTTAAGCCCATTGGACCTTCAGCGCCTCGCATTGACATCTGGGATAGAAAAAAGGTAGAAGGTGCCATTAGAAATATATAGACTTACCATATGTTGTGACAACATCTGTCTGAACATTTCGGCATGTGTGTCTGGTCCCTTTTCATTCCCTTGAGCATTTAGCTGGAAGGAGTATACAATGAGAACAGGGTGTTTTTTATGTAATTTGTTTGTAGGAAATGTATCAACAGAACAACTGATAAAGATATAACAACAAATCACATGTTTATTTTATTCGTAGAATGAGTAAAGAACTAGAATACCAAAAATAAGTACGAAATATATATAACGGGTGACAAAGATATCACTAGCTCCCTTTGTTTTTCATTGTAAAAATGATGATAATCACAGTTAATACAGACATCAAACCATTATGTTCTGTTAATACGTAGTGAAATAAGTACTTCTATTCCTGTTTTTTAACCATAATATATATTCAATTCATGGCTTACTTTAAAAATTTCTTACACTTTTTTACTAACATAAAAAAACAGATAATACGTTTTTTGAGTTCAATACTCAATGGAGTTTAAGTTGGAGAATATTTTGGATTGGTTTTGAAAAATTGTATTCAACTGAGGGGTTGCGGGGTGGGGCCTCTCAAAAGAAACAGCATATTTGCAATGAAATAATTTCGGAAGATTAAACTTTAACAATTAAGCATTAGTAGCTTGTGTATTGGCTAATTTGACAATTTACCGGTATCAAGAATACATGACCAGGGGGACCAATAATGCCGGGTCTGCCTGATAATCCATCTCTTCCTGGTTCTCCTTTCAGTCCCAATAATCCTGGTGAACCTGGATATCCTTGAGATCCTGTTATCTCCGTATACGATGGGTAATACACGGTTCTCTCTGTGGGTCTCGTTGTGGTTGCCTCTGTTGGAGTAAGAGTTGGAATTTCGGTAGTGGTTATCTATGAAATTAATAGAAACAGGTTCTTGGTTGATCTTCATATTGAGAATTATTAATCGCAGGTACATTTACAATAAATAAGAAAGCCTTATTCCTCTAACGCACGATATCAATCCGTGAACAGGGATTAAACTTTCATCAATTAGAAAAAAGTAAAAAAGTATTATTATTATTTAATTAATTATTTTACAGGATTTATTTCCCAATTTCCATGAATAAAATTTTACTACTCAGAAATAATACACAACTAATGGAAAACATGCCTTGGTGAAATGAATGATTAAAGGTTAATGAAAGTTACATTTTATTTTGACCAAGCATATGTCACCGCATAGGAAAATTTAGTAAACATGGGAACATAATAATGCCACATTTAACATTGTGCACAATAAATGTCCCAATGAAAGGCCTTTCTAGTCCAGATCGATCAGTAATGTCACAAACTCATAGTTCCAGACAGCTGTTTCGCTCTGCTCATAGAAGTCTCCGCTGAAGGTACTCATGACCGGCCATAAAATAGTAAAAAGACCAAAAATATATTCACGCCATCTATGAATAGATGTCCCACTAAGAAATCAAATAATGTACCACCTTGACTGATAGATTTCTCGAACTTTACAAAAGTTACGGGGAAATGAGAATACTTGAGAGCACTAAATGGCGACATCAAACCAAACCAATGTGAGAAAATTATAAATGAATGAATATATGAATATACTTATTTGGGTCTATGGTTGGGTTTTTCCGGAAAACAATGATAAGGTCTTCTTAGTTCATATCGATCAGTAGCATCTGAAACTAATAGTTCCAGACAGCTGTTTCGCTCTTATCATAGAGATCATCAGTAAAACGAGCAAGTTAGCAAAGTTACTGAACGACCTCTTCTGAAGGTAATCATAACGTGGCAAAAAGATCAAAAGTATCTCACGCCATGAGAAGAGTGAAACAGCTGCCTGGAACTACGAGTTTGTGACGTTATTGATTGATCTGGACTAGAAAAACCTTATCATTATTATCTGGAAAAGGCTAACGTGAGATAAATAAGTATATTCATATATTCATTTATTTCTAGTTCTCTTACAAACAAATATACCATCTCCTGTGAAAGCATATACGTTTGACTGGTGGAACAATAATCACATTATTCGTTCATTGGTTGAAGATCATCATTCGAAGATGAGACTTTGCTTATGTCATTGATATGAACTTAATACTTTTTACTGTACTGTTTTCTAGCCCTAAAGTTACATCAGGCTAATCAAACAGTGCGGGGATGCACTGGCTGGACCAACTAAGGCAAAGAAAGTCCAACTCATCTGGGTTCATTTTATAATCTAATTTGTTAATTGGCAATTCATAGTTACCACTGTTCATGTATTTCTCCCTAAGTAGTTTACAGGTACCTAATGTTATGAAGATGAATTTCATTCAGCTATCTTAGTTGATACAATTACAAAAGTAGTATGAAATGATGAAAATCATCTCAAATTAATCATGAGTAGGTTTTATCTACTAGATTCTAGTCACTAGGGTATTTATACCTTGAAGACCTGGTGTGGATATGGTGGCCTTCACGTGGATCTCCCCCAGATTTTCAAGGTCAAAATAGGAAAAATAATTATTGCTATTTCTAGAAGTCAATAACTTGACACTTCTCACCATAAATATTTTTTTATGTAATAATATTTCCTCATTAAAATACAATAATCATATAATATAATGGTGATATAGGTAAATTAAACAATTGATTTGGTTTTAATGTACGCGTGTGATTAAAAAAAATCCACGTTATTGTCTAGGATATAATACATGTCACTATATATATATATGCATATTATACCATAATATTAGTTCGCGATAATGATTTCATTTTGAAAATGTATGGGTTATCAATGATACTTAACATTTCAATTTAATCTTCATTACAGATTTTTTTTTATGAATTAATTTCTTTTGAACTCGGTAAATGTATTGTTTTTTATTTCAGCAGGAACAGCATTGTACATTCTTGATACCAAGAAGATAGAACATCTTCAACGTTAATTTTGCGTGTAACATTGTTCCATAAGTGTGATCTATTTCTGGAGTGGAAATGTGACTTTTAAATAATAATTTCAAGTAATACACTTTTCCATGTGTGATTTAATGTATAATGTGTTGGATGTATGAGTCCTGCTTATATTTTACAACATTTTAGAATTATTTTTTGTAGAATATTAAGTTTCAAAATTATACCCCAGGCAAGAACACAATAAGCTAATCTTGATTCAAAAAGTGCAAACTTTATCACTTCGAGTGGACATATATCAAGTAATTTGAAAAAAAATTGAATTTATATGGTAAAGGCCTCAATGCTTGTGTTATTTTATTGATATTTAGATTCCATTTCTATCTCACATGATACTTTACTCTACTTCTTTGGCTGTTTTCAACTGTATACTATAATATTTCAATTGATTTCTAATATGTGATGGTTTGGTAGATTCCTTTTATTACAGCTAAATGTTGAATAAGTGTTGGTTAAACCAGCTGTGTACATGTTTGAAATCTAGTTCAACTGATTTTTTCAATTGTTGTCAATTAGATCTTTCATTGATTAAGACAGTGATCAGCAAAACTCAGAAAAGCGTCTTTTGTTTCCAAGGTTAGCAAGCAGTTTATATAAATAATAAAAATAATTGGCCCTAATACTGTCGCTTGGAGGACACCACATGTTCTTTGAATTCGACTAAATATATTACTTTCAAACTTCATTTCTATTCACAGTTAGATACTAAAATTTCAAATAAATGAATATTTACGGAATCACAAAAATATTATGAATTACAAAAAGTCATCTTACCTCAAAATAATCATCGGTACTTATTGTTGTTTCGCTCAAATCAGGACCGATCAATGAACCTAGTATATTAATATTTCTTCCAGATAACGAATTCTCGTTATTGGCAACATTCCCTAAAATGTCTTGTCTTGAGAATTTTGCTAATTGTGCCTATTGGTCTTACCTTCTGAATCGAAGTGACCATTGCCTGAGGATTGATTACTTCGTAAAGTATTCCCTTGGTCAGTTATGCCGGGAGATCCAAGATTAAATATTATGCGTGGTCTTTCAGTTGCTGGATGGAAAGAAGAATACAAAATTAGTATGAAAATCACGTTGTACTAAATCAGCCATGTGGAACAGCTTCCATTTTTCGGATATGTTGTTAATAATCGATTCATATTCGTGAACACGTCATTTCGAACATTTCAAGTATTATATGGATGAAACTTCGGAATATTTGAATGAACAAATATGTCTCATCATTGGGAAATCAGATAGAGACAATAATTTGACATGTCAGTCTAATCCGTATTTACGATCGATGGAACTCTGTAAACACGATGGATAGGTGATACTGATTCAATATAATAGAATAGAATATTTATTAGATCAAAGTAATTTGAAATTATACAGTTAAATTTCTACAATATGTAATATATTTGGAGTCAAAACGTTTATTCAAATATAAAACAAGAATAAAATATAGAAACGAGTACGTACAGTATACAGTATAAATAATAAAATATAATGAGACACAAAATAATATCAAGATTTTTGCTGACAACACACACTCTAAACTTCCTTGAAATTATAAGGTTCGGCTAAAATTAAAAACTATTGAAGCTCTTTTTTGAAAATTTTAAAATCACTCATACCGGTATATCAAAAATTATCTTGATCAAGGGTGGCTGTAGAATCTAAAACGTGTGTCTTACTTTACGTTTGAAATAATTATGTCACTGTCACACTGACATCATCAATAACCTACAAATTCCATGCCTATTTATTTCAGTTGTAAAACAATAATGAACTACAAATTAAAAATTATCTTGGTCAAGGGTGGTTGTGGAATGTAAAACCTGTGTTTTACTTTAAATTTTTGAATATGTTTTGTTGTGTCAGAATCTGTTAAGTCATTGTGCTGAAATTTTCTAATCCAGTTTTTGAATCGTGCCTCTTACCACACAGCACAAAATTTTCATGATTGAAGCCTATTTTCGAACGGGTGCGCTAGTTAATGTGCATCGAACAAACAATTACTGTAATTTAGTTTTTCTTGTTACTAAAACCGTTATTTCATAATTTGTAGTTCATTATTGTTTTACAACTGAAATAAATAGGTATGAAATTTGTAGGTTATTGATGATGTCAGTGTGACAGTGACATAATTATTTCAAACGTAAAGTAAGACACACGTTTTAGATTCCACAACCATCCTTGACCAAGATAATTTTTAATTTGTAGTTCATTATTGTTTTACAACTGAAATAAATAGGTATGAAATTTGTAGGTTATTGATGATGTCAGTGTGACAGTGACATAATTATTTCAAACGTAAAGTAAGACACACGTTTTAGATTCCACAACCACTCTTGACCAAGATAATTTTTGATATCCCGGTATCTTTTATACAATTCCGCAGAATGTTATAATATTAATCGATGTTTGCGATATACAAACATACGAGGACAAGGTGAAAAGTCCCTGAAAAATATAACAAGAAATGATTTATTCGGTCAAAACTTATTTCATTTCTCAACATAATCTTCGTCCAACGTTTTTTCAAATTTTTCGATCTTTCCAAAGAATACGATTTCGGCAAACCTTCAAAATAGGCGTTTGTTTCAGCGATGACCTCATCGTTGGAGCCAAATCTTTTTCCGCCGAGCAATTTCTTCATGTTTCGGAATTGATAAAAATCGCAAGGGTCCAAATCTGGAGAATATGGTGGATGACGAACCAATTCGTAGCGCAATTCATGCAATTTTGTCATTGTGACTGCGCGCTTTCGCTTCAAATTGGCATGGAATCGGTTCAACAGCTCTGCATGATATACGCCGGCGATCATTTTGCTCTTTTCAAGGTAATATATATGGACGATACAGTGTTCATCCCAAAAAAACTGTCGCCATGACTTTGTTGGCCGATAAACCCACTTTGGCCTTCTTCGGGTTCGATTCGCCAGGACAAATCCACGGTTTCGATTGTTTGTTGTTCGATGTGTTATGATCGATCCATGTTTCGTACACGATTACGAAACGGCGAAAAAGTAATTCTTATCGCGCTTGAACTCGCCAAAACACTCCTTTGAAGTTGTCACACGGTCGCGCTTGTTCTCCACAGAGAGCAAATACGGCACCCATCTGGCAAATAGCTTTCTCATATTCAAAAATTTATGCGAAATGTTTCGTACCTGTTCGGTTGAGATGTTCATAGCCTCAGTAATCTCATGCACTTTAACTCACCGATCGTCCGATATCACACCATAGGTTTTATCGATGATTTCTGGCGTTGTAATCTCAATTGGACGACCAGAACGTTTGGTGTCCTCTGTGGTCATACTACCACAACGAAAATCAGAAAACCACTTATGAATCGTTCCAGTCGATGCTGAAAGGCCCCCTAATGTTTAACATGCGATATTTTGATTTGCGTTATGTGTTTTCCACGCAAGAAATAATGAATAATCAAGACGAGAAATTCATTTTTTCCGAGGGTTGTCAAAACAGAACTGAATGACACATGCTGCGAATAAGAAATTTTTGGATAGTAAAAATTCTCTTGACATGTGGACATTTTCTTTTTAATCCATTAGCGTATGTACAATGTTGTTGTTAATATAATAATAAGTTCTCTCTCGGAGCGGATCAAGGACTTTATCAAAGAGTATTTTATGAAAATAATTATTTATACAGGGTCTATGGAAATTACGTTAATATACCAAGGGTGGTGATTCTACACATCAAAACAATAATGAAGTTTTCTAACAACATGGTCCTAAAAATCTCTTTGAAAATTGTCTTCAAAAAATTGTTATTTCTAAATATCTTGTACACTATTGACACCAAGAAAACAGAATTTGGTATTCAGGGTAGTTTTACTATGAGAAATCGACTGATTACATCCTAATTTATGACTTTCACCAAGGCATTCCCGAATTTTTCGTTTAACGATTCCTAGTACTCGATTTAATTTTTACTCTCCAACACATCAGCTTTGCCATGCTCACTTACAGATTCAGAGCTCTTTTGACAAATTTTGTACTACAGGCAAGGACTGATGGCAATAATTTTAAATCTTTAATTGACCTCCAATAAAGTTATTTAACATGGTGCCATCATGTTACCTTGTAACCCGCAAGTTGTATCCACAAAATGAAAAAAAGGAACATTCTTGGTCCAAATAATGGCCAATTACTCGGAAATGGATCGATAACTTTTGATGGCATAGGGTATGTTAACAATTGCCAACACCAATGAGCATTTTCCACCAGGAGGTGGGAGGGTTAACTTGCAGTCCATTTTGGGTTCAATTTTAACTGGTCGGCCTGATACACGGACACGATAAAAAATGATGGCACATGGTGGAAGTGTAGAAGAATGGCATGCTTTTCAAGTAATCGCAACTTGGAAAGGGTTAACTTCCAGTAAAAAAAATAATAAAATGCGGATGCTGTATCTCGAAGACTAGAAGCCGGCGAAAATTCGGTCTGTGAGATGAATTGGTCATTGAACCGTCCTCTAACGATAAACCATAGTGCCATCGGTTCAATGTTCAGACCATCAATATCGCTCTGGCTCCTAGCCTAATAAAACGAGTGAAGACTGGAACAGTTCAGTCACAGTAGCAAAAAACCGAGAATAGCTTCATGTACCTATGAACGTATGGCTACAAAAGAATGGGGGCTATGTTGTAATAGTTTCTTCTATTCATGAATACATTCTTTGTAATTCAGTATCCGACAATGATGAAGGTGTATTGATAAAATGACATCTTAATAATCCGTATTTGATTTATTAGTATTGGATAATGTAGAAAGATCAAAGCGAAGGAATATCAGCGCTAAACTCAATTCTCTCCTTCACGTTTTTAGTGAAATCCATTAGGCTCAATTCAGATCCCAGGGAATCATCGTTCTATATTCAAATATGCATTTGCGAATTGAACTATGAAAGTTTTGCATAGTAATTATTGTTACGGATTAATATACATTACGGTTTGGAATTATAACGTAAACCGAAGGAATTTGTATGGAAATCGGGTATTGTTTGGTTTTGATGACTTGGGATTTCCGCAAAGCATAATCATTATATTCCTCTCAAAATGCACATATATTTATAGCATACTACACTTACTAACTTCACGGTATAGTGAAAATGGTTCTATTGCTCCCAACACAAATATTACTTGGCTAAGCTTTCCTGGAAGTCTAATTGCGCCACAAATGATTTTTTCTACTAGTTTCTCATCATATCTATGACAAAACTGATGCAAGCCTGTGAATCTTTGAACATTTGCATTGCGAAAGCTATTGTGAAGCACAATAACAATAACAATGACTGCCATAATGACAATCAATCAATCAAAATGGTTACGAACAAGTCCAAAGCACCTAGACTGCTTAATTGGGTTCATGGTGCGCCCCTTGATACAAGACTCAGTTCAGCAGACCTAAGGCATGACGATTATGGGGGCAATTTTCTATATCAGATTTTCTCAATAATGTGATTGGAATGCAATATATAATTGGAAATCGATAATTGATTAATGAATGAATATCTTTGCAAAATAAAAAATTAAGATATTCAGAAATTATGAATCTACTTTAATTCAATAATATCTTATCACTATTTGGATAATTTTCAAACAGTCATATAAATTCATTTGGATAAGTATTCATTCATTTAAATGTTGAAACAGCTGAGCCTATATTGAGCATACTTCTCTAAAATTCGGGCTAGTTTTCAATGCACTAATGAATCTATTATCGTAAATATTCAAATGTTACAGTTGTGTTTTTTTATAGATGTTGCTGTTCGAATTTGAATTCAGTTTTATGGTATAACTTACCTTCCTCTTCAAACTCGTTTTCATCAGTTTCTTCTTCTTCATTTTCTGACTGTATTGTTGGTGGAGCTGTAGCGATAGTATTAGCCAGAAGGAATGAAATATCTGAGGTTATATTGATTCGGTTGTTAGATGTTGTTTCCGATCGGTCGATGGCAGATGTACAGTCTGGTGCATGTTTATTGCAAACTTCGTAGGCTTCGTCTGGAGTTGGAGCAATTTTTAATAGTTGCAGTTCTCCCTAAAAATGTTTTCTCATCAATGATATTCTTTTCCTAACACTACATATGGTTTATGGATGAGTAAATTATCAAATTAGAGGGCTTGGGACCTCTGAAGATTCGAGGAGAGCTGTACAGATAAAAGGGGAAGTCAAATATCTCGGGGTGACACTAGACTCGAAACTGACTTGGAACCAACAACTGGGAGAAGTAATTAAAAAAGTGGAGCCCTAATTATTTGTGGCCAGACGTTTGTTCGGAAAAAAATGGGGGCTACGAACGAAAATCTCTAGTTGTACAACATGGTGGTTAAGCCCGCAATAACATTCACCTCTTTGCTATGGTGGCCTAAAACACAACAAAGAGGGACCACGACAATACTAATCAAGGTCCAGAGACTTGCATGCCTTAGGATAACAGGGGCCATGAAATCAATGCCCACTGCAGCAATGCAGACACTACTGGGATTGCCTCCCCTCCAATTGGTAATACAAGGAGGGACAAGACTTGGTGCCTTCAGAATACAAGATACGCTGGAGAATGTTCACATTGGGCCAGGAAACATGAGCATAGTAAAAATCGTGAACAGGGACGGTTTTTCTAACCGACAGAAATATAATCTTTTTTGGACCAATCTGTATACTACAACTGAAATTTAATTGTGAGATATATAGACTTGGGACTAGTTAATTATAACCGGGTGTCCAGCTTTTGGAAATTATTAAATATAAAGATTTGAAGATTTATTCAAAGTTACTAGTGTTTTGTCAATAAGAATATTAAATTATTAATATCTCAAAATTAGATTGTTAGATAAGGATGAATATTTATAAAGTTAGGTTATTCAGAAACAGACACTTGTAGAAAATCCAAATATAACAATAAATATAGGATGTTCCTTTCAATATTTCAAGGTATCTCCTACTTTCTAATGGGCGGCAACAACAACACTGCAGGTTCAAAACCAATGTTTCGAAACTCTATATTTAGTAGGTCTTCATAAACGTCTAATAGTTCATCCACCGTGAATGACGTATATGTATAAGACATAATATATCAAATTAAGATTGTTACATATAATTATGTTTAATAGGACTTCGTTTGAGGATATTAGTTCTTGTGGGTTTCAATAAAGTGTATTAGGATATCGTGCATTCTACCGTGGTACCCAGAAGAAAAGTTGTGAGCTCAGTCAACGCTGTTATGAATAAGGTTATATGAACAACTAATTCAGGATACAACTCTTCAGTTTTGCAATGACTCTATATTTTTTATACATTGACTACACTAGAGGGAAACCTATAATGTTCGAAGAACATCGTGTGAACAGTGGTGGAATGTTGAGAGAGGAGATGAGCATTCGAATTTTTCTTGAAGGTTTGGAGGCTATTAGTATAGGGAAAGACCTCACTAAGTGAGGAGTCTCACAACTTGGCTGTTCGATAGAAAAATGAAGGCAGATAGGAAGAAGCTTGGCAGGTCTCGAGCTGGACAATGACTAGTCCCCTATCTGGAGTGCTGGAGACGAGATTTCTGATGAACCCTGACTATGGACATTATAGAAAAGGGAGAAATCTCCCAGCTTTCTACGTTGTTCCGGAGGAATCAATGAACTCTTAAGTGTGACATCATCAATCAGACGAATAGCTCTTCTGGATAGAATCCAAGAGCTTCAGCATATGTTTGGGACTCGAACTCCAAACATGTGAACAGTATTCCAGGACTGGTCGAATCTGTGCTTTGTAGATTATGACGAGCTGCTGGGATGTAAAGTGCTTCTTGACACGGAATAGAAAACCAAGTGTTTGTGAAACGGCTTCCAGAATGGACCTCACATGCTCATTCCATGAGAGGGTGCTGTTGCTGATGATCCTGAGCATGGATATGGAAGACTTCATAGGAATAGTTGTACCTGATATCATCATATTAGAGATTGTGGGGTCCACCCTCCCGGAGAAGACGCAAGCTTGAGTTTTGGTTGCATTAAACTCTACTAGATTAGCAGATCCCCATTTCAAAATCTTTGCCAGATCTCCATTAATTGCGTCAAACAGCCTCTGTCTCGCTCCTCTTGCCTCATTGGATTGTATAGGGGCTCTCGATGAGAAAGAGGTATGAAGTGTACCATCATCTGCAAAGCTGTGGACGGGACATGTGGTCACTTTCAGCAGATCGTTCATATGGAGCAGAAATAAAGTTGGTGCCAAGACAAATCCCTATGAAACACCAGCGTTGATAGCCACTGTCCGTCAATCACCACATGGAGTGATGTATCTAAGAGAAAACTTGATAGTAATCGACAAACTTGAGGCGGCAATATGTTTCCCAGGAAGGATTTGGAAATATCCAATGCTTTCAAATAGATTTCTTCTACACATAGGCAACCAGGTCTCCTGTATCCTTTTATCAATTTCAAAACATGAGTATTTTGAGTATCTCCTTCTTGAAATGATATTCTTTACAAATTGAACTCACTTTAATGAGCAGTGTTCATGCTTTTAAAGCCTGTGAAGTCCAGGCAAATTTCTGTATATAAATCCAAGTATTTTATAGCCGGAGGAAACCATCTGATTTATAAGTCGCACGAAATTAAGATTTGTATCAAATGCTACTTCTAGATATTCCATCCCCGAACATATATTACCTGTAACTTAAGACTTTTCTTCTACATGTCATAACGTAGCTTTCAGGAATGTTCATATTTAGAAAAATTCCATCATTTCACCATTTAATATGTGATATGGAATTTTATCCATATTGTAGAATAAAACACTACTATGTTGATATCCCTTTCATTTGTAACTTCTATTACTCGAGTTTCGGCGGTTCAGACGGTACTAAAAAAATAATCAACTAAGCTCATGAAATACCTACCACAGTAATCCTTTGCTACCTACCAATAAGTATATTTATAGTTACAAATATTGAATACCGTCTGAAGATGGCGTAATAAAGCTGGAATTCAAGTAATGGAAGTTCCAAATAAAATTAATATTAGCATAGTAGTATTCAATTTTAAAATATGTTTATATTTAGGTTGTTAGCATTATATCATAGATGCGATGCATCCTGGAAGTATTAAGCAGTAACATATAGAGTAAAAATAAGACTGGATCGAGGCTAGATCCTTGGGTTATTCCACATGTTGCGATTAGGGATCCGATCGATGTCATACGTATATTACACACTGCTTACGGTTGAATACGTATGACCTAAGCTATGCAGTTGAGTTATTTGACATTTCTAATTTGTCTAGCTTAGGAAGCAGAATATTTGACCAAAGGCTTTTTCTATATCCATATAAACTACATTTTTTTACTATTTTCAAGCTCTAGAGTCAAAGAATTCTGAAAAATTACAACGATTACCCACTAGCCGATAAGTAGTTAATGGATCGAGTTTTGAACTCTCATTCTTTTCCGATTTCCAGGATTTAATATTACCTAAAAATATGATGAAATATGGATGCTAGAAACATAATAATCGATCAGTAAAGTGAAATTAAATCGTACACTGAAATATCCTTCATCAGCCAGCTCGTATCCAATGGTGAAAATCCCTGTGGTATCGGGTTTTGATAAAATAGGACGTTCCAAGGGTTTGGTGATAATTTCATTGCAATTGTGAATTAAAGTGATTGAGTTGCCTTTGATACTAAAACCAAGTCGATGCCACCTGAAAGGAAACAAAACAAATAAGGTCAGGACAGTAAGATGAACAAGCTTTCATCCAACTTCATCTGATAATTAATCCGTTAGTTCGAGTCAAACCTTGTAATATAAATTTGGCCCACCTAAACACATCTGATCATCTCTAAATTTGATACTATTACGATGAAGATAATACTGATTGGATTTAATACAAAAATATTTCTTTACGAATTTAAACTGAAATCAGAATGGAGCAGAATATATGGTCAAGTCAACTATTCTAATATCAATTGAATTTTCTTCGAGCAAATCATCATCTCATTAAATGGAAATAGGTTACCACAACATAGCTGTTTACTAGACCATTATTTGATATTTTTCAAAATTTTCCAGGAAATTTATTTTGTCTAGGTGCTGACCAGCGTAAAGACTAAATTATTTTTCAAACTATAACCTAATAAGTTTGGAATGATATGTATATATATGTTACTGTGAATGTCCGAAGCGGAGTGTATCTTAAGATACACTGGTGTATGTTAACAACCACCAAGCTAGCTGGTGATTGTTTGTTATTTATTCTGTTCTTTATGTTTTCGGTCATTCACCAGTGAATGTTATCATACACCACGACGACTTGGTTGATCTTCCTTTTCTTCATGATGAGTTAAATTATGATGATTTAGCAAATATATCTGCAAAACTGAAGTTCGGATCTTATTTAAAATGAATTCACAAATTGTTACAATAAATAAAATCATAGAACTATAATAAATAAAACAAATATAACTTGTTTATTAATCAAAATCTTAAGTCAGTAATACAAATAGCATTACCTGCCAAGTAAGGTAAACAATAACGTGGAACTTGTTTATTAATCAAAATATTAAATCAGTAATACGAATAGCATTACCTGCAAGTAAGGTTAATAATAACGTACACTTATTATTAATGCTATTGCCCTATTGGCTATAGAATATAAAAAATACTCATTCGTTACAAAGTCCCTACTCATAGGTAATTCGGTATTACAGAATTTTTCGCTATAAGAATTAAAAAAAAAAACTTATTTATTAGTACATGGCAAACTGTTATGGCACTTAGAATTACAAATAACTCCACGAGCTTTACAGTAACATTTCTTGGTATTGCATTTTTGTGCACAATTGCAACGCTTATATCCTTGTCCTCCAAATCTTGATTCCAAAGCAACAATTTCACGCATTGATATTTTTGTAGAAGAAGTTTCAGATATATTGATAAAATTTTCCTTACAGATGGAAAACTGGTACTGTATACTGTATACTTCTAGTATACATCTGTGATAACGTCCCATGTCTTGTAGCCAATTGATAATAGTCACCATCCACATTTGTAACACATGTAAGGATATTTCTGGAATCTGTACGACCTCTGTCGACATCAGGAACACGCAACCTTACAGTATCTCCACATTTTGCAGGAGGAAAATTTGCCTGCGATACTTTAATAATTTTTTTCCCTTGATCTTGAAGTCGAAGTTTTGCTAATTCTATATTTCTTTCAGATGCCTCTTCTCTGTTGCACAGTAAACATATTTCGGATTCCGATAAATTTACACAACACGATGAATGAACTGACATACTACATGTTGAACACAACCTTGAACCTTGATATATTGTTTCACATACGAAACATTTTCGAACTTCTTCGTCCTCATTTTCTTTTGGAATGTGAGCTGGGCTAAGCGAAGCAGCCGATGCCTTATTAGCGGTGCGGCGACGAGTGGTCGGCGTGGAAAAAATAGAGAACAATAACACTCTAATTTTGTCACTTCATTTCGGACAAACACTGGCGTGTGTTAACATTCACGTAATTAGTGAATTGCAGTATCTAAGAAACACAAAATCGCCTTGGAGTATGTTAACATTCACCGGTGTATGTCCAAAACAAAAAAAATATTGAAATAATTTCGGACTTACACCATTAATATTGGTGATTGTCGACATACACTGGTGCATCTTAACATTCACTAATATCGGACATTCACAGTAACATATACAATATGTCTCACTAAGTTGGAACCACGTGGAAAACTTTTTTATTATTAATTTTAGGAAAAAAGTTATTCTTCATAAAAAAAAAATCTAAAATACAGTCATCAGATATTAAATTTTTCAGTCGTATACGCGGTTTGTGAAAAAATATTAATTTTACTCAAGAGTAAAATACCTTTATATTTGACAATATCGAAAATTGTTATGAACAATTATGAAGAGAAGTTGCTTAGAACTAAAAACTGTGTTCAAATATGCAATTATATTCATTTACATTGAAAACTCAGGTTTTGTTATTTTTGACCAATCTTTTTATTTTGAATGAACATTTATCCCTTGTGATTATGAAACACATGATTACTAATACTAGAAATAAATAGAAATTCATTTTCCACTCATTCCACTAATGCATCAACATATCCACCCTCCCGTTCAATACATAAATCATTATATGTCAGTGCATCCTAGATAACATCTAACTACAGTTAAATTTGCATTGATATTGTAGAAAAAAAAAGAAAAAATAATTTTCTCAATGTAAATGGATGTAATTGCATATTTGAACGTAGTTTTCAATTCTGATCAACTTTTCTTCATAACAATTTTCGATATTGTCAAATATAAAGACACTTTACTCCAGAGTAAAATCCATATTTTTTGACAAACCTCGTATACGACTGAAAAAACTATTCTGATGATTGTATTCTAGATTTTAGAACATGCAGAACTTTTTATGAGGAATAACTTTATTTCCTGAAATTATTAATAAAAAAGTTTTCCATATGGTTCCAACTTAGTGAGACATAGTATATGGGAAAATCTTCTCCAAGTTTCTTCTTCTATCAAAACTGCATTAGAAGGTAGAAAATACATTTTCAATAAACCAATGAGATTACTGCCGTGGATTTATCGTAATCATATTATAGGCTAATCTATAACTAATCATGTAAAATGTTGTTATTCTGAGGCGATTTTTGTTATATTAAATTGATGTTACCCAAGTGATAAGATTCCTTAGTAGCAATTTTACTCAAATAAATCGAAAACTTATAGACACTTCTTGATTATTGGAGCATTATAATATCTGAAGATATAGCCCGAATAGTAAACGTCATGGAAGGATTGTGAGATTTTCTATCAATTTTTCAAAAATATTTTTGAAAGGTGGATTTTTCATAGTCAATGATTCTCATTATAGTATTCGAATTGAAGTGTTAACTCATTGAACCGCTTCTAATTTTCAAGGGTCATTACTACAGAACATGTTGATTAATTGTAGAAGTTGTTTTTAGGGGTTCATGATATTCACTTACTATTCACCCAAGTGGCTCTAAAGGTCAACAAAATTGAAACGTATACCACAGCTGAAACTAATTTGTTTTACAATTGTTGAAATTTTGTCTATATAATTCTATTTTCTGAGAGTTTAATATTATTATCCTGAATATAAGCTTACATTCACCCCATTAGAAAATTATGACTGCTTCCCTTCCCATCAGTTTAACCGAATTAATTTATCTATCAAAGGATTGCCTGGCGTTTGCAAACTACTTTTAATGAGGCGCGTACAGTCTCATGGAAAATAATTGAGGCACCAATCAAATCAATGCGGATGATTTAAAGTTCGTAAAAGAGTCCAAATTATACACAAATTGGTGATGTAGAAAATCATAAACGAAAAAGTGTTAAATGGAGAGATGTTATTAATAATTCAGTTAGTAGCATATCTAACAATTTCTGAAATATTTCGCACATTCTAGATGATTCCATTTTTGAAAATTTCTGGTATGATTTTACCTACGGCAGCTATCTTAGGACGCTATATTGAATCATATTGCCATATGAGGTAGCTGAATCAGAAGACATGCAGAAAACTCTAAAATTCATTCATTAATAAATTTGGCCATTGCAATAATATAATTCATTATTGTCTAACTATTGAATATCTGCAAATTGTCTGTTTGATCCGAAGCTTGACTTTGCACTTCACTGACTATACGTAGTATAAGGGATATATTGTAATTGGGCTGAATTTTTTTGATTGTTGCGTAGTACTATCTGTTTTTGCTTTTCTGAATTCATTTAGGCTATTTTTGAGATGAAGTATGTGTATGCATAAGGATAGGTTTAATCGTGGGTTAACCACTTGGATAATTTGGAAAATATAAACTTACATGGAATGCAAATTTTACTTGCTGATAATTGTTCCGTCACACACTGATATTATCAAGAGTTATAAACTTAGAACATATTTTTGGAATGAATTCGAGCAGAATCCATAGAGATATAGGTTAATAGCCTCCATGGTTAATAGCGTCTCTACGATTCGGCAATAGTATAATGACATCAGGAAGGCGATAACCCAAGAGACTAGAGTTTTGTGATTGGTAAATGAGTGGAAATTCTAGCTTTCACAACAGTGTTATCTGAACAGTCTGAACCCGATTCAATTACAATCATTATACACAGCAACGGTTGCAAACACGATGCAGATTTTAGATATATAAAATAAAATATATTATAAAAATACATTTTAAATTTCACACGTCTCCAAAAACCTTGCTCAAGGCTGAATAATTTACATTGAATAGCTCTTTGGTTTTAGTTCCTTTCTCTATAATAGCATACTCGATATTAAAGGTAACTCGGAATACTACAGAAAAAATGTAATGATATATTAATTTTTCTCATTTTTATGATGCAGTGTTACCAGATTCGTTGTTTTTATGATGTGTTTTCCGCGACAAGCGACAAGCCGGGAAAAAGGCCATAATAAAAAAAAATAGATAGTGAGCTAGAATTTCAAAAAATTTTTCGCATTTTGTTCCTATAACCCCATAGATCATTCATGACTATCAAGACCGCGGGGGTCGACCTTTCTACCCCAACAAAATGGGGTTTCAACCCCTCAGAGGAGCATTCTTATAAAAACAATCCAAAAGTTTAGAAAATTAATGAATTAAGAGCCGAAAATGACCCCTAGTATGTTTTTCGGGTTCCCTGATCACGATTCCGCTGTTATTTTTCCCAAAAAACGCTCTCCAGAAGGAAAATTCGGGAAATTTGAGATTTATCTGGAACGGTTATGAATAATAAAGTATAATTTTGTTGCAAAATGACCTCTAGTAGGTTTTTTGATCACGATTCCGCTGTTATTTTTCCCAAAAACTCTCTCCAGATGGAAAATTCGGGAAATTTGAGATTTTCCTGTGACGATTATGAATAATGAAGTATAGTTTTGTTGCAAAAATGACTACAGGCCATTTTTGCTACAAAATTATACTTCATCATTCATAGCCATTTCAGGAAAATCTCAAATTTCCCGAATTTTCCCTATGGAGAGTTTTTTGGAAAAAATAATCACGGAATCGTGATCAGCGACCCAAAATACCTACTAGAGGTAATTTTTGCAACAAAATTATACTTTATTATTCATAACCGTCTCAGGAAAATCTCAAATTTCCCGAATTTTCCATCTGGAGAGAGTTTTTTGGGAAAAATAACAGAGGAATCGTGATCAGCGACCCAAAAAACCTACTAGAGGTCATTTTTGCATCAAAATTATAAATTATATATTGAATATAAATTTTACAAATTTCCCATCTGGAGAGAGTTTTCCGAGAAAACTAACCTGCGGAATCGTGATCAGCGACCCAAAAAACATACTGGGGGTAATTTTTGGCTCTTAATTCATTAATTTTCTAAACTTTTGGATTGTTTTCATAAGAATACTCCTGTGAGGGGTTGAAACCCCGTTTTGGAGGGGTAGAAAGGTCAACCCCCGCAGTCTTGATAGTCATGAATGATCTATGGGGTATTAGGAACAAAATGCAAACAAAATTTTGAAATTCTAGCTTACTATATATATTTTTTTAAATTCCGGTTCGTTGCCTGGACTATATGTATGCACTTATGTAGTACATTGCTTTGATGAAGTTTTCACTAACTCCAAAAAGCAGCATATAGATACAATAGTTTATCCGATTCAGCAGTTCCTCTTACGATTTCCCAAACACCAATGCTTGGTTATTTTATCATATTCCATGTTAGATTTACTTGTGTATTAATACTGATTTTCATCCAATTGAAATAAACATTTTAAGTTTTTATAGACTTTTATCAAATATTTCTCATGCGATAGCATACTTTGGATTTATCATTTTAATAAAAATTCAGGTTTACTGAAATTCCATCCATTTTTTCTAGAGCGGATGAAATCAACGTAATAGATAAATAGTTATCCCAAGTTAACATAATGTCACGTAGCACTATTGCACGATCATTAGTCGGATAAAAACAAAACCACTCAATTATCGAACAGTTACAAAATGAGAATAAAAAATAACAAAATGGCATTAAAGGCGATAATTTTTCTTCTGGAAGAAATGACCATCTGGATACAATCAATTATTATCCTGTGTTCATAATTCGGAAGCTAATAAGTTTCTTAATATAATAAAATAAAAACACTTT
Organism: Endomychus coccineus; assembly: GCA_958510875.1. Lineage (NCBI taxonomy): Eukaryota > Metazoa > Arthropoda > Insecta > Coleoptera > Endomychidae > Endomychus > Endomychus coccineus. The sequence goes on from OY294067.1 coordinate 48,489,964, forward strand.
CACTTTGAATTTTATCACTTATATTATAGAAACAAATCGTGACTATAGTATAGACACTAGCGTGCCATCTCCAAACGATACTAATGTAAAGATAGATAGATAGAAAACTATAGTCATGATTTGTTCCTATAATATATGTGATAAAAATCGAAGTGAAAGTGTTTCATTTAAATATCAATATAAAAAAGTACTTAATGACTTCCACCATTAAATTTTTCAATAAGTTTCTACTATATCGGCTTTTTAATAATTGAGTAAATAAATATCATTCAACCGTATTTAAATCGAATAAAAAGAAACAACTTTATCGTTCCAAATATTTCAATTCAACACAGAAGCCTTCGGTTTTGATGGTTAATTTACCTAATTTATAGATGATTGAATTCCGAATTGCAATCTTTCCCAAAATATTACTGGATAATTTTTTTAAAAGGATGCGTGATTATTTCATTATCGTTTTGGAAAGCTTGACAATTGTGTGGTGACAAGTCATATTCAATATTATCTCACCCTACATCGTCGGTGTTAGTTTCAAAGATTATTAAATTCCCATTTTCTGGCATTTCATTGGAATCCTCATAATAGAAAGAAACTTCTCGTCCAATAGTAACAGATAATTGTTCTTTTCCATCGGCGCTGTACAGAGTGAATACGGATGAAATTTCTCCTACAATTGGTTAGTACTTAATATAAAGGTTATCTTTCAAGAAATGAAGTAAATTTCACCTGTAGTAGATTTTGCAACAACTAATACCGAAAAATCGGCAGGAAAACCATCTGGATAAATATCATCTGCGCTGAGTATCACTTCGGCTTTCGAACTAAATGTATAGGCCCATACATTACCATATTCATTGGTATCTCTAGTGTCATTTGAACATCTTCCAAGTGTTCTTGAAATACCAGCAGGCTGAGATGCTAAATTGGCTTCTTCAAGGAGATCGATAATTTTGCCATCTAGAAAGGAGAATCTTATAGGAATTTGTTGCGACTAGATTCGTGATACCAATATTGGACAACAGAGCTGCTTTAGAAGCTCTTCATTTTCCCATATCTTTTTTGAAAGGAGATAATTTACTAGTTCGATTTACAAATCGCGCAGTTAAATTGTCCCATCCAGAGAACCGTCTCAAAAATATGAAATTGTTCTTAATACACTGGAAATGAATGGCTATCCAAGAACATTTTTCAATCCCATCAATGAAGGAAGAGTAAACAAAAACTCTAATGGAACGTCATATATAAATAATACAGATAATTTTATAACATTACCATACATGTCGCGCATAAATCTACTAACTGTGTTAGGAAATATTTTTAAAATCTAAAACATTTGATACCTAAAGATAAACAAACCCACACAGTATACAGATTAAATTGTTCAGATTGCGATGGGACAGGAATCGTTGAACAATAATTGCATAAGAGAATGTATGGCTATAAGTATAGTACAAGAAACAAAAACTGCACTCGCTAAGCAAATGCTTTGATTAAAATTATCAATTCGATTACAAAAATATTCTAACTAAGAAAACCAATTACTGTAAAAGATCTATCCTGGATATGATTCACATAAAACGTGACAAGTCTGTAAATCATAGAACAGATATTCAGTCATTAAGACAGATGTATACTAAGTTAAATAATAAAATCTTTGCGAATTCCTACATGCGTCTAATTTTGAAAGTATATTTAGGTAGAATGCTCAAATAGCAATATTTCTGTTCGAAAGTAGATACTTTAGAGTTACATATTTTAGTTTCAGTCGTATACAGACTTTGTTGACATGAATTCGTATGTTATAAGAAAATTGCTGAGCAGTGGATTCTTGATACATACACATATACTTAAAACATTGATGTGTTACAGTTTCGATTAATCGTGTTTCTGTTCGTTTCGGCGACGTGGTCATTTTTAATTACAATTGGTATGATAAGGACGGTTCGTGCTGATACAATCAGTTCTAATAAATCCTATCTTAGACAGAATACGTCTCCTGATGATGGTCGGGAGACCGAAACCTACGTTAAGACGAACATAATAAGCATATGTGTTAGAGCGACCTATTTCCCGGGAATTTATATATAATTCATACCTGGGTCAAGAATCATTATCAATTATAAAGTATCGGAATATACATGAGCTATGATAACTTAATGAACGACTTATAAACGCCAGCAAATGTCGATGGCAAAAGGTCTTTGATTCAGTGGATAAGCGAATAAATTTCAATTTCCAGTTTTTTGTATATGCACAACGTTAACAGTCGTGTTACTCACCTTTCGTAAAAAAGTAATTAATTGTTTGCACCTACTTTCATTTCAATCAGAAGAATAAATTAAAATTTCAACTTTTTGGCCTGCTTTCCTCAATTACGTTGGTCCGATCCCGGAATTAAATATGACTAATATTCGAGCAGAAATAAAGAAACTTTTAGCTGCTTTAATAAGGGGTGTCATGAAACTTGCTGAATGTTGTTTTTCATATTAACTTACTTAAGAAAGGGATTAAAAGAACATAGATTACAATTTAATGAAGCAAGTTAGCATGAACGAATACAAATCCTGGATGATAATTATGTTTCTACTTAATAAAAATACATATATCTCAATGTACTCAAAGATATATTGAGTCTGTAATGAATAATAATACATTTAGAATGTTATATCGGAACAGTGATGAGATGGAATCATATTAAACATAATGAATTGTAATATTACATTACCAGAACATGTTTCGATCTCTACGTACACGCAGGGCCGGATTTAGAGTGGTGGGGGCCTGTGGGCACAAGTTTGGGGGGGGGGCCCTATGGTAGACGGTAATATTAAATGCCACTTTTCGCACTTTTCTTGTCGATCAAGTCGTCAAATTTTAATTAATTAATTATTGCTACTTAAAAGCGGGAGATCAATGAAACGTTTTTGGCTCATTGCCGTTAGCAATCTGTTTTTTTAGTAATTTTAACTTTGGAAAGGATCTCTCAGCCTTACGGTGATTATCAGAACAAGATAAATTTTTCAAATTATCGAAACATTAGGAAAAGCATCCTGCACTTGTTTTTTGATTAACAACGCGTACATGAATTGTTCAAGGCTGAAGTATCTTTTTTTTCTGCTGAAACTGTTTGTAAAATTCTGCAAAATGACTGAAAACTAGAAACTTATCTGTAATGCGGCGCCACATACTAAACACGCGGGGAAATTCAAATAACTAATTTCAATGAACTTGTTATTATGTTGTGTTTCAAAGAAATGTGACATCAGAAATAACTTATTTCAATTTCTTCCTGCCATTACATAAATAATAAATATACAATATTTCCTGCTTTTGTAATGTAAAGTAAATAATTAAAATATGTGAATACAAATTCTGCATAAAAATACGCTAAAATTATGAATTTATTACGATATCAACAAAATCATCTCATCATTTTTGTTGAAAGTCATAATTTTCTCCAATATATTATACTTGGAGGGCCCCTTCTTGGTGAGGACTCACAGGCTGCCCACTCTGCCCACTCCTAAATCCGGCCCTGCGTACCGGTAAAGAAGGTTGAAAATTTGCGATTCGGTTCGTTATGTGATCTAATATTTGCGGCGTATGCAGCTTCGGGGCACCCCTTCAATTGTTTATTTAACGATGTTCGATAAACAAGTGTAATCTCTCGCGAAGTACTGGCTTCGACGCTGCAAAAATGCATATTTATCAAAATTTGAAAATTGACTATAAGGTTTTTCCAAAGTGTTAAATCTCAGACCGCCCCTGTGTTTACAATAATTTGAAAAGTCTAGCAATCCATATTTGGGGGTTTTTGGCGTCGCTGATTATGAATCCGATGACGGAATTTTAAAATTGTCAATTCCTATTTATTAAATAAACAATTAGAATTTTAATATATTGACTCATTTATTGTTTAATTGACAATGTTGAATATACAACAAAAGAGTTCAAACTGTGGATATATTATAACACTACTGGTAAGAAATAATCACCCTTATCCACTAAAAATACTGAGTACTGAGGACCTTTCGACTACCAAGTAACCATCATCAGAGTGAACTAAATTATAAATAAAAATGTGCTTGTTTAAATACATTAGGGGATAATGATGCAAATACTGTAATGATGTAATGTTTACATTATTATCCCCAAATAGTATTTAAACAGGCACATTTTGATTTATAATTTGGTTGTCTCTGATGATGGCTACTTGCTAGCCGGAAGGTCCTTAGTATTTTATAGTACTTTTAGTGGATGAGAGTGATTATTTCTTATTAATAATGTTAAATAAACTCGTAATAAACACATGCAATATCTTAGCACGTAACAATTGAAATTGAATGGCCATATTAAGTTTTTTTTAAATTTCTTAATTCTTTAATTATCTATATATATTACACTACTGTAAGCATTACTCCTCCTAGACCGTCAGACTTACATCCACATGCTGTATATCACTCGAAAGGTCATGGGCTGAACACGTTACGAATGCTTTTCGATTTTTTACTTTCGGTGACCTTTGACCTCAAAATAAAAAAACTGATTTTCTGAAAAACTATAGGAGATACATGAAAAATAATTTCAGATTTGGATTCAGCATACAAAAATTGGTCAGAAAAGTTAGTGACGTTTCATTCTAGCAGAGTTCCGCGCGGGTTGCTAGTATTATTTAAGGTCTGACCGTTTGAATATAAGGAAGGTAGGTCGCTTGTGTATTGATTTGGTTCGGAACATCTAATGAAGTAAATATGTCTTCATAGTTTTTTGATTATCCTAATAGGAGTGTGAAATTATGGGATAAAAGAATGGATGAAAGATGCCATCTTCATTGTTCTTATCAGATTTCGAGATTTGTAATTTTTTGTTGGCCCATTATCTATCATACTTCATGATTCTCTTCCAAGAACCAAATGCTACTGTTGTATCAATTGAATGCTCTATATACAGTTCCATAAATAGAATTAAGTTTGTGCATGTTTACATTACATGAGATAGATGTTGAATGGGTTACAAACATGATTTGATTTTAAGTAAATATTTCAAATTAAACATTACATGAACTCACCTTGTAGAAGGTAACATGATGGAAGGAAATTCCATATAAATACTACAATATACCAAACATTTATCATGAAGCTTCTAGTTCTTTTCATTGTAGCTCCAACCTACTTCATGTCCAATTGCCTGAAAATGAAATATTCTACGGTTAACTCAACATGCGGGCTTTTAAAATTCAACCAATCTAATTCAAATCACAGGCGGAATTGAATTCGGTTAGTTGTTCAAAATTTGATGCAATAAACGTCGCAAATTTTTCGATTATATTGGTTAGACTACTGCATATGCACCCCAATATGAAAATCTACCTGGAATCATCAGACAAAAATAAAAGAGAAGCGTATGCAATTGGATGACTACAAACATATGGCACATGTCCAAAAGTTTTCAAATAGACGAAAAATTTTATGAATGTTGCTCAGATTGGAAACACACCACATTGTTGAATCGTATACTTATGTAGACGAGTTTCCTATATATATCAACGATTCTAAATAAAAATAAATAGAATGTATATTTTCAATTAATTTACAACATATCGAGAACTATTATTTCCTCAATTTTCGGCAGTTTGGTCTATTTAACATTAATCCATGAGCTACATTCAATAATTTATAAAACAATGCAATACTCGTTTATAGAAACCTCTGATATTGAAATAAAATTATATACTTTATTATAATCATTATTATTATCCAAAATTTTTTTACAGTTGACATTTAACACGTCCATTATACATTTCTTCTTTGAATATCCAATTCTAAATCGATAATTTGTATTTAAATAGTTTGCAGATTTACGATTATAACGAAAAACTCACCATATTTTATTATACTATTCTGTAAACTTCTATGAACCTATAGTTAAAATCAATTCTTCATAATCGAAACTAATTTATTCACTACTTATTGAACCATAAACTAATGAATTTCATTGTATCAATTCCACTGTACTTAATTAATAATTACAAGCTATTTGAACGAATTTTCATTTATGTTAATCGTTATTTATGAATAATAGCATTGCTGCTGAGAAAATAATACCAATTACCTAATTTTAATAATATGATATCATCTGAATAATAATAAAATAAAAATTGGACTCCATTACTTTTAATTAGACTATTATTCATAATTAGATGAAACATTAGTTGTAGATAGAATATTTCATTAGCAGAACATTTAATAATATTTTTTTACTGTAGCTCAAATTGTGAAAAAATTGATTAGATTATTATTCATAAATAGATATAGAATATTAGTTAAATTTAACAAATATTTACTGTAGTTAGAATTGAAAAAATGTTTAAAATGTTGTTATCGCGAAATATATACTCCAAGTGAGAACAAATTTTCATTAGATAGAGGGGTGAGAATAGTTCCGTTCACAAAAATGCTGTATATCGTTGCGTGTTAATTTTTTTTATTTATGATCATATTTGTTTTATTCTTTTCAATGTCTAGAATGAAATTCGCTTTATAATTGAATGAAATGGGAAACGAATTTTGTTCGATGCAATTAGTTAATAGATTAAGCAAATTGCATTATGAGATGTATAAAAAGCTACACAGTAAGTTAGAAAACGATCCCATGATGAGAACGCCGTCGGACGAGATGCTTCCCAAGTATAGCTTTGAGAAAAAACTCCAAAACCATGATCGTCCCATGAGTTGTGGTGATGATACCGAGCATAAAATTGTCCCATGCAGATGACCGCCCCAAAAATTTAAAAATTGTTCGTAATACGCTAGAAATGAATGGCTACCAAAAAACTTTCTTCAATCCTATCATTAAAGAGAGAATAAACAAAATCTATAATGGTTCGTCGTATAAGAATATTAAAAAAGGTAATACAGACCATTTTATAACTTTACCATACATTCCGGAGACCTCAGAGAAAATCAAGAAATGTTTGAAAAAGTATGATATAAAAGTTGCGCATAAACCTACTAACTGTGTTGGGAAATATTTCTCAAATCTAAAACCTATAATACCTAAAGATAAACAAACCCACACAGTATATAAATTGAATTGTTTAGATTTTAATGGAACCTATACTGGAATCTCTAAACAATATTTACAAAAAATAATGTACGGCCATAAATATAGTACAAGAAATAACAACTTAGAAAATTCCACCGCCCTTGCTAAGCACTGCTTTGATTATAACCATCAATTTGACTACAAAAATGTTGATATCTTAACTAAGGAAACCAATTATTATAAATGATCTATCCTGGAGATGATTCACATAAAACGGGATTCCAATTCTGTAAACCATAGGGTAGATACACAAAATCTAAGTCATATTCATACTAATTTGATTGAATAATCTCTTGCAAATTCCTACATACGTCTTTATAATTGTTGAAAATGTTTTTAGGAAGAACGCTTAGTAGTAATTTCCAGTACAGGTCTGAAACCTTTCTTAAGTATGTCATAAATCTTACACATCTGGTTCGAAAGTAGATGCTCGACAAATAACTTCGATCTCAGTTGTTGTGAGAATACCAACATGCACTTGTATATTTTAAGAATATTACTGAATAGCGAATTCTTACTACAAAATTTTTTTTTATACTTTAATAGAGACGATACAATTTCGATTATTCGTGATTCTGTTCGTTTCGACGGCGTGGGCTCTTTTGTTTGAAATCAAATTTCTGCGATATGGACGCTTGTGCTATAATTAATTTTAATAAACCCCCTTTTTTTGACATAGTGAGTCTTCTGATGATGGTCGTGAGACCGAAACGTACGTAGAGACGAATATTTAAAACAAAGTGTTAATGTGACCTATTTCCCGAGAATTTTTATATATAGTGTGTAACAGCAACAATTAGCATTTCGACACTGAGTCCTTCATTAACTATCGTATAAAAGTGAATAATGTCTCGTTGAGCGTTTTCCATTAGGAATTATCATGACAAATATCATGTACGTCAGTTGCCGAATCTACAAACAATTAGAGTACATCGATTTTAGCAACGTTGTTGATAATTCCGGTAGCATAGTCAACAATAATTGACTACCTGTAACCTTTATAAATACCAATGAATGTTTGAATGCAGACATGTGTGATTTTTTTTTTCGAATTTTCCGATTTAATTAACGGCGTAATATTCTACATCGTTCAGAATATGTGCGATCAGCCCGATTGTTACATAAAAAAGTCGAATAATTGAAGGGTTGAATGCACATTTTCGGTACAAATGAATCGATCAACAAAACTGGCTAGCATGACCATTGGAATTGGATCCAGTTTGATTATCATCTGTGAGCTATAACATGAAGGTGATTAAGTACCAATTAGAAACAGTTTATCCCTAACAGATAAAGAAAATAAACACTGCTGTTTCTATGGATATTTCCATTAATTTTATCATAAATGTAACTGCAGTTTCGACAGATGAATACCTTACGTTATGAATAAACTAACAATATTTTCCATGTACCCAGAACTTTATAGTCTAGGAGCCAGAGCGATATTGATGGTCTGAACATTAACCCGATGACACTATGGTTTATCGTTCAATGACCAATTCATCTCACAGACCGAATTTTCCCCGACTGCTAGATCTCGAGATACTGCTTCGCATTTTTTTTTTGACTGGAGGTTAACCCCTTCCAAGTTGTGGTTACTTGAAAAGCAAGCCTTTCTTATACACTTCCACCACGTGCCATCATTTTTTATAGTGCCCGTTTATCAGGCCGACCAGTTAAAATTGGACCGAAAATGGACTACTAGTTAACCCTCTCAAACCTGGTGGAAAATGTTCATTGGTGTTGGCAATTGCTATTATACCCTATGCCATCAAAAGTTATCGGTTGATTTCCGAGTAATTGGCCATTATTTGGACCAAAAATTTTTCTTTTTTTCATTTTGTGTCTAAAACTTGCAGGTTACAAGATAACATGATGGCATCATGTTAAATAACTTTATTGGAGGTCAAATGAAGATTCAAAATTATTGCCATCACTCCTTGCCTATTTAAGCCCCCCAAAATCTCCTAAAACCACCCCCAAAAAATTTGAATAATATGGATAATATGACCAATTTTATCATAAATTAGTAAATTTTTGAGATTCTGGCCGGGTTTAAAATCGAAACAGCGGTTTTTTTGTTTTTGTTTTGTTTTGGGGGGTGGTTTTAGGGGGTCTAGGAGACCGGAAACGGACCGATAACTTCTGATGGCATAGGGTATGTTAACAATTGCCAACACCAATAGACATTTTCCACCAGGTTTGGGAGGGTTAACTAGCAGTTCATTTTCTGTCCAATTTTAACCGGTCGGCCTGATAAACGCGCATGATAAAAAATGATGGCACATGGTGGAAGTGTATAAGAATGGCCTGCTTTTCAAGTAACCGCAATTTGGAAAGGGTTATCCTCCAGTTAAAAAAATAAATAAATGCGGATGCTGTATCTCGAGATCTAGCAGCCGGGGAAAATTCGGTCTGTGAGATGAATTGGTCTTTGAACCGTCCTCTAACGATAAACCATAGAGTCATCGGGTTATTGTTCAGACCATCAGTATCGCTCTGGCTCCTAGACTATTTCCAAGTAGCCATCATCAGAGTAAACTAAATCAGAAATCGAATGTCCCTGTTCAAATTCTATTTCGAATTAATAGTGTAGATTATAAGGCATACATCTTATTTGGAATTAATAGTGTGGAATATAAGGGATTATAGCTTACTAACTTCGTTTTTATTAAACAAAACGTGACATGTTTCACCACACGGTGGCTTTATCAAAGAGATTACCCTCAGGTGGAGATAAATCTGAATTCATTAGATTCCTTCTTCACTTATACATTTTGTTTCTTTCTAAATTACCTAGATATTTATTATTTCTGTGTATCAAGAGTGATTCATTTTCTTGAGAAATGGTGAGACCAGAATTTAAAATATGTTCGGCCAATGCTCATTTTTATCATTATTTTTTTTTGTATGGGCAATAATAAATGAATTGAATTCAAGATTAGCATAACCGAAATCTCAAAGACTTTTTCCATTGTATATTACAATATTTTCGAGAATTTTGCCAGTGGAGTTACATGAAAATGAGGTATTAAAATCATGTTATGGATTTTTTCCTAAAAACCCAGCTTATTTGTTCTCTATACCGAGTTACAATTTCCTTTTAGTTTCAACCAAATAGCGTTTTGAACACAACTCACAATCGCAGAACAATCAGTTCTATCTAGAGGTTCTAATTTTGTTGTCTCCCCCAAAAATATTCCTACAACATCCATTATCTCAGCTGTAGAAGCATCCATACATAAGGTTCCCCATCTCACGGCAGATGAAATTCATTTTGAAACTGCTAAAATTCTTCATCATTCCAAGATTTCTAAATCAAATTGCCCTAAACCTTTAATTCAAACTCTCAGTTTACTCAAATCAAATCCTGATTTAAACTATTTTGAAAGCTGATAAAGGAAACTCCACTGTTGTCATGAATCGTTCAGATTATGATAACAAAATCCTGCAACATCTGCCAACTAATTCCTATAAGCTCCTTCCAAAAGATCCCACCCCCTCTATGGAAGGTTCAATTTCACAAATTATCCGTCATTCTTCCCTTCCTGATTCAGATGAGAAATTTCTTAACCCCCATTGTTCAGAATGTCCCCGTTTATATGGTTTGCCTAATATTCATAAGCGCTCAGTTCCCCTGAGATCCATTGTCAGCACTATCGGATCCCCTACTTATAAACTCTCTCGATATCTGTCATCTATTCTCAAACCCCTTGTAGGTGATTCCAATAGTTTTATCCTAAATTCCTTTCATTTCGTTGAAAAACTTCAAACGCTAAAAGTTGACCCAGGCGATTTGCTCGTCAGCTTCGACATCGAATCACTCTTTACCAATGCTCTTATTCCAGACAGTCTTTCTCTAATTTCTCAATTGTTACCTGGCAAAAACATTTCTATGGGCTTGCTACTTTTAATTGATTTTTGTCTATCCTCCACTTATTTTTTGTACGATGGCAAGTTTTACGAGCAGTCCTCGGGAGCTGCCATGGGTTCCCCACTTTTTCAGATCATAGCTAATATCTTCATGGAAACTTTCGAACAAGATGGCATTGACGCATCTGTCCTCGAGCCGAAATGTTTGTTTAGATATGTGGACGACACTTTTGTTATTTTGCAACATGGTCGCGAGAAGCTTGTTCCCTTCCTCAATCATTTAAATTCATTACATCCCAATATCCTTTTCACCATAGAAGTCGAATCGCAAGGTTCACTCCCTTCCCTAGATGTATTGGTTAGTCAACAGACTGATGATACTTTAGGACATTCTGTGTATCGAAAACCCACTCATACGATCAATACCTCAATGGTCTTTCCCACCACCGCCCTGTCCAAAAGCAATATGTCGTAAACTCCTTGGTCCACAGAGCTGTCAACTTATCTCAACCTCAATCCTTAAAATCAGAATTGAGACATCTTTCATCTGCCTTATTATCGAACAATTTTTCCCATTACAATATTCAAAAAGTCATAAAGAAATACACTTCGCCTAAAATTTCAAATCGACCTGAGGTGCAAAACCAGCAACAGAACTAAGGAAACCAATTATTTTAAAAGATCTGTTCTGTAGATGTTTCACATAAAACGTGACTTCGATTCTGTAAATCATAGAACAGATATTCAGTCATTAAGTCGAATTTATACTAATTTAATTAACTAAGACCCTTGCAAATTCCTACATGCTTCTTTATAACGTTAAAAGTATATTTTAGGTAGAATGCTTAAATAGCAATATTTCTAATAAGTTTTGGCAACCTTTTTCTATTACCTCATGAATCTTTAACATCTGATTCGAAAGTGTATACTTGAGCGTTGTATATTTTTTGGTTGTAGTCGTACATCAAACATATACATATATTAAAACATTGATGTGTTACAGTTTCGATTATTCGTGTTTTTGTTCCTTTTGGCGACGTGGGCATTTTTAATTGAAGTTGGTGCGATAAGGACGCTTTGTGCTGATACAATTAGTTTTAGGAAATCCCATTTTAAACATAATACGTCTCCTGATGATGGTCGTGAAACTGAAACGTACGTAAAGACGAAAATAATAAGCATGTGTGCTAGTGTGACTTATTTCCCGAGAATTCATACAGAACATATTTCAAATACAGGTCATATCATTCGTCATGAACGTTTATCAATCTTGAAACACAGTAATGACAAATATCTAGGTAATTTGCAAGGGACGGAAATTTATAAGCGAAACAGCAGTTCAGATTTATCGTCAACTGAGGATAATCCACTATTTTCATATTTAATCACAAATAGTATTTAAACATTCACTGATTTAGTTTACTCAGATGATGTCTAGTTGTTACTGAAAAGTCCTCAGTACTTTAACCGTATTTTTAGTGCTTAAGGGTGATTGTTTCTTACTTATATTGTGTTATATTGTATCTACAGTGTGAACTCTTCTATATATTATTATTGTACATTCTTAGGGAAAGAGAGAATAAAATTATCGACTCCAATATCTGCACACAAACCATTTAACCAGAGATGCAGCTCCATTTCTATTTTGAGTGGAATGTTTCGAGACAAAACACACGTAGGTGTGTTGTAGAGTCAAAGGAATAAATGCGATCCTAGTTAGTCAATCCTGTCACGAAGGTTCACACTTATTCGATATTATCTCTGAATCCAATATACTTCAAATTCTGCACTCTTATTAAACACCAAAAGATGTGACTTCGATTCGAAATAGAAGAAAATCTGTATTACCTTTCAGCATTTACCGATCTCGTATTTGCAATGAAACTTGATGTCGTATCTGTAAGGAAACTACATTATGATTATGTAGTCACTTGTGAAGCTTCAAGAGCATGTGTTTATCCAATCTGTCCAGACATTTCGAATACACTTTGATTAGTTTCTAGGCAAACTATAGTTAATTCACGTACAAGAATATGGAATGTAGCTATTTTATAATTAATTGGTGTAACTGAATCTGCAGGAGTATACCAGTTACACCAATTAACTATAAAATAGCTCCTTTTAATAGAATTTTTCATCGATTAATAAAGGTTCCTTTGAGCCAGCAAGATTAAAACTACGAAGTTGAGAATCTTCTGCTAATAGCATTGGACAATGGTTATGACAAATCTTTCAGGAATCACCTTCATCTATAAAAAATACTATAAAAGTATTGAGGAGCTTTCGGCTACCAAGTAGCCATCATCAAAGTAAACTTAAATCAATCAATCATACATTTTAACAATTGTTAACAAAAACTCCTAGAGAAGAAACTGAGAATATAAACATCATTCACAACAAAACCGATATTAATTTCATTGAAACGGAAATGAGTTTGTTGAATAAAAGCTTAAATTTTCCAATTGATTCTAAGAAATTAACTATGGAGGATTTAACTAATGATATTGAAATACGATTTGGTGTCTCATCTTTCAAGATTTATATTCGTAGCAAGTGCAAGACAATTCTTGAACATTCAAATAAATCATATAAATGTTCCTCCAACAACTTTAATAATATCTGTAAATCATTGAAAGAAAAAACGTCTGTTATTACTTGAAAGCAGATAAGGGAATATCTTGAATAGTAAACTTCGGCTGAACTGAAACAGTTCAGTTAAAGTCTCAAGCCTGCCCTGAAGATGCCGCCTGTAATGGTTGGCGAAACGTCGGCATCAAGTCGTGCTATTGTGACGCGGAATTCATCCAGAAGCCAAGATTTTTCAGATAAGGGAAATTCCCTCATAAAGAGGCAGAGAGGATTATCACAATTCGGTAAATACCTTATTGAATGATGGTTCCTATGAACAGATTACCAGGAATCGGTTATCAAAATGCGTTTAACTAGTCACGGATTTATTGAAATCGTGTACATCTGTAATCTACGATAATTTAGAATATAAACTTTGATTTTCAAATCCTAATCTTCCTAAACTGTATTGCTTACCGAAGATTCATAAAACAATTCTTTGGAACTTATTGCAAAATTAAAAGATTTGAAACTTGAACCTGGTGATACTCTCGTTTCATTTGATGATGTTTCACTATTCACAAATACTTCAATCCCTGAGTCGATAAACATTTTGAAGAAATGGCTTTCAAATATTAATATCACCGATAGAAACTAAACAGAATAACTGTAACTTTATGTATGGCGCAAAATTAATTCACTCCTAACAAAGAGTTTACTCTGATGGCTACATGGTAGCCGAAAGGTCTTCAGTACTTTAACAGTATTTTTGGAGATCAAGAGTATTTGTTCCTTATCTATAGTGTACATTCATATTGTTCAGTTGAAGTTTTCTATCATTTAAGATTTTACAAAGTCTGTAATTCTTCTATAATTTTCAAATTTTTCGTGATTCAGAGGGAAAACTTCTTTAATAGCAATATTATATACATTCTTTTTCATCAACAGGTTGTGGTCGAGATAATTGGCCATTGCTTTGAATTTAATAATGATTAGTTCCTTTTGAAACTTTCAAAAAAATATTTAGTGAATAAGGGTGAGCATTTCTCATCAATAGTGTTATAATATTAGATCAGACGGCGGGGACGTAATAATACGAAAACGTGCATTTTCCGGGCGGTAGCAATGTTTCGATTGATTCTTATGTATTTTTTGCCTAAGGATACGATTATCGTTACCCGTACGTTGTAAAAGTTGTGCTTCATTCTTTAATTTAACAATTTGTGAAAAGAAATGACTTTTTTTTACATTTTCCTTTATATCTCTTTTCCTGTGCATTTTTAGCAGTATGCACCTCATAGTTTTTTATTCCTTACTTAATTATCTACAGAATGTGATCTATTGCGATACCAAAAATGCCATTGTTAACCTGCAAATTGCGTTGAAAGTTGAAAAATCGTGTTTTTTCAAACATTCAATATCTCAACAATTAAAATACGTAGGAGCTTGAAATTCTCAGAAAATGTTGACATTACTAATATAATTAAGTGCACCAAATTTCAAAACGATCGCTTCTCAACTTTAAAGTTATTAACGATCAAAATTTTTCTCGAGGTTTAGTTGCATAATACGCCAAAGTTGCTGTGATCTTCTGATTTTGATCCAACTGAGCTCAAAAATTCAAAAAAATATTAAAATTTGATATTCCGTTGGAGTTTTTGGAAAAAGTTGGTTAGAACCGATTTTATAACTTCTGTAATTCGAAAAAAAATTATCTGCGCTCCTGTGCATGCTAAGGCATTTTTTTTAAATTTGTAAAAAAAATCTGCTTTAAAGTCATGCAAGCAAGAATCATCAATATTCATTGAAAAAAAGTTATATGGTGTTAAACAAATCGTTATAAAATCGGTTCTAATTAACTTTAAAAAAAAATTCAAACGGGATATTAAATTGGAACATTTTTTAAATTTTTGAGACCAGTTGGATCAGAACCAGACGATCACAGCAACTTTTGCGCATTATGCAACTAAACTTCGAAAACAATTTTGATCGTTCATAACTCTAAAAGTTAAAAAGCGATCGTTTTGAAATTTGGTGCATTCATTTATATTAGTAATAAGAACATATTCAAGCTCCTAGGTATTTTAATTGTTGTGCTAAAAATGCACAAGAAAGGGGATATAAAGAAAAATGTAAAAAAAGTAATTTTTTTTCACAAATTGTTAAATTAAAAAATGAAGCACAACTTTTACAAAGTACGGGTAACGATAATCGTATCCTACGGCAAAAAATACATAAGAATCAATCAAAACATTGCTACCGCCCGGAAAATGCAGGCAAAAGTCTTCGCCGACTGGTCATATATTCACAGTGTGAACTCTTTCATAATTTATTAATTTTTATACAAAAAAGAAAAATGGAACGCAACCAATTAGCTGAATTAAAGCCACTACCTTCAAATAGTTCAATAAAATTCAATCTTTCCTTTGCAAATTATAGTTGTAAGAATAAGCTGAAAAACATTTTAGGCAACAACTTTGATAAAGTTTCCGACTTCGACAAATCCGGGACTTACAAAATCGTGAGTCGTGTTCAAAATGCTCCGTGAATTTTGTCGATGGTTCTTCAATGAACTCTTTGGCCTGTGTCATTCCCGGCGCCTTGTTCTAACATTCTTGAGATTGATTTTTCAACCAAGTACTGTTATGAGATTTGAGCAGAGCTTCCGCTATACTACAGAAGGGTTCTCGACTAATTAGAGCTTTACGTGCTCTTGCTCGGGCCAGTAAATCAGTATCTTCGTTGCCTTTGTAGCCTGTGTGGCCTGGTACCCAGGTTAAAGACGATCTGTTTTGACTGCCCAACTGTTGTAGAGTTTCTAGGTAGTCCCAGACAAGTTTGGAATTGACCCGTAAGGAACTGAATGCTTTTATAGCCGATAGGCAGTCAGAGTATATGGCGATGGTTTTCCCTGAGGCTGTTGCCTTAGTAGCTCTTCGGCACAGTGATGTATTGCAGCAACTTCTGCCTGGAATACTACACGTGTTTGCCCAAACTCAGTGAGATTCTTGTCTTAGACTTGCCTATATGTATACCTGCTCTTGCACCCTGTTCGGTTTTTGAGCGGTTTTTGTAACAGGCCATTTCTGCATTTATTGGAGGTCTCCCCTTCTAAGCATCTCTGCACCACAATGATGTTTGGAAATCTACAATTATTTTAAAGTTTTTGATCTAATAACCGTATTGAATTGCTATATTTCGACAAAGATTTGATGAATCACCATGTATGTAAAGCAACATTCTATTAGATAAATGTTTGTATTGTGTTTGTGGGCTAGGAGCCTATTGTTCATGTGTTTGTTGAGTCTACAATGCCCTATCTAACTATAATTCTAGTTCATCTTCCATGCTGGCGTAATAGGTACTCCTTACATTTTGGCGATGGTTCTTTAGTTAACTCCTTGGCCTGTTTCATATCCGGCGTCGTATTCCACCATTTTCGAAATAGATTCTTCATCCAAGTATTCTCATATGACTTGCGCAGCGCTTTCGCTATACCACAGGGAGGTTCTAGACGAATTAGAGCCCCACGTGCTCCTTCTCGGGCCAGACAGTCTGTTTTGACTGCCCAACTGTTGTAGGGCTTTAAGCAGTCTCAGATGAGTTTTGAATTGACCTGTGAGGAACCAAATGCTTTCATAGCCGCTTGGTTGTCAGAGTATATGACAATGGTTTTTCGGTGAAGCTCTTGCCTTAATAGCTTTTTAGCAAAGTGATGTATTGCAGCAACTTCTGCCTGAAATAATGTCACGTGTTTGCCCAAAGTCAGTTAGATTCTTGTGTTAATCTTGGCTGTATATATTCCTACTCCTGCACCTTCCTCGGTTTTTGAGCCATCTTTGTATGATGAGATGCAATGAATGCTCGGAATTCGATGATTTATTCGACAGGAATAAACTTCATAATATTGTTCAGAAGAAGCTGGACATGTTCTTTGCTGACTTTGACTCCATGTTTGATCATCTGAAATCTGAGGCTGCAAGATCTACTGGTACGTCTACTATGCGTTCAGCTGTTCCTGATATACCAGCCAAGCGAACATATGCGGATTGTATGCGTAATCCCTCTCTGCCGGCAGTTGTTGTTAGGCCTAAGAACTCTGCTCAGACACATGACGCTACAAGGTCTGAAATTCTGCAGAACATCAATCCTCTGGAAGCGGATATTGGGGTTACTAGAGACAAACATGTCGGTGATGGTGGAGTTCTGTTAGGCTGTTCTAGTGCGGGAGAAGCTTCGAAACTAGGAGAGTTAGCTGTGGCCAAATTATCCGGGAGTTATAATGTGCGTGTCCTGAAGGCCGTACAGCCAAGGGTTAAAATCGTCGGAATTTCTGTCAGTCTAGATAGTGAAACTTTTTCGCGGTATATTACTAAGCAGAACTCTAATTTGTTTGAGGGCGATGCTTGCTGTAAAGTTGTGAAATTTTGGCATACAAAAAAGAGAGATGATGTTTATCAAGCTATTATCGAGGTTGATCCTTCATCTTATCGGAGTTTGTTGAGTGCTAGACATGTCCTGATTGGTCTGGATGCTTGCGCTGTTTACGACGCGGTTGATGTGGTCCGATGTTATAAGTGTAATGCTTTCAATCATTTTTCAGGCCGATGTAAGTCTGAGAATGTCATATGTCCTAAGTGTGGTGAACTACATGATATAAAAAGTTGCCTGAGTAGTACACCGACATGTACTAATTGCGTAAGTCACAACAGAAAACACAATGAATCCTATGATACTAGTCATTTTGCCTGGGACTCTATTAATTGTCCGGTTTATAAGGCCGCTATTTTGAAGCTGAAATCCGACCTGGGTCTTATGTAGCAACTAGCTGACGAATATTCTCTTCCTTCCTTTTCGCTTTCAACCCCTGCAGGTTCGACACACCGTCTCGGTGAATCTCTTTCTGTATATTTCCAAAACTCTCGGGGTATAAATTCTAAGCTGAGTCTTCTGTATAATGCCGCTTCTGTTTGCAGCTACGATATTCTTGCGTTCACTGAGACTTGGATGCATGACGGGGTCAGTAACTGGGAGATATTTGACACTGATTTTTCAGTGTACAGGAGTGATCGTAGATTTTCTCAGACGGGTTACTCAAAAGGAGGCGGTGCTCTGCTTGCCATTCGATCACACTTACAGACATCAGAAACTAAGATAAACCCACAATTATTGGATAGTCTGCCACTCTTGGATATTCTCTGCGTTAAAGTCACACTCAACCATCATTGTTTTTATCTCGTACTTTTATACATTCCACCAAGAGCTGCTAAGCATTATTACGACGGCCTTTTCGACATCTTATGTTCCCTGGAGTTCATGATGTCTGCCAAAGTGATCCTGATGGGCGACTTCAACGTCCCGGAGTTTAAAGCTGTTCTTGACAGCGGTCTTCGTTGTACCCCTACTATGCAGGTTTTGGATAATCTACAAAACTTTTTTGATCTCACACAATATAATGATGTCATCAATGCTGATGGGAGAATCCTGGATCTAGTCTATAGCAACTTATCAATATCTTTACAGAGATCCTCGGATGTTTTATTACCTGAGGATACTTATCACCCGGCGGTGGAATTGCTGGTTAATATCGGAACTTCTTGTGAGAATGTTAGGGCATGCACCACTCCTTCTTTTAGGTATTGTTTTAAAAATGCCGACTTTGTCGGTTTATATAATCATTTTGGTACCATCGACTGGTCTTATTTGAACGAGTTTTCTGATGTTGATAGTGCTTGCTCTGGTTTTTATGAAACTATTTATTCGGTATTGGATATGTTCGTGTCAAAAACGAGGGTTCATTTTTCTCGGTCTCATCCTCCATGGTTTGACTCTAACCTGATAAGGAGTGTAAAGTCTAAGGCCAGGGCATGGCGTCTATATAAACGCTCAGGTAGTGAAGAGCATTTAGTGAATTTCAAGAGGTTGAGAAGGATCGTCAAGTCTGACTCAGAAGCAGCATTCAGAAACTTCAACAATAAAGCAGAGAAAGATATTCAAAATGACCCTTCTGCATTCTGGAAATTCGTTAAATCCAAAAAAGGAGGGCATGTTGCCCCCCCTACAATGAGGTTTGATGGTGAGTCATTTGACGATCCAGAGATTATCGCGAATGTATTCGCTAAATTTTTTCAGGACAGTTATATCATTTCGAACCCTGAGATAGTTTTGCATTCACCGGTATCCAATGCTCCTGTGTTTAACGTGTCCTGTTTTGAAGAGAACGATGTATTCAAGGCCCTACTAAAGATTAAGCCCAAGCGCACTTCTGGTCCGGATGAAATTTCCGCATATTTAGTCAGAGACTGCGCTGGCATCTTTTCGCGTCCTCTCGTCTTCCTATTTAATTTAGCGCTGAAAACCAATACATTTCCTTCTGCTTGGAAAGCATCTAAGGCCATTCCTATTCCTAAAAAAGGAGATGCTTCCAACGTCACAGACTACAGACAGATAGTTATTCAAAATAACTTCTCTAAAGTTTTCGAAATTCTTCTCTCGAACGTAATATATTTCAACGTCAAATCGTTGATATCTGAGCGGCAACATGGTTTTGTATCGGGTCGCTCCACAACTACCAATCTGATCTGTATTACAGACTATATTTCAAAGGCTATTGACGAGGGACTGCAGACGGATGTTCTCTACTTAGATTTCTCTAAAGCGTTCGACAGACTGGACCACGGCATTCTTCTTAATAAACTTGACAACTTTGGTTTCTCTGCTAATCTTCTTTTCTTTTTAAAATCTTACCTGAAGTCAAGAAAACACTTCGTGTGTTATCGTGGTCGAAGATCGGTCGACATTTTTGCTACTTCGGGGGTGCCACAGGGATCCATTCTTGGCCCTCTATTTTTCATTTTGTTCATTAATGACCTCTTGGCAGTCTTGGATGTCCCCCATCTTTTGTATGCCGATGACCTCAAAATATATTTCAGGGTATCTGATACCGGTGACTGTCTCAGACTTCAATCCAATCTGTCAGCTGTGAATGCATGGTGTGTGAAGAATATGTTGCCTCTTAATGTTGGTAAGTGTGCTGTCTTGACATTCTCGCTGAAGTCCAATGACATTCTATACGAATATACCCTCGATGCCCGTGTCTTGAATAGACCGAAGACGTTCTGTGACCTTGGTGTTATCTTTGACAGAAGGTTATCATTCATTGATCATATCAGTCATATGTGCGCCAAAGCGTCTAAGATGTTGGGATTTGTTCTAAGATGTTCTAGGGAGTTTTCCGAGATTCAGACATCTATTCTTCTCTTTAATACATTTGTAAGATCACGGTTGGAATATGCGTCCTTGGTATGGTCTCCATTCTACCAGATTCATGTTGTCTCTGTGGAAAGCATGCAACGCAGATTTCTCAAATACCTTGCTTTTAAATGTGACAATATCTACCCTTTTATTGGCTATCCGCATAGCGATTTACCGTAATATGGGGTAACTTGGCCATCCCGGGGTAAATTGGTCACCTATGATTTAATTTTTGTTTCGGTTAATACTTTTCCTCCTGTTCTTTTTTAGTTGGATTTTCAGGTGCCCATCTTTTATTCCAGGTAACTAGTAACTAAAAATGGTGAGAAACTACCAGAGAACACCCGGGGCAAAGCCCTACCAAGACTACTCAGAAGAGAACATGCAAAAAGCCGTACAAGCTGTTAAGGAGGGGATGTCGAAAAAATTAGCTGCGCAAACGTATCAGGTACCTCGGACAACTTTGGGTCGTAAGATTCTTGGCAAAAATTCTGGAGCAGTGGGCCGCCCAAGAGTCCTTTCATCCGAGGAAGAACGCAGTATATCTGAGACCCTCGGAGTTGTGGCTGATTGGGGTTTCCCGTTAACCAGGCTGGATGTGAGGACGGTCATCGCAAAATACCTAGACAAACAAGGGAAAACAGTCAAGATCTTCAAAAACAACACTCCAGGAGAAGATTTTCTTGATGCATTCATCCAGAGAAACAGGTTGTACATTCGCCTAGCCTCGAACATAAAAAGGTCCAGATCATCCGTCGACCGTGAAGACATTTTAAATTTTTTCACCAATATCAATGAAGCCCTGAACGATGCAGATGATTTCAATATCTACAATTATGACGAGACAAATGTCACAGATGATCCTGGAGCAAAAAAAGTGGTGGTCCCCAGAAACACAAAAAGGGTTGAAAGGGTACAGAACCACTCTCGCACCTCTATTAGCATTATGGTGTGCGGAAATGCAAAGGGGGATCTACTGCCTCCCATGGTCGTTTATAAATCTGGAAATTTATATGAAAACTGGACAGAAGGCGGCCCTCCTGGAACGAAATATGCCAGTAGCCCCTCCGGTTGGTTTGATATGAACCTGTTCGAGACATGGTTTTTCAAAATCCTCCTCCCGCACATAACGGAAACACGAAAACCTGGTGCTACAACTATTGTTGTAGGTGATAATCTCGCCAGCCACTTTTCACCTGCAGTTATTCAGTCCTGTAAGGAGCATAGTATTTATATAACTCCATTTCCTGCAAATGCCACCCATCTAATGCAGCCACTTGATGTAGCTGTATTTGGACCCATGAAAAAGTGCTGGAGAAAGATTTTAGACAACTGGAGAAAGGAAAGCCGATATCCAGGAAATCTTCCCAAAGAGCAGTTTCCCAATTTGCTTTCTAGGTTATGGAAAGCCATATCTGAGAGTGTTAGCCAAAATTTGATATCTGGATTTCGAGCCACTGGGCTTTATCCACCTAATGCAAACGAGGTTCTGAAAAGAATTCCAGATGGATTAACACCAGACGATCGAGACACCATTGGAAGATCTCTTGATGCATCATTGATTGATCTTCTGAAAGAACACAGAGGAATTAGCAGTGAAGCAAATCCGAAGAAAAAAAGGGGCAAGAAACTTCAGCCTGGTAAAAATTTGGCAACAGATGAAGATGATAACCTGGCTCCCACAGATGAACCAATTGTAACTGCATCGAAGCCATTAGCTGGCCCAGGATCGTCTGGTATAGTCGGAAAGAACAAAAATAAGAAGAAATCTCGTCCAATTCAGCCTAGGCAAAAAAGTGAGAGACAAAAGAAAAGTGAAACAGATGCAAAGTGTGGCCTTTGTTTTTGTAACTGGAAAGAATTTCTTGGCGGACAAGAATGGATCAAATGTATTCAGTGCCTTGAATGGATATGTGGCCTATGCAACAACGGAAGTAAAGATCCTTATTTCAAATGCGATTACTGTGACGATTCTGATGCAGAGCCGTTGGAATATCAAGACGATTCTGACGCCGACAAAGATTTTATACCCCAGTGAATGAGCTACTTTTACATTTTATGTTGTTTCTGTATCTCTAAGTTTGATATTTTTATAAATAAAATATTTTTGGGAAATTTTTGTCGTTATTTTTGTGTTATTTATGAAATTTTCGAACTGAAATAAGTAGCTACGGGTTCGTTTTATCAATTTCCAAACGAATTCGGGGTAACTTGGCCATGCGAACCATTAAAAACGTTCATTTCATTGAAATTAGCAAAAGTGACCAAGTTGCCCCAAACCCGGGGTAACTTGGACACCCCACATATATATATTTTTTTCTTATATTAAACAAAAACATTACTTTTTACGAACTTCAGCTCTTTCATTAAGTTGAAGTCGGTTTGGGGAAAAAATTTGGTCCACATGCGTCAAAATATAATGAAGATATTTTGAAAAAAGTCTGAAAAGAGTGACCAAGTTGCCCCGTTTTACGGTACTTTCGAGGTTTTCTTTCGATAGTTTGGCTTATCGGAGATCCAGGTCGGATATAGTATTCCTGTTTAAACTTTTTCATTCTTCTGTGGAATGTTCGGAAATTCTACGGGCTTTGTGTTTTCATGTGCCTAGATTTGAGTCCAGACTTAATTTATTCTTTTACTTGCCTACACCGAGAACAAACGTAAGCAGGTGCTCGCCAATCGGTGGCATGTGCAGAGCTTATAATAACATACATATGCGGGTCGATCTAATCACATGTAGTTTGACTTATCTGAGGTCTGAAGCGTTTCGTGCAATCCTCAGTTCTATATAGATTGCATTTTCTCTCTTCTTTGTTTAATCTTTGTTTAATTTTTTATGTTCAGTTCTTGAAATGTTATGTTATCTCAGTTTAATTTCAATGCCTGTTATAATATTTTCTTGTATTTCTTATTTTGTGTTATTCCTCATTTTGTAATTGGGCTCTACGCCTGTTAAATGGGTGTAATGTAAATAAATAAATAAATAAATAAATAAATAAATAAATCAGGTCATTTCTGTATATCCATGCCTCTCTGCCTATTATGACTGTTTTGAAGTTTATGGGATCAGTTTCCAACTCATTGTATACCTCGTTATATATGTAAATTGCTTCACTAATACTGGTTTGTGAGATTTTTTTTCAAATCAGTATAATCAATGGTTCCGTCGTACAAGTTCGATGTTGAATTAAAAATTCAATATTGTATTTAATTAAAGAAGGAAGCGAATTAGGTGAAGTGAAATATTCATACAAAATGAATTAATGGATGCCAGCGTAGTATGAAGCGTGTAATAATTAAAATCCTTCTGCACCAACAAAGATTCATTTGGATAAAAGCGAGCAATTGCTTATTTAATTATGAACATCACAAGTATGGAATTAAGAAATTTCAAGTAGTAATGTTTACGTTATCGTCATTTATGAAATGCTTCTAATATCTATTAAAATTTAATCAGAAAGAAACTGCCTATTTCTGAGCTTATTGACTTGTTTGTGTATTTTGTTAAATGAGCTGTCACGTGGAAAAAAACATTCAATTTCATTCTATGGTACATTTATCATTACATAGCATAATATAAGCCGACATTATTCACAGTTTCCAGATGTTATATCAAAAGCATGAGCTGAATAAGTGAAAGTAATTTTGATAATACTCTGAGGATTTACTTGTTTCCATTTTTATTCTGGATTAGTTATTATTAGTTCATATTAATGTTGTTGTTGGAGCAGCAATCAGTTAAATATATCTAAATTAACTCATTTTTGAATCACTATCTTCCCTCCCTCGTCCTTTTTGTCAGCACCATTTTTCGCTTCCGGACACTTCTGCTGCTAAAATAAATTATTGTAATATATTCTCATAAATCAAATATAGAAGATGAGGTGTATGTTATCAAGCTTAGAACACATGAAGATTAGGAAAACGTGGCATATTTTTTTAATAAAAAAGCGGATTTCAACCCGCGTCAGTGTCGTCAAAGTCATATCCAGAAATCATTTCCCCACCAACCTTGCAAATTTTATCAGCTAATGTTCGAATTAAATCATAGGTTCAACTCAGAAAACGTAGATTGAGTCCCTGGTTTCAATATAATTCCCAGAATATTATTAGAAAGGAGAGTGTTGAGATTAGCGAGATTACAATATTTGCATTCTATATCAACAAAGTTGGGTAAGTAGGCTAGGTTAGGTTAGGTTATGTTAGGTTAGAAACAAAGGGGGTACAACAAACAATCATTATTGGTTATTATGAGTGTTAAAATTAGCGCAATTACAGTATTTGCATTCTATATCAACAAGGTTAGGTTTCTAGGTAGGTTAGGTTAGGTTAGACACAAAGGGGGTACAATAAACAAACATTTTTGGCTACTATGAGAGTGTTGATATTAGCGCGATTACAATATTTGTATTCTATAGCCCAAAGTTAGCTTAGATTAAGTTAGAAGCAAAGGGGGTACAATAAAAAATCATTATTGATTAATATGAGAGTGTTAAGATTAGCGCGATTACAATATTTGTATCCTATATCAACAACGTTAGGTTAGGTTAGTTGGTTGGGTTAGGTTAGAAACAAAGAGGGTACAATAAACAATCATTACTGGTTATTATGAGAGTGTTTTGCCAGAGAACTATAGCTGCTTTTGATTTTATAACCATAAAAAAATACTCAGCGACCACAAAAACCTATGATTTGACACGTTGGACGAGGACCGACACAGAAATATGAAGATAAACGATGCAATTTTCCACCAATTTTCCAGAATTTTCATTCTTTCAGTGAAATTTGTACCGAGAACCATCACAGTACATTATTATTCCATTAACATTGACTGACATTTTTCGAAAAACAAAATAATTAAAGTTTGTCGTGTAGAAATGTTAAATTTTCATTTTACGAAGTTTTCCGGAAAACTATCGTCAGTTTTGATTTTATAATCATAAGATAATACTCAGCGCCCACGAAAACATATAATTAGATACGTTGGACGTGGACCGAGGTAGGAATATGAAGGAAAAACGACGCAATTTTCCACCAAATTTCCAGAATTTTATTTTTTCCAGTGAAAATTGTACCGAGACACATCACGGCATCTGATTATTTCAATACCAATCCAGTCCGAAAAAGTTGTTTGTGTGCTGCTAAGATTTTTTAATATTCCAAGTTTTCCAGCAAAGGGGCCTTATTTTCCATTTTCCGACTTCAGATTCGGGTTCAGCGGATCAAAAAAAACCTTGATACCAAATTTCGGAAACTTTGGATAAAAAGAGCCCGAGATATTCCATTTGTTATAAAATAAATTCCATTCGTTATTTGAAAATGGTTTTTCATTGTATATTAATAGTTATAATCACAAGCTCTCCTATTTTTCTGACTAACAATGTGTAAGCCATCCTGCACACGATGGCAACAGAATTTTACATTTTCGTGCTATCTATAGAATTTTAGATGTTATTCACACTTTTGACTGGACTAATTAGCGTGATTACAATACATGAATAGATGTCCCATTAAGAAAATGACATTGATAGATTTTTCAAACTTCACAAAATATAGTGGAATGTGAGACTACTTGAGTGTGCCAAATGGCGACACCAAACCTAACCAATGTAAGAGAATAAAAAATAAATGAATAAACTCATTTTCTTGGTGGGACATCTATTCATAGATGGCGTGAGATAACTTTGGATAAAAAGAGCCCGAGATATTCCATTTGTTATAAAATAAATTCCATTCGTTATTTGAAAATGGTTTTTCATTGTATATTAATAGTTATAATCACAAGCTCTCCTATTTTTCTGACTAACAATGTGTAAGCCATCCTGCACACGATGGCAACAGAATTTTACATTTTCATGCTATCTATAAAATTTTAGATGTTATTCACACTTTTGACTGGACTAATTAGCGTGATTACAATACATGAATAGATGTCCCATTAAGAAAATGACATTGATAGATTTTTCAAACTTTACAAAATATAGTGGAATGTGAGACTACTTGAGTGCGCCAAATGGCGACACCAAACCTAACCAATGTAAGAAAATAAAAAATAAATGAATAAACTCATTTTCTTGGTGGGACATCTATTCATAGATAGCGTGAGATAACTTTGGATGAAAAGAGCCCGAGATATTCCATTTGTTATAAAATAAATTCCATTCGTTATTTGAAAATGGTTTTTCATTGTATATTAATAGTTATAATCACAAGCTCTCCTATTTTTCTGACTAACAATGTGTAAGCCATCCTGCACACGATGGCAACAGAATTTTACATTTTCGTGCTATCTATAAAATTTTAGATGTTATTCACACTTTTGACTGGACTAATTAACGTGATTACAATACATGAATAGATGTCCCATTAAGAAAATGACATTGATAGATTTTTCAAACTTTACAAAATATAGTGGAATGTGAGACTACTTGAGTGCGCCAAATGGCGACACCAAACCTAACCAATGTAAGAGAATAAAAAATAAATGAATAAACTCATTTTCTTGGTGGGACATCTATTCATAGATAGCGTGAGATAACTTTGGATAAAAAGAGCCCGAGATATTCCATTTGTTATAAAATAAATTCCATTCGTTATTTGAAAATGGTTTTTCATTGTATATTAATAGTTATGATCACAAGCTCTCCTATTTTTCTGACTAACAATGTGTAAGCCATCCTGCACACGATGGCAACAGAACTTTACATTTTCGTAAACTCATTTTCTTGGTGGGACATCTATTCATAGATGGCGTGAGATAACTTTGGATAAAAAGAGCCCGAGATATTCCATTTGTTATAAAATAAATTCCATTCGTTATTTAAAAATGGTTTTTCATTGTATATTAATAGTTATGATCACAAGCTCTCCTATTTTTCTGACTAACAATGTGTAAGCCATCCTGCACACGATGGCAACAGAATTTTACATTTTCGTGCTATCTATAAAATTTTAGATGTTATCACACTTTTGACTGGACTAATTAGCGTGATTACAATACATGAATAGATGTCCCATTAAGAAAATGACATTGATAGATTTTTCAAACTTTACAAAATATAGTGGAATGTGAGACTACTTGAGTGCGCCAAATGGCGACACCAAACCTAACCAATGTAAGAGAATAAAAAATAAATGAATAAACTCATTTTCTTGGTGGGACATCTATTCATAAATGGCGTGAGATAACTTTGGATAAAAAGAGCCCGAGATATTCCATTTGTTATAAAATAAATTCCATTCGTTATTTGAAAATGGTTTTTCATTGTATATTAATAGTTATAATCACGAGCTCTCCTATTTTTCTGACTAACAATGTGTAAGCCATCCTGCACACGATGGCAACAGAATTTTACATTTTCGTAAACTCATTTTCTTGGTGGGACATCTATTCATAGATGGCGTGAGATAACTTTGGATAAAAAGAGCCCGAGATATTCCATTTGTTATAAAATAAATTCCATTCGTTATTTGAAAATGGTTTTTCATTGTATATTAATAGTTATGATCACAAGCTCTCCTATTTTTCTGACTAACGATGTGTAAGCCATCCTGCACACGATGGCAACAGAATTTTACATTTTCGTGCTATCTATAAAATTTTAGATGTTATTCACACTTTTGACTGGACTAATTAGCGTGATTACAATACATGAATAGATGTCCCATTAAGAAAATGACTTTGATAGATTTTTCAAACTTTACAAAATATAGTGGAATGTGAGACTACTTGAGTGTGCCAAATGGCGACACCAAACCTAACCAATGTAAGAGAATAAAAAATAAATGAATAAACTCATTTTCTTGGTGGGACATCTATTCATAGATGGCGTGAGATAACTTTGGATAAAAAGAGCCCGAGATATTCCATTTGTTATAAAATAAATTCCATTCGTTATTTGAAAATGGTTTTTCATTGTATAATAATAGTTATAATCACAAGCTCTCCTATTTTTCTGACTAACAATGTGTAAGCCATCCTGCACACGATGGCAACAGAATTTAACATTTTCGTGCTATCTATAAAATTTTAGATGTTATTCACACTTTTGACTGGACTAATTAGCGTGATTACAATACATGAATAGATGTCCCATTAAGAAAATGACATTGATAGATTTTTCAAACTTTACAAAATATAGTGGAATGTGAGACTACTTGAGTGCGCCAAATGGCGACACCAAACCTAACCAATGTGAGAAAATAAAAAATAAATGAATAAACTCATTTTCTTGGTGGGACATCTATTCATAGATAGCGTGAGATAACTTTGGATAAAAAGAGCCCGAGATATTCCATTTGTTATAAAATAAATTCCATTCGTTATTTGAAAATGGTTTTTCATTGTATATTAATAGTTATAATCACAAGCTCTCCTATTTTTCTGACTAACAATGTGTAAGCCATCCTGCACACGATGGCAACAGAATTTTACATTTTCGTGCTATCTATAAAATTTTAGATGTTATCACACTTTTGACTGGACTAATTAGCGTGATTACAATACATGAATAGATGTCCCATTAAGAAAATGACATTGATAGATTTTTCAAACTTTACAAAATATAGTGGAATGTGAGACTACTTGAGTGCGCCAAATGGCGACACCAAACCTAACCAATGTAAGAGAATAAAAAATAAATGAATAAACTCATTTTCTTGGTGGGACATCTATTCATAAATGGCGTGAGATAACTTTGGATAAAAAGAGCCCGAGATATTCCATTTGTTATAAAATAAATTCCATTCGTTATTTGAAAATGGTTTTTCATTGTATATTAATAGTTATAATCACAAGCTCTCCTATTTTTCTGACTAACAATGTGTAAGCCATCCTGCACACGATGGCAACAGAATTTTACATTTTCGTGCTATCTATAAAATTTTAGATGTTATCACACTTTTGACTGGACTAATTAGCGTGATTACAATACATGAATAGATGTCCCATTAAGAAAATGACATTGATAGATTTTTCAAACTTTACAAAATATAGTGGAATGTGAGACTACTTGAGTGCGCCAAATGGCCACACCAAACCTAACCAATGTAAGAGAATAAAAAATAAATGAATAAACTCATTTTCTTGGTGGGACATCTATTCATAAATGGCGTGAGATAACTTTGGATAAAAAGAGCCCGAGATATTCCATTTGTTATAAGATAAATTCCATTCGTTATTTGAAAATGTTTTTTCATTGTATATTAATAGTTATAATCACAAGCTCTCCTATTTTTCTGACTAACAATGTGTAAGCCATCCTGCACACGATGGCAACAGAATTTTACATTTTCGTGCTATCTATAAAATTTTAGATGTTATCACACTTTTGACTGGACTAATTAGCGTGATTACAATACATGAATAGATGTCCCATTAAGAAAATGACATTGATAGATTTTTCAAACTTTACAAAATATAGTGGAATGTGAGACTACTTGAGTGCGCCAAATGGCGACACCAAACCTAACCAATGTAAGAGAATAAAAAATAAATGAATAAACTCATTTTCTTGGTGGGACATCTATTCATAGATGGCGTGAGATAACTTTGGATAAAAAGAGCCCGAGATATTCCATTTGTTATAAAATAAATTCCATTCGTTATTTGAAAATGGTTTTTCATTGTATATTAATAGTTATAATCACAAGCTCTCCTATTTTTCTGACTAACAATGTGTGAGCCATCCTGCACACGATGGCAACAGAATTTTACATTTTCGTAAACTCATTTTCTTGGTGGGACATCTATTCATAGATGGCGTGAGATAACTTTGGATAAAAAGAGCCCGAGATATTCCATTTGTTATAAAATAAATTCCATTCGTTATTTGAAAATGGTTTTTCATTGTATATTAATAGTTATGATCACAAGCTCTCCTATTTTGCTGACTAACGATGTGTAAGCCATCCTGCACACGATGGCAACAGAATTTTACATTTTCGTGCTATCTATAAAATTTTAGATGTTATTCACACTTTTGACTGGACTAATTAGCGTGATTACAATACATGAATAGATGTCCCATTAAGAAAATGACATTGATAGATTTTTCAAACTTTACAAAATATAGTGGAATGTGAGACTACTTGAGTGCGCCAAATGGCGACACCAAACCTAACCAATGTAAGAGAATAAAAAATAAATGAATAAACTCATTTTCTTGGTGGGACATCTATTCATAGATAGCGTGAGATAACTTTGGATAAAAAGAGCCCGAGATATTCCATTTGTTATAAAATAAATTCCATTCGTTATTTGAAAATGGTTTTTCATTGTATATTAATAGTTATGATCACAAGCTCTCCTATTTTTCTGACTAACAATGTGTAAGCCATCCTGCACACGATGGCAACAGAATTTTACATTTTCGTAAACTCATTTTCTTGGTGGGACATCTATTCATAGATGGCGTGAGATAACTTTGGATAAAAAGAGCCCGAGATATTCCATTTGTTATAAAATAAATTCCATTCGTTATTTGAAAATGGTTTTTCATTGTATATTAATAGTTATAATCACAAGCTCTCCTATTTTTCTGACTAACAATGTGTAAGCCATCCTGCACACGATGGCAACAGAATTTTACATTTTCGTGCTATCTATAAAATTTTAGATGTTATTCACACTTTTGACTGGACTAATTAGCGTGATTACAATACATGAATAGATGTCCCATTAAGAAAATGACATTGATAGATTTTTCAAACTTTACAAAATATAGTGGAATGTGAGACTACTTGAGTGCGCCAAATGGCGACACCAAACCTAACCAATGTGAGAAAATAAAAAATAAATGAATAAACTCATTTTCTTGGTGGGACATCTATTCATAGATAGCGTGAGATAACTTTGGATAAAAAGAGCCCGAGATATTCCATTTGTTATAAAATAAATTCCATTCGTTATTTGAAAATGGTTTTTCATTGTATATTAATAGTTATAATCACAAGCTCTCCTATTTTTCTGACTAACAATGTGTAAGCCATCCTGCACACGATGGCAACAGAATTTTACATTTTCGTGCTATCTATAAAATTTTAGATGTTATTCACACTTTTGACTGGACTAATTAGCGTGATTACAATACATGAATAGATGTCCCATTAAGAAAATGACATTGATAGATTTTTCAAACTTTACAAAATATAGTGGAATGTGAGACTACTTGAGTGCGCCAAATGGCGACACCAAACCTAACCAATGTAAGAGAATAAAAAATAAATGAATAAACTCATTTTCTTGGTGGGACATCTATTCATAAATGGCGTGAGATAACTTTGGATAAAAAGAGCCCGAGATATTCCATTTGTTATAAAATAAATTCCATTCGTTATTTGAAAATGGTTTTTCATTGTATATTAATAGTTATAATCACGAGCTCTCCTATTTTTCTGACTAACAATGTGTAAGCCATCCTGCACACGATGGCAACAGAATTTTACATTTTCGTAAACTCATTTTCTTGGTGGGACATCTATTCATAGATGGCGTGAGATAACTTTGGATAAAAAGAGCCCGAGATATTCCATTTGTTATAAAATTAATTCCATTCGTTATTTGAAAATGGTTTTTCATTGTATATTAATAGTTATGATCACAAGCTCTCCTATTTTTCTGACTAACGATGTGTGAGCCATCCTGCACACGATGGCAACAGAATTTTACATTTTCGTGCTATCTATAAAATTTTAGATGTTATTCACACTTTTGACTGGACTAATTAGCGTGATTACAATACATGAATAGATGTCCCATTAAGAAAATGACATTGATAGATTTTTCAAACTTTACAAAATATAGTGGAATGTGAGACTACTTGAGTGTGCCAAATGGCGACACCAAACCTAACCAATGTAAGAGAATAAAAAATAAATGAATAAACTCATTTTCTTGGTGGGACATCTATTCATAGATGGCGTGAGATAACTTTGGATAAAAAGAGCCCGAGATATTCCATTTGTTATAAAATAAATTCCATTCGTTATTTGAAAATGGTTTTTCATTGTATAATAATAGTTATAATCACAAGCTCTCCTATTTTTCTGACTAACAATGTGTAAGCCATCCTGCACACGATGGCAACAGAATTTTACATTTTCGTGCTATCTATAAAATTTTAGATGTTATTCACACTTTTGACTGGACTAATTAGCGTGATTACAATACATGAATAGATGTCCCATTAAGAAAATGACATTGATAGATTTTTCAAACTTTACAAAATATAGTGGAATGTGAGACTACTTGAGTGCGCCAAATGGCGACACCAAACCTAACCAATGTGAGAAAATAAAAAATAAATGAATAAACTCATTTTCTTGGTGGGACATCTATTCATAGATAGCGTGAGATAACTTTGGATAAAAAGAGCCCGAGATATTCCATTTGTTATAAAATAAATTCCATTCGTTATTTGAAAATGGTTTTTCATTGTATATTAATAGTTATAATCACAAGCTCTCCTATTTTTCTGACTAACAATGTGTGAGCCATCCTGCACACGATGGCAACAGAATTTTACATTTTCGTGCTATCTATAAAATTTTAGATGTTATCACACTTTTGACTGGACTAATTAGCGTGATTACAATACATGAATAGATGTCCCATTAAGAAAATGACATTGATAGATTTTTCAAACTTTACAAAATATAGTGGAATGTGAGACTACTTGAGTGCGCCAAATGGCGACACCAAACCTAACCAATGTAAGAGAATAAAAAATAAATGAATAAACTCATTTTCTTGGTGGGACATCTATTCATAAATGGCGTGAGATAACTTTGGATAAAAAGAGCCCGAGATATTCCATTTGTTATAAAATAAATTCCATTCGTTATTTGAAAATGGTTTTTCATTGTATATTAATAGTTATAATCACAAGCTCTCCTATTTTTCTGACTAACAATGTGTAAGCCATCCTGCACACGATGGCAACAGAATTTTACATTTTCGTGCTATCTATAAAATTTTAGATGTTATCACACTTTTGACTGGACTAATTAGCGTGATTACAATACATGAATAGATGTCCCATTAAGAAAATGACATTGATAGATTTTTCAAACTTTACAAAATATAGTGGAATGTGAGACTACTTGAGTGCGCCAAATGGCGACACCAAACCTAACCAATGTAAGAGAATAAAAAATAAATGAATAAACTCATTTTCTTGGTGGGACATCTATTCATAAATGGCGTGAGATAACTTTGGATAAAAAGAGCCCGAGATATTCCATTTGTTATAAAATAAATTCCATTCGTTATTTGAAAATGGTTTTTCATTGTATATTAATAGTTATAATCACAAGCTCTCCTATTTTTCTGACTAACAATGTGTAAGCCATCCTGCACACGATGGCAACAGAATTTTACATTTTCGTGCTATCTATAAAATTTTAGATGTTATCACACTTTTGACTGGACTAATTAGCGTGATTACAATACATGAATAGATGTCCCATTAAGAAAATGACATTGATAGATTTTTCAAACTTTACAAAATATAGTGGAATGTGAGACTACTTGAGTGCGCCAAATGGCGACACCAAACCTAACCAATGTAAGAGAATAAAAAATAAATGAATAAACTCATTTTCTTGGTGGGACATCTATTCAT
Organism: Endomychus coccineus; assembly: GCA_958510875.1. NCBI lineage: Eukaryota > Metazoa > Arthropoda > Insecta > Coleoptera > Endomychidae > Endomychus > Endomychus coccineus. Next base: position 48,524,385 of record OY294067.1, read on the forward strand.
AGATGGCGTGAGATAACTTTGGATAAAAAGAGCCCGAGATATTCCATTTGTTATAAAATAAATTCCATTCGTTATTTGAAAATGGTTTTTCATTGTATATTAATAGTTATAATCACAAGCTCTCCTATTTTTCTGACTAACAATGTGTGAGCCATCCTGCACACGATGGCAACAGAATTTTACATTTTCGTAAACTCATTTTCTTGGTGGGACATCTATTCATAGATGGCGTGAGATAACTTTGGATAAAAAGAGCCCGAGATATTCCATTTGTTATAAAATAAATTCCATTCGTTATTTGAAAATGGTTTTTCATTGTATATTAATAGTTATGATCACAAGCTCTCCTATTTTTCTGACTAACGATGTGTAAGCCATCCTGCACACGATGGCAACAGAATTTTACATTTTCGTGCTATCTATAAAATTTTAGATGTTATTCACACTTTTGACTGGACTAATTAGCGTGATTACAATACATGAATAGATGTCCCATTAAGAAAATGACATTGATAGATTTTTCAAACTTTACAAAATATAGTGGAATGTGAGACTACTTGAGTGCGCCAAATGGCGACACCAAACCTAACCAATGTAAGAGAATAAAAAATAAATGAATAAACTCATTTTCTTGGTGGGACATCTATTCATAGATAGCGTGAGATAACTTTGGATAAAAAGAGCCCGAGATATTCCATTTGTTATAAAATAAATTCCATTCGTTATTTGAAAATGGTTTTTCATTGTATATTAATAGTTATGATCACAAGCTCTCCTATTTTTCTGACTAACAATGTGTAAGCCATCCTGCACACGATGGCAACAGAATTTTACATTTTCGTAAACTCATTTTCTTGGTGGGACATCTATTCATAGATGGCGTGAGATAACTTTGGATAAAAAGAGCCCGAGATATTCCATTTGTTATAAAATAAATTCCATTCGTTATTTGAAAATGGTTTTTCATTGTATATTAATAGTTATGATCACAAGCTCTCCTATTTTTCTGACTAACAATGTGTAAGCCATCCTGCACACGATGGCAACAGAATTTTACATTTGCGTGCTATCTATAAAATTTTAGATGTTATCACACTTTTGACTGGACTAATTAGCGTGATTACAATACATGAATAGATGTCCCATTAAGAAAATGACATTGATAGATTTTTCAAACTTTACAAAATATAGTGGAATGTGAGACTACTTGAGTGCGCCAAATGGCGACACCAAACCTAACCAATGTAAGAGAATAAAAAATAAATGAATAAACTCATTTTCTTGGTGGGACATCTATTCATAAATGGCGTGAGATAACTTTGGATAAAAAGAGCCCGAGATATTCCATTTGTTATAAAATAAATTCCATTCGTTATTTGAAAATGGTTTTTCATTGTATATTAATAGTTATAATCACGAGCTCTCCTATTTTTCTGACTAACAATGTGTAAGCCATCCTGCACACGATGGCAACAGAATTTTACATTTTCGTAAACTCATTTTCTTGGTGGGACATCTATTCATAGATGGCGTGAGATAACTTTGGATAAAAAGAGCCCGAAATATTCCATTTGTTATAAAATAAATTCCATTCGTTATTTGAAAATGGTTTTTCATTGTATATTAATAGTTATGATCACAAGCTCTCCTATTTTTCTGACTAACGATGTGTGAGCCATCCTGCACACGATGGCAACAGAATTTTACATTTTCGTGCTATCCATAAAATTTTAGATGTTATTCACACTTTTGACTGGACTAATTAGCGTGATTACAATACATGAATAGATGTCCCATTAAGAAAATGACATTGATAGATTTTTCAAACTTTACAAAATATAGTGGAATGTGAGACTACTTGAGTGTGCCAAATGGCGACACCAAACCTAACCAATGTAAGAGAATAAAAAATAAATGAATAAACTCATTTTCTTGGTGGGACATCTATTCATAGATGGCGTGAGATAACTTTGGATAAAAAGAGCCCGAGATATTCCATTTGTTATAAAATAAATTCCATTCGTTATTTGAAAATGGTTTTTCATTGTATAATAATAGTTATAATCACAAGCTCTCCTATTTTTCTGACTAACAATGTGTAAGCCATCCTGCACACGATGGTAACAGAATTTTACATTTTCTTGCTATCTATAAAATTTTAGATGTTATTCACACTTTTGACTGGACTAATTAGCGTGATTACAATACATGAATAGATGTCCCATTAAGAAAATGACATTGATAGATTTTTCAAACTTTACAAAATATAGTGGAATGTGAGACTACTTGAGTGCGCCAAATGGCGACACCAAACCTAACCAATGTGAGAAAATAAAAAATAAATGAATAAACTCATTTTCTTGGTGGGACATCTATTCATAGATAGCGTGAGATAACTTTGGATAAAAAGAGCCCGAGATATTCCATTTGTTATAAAATAAATTCCATTCGTTATTTGAAAATGGTTTTTCATTGTATATTAATAGTTATAATCACAAGCTCTCCTATTTTTCTGACTAACAATGTGTAAGCCATCCTGCACACGATGGCAACAGAATTTTACATTTTCGTGCTATCTATAAAATTTTAGATGTTATCACACTTTTGACTGGACTAATTAGCGTGATTACAATACATGAATAGATGTCCCATTAAGAAAATGACATTGATAGATTTTTCAAACTTTACAAAATATAGTGGAATGTGAGACTACTTGAGTGCGCCAAATGGCGACACCAAACCTAACCAATGTAAGAGAATAAAAAATAAATGAATAAACTCATTTTCTTGGTGGGACATCTATTCATAAATGGCGTGAGATAACTTTGGATAAAAAGAGCCCGAGATATTCCATTTGTTATAAAATAAATTCCATTCGTTATTTGAAAATGGTTTTTCATTGTATATTAATAGTTATAATCACAAGCTCTCCTATTTTTCTGACTAACAATGTGTAAGCCATCCTGCACACGATGGCAACAGAATTTTACATTTTCGTGCTATCTATAAAATTTTAGATGTTATCACACTTTTGACTGGACTAATTAGCGTGATTACAATACATGAATAGATGTCCCATTAAGAAAATGACATTGATAGATTTTTCAAACTTTACAAAATATAGTGGAATGTGAGACTACTTGAGTGCGCCAAATGGCGACACCAAACCTAACCAATGTAAGAGAATAAAAAATAAATGAATAAACTCATTTTCTTGGTGGGACATCTATTCATAGATGGCGTGAGATAACTTTGGATAAAAAGAGCCCGAGATATTCCATTTGTTATAAAATAAATTCCATTCGTTATTTGAAAATGGTTTTTCATTGTATATTAATAGTTATAATCACAAGCTCTCCTATTTTTCTGACTAACAATGTGTGAGCCATCCTGCACACGATGGCAACAGAATTTTACATTTTCGTAAACTCATTTTCTTGGTGGGACATCTATTCATAGATGGCGTGAGATAACTTTGGATAAAAAGAGCCCGAGATATTCCATTTGTTATAAAATAAATTCCATTCGTTATTTGAAAATGGTTTTTCATTGTATATTAATAGTTATGATCACAAGCTCTCCTATTTTTCTGACTAACGATGTGTAAGCCATCCTGCACACGATGGCAACAGAATTTTACATTTTCGTGCTATCTATAAAATTTTAGATGTTATTCACACTTTTGACTGGACTAATTAGCGTGATTACAATACATGAATAGATGTCCCATTAAGAAAATGACATTGATAGATTTTTCAAACTTTACAAAATATAGTGGAATGTGAGACTACTTGAGTGCGCCAAATGGCGACACCAAACCTAACCAATGTAAGAGAATAAAAAATAAATGAATAAACTCATTTTCTTGGTGGGACATCTATTCATAGATAGCGTGAGATAACTTTGGATAAAAAGAGCCCGAGATATTCCATTTGTTATAAAATAAATTCCATTCGTTATTTGAAAATGGTTTTTCATTGTATATTAATAGTTATGATCACAAGCTCTCCTATTTTTCTGACTAACAATGTGTAAGCCATCCTGCACACGATGGCAACAGAATTTTACATTTTCGTAAACTCATTTTCTTGGTGGGACATCTATTCATAGATGGCGTGAGATAACTTTGGATAAAAAGAGCCCGAGATATTCCATTTGTTATAAAATAAATTCCATTCGTTATTTGAAAATGGTTTTTCATTGTATATTAATAGTTATGATCACAAGCTCTCCTATTTTTCTGACTAACAATGTGTAAGCCATCCTGCACACGATGGCAACAGAATTTTACATTTTCGTGCTATCTATAAAATTTTAGATGTTATCACACTTTTGACTGGACTAATTAGCGTGATTACAATACATGAATAGATGTCCCATTAAGAAAATGACATTGATAGATTTTTCAAACTTTACAAAATATAGTGGAATGTGAGACTACTTGAGTGCGCCAAATGGCGACACCAAACCTAACCAATGTAAGAGAATAAAAAATAAATGAATAAACTCATTTTCTTGGTGGGACATCTATTCATAAATGGCGTGAGATAACTTTGGATAAAAAGAGCCCGAGATATTCCATTTGTTATAAAATAAATTCCATTCGTTATTTGAAAATGGTTTTTCATTGTATATTAATAGTTATAATCACGAGCTCTCCTATTTTTCTGACTAACAATGTGTAAGCCATCCTGCACACGATGGCAACAGAATTTTACATTTTCGTAAACTCATTTTCTTGGTGGGACATCTATTCATAGATGGCGTGAGATAACTTTGGATAAAAAGAGCCCGAGATATTCCATTTGTTATAAAATAAATTCCATTCGTTATTTGAAAATGGTTTTTCATTGTATATTAATAGTTATGATCACAAGCTCTCCTATTTTTCTGACTAACGATGTGTAAGCCATCCTGCACACGATGGCAACAGAATTTTACATTTTCGTGCTATCTATAAAATTTTAGATGTTATTCACACTTTTGACTGGACTAATTAGCGTGATTACAATACATGAATAGATGTCCCATTAAGAAAATGACATTGATAGATTTTTCAAACTTTACAAAATATAGTGGAATGTGAGACTACTTGAGTGTGCCAAATGGCGACACCAAACCTAACCAATGTAAGAGAATAAAAAATAAATGAATAAACTCATTTTCTTGGTGGGACATCTATTCATAGATGGCGTGAGATAACTTTGGATAAAAAGAGCCCGAGATATTCCATTTGTTATAAAATAAATTCCATTCGTTATTTGAAAATGGTTTTTCATTGTATAATAATAGTTATAATCACAAGCTCTCCTATTTTTCTGACTAACAATGTGTAAGCCATCCTGCACACGATGGCAACAGAATTTTACATTTTCATGCTATCTATAAAATTTTAGATGTTATTCACACTTTTGACTGGACTAATTAGCGTGATTACAATACATGAATAGATGTCCCATTAAGAAAATGACATTGATAGATTTTTCAAACTTTACAAAATATAGTGGAATGTGAGACTACTTGAGTGCGCCAAATGGCGACACCAAACCTAACCAATGTGAGAAAATAAAAAATAAATGAATAAACTCATTTTCTTGGTGGGACATCTATTCATAGATAGCGTGAGATAACTTTGGATAAAAAGAGCCCGAGATATTCCATTTGTTATAAAATAAATTCCATTTGTTATTTGAAAATGGTTTTTCATTGTATATTAATAGTTATAATCACAAGCTCTCCTATTTTTCTGACTAACAATGTGTAAGCCATCCTGCACACGATGGCAACAGAATTTTACATTTTCGTGCTATCTATAAAATTTTAGATGTTATCACACTTTTGACTGGACTAATTAGCGTGATTACAATACATGAATAGATGTCCCATTAAGAAAATGACATTGATAGATTTTTCAAACTTTACAAAATATAGTGGAATGTGAGACTACTTGAGTGCGCCAAATGGCGACACCAAACCTAACCAATGTAAGAGAATAAAAAATAAATGAATAAACTCATTTTCTTGGTGGGACATCTATTCATAAATGGCGTGAGATAACTTTGGATAAAAAGAGCCCGAGATATTCCATTTGTTATAAAATAAATTCCATTCGTTATTTGAAAATGGTTTTTCATTGTATATTAATAGTTATAATCACAAGCTCTCCTATTTTTCTGACTAACAATGTGTAAGCCATCCTGCACACGATGGCAACAGAATTTTACATTTTCGTGCTATCTATAAAATTTTAGATGTTATCACACTTTTGACTGGACTAATTAGCGTGATTACAAGACATGAATAGATGTCCCATTAAGAAAATGACATTGATAGATTTTTCAAACTTTACAAAATATAGTGGAATGTGAGACTACTTGAGTGCGCCAAATGGCGACACCAAACCTAACCAATGTAAGAGAATAAAAAATAAATGAATAAACTCATTTTCTTGGTGGGACATCTATTCATAGATGGCGTGAGATAACTTTGGATAAAAAGAGGCCGAGATATTCCATTTGTTATAAAATAAATTCCATTCGTTATTTGAAAATGGTTTTTCATTGTATATTAATAGTTATAATCACAAGCTCTCCTATTTTTCTGACTAACAATGTGTGAGCCATCCTGCACACGATGGCAACAGAATTTTACATTTTCGTAAACTCATTTTCTTGGTGGGACATCTATTCATAGATGGCGTGAGATAACTTTGGATAAAAAGAGCCCGAGATATTCCATTTGTTATAAAATAAATTCCATTCGTTATTTGAAAATGGTTTTTCATTGTATATTAATAGTTATGATCACAAGCTCTCCTATTTTTCTGACTAACGATGTGTAAGCCATCCTGCACACGATGGCAACAGAATTTTACATTTTCGTGCTATCTATAAAATTTTAGATGTTATTCACACTTTTGACTGGACTAATTAGCGTGATTACAATACATGAATAGATGTCCCATTAAGAAAATGACATTGATAGATTTTTCAAACTTTACAAAATATAGTGGAATGTGAGACTACTTGAGTGCGCCAAATGGCGACACCAAACCTAACCAATGTAAGAGAATAAAAAATAAATGAATAAACTCATTTTCTTGGTGGGACATCTATTCATAGATAGCGTGAGATAACTTTGGATAAAAAGAGCCCGAGATATTCCATTTGTTATAAAATAAATTCCATTCGTTATTTGAAAATGGTTTTTCATTGTATATTAATAGTTATGATCACAAGCTCTCCTATTTTTCTGACTAACAATGTGTAAGCCATCCTGCACACGATGGCAACAGAATTTTACATTTTCGTAAACTCATTTTCTTGGTGGGACATCTATTCATAGATGGCGTGAGATAACTTTGGATAAAAAGAGCCCGAGATATTCCATTTGTTATAAAATAAATTCCATTCGTTATTTGAAAATGGTTTTTCATTGTATATTAATAGTTATGATCACAAGCTCTCCTATTTTTCTGACTAACAATGTGTAAGCCATCCTGCACACGATGGCAACAGAATTTTACATTTTCGTGCTATCTATAAAATTTTAGATGTTATCACACTTTTGACTGGACTAATTAGCGTGATTACAATACATGAATAGATGTCCCATTAAGAAAATGACATTGATAGATTTTTCAAACTTTACAAAATATAGTGGAATGTGAGACTACTTGAGTGCGCCAAATGGCGACACCAAACCTAACCAATGTAAGAGAATAAAAAATAAATGAATAAACTCATTTTCTTGGTGGGACATCTATTCATAAATGGCGTGAGATAACTTTGGATAAAAAGAGCCCGAGATATTTCATTTGTTATAAAATAAATTCCATTCGTTATTTGAAAATGGTTTTTCATTGTATATTAATAGTTATAATCACAAGCTCTCCTATTTTTCTGACTAACAATGTGTAAGCCATCCTGCACACGATGGCAACAGAATTTTACATTTTCGTGCTATCTATAAAATTTTAGATGTTATCACACTTTTGACTGGACTAATTAGCGTGATTACAATACATGAATAGATGTCCCATTAAGAAAATGACATTGATAGATTTTTCAAACTTTACAAAATATAGTGGAATGTGAGACTACTTGAGTGCGCCAAATGGCGACACCAAACCTAACCAATGTAAGAGAATAAAAAATAAATGAATAAACTCATTTTCTTGGTGGGACATCTATTCATAAATGGCGTGAGATAACTTTGGATAAAAAGAGCCCGAGATATTCCATTTGTTATAAAATAAATTCCATTCGTTATTTGAAAATGGTTTTTCATTGTATATTAATAGTTATAATCACAAGCTCTCCTATTTTTCTGACTAACAATGTGTAAGCCATCCTGCACACGATGGCAACAGAATTTTACATTTTCGTGCTATCTATAAAATTTTAGATGTTATCACACTTTTGACTGGACTAATTAGCGTGATTACAATATATGAATAGATGTCCCATTAAGAAAATGACATTGATAGATTTTTCAAACTTTACAAAATATAGTGGAATGTGAGACTACTTGAGTGCGCCAAATGGCGACACCAAACCTAACCAATGTAAGAGAATAAAAAATAAATGAATAAACTCATTTTCTTGGTGGGACATCTATTCATAGATGGCGTGAGATAACTTTGGATAAAAAGAGCCCGAGATATTCCATTTGTTATAAAATAAATTCCATTCGTTATTTGAAAATGGTTTTTCATTGTATATTAATAGTTATAATCACAAGCTCTCCTATTTTTCTGACTAACAATGTGTGAGCCATCCTGCACACGATGGCAACAGAATTTTACATTTTCGTAAACTCATTTTCTTGGTGGGACATCTATTCATAGATGGCGTGAGATAACTTTGGATAAAAAGAGCCCGAGATATTCCATTTGTTATAAAATAAATTCCATTCGTTATTTGAAAATGGTTTTTCATTGTATATTAATAGTTATGATCACAAGCTCTCCTATTTTTCTGACTAACGATGTGTAAACCATCCTGCACACGATGGCAACAGAATTTTACATTTTCGTGCTATCTATAAAATTTTAGATGTTATTCACACTTTTGACTGGACTAATTAGCGTGATTACAATACATGAATAGATGTCCCATTAAGAAAATGACATTGATAGATTTTTCAAACTTTACAAAATATAGTGGAATGTGAGACTACTTGAGTGCGCCAAATGGCGACACCAAACCTAACCAATGTAAGAGAATAAAAAATAAATGAATAAACTCATTTTCTTGGTGGGACATCTATTCATAGATAGCGTGAGATAACTTTGGATAAAAAGAGCCCGAGATATTCCATTTGTTATAAAATAAATTCCATTCGTTATTTGAAAATGGTTTTTCATTGTATATTAATAGTTATGATCACAAGCTCTCCTATTTTTCTGACTAACAATGTGTAAGCCATCCTGCACACGATGGCAACAGAATTTTACATTTTCGTAAACTCATTTTCTTGGTGGGACATCTATTCATAGATGGCGTGAGATAACTTTGGATAAAAAGAGCCCGAGATATTCCATTTGTTATAAAATAAATTCCATTCGTTATTTGAAAATGGTTTTTCATTGTATATTAATAGTTATGATCACAAGCTCTCCTATTTTTCTGACTAACAATGTGTAAGCCATCCTGCACACGATGGCAACAGAATTTTAAATTTTCGTGCTATCTATAAAATTTTAGATGTTATCACACTTTTGACTGGACTAATTAGCGTGATTACAATACATGAATAGATGTCCCATTAAGAAAATGACATTGATAGATTTTTCAAACTTTACAAAATATAGTGGAATGTGAGACTACTTGAGTGCGCCAAATGGCGACACCAAACCTAACCAATGTAAGAGAATAAAAAATAAATGAATAAACTCATTTTCTTGGTGGGACATCTATTCATAAATGGCGTGAGATAACTTTGGATAAAAAGAGCCCGAGATATTCCATTTGTTATAAAATAAATTCCATTCGTTATTTGAAAATGGTTTTTCATTGTATATTAATAGTTATAATCACAAGCTCTCCTATTTTTCTGACTAACAATGTGTAAGCCATCCTGCACACGATGGCAACAGAATTTTACATTTTCGTGCTATCTATAAAATTTTAGATGTTATCACACTTTTGACTGGACTAATTAGCGTGATTACAATACATGAATAGATGTCCCATTAAGAAAATGACATTGATAGATTTTTCAAACTTTACAAAATATAGTGGAATGTGAGACTACTTGAGTGCGCCAAATGGCGACACCAAACCTAACCAATGTAAGAGAATAAAAAATAAATGAATGAACTCATTTTCTTGGTGGGACATCTATTCATAAATGGCGTGAGATAACTTTGGATAAAAAGAGCCCGAGATATTCCATTTGTTATAAAATAAATTCCATTCGTTATTTGAAAATGGTTTTTCATTGTATATTAATAGTTATAATCACAAGCTCTCCTATTTTTCTGACTAACAATGTGTAAGCCATCCTGCACACGATGGCAACAGAATTTTACATTTTCGTGCTTTCTATAAAATTTTAGATGTTATCACACTTTTGACTGGACTAATTAGCGTGATTACAATACATGAATAGATGTCCCATTAAGAAAATGACATTGATAGATTTTTCAAACTTTACAAAATATAGTGGAATGTGAGACTACTTGAGTGCGCCAAATGGCGACACCAAACCTAACCAATGTAAGAGAATAAAAAATAAATGAATAAACTCATTTTCTTGGTGGGACATCTATTCATAGATGGCGTGAGATAACTTTGGATAAAAAGAGCCCGAGATATTCCATTTGTTATAAAATAAATTCCATTCGTTATTTGAAAATGGTTTTTCATTGTATATTAATAGTTATGATCACAAGCTCTCCTATTTTTCTGACTAACGATGTGTAAGCCATCCTGCACACGATGGCAACAGAATTTTACATTTTCGTGCTATCTATAAAATTTTAGATGTTATTCACACTTTTGACTGGACTAATTAGCGTGATTACAATACATGAATAGATGTCCCATTAAGAAAATGACATTGATAGATTTTTCAAACTTTACAAAATATAGTGGAATGTGAGACTACTTGAGTGCGCCAAATGGCGACACCAAACCTAACCAATGTAAGAGAATAAAAAATAAATGAATAAACTCATTTTCTTGGTGGGACATCTATTCATAGATAGCGTGAGATAACTTTGGATAAAAAGAGCCCGAGATATTCCATTTGTTATAAAATAAATTCCATTCGTTATTTGAAAATGGTTTTTCATTGTATATTAATAGTTATAATCACAAGCTCTCCTATTTTTCTGACTAACAATGTGTAAGCCATCCTGCACACGATGGCAACAGAATTTTACATTTTCGTAAACTCATTTTCTTGGTGGGACATCTATTCATAGATGGCGTGAGATAACTTTGGATAAAAAGAGCCCGAGATATTCCATTTGTTATAAAATAAATTCCATTCGTTATTTGAAAATGGTTTTTCATTGTATATTAATAGTTATAATCACAAGCTCTCCTATTTTTCTGACTAACAATGTGTAAGCCATCCTGCACACGATGGCAACAGAATTTTACATTTTCGTGCTATCTATAAAATTTTAGATGTTATTCACACTTTTGACTGGACTAATTAGCGTGATTACAATACATGAATAGATGTCCCATTAAGAAAATGACATTGATAGATTTTTCAAACTTTACAAAATATAGTGGAATGTGAGACTACTTGAGTGCGCCAAATGGCGACACCAAACCTAACCAATGTAAGAGAATAAAAAATAAATGAATAAACTCATTTTCTTGGTGGGACATCTATTCATAGATAGCGTGAGATAACTTTGGATAAAAAGAGCCCGAGATATTCCATTTGTTATAAAATAAATTCCATTCGTTATTTGAAAATGGTTTTTCATTGTATACTAATAGTTATAATCACAAGCTCTCCTATTTTTCTGACTAACAATGTGTAAGCCATCCTGCACACGATGGCAACAGAATTTTACATTTTCGTAAACTCATTTTCTTGGTGGGACATCTATTCATAGATGGCGTGAGATAACTTTGGATAAAAAGAGCCCGAGATATTCCATTTGTTATAAAATAAATTCCATTCGTTATTTGAAAATGGTTTTTCATTGTATATTAATAGTTATAATCACAAGCTCTCCTATTTTTCTGACTTACAATGTGTAAGCCATCCTGCACACGATGGCAACAGAATTTTACATTTTCGTGCTATCTATAAAATTTTAGATGTTATTCACACTTTTGACTGGACTAATTAGCGTGATTACAATACATGAATAGATGTCCCATTAAGAAAATGACATTGATAGATTTTTCAAACTTTACAAAATATAGTGGAATGTGAGACTACTTGAGTGCGCCAAATGGCGACACCAAACCTAACCAATGTAAGAGAATAAAAAATAAATGAATAAACTCATTTTCTTGGTGGGACATCTATTCATAAATGGCGTGAGATAACTTTGGATAAAAAGAGCCCGAGATATTCCATTTGTTATAAAATAAATTCCATTCGTTATTTGAAAATGGTTTTTCATTGTATATTAATAGTTATAATCACAAGCTCTCCTATTTTTCTGACTAACAATGTGTAAGCCATCCTGCACACGATGGCAACAGAATTTTACATTTTCATGCTATCTATAAAATTTTAGATGTTATTCACACTTTTGACTGGACTAATTAGCGTGATTACAATACATGAATAGATGTCCCATTAAGAAAATGACATTGATAGATTTTTCAAACTTTACAAAATATAGTGGAATGTGAGACTACTTGAGTGCGCCAAATGGCGACACCAAACCTAACCAATGTGAGAAAATAAAAAATAAATGAATAAACTCATTTTCTTGGTGGGACATCTATTCATAGATAGCGTGAGATAACTTTGGATAAAAAGAGCCCGAGATATTCCATTTGTTATAAAATAAATTCCATTCGTTATTTGAAAATGGTTTTTCATTGTATATTAATAGTTATAATCACAAGCTCTCCTATTTTTCTGACTAACAATGTGTAAGCCATCCTGCACACGATGGCAACAGAATTTTACATTTTCGTGCTATCTATAAAATTTTAGATGTTATTCACACTTTTGACTGGACTAATTAGCGTGATTACAATACATGAATAGATGTCCCATTAAGAAAATGACATTGATAGATTTTTCAAACTTTACAAAATATAGTGGAATGTGAGACTACTTGAGTGCGCCAAACCTAACCAATGTAAGAGAATAAAAAATAAATGAATAAACTCATTTTCTTGGTGGGACATCTATTCATAGATGGCGTGAGATACTCCTGATATTATTATTAAATGTTGGCCTGATGAGCTCTAGGAGAATAGCGAAACAGCTGTCTGGAATTATAAGATTGTGACATTACTAGACTAGAAAGAGCTTATCATACTTTTCTGTCAAAAGCCGACATGATATCAACGAATTTATTCTTATATTCATTCATTTCTTATTCTCTTACAATATTTCTAATACTTTCTTGTATGAGTTTTACATTCGTTCGCATCATTCTCAGATCATCTAATAGAAGCAAAGAAGCTAAATTACAGACTATACTCTACAAAACACCATTCAATAAGAGCGATTTATTGTCATTGTAAATTAGAGTAAGATTTATTCCTAATTAGTCGATCGAGTTTAACGTGCACCAACTAAACATTTGTAATGATGAATAACTCAATTGCCACTAATAACTGAATACACAAGAAGATCAATTTTGATGTCATTGACACGTTTAAGATACAACTTTTATTAACAAGAATGTGGTCAACTTCATAGAAGATAATAATTGTGACATGATCTAGTTTCAGAACTAAATAAATTTCCAATTCGATATTCAATAAACATGTCCGGGTTACGGCTGGATTACAAAAGCCAATAGTAGATACTAAATTGAATTTCACTTGAATGATTTGAGTATTTGTAGATTTATGATAGGGTGAGACGGCCAGAAATACAAATCTGAGCTAACGTTTGAATAAATAACTGTAATTTCAATATTTTTGCTGCTTGAGCGAGTAAAATATTGATGTTTCGGTATTTGTAAATTCATCACAATTCAAATGATATCTAGTCAATGAATAATAAATGTTATAAGAATGATAATTCAAATAATTTAAGTTATAAGTTGAATTATTTTGCTAACCTATGCTGATTTAAATCCTGTTTTTATAATCTCTATTTCAAGTCGTGCAATAAAACAGCGCCACCTTATGTTTTTAAGGCGTTCGTTATCAATAGGGTAGGGCAGATATGCCGTGAAGAAACGTCATATACAGGGTAGTTAGTCCTTTTCAAGACGCTCAGTATGGTGATTTCTCAAATGCTAAAAGATATGTTGAAAGAAATGTTGTGCATTTTATGTCCTCCAATATTCTGGAAAGAAATCTAAGATATCTTGCGTAATTCCTGAAATATCGCTGAAAAACTGAAATAGCGCATATTTTTTTTCACTTTATAGGATTTTATTTTTAATGGAAAGTTTACGAAACTTGGCTTGACTTACTTCACGGAGTTGTTCCTCTTTCTTAACACTTTTTAAAGGATTCAGACAGGGAGACCGTGGTGGCCAACGTACATGATCATTGTTTCCAATCTTGGAACTAGGAAACCGCCTATTCAATAACTTCGATCTTTTTGTACTAATTCTGCATCTTTTCGGCAAGTAATTGCTCTATAAAGTTTCAGATCCTCCGCAAACATAAGAAATTCTGAATATTTGAAAACATACTTTATGTCAGATACAAATAAGTTGAACAGCAGTGGGCCCTTTTGGGATTCCTGCGGTCCCTTAATTTAATTTTTTTTTAAGGAATAAATACATGGATTGCCTGATAAATGATGTCAATTATAGCATTGTATGGACCCGATCCGTCTTGCGGGAAGTATTTAAAGTTTCTCATTCTTCCGAGAGATGAGTTATACAGCATTTCTTCGAGTTAATTTCGTAAAATTGTGGCATATGAAGGTCCAGTTAAATTACCAAGTAGAAAAAATACTTAATGGGAATCTAATGTGAGGCCTTACTTGTCGAATTAGAGGAAGATTATTATTTGCATAATAATCCTTATCTTTTCGGTTAAAGATCTCTGATCACAATATTTTCCGACAGAAGGATCTAGCTCATTTCGAAACCCACGACAAAAATTCAACCGTCTTTGTTCATCTCCTACATGTGATATTTGTACTGGTTGGTAATTAAAATCGTATTTTTTCGGAGCTTCTATAATTTTGAATGTATACATTGTACATGTCAATCTTTTCATTTGAGTAAAAACATTTTTCCATTTTGACTATTTCACACTTGACACGACCACACAATACGATCTCGATTGTAATGAATTGCCAAAATTGTTATTTCAAACTTCGTGGCAGCAAGCAGTCCATGGCTACTCGATTTTTTGATCAAAAATTTAACTGATTCATTTTTTATGATAAAAAAGTAGCAGGATAGTTATGTGTTATATTTTGGAATCTAAGTTTTTCGCTTTTTTTATTGGTTACAAAATTCAATATGGTGGCCATATTGTTGCTTTCAATATTTCAGTTTTTTCCTTCATAACTTCGGTAAATAATAGGGATCTTTCATATACAATTTTTCTCTGAATCACTTCATTTCCGAGATACAGGGTTGAACTATTGAAAAATTATTACATTCTCTTTATTATCTTCTAAACGAATGAAGATTTTTAGTTCAAACTTGGTACACTTCATATTTACTGGATGAGAATTTTTTTCTTGGTGACAAAATCATAATCGTAAGTCTTGTTGTAACAAACTTGAAATTTATTTTCTATAAAAAAATATTCTTGACAAATTTCACTTAGAGGCTTCCTGTTCGAGCTATTTTAATTTTTTCATTATGAACGGGCGTGGTATAATCTTTATCTTTCAAATAACCCGAAGCAAAAAAGTCCAGAGGACTAAAGTCAGGTGATCGAGGAGGCCCTGCAACTGGACCACCTCTACCAATCCATCTTCCACCATACTCCTTTTTTAGCCATTCTCGTACTTGTCTTCCATTTGTTCTCTCATTGAGTGGTGTTTCCTCCCACATGTATTTGTGATTAGTTTCCAAAAATTTTAAAAATGCAGCAGCAGTTAGTCTGTCTGGTAAAACGTATGGGCCAAAACTATTGCTTCTGTAAATGCCAAGCCAGACCTTGACACTGAATTCTTCTTCAAAATTCTTACATCTTGTACCATCAGGGTTTTCATTTGCTCATAAATTAATAACTCCACGTCGAGTAAAATGTGCTTCATCTGTCCACAATATTTGCTGGAGAAAGTTTACGTTGTTGTTCAGCGAATTAATAACAACATTACGAAATTGTAAACGCCGTTCGATGATTCCTGGATGCAAAGTTTGAACTGGTTATAGACGGTAAGCTCTTAGAGCTTAGACGATCTCTGAGTAACGTTTTCCAAATTGTTACGTGAGATATATTAAGAATACGAGTAGCTCTGCGAACACTCATGGATCTTGTTTCTTCAAACAATGTTCTATTCCTTACTAAAAATTTCATTTTCTGTTTTGTTCTCTTCTAAGACGTGCTGGACCATTTTGCGAAAAAATCAAATGAATTCTTCTAAATACCGCTAAAGATGTCTTGCATTTGGAAAATATATACGGTACTTTGCTGCCGCAGCAACGGAATTCGGTTACAAAACTAAACAAACTGAATATTCGCATATTCCTGATTGATAAATCGAAATGGCATTGTACTAATTGAGTATCTTCAACAAATAATATCAATAACACAAACATGAATAGTAGATTTATATGACATTTGTCAATACTTGTATTTATTGCAATGCCTACTAAATAATATCATATTTAACGAAGGTGTAATTCCATGAAATAAACCTGATTAGAAAAATCACAACAGCTCGAACAGGAAGCCTCTAAGTGAAATTTATCAACAATACTTTTTTATAGAAAATGAATCACCAAGTTTGAAGCAGAGCTTCAACAGTCGATAGAAAATTTGATTTTGAGAAAAAAAGTTTCTATTAACATATATGCACAGACGCTTAGTTTTTGAGATACAGGGTGTGCTGAAATTGAAAAAAAAATTTCGTTTTTTGCGAATATCTCCGGAACCGTTCATCGTACAGAAAATAACTTCCGCGAGCATTCCCTACTCATAGTAAGCTATGTTCTGTGTGATAAAAAATTTTTTTTAGTCATAATTGGTGAAGATTTCGTAGGGGTAGTGGGTGTTTTTCTCCCCAACTTCTACGCCACTGGAAAAAGTACAGTTTTGAGACAACCGTTTGAACCGCTAATGTTTTCTACACAAAAAAGGTAACCCAATTATAAGCACTGAAGTTGACCGTTTTCGAGAAAAATCAACTTTTATGTTGAAAAACATGGTCAATTCTTACTAATTAAACAAAATGTATTCAAACGTTAGAACAAGTAACAAAACCAAAAAATTTACCATGTTTTTCAACATAAAAGTTGATTTTTCTCGAAAACAGTCAACTTTAGAGCTTATAACTTCGAAGACTTTTTTGTGTAGAAAACATCAGCGATTCAAATGTACTTTTTCCAGTGGCGTAGAAGTTGGGGAGAAAAACACTCACTACCCCTTCAATATCTTCACCAATTTTGACTAAAAAAAAATTTTCATATGGCAGAACATAGCTTACTATGAGTTAAAGATGTTCGCGAAAGCTGTTTCCTGTACGATAAACGGTTCCGGAGATATTTGCAAAAAACGAAATTATTTTTCAATTTCAAAACCCTACCCTGTATCTCAAAAACTAAGCGTCTGTGCATATATGTTAATAGGAACTTTTTTCTCAAAATCAAATTTTCTATCGACTGTTGTTCTGCTACTAAAACCTGGGACACTGTATAAATGTGAAAAGAGCAAAGACTGCATGAAAATATGATTATTATTATGTACAATAAAAAATATATAAAAAAATGTTTTTTTTTAAATATGATTATTTAGTATGCTAATAAAAAAATTATTATTTTCGTTAAAAAAATGATTTTTGACTCACTTGAAAAATTCCTGGTTTATATTTTCTTGTATCCTTTTGAAAATAAATATGATAATTAATACTCTTAATATAAAAAAAAGAAAAAAAATACCCAAAATGCAAAAAATTGTCTAAACGGTAGAATATGTAAGATCCTATATCTCATTGGCGTCTTCTAGCGGCAAAAATGAGTAATTTGGAATAGTTACAACTTTGCTCTTTTGACAATTTTCACCAAAATTAGTATTTCGTACTGAAAATATGAAAAAAAGCTGTAAAAGCTGGTTATCTATGATTGCCCACATTCTATAGTGTACGGTGTAGCGTTGAAAATACGTAATTTCAGAAAAAAGTCTTTGCCACATAAAATACAAAATTTTCTGTTTCACAAACTTTGCTCTCTTGATAATTTTCATCAAAATTCGTATTTTGCACTTAAATGTGAAAAATCACGTACATAGCTGATTATTTGTAGCCCCGACGCTAGCGAAGAAAATACGCAATTTCTGAAAAAACTAGAATAGAACATTTTCCGCTCTACAACTTTGTTTCTGTGATAATTTTCATCAAAATTCATATTTTTCACGTAAAATGTAAAAATTGTCGGAAAAGTACAATATATATAATTTTTTTTACAACGGGCCCTAGCGGCGAAATGTCGCATCACAAAACAAATTGTAGGACAGAAAAGATGTGGAATTGTTTGATCTTCAAAAGTCGATTCTTGTATTTTGCCCATAGAATGCACAGTTTCCTTGTAAATTGCAAAAAACGGCTTGTCAAATTAGTGTTCTAGAAGTCGAAACCTTCCTAAAAAACCAGCTCTGTACGCTGCTCAAAATTTTCACACAAAAAATTACAATTCCAATGGACTAATTTTGGAATGACGTTATTTCGCTGGCATCAAGCTTTATAATCTATTTACTAATAGATTGTAACATATTTTAATTTTACCATTGGATACCCGTTTATTGAGATTATTCCACCTCATAACATAGTGGTATTCTCAGAATGAGTTATAACTTGATCTGAAGACTTGCCATTTTGATTTGTGCTTCATTAAAAGTGCATTATTGAATTAGTGATGAATTTAAACAACGTAGATTATGTGATTAAGTGTTCTGAAAGCTGAAGTTAAATA
Organism: Endomychus coccineus; assembly: GCA_958510875.1. NCBI lineage: Eukaryota > Metazoa > Arthropoda > Insecta > Coleoptera > Endomychidae > Endomychus > Endomychus coccineus. Next base: position 48,543,604 of record OY294067.1, read on the forward strand.
AATAAAAACACAAAACAATAAAATTTCAAACCTTAAATCTACAAAGCTTTCAAATTTCCATGTCATCTGAATTCGGAACTTAAATTAACTCTTGCACAAAAAGTCTGACAACAACTGTTCCGCACTGTTGATTTACCGAACTGGTAGCTTCAGCAGCGATGAAAAACCGCTTAGTAAAGTCGAAGCATGAAGTAAGGGACGCGTTATTAATTAATTTTTCAGCGTATGAGTTAGCAATCGGTTTAGCACCACATGTGCATAAGTGATTGTAGTAACATACTTTAGACCATCTGTAATATCAGTTTATATCACAATTCAATTTTATCCACATTGATGTCGCAAAGATTTCATAATCGTTTTACAAGTTCGGTTCCTGAATATTTCGAATAGCTCAATGGTAAAATAATCCAAGTGAAACAAATTTCTTCCAATTTATCTCGGTTTCATTTAAACAAAATCGATCCAATAAGAGTGGATAGCGTAACATGGAATGGTTTTCAGAATTTATGGAGAGGGTAGTGAAATAGTACAAATGAAAATAATAATATGCATGCTAATATAATTCAACTTTATGCCTTTTCCCTTTTGAACCTATTGTTTGAGATAACATGTTCTGATTCTGCATTTCCAAATCTCACATTCTTGCCTGATACTCACGGTTGTGTAAATAATTTCAGACTAACTATAAATCTTATATCTTGAATAGTAGACTTGAGCGGATAGCTAATCCTTAAAATTCTTGAATTTTGGGTGAATTCCGCATAACAATAGAAATACTTGATGCCGACGTTTCGCCAACCGTTACATGTGGCATCTTCAGGGTAGGCTTGAGGCTTGGACTGTTTAAGCCTCAAGCCTGCTCTGAAGATGCCCCCTGTAATGATCGTACTATTGTGACCCGGAATCCATTGGAAGCAATAATTATAAGCCTCATACTCCTCATATTTTCCCTTGGATTACTAGCTGTTGTTCTCGGGCGAAGAAACTGTCGCATCGGCTTCACTGCCATGTCCTCCCTCAAGTTTTAAGTTTTAAATGTTTATTTCAGATGAGTAAAAACAGTTGAATGAGGGAAAAGACGTCAAATGATACGCTATGGCATTTGGAAGTTTATTTAAATTGAGAGGGATATCTATGTTATGGTCCTGATTGTCACGGACATTGCACCAGCCGTTTTTATTTGAACGTAAGCTGGATACCTAAATATTATGTAGGTCTTGATGTCGACGTTTCGTCAACCATTATAGGTGGCATCTTCCGGTCTGGCTTGAAGGTTGATCTGTTCAAGCCTCAAGTCTACCCTGAAGATGACCCTTGTAATGGTCGTGCTATTGTGACGCGGAATCCATCGGAAACCAAGAATTGTAAATCTCATGCTTCTCATATTTTCCCCTGAATTACTAGTTGTTTTTCGCAAGCAAAGAAGCCGTCGCATCGACTTCACCGCCGCGATGTCGACTCTCAAGTTTCAAGACTTAAATGCATATTTCAGATAAGTAGAAACAGCTGAAGGAGTGAAAAGACGTTAGATAATTATCTATGACTTCTGACAGTTTATTTAAATTGACAGGGATATCTATGTTATGGTCTGGTTTGTCACGGACATTGTATCAGCCGTTTTTATTCAAATGTAAGCTGGATACCTGAATATTATGTAGGTTTATCTCGACAAATAAATTTTATCATTCCGTTTTGTTCACTTCGATAATAATCCGCCCGGCCACAGATAAATCATATTTAAAAATGGTCTAATTAACAAAAACAGACCTTCATTAATAACGGAAACAAAACGTTACATAAACTAAAATTCGGAACACAATAAAAAAGGGCACATGAAATAAAATAAGTGCTCCTCCGTTTTTCAATACACAACCGAATCCATTGTTCAAGTGAAAGATTTCTGGTAAATTTATTTCAATCATACTTCCTGCACCGGATGGATTGGGTGTGGAGAACCAGTAAATTGGCCTGCACGAATACCAGATCTGGCAAGTTGTCTACAGCTTCTTATGGGATTTACAAAAAGCAAAGCTTATGCTAGACCAGCACCTACCGCGGAAGATATGCGCCAATGAAATTGTTGTCAATGTAATAATTTGGAAAACGAATTCTGTTGTGTATTGAACAAAATGAAGACATTTTGAACAATTGATGTAAATCGCCCAATATTATTTCATGTACCTATTTTGTTAATTGTGAGACGATTTTTATATCCTTTGAAGTATGTCGTCTGGCAAAAAAATATAATGAAAGAAAATAAGAAGAAGTCGAAAAATTGGCGAGTTGGTTTGTTGGCATTATAGATTATGGGGCGACCAACTGGGTCTCTGCTACAGGCTCCAAAATACATCAACACGGCTATATTTGAAAGCTTCGATTTCGTATCACGTCCTCTTACAAAGGAAAATATTCTTTATTCCATAACTGTGAACCAGAGCGTTTCGTTTACTTACGAAACAAGGAATGAGTAAAATAAAAAAATGGGGATTGAATATGCTTAATTACAGGTTTCTAATAAACTATAAAAGAGTTTACACTGTAGATATACTATAACACTGTAAATAAGAAATAGTCACCATTATCCACTGAAAATACTATTAAACAACTGAAGACCTTTCTGCTACCAAGTAGCCATCATCAGAGTAAACGAAATTAGAAATCGAAATGTGCCTGTTCAAATACTATTTGGGGATAATAATGCAAGCAAGGGGTCACCCTCGGTTTGAGATAAATCGGAATTCGATGAAAAACTTTTTCGCTTATACATTTCAATCTCTTCTAAATTACCTGGATATTTGTCTGTACTGTGTTTTAAAAGTGATAAGCTTTCTTGAGAAATGGCATGACCTGTATTTGAAATATGTTCGGCTAGCGCTGATTTTCCATCATTATTTTTATTATATTATAAGCAAAATGTTCTTTATACCGAGTTGAAATATTGCTTCTAGTTTGAACCACATAGCATTTTGAAGAAGACTCACAATGGATTTTGTAAATCGCGGATTTCTCGAAGTCGGAAACTTTATCAGAGGTGTTGCCGAAACGGTTTTTAGCTTGTTTTTACATCTATAAGCTGTTGGTATTTGCAAATTTTGGAATTTGTTAATTACTGAAAGATGAAAGGTTTTACTGAACTATTGTTGGTCATTCCAATTTCCTTTCTCGTTTAGAAATTAGATTATTGATCAAACATTAATATTAACCATTCTCCAACGCTATTGGCTGAAGTTTCTCAACTTCGTTGTTATTGATTTACTGGCGCAATGGGACATTAAATAATCTATGAACAAGCCTATTGAATGGAGCTATTTTATAATTAACTGGTGTAGCTGAGTCCGCCGAAGTATACCTATTATTTCTTATAGTATACAGGTTTCCACTTGTATATTCAGTTCCCTTCCAGTCTATTTCCCCTACAAATTGTGTGGAAGTAATGTTTTCTCTTTTACATTTTCCAATATGTTTATGTTGATTCACCTATTGTGAATTTAATAAGTATACCGTACAATGGAATGCAATACATATCAGACTTGTAGGAGTTATTGAAGTAAATTCATAGCTTTATCATAATTCTGTTGACCGGATTCATGAGCAGTAGGGAGAAAGCTTATCTGAATGAATATTTGAATCTAAATTTATAGGAAGTAAATTCCTAACAGCTGCAAATCAATCTTCTTTTTTCGAGTGTTTTCATTATATTTGAGAGTGAAAGCGGTTAGAGCTCAATTTATCAATTATTCAGCAAACGTTGGACATTATTCGCTAGTTTTATAGTCATATATAGAGAAGGATTCATCATCGATAAATTCGAATTCCGTAGTGTTTTCCATGGACCAAATGGTCCCAAATACTCTATGTTTCATCAAACGTAGAACTAATAGATATCCCTCGAGCTACGCCGAGTCATCCAAAACTGAGATTATAATTTCATTGTACCGGGATATCAAAAATTATCTTGGTCAAGGGTGGTTGTGGAATCTAAAACGTGTGTCTTACTTTACGTTTGAAATAATTATGTCACTGTCACACTGACATCATCAATAACCTACAAGTTTCATGCCTATTTATTTCAGTTGTAAAACAATAATGAACTACAAATTATGAAATAATTATGTGAACTTTGAACCTTTTCAGAGGTCGTGATAGCCGCAATCCGAGTCAAAAACTGTTTTGAAATAGTTAATTTTCCGTAAATCGGATGACGCTCACGTGAGAAGCCCGTAGCACGCGAGATAGAAAAGTGCAAACTGGTTGTACCTAATACGGCTTGACGACGACTTTTCGCGTGCCGTTTACGCTCCATGTAGTTAGATTCAGTATCAGACCGTGCCCGACGGTCCTTCTTTTTTCGATAATTGTCCATTAAATAGGAAAATTTAATTAAAACAGTTTGAGCTATACTCAGATCTCAGCTACGCGCGTCTAACGTGCTGTAACGTGTAAATTCCACTTAACTGGAAATGGCCGCTGTAGTACAATCGGTTAACTCCTGTGACGTCAGCTATGCTAGACCGTATATTCTAAGTCATGGACTGTATATTCTAAGGGTCATGGTTGTTCGGTGTCAGATCCGTTTCTATTTCGAGGGTGTTCTCTGAGACAACGAGAAAGCCGGAAAGGCGAGAAAATGGCGACACTTCTGGTCAATCGTTCAAGTGAGAAGTGCGTCGCTAGGTTATTTTCAACAGGGAGGTGATACCAAACTTGCTGTTTAGAACCAAATTCTGGGAATATTCTTCCGTTGAAAACAAAGACATCAATTACCAATTTGGATTGGAATATTTGGAATTAATTGGGTAATTAATGTACCTTAGTGAATCTAAACCTAGTTTCGACGTGACTGGTGGTGAACGAAAGTGAAGTATGTCTTATTTGAAGGAAAACCCTATCGTGATAGAGGGTTCTTCTTCTTCCTCTTTATTTATCTATGTTGTGGAAAATTCAACAAGAAGTGTGTTGAGGATTGCTTGAATCTGCTGTGGGAAGATTACTTAGGAGTCGCTGATTTATTTGTGCTGTACAATCGGGGAAACGGTATTCAATTGTGGCAGGGACCCCTACATGGAGTAGGAGTAATTAAACATCACCAAGCAGGTACAACATCCGGCTCTCACAGGTCAGGTTATCGATTTGGTTTATGTAACAATTTTAATAATCATTGAGTATTACATATTGTGTAAGTTCAACTGTTCACTGTTTTATTGATTTAAGTAATTATCTTCATCCATATTTCCCATTCATTCGCTTCATATCTCATTAATATTAAATTCTGTCATAAATTATATCAATATTAGTATTTCAAAGTAAATTTCAATCATTCTGGGTACAGGTCTTTTATTTTCTCCTCTTTCAGGGTAATTTAACTTGGTGACTTGAGTATTTGCATCCCCTAGTTATATACATAATTCAATGGTTGGTTAAAATACTTTGGTGCCCGAATTTTTAACATCTAAAATATAACCTACGGCCATCTTCACTGTAGCTGTCGGCAATCAAGTGATAAAATAGAGCTTTTAGTTTATCCTTAAGTAAGAGTAAATTGTAACCCTTACAGTGCGTCGTACCAAAGGGAATTTTCTCGCCACTAAAATATACACGAGGCGGGTGAAAGCTAGCGGCCCATAGCCAAAACACTTTATTACAACTGGCGCTGGTCGCACGGGGCAAGAAACGGCCCCAAATTAACAAGACCGAGGTAAAATGTATGAACTCTAACTTACGCGCCGCGAGCTCCTCGAGGCATATGTCAAAATAATTTCGTTCGTAGCTAATTACATAGGACGTCTGGCGTTCATGCAATTATGTTTTTAGATAATTCGAACCTTCTAATTTCGATAGGCCACGTGAAAATCCAAAGCGCTAAAGACTTCTGAGTGTTACAATATTCGTATAAAATTGCGAAATTACCCAATTTTAGAAACTTCAAATTAATTATGACATAATTATTTCAAACGTGAAGTAAGACACGTTTCAGATTCCACAACCACCCCTGACCAAGATAATTTTTGATATCCCGGTATTATAATAATTTTGAACATTCAAATATATAACATAAAAAATGTAGACTAGCTCAGAAACAAGGTTTTATACCGATCCGTGTTATAAACGAAACCACTGGACATTTACAAAACACTAGACAAACAAAAATTTTATGTACGAACATTCACAAGCTTAACCAGATTCAAGGTTATGTAAAATTTACCAAATCAGCTGTGGTGGTATAAGCCAATACTGTGACAGTCTAGCAGGCCATAAAGCATTACATTATCCAGTATTAGAAGGGCGTATGAGCATACGTCTTTCTGGTATTACAGTTTTTCAGAGTTGGTCCATACGCCTGAGTAAAATGAGTTAGAATAGAGTGTTGATGCTTATGAATCTATACTTTCTTTTGATATATTCAGCGAATTGATTAAATACGGTCATACGCCCCAAAAACCCAAAACTGACTATAGTGACTCTTACGCCCTTCTGATATGACGCCCTCGATATTTTGTAGACCTTTTGGATTTCAATGCACCAGAATATAAGTTAACGACTTTCATTAGCGGCTTCTGAATCATATTCCATATATTTTATGTTCCTACAATTATTTATATTTGACTCGCAAAAATGTTCAAAAGCTAATTTGCTAACAAAAGTGAGGGGAGTCAAGTGATTAATTGATCAGAGCTTTTTAATATAATATTATTGAGAAGAATAAACGTGCGTTGATTTGAGGTAAAAAGAATCGTATTATTTACCAATTTCAAAGTTGTCGAGTTGGAACAATAACTAGTCCTACTTCAATAACATTATCAATCAAGATAATTTTTTGAAAGTGGCTTCTAATTTGAGAACAATATCTGAAAGTGATTAAAATAGTCTGAAACCTAACTAATAAAATTTTATTCAGACATCGTCAAATGAAAACGAGAAATAGTTTACACCAACACATATGATTATTATTTATATCTTTACGTACGTTTCGGTTTCACGAACATCATCAGAAGAAGTATCAATGTCTTAAACGAGATTTTTCAAAACTAATTGTACTAAATGAACAAAGCGTCCTTATCGCATTAATTTCAACAAAAAATGCCCACCTAGCCGAAACGAACAGAAATAGGAGTAATCGAAATTGTAACACGTTCATATTTTAAGTTTATGAATATGTATCAATAAGCCATTGCATAGCAATCTACTCCTAATATTCGAAGTCATCTCATGCAATGTTTTGAATAAGACTGAAACCAAACTATAATAAGCTCAAGTAGGTATTCACTTTCGAACCAAATAATATCATCAGATTTATGAGGTAATGTGAAAATGTTGTCAGACCTTACTAGAAATATTGCTATCCCAGCATTCTAACTAAAATATACTTTGATGATGGTGGTGAGAACAAAACTCACGTGAAGACGAAAATAACAAGCATATGTGTTAGTGTGAGCTATTTACAGAGAATTTATATTTGATTCATACCTGGGTCGAGAATCATTATGCAGTTATGATGAAAAATACGTTCATATTCCTACTACACGAGAAAATAGCTTTGTACATACTTATGCGGGAATTAAGTTGCAGAAGAAAAATATTTTAATTGAGTATACACGAGGCTGTTTTCCACTCGAAATTCTATCTCAATCTGTTGTACGTTAAGGAGATGAAAAAGATGTTTCTATTAAAACATGAATACCATATTGTAAAACTGAAGGCGTAGCTAATTTCCTGCTCGTGATAACCGAGAAACCGATTACCTACAGAATGGTGAAAACTGCAACAGCTTTTTATTTTAAGTTCACAATTTCGTCGAACTGTCTCAGCAGGTAAAGAATTCCACGTGTTGTCTGAACTCGTTCGTTATTTTAGAGAATCATAAGATTATAATAATTGAGTATAATGTACATATAAAGTGTACTTTCTGAATAAACGAATTATCATTTATGATTCTAGATCACAGAACTAGAAACCAAAGGATTTCACGAGTAATCAAATCTTTTTGATCATATCTCTTCCTATTTTGTTAAAGTTCGTCCTATTTTAGATAGAGGAGAGTGTCAGGCACATATCAAAATTCAATACAAGATTCACTTATGCAAGGCCTAGAATTATTATTATATGGATATTATCTTTCCTAGTGATGTGACGTGGATCATTTACGGAGTTTTAAATTCATACCTTCCCTTTCGTAACAGATTTATTTTCGTTTTATTCATTTCAATTTTATTTATTACTACACTCAACTTATAGCAAGGAGCTGAATTAAGTTGGAGAACAGATGACAAATTTCCGAATAAACTCAAACATTTATAATTCAGACTCCAAGAACAGAAAGAAAGATGAAAATATGGATAAAAATACTGCATAACATTACAATATAGATGAAAATACAATAAAATACAGTGATTCAGCATGAGGCACTTTATTTGACGGGCAGAGGTGCAAAATATGGCATACAAGAGAGCTCTGAATCTTTGCGTAGACGTGACGCAACTGATGCATTTGAGAATAATAAAACAAGTCGAGTACGAAGAGTCTGTAAACGAGAAGTTAGGGAATGTCTTGTTCCGAGTCTAGGTTTGTGAAAATTTAAGTGTACTAGTAAGTCTGGATTATTCACCTCGTGGTCTTGGCAAAATTTGGGATTGGGCAGCCGAGAACTGCCCGATCCTCCGACTGACGCAGGATGCGATAGCGCGTGCTGTCAGGTTTCAAACACAAGACGTCCTCATAACACAGGAGACGGATTGGGAGAACAAGGAATTTGGGCCGCTTTCGCCAGGGGAACTCGTCTGAGACTGGCGAGTCTTGTGGCGACAGAGTCTAATTGTGTACACCCAGAAGTGGGATTTCAGTTTCCCTAGATGCCCACGCAACCGTTTTCGATGCTGAGGTCTGTGCAATATGGACCTGTGTCCTGGAAAACCTCAGACTAAACTACGGAGGTAGGCTGACTTACATATGCACTGACAGCCCAGCGGCCCTGGGCGCACTTCTAGAAGTGTGTTGGAGTACAGGGAAACTGAATTACCCAGAAGGAACAAACTTCAGCTAGTGTGTGTACCCGCTCACTTTGCCGTGAAGGAAAACGAAGTGGCAGATGAATTTGGCCAGACGTGGTTCCTTGAGACCCCCCTGGTCCCGATTAAACGATCAAAATTTCATCAACCACCGGGCTCCACACCCTCAAGGAGCTACTGGGTAGATATTGGCTATAGGTCTCCCATGATGCCACTGACAGCAGGCAGGCGAAGGTCCCTCCACATCAGAGAGTTTTCACCCGAACTCTCCAAAACCCTACTTCCTATGAGCAGGAGAGGCCTAATACTGGTGACAGGACTCTACACAGGACACTGCCAACTGCATAAACATCTACATACAATGGGCATTGTTGAAGACCCAGCTTGTAGTAGATATGGAGAGGTGGACGAAACTGCCTCTCACATCCTAGAGGCATGTCCAGCACTGGCTCCTCTTAGGCTACAACACAGTGGCAGCACACATAAGCCGCTTGAAGCCATAAGAGATATTAGTTCATGCAAAATCTTAGTCTTCGGCACTGCTGGACTAATTCTTGTCTAAGTGCTCCGGACTTGTCCACCCACGTTTTGATTGATTGAACGGTTGAAGTCTGGATTATTCACCATACCATTCACCAGTATAAAGTAATAATTGAGCCAAAAGTAAAAAGCCTTATTCCCATAATAACAAGACCAAATGTTTGGAGTTGTGAATCTTGACAGTATACTCTGATAGGATAATTTCCTTAATACACGATCAACCATATCGATGCCACCAGCAGTAGATGGTATGTTAAACAGTTACATCTCTCGGAATCTAACTTTAATTTTGCAACTACTTTCCCTCTCAGTACAACTTCCATCCAATTTAAAATGTAGAAATATTACGTCTGGTGAAGGTAGAAGACTCAATTCATTAGAATCATTGGAGATTTTCAGACATGATAAAGCATCTTAAAGTTCAATTAGATTGAGAAAATTCAAGTCTGATGGTGCAATAAGTCGTACCCTACTTATGATATTTATAAAATTGTCTCAATTGTTCTCTCTCATCTCTCAAACTTTCACATTCCAGGAAATATTTAATGCTAGCGTGTGCGTCTCGGTCAATCGTTAAAGTGCCACATATAGTGGGTGTTTCACAGAGATGTTGCCAAACTTGAGAAAGATGTGTAGGACAATATGGTAGAAAATTTGTATATATAAACCCCTAGTTGCATATGAGCTGTTCCGGCCCTGTATGAGGTTTTGTGCAAAAACGTAATGTTACCTTGTTTACACCAAGAAACATCGATATTTAAGTACTTCTTATTAAAAAAAAGCAAAAAGGATAAATTTATGAAAATGGCGACCCCCGGTGAAAAATGTGCAAAATCTTGTGCAAAAACGAAATACTATTTCGTTGACACCAAAAGATTTCGATGTTTAATTGATTTTTATTCAAAATGACGCAAAAAATGATTTGGAAAAAAACGTGTTCATCTCTTCTGATAAGTGTTTACCAACTGCATGCCTTACACACGATGTTAGTAAGAATTGATGCTACCTAATTTGAGTGTTTCACATTTGTTTTGTCTGTGATGAAACTTTGTTCCTAAGCTGGTTAAATGGGACAATTTACATTTGAGGAGTGTGTAGACATACGTATTATTTATGGAGAAGCAAGGCGAGAGAAACTGAGCGTCTTCATGCTGAGCGTCTTCATGCTGAGCGCTTTCCAGATCGCCGTCATCCTTGCCGAATAAAAATTGAGTCAATCCATCGTCGGTTGAGAGAAAACGGCACCTTTAAACAAGCTGGAGGAAGCACACATGCACGCACGAAACTGCATGGACAGTGCCCTTTAAGGAAGACATTTTGCATCGAAATGATGAACAACCTTAGCAAGCGTGCAATAGCGCATCAAATGAATGATGCTCGTTCAACAGTGGCATACTTCAAGAACAGCTATTGCACCCTCACTTCATTGAAAAAGCACAAGCACTGGGTCCGCTGAACTATCAGACGTGGGTAGTATTTTGTCAATGGTTTTTGCAACATATTGCAGAACAACCAGATTTCGGTTCACTAATTTTATTCACCGATGAAGCTTATTTTACTAACAAAGGGTGCTTTAATAGCCACACCAGCTCCATATGGGATGATGAAAATCCTCACGCCACATGAATTTGGCAAATCAGAACCAATTATCTATAAGCATGTGGCCCGGTTATGCTGCCGACTGATAAATTGGTCCGTCCCTGTTTCCAGCATGGCTAACATCTACCTAAATTTTTTGCAAGGCATATTTCCTGAGGTAATGGAAAATGTAAACGTTCCAATGGAGATACAGAATACAATTTGGTTCCAGCATGACGATGCATTTGCACATTTTGTCCGCCAAGTGCAGGATCACCTAAACCAACAACTTCCTGGGCGATGAATGGGAAGAGGAGCACCGAATCCATTTCCCAGCGCGAAGTCCCGATTTTCCCTCTGGAGTTACATCAAGTCGTCCGAAAGGAACTGTTAGAGAGAGTGATAGCAGCTTGTGTTGTCGTGCAGCAAGATCCGCACATGTTACTCCGAGTGCTCGATTTCATGCTTCGACTGACAAATTTATGTAACCAAGTTGGGGGTCCCCATTTTGAACTATTATTATAAGACTTTCGGTGTCAACGAGGTAACATTTCGTTTTTGCGCAAAACTTACTCCAATGCCAAAACGGCTTATTTGCGACCAGGGGTAGATATACAAAAATTTTCTATCGCATTGTCCTACACAACCTCCTCGAATTTGGCAACATCTTTTTGCAATATCCTGTACATCTTTCGTTTCTAGTAGAGAAGGTAGATGATAACCATACATTCGCATCGTGTACCATGATGTATTATATCTGAGACGAGAATAAGACGCTGGTAATGTAGGAGTATTAAATATACACATTTCAGTTCTTCCTATAAATAAATTAAATAGGTGAGATTAATTTCTACTTACTGTATATTTTAGATATGTATAAATTTCGAAATTGCAACTAAACATTTCATAAACGTAATGGACAATTCTTGTTAATGATAATTATAATTTATATTGGTTAATTTCATCCAAATTGCACGAATTACTATTGACATGTTTGAACTAGAGGATTTAATATCACTGCGCCAACTAATAATGTTCCAAGTGCAAACTTTCTGTTCAACTATATAGGCATAATTCACTCCGATGTAAGTTTAATCGAGCTATCCACTTCAGCAATTTTGGTGATGCGGCTTTTACTTTGACATATAATTTTCTAGTGGTTACCAGCTACACGTACATTATCACGCCTTATGATCACAATCGATATTAAATTCATCCCTTCTATACAGGATGATTTATCAATGACAAGCTCTCGTGGATGAGAACTGAAGCGATGTTTAAGAATTAAAGTTGTGTCAGATATGTGATAATTAAGAAGTTACGAATATAGATACAGTTTTATGACCATTTCATCCATGCTTTATATACATATTTTAATCCAATACTTACAAGAAGATATCCATCTTTGTGGAGGCAGACAGAATTCCGCCTACTGATCTCAAGACAATTAACACCAATTCTTCGCAGGTTGTTAACTCTTTCATACGAACTTGGTGTTTCACTCCAGCTCCTTATAACTTCAGACTCACTGCAAAACTGAACGCAGTTCCGTAGATTGCTGTCTACAAGTCCATAAAATACAGAATGGACCTCAGTCTTAGATACAATGGAATTAATTGATTTGAGTACTAAACATGCAGAGCTCAATTTATGGTTAATGTTTTCCATATGCAAAACATATGATAATTTGGTATCTAAGGTTCAACAGATGCAACCTGTTTGAAGTAAGTATTGCCCATTTTGACGGAGTTACTTAAATTTTAATCATTATAATTATTCTTTAAGCTGCTTATATATTAACATAACTCCCTCAATATTTGTACCAAAACCAAAACCAAAAGTAGAGGGCAAGCTCGAGTTTCAACCTTCTCGCATGAAAGCCCAGATAAATGCCACGGAGGAAGAACTTATGCTTAGGCGGCATGTTCACAAGCCGATACACGATGTTTTCTACAGAAAAATCAAAACGCTCGACTTGTCAACCAGGTTGACTTTAGGCTACCTAAGGTGATATAATTAAGAAATACGTGACAGTTTGCTTTATATAACAACAAATAACATAGAATATGCTTTCCTGCAGACAGCCTCAAGTAAACGTTTAGTTCGGGACATTAGAGATCGCCTAGCAGAAGAATGTGTGTCTAGTTCATAATATCTAAATATATTTTGAACGATAAACACATTTTGATTTACTCTGTTTGCTCAATCACCTTTCAATACGAACGGGACAATATATCGTAATAAGCAACTATTATCTATGGAGGAGAAGGACGAGCCTATTAGTGGTCATGGCATTTCGATCAATCAGACCTACCCATTACAGTTCAAGCATAAGGTGATACGGTTTCCATCAATCAGTTGCCAGTAAAATATATTGTATGTTATAACTCGAGCAATATAAAATATATCTTCTATTTTCACTCAGAACTAGTGTAAGATTCATTGGATACATCTACAGCTAACCGTCGATTTGGATAAATGTTTTTATTTCCTATAAAGGTCATAATTTAACATCAAATCTCATGGCGGAAGCGTTCGTTGTGGTATACTGGACATGGAAACGCGGTTTCTGGTCCGACTGATTCATCCCTACTCAGAAATTGTCAGTGATGAATGTGACATGGACTTCACAACGATGAGAAGGGTAACTCTGCGGTACTTAACTATCCTCCATAAGTTTCATTAGCTACGCACCCGGTGGTACTTAGTGATGTTGTTATTACCCTATCTAAAGATATAGCTTCTACGAAATATGTCATTGAAAGAACGCTACACAGTAGGGATGAAACAAGGATGCACAGCAAATTGAAATATATTATCAACCAATCGTGATCTTTCCTAATCTTAATCAGATGAGTACACTACGTCAATAAATAATAAAACATTGGTTGTTAATTTTTAATTTTATTTCATACAAAGGGTAATTAAATTTGAAGATTTCCAACTTACATTCCCAATTAAATAATCAAATTATCGGAACCTTAAAACGTAATCTCGATCGATCAGTAATATTACAAACTAATAGTTCTAGACAGCTGTTTTGCTCTTTCCATAGAGCTCATCAGTAGAACAAGAAAATTTGCAACGTTACTGACCAATTATTCTGTTGAAGGTACACATAACTGAGATACAGGGTGGTAAAAAAAATTACCACATTGACTACTAGATTTCTCGAACTTCCAAAATTACAGGGAATTATAAACTATTTGAGCGTCAGATGGCGGTACCAAACCGAACCAATGTAACAATCGCGATTTAAATGAATGTATGAATACATTTATTTGTTTCTTGTTGACTTTTACCAGATAAGGTCTCTCTATTCTAGATCGATCAGTAATATTGCAAACTAATTGTGGTGTCGCCATCTGGCGCTCAATTATTTTAACATTCCCCGTAACAGTGAAAGTTCGAGAAATCTAATGGTGAATGTGGTCATTGTTTGACTTCTTAGTGGGACATCTATTCATAGATTGTACCACGCTGTATGTCGGTTATGTATTCCAAAATGATCGATAAGTTTCAAAATGTGTAGTTTCACTGATCAGCTCTATGGGAAGGGCGAAACATCTGTCTAGAACTATTAGTTTGTGATGTTACTGATCGATATAGACTAGAGAGACCTTATCATTGTTATCTTGCAAAATCCAACTAAAAACAAATTAATGTATCCATACATTCATTTGTATCTTGATTTCTTGATTGTTGAATTTAGATTTACATAACTACAACGAATGAGCTTTTAAAGTAAGTCTAGAAGAACGTATGGTATACTTCCAATCAACCTCCGGATATCATCTTGAGGTATGTATTAACCAATCTCCCTGAAGATCTACCAAAAGCAATATAATACTTTCTAGGACCACAAGTCGGCCTCTGATCTTCCGATCCAGCTGATTCCAGAAGTGCTCAATGAGAATGACATCTGAGCTAAGAGCTGGCCAATTCATAACTGGAATT
Organism: Endomychus coccineus; assembly: GCA_958510875.1. Classification (NCBI taxonomy): domain Eukaryota; kingdom Metazoa; phylum Arthropoda; class Insecta; order Coleoptera; family Endomychidae; genus Endomychus; species Endomychus coccineus. Next base: position 48,558,681 of record OY294067.1, read on the forward strand.
TTGTATTCTTCCAGAGATTGCCTTGTTGGATTTGTTGCTTTTATTCTTGTATTATCAAGCCTACCAATCTTATTTTATATATGTTTTTTACACCAAACACAACTGTGTTTTAAATATTCTCATTGATGTATATAATTGAGAATTTTTGACTGTAAATCTTTATAAACTAAGCCAGTATTTTCTTTTGAGTCTCACGTTATAAATAGATATTATTATTATCATCATGCCTATAAGGGCTTTAGCAGATGTCACATGGTTTATTTGACTGTCATCGATGTATCTAGTCACATTCATTCGTCCAGGAGTGAGATCAAGATCAGTTCGAGCATTTGGAGAGATACCATCTCACATCATATCAGATCCTCTTCCAAACCTGTTCACCTCCTGAACCAGTTCTTCACGATAACGTTCACCCATACAAGCCCAAATTCAAAGGAGACCATCACAACGTGTGAATGGAAATATGGACACATCGCTAAATAGAACTGAGGACCACTGATTCATCCCTCAATCCAGATATTGTTGAGTGAACATTAGTCGGGTCCTTTTGTGAGTCTTAGCCAACCGTGGTTGCTGCACTGACCTCTTGAATCTCAGGTTTTTCTCATGATTCCTACATTACAAACTGTACAAACCTGAACTCAACTGGCTCTTCTGAGGTCGTATTGCAGGTCTTGAGCATTAGCTGTTCGTCGTCTTTATGTAAATGCTCATTCCAATTACCAGAATGCTTGAATTCATATTTTTGCAACACTGCACCAAAAATTGCGTGATACTGGTCCATTTGGGAAACAGTGCCATCATTCTGAGGGTAGGTCCACTCCTTAAGCAGGAGAGGCAATTTCAGCAAGGGCAGATCAGACAATTCTGAGAAAAAAATAAACCAATGCAGAAATTACTGCTCCTCTTGTTTGAAGAATGCTCCATGAGCAGCTACTTCAAGCGTACCATGTATAATAAGTGCAGTCCCCAAATTCACCTGATCATCAAGCATGTGTCATCAGGGTCGTTTTTATTGTTTAGGTATTTTTGGCTACTAAGTTACTAGGTTCGGTTGTTTCACCAAACCAATATCAGGCGCTGTTCATCTTAATTATTTGTGGAACATACTGTACGATGTTTTTGATGACCTTTTGAAGCAAAGGTAACAAACCTGGTCCGTTCCAGCGTCCGTTCACATAGAACTTTCAGACAAGGTGGGTAGGAAGGGAATAGACCTGCAACATTGTCTGCTAATATCGCTAGATTTGATCCCCCTTGATTTATATCTATAGAGATATTTGAGAACTCTATTGTATGTTCAGAGCACTATTGTGCATTTCAATCTGGACGTGGAAGGAGATTTAGGCATGCTTCAAGATGAAATGCCAAATCAAAAAACCTAGTACGAAGTTTTACTTACCTACTATTAGTACGAATGAAAAAATTGAGGTGACACACCTGCCATAAGCATCAACCGATCGCAAGAACTCGCAATAGAAGTTTAATATTATTCAATTTACGTAATTCTGCTTTGCTTCAGTTGTTACTAATGACGTCTGACATCCCAGTCACTGTGTTGTTTTCTTTTGAGAACGAATTATCACCCACCTGATAGTCTAGCGTTCCTTTTGTTAGCATTTGGAAGGGACCGCTCTATTGAATATTTTAGAGGGATTTTATGGTATATTACCTAGTACATAATGCATTGCATCACATAATGGTCAGAAGAATGATGGGAAGATAGCTCGTTCTCACTACCTACATCCTTCTTTCGAACTCATACTTAGTCCTTCCTTTATGGTTAAAAAAGACCTGGAATCATTAATCGATTCATTCCCCTACACATGGGAGAATAAAATGCATGGCATTTACTCTTTTATTTACGTAAATCACTAAAATTCAACTTTTTGTTCGACGCTGCTGAAGTATACTGTGAAGGGGGGAGTAGAGGATCTGAAATTCAAAACATCTTCTAACTTCAAATTATTCTAATTTATTTATACATTATACACAGATACATTCAAAAATTAGGACAATAAATATATTGATAAAGAATAATTTACAATATTATATGAAATATGAGAAACATGGTATCTTTAACATGCGGTTAGTTATTGCATATTTTTATTTCAGATTAATAAATTATAATTGTTTTATATCTAAATAAATAAAATAGCTGCAGTCTTGTTATGAAAACGATTTTCAAATTTGATCAGTAATCGGATTGCAAGTAATTGTTTCAAGTATATTAGAGCCGTTATTGCATTTTTGTATTTCATTCATAGGCCTTTAGACATCAACACTAGGACTTTTGACAATTGGTGGACTATTATATCGTATGAGGAGGTACAAGAATGTTTGAAGATGGAGAATGGCACTATCACTTATGGTACTTTGCATATTTATAATGAGCATGGTTTTTGGGATTCGTAATATTTTGGAGGTTCATGTAATAATAATAATAACAAACGAATATAAGCTTTTTGGAAAATTTTAACACACATGTCAATGGAGACTTTTTTTCATGAAATTATGCAGGAAATCGTTCCGTCGAATATTTTACCTTACTTTTGGAATGTGATTTGAAAAATAAAATAGGATTAATTTGAATAGAAATGACGCGATAACAAATTGCTACAAACTTGTTACACCAAGCTATCACACCATTCCACATAAATTAGAAAAAATTACTTGCAGTGATCATGTAAAAATCTGAAATCGTTGGTCGCTGTGATACACTTATTACTTATCAACCCCATCGAAAGGGCTGACCAAGTTTTCTGTTACTTGATGAATTCAATTTATCTATACTTCTGATGGAAGATCTTTCTTTTCCGAAATTGTTGATAGGACCCCATCTTCCGAACATTGCTAAAGCTCGTTTCTCAATGGGAGCTTGCAGGAAAATCGTATCATAAACGGCACCTGCAATCAATATACCGAATTAATCAATCAGTATGGAGATGATGATGTTTCGGAATTGTTCAAAATTATTAAACAAAAAAAATTCTGAATACAATTGAAAATTCAAAGTGAGAAAAGGTTGATTCGAGCAAAACAAATTAACTGTAATAATTTACAGTCTTGGTTTTTGAATGAATTCTATGTTCAAAAACAACGGATATCACACAAGCGTCCCAGTTAAGGGTGTTGTTGGTAGTGATCCCGAGCATGGATATTGAAGACTTCATACGAGTAGCCCATATTAGAGATTGTGGGATCAGTCTTCCTAGAGATAATACAAGGTTTTACCAGATTATCAAATTTCCATTTCTAAATTCATGCCACATCTTTTTTTGTTGCGTCTACCTATCTCTACCTTGCAAATCTAGCTGCATGAGATGGTACAGGGATTCCAGAAGGGAAAACGTACCACCATGTATGTTCTTTGACAAATTTCGATTGATTCTAGTGTGTTTAATTTGAAACCTCTACTCTGGTTATGTAAAATTTTAACTTCATCTAAATTTGGAAAATTATGCCCGGTTTCTAAAATATGGTTACAGACAGATGAATCTGTTTTATCAAGTCTGAAAGATCAAGATGTTCCTTATATTTCATATCTATATTACGACTAGATCTACCGATGAGAAAGCTAGGACAGTCATTTTATGGATTTTTTTGAGATTTGGTACTTTTTTTTCCGACATAAGGTTTGAAAATACAGAAAGTTAGGAAATTTTTGGTAGATTACGAAAAAAATAGTGGCTGAAAACCTCCAGTGAAGAAAAATGTCTTAATTTATATATATATACGATTTTCAGTGTTTTTCAGCATTAAATTTCACATAGGAATTGACTATTCTGAATTTAATTTTCATCGAATTTTTCTAAGCATTGGATGGGAAAACAAAATATTTTCGAGTAAGAACTATGTATGAGAAAAAATTGCATTTGGCTGGTAAATATGGTATGATAATTTTATATTGGGGTATATATCGTTACTGTAAATGATTATAATTAAGAATTTTCCAATATTTGCTCTAATTTTCCGGGTTGAGAAATTTTTTTTTTTCAATCTTAGTGTATGATATGTCGATTTTTAGGTTTTATAGAGCTCTGATAACGATTTTTCAGTTAATTTTGTCGTGAAAAGTCATTGAAAACGTACATTCAAAAAATGGAATACTTTTTTTTTTTTTGATTATGGCGTGTGACAGATCAATTCTTATGTTTTTTTAGGGTTCGGAAAACGCTTTTTTAGTTAATTTTGTCACGAAATTCAATTGTTTTCGTTAAAATGTAGAGCAATAAGAAAAAACAAATTATATAAAATTATAAAAAAAAATTAAAAAAATTCTTGATATCCCGCGCGTTTAAAATTCTCGATCGAGCACCACTGAGTTAAATCTTTCGATGCGCTGGACTATGTATGTAGCACCACTGCAATGAATTTGTGAGCAACCGTTCAATCATATGATGCCCAAAATAACGCCACATGTGCTCTGTTATTGTATACGTTAAACGTTATTATAAAATATTTACAGCTGAGCTGTTGTGTATTCTGTGTAAACAATTATTTTATTGATATATTTGATTAAAAATCGTTTAAGTGAAAAACAATTTGATTCTAACAACCTCGTTTTTAATATTAAATTGTTTAAATTAAAATTTCCGGATACGTATTTTCAATAATTTTTCACGATGAAACAGAGTAAAAAAACATTTTCAGAACCCTAAAAAATATAAGAATTGATCTGTCACACGCCATAATGGAAAAAAAAAAAAAAGTTCCCAATTTTCCGAATGTACGTTTTCAATGACTTTTCGCGACAAAATGAACTGAAAAATCGTAATCAGAGCTCTATAAAACGTACAAATCGACATATCAAACACTAAGTTCGAAAAAAAAATAAAAAAATATCCTAACTCGGAAAATTAGGGCAAATATTATTATGATCATTTACAGTAACGATATACACCCAAATATAAAATTATCATACCATATTTACCAGCCAAATGCAATTTTTCCTCATATATAGTTCTTATTCGAAAATATTTTGTTTTCCCATCCAATGCTTCGAAGATATCAGTGTTCTTTCCCGGAAAAACACGGAAAATCGTATATATATATATATATATATATATATATATATATATATATATATATCATATAAATTAAGACATTTTCCTTCATTGGAGGTTTTCAGCAACTATTTTTCTCGTAATCTACGGAAAATTTACTAACTTTCTGTAGTTTCAAACCTTAAGTCGGAAAAAAAAGTACGACCAATCCATAAAATGACTGTACTAACCCTGAACAGGTTAATTTATATTCAATAAACTTGGAGTATATTAAGTAACCTGTCCAGAGTGTGATAACTTTTACATCGATAGATCTAGTCGTAATATAGAAATTACATATAAGCAACATTTTCGATCTTTAAGACTTAATAAAACAGATTCATCTTTATCTAACCATATTTTAGAAACTTTTCCAAATGTAGATGAAGTTAAAATTTTACATAGCCACAGTACCTAGAGGTTTTTAATCAAACACACTAAAATCAACAGAAATTTTCAAAGATATTAAAAATAATGACAATAAAAGTTTCAACGATGAATTAGATGTGTACTAGAGCATTCTGTTTGATGTCGTGATAACGTGAAATTTCCCATAATCCTCTTGTGCCTCCCTAGTAAACCTCCGCATTACAATATTTATTTTACCTCATTATCCAATTTCAGTTATACTATTCTAATAACAATATATCTCCCCAACCGGAGCCCTACTTGTTACCTGTGTCTTATGTTGTACCATACATAGTCAAGATTATTCATAATTTCATACATCAGTATCGTTTGAAGATGGCACACTAGTGTCGAAACTGTAGCCACGATTTGTTTTTATAATTTATGTGATAAAAAACAAAGTAAACGTGTTTTTATTTTATTACAAATATATAACAAATAATTGGCTGGATTAAAACCCGACTAAATTATGCAGTATCCCATATTTGACTCGGAGGAAGAGAAAAATGCCTCATTTATGCTTTAAAATAATGCATGATAAATTGTTGTAATTAGGATAATCTTTGAGTAGCCCTTAAGGTATTCAATGAATATGTTATATAGGGCCCTACTTCAATTTGGGTCAAATATAGAGCATTCCAAATCCACAGCTCAGTGTATGAATATTATATTAACTTGGTGGACAATAATAAATGTAAAAACTCCCCTCCAAAGGCAACGATTAAGCGACATTTCCCAGGAACCAATTTTCGAAGGTAACTTACACAGTTCAGTCATCCACAGTTCATAGAATTTTAGAAATAATTTTGTATTCTTTCAATGACTTCAATTTAAATTACGTATTGTTCAGAAAATTTCAAACAAATCATCGGAAGACACTACATTACATTAATAAAAGCAAATGGGTTGCAATTAAGGACTCAGTTCACGTCTAACAAGCCCGTTTAAACAGGAAGTCGTTACATATTATCTGAAGAAGGAATTTCTGTTGGTATTGCAGCATTGACGGACGGGACGGGCGACCAGTTGAAATATAGCCTCTGGCTTGTGACGTCAAGATCGAGCGTACATGCCTTAGGTAATGTCGGAATTCACGTCGTACAGCTAAAGACTGTATGTACAGTTCCGGGCTAAATACAACGAACCAGATAGTTCTATATAGAACTCTTTGCAACGAACGAAGAATGTTGATCATGATATTATGCTGGACTTCTATTGTGCACAATATGCACGGTAGCACTGTTGAATGTCCCGGACTCATTAAGGCCCTGAATTCTCGATTGCCGGGCATGCATGCGTTTCCCTAAGCCGTGTCTAATCTTCTGATGTCCACCTCATTGAAGAACTATATAGCTCGAAAAACAAAGTTTTATAATTGATGTCCTTAAACATATTTTTTAATTTGGCCAAACTATTTATCAGTGGACATAGTTCGATTTGGTAGATCGTGTGTAACATGTGATCAAAAATATAATGTACTTATAATACATAAATTTTACATAATAACACTCGGAAGAAGAACATTGACAATTTATTCATAATAATACTACATATTTTATAGATTGTGTCAATATATATTTGAAACAACTTCAACAGAATGAAGGGTAGTTATATTTTGTAGTTCCAAATCTAACAATAACTCATGCAAAAAATCTTGTCTCCAAATTGAGGCTGAGTTTTTAGATTTACGAGGAGTAGCTACGCTATTACGTTTAATATACACTTCTATTTGAAAATTTAACAAAACATCCATGAAATATAAAATATTCAGTGAACTATAATAAAAAGAGTTATTTAAGCTTTAGCCCAAATGTGGGATGAAAAATGGTTTCGTCGGATATAAAATAATTCATCAAATAATCGGCAAAAATCGTTAACTTATCTCCACTTGGTTTTATCGCAAGTAACTTAAATACAAAAAAATCGCCCACCAGATTTGCATTTAAAAATACCATACCAAAACAATAACGAAGTCACTTTCCAGTTCATTTTTGTTTTTAAATTCACCACTTAACCCCAACTTTAGTATTTTACGCCACCCAGACTGAGTAAGATGGAAGCGGCAACCAGTAATTGTTATCCCACACTTTACGAACTGCATCATGAATGGCAATTTCAAAATCAACCACTACTTTCTCAGGAATAAAACTAAAGTTGTTAAGAGAACGAATAAGCTTATTTTTTTCCGAACAGAATCTATAACTTTCTTTTCATTTGTTTTTCAGTAAACTAAACGCTAGCGGTTTATAGTGTTCATTTATGTAACCATGTATGGTAAATAGTTGTGTGAAAAATTACGTGCAGTATTGAATTGTGCCATCCGTGTATATAAAACTTGACTTACATGAAAATTTCAAATCTGTTTTGCAGTTAAAAATTACAATTCCATTTCTGGAAATCATTATCCAAAACAAAATTTTCCTCTCTTGACGTTTTGTGCGAATGTTCTTGCAGATAACGGTGAACTTCGTTGACAGAGATAGACAAAGTTGGCAATGTTTTGGGACGTCTATTTTACATATTTCCTTTGACGCATTTTAAGTTCCGAGAAGTCAAGGTTTCTGAAGAAAAATCTGAGGGAAAACCATTTGAAGCTAATTATTTATGCAATATTTTAGTTGGTCTCTCTGTAGGGTCTTCTTCCGCTTTTTTTTGCAGGCACCACTAAGAACTTGAATAGCAATTTTTTCTTTAGGTTCGTGATTCTCTTGATTTTTTAATGTTGTTACAACAAAACTACCCGATGGTATACACATAAACCTTACATTTAGGCCGTTTGATGCACCTCCAGACAGTCTCATTAGTTGAAGATCAATGTTTAGAAAACTTATAATTTTCGTACACTTTTGGGTGTTTCCGCGTTCACTAATAATTTCTTCCATAAACGACATTTTAAATTTTGAAAAGAATGTTAAGTATTTCTTGTTCGCACGTACAATACGAAAAATATAATGATTATAACTTTGGAAACAAGGCTGTGTCTAGCCTTAATAAGCAAGAAAACTATTCAATTAACCATAATGATCAACATCTGCTCTCCTTTCTGTTCTTACCAAAGGAAGCTCTGTGTGACGAGTTTCAGGCACCCTTAAAATTCACCCGTCCCCGTAATCAAATTGTGACGAATATCATGCAGTCCGAATTATCAAACAGTATGAGTAACTATTTTTCAAAATTTGATATAAAACTTCTTTTTCTAGCGCTTTGAATCTGAGCAAATTATCATTTAATGCTAAACAAAAAACAGACGAATATAAAAAATCTACTATGTTCAGGATTGATAGTGGTGAGTGCCCAATGGCCTATGTTGGGCAGACGGGTCGAAATTTCCAATAGCGTTTCAAAGAACATATTTCCTCCGATGGTTAATCAGCAATATTCGAACATATTATTTCAAATCATAAAATAATAATAGATAATCTTGAAATCCTCCATATTTGCAATAAATGGAAGCCAATGAACATATTGGAAAGTTTGGAGATTAACAAACTGTGTAAAAACCCCGAATTCAATACACCTAACAGAAATTGAACCTTAATCCCTCCCCATTACTGAATCTGTATAAATAAATCTACCTGTTGTTTCCACTTTATAATGATGTAAAATTCAAAACCGGTCGTGTTTATTGAAAAATAAAATCTCTTGTGGAAATTAGACAAAAATTGTTTTATTTCATTTTATTTAAAATAGATTTCCAAAGAATAAATAGTTCATCACTATCTCTGAAATTGTATCTAATTGAATGATGAACGAACTCAAATTCACGTTTGCTACGCAATTTTAGATCATGGGGATACAGAAAAAGTACAGATTCAATTAAACAAGGAAGCTGTTGAGAAAATCACGTTGCAGACACAACACCCATTCGATTTTCGCTGGGTTTGGAGTATCGCTCGATAGTCAATCCTTTTAACAATCCAATGTATATTCTCCGCAGGTTCATTGAAAGTTATATACCCTACAGTTTATTTGGGGAACGTTAGAAATTCCCTTCATCTTCGAAATCAAGATTGTTGTTTTCGAAACTTGTCTCATTAAAATCGTTTACCGTTTACTAAGGGATCTGCTCAGAACGTATGTGTAACATTCAATGATTTAGTGACTTCAGAATATTGTACTGCGGAATATGTGGATTTACAATTCAAGATTGAAAACGATCAAATAACCTGATAAAACTTAATTACTGTCAGGTATATTATACTCACGTATGTCTGGTTTTGTTTCAGGAATATATTGTTCTTCATAGAACTCTGGCAGTCTCTGTCGTACATTATCCTCGAACATCTGATCGGTTGGGTTCTCAAACCAAAGGGTTTCTTCAATGGGTTTCATCGGTTTACTACTAGCGCCAACTATATATAGAAAGGCTGCCAGGAGCAGTTTCCTCCACATCTATCAAAATAAAAGTCATACACTAATAAAGTTGTCAAGAATAATAATGTTTCATCAATATAATGAATGATTTTATCAACACAAGACATTCGTTGAAAATGGGGAAAATGTTCTTCAACTCTTATTTGCCCGATATATTTACTTCTTACGTCTAGTATAATGGAAGTATTGTAATGACCTGAGGAAAAATTTCCTGATTTTCGTGAATATACCTGTTTCGAGCCTTTATGAATCCATCTAATTATTTTAGAGATAAAGTCAATGTATATGTGCGTACGCAGCTGAGGAAACGATTGCGATGTTCCTATTCGTAGTAAGAAATTTTGCAAATCGCTTTACTTTGGTAAAAATAGAGTCTTTATTGTTTTGGGGCGGGGCGGCCGCCTCGCAAGTGGTATTTTTTTCATTGTACCATTGTGGCAACATACTTTGTTGGTTATGAATATATCACAACCATACATTTAACCGGTAGAAGTGTCCGAAATTATTTTTTTAGATTGAAATCATCTAGTTTAGTGACTTGGCACGTTCGTCATCATAGAGAAAATGCTTAACACTTTGACTGCCAAGCACGGAATAACTCGCAGTTGGCTATCTGTATCCAGATGCCCATCACGAGTTGATTCGGTTTGGAAAGACTTCCTTTTGGTGTCCATCACGGGTGAGTTCGAGGTTTTTGCATAGATATTACAATTGCGGGGCGTCTGTGAAACGTGGGAAAATACAACAGAGGCGTCACAATTTGAATTTTTTTATTTGGTCTCAAAAAAGTTACAAAATAAAAGTTTTGAATTTTCGTGATATTTCTTGAAGCATTGTTCTGTACATAAAAGTGTATTTTAAGCACATGCAGCACAGAAATATCAAGTTTCTCGGTCGAGTTCTGTTTGCAGTGCATACGTGACATGTTCTTGTTGGTCGTTGCTTTTTCTCTGATGCTGGTAAGCTTACTGACTGATGGAAATCTTCTGGTGAAGTTTTATTGCTTTTTGGCATCTTGTTACCAATAAGTGCGCATACAAAATGCTCTCAAAATTTCAAAGATTCCATTGTGTCACCTGTAATTTGGCGGTGAGGCAGGTATGCACTATGGATGTATATTTCGAATAGATGCAATGCAATTTTATCCGGCATCCAATTGTTCTCCTTAGAGCGCTATAGTAGTTGAGTATTTGGTCGGATTGGTCTATGCCAGACATTTCAGCGTTGTAATCTTTGTTTATATTTGGTTTTCGGGACTCTTTTCCATTTCTATTACGAACTTCCAGGATTTCTACTTTATGCGTGTTTGAAATTGTTAATAACGCTTGTCTTTCCATTTACAGACGACGACCGAATTTCTTCTACGCCACACACACTCGCTTTTTTTCAGTTTTTTTGAGACTACAAATTTTGGATTTTCTTTCCGATTATTACGTAAAGTGCCGCAGTTATAAGGTTTTCGGGATGTCATTTCATTGATAAGGGCTACTGTATTATAAATATTGTCAGTTTGAACGTATCCATCTAGATCATTTTCCATCAAGTGCAAGACTAGTCTGCCGCGCCATAAGACTATCGACTCATCAATGCATACATTTTTATCAGGAACATGATTCTCTTTCATTAGTTTGTTGAAATGGATCAATTTTGGTTTGACCTTAAACAATCGATCTTCTCTGATACTATTTGAGTTTTCAGTAAAGTGCAAAAAACGCAGAAGTGACTGAAATCGGTTTTTATTTATTATCGATCCCCAAAATGATATTTTATACATAATGTTCTGGGAGCAAATGAGGGTAGTGTACATGGATCCTTATACAGAAGAAGACCATAGTTCTATTACATTTTTTTGATTTTTAACCGCGGCTCTGGGGCAAGTTTTCGTGAAATGGTCGTGACAGTTAACGTGTTAACAGGTGAGAAGTTGGTCATGGAATTTATTGAAGCACTGACTCAATTACGGTAGTAACTCGCGATAGAAGCACGATTTAGTATATCAATAATAAAATAAATTAACAGTACCTACTTCAATTCAATTCTAGTAAGATCTCTAGATAATTATGTTATGCTTTCCGAACAACAGTATGCATATCGTCTAACTAGACGCGCTTATTAAATCACTATACACCACTCATTTACCCAAAATCAGTCTGTATCATAATTTCAAGCAGTAGAACGTTGCCATTGGAAAATATCCTTATGCAGAAACGGACCAAGTGAAATTATTTTGTCCTATGTGTGAAAAAGAATATAACGAGAGTTGTTTCCCATATAAGTTAGTGGGCTGGTTATGAATGCTTATTTTGCTCAACAATTCCGAACTGGATAAGCTATGCTCTCCCCTATTGTATCTCTTGTAGCATCTTTGAACATATTAGGAATTAATTGAACCCATTACAAGGAATCAAGATATAAAAATCAAAATTATCCATTCGAGTTGTTAAAAGCTTCATTTTAATTGACATTACGCTGACGATAGTCGTTGAAAGTGCCTAATAATGATTAAAGTGAATTCTAAGTGAAGGACGAAATTGTTCCATTAAGTGAACTAATCTCGCTAAGAAACATTACTTCCTGCATAAGATAGATGTATTAGATCTAGAGATCAAAAGTGATGCTTCTTCGGTTAATCTCTTGATACTTCATGAATTAATTATTAATTGATTGTACGATGAAATCGAATCATACTGCGTTTATATTTTCCATTTAGTGAATAAAAGTTTCGAAATGAGCAAGCAGTATTTTTCTAGATATCAATTTTGGAGAAGAATTTCACAATTTAACGGAAGGTGAGATAACAACATCGGAAGTATTTCCTTGAATTTTGTCATAGCAAATTGAACTACGGATGGAACACAAATTCACACTTTGAAATATATAATTCAATTATTTCATATCATGATTTCATGGCACGGTAAATGCTATTCAAAGCAACGTCGACCGGATCGTTCAAGTAATAAATCCTGATATATAAGAGTCAAATTATGTGTTTTCATCTTCATAACCAATTCTGCTCCAATCGGCAATTTTGCACAAGTATGTACTGAGTATTAAGTACATGGTGAGTCAGTCAGTAGAGGCAGCCTTGGATGCTAATTGGTACAGTGACTATAAATACTGTGGCGACAACAGCCGTCCGATTTTTGATTAGCTCTGCCATGTTTTGGCAAATAATTCAATTCATTTGTCTTTGGTACATAGACAATTATTCTGTGCTAAAGAGTCTTGTACCTTATAAGGTAATGGCTGTTTGATAGTTTGACAAAATGTAGATACATACTTACCAAAGAAACAAAGACGTCAAAATCCGTAATCCTACACTCATTAATAATTAGTGAAACAGTTTCAGTTCAAGCCTCAAGCCTGTCCTGAAGTTGCCACCTGTAATGGTTGACGAAACGTCGGCATCAAGTCGAGCTATTGTGACGCGGAATCCATCCGGAAGCCAAGATTTTTCAAGATTGGCTATACGCGGAAGTCTACTATTCAAAATATGATTAAAATATGTTAAAAATAAAACATGGACACAGTATTCAAACAGTAAGTGTCAAAAATGTTAAACATCCATAATCCAGAAGACTCTTCAGCACAGAACAACTGTATTGTCTTTGTACGAAAAAAATGAGTTATTTGACAAAACATGGCGGAACCAATCAAAAATCGGACAAGTGTTGTCGCCACTTTCTTGTATAGAGTAACTGTAGTATTATACTATGTATAAAACAAATGAACTGCATTATTTGCGGTAACACGGTGGTTGGGGATTGTTGTCTTGTATAGTAGTCCAAGCAATAGACAGAAATGCGTGCAGAAATTAATACCTGGAGAAAAAAAATATGAGCGTATAGGAAATTGAATTTAAAGGTGAGTTTCTGATTAATGCAACTCGATCCGAAATGGCGAACATAACCTAAAAAATTCCCAAAGTTGCAAAAAGTGGTTTTCTCAATTAATTAAAAAACGATAGCTCGGATCGGAAAAAGTTGAATAAGAAAGTTGTAGGTATTGAATAGATCTATCGATTCGTCCCATAATAATTATGAATATCATTCATCTTTTTCGAGTTATATCGAAAAAATCGTTAAAAATCGGGGTATCGAGAAGTCGTTAACTATTACGTTTTCATATGTATTGTTTCCTGTACATATAGCCCATGGCAAGCTAAGAGAGCAATTTTTTTCTTAATTTGAAATATTGATTTTTTTTCAAAATATATTGATTTTTCTAAAAAAAGAGCCTCTCATAAATTGGCTAGATCTTCTCAGGAAATGGTCCTGGAGTAACAATTTTGGGCTTATTTTCTTTATGAAGAGTTGTGCTATAATTTTATTGAAGAAACGTAGCGATTTTTCCAATTTTTAGGGTAAAAAAAGACTTTTAAAAAATGTCATCTTTTTTTAACGTGTTTTTTTCAGATTAGTTTTACAATTTTAATTTTAGAGAAATGTCTTTGACGGAAATCGATTTCTAACATTTTTTTACGTATTGGCAAAAAAAAATTTTTCACCTACGATCTTCTGGACCAGCGATAATTTTTTTATTTCAAAAAAATCTGTAAGACGCAATACACATTATACAGAAGTGTGTTTTATGGAGGTTGATGTTAAATACCTACATTTTCAATAAAAAAATATTTGGATATGTTTCTTTGATTCATAGTATTAGAAATTGAGTAACAAAGCTAAGCGTGCGCGGCTGCCGGAGCGTGAGGCGGAGTGGGGGAAGCATTGCGCGCTCGCACTGCAAACTAATTTAGTGCGTTCTAAGTGGCTTGTGGTTGCAAAATCTTCAATATTTCGGCTCCTAGATAGCGTACAAAAATCGTATTGTACTTAATCTGGGGTAGCTCGACGAGATAAACACGAATACCGTATTTCTTTTTGCCTTAGAATCAAAATAGACTCGGAAATATTCATTTTTTACAATTCTAATTTGTTTTACTTTTTGTCATTCAAATTACGATTTATTATCAAAACAGTATTCTCCACTTAATACCTCAAGTTTTTTCTCAAGGAATCATACTGACGTTATGCTTGCGGATCTCTATAACAGTTATTTAATTATTTCAGTAAATATGTTTTTATGATACAAAATTAAATAAATACAACATATTAAGATAAGTTTGAAATCTCATTTATTTACAAAATTATTATGAAATATTGATACAATCCTTACAATCAAAGTAGCGGTATACAGCTTATACGCCTTATAATAATAAAATGTATTCAAATTTTTCTCTTCTTTATTGGAGAATTGCCTCCTAATTCATTTTCTTCTTCTTCTACTACTTCGATGTTTTGGTTAAGAAGATACTTTTGAAAATGAAGTATGGAATATACAACAGGTATATTACTACTTTTTTTGTAATTTATGTACGGATTAGAATTCAATATTTTCAATAATTTGTTCTTCCCTTGTTTGTACATCGAAGAAACTGTATCACAGCCCGATACGGCGTGAAGAAATGCTACATATTTTGATAATTCTGGATATTTAAAGCTGTTGTTAGAGTACCATCGATCTACTTCTCGTCCTTTTCCGTTTTTCAAAAAGAAAATCTTTCTTGTACTGGGAACCAACTGAGTTAAAAGTACAACCAAATCTACATCTTCTCCAAGTACGATAATGTTATTTACTGCACTCAAATTCGCCGCAGTTTCAATAATAAGTGAATCAGCATCCTCTTCTGCTATTTTAGTTTCAAATCCAGCATTTTGTAATTCAACAGAAAGCATACGTATAAGCCTGTTCTTATTTTTACTGTTTGTCGAAAAAGTTGCTTGCTTGTCGGAGATTTTTGTATTTTTATCAAAATAATATTCTTGAGATACATTGTCACGTTGCCGCCTCATTCTTTCCCATGTTTTTAAATTACTGCTTGTGTCCTCGGGATATCCATCGAATACTATTATTGCTTTCTTATATTTATGGACATATTGTACATATTTATTAATAATTTCTTGGGCACGATGAAGCAAACTGCCGCCGTCTAAGACATAAATGTCATTTTCGTTTGTCTCTGGAGGCTGCGGCAAACACTCAAAATTGTCATAAAAACTTGATGCGCGAGTTCATATTGCAGATATTTTTTCATATCTTCTTGATTTTTCAAGTTCAAAGGAATTCGCTGAAAAATTAACAGCGGATTTATTACGACGACATCGTCTTGAATTTTTATACTGGATGTCATGGAGCGAAGAGAGCGAACTTTATTTTTTGATGGAGCTTTTACACTTCCAAATGATTTTCCAATGTAGGTCTGTAATATTTTCATTCCTTTTTCCCGTGCATTATGACAATTTATACTTTCATTGCCGACTTACTCCAGAATAAATAGACATTACAAAGTTGGATTCAACGAATGGATCGTACTTTTCGAAAAATTCATTGATTTTCTGCAAATCTGCCGCGTCTCTTTTTATTTACGTGTGTCTACATGTTGCTCCGATGTTGAGAACGAAACGTTGCAAAATTTCTCTATTTCATTACATACTTTAGTCAACGCTATAGTCGATAAAATCCATTTCGTAACAACACTATCAGAAATTCCACGCCCGTGGGTCAATCCACCACTAGTTTTCATGGACTTCATTAAAACCTGCTCGATAGTCATATCTGTAAAAATACCACTCCACAATTTTTCAGACCTCCTGATCGTAAAGAAGCCGCACTTTGCAAAATTCGTTGTATTCAGAAATATCCATTGTGGATTCTAATTCTATCATTTCTTGGAGATACAAATGACTAGATTTTGCATACAAGTGATGCCCGTTAGCGTGGAAATACGGCAACATACTTTTCACACATTGTAAGTGTAATTGTACGCTATCTAGGAGCCGAAATATTGAAGATTTTGCAACCACAAGCCACTTAGAACGCACTAAATCAGTTTTCAGCGCGAGCGCGCAATGCTTCCCCCACTCCGCCTCACGCTCTGGCAGCCGCGCACGCTCAGCTTTGTTACTCAATTTCTAATACTATGAATCAATGAAACATATCCAAATATTTTTTTATTGAAAATGTAGGTTTTTAACATCAACCTCCATAAAACACACTTCTGTATAATATGTATTGCGTCTTACAGATTTTTTTGAAATAAAAAAATTATCGCTGGTCCAGAAGATCGTAGGTGAAAATTTTTTTTTGCCAATACGTAAATCCGTCAAAGACATTTCTCTAAAATTAAAATTGTAAAACTAATCTGAAAAAAACACGTTAAAAAAAGATGGCATTTTTTGAAAGTCTTTTTTTCACCCTAACAATTAAAAAAATCGCTACGTTTCTTCAATAAAATTATAGCACAACTGTTCATAAAGAAAATAAGCCTAACATTGTTACTCCAGGACCATTTCCTGAGAAGATCTAGTCAATTTATGAGAGGCTCTTTTTTTAGAAAAATCGATTAATTTTGAAAAAAAATCAATATTTCAAATTAAGAAGAAAATATCTCTCTTAGCTTGTCATGGGCTATATGTACAGGAAACAATACATATGAAAACGTAATAGTTAACTCAAAAAAGATGAATGATATTTATGATTATTATGGGACGAATCGATAGATCTATTCAATACCTACAACTTTCTCATTCAACTTTTTCCGATCCGAGCTATCGTTTTTTAATTAATTGAGAAAAACCACTTTTTGCAACTTTGAGGATTTTTTAGGTTATGTTCGTCATTTCGGATCGAGTTGCATTAATCAGAAACTCACCTTTAAATTCAATTTCCTATACGCTCATATTTTTTCTTTCCAGGTATTAATTTCTGCACGCATCTCTGTCTATTGCTTGGACTATAGAGTCACTGTACTAATGGCTAATAGTTCGCAATATTAATAACGCCTTGCAAGTGATGCGCGATAACTACGCGCATGCAACCATGCAACCACACACATCTTTCTGCCTATTGTTTTATGAAGTGTGCTATGCTAATACTCCTACTGAGTCTATTAATAATAAGCTTAGGAACCAAACATAAGATAATTGCAAGAGACGATGAATCGGGAGATGCCCGTTGCTAACAGCTAACATTAGTCGCAAAGTGTAGAACATAATCCAAACCAATGTCTCAGGAGAGACAAACTTCGATTGACAATTATCTTTCCTTCTATCAACGTCTTTGATAGATCAATCACGTCATTACATGTATGGCAGACATCTATTGAAAGATATGGAGAATTTCTAGCTGTAGCATAGGATATGTCCAATGCATTTGACCCCAAGACCTTCTGGGAAACTTCCGTCATATGGTTTGCGGTTCCAATTTTGTCGTTTACCATCGAGTAACTCTTAGATAGATCTTTCAATGTTGAATATTGATTTTAGTTTCCATATCTTTAATTTGATAAAATTTAATTTAATAGCAGCTGTTATGATTTTCACAAATAACTTATCATTGCATTTGACGTTTTGATAAGAGTCATATTGCAATGATAACCACAATAAACTTGGCATTATCCAATTCAGTTTCCCTATGACCAAATTAATATCATTTATTCACGTGCTTATCCCTTAAGTTACGAGTATTGTACCGCAATAGCGCAATATCTGTAAGTACTATATAAACTGTTAAACAACAGGATATTTTCACTAGTTTTAGATTAATAATGATACGATGAGCATCGAAACTGTAGTCACAGTTCCTATTCTTCTAATACTGTTATCAATTTGATGTTATTTTGTGATCCAATGTATATCTAAAAATAGTTGTATCGAACACTTGCCATCGATTTTGATAAGAGAACTACAGTCTTGAGCTTTATTTTCTGCTAGGGATACAATGCAGAAAGTTTTCATGAAATTCAGCATGAGATCATTGTTTCAACACCATTTATGAAGCTCATTTGCTGAAGCTATGGTACGATGGTCTCATATTTTTCTAGGCTTTGACTACACGAGAGGACCTATAATGTGCGAAGGATATCGTGTGAGGCAACGGTAGAATGTAGGAATAGAAAAATGAAGTCTGGAAGGAAGAAGTTCGGTAGGTCTAGAGTTTGACAGCGACTAGTTTGAGCTCATCTAGTCCGCCTATCTGGAATCTCTAGTGGTGAATTAACACATGAGATTTCTGATGAACACCGACCATGTACCAAAATTTCTACAGAAAAGGAAGAGATCTCGCACCTTTCTACGATGTTCTAGATACGTCAGCGAACTCGTACGTGTGACATCATCAATCAAACGAACAGCTCTTTCCTGGATAGAATTCGAGAGGTTCAGCCTATGTTTTGGAGGCAAACATGTGAATCGTACTCCAGGGCAGGTCAAATCTGTGCTTTGTAGATTATGAGGAGCTGCTGGGATTTCAAGAAGCTCTTGGCACGGAATAGAGAGCCAAGTTTTTGTGAAACGGTTTTCGGAATGGACCTCACATGATCGGAGCTTGGCAATGAAGGAGTGAAGCTTGAGCTCTTCTAGTCCGCCTATCTCGAATCTCTTGTGGTGAAATAAGAGACTAGACTTAAACATCCTTCAGATATTACGTTGTTTGTGCCATTTGCAAATATAATACTTTCATTTTTCGATATGTTTGGTGCTGGTATATCATTAGTGAATATTATAAGAAGAAGCGGTCCAAGAATTGAACATTGCGGAAATCCTGTACACAAGTATTTTGGAATTGTCAGTGCATACAACTTCTGATCTATTTTATATATAACTTTAGATTCATTCATTAGCAGTGCCTCTTACACCATTTAGGGTTAATTTTTCCGATTATAAGATTATGATTAATCGAATCAAAAGCTCTATTTCATCAAAGTGAAGAGCTAGATGTGGCATATGTTTTCAATGACAGTAGCAGTAGACCTGTTTTGTCTTAGCCGTTGTGTGAATTTGAAATTAGTTGATTTTTTCAAGATATCTTAACGTTATACTAAAGCTACAGGAACCAACTTTGCCACTATCGGAACATTCCACTAAAGAAGAGTTTATTAACGATATAAGATAATGGTATGGAAATCATACAAATAATGGTTTTTGAAACCATTCTGTTGTTTCTTCTAGACTTGCTGCCGACTTTGTAATTCTTTTCCGTATAAAATGCTCGAACTCTTGTGGCGTTGTGGGAATCATATAAAATGTTTTAGGAGAATTTATTAGTAGGTCTAATTTATCATAACTTGGTTCAGAGATAGAAAAATTCACAAACAAGTTATTGAAAACATTGCTTATTTGATCCATATCACATGTAAGGATATCTGCAGGTGTAACTGATTAGGTAAGAATAGTCTCACATGATTTATTCATTGATTCAATACTCATATTTCGAGACTCCTCCATAATGTTTCTTACAGTTTCCATTCTTTTGTTATTATAATTTAATATTGATTTTGCTATTTCAAACTTATAAACGATTTTTAGCGTTTAGTGTCTTGTTCTAATAACTTCATTACTACTGGACCTGCGATAGCTTAGTTAATTCACAAATTGCAAAGTAGCATTGTTTTACACAAACACATTACGTTGAGGAATAAATTCGTAGGAAACTTTGAAAATAATGTATAACGCACGAACATATTTTAATGATTCCATAATTCATATGCCCAGAATCCATATTACTGAAAGCTCACACTTGTTTCCACTTCAACCCTACAATGGCACAATGTCATGAAAGACAATCAAATGAACTCATGTTGAATACATGATCGCTTTCCTCAAATGATCACATGGACCGAAAGGAATCTCATTCAACCTAGAATCATGAATTTATATGCCTATAGTTTCAAGACATAATCGTCAGATGTAGCGTTCCTACATATTGGAAGCATTCATTGCTATCCCAAAAAAATTCCGCCACACATCTATCCATTGAAACTGAATGTTAGAGGTTTCATCGAAAATAGCGGCATTTCTGTATTGATGTGGATGATGGAAAAAATAAAAACCTCTTGGTTTACTAAAGAAGTTTGGTCTCAACGTTATCTTCACTTCAATTCCGTTGCACCAGCTTGTTATAAAAAAAAGTGTCATAAACAGCCTTACGGACCGCGCGCTAAAATTGTCCCACGCAGATGACC
This sequence comes from Endomychus coccineus, assembly GCA_958510875.1. Taxonomy (NCBI): domain Eukaryota; kingdom Metazoa; phylum Arthropoda; class Insecta; order Coleoptera; family Endomychidae; genus Endomychus; species Endomychus coccineus. Next base: position 48,579,528 of record OY294067.1, read on the forward strand.
ACCCCAAAAATTTAAATATTGTTCGTAATACACTAGAAATGAATGGCTACCCAAAAACCTTTTTCAATCCTATCATTAAAGAGAGAATAAACAAAATCTATAATGGCTCGTCTTATAAGAATAACATAAAAGGTATTACAGACAATTTTATAACTTTACCATACATTCCGGAGACCTCAGAGAAAATCAAGAAGTGTTTGAAAAAGTATGATATAAATGTTGCGCATAAACCTACTAACTGCGTTGGGAAATATTTCTCAAATCCAAAACCTGTAATACCTAAAGATAAACAAACCCACATAGTATATAAATTAAATTGTTTAGATTGTGATGGAACCTATACTGGGATCTCTAAACAATATTTACAAAAAAATGTATGGCCATAAATATAGCACAAGAAATAATAACTTAGAAAATTCCACCGCCCCTGCTAAGCACTGCTTTGATTATAACCATCAATTTGATTACAAAAATGTTAATATCTTAACTAAGGAAACCAATTATTATAAAAGATCTATCCTGGAGATGATTCACATAAAACGGGATTCCAAGTCTGTAAACCATAGGGCTGATACACAAAATCTAAGTCATATTTATACTAATTTGATTAACTAATCTCTTGCAAATTCCTACATACGTCTTTATAATTGTTGAAAATGTGGCGCAGAATTCTTATCAAATTTGGTGGATGCGCCAGACTAACCTACATGGTAATAAGATCTGCTTAAAGCGTGTGATGCAGGTTCCTTTGGTCAGATTTGTACTGTATCGCAGGATACAGCTACAAAAGTCTATTCATTCCAACTATATGGAAGAAAGAGTTCTGGAAGAAGAAACAGAATGGCTTTATAAAAGGTAATAACGGGAATCTTATATGAAACCTATCATAATAAGATTCTTGACCCAGTATGAATTATATATAAAAATTCTCGGGAAATAGGTCACAATAACACTTTGTTTTAAATATTCGTCTTTACGTACGTTTCGGTCTCACGACCATCATCAGAAGACTTACTATGTCTAAAAAGGGGGTTTATTAAAACTAATTATAGCACAAGCGTCCAAATCGCACAATTTAACTTCAATCAAAAGAGCCCACGCCGTCGAAACGAACAGAACCACGAATAATCGAAATTGTATCGTCAGAATTAAAGTATAAAAAATTTTTTTGTAGTAAGAATCCGCTATTCAGTAATATTATTAAAATATATGAGTGCATATTGATTGGTATTCTCACAACAAATGAGAAGAACGAAGTTATTTGTCAAGTATCTACTTTCGAAACCAGATGTGTAGGATTTATGACTAGGTACTTAAGAAATGTTACAGACCTGTACTGGGAAATTACTATTACTGTTTTTAGGAAGAATTCGTAATAGTAATTTCCCAGTACAGGTCTGTAACATTTCTTAAGTACCTAGTCATAAATCCTACACATCTGGTTTCGAAAGTAGATACTTGACAAATAACTTCGTTCTTCTCATTTGTTGTGAGAATACCAATCAATACGCACTCATATATTTTAATAATATTACTGAATAGCGGATTCTTACTACAAAGAAATTTTTTATACTTTAATTCTGACGATACAATTTCGATTATTCGTGGTTCTGTTCGTTTCGACGGCGTGGGCTCTTTTGATTGAAGTTAAATTGTGCGATTTGGACGCTTGTGCTATAATTAGTTTTAATAAACCCCCTTTTTAGACATAGTGAGTCTTCTGATGATGGTCGTGAGACCGAAACGTACGTAAAGACGAATATTTGAAACAAAGTGTTATTGTGACCTATTTTCCGAGAATTTTTATATATAATGAAACCTATCTGAAGAGATCAACAGATGGAAGAGCATATATAAGAAATTTAGATAATAGATAGGTCACAATTAGAGGTGAATACAGACGGCCGACCAATAACAACTGATGAAATAATATATTCTATGAAAATCACAAACATAAGAAAGCGGTAAGTCCAGAAGAGGTGCCAATAGAGTTTCTTCAACTGATTAACGATGACAATATACACAATCCTGTAAAAACCTATACAATACAATAGGTAGATCCAGTATCAAAATATATTATTGATTGAAATCGACAAAAGGAAACTGCCTAGGAAATAGAACACTGCAGAACGCTACACTACTGTCTAACTGAACTATTAGTGAATAGTTGGAGATTATCCTCAGTATTTTGAATCGACCCAGTTCCTAGTATCATTTGTTTCTGTTAGGCTCCTTTGATAACATGAATAAGTTCCATCAACTATGATGATTCGATGAACACGAATCGTACAAATTAATTTACACCTGGATGATTTATTTTCTTTGACCGTTACAACCAGAAGGGACGAATTATATCAATAGTGAAAAAGTATAACCGATGATGCTAGGAATACATCATTAATGTTCTTTTGGAAAAATGTAAATCCACAACCTTCACGCGACTATGGAGCTTAGCTTATAAACTATCGGAAAAAGTCTCAGCATTCGATGAGAGAAAAACTGAAACGTCTGGATTTGACAGATTCCCTCATTTCCGAAAGTTATAAGGATATGATAGTCAATTTAGTTTAGTTTGGTTTAGTTTATTTTTCTTTCTCAGATACAATATAAATACAGGAAAATATCTGGAAGAATACCTCAAAGAGGTGTAGAGCACGTCAAGTAAAAATTTTATATAAATATGAATTGCAATACATTTGTCATCGTAAATAAAAATAACAGTGGGTAAACAGATTAAAATGTGTATAGGTCCAGTATGTTAAAATCGAAACGATACATACAGATATGACTAAAGTGACTTAGAATACTTAGAAATAGGAATAGCTCAAATATCTTTGTCCGTAAAATATTCATTCAGTGAGTAGTAGGCTCGTTTTACAAGTAGAGATTTCAAATTGTTCTTGCGAAGATTTAATCGTAATTTTTTCAATGATTGGGGAATTTTATCATAAATTTTTATTATACTATATTGTACATTTTTCTGGAGATATGTATGATTAAGTTTATTGCAGATGTGGTTATTTTTTGTTCTTGTATTATGATCATGATTGTTGACCTGTTCCTGAAATAGATGCTGGTTTTGATGAGTGAAGATAACTGCTTCATAAATGTATAGAGCTGACAAAGTAAGTATATTATTTCCAATACATATTTCTTTGCAGCTTGTTCTTTGAGACAGGTTGAAGATGCCTCTAAGACATCTTTTTTGGGTGCGGAACACTCGCTCTACATCACTAGAACTACCCCAAAAAATCATCCCATATCTCAGTGTTGACTGCAGAAACGCATGATAAGCAGTTAACGCTGCTCCAGTGTTCACTAAGACAGAAATCCTTCAGGGCAAAACAATATCTCGATAGCGTTCTCACTACTCTATTTACTTGTTCATACCAATCTAATCATGAATCAATAATTATACCTAAAAAAGTATTATGGTTCACACACGCCAAATCAGTAACGGTATCAGCCGAAGTGCTCTTAATGGTCGATGTATATCCAAATTTGAGGACCTGAGTTTTATCTTTATTTATTCTTGAGTTATTTTTGTGGAAGCAGTCTTCAGCAGTATCAATAATTTGGAGTATATTCTTTTCTAAAATAGCATCCTCTTTTGATACCGTCATTGAATTGTCATCAGCAAACTGTTGTAGGTATTCTTTCAGTGATGCAGGTAGGTCATTTATCCTGGAAAGCAGGAGCCTCTTCTTTTGCGCGGAGCCTGAAAACCGCAACCAGGCGCGTCCCCAGGTGGCGGATAGGGGAATGCTCAAGGCCCTGTTGCCAGCAGGGTCAAGGGTAGGAGTAGACATACTCCCGCGGACCAACAGGCACCCAGACCCCGGATAGAATGTGGGACTCCCAGTCACATGTTCCTGACAAGAGGGTGACGGATAGATTGCGGCTGATACGGAGAACCATATGTTCCGGAAGAGTAAGTTATCCCATCATAGATAACTTACTGAAACACACAGGAAAGATCGACAAACAGATTGAATACTGAAACACAGGTACCATAATATTGGGAAAAACAATATTTTGGTACAAAACGAGACACCACAGGAAACATCCATAGCGCGATGGAGTACTGGAAACCCAGAAACCAGAACAACATGGTAAAAACGAAACAGTCAGGAAATATCAACGAACCGATAGAGTACTGAGACTGAGGGTACCTTAATATTGTGGAAAAGCAATATTTCGGTACAGATACATACAGGAAAGATCCATAACGTGTTCGAGTACTGGAACCCAGAAACCGTAACATCGGTAAAATACGAAACCTATAGAAATTTATCCACAGAGGATAAAACACTAAAACAAAAAAAAATACCGTAAAATTGGGTATCAACCATATTACGGTATAAACAAAACGTGAACATCTACGTAAACAACGAAGGTTGATATTTACGTTTAATCGACGTAAATATCACTAATAAACACCAAGAAAGAAACTCACCGCGATATAAAATCGACAAACTAAGAGAAAGACGCAGTCCATATCCTGAAGTAATGTGATAAACGGTCCCGGGATATGGATGAAGATATGAGAGGTTTTAGCAGGTATGCTCTAACGAACTTGAGTGAGTCCTGCACTACCTGAAGTGATAGATAAAGCTGACGGTGTGCATCAAGCATTTCCTCTCAACAGAAAAAAAAAAAAAAAAAAAAAGGTAGGTCATTTATATAAAGTATGGAGAGAAGTGAACACAATATGGAGCCTTGAGGGACACTCTCATGAGTTCTCTACATCTCTAACCTCATCTCCTCACCATTTGCCGTCTTAGAAATGGCATACTGTGTTCTATCTAGTAAGTATAACTGGATTAAATTAAATACCACTTCTCTGAAACCTAGCATTTCCAGTTTATTCAATAGAATGTTATGATCTACACTATCGAATGCCTTGCTTAAGTCGAGGCATATTAGTGAAGTCGCCCTGTCATTATTTAGTGAATTGATCTAGCACAAAGTTTCAAATATTGCTCATATTGTAGATTTACCTTTCCTAAATTCATGTTGGGTTTCAGATAGTATTTCAAATCGTTCCAAAAATATGATCAGTCTATTATATATAATTCTTTCTGATATTTTACTCAGATTCGGAAGCAATGCGATTGGTCTATAGTTTGAGATAGTGTCCAAATTACCTTTTTTATGAATTGGAAGTATCTGGACAATTTTTAGTTTGCTCGCAAATATGACTCCACTTGAACAATTGTTAATAATATGAGTCAATGGAGATGCGATTTATTTTGCCACATACGTCAATAATTCTATTGATATATCAAAATCCATCTGGGCCATGATTTGACCATATTGTACAACCGTTTTCCGAATAAGTCTAGAAAATGTCTCATTATTCTCTAGTAACTCCTAGAAAAAAGCCAATGTCATGACCATAGCAGGATTCAAGAGGGTTGTAGGTAGAACATCGGAGGGAATACTGACGACTTCAACTATTACCATTTCTAAGGAATGTATTCTCCAACAGTTAGATTTCTGAGCTACTGAGTAGCGAAACATGATGAAATTTGAATTAATTTTTTCCAGAAAGTTTTATTTGATGATCTGTAATGGAATGGTTACATTATCTCGAGGCAATCGATGTCCATGATCAGGATATTTGATTTGAAGTAGATTGGCACGTGCTGCGAGTTCAAAATGTTAGCTTCATAAAATAAAATGGTATATTATTTCCCGGTGACTTACATACCATTGACAGTAACGGTATAGCCAACTTCGCTTTTGAAGGAGTACGGACCAATGTTTTCTCCAACATATAGTGCAGCAGACGGTGCATGTTTGTAGATGTATTCATTTTCCACATATTTAGTTAGTATCTATATTAAAATTGTTGGTGTGCGCCTATATTGCTTGACGTAATTATGAAATTTCAATATAAAGCTACATAAAACAGGATATAATCTCCACGTTCATGATATCTCTTTCATTTTATACATTCATCACATCAAACAGGTTTCTAGCAGAGAAATTTTAAAATTCATGAAAATTTTTTACAATAGGAAATTTATTCAGCCAAAATATGAATATATGATTATTGACTCATGTGTATTATTCGATGACTTCCGTGAAACATTAGATTCTTCCCTATCTTCAGATTAGAAGGACGCAGTAGAATCACTGCTATTTGCGATATGAATAATCATATCTGTCTAGCGCACAAATTTCATAGATAGATATATTTATTTTTGTATTAAGTACATAGAATGTTTACCCGTGACATTTAAAGAAATAATAATCAAAATATGTATATTCGAGGGCAAGGTGAGAAGTTCCTGAAAAATGAAACAGATGACGCCACAATCGAAAATCCTATGGGGTTTTCTGATATAAAATCAATCCCATAATATTTAAAACTCCTCGTAAAAATGAAGTGTCAATATGTATGTATATTTATTATTCCATACAATTCAACTATCTTTTATCTATTAAAAATTATCTCCACGGCAACCTGCCTTCGCTAGCCAAGATCCTAGATCTTCTTCTCCCCTCGTTCACCGATACTTCTCTGCCATAGAACCTTTGTCATCGACTTATAATTAAGGGGCGCCACATTACTCCCCCACGAGCAATTTTGATACACTAAAAATTGCGAACATCGAGTCTATGACAAACAAAACAATTACGACAGAAAATAGAATAACATTGTTACTTGGGTGAATTTTGAGAAAAAGACACTTTCTTTTTGCTTTTGGGACCAGAATAAGCTCGGAGTGATTTAAAAGACTGGTCGTCCACTATAATTCCTTGTAGTGCAGCGACCTGCTGTGTTCCAATATTTCCGGTATCTGAACAAGAAGTTGCTTGCTGAGTCTCCAAGTTTGCTGCTGCTTCAATAAAAGCTGGCTTAAGCCGATCCAGATTAACGTTTGTGTCTATTCCATTTAGGTCTAGAGTAAAAACATAATCAGAAAGACGCATCACTATCCTATAAGGACCTTCGTATGGATGCTCCAATGGTTTCTTGACACGATCCACTCTAAGAAAAACATGTGTGCAAGTATAAAGATCCTTGTGAATGAAAATTTTCCTTCTATGATGATGAGCTGCAGGAGTAGGACAAATTTGGCGCATCCTCTCCCTGAACTTCTCTACGAATATTTGAGGATCAGGAGACATATCTTCGTTAACAAAAAATTCGCCCGGAATTCTAAGAGTCGTACCATACACCAACTCCGCTGCCGTTACTCCAATGTCTTCTTTCAAGCTTGAACGCAAACCTAGAAGAACTGTTGGCAAAATGTTGACCCACTCTGATGTGTTGTGACATTTCAATGATGCTTTGAGAGATCTATGCCATCTCTCTATCATCCCATTTGCTGCCTGCTGCAACCAACCAGATGTGCTAGAGCCTTGAAAAGCAATGATTCGAACTGAGATCCTTGGTCACTGGTGATTAATGATGGAGCTCCAAACCTAGAAATCCAAGTGCTATAAAATACCTCAGCTATGGTATTAGCCGTGATGTCTTTAATCGGTGTCGCTTCAGGCCAACGTGTAAATCTATCAATCATCGTTAAAATATAAGTAAAACCTTGCGATTTTACTAGCGGACCAACGATATCGATATGTACATGACTGAAACGAGTGTCTGGAACCTTAATTTTCCCTATAGGAAGTTTCATGTGTCGACTGACCTTGCTCCGTTGGCAAGCTAGACAGGAACGAACCCAGGTTCCCACATCTTTAGCCATACCAGGCCAAATGTACCTCTTTTGCAACATTCTCCTGGTAGCCCTACTCCCTGGATGTGACAAATTATGTAACGACTCAAAAATTAGCTTCCTAAGAATTTTTGGAATGTAAGGTCGAATTTCTTTGTTTGAAATATCGCAAAAAATTTCTTCATCACTGTCATCCACTCTACGTTTGCGGAGCACTAAGGCAGTTTTGCACTTCAATAACTCCTGCAATTCCTGATCGTCCTTTTTGTGCATGGGCAAGTTCCCTGGCAGATACAACAACAGGTAAAGTAATATTCTCAATCTGAGAGAGTGCATTTGCTACAACATTGAATTCTCCTGCTATGTGTATTATGTCGGTCGTAAATTGGCCTATATAATCAAGTTGTCGAAGCTGCCTAGGAGATGCCTTTTCTAGTTTTTGCTTGAATGCAAATATCAAAGGTTTGTGATCCGTTCTGATAATCAGACTGCTGAAGATGGCCTGCAATTTTCGATCGTATGCACTATATCGTCGTTGGGTTCCGCTGAGTTTTTTTGAAAAAAAAACCAATAGGTTCCCAACTTCCCTCTACGAATTGTTCTAACACAGATCCAACTGAAGTGTCAGATGCATCCGTAGTAAGAGCCAAAGTTGCGTTCTCAACAGGATGACGAAGAAGTGTTGCCTGTACAAGTTGCTTCTTACATTTCTCAAATGCTTCTTCGGCTGCTGATGTCCAGATAATAGGAGTTTTATCCTTCTTTCTGGCGCCTTTCAAGAAGTTATGAAGAGGACCCTGAGTCTCGGCTGCATTCCTGATGAATTTTCTATAAAAGTTGACAATTCCTAGAAACTTCCGAAGCTCAGAGATGTTAGTAGGTTTGGTGTAGTCTACTATTGCTTGAACTCTCTCCGGCAAAGGCTTGGTTCCTTGCATGTTGATCAGATATCCCAAATATTTCACTGACGCTTCACCAAATACACACTTAGCAACATTAATTGTAAGTCCAAACTCTCGTAATCTCTCCAAAACTATCTTCACATGTTTTCTATGCTCTTGTGGATCTTTGGAAGCTATTAAAATGTCATCTATGTAAACAAAACAAAAATTTAAGTTACGTAAAGCTGAGTCAATATATCTCTGAAATGTTTGTGCTGCATTTCGCAGACCAAAAGGCATGTATAAAAACTCAAAAAGACCAAAAGGCGTCGTAACTGCTGTTTTCTGGATGTCCTCCGGAGCCATAGGTATCTGATGGTATGCCCGTGTTAGATCAATCGTTGAAAATATGGTGCAACCTCTGAGCCTGTGAGCAAAATCATGTAGATAGGCTATGGGGTACTTATCCGGAATCGTTGCTGCATTTAGGGCCCGGAAATCTCAGCATGGTCTCCACTCACCTGACGCGACGACTTCTTCACTAAGTGTAGAGGACTGGCCCAGGGACTGCTGGACGGTAGGCAAATCCCCTCGTTAAGCATGAACTCAAAAGCTGCTCTGGCATCCCTCAACTTTTCTGAAGATAACCTTCTAGGCCGGTGCGCTATAGGAGGACCTTGTGTCAAAATATGATGGAATACATTTTGTTTTGCTGCTACCATTGCTTTACCTGGAACAGTAACCTCACTAAACTCATTAAGAATATCCCGATACTCATTATCTCTTGAAACAGAAGTGACGCTTTCATATGGCTCTTTGGTGATTGTAGCTAGAGTAAAAAGGTTGGTGTTTTTATCAACTAACTTCTTACCCCTAAGATCAACCAATATGCCAAAGTGCCGCAGGAGATCTGCTCCAATTATTGGTTGTGTCACGTCAGCTATGGTGAAGATCCAATTCATGGAACGTCGTAGTCCTAGATCGAGATTGATGAGTTTTTCAACATAAGTGTTGATCGTTGAATTGTTGGCTGCAAAAAGCTTAAATTTGACTGGCGAATATGGTTTTCCTACCAGAGACTTGGGAATAACCGATATATCGGCCCCGGTGTCGATGAGAAACCTAATTCCGGTTTTCCTATCCCTTATTAACAAACGGCTTTTTCCTATTCTATCATTATTGTCGGCTTCGACCGCTTGTTCTCGAAGCGACTTAACTAGTTTTCCGAATTCTCCTTACCCCACCTACATGGTTCTTCGCATTTCTTAGCCTTATCTTTGAAACGATAATGATAAAAACAATAGGGTTTTTCTATCTCACCGAGCCTAGACTGTGAACGCGAACGATTCTGTTGTCCCCGTGATAGGGAACGCGAACGTCGGTCAATCTTAGCCTCAAGTTTTTTGAAAAGATTAACTATCAATGCTTCTACTGAAGGGTCAAGCGTAGCGACAGTACTTTTGCCAACCACGGCTCGTTGGATTGACGAAAATCCCTGTGGTTGTTGAAAATCTACTATTTTATCGGCCATTCTCGCAATTTTATCAAGATCAACTTCATCGGAAATGGAAAGAATGCAACGTGCTTGTTCTGGCAATTGTTCAATGAACGAAGTTTTGAGGACTGAAGCACTTACCCGGTTTCCAGCAAGATTGCGGAGCTCATCCAAATAGTGTGAGGGTTTTTTCCTTCCGAATTCTGTCCCTGTAGAATTCTGCGCAGTCGGGATTCTTCTTATTCAAAAAATGCCGATATTATTTTTGCTTTTATTGCTTCATATTTACCTTCATGGGGAGGATTTTTCGCTAACGACAAAATATGAGGTGTGAATTCTTTGTCCGCGTAGGTAATGATATATTCAAATTTGGTTTTGTCCTTTGTGATACCGTGAATATTGAACGCCGATTCCATTTGAGCAAACCAAAATCCTGGATCATCGCGGATAAAGGGAAATTTGGTAATTCTCGATGCCATAATGCCGCCGATCTGCTTCTTCTTGTCCACCTCTAAATCCTCATTGTCCGCTATTTCCGAGGATCACGTCGGGGTCACCAATTTATGAGGTTTTCTGATATAAAATCAATCCCATAATAATTAAAACTCCTCGTAAAAATGAAGTGTCAATATGTATGTATATTCATTATTCCATACAATTCAACTATCTTTTATCTATTAAAAATTATCTCCACGGCAACCTGCCTTCGCTAGCCAAGATCATAGATCTTCTTCTCCCCTCGTTCACCGATACTTCTCAGCCATAGAACCTTTGTCATCGACTTATAATTAAGGGGCACCACAATCCCATGTGACATTTGTGATGTACCATCTTTAACTAGAAAGCATTAAAGTTTTCAAACTAATATGTCATTCAGTTTTGTTTTGACACCCATCGAAAGCAAGCAAACTTGAACCTTTTTGTAAGCATGGAAAAAAGTGAATTTCACGTCTTGATTGAACATTCTTTTTTGCATGAAAAACATCACGCAAACCAAAGCATCGCTTTTCGAAGATCATGGGGATTCTTCACCATCGATTAAATCGATTCACAAGTGGCTTACCGATTTTCGTTGTGGTAGTATGACCACAAAGCACGCCGAATGTTCTGGTCGACCATTCGAGGTTACAACGCAAAAAATCATCAATAAAATCTATGGTATGATATTGGCGATCGGTGAGTAAATTTGCCGAGATTGCTGAGGCTATGAGCATCTCAACCGAATGGTTACGGAACATTTTGCATTCATTTTTCAATATGAGAAGACTATCCGCCAGATAGCATTTGTTCTTGGTTGACATCAAGGGGGCAACTTCAAAGGAGAGTTTGGCGATGTTCAAGCGCGATAAGAAGGACTTTTTGCGCCGTTCCGTAACCGTGGACAAAACATGAAGCAACCATCACAACATACCAGCAACTAAAGAACAGTCGAAACAGTGGACTTGTCCTGGTGAATCGAAGCCGAAAAAGGCCAAAGTGGGTTTATCGGCCAACAAAGTTATGGTGACAGTTTTCTTGCGATGCACACGTATCGTCTATATCGATTACTTTGAAAGAGTCGAAACCATCACCGGCGTATATTATGCAGAGCTGTTGGATCGATTTGACGCCAATTTGAAGAAAAAGCGGCCGCATTAAGCAAAGTAACAAGTGCAACGCACAGGTCCGCAGCCGCGATGGCAACATTGCATGAATTGCGCTATGGATTGGTCATTCACCATGTTCTCCAGATTTGACCCCCTGCGATTCTTATCTATTTCCAAACTTGAAGAAATGACTCGGCGGAAAGAGATTTGGCTCCAACGATGAGGTCATCACTAAAACGAACGCCTATTTCGAAGGATTGCCGAAATCGTATTATAATAATAAATTGCCCTTATTTTGTACCAAGTCAAAATGAAATACAATTTTAAAAAGAGAGGGGTGACGTTTAGCTTATGCTACTCATAGTTAACCTCTAAGAAACAATAAAATAAAGAGAAAAAGTACAAACCTACTCATCGAAATTCAAGCTACCAAGCAAAAAGGGGAAAAATAATAATCTAGTGATCTAAAATTCGTTACAAAGAAAAGAAATAGATTTATCCAATAGTAAATAGTTCAGTAGCGCTGATTCAAGTTTCCTCTTGATAAAACCTTCTGCATCTGTTTTGAACGCAGGGGTTATGGAATTATATATTTCAACTGCATTGTAGGTGAAACATCTATTCGACCAAGCAAGACATAATTCAGGCAAGTTTAAATTGTAAATATGACGTATGCAGCATTCATTCAAACTTCCTCTATATATTAGTCTACTTTATGGTACCGGGGAGTGAAGGTGGAAAGTACATGAAAGAACAACGACCTCATATAATACCTGAATAAATTTTTGATCCTAAGCCATCCCAGATTATTGATTGTAGCAGATTTCTTGAAGACGATATTTAGTAGTTTGAAACAAGCAGGGGAAATACAAAACTAAACCGTTAAGGATAGATAATAGTTAAAATTTATTAATTTCCTATGCCCATATAACTGTCTTGAGACAAGGTAGGACTTTTTAACCAATAACGTTATATACTCCTCGGAGTAGAATTTGCAGTCAAATATCATTCAAAGATTCCTAGCGCTATTTGAAGCCTTTAGAACCTGACTCTGAATCTTAAGCTGGATATCAGTACCTTCCTTCGCATCAGTCATCAGACCAGAATTAAAGATAATGTGGCAGCATTTGATCGGGTTCAAAGTCAGATTGTTGTTTGAGTACTTTTCTAAGAACATGAGATCGTCATTAATAAGATTAGATGCATCCTCAGATTAAGATGGGTCATATGCAAGATGCAGCTGGGCGTCATCAGCAAAAGACTGTATACTGACATATTTAACAGAAACAGTATATAGAATACATATATGAGATACAGAGTTGCGTCTAATAACTACCCCTGTGGCACCCCGGACGTTACCTCTGAAGCGTCCGATAGCTCACGGTTGAGCTCAACCCTTGGCCATCGACGATATAAGAACGGAAGAATCCCATCGCCGTATGATCTAAGCCGAGAAATTCAAGTTTGGCAATCATAAGATCGTGGTCAATACTGTCAAAAGCCTTTGAGTATCAAGGAGGACCAAAGAAGTAACCCAACTATTGTCCAGTGAATTAATGATATCGTCATTAAGTTTGCCGTAATAGGACTGAAACCTTTACGGAAACCCGATTGATGATAATATCATTTTGAACAACATAATCATATATTTGTTTCGCTACAAGAATTTTTGACATAACTGGTTAGATGCTAATGGGCCGCAGATCATTCCAAGACTCAGACTTGGTCTTTTTGGAGGTATGTTCAATGATAGAGTGTTTCCATACCTGTGGAAACCGACTTTCACAGCAATTTACAATAAGTGTCAAATAGGGGGCTATAAAGGTGAATACAATTTTAACATTTTGGCCGAAATGAAAGCATTTCCCTGAACATTTGATTTCAAACCCAAGATAATATCTGATTTTACCGATAGTTGAGAGCTGACGTGAGAAATGAAGTGAGAAATGAGTTTATTTAGTCTGTATTTTGAGGCAGTATCTTGGCAGTTATCTGTTGAAGTATAGACTGAAGGTAAGTGATAATCAATGTGGTTGGTTTTACATAACTGTAAAGGACTATATTTGGAAGGGATCGAGTGTATCGGGCTACAAGGAAATAATGTTGAGGAATAAAATAAGTTTTGATCAAATAAATCATTCCTTGTTTCGTTTTTCAGGGACTGTTCACCTTACCCTCGTATTATTACACCAAAGAAAAATACTACCGGGATATCAAAAATTATCTTGGTCAAGGGTGATTGTGGAATCTAAAACGTGTGTCTTACTTTATGTTTGAAATATGTCACTGTCACACTGACATCATCAATAACCTACAAATTTCATACCTATTTATTTCAGTTGTAAAACAATAATAAACTACAAATTATGAAATAACGGTTTTAGTAACAAGAAAAACTAAATTACAGTAATTGTTGGAAATGTCCCCCTTTTTGTTCGTTGCACATTAACTAGCGCACCCGTTCGAAAATAGGCTCCAATCACCTTACCCTCGTATTATTACACCAAAGAAAAATACTACCGGGATATCAAAAATTATCTTGGTCAAGGGTGATTGTGGAATCTAAAACGTGTGTCTTACTTTATGTTTGAAATATGTCACTGTCACACTGACATCATCAATAACCTACAAATTTCATACCTATTTATTTCAGTTGTAAAACAATAATAAACTACAAATTATGAAATAACGGTTTTAGTAACAAGAAAAACTAAATTACAGTAATTGTTGGAAATGTCCCCCTTTTTGTTCGTTGCACATTAACTAGCGCACCCGTTCGAAAATAGGCTCCAATCATGAAAATTTTGTGCTATGTGGTAAGAGGCATGATTCGAAAACTCGATTAGAAAATTTCAGCACAATGACGTAACAGATTCTGACACAACAAAACATATTCAAAAATTTGAAGTAAGACACACGTTTTACATTCCACAACCACCCTTGACCAAGATAATTTTTAATTTGTAGTTCATTATTGTTTTACAACTGAAATAAATAGTTATGAAATTTGTAGGTTATTGATGATGTCAGTGTGACAGTGACATAATTATTTCAAACGTAAAGTAAGACACACGTTTTAGATTCCACAACCACCCTTGACCAAGATAATTTTTGATATCCCGGTACTTACTCACTGACTGACTCACTCATTTCGAAATCTTCGAAATTATAGACCGACCTGAAACTTGGTAGATGTGTTCCTTTCATGACGTAGGCACCCGCTAAGAATGGAGGATTTTTGGAAACTTCGATATATTTTAACGTTTGTGACTGCTGATATGATCCCGTACAATTTACACGACGTACAGATCCATAGATTAATGGATTTTTATCATATATGCTAGGCAAAATACAATACAACAAGAGGTGATAAATCTATTGTTGTTGCGATAACAAAATGTATATTTCCTCAACAGGTTATTGTGATGGAAAGGAACAACGAACCGTGTATACCATCCCAGTGGTGTTTTACTCAAGATGGAAGGATTTCAATTTAACTAGATTCTTTGATTCGTATTTTTCGTAGTGGTGATGAAATATCTGTTCCAATGTCGCTCACTGGATCGGCATCTCGCTCAACATGCAAGAAAGTGAGGGAACAAGTAGCTTCAGACATCCTCCAATTTTATAATAATTATTGTAGACTGTATATATAATGAATTAAGTTACGAACTTATTTGGTTGCGAGAGTAAAAGATAATTTTATTAAGGCTGGATGAGGTTATTGAAACTGACAAGTGATACTGATTTGAGGAAATGTTATTGATTACAAAATATAAAAGAATCTTCTCCTGTAGTACGCGTATTTGAACAATATTGAATGAGTTCGATGTAATATTAATCAATTACATATCCTTAATTTGTACTCTTGCTTATCACTTTTACTACGTAGCTTTTACCATTGAAATGTTTAAACAACGCGTGACAAAGAAACATTAGATAATAACTCATTCACAAGCGGAACGTCATCTCTGCTATCGTTTGACAAAAATTTCAGTTTATAATTCATTTATGGACTTGGAAGTATAACTGGTTTGGCTGTTGTCAGTTGTCAGACTGTTGGACTATTCTTTTTTCTACTTTGTCCGAATAAAATCATTATCATCCGTATTATGAATTTATTGCACATTATTTATGAGGTCTAACAGAAAATAAAATGCCTTCTTTGAAAAAAATGAAACAATTACAAAATTCAATATGATACAATTATTACAAATAAACTCTACACTGAATAGCTCAAACTTACAAAGGAACATACCTGTTATACATGAACAGATATGCCCAAGGGGGCTGACTTGATCACTAGGAAATGAGATTATTCTAGGCTAACTCAATGAATGCAAGAATACAGGTTGTTACATGGATTCAAATCTAATAATCAGTTAACGACAGGTGGTTTGAGCGAGAAGAGATTAAGAAACGAAAAATTTTAAAGATCTACCTGTTTATTAAGTAAAAGAACACTGTGCTTATATTTATTATTTTCTGAGTATTTATATTGAATGTACGTTCATTTACAACATGTAAGATTTAAAAGTTTTGATTAAATTAGTGGCTTGCCTCTAACAAATGTTTTTGATTCAAGTTTTTTTTTTCTATAACTATCAAAATATTCACCCACTCTATTAGAGAAAGACCTACTATTCTGACTTTTATACAAGCTTGGACAAAATCCACAATTTACTTAAGATTTCACTCTTTCTTTCTGACTTAACTTGTTCATTTATTTAAGGTTGACTTAGTATGTCAATATTTCTAAAAGAAGTAGTTAAATTGATATTCATAATCTTTGAGAGTTCACACTGTGGATACACTATACCACTATGAATAAGAAACAATCACCCTTATTTCCTTAATCCAGGTAAGGTAGTAAGGACTTTTCAGCTACCAAGTAGCCCTCAGAGTAAACTAAATTACAAAACAGGTACATTTTGAGTTCTAATTAAGTTTACTCGGATGATGGCCACTTAGTAGCTGAAAGGTCTTCACTACAACAACAGTATTTTTAGAGGTCAAGGGTAATTGTTTTTTATTTATACTGTACATTCATATTGTTCAGTTCAGGTTTTATATCATCCAACATTTTGCAAAGTCTATAATTCTTCTATAGTTTTCAGATTGACTCAACTAATTTCTATTCATATCAATGATTTTTACAGGTAAGAGATGGAAATTGTTCCAGCTCGCTTTTTTTAATAACTCATAGTATGAATAAAATACTTTTGAATCGGTCTAGTGTAAGACCCTCTATATTGATATGTTAATAAATGTCTGGAGGGGACCCTCACGTTTTGGTGTCCATTCCACTCCTCAGTACAAAGTGTTATTGTCACTTGTTAATATTTTGAGCTGGTCTGGGACCATTGCACGACTCTATAAAGTATTTAACAAGGCTTTGTGTCTAGAGGGGACCCTCGCGTTTTGGTGTCCATTGCTCTCCTCAGTACAAAGTGTTATTGCTAAATGATCTAGATCGGTAGCATGGTTGCTACGGTATTGAGTGTATAAGTATAACTCGATACATCATTTGTTCAGGCATTAAAGTTTTCAGTAAAACAAGTTTAAAGGTAAATTGTTTATGATAATCAGATTAATGGTAGTGGTTGAGCAACAGCTCAATATTCAAAGTTTTAAGATGTTTACTAAGTCACTGCACTCATGTCTAGTAGTAAAGTCGAGTCACTGTAAAATGGGTATGCTCACAAGCGTTAATTCTTCCCAGGTATGCCATTGACCATCCTGAAACAAGAGTCGCTCAATCGTCCAGTTGTTCTCACAAGGTGGTTATTTTATTAATATTTTGGCTAAATGTTATTTTACCATGAATTGTAATTTTCGATTTTATCATGTCATTAGGGTTGATTAATATTATAAATAGTCTATACTAAAGTGATGCCTTTTAAATTCAATCAAACCAGATTGAATGTCAGTCAGGGAATACACCTCTTACACTAGGCTGTTTCGAAGTCCAAATTGAAACAACTATATGTTTATAGAATATAGAACTGCAGACTTAGACATACATCAAATGTGCAACTAAATGTGCTTCCAAGAACAACGCTATCTTTGGATTTTATACAGAACTCATCCTTGAATTTTTGAAGAAAATCATCACAACCTGGAAAATATCGAATATTCCAGAATATTTGCATGAGGAGCATTTCCCTATCAGAACGTATTGCGCATTGTTATAAACACCTTTGGTATGTTGTTTCTTGGAAGTATACGATACCCGAATGCACATATTTTTTCCCTCGAGGAAGTTTTTGAGACAGTATAATCATTGATTATATTGATCAATATTTTAACCAAGATATAACATATTTTGAAATTTTTTATTCAGTTCTTCACCATCATGTAATATAGTACCGGGATATCAAAAATAATCTAGTGGTTGTGGAATCTAAAACGTCTTAGTTTACGTTTGAAATAATTATGTCACTGTCACACTGACATCATCAATAACCTACAAATTTCATACCTATTTATTTCAGTTGTAAAACAATTATGAACTACAAATCAAAAAGTATCTTGGGCAAGGGTGGTTGTGGAATGTAAAACGAAATGTAAACTTTGAACCTTTTACAAGGTCGCAATAGCCACAAACAGGGTCGAAAACTGGTTCAAATTGGTTAATTTTCGATAAATCGAATGACGTTCACGTGAGGAGTGCGTAGCTCGCGAGTTAGAAAAGTGCAAATCTTCGGAACATAGAACGTCTTTACGAGGACTTTTCGTATGCGGTTTTCGCTCCATGTCGTTAGTTTATGAACGGGGCCAACTAAAAAGCATAGTCTCGGGCCCCAAATTGTCGATTAAATAGGAAAATTTAATTAAAACAGAAACAGGCACTTTCAGGTTTCAGCTACGCGCGTCTAACGTGCGACGTACCAAAGGGAATTTTGTAGCTACTAAAATATACCCAAAAGCGGTTAAAAGCTAGCGGCCTATAGCCGAAAACACTTTATTACAACTGGCGCCGGCCGCACGGGGCATAAAACGGCCCTAAACTAACAAGATCGAAGTAAAAAGTATAAACTCTAACTGACGCGTAGCGAGCTCCTCGAGGCATATGTCAAAATGATTACATTCGTAGCTAATTACATAGGACGTCTGGCGTTCATGCAATTGTGTTTTTATACAATTCGAACCTTCTAATTTCGATAGGCCATGTGAAATAGTTCTGGAATATTTTCATTTAAGTCCCATGTATGATATAACTTTGATGTTTGAACTTCTGACCATAATATATTAGTATTTTAGGTTAGAGACCTTGAAATACGTTGAGAAATTCATACGCATATTTTTCAATCCCTGTTATACCAAAGCCAGAATGAAAGAGAATTCTTACGATAATTAATTAATTCTCATTTCATACAAAAATCAATCGATGCTATTATATGGTAACCATAGTGATTTCCACGTTTGTTGATTATGATAGTTTCCTATCTCTCCTATCTGGCTTAAAGATCTGAGAAATTATGTTATCTTATTATAGCGATAATGATTCTTGACCTAGGTATGGATTAATAGTAAAATTTCGATAAATATGTTACATTAGCACCTATATCTATTATTTTTTCGTTTAACAGACGTTTCGGTCTCATGATCAATATCGGAAGACGTTTGAAAATTGATTCACATCAACTTAAGCTTAAGATTTCTTAAACTAACTGTACTGAACTGAGCGTCTGTATCGCATCAGTTCCAAATAAAAATATATATGTCGCAACAATCACTTTATTTGATGTGAAACAGTTTTCAAACGTCTTCTGATGATAGTCGTGAGACAGAAATGTAGGCAAAGACGCAAGTATAACAGATATAAATGTAAATGTGACATATTTCACAAGAATTTACATATTATTATGTATAATTCTATTTTTTGGTTATAAACCATAGAAACACTTACTGAAACAACGCTTTATTGATTAAATGTCACCAGTATTTCATATGTTTGAACTGAAATATATATTCCATGACAAACAGAAAATTCACGATGTGTGGAAGCAGTAAAATATGAAGAACACAAATTTACACTTTGATAAATAATAACAATTGCATATAGTTATTCCTCAAAAAGAAACAATCCATTTAATAGTCTTAATAAATATTGAAGCCCTCTTTCTACCTCACCAAAACGGTCCAGTACTACTCCTAAAGATTTTGCATTTCATCATGACAAGGGATCAATTTTATATTCTACGTAATTTCCAAATTTCCAGGGAGTGGCAATTGCCTCTAGCCCTTTCGCTTCCGGGCGCCTATGACCGTTATCATGGGTCAGCAAGAATGTTACACTGATTCATTTATGTACTAGATGATAATTTTCAATTCTGCTTGAATTATGCTCAGTATAATTATAATTTGATTCGAACGGACTTGATTCTATTTGGTATTGGTTCAACTACGGGAACACTTTCCAAATGTATCTACTTCTAAACTGTCGCTATGATACCAGTGACCAAAGAGTTCTATATATAGAGTAGGAGTAGACAACTAAGCCTTTCACTGGTATCTTAACGAACGTTCTGTCCTTCTCGCACATGTACTGCGCTCTCACTCGCACGATGTGCGCGCGTTATACTTATTCTTGTATTCTTATACTCTTTGTGATAGAAGGGGAGACCTTTGCGAGAAGGACAGAATGTCCGACTAGTTACGAGCGCTTTCCTATGCTTAACACACTACTTGTCTACTCTATATATAGATCTCTTTGCCAGTGACTGGTTTTAACAATATCTAAAAACTTATTTTCTACAATTGATTCCATATTAGTTATGAACAAAATCGTCTTAGTGAATTCATCAGCATAGAACTTACCTATTCAATTTTGAATCGAGGTCGGTGATATTTGTGTCAATTAAGGGGCAATAACCGTATAACTTGGTGAGAAATTGTTAGGAAATGTTCAGCGTTGTATAAATTGATTCCTAGTGTAGAGTTTAGTTCCCAATGTTTTGAAGGAAGTTTCTCGATATTCGAAAGCTAGTAAATCAAGCTGGATAGGTCGAAACTATTCCTGTGCTGTTTTTCCCACTTAACGTGGTCGAAATTAGCTGATAATTATAAACATAATGCGCTGAAATAATCCTCCGATATTTTGAGACCTGTCTTCTATACATTTTTCTGTACCATTTTGGAAATCTTCTCCTTGTGTTCATGTTGCTTCATAATATTTCAACATTCATTAATCTCTCGTGGTTGTCATATTCAATGGGCAAAATCGCTTCAAGGAATGTATCATTAGATGTATATCATTGCTCATAGATTATCTCATCAATTACTTTAATTAACGTTATCAATACAAGTAAGCATCATTCTAAATAATCAAACATGATGAGAAATTTCAATCGGTTATAGACGGTAGCATGAAAAAAACTTCCAATACATCTGAAATTGTCTGAAATCCTCTTCGGTGCAAGTATCTCATTAATTTGATCTATTCTTATCCATGTCTCAGGTGCGTCTTATATTATTCAATAGCAATCGAAATCGTGCGTGCTTTCTCATGTGTCCCCGAGAATATGGCATATTTCTGATACGTAATGCACAACCTAATGCATATTTTGATTTGAATTATGAGATATATTCAGGTGATTTATTTGAGAAAACCATTGTTCACCAAAGCAAATGGTGATCGTTAGCGTTAGATAAAAACGCAATGTAATTTGAACACTTGGAGAAATATAACGTAAATCATCTTCTACAACATTGCTGTAAGATTCAGAATTGACTGTTTTACTTTTGATAAGCTATAAAAGAGTTCACACTTTGGATATAGTATAAAACTGTTGATACGAAATAATCACCCTTATCCCCTAAAAATTCTATTAAAGTTACTGAGGACCTTTCGGCTACCAAGTAGCCATCACCAGAGTAAACTAAATTGTAAATCAAAATGTACCTGTTTGAATAGTATTTGGGGATAATAATGTAAACAATGGGTTACCCTCAGCTATAGATGAATCAGAATTCAATAAATTGCTTTCCCGTTTATACATTTCCACCCCGGAATTTCCTAGATATTTGTCCGTATTGCGTTTTAAAAGTGATAAACTTTGTAGAAATGGTGTAACCTGTATTCAAAATATGTTAGACTACGGCTAATTTTCCACCATTATCTTTCTTTATATGTGTGAAACGTTCCTTATAACGAGTTAAAGTGTTCCTTCTAGTTTGACCCACATAGAGTTTTGAACAAGACTCACAATTGATTTTGAACACGCTTAATAGCCAATTTGATCCACTGAAATTCACTGTCGAAATAGAAACAGATAATCAGCTTCTTCTCCTTGATATTAACATTATGAAAGATGGTAATCACTTGGATTTTGACATATACAGAAGACCCACTCAAACAAATAGAAATACCCTTGCAGATTCAGCTACACCATTTAGATATGAAATAGTTCCATCTAATAGTCTTGTCCATAGATTATTGAACGTCCCCTTGAGGCAGCAAAATTATAACAATGAAGTTGAGAAACTTCAGAAAATTGCGTTGGATAATGGTTACCGCAAATCTTTGATCAATAATTCAATTTCTGAATATAAGAGAAAATTGGAACGTATTCAACTAACCAAATTAGAACCAGTACCTTCAAATACTTCAACAAAATTCAAAAGTTTCACTTATCATTCTTCAGTAATTAATAAATTCCAGTTACTCTTCTAAGTTTGCAATACAACCAACTTATAGATGTAAGAACAAGCTAAAACACCGTTAAGGCAACACCATTGATAAAGTTTTCGATTTGGATAAACAATTGTGAGTCGTGTTCAAAATGGTATGTGGGTCAACCTAGAAGGAACATTTTAACTCGTTATAAGCAACATTTTCCCCATATAAAGAAGCATAATGGTAGCCGAACATCATTTCTCAACAACGTTTATCACTTTTAAAACAGACACATATCTACGTAAACGAAAAGCAATTTATTGAATTCTGATTTATTACCAGCTGAGGGTAACCCATTGTTTACATTATTATCCCCAAATAGTATTTAAACAGGCAAATTCTGATTTATAATTCAGTTTACTCTGATGATGGCTACTTGATAGCCGAAAGGTCCTCAGTGCTTTAATAGTATTATTTCCCATCAATAGTGTTCCACAACAATCTCATAAGATTCAGAATGATAGAATGTTTTAATTTTGGCTTTCCGATTGCACATATTAATGAATTTATAACTCATCAATATTTATGCTCAAGTCTTCAGCATCACTTCTCGTCCCACTGCAAATATAGCATTAACCCTCTATAAGAGATAATCTACTAATTCGATGTCACATCAGAGCAGGCTACTATCCAACAGAAGGGAACTATGTAACAGAAAGGTAATAAGTCCTAAATTAGGTAAATTCCGAATATTACTCTATTTGTTCAATTGTTTACATGTTATATCAACAAGTTGTATAATAAGGTTGATATAACATACAAAGTGGATCACATGTGTTATAATGCACCGTAAGCAAGGTTATCTTATTGTTGATACATCATCCATGTCAAGATCGATACGAATGAATGTTATGGAGTGACGTATCAACAATTTCTTGGTCCGATTACAATACTTCCCTCATACTATTACTAGGTATAGTGAGGGAAATAAAAATGTATCACACATTTCCAATCTAGAGATCCTCCGAAAATAATTTCGTTGTGAACACAGTTTAACGTTCAATTGTTCTCAACAGAGCAAATTTTTTCATTACAAACGAAATGTCTTTTCTCGAATCCCCAAATATTATAGAAGTGCGTATCTAACGGAACAGTCGTTTTACTGGCGATACGAGTCGCACTTTCGTATACTCGACAGTATTGCTCCCATTAGGATTATTAAAACGCGGCATGCAGTGTGAAACCTGCTAAGGTATCCATTATGGTGCAAAGCTCATTATTATTTCACTTTGTTTTTCGTTTGCTACTAGATTGGTGAACGTGATTTTCCTACCTTATTGTCAGTGGAATAGCGAAAATGATCTACCAGTTCTCTCTAATCATGTACTTCTACACTCAGTTCAGATGGTGGAAGCGCCCAACAAAGTTTAGCTGCATTCTAGAATAATTCAAGTAGCTCATCGAGAAATTTTATCATATATGGAATGTTAATTATCCAAGATAAACCAACATTCTCTATTTCGACTTTTGTTTACTTCCAAAAATTTGACTGAAATAGCTTCCTTGGAATGTGTCCTCGAAGTTCTATAAACCTTTCGAAAACATCTTATCCCGATCCGATTTCACTGAAAATGCTCATTGAGTATTTTCAAATTTCATTGAAATGATCTTACCCATACCTTACAGTATCAGGCGATATGTACTGATCATTTTATTTTTCAATGGGGAAAACTGTACTTAAGAGGTCAAGGTGAAAAGTTCCTGATAAATGAACCAGATGACGCCACAATCGAAAATCCCATATGACATTTGTGATGCACCATCTTTAACCAGAACGCATTGGAATTTCCAAACTGATATGTCATTCAGTTCTGTTTTGACAACCATCAAAAGCAAGCAACCTTGAAGATTTATGTAAACATGGAAAGAAGTGAATTTCGCATCTTGATCTATATTATTTCTTGCGTGGAAAAAACATTAGGCAAGCGAAAGCATCGTTTGTTAAATGTTATGGGGAATCTTCACTATCGATTGGAATGATTCACAAGTGGTTTACTGATTTTCGTTGGGCTTATCGGCCAGCAAAGTCATGGCGATAGTTTTTTGGGATGCACATGGTTTGTTCCATATCGAATACCTTAAAAAGGGGTAATGGATCACCGGCGTATATTATGCAGAGCCGTTGGATCGATTCGACGCCGCGGAAGCACTTGGCAAAGAAAAAAATGCCCTTCCACTAAGACAACGCACCAACACACAGGTCCGCAGTCGCAATGGCAAAATTGCATGAATTACGAATAGGTTTGTCATCCCCCATATTCTGAAGATTTGGCCCCCTTGCAATTCTTATCTACTTCCTAAATGGCTCGGCGGAAAGCGACTTGGCTCCAGCGATAAGTTCATTACTGAAACAAACGCCTATTTTGAAGGAAATCTTATTATTTGGAAGGGATCGAACGACTATAAAAACGTTGGACGAATTGTATCGGGCTACAAGGAGATTATGTTGAGAAATAGAATATGTTTTGACCAAACAAATCATTTCTTGTTTGATTTTCACTTATCACCTTGCCCTCGTATAAACGATTTTTGGAAAAATGAAGCACTTGTCAATAGCACAACGTGTTCGAATTATACTCAAATATTGCTGTTGAGAGAGGCTTCCGTTGTCATTTAAATGTTAGATAGTGTACAATGCAAAAAACTGTATCACTTTAAGGAAATAGTCGGCGAACGGGTCAGTTTGGGCAAAAACTCATTCTAGCAACTCTAGCTAGAGATGGTAAACGAATAGTTGAACCGCTGGAATAATCGATTTTTATTTCACATTTTGAATTAATAACCATATTATATGTTTTACCATTCACATGTGTAATGGAAAGGTAATAAGGATATATCTCCAATAAGTCTTAAATTAAGTAAATTCCGAACATTACATTTGTTTAGTTGTTGCTTACATGTTATATGAACAAGTTGATATGAGGTTGATATAACATACAGAGTGGACCGACCATATGTGTAATACTGCAAGGTAAGCAAGGTTAGCTTATTGTTGATATATCATCCATGTCAGCATCGATATGAATGAATGTTATGAAATGACGCATCAACATCAATGTGTAAGGATAAGGAGGGAAAAGAATTTATAGCTTAGGACAGAGTTATCATAGGCAGAATTGTAATTTTAGAATCATAATTAATGATTAGAGAAGTTAAGATTAGGTAATTCTGAATTAGTTCTATGTTATGAACCGTTGTTAGATGTGTAAGTGCTATTCCAATAAACCGATAAGCCCTACGATGATATAATTTGCATCTTACCACACCACCAGCA
Organism: Endomychus coccineus; assembly: GCA_958510875.1. Classification (NCBI taxonomy): domain Eukaryota; kingdom Metazoa; phylum Arthropoda; class Insecta; order Coleoptera; family Endomychidae; genus Endomychus; species Endomychus coccineus. The sequence goes on from OY294067.1 coordinate 48,605,130, forward strand.
ATCAACTATAGAACTTGGCACCTGGCAATCTCGGGTTATTAAATGGCGATTCCTTTGCCGTAACTTCACACATTATTATAACTAATTGAAAATCGTCAATATTAATATCATTCTTGGACCTCTTTCTAATCATTAGAGAACGTATAGAAGTTACAGTGTTGAAAAGTTCTGGAGGCAAATCAAATTTAAGTCCAATAAAGGAAACTTTTTTTTTGGGACCCATTGTAATTACGTTAAGCCACTAGTGAGTTATCTATGGACAGTCTGAGCTGAGTTGAGTCATCACTCCATGAGCTGTCTTTCATGTAAACGTTACGTGATCGTTTGAGCTGTCAAAAAGGTACCACCGTATCGATTCCGTTTTATCCCTTCAGAGGTCGAATATAAGAACAGTATGTCTCAGTGGGTGCACATATGGCGTACCTTCCCAATTTCAAGTCTGTCGTCGGCTTCACAGTTTCGGAGATTTCATGGTGAATCACTGGTGTTTAGAATTCTACTTTTCTCAAGATATGTTTTCTCTCAATTCTTTAGGTTCAGGTACATTTCAAATCAGAACGTCTGTAATTCTTCAGCGCCCCCAAATGTGATGGGAATATTGATGAAAAAACTTAATCAGTATAGTTTCGTCAGGCGTAGGAAGTGGAACACTGACGAACTAGTTTGCGTATGCAAAATAATACATTTGGTGACTAAAAGTGTCTGGCAAGTGTGAAGGTGATGAGACAAAACTTGTATAGCATTTCATATCTCCAGCTATCTGCGATAAATACGTTTGAGGCTTTGTTCGTCGTATATTATCAAGATCAAATTATTATATTTCAATTCACAATAAGAAATATCATCGTAATTAAATAGTTGTTAACCGAGGAAAATATCATATATTCAGTAAAAATTATCAATAACGAAATATGCAATATCTTTGACTAATCTGCGTTCCTGGATGGAATTCGAATTTAAGGAGCAGACTATACGCCTACGTTTATTTTTGCAAGATCAAAGAGAATTAATGCTGTGTCCTCTGCTTCGAGTCTTCTGGTCATTTTTATATAGCGACTAGCAGCGATGGCATTATTATAATGATGAAATATGTTTAAAATGTAAGTTGAAATTAATATCCAGTTCAACCATCTTAGATTTTACCGTCGGTTGTTTCATAAAATTCAATAAGGATTATTCTTGTGCTACTCGGCATATTTTTGCTGATTATTGCAGACATGGTGATAAAAGTGCAGTTTGCAGTAACTCAGTTCAAGTATTAACTTCTTTCCGGCTATCATCAAGCATTACATAAAGAAGTTTGAGCAGTATGCTGAATCTGATTTACATCCTTTTGATTTGATTTATCATTAAATAAAAATTAGCCAGTACGTACGAACATAACATATTCTAAGAAGAACACTCCGTTTTGGTTCCTTTGAATTATGAATCGTCGAATTGTTGAATCCAATGATTTCTCCAAATTTTGAGAAATATAATGTGACTAACACTCAAAATTATTATACATAATCATACTTTACTATGTCTTTCATCAACTGCCGCCCTAAATTTGCCCTGTTTTGCTTATCTGGGGGTTGACAGAGCCTCTTCCGATGCTATTCGAGACTATCAACGCTGGTATCCCAGGGATCTGTCTTATCATCAGCTTTGTTTCCCGTCTATATCAAAAATCTGTTGGATGTGACCTCCTGTTTCATCCACAGCTTTGCGGATTATCGTACACTTCATACCGCCTCCTCCAGAGTCTCTATATCATCCAATAAACACAGGGGTGCAAGACGATGCGATGTCAAGCATTTTGAAATGTAGGATCTGATAGTCTGAAAATGTTTGAAGGAACTAAAACGCAAGCTGTTATTTTCACCAGGAAGCCGGATCCGCTAGTCCCTATTACGATGTCAGAAAGAGGGAGGGAGAGACAGAGAGTTTGTGCAAAGAATAATAGGAATAGTTGTATTAAAAAAAATTTCATCTGAAAGCGCGGAAAAACTTGGAATAATGACCTTGGAAGTTATTACGATACAACGTTCTGTTTGACAAATAATAATTGATAATTCGTTTCATCTGAGGGAGGTGGCAAATGGCAAACAAATAAAATCAATTCCAATTTTTTGTAGATAGAGTTTACAGTAAATTTAAGTTAATTGAGCTGCTCTCCAAATTTTAACAATATTGTTCAACAAATACAACAGCAAAAGCAATTATTGAAGTAAACTCAAAAATCGTAGATTAACAAGTTTATAACAAAAGGCGCTGTGTTTTAGGGAATAGGATACCTGGCTTCCGCTCAGTAAAATCTGTGTTTGTACATTTTCTTATTAACATTATTTTGAATACTATTTGGTTGTGTAAATTGGAATAAATGAAATAATTTATCTATTTCATTATCTTTGCACAAATGCGAAAATTATTTTATAGAATGTGAAACAATTATGTTATATATAATCAAATGATGGCGTAGAGGAACTTTATCAAGCACACAATTTATCTATTCTCCAAGCGGCAACACATTTCTAATTTTATTACATACTTCACTAGTCGTAAGATATTTGCAAACAAAGTAGAAAAAATTGTTCAGTTTGCAATGTTTTGTTAAGCACCAAATTTTAAAATGAATGACAAAACACAAAAACCTAGTGCTGGAAAACAACATTTTCGTAATAATAATATCGAACATACCTACATATAATAAGTACTAGATACATATCTCTAAAAATTGTTTTTTTAAATTCTTCATTTTTTTCATCAATTAATAATTTATCCTGCCTCAAAATGCTCAAGGGATTCGAACCTATTATATTGAAGGAACCATAAAAATGTAACTATTATTTACATTTCGGTTTCTTCATCACTTTTTTGCTGCTGTCCTGGGCCATTTATCTTGTATTTGGATGCTTTATCACCGGCATCAATTGAGCATTTCACCTGTTTACTGTTCCAAAATGTGCTGACTATTATTGGAATAACAGTTGTGGGGAAAGTTTATAGATTTGTTACCCAAAATATTAATTAATTTTACATGCCCACCAGGAATTTTGAATAATATTGAATTTCTAGGAAAACTAGCTTAGAACAACATTTTCTCTTCTATCCCAAAATATATACCAAATCATTTCAAGCAAAACTCAACAATTTCAATTTCTATACTATCAAATCTAATGCGAATATTCCCGAATTTTCAGTTGTTGATCCTGGTAGGCTTTCTGGATTACCTGCGATATTTGAACTAGTTTAATGTAATAGTGTTTCAAATATCCCGCGCACGACGTAACATGTGGTCTGGGCTGGCTAGTAGGAAGTGACTCGGACAGCCGCAGTCCTTGACGATTATTATATTTACTACTTTATACTGACTCTAACATTCGGAACAAAATATTTAACTTTCATAAAAGTGACCTTAAATAGGTACCTATACCGCTTGACTTCTTAGCTATTTAGTTATGTACGTAGATATCGCACTTATGTTTAGTTGATGTTCTATTCATTCACTGATTTGAACTTACTTTTGACTGCCAATAGTGCCAATATGAACAAATGCACACTAAACATGATGAAACAAAATAATACTGTAAAGACGGCACGAACTTCGTCAGTAATGATTCATTTTTCGCAATGGAAATTTAGGTAATGCGACTCTAATGTTCTGTAATGCAATATGGAATCGGTGTAAAATACGGTAATGCTCTATACTTCCACCTAATTCTGATTAATGTTCGTAATTACCAGGTAGTGTAATGTAATAAATCTAATGTTCATTACATTCGAAGATTTTGTACAACAACAGTGGTTGACCCCTCGCTTAAGCTCTATAGCTGCTTTAAACAATGCACATTAACAATATAGTTCATTTACGTTAAGAGTGATTGACGTCATGGATCAAGGTCAGCCATTTGTTGTCAGCTTGAGCAGGTTTTCAATGTTTTTAAATACAGCTAACGATTTGATTGAATAAACTGTTTACAAACAAAATAAGGATTTCTTTACTTATTATATCAAATAAGACAAATTACTTATGATCTTAAGTATAATCAAACTGTTGGTCTTTATCAAATGTTTGAAGAAAATAAAGTAGGTTTCTAACCTTTATACTGATTCTACTTTCACCTGAAAGATTTAGACGAAGCACTTCGTTGGCTATATTTTTCAGCTAACATATCTGCTATGTATCCTGGTTGTGGTCGTTTCATAATGTAGGAATATTATAATGTAGGTATATCATTATTATTCAATCATTTGTAAGGGTTACAATTTACTCTTACTTAAGGATAAACTAAAAGCTCTATTTTATCAATTGGTTGCCGACAGCTACAGTGAAGACGGTCGTGAGTTATAATTTTAGATGATAAGAATTCGGGCGCCAGAGTATTTTAACCAACCAATGAATTATGTATATAAATAGGGGATACAAATACTCAGGTCCCCAGGTTAAATTACCCTGGAAGAAAAAAATAAAAGACCTGTACCCGGAATGATTGAAATTTACTTTGAAATACTAATATTGATATAGTTCATGACAGAACTTATATTAATGAGATATAAAGCGAATGAATTGAAAATATGGATGAAGTTAATTACTTAAATCATTAAAACAACAGTTGAATTTACACAATATACAATACTCAATGATTAATTAAATTGTTACATAAAACCAAAATCGGTAGCTTGACCTGGTGAGAGCAGGATGTTGTACTTGCTTGGTTATGGATTAACACTATTACTTCATGTAGGGGTCCCTGCCACAATTGTAATACCGTTTCCAGGATTGTACATCACAAGTAAATCAGGGACTCCTAAGTAATATTTTCCACAGCAGACTCAAACCAACCGCAATACCCTTCTTGTTGAATTTTCCACAACATAGGCAAAAAAAGGAACCCTGAAATCAGGATATGTTCAAACCTCTATTGTTCTATTGTCGTCAGAAGACAGACATGAACAAAATACATACAACAATTGTTGAATAATTAGGATTAGCCTATGTTCTGTCAGATACCACCTATGAAGGAAAATTAATTCCTGAAGTCAGTGAATAAATCAAATGGAATTACAAAGATATTTACCTCTATCACTATAGAGTTTTCCTTCCAATAAGACAAACTGTACTTCCGTTCACAACCAGTCACGTTGAAACTAAGTTTTGATCCTCGAAGGTACATTAATTACTTAATGAATTCCAATTATCCCAATCCAAATTGGTAATTGATGTCTTTACTTTCAACGGAAGAATATTCCCAGAATTTGGTTCCAAACACAAGCTTCGTATCCCCTCCCTGTTGAAGTAACCTCGCAAAGCGACTTCTCATTTGAACGATTTTACCAGAAGAACGCCATTTTCTCTTTCTTTCCGGCGTCGCGTTGTCTCACAGAACAACCTCGAAATAGAACTACGGATCTGACACCGAACAACCATGACCCTTAGAATATACGGTCCATGACTCTCAGAATATACGGTCTAGCATAGCTGACGTCACAGGAGTTAACCGATTGTACTACAGCGGCCATTTCTAAGCCGTTAAGTGGAATTTACACGTTACACATTCTTTCATATCACATTCTTGGCATTTATTCATCACCCACAACGATGGTGGAATGTTCTTTTAAATTCAGTAAAAGTTGAATTTCAAACAAATTTCGCAAGTTGTTTTGATGCATTTCCTCATGATAATCCATATGCTTTGTTTCTGAAGAAAATATTAGTTATGCACTAGGAATAAAACCTGATGTACAATAGCATGAAGTACCTACAATATACACTTTATACTGCGCCACCAACTTTCATCGTTATCGCAGTTTCAGTGCTAGAATCTTGCCAGGATTGACAGATAGTAGATATTATTGCTATCGTAAAAATGTAATACTGCTCAAAAAGTGTATGTTTGAGAATTGCAGTTCAGAACAGCTGAATTATTTTTGATTTGAAATGAATAATACCAAAAAAAAATAACTTTGCTACCTAATCATGAATACAAACAAACTTGTAATTCCCATGTTGTGTTCATGAAAGGAAAGTTACCTTATGAATTATGATTATTACTGACCGATGAGCGGACTGTAGGGTACTTTATTGAAGTGGCATAACTAGAAGTAGAGTTATATTTGGAAATAATAGAAGTTTCAAGTCTGATTTCATAAGATAAAGGGAAGCTAACACGCAATGCTTCTCTAAATGGTGATAACATAGAAGATATTTTTGTTGGTATCTTACAATAAGTCGGTTATTCACCGTAGACTGCAACTTTCTTATCAGTGCTTTACAAAGCTTCTACTGTAGGTATTGCAGTCTGAATAGAATGAGTATTGAAGCTTTGTAAACAGTAGAACTGCATTAAAGTTTGAACATAGCCTTAACATGAATTCTTTTGAAAACAGTATGAGAGGGAGAAATAATTGTGTCAATCGTGCTATTCGATACAAAATCATGAACTTGAGATGTTGTGTGCTTGTTAACCTGATTCTAGACATTACTTATTCACGAAATGTTGATATTGTTCTGCATTGAAATATTCGAGGAGGGTCATTCAACGGCAATTTCATCTAGAATACAATTCAAATCTCATCAACCTTAATCACTTGATACCAGTAAATAATTGGACGATATCGGATGTTCAATGAAACGAATGTAATGCTTGGGGTCTTATCATATTTTCGTATTGTAGGGGGAATCATTTTTCTAGAATGTAGCGGGCGATACGAATATTCATTGTTTCAGAGGTGCTTCAAAAAGGAATAAAACTCACATTTCACATACAGGAAACTTGACTGAACCCTACCATAAGGGTAGGTGAGGGTTAGATTTCCGGTATGACACTTCTCTCACTATACGTAGTATATTGTGTAAATACAGTATTGTAATCAACACAAATTTTTTTTTTTTGATTTCCGCGCATATCCTTTCCAAGCATTTTTCACGCAAGAAATAATGTTTAATCAAGATGTGAAATTCACTCTTTCCCATGTTTACAAAAATTTTCAAGGTTGCTTGCTTTAGATGGGTGTCAAAACATAACTGAATGACATATCAATCTAGTTCTAGTTAAACATGGTACATCACAAATGTCACATGGGATTTTCGATTAAAGATTCATCCGTCTTATTTTTCAGGGACTTTTCTCCTTGCTCTCGTTTATTGGAAATGATTTAGAACCAGCTATGCTACCTACTTTCCATTCATAACCTCATTATGACGTAAGTAACAAAAGAGATACTGCACGCGACTAGACTAGGCAGTGGAGATGGGGGTGGTTCTATAAAATTTTAAAAGCGACAAGTAATTTGTTATATCAACCTCTCTCGTAGCGAACTGCAACCAACCTGTATAAATTACCAAACAAGGCTAAAGCTATTACAAACTGAAAAGTAAGAAATAAAATCTGAAACCCTTGTAACAAAATATAATGTTCAGTTATGGTTAACAAAAAAAATAAAACATATAATAATCTATAGTGATAAAATAATTATTGATAGTGAATGACAAAACTCAACATGTATGGAACGCTTTAGTATGGTACCACAAATATAGCTAAATTCTTGACGTACAGTGAACATAACATTAAATATTACTTCCCAATTCAGTTGAATTGATATTCTGCAATCAAATGTGGAACAAATGAATTTCTAGATAACTAGTTCAGCTATAGCAATATCAGCTTATAATAAAATTATGGCCCTAACTAAGACTTGCCGCTACTTAAATGTGTTAAGATGTGTAGTGTTGAGGTGCCTCAAGAACACACAGGAATGTCACCTGAGCACAAAGGAACTCTCGGTTACCCTCCAAGTTGACTCTCTGGAAAACCCCATGAAGAAGGAAAACCCTACAATGATATACCCATTCTATGAGAGTTGATAGCTCAAGGAGAAAAAATATGAAACCTACCTTTTTACACGAAGATTTAAACGTTATAAAACGAGACCACGTTTATCTCCAAAAATTAAATCAAATCAGGAATATCTTCAAATGCTGATATAAACATTGAAGGTATTGATAAAGATCAGTTGCACTGAAATTATGAGGACGATTTAGGAAATTTCAAAGAAGAACACGTGCTTTTACTTACATATAATAATGGCGGCAACAAACATATCCCTTTGAAGGCTAAATTTCTGGTTAAATATTCCAAATCTACAAAATACAATTATAACAACCAGAAATCAAATTGTCTGTCTTTCGCAAATAAATCCCACACAATGGTTAAAGTACTAACAAAACTGCCTTTGCGAAAAACAAATGTCACACCAAAATTAACTTCAGACAGAAAGCAACGTTCTACCTACTCTCATCAATTTAATGTCGCAATCCTTTTTTGTTACCGGCAATCAGAAAAATGAAAGTCAGATACGCGACTAACATCGGTGACTCGTCGCTACAGGTAACATGAAATATTCAATAATTGTAGCATAATATCTCCACAAGATACAAACTACTGAATTTGGATTGTAACAGCTAATGGAAGACGTTACATCAAAATGGTATTCAAATGGTCTAGGTAATGTATTTTACAGTTCAATGTTTTTCACTGACACCCGCTGGTTTAAATGTAACACCCCGTAGTTTGCTACATGCTTAGAGTAATAAAAATGAGCTGTTTCCGAACATGTTTGGTACTTGTGGTCTAGCAGACAGAATATGACAAAAAATATTTCTTATCTATTTATAAAAAACATAGTCGTCTACTTTTTTGGGAAATGTCATTATTTGTTTAGTAATTTATTGATGTTCAATGACAGTTTAGTACTAGAATATTTTTGGTATTCGTGAATATTCGAATGATTGCTTAGATTTAATTGGAAGTAGAAATGGAGTTAACTGTAAAACAAATAATTGAAATACTTATGATGATTGGGTATGGAGACAGATCGCGAACTCAGATGGAAGTGTGCAATTTGTTTAATGATAAATATCCAGAAAGGCCTATAACGCGTTCAACAGTCAGTAAGATTGGAACAAAATTTCTAGAAATTGGTAATGTTGAAAATGTACGCAAATCAGGTCGTCCCCCTGCAAATGCTGATACAGCATTAGATGTTTTACTGAGTTTTGAAGAAGATGCGCACACTTCTGTTCGTAAAGTTAGTCGCTATATCGGTGTTAGCAAAACAACGGTACACAAACTATTGAAGCTTGAAAAATGGCATCCTTATAAAATCAAACTTGTGCAAGAATTAAACGAAGATGATCCCGATAGAAGACTCCAATTTTGCGAAGAAATGATGGATAAATGTCACCGAGACCCTCTCTTGATACAAAACATTATTTTTTCTGATGAGTCCACTTTCATGTTAAATGGTGAGGTTAACCGTCAGAATTGTAGATACTGGGCAAAAGAAAACCCCCACTGGATGCGTGAGCATCATACACAATACCCTCAAAAGGTAAATGTATGGGCTGGAATTGTACGAAATCGAATCATCGGACCCTACTTTTTCGAAGGTAATTTAAACGGGGCAACGTACCTTGAGTTTTTAAGGGGGTATCTCGTACCTACTTTACGTAATTTGTTTCCCAGCAGACGTAATCCTGGAGGTTTTGATGAAAGTTTATGGTTTCAACAGGATGGTGCACCTCCACATTATGCTGTAGATGTTAGAAGGTACCTAGATGAAATTTTTCCGAACAGGTGGATTGGTAGACGTGGACCCACTGAATGGCCAGCGAGGTCACCAGATTTAAATCCTTTGGATTATTTTCTGTGGGGCCATCTGAAGAATGTTATTTATAAAACGAAACCAGCAAATATTGCAGATGTACAAGAGAAAATTCGAACAGAAATAAACAATATTACGCAAGAAACCATACACAAGGTTCAACAAGAATTTGTACACCGTTTGGGTTACTGTCAAATGCAGCAAGGGCTGCAGTTCGAACATTTATAAAGTCGTGTATTCCAGCATATTCTGTCCGCTAGACAATAAGTATTTTTGATAATATTGTTAATTTACCTAATAAAGAATGTTACGCGTCACTTTATGAGCACACGCAAAACTATTGTATTTTTGTCCACCCTGTACCAATTGGAATCAACATGTAATACATTTTTGGAATCAGCTCAGCTAGAGTAATCCGAAAATTGAGACAAAATGAGGGTGTTCCATTTAAAAAAAATGATGGTGACGTCATTACTCGAACGTAATTCACCCTGTATATTAGATTATTATTTTGAAATACGGTAAATTAACATCAAAAATCGACGTGTTTCAGGATTATTTCTTAAAATGACCTGTTTAGCTAAAAATGAATTTATTCCATACTTTACGGACACACAGTATATTCATAAACAGAAGAGCTCTGCTGGCATGGCTCCCTAAAATACTATAACCCCAAGTGCAAAACTGAAGGCTACCGTGCCCAAAAACAATACCCCTATTTTCACTGCGTTAGAGCGATATGCAAGAATTTCAAATCCATGAGACGCAATCGTCTCTACAGTTTTTACGCACAAACGTACACATAGACATCCTCCCAAAAATAATCTAGATCAATTCAGAAACGGATATGTCGATGAAAATCTGGAAAAAAATGTTTGCGCCAAATACACTACGTTTAGTCACGGAAGTAAAATACATTTGCCTTCTATTACAAACCAGCTTTGTTATAATCGCCCAATTCTCTTAAGCTTGATGTATACTAGTAGGTCTATGATTCATAGATTCCCATCGAACGAATATAATGTTAATCCAGATTTGAATAAAATCTGATTCAATTTGCAATTCATAATGGGTAGCCAGGTGATATTTTGAAAAAAATTTCTTCAATAAGTTCCTTATCTGTTATATCCTCAATGATAATTAACGAATAAACTGATATTGCTTTAATTAATTATATCCAACTCATCAGCGGAACGAGAAAGTTGCAATGCTATCTCAAGGTATAAATGATTCTACTGACAAATGCTAGAGGAACCAAAAATATCTGACCCACTATCCTACTTAAGAGTAAATGTCCTCTACGAAATCTAACAACATAACAGCTTTATTATAGGAATCCTCCATCCCTATACGAGATTAACTAAAATCCCTCAATTAGCGAATACAACCTTATTTCTATTATTAAATACATATAATCCATATGTTTGTAAATTCATAAGGAATACATAAACAATATGTTTAGTGTTATGATCGTCTTGTAATAATATAAACATATATTGTTTAGTATAAGCTACACAATGAGGGACCCTGACATCACGAGCGTTGGAACCTTATAGTCAAGGTAGTTATTGAAGGACTGATGAATATACTAGGATTATTATTAGAACAGATTATCATAATTATTGAGCATTAAGATTATTATTGATCATGGATTGATTGTATCATTATTATGAACATTGTTATAAGTATTGTTGTGTGGAGTAAGACATTAAGTCGTTATGAGGTCGAGCTCTAAGTTCAGTAAAGTGCAAGCCTTTTTATAACTTAAGTGTTTCAATCCCTATGCCCCAAAGGATCACCGATCAGCTTATGGCAAACAGTTATTAAAAGCTGATCCCCGCATGGCGATCCTGGCAGGATCGCCATATAATATCTGATCATTAAAGGAGGAACTGGTCAGGATCACCATATGATATCTGATGATAGGGCTGTCATGGATCGCCCTATAATACTGATTGGTAGGGCTGACAGTGTCGCCCTATAACGTCCCATCAGTTAGCAGGTTCGGTGCTGCGTTATGATAGAAGTATCATGTGGAAGGTTTGGACATAGGTGCAGATGATTGAAATCACAACACTGGTTACGAAATGTGATGTATCGGTTTAATATTCACTACATAGTACTAACACTAATAACTTATAATTATTACAGATAACTGACTCACTTATGACTATAGCTACCGACTATATGACTCTTTCTACGACTTCGACTTGGGACTTAAATATCTATTCTTAAGGGAGAATCCTTGTTCCTTTCCTAATAGTTCGACGAAGGTTGGTCTACGTGCCGACATTGACATCCATGTCATGCACGCAGGGTCAGAACCTTGGCGACACGTTATTTATAATGATACATAAACAATAAAAAATATATATATATATATGCTTATAAACAATAAACATACACATGACATAAGAAAATATTATATTGTAAGTTATCTAATTTAGGATGAATCTCTTCGGAATATCACACACCGACTAATGGGTAGCTCGCAATTTATACACAAGTTAGGGGTATTTCAGCCCCAGATGGCTATACCAGACCCAAGTAATAATTAAGAAAGAAACTGACATTTCACATTAGCTTTCGTTAGATATATAATTACTTAGAGTATCAAATAATAATTTCTTTTTTAATGTTAACAATTAAAATGATAATTCACAAAAAAAATAGCAGCCGTTTTCGCTTTCGTGTCGTTTAAGCTACCAATCTTCTATCGTGATATCGTAATTCATAATTCCTAGCCGATTGGATATTTTGCTTCTAAGTTACTGTTATGACAGATTTTGGGAAAGGAAGACAACAACATGGGAGTTACCTGCAGTTCATTCGCTCTATAACTGACCATCATTGACGATCTTAGGAAAATACCTTCAGAATTAAGAACGAACAATAAAATGCTCTGGATGTTTTTACTGGGGTAACGTTTTTCAAAATTATCTGACTAGATTTTCATCAACAAAGGACAAAGTTGAGCATTCATTCATATTTCTGATATATTCAATGAAGAATGAAGAATGGCAAAAAGAAGCTTTCTGTTATGAAACAGTAACTCATAAAGTATTTAATTATATATTGAACGCGGGTAAGTACAACCTTAACTTGGGTAGAGAATTACGATTTTATGTTTGAAGGCATCCTAAGCTTATGAAATCCCTCATTGCACGTTGAAATATTTATTATGTATTAACTTTGATTTTATGTTCATTTTTACAACATTTTAGCTATCACAGTTTACTGTATTTTACCCTTTATAAATCACCAGCTGGCTCTACGAGAACTACGTGGAAGTTTGTATTGAGATTACCTCATCTTTTATGGGAGGAAAGAATTTTGTCATAGATTAGAAATTCACAATTGCATACTTTAATCAATTCCGAAATTAGTCTAGTTGTTTGAATAAAGTCCATATTTAATACTAATATTATGAATAATTTATTGATATTGATGATGTGCTTAACAGTTTGTAATAACTCGTCAGCTTTTTGGTCAAGAAGAGGATGAAACTTGTCTATTTTCTTCTGACTGCAACTCCAATATATTATAATTTTGCCCACTCATCCTTCCTACTTCATCTTCAAGAACTGTTGGCAAGTTAAGATACGTTGTGAATCCGAAAGGCTTTTTGAACAAGAATACTCTTTCTCTAAGATAATCTTCTCCATTTACATTGCTCTTCCATGTAGATTCGATTAATAACGAAATTACGTATCAAATTATGTCGAATTGGTATTTTTTCTCAGATGTTTAACAATTTTAATCTGTTCCTTGAATCGATCGAGATCGGATCGAATCATTAATCTGGTACATTGATTGTTATTTTAGTTACCTAGCACTGTGAAAATTGCGTAGTGAATTTTGAATTTCTACGTATAATAACAAACACCGTACCCAAGACGTGTGTCAGTAATAAACTATAAAAGAGTTCACACTGTGGATATATTATAACACTATTGATAAGAAATAATCACCCTTATTCACTAAAAATACTATTAAAGTACTGAGGACCTTTCGGCTACTGAGCAGCCATCATCAGAATAAACTAAATTATAAATCAAAACGTGTCTGCTTAAATACTATTTGGAGATAATAATATGAACAATGGGTTACCCTCAGTTGGAGATAAATCGGAATTCAATAAATTGCTTCTCGTTTATACATTTCCATCTGTTCTGTGTTTTGAAAATGATCAACTTTCTTGAGAAATGACCTGTATTCAAAATATGTTCGGCTACCGCTGCTTTTTCAGCATTATTTTTCTTTATATGAACAAAATGTTCCTTCTAGCATTTTGAACACAATTGATCTTGTAAGTCCGGGATTTGTCGAAATCCTTTATCAAAAAGTTTTTCTTAAACAGTGCTTTAGCTTGTTCTTACATCTATAAACTGGTTGTATTGCAAATTTACACTATGTAATTTATCAATTACTGAAGACTAATAGGTGAAACTTTTGAATTTTATTGCCAAATAGTATTTGAGCAGACAAGTTTTGATTTATAATTCAGTTTACTCTGATGATAGTTGCTTAATAGCCAAAAGGTCCTCAGTACTTCAATAGTATTTTTAATGGATAAGGGTGATTATTTCTTATCAACGGGTATCAATGTAGATCTAGATATAGATTAATACAATCAATGGATTCACATAAGGCTTAGACTGGCTTACCGTAACATATCTTATAATTTCTTCTTCGGAGTGATAAACACGTTCCGCTGCTTAGCCGAGAACGCAACCAGCAATTGTATGTTGTACGGCGTGTTACATATCACCAATTATGGACACAAATTACATGATTGCAGAAGCAGAAAAAATGAAAGTCAAACAACTGCTTCTAAAAATACCTCAGTACCTAATATTCACGAAGAAAGAATAGGCAATCGTGATGCATTTGATAGAACCTACAAATTAGTCTATTATCTTCAATCTTCCAGCAAGATCTGAAAGATTTAGAGGAAATTCGGGCAAAGAGGCCACCCTAAGGGGAACAGACTTTTCACGAGACTACTTTAATGAGAAATTTATAAAAATCAGACCTACAGCCACTGTAGATAATATAGAACTCCATATTATTTTCAATTTCTGTGAGATAATTGTTTCGTAACGTAGGAGTGAGTAGAACTACAAGTTTGCATAATAGTCATTTTGCCCGCATAAATGGGTTAATATGGAAAGGTAACGGCTCCTTCACCCACTTAGGATGGTTCAAGTGGCAAATAATTCTAATATGTTCTTTCAATTTGATACCCCACAAGTATTTTTCCGAAATTTCGGATTTATGGAAAATGCAATACCTACTTCTCATACATTGTATGCGAAGAGTATAATAAGGATGTATAATAGCATAATACTAGACAAATTAAAATTCGGACAGCTCTAAACCAAAAGTCAATGTGGCCACTTCACCCGAGCAATTGAATAGTCACCATAACCGATCAGATGCCATTACAAAAAATGTTGTAAGCCGCCAAACCTAGATGACCTTGAGGCAAAGTACGCCATTTCTACAGTATTGCAGCAATTAATCATAAACCTACCTAGTATTTAATTACCAGCAACAATATTTATCACTTAACTAGCATCACACGAGTGAAAAAATACAAAAATTCATATAGGTAACGAACAAGAGCGACTAGTGCAACAGCTTAGCACGATATCCGCCAGATAGCTTCACTCACAAACAAAGAAAATCCAGGATGACTACTTTACCCCAAAGAGCTTTACAGAAACTCTTTGCTTTACCCACATTCCCCTACCATTTGGTTCTCACATCGCATCATAAACTCGAACAGTAGAATCCGCTTGTACCGCACGGTCGCTAAACTAGTAGATAACCTTCTCACAAACAACAAAACAGCATTAGTAGTTGATGTAATGGTACCTATAGAAAGACTTGTAACTCCATCAAGAAGAATCATAATTTCTACGTGAGTGTTTATATTCCTTACGATGTCATCGAAAGGGCATAAAACGATAGTGGAATAATATTAATCTCTTCAGTTTGATTTTTACGCCGCGGCCTATCTACAGAACGATCCAGTAACATTCTTAGCTCAGCTTTCGTCGCTAGACTTACGTCTCCAACACACAGGAAGAAGAATTACAAATGCAATCCTCGATGGTCATTTCACATGATGAAACCGAATATAGGATATTCCCAACCAAAGTCAATATGGAACGGTCACATCGGGTCACATAGCAAATGGCTGTCCAAACGCCAATCGGAACTTCCCAACCTTACAAGAAACACAGCCATGCAACATGCAAAGGTAATAAACGACCCCCTCTACAATAATTAACTTATCAACAAATACGGAAACGCGACACCCTTGACATCGCTAAACATGATATTCTTCCAACTATATAAAACCCTCCAGCTCAAAACGTACATCGATTTCGGAACAGGTAACTGAAATATGCTACAGAAAAGCTTAGAAAATTTACGTCAGAGAAACGCTCTACTTCGAATATACATTTCAAACCGGTACATGCACGATGATGCACTAGCACATTTCAGTGTAATGGTTGGCAATTATTTACAAACTGTTTATCCAAATCGTTGGATTATTGGCTGCGGTGGGTCTAAAGAATGACCACCAAGATCCCCCGACCTCAATAGCTCAGATTTTTTTTGTGACGCAGGTGTACACAAGTCTCATTAACACTGTAGATGAATTGAGAGATAAAATAGTTGCAGCAGAATACAAAATACTCCGGGAATATTTGAACGAGTGCGCAATTCTATGAGAAGGAGGGCGGAAGCATGCATATTAAGTGAAGGGGACCATTTCCAACAATTTATGTTTGTTGAAATGTTATGTTAATATTACATGTTGTTGGTTGTTGTTTTTCATTACATGCAGATGGCTTAATTATTCCTGTTAATTAAATTATTAATAATTGTATACGTTTTTCTCAAAAACAGCGCATCGCAGGGAGAAACTGAAACCATTAGCGTATCATTTTTGTCTATAAAAATATAAAAGTCAGTGCTCAATGAGGCACCGTTTGCGCCATAATTATTACTTATTCATATTTTGAACATCTTAGAATATATATTAAATTTCACAATATATATTGAATAACTTTCTATATATCGAACATGTTTCATATATATGGATTGTAGAATGTAAATATATAAAAGTTGTGATAAATATATATAAAACTTTAGCTTCGTATATTCACCACTGGAGGCGATCAGGCTAATATATTAGTCAGAGGAATTATCTATCCGGTTTGGCAACACCGATGATGTAACGTGATGTAAACAACGTGATACCTTTTGGCATAGCATATGTCATATATCACTTTCATTCTGAAAAGATCAAGTTGTGAACAACTGGAATATTCAATGAAAGAAGAAATAACTGTATCCAGCTTTGAGGAAAACCAACACAAAACGGGTGGATTTCATATTAATAATCTATATCAAACCAAAACCAATCACCATTGTGTATGTATGTTACACAATTGTCAAACCGGATTGATAATTCCTCAGACTAATATATCAGCGTGAACGCCTCTAGTGGCGAATATACGAAGTTAAAGTCTTATATATATTTGTCACAACTTCTATATATTTACATTCTACAATCCATATATATAAAACATGTTCAATATATATAGAAAGCTATTCAATATATATTGTAAAATTTAATATTTATTCCATGATGTTTAAAATATATATAAGTAATAATTATGGCGCAAACGGCGCTTCATAGTGCTTGTACGCACGCCAATGTTTAAGCTGGAAATTATATTTATATTGAATAACATGCACCTTTGTTAAATATCACTGCAATATCTCAAGCTGTTTCTGAAATATCAATTGATTTCTTTTTTTGTATTTGTGTTACGGAACATTTTTAGATCATGGTTTAAAAAGCAAACTTCAATTTTCCATGTAGGATCACACCCTCCGATATTCGCATATCATTGAGGTATAATTTTTTAGCAATTTTGATTGTAGGAGGAATGAAAACTTCGTCACAATCAGTATTGAAAAGATTTACAGTGCATGTTTCGAGATGAATATTATATTATATATATATATATATATATATATTTTGTTATGATTTCATTTCATAGACAATAAAAATTTAAAAATAATAACTTACCGAACTATGAAAATCAGAAAAGATCAAATAAAAAATATTTTATGGAATTAAAAACAATAATAAAAGCTAAATAATAGTTAGGATATTAATATTAACAATGTAAAACATAATAAACAACGATGTAATAGAATAAGAAGTGATAAACAAGAACTTCAGTGAAAGTGAAGAAACGTTCAGTGTAACGAAATCATAAATCATAAGTAAAATGATTACAAAACTATCATGAGATAGTACAAAACATTGAATAATGTTATAGATGTAAGTTAGGATTAGTAAATTTGAGTTATGTAATGTTAAAAGAATGTTATTGATATAATATGGTATGTATTAGATTTAAGAATAAGTAACTGTCAAGAAAACCATAAATATGGGAATAATCATATTAATAATAACCCAATCATAGGTTATATTATACCAAAGTGTGGGGAAAAATGTAGGCAATATTAATTTAAAAAGAAGGAATCACTAACAATTAAAATAAGTTGAAAATCTCAAATAATTCAAAAAGTAAAGAATACTAAATTCTGATTGGTCAATAGGAATTTCCAATGTCAATCTGGTAACAATGAAGACTTGTGTCAGTTTCACAACAATTAACTTGGCATCCTTGATTTGAAAAGAAATCATCTCATAGGTTGTTTATGACATAAAGTAGCGTCGGTTTTGGAGGCCTATAAAAACGAATCTGAAAGTAAAGAAGTTCAGTTTGCCATTACATCTGTAGACTGAAAGTACTACTGCAACTCACCAAGATTTCATAACCTATAAAAAACCAGTGAACGAAAGTGTTCCAAACTTCGATAGGTTCAAAGAAACCAAAGTTAATAAATTTTATATAAAGTCAACGATTATCCAAGTATCTGAATCCAGTAAAAAGGCTGTAATAACCTCCAATTAAGAAGAAATTTCCAACGATTGCCATTCATCAATAATTTAAATAAAGCATCGAAAAGTTTCATGTTTTATCTAAAAGGATAAAACAAAGTATTATCAACAGTTCCTGAGTCTCAAGAAGAAGTAATCCAAATTAGTTACCTGTGATTATTGTGAAAAAGCATAGTATTGTGTAAAAGTGAATCATCAACGAAATTATAAAAGAATTAAATTGAAAATTGCCAACATAGTTAAACACACTTTTGGATATAAACTAAAAGTAAGTTTGTTTATTATATTTCCATTGTAGTGTTATTTGTAAATCTGAAAGAAAGATTGTCGTTTGTAATTTTGTAAACAACTATTAATATTGAATAGTTTTGAGGTTAAAGCTAGTTCTATGCTTAGAACAGAAAATAAAAATTGTAAATTAGAAACCCGAGATAAATAGAGTCATAGAGATTTAAATATAGAAATTTTTCAACATTCAAAGAATATTGTGTTTAATTCCATAAAATAATAATAATAAAAAAGAGAAAGTTCATTATTATTCATAATCAATAAATTAAAAGCTAGCCGGAAGCATTAATAATAATCAATAAATAAAAATAAACTCAGTAAGAGTTTAGTTAATAATTGTCACCACAACGTGGGGCAAAATAAACTCAGTAAGAGTTTAGTAATAATTGTCGCTCAAACGTGGGGCCATTTGAAAAAAGGAATAGAACCGCGTATCAAAATAATTTAAAGAACTAGGTTAATTAAAAAGAAAGTAAAAATGGAAGGAGATAGACAGAGGACTCCAGAATTGATAGGATTTGATCAAGAGGGTGAAATGATTAGTGCAGAAAGACCACCAATAATAGATAGTCAATCACAAATAATGAGATTGCTTGAAAGTTTAAATTTAAAAGCTAATGAAACGAATGAAACGAATGCTAAAATTGAACAACGTATGAGTGAAACTAATGCTAAATTTGAACAAGGTATGAGTGAAAAAAGAGATGAACTTAAGAGAGTGAATGATAAATTTGATAAAAGAACTGAGGAAATAATGAGAATAGTTGAAACTGAAAAAAAGGAAATAAGACAACATGTTGAAGAAAGTATAGATAATAAATTAGAAGAATATAATAGCTTTGTAAATAGAAAGTTTAATAATGTAGAGAAAGAAGTAGAAATTATGTGTGATACAGGATCAGAACTATCATTAATAAGGGAAGAACTATTGTCTGAAATAAAAATAACAAATCAATTGAAAATACCAAAAGTAGAATTAGTAAATATTAGTGGAAAGAAAATTACTGAAGTATCAAAAATGATTACTGAGCATATTATAATAGGGAAGTCAAGTCTAGAGATGCAATTATTTGTAGTGCCGAATATGAAATTGGATATTGTTATGGGAACTGATGAATTAGAAAAGCATGGAATTATTATAGATTACGAGGAAAAGGAAATAAAGTTGTTAGATGAAATTATAAAGATAGGGAAAGGGGAAAATGAAAATATTGACAGACCAAATGAAGGTTGCAATATAATAAATGCGGTCGAAAGAAAAGACTCAAGCAGAAATTTAAATGAAATAATCTCGCAGATGAAAATATCCGAGAAATATAGGGGAATAATATCAGAAATAATTTCACAACATAAAGGTTTAATAATTGATGAAACTCGTATAGCTAGTAATTATATTCATAAATTCCAAGTCAAAGAAATTGAAAATTTTAAATCCAAGAACTATCCAATCCCATACAAGTACATAGAAGATGTTAGGAAAAAAATCGGTGAAATGCTAGAACAAGACATAATAGAAAGAAGTAAAACAAAATATATAAACCCTATTGTTATAGCAAAAAAGTCAAATGGTGATATTAGGTTATGTTTAGATGCTCGAACATTGAATAGATTGTCAGTACCACAATATGAAGCTCCTAAAAATATAGAGTCAATTTTTGGTAGAATAATAAAGGCACAAATTTTTAGTAAAGTTGATTTAAGACATAGTTTCTGGTTGATTCCTTTACATGAAAGTTGTAGAGATTACACTGGTTTTATGATAGATGGAGAAGTGTATCGTTTTAAAGTTACGCCTTTTGGTATTCAAAGTGCATGCAGTGCGTTAGTTAGAAGTATGAATCAAATATTAAATAAATTTGAAATTTTTGTAGTTCATTATATCGATGACATATTAATATTTTCTAGAACAGTAGAAGAACATAAAGATCACATAAAATTAGTTTTGAACGAATTAGATATAGCAGGTTTAAAAATAAATATTGAGAAATGTGAATTCTATAAAACAGAAATTAAATTTTTGGGTTATAAATTAACGAGGGAAGGTTTAGAAATGGATGAAGATAGATTAGATGTAATTAAAAATTTCAAAAGACCCACTAATCTTAAAACTTTGAGGGGATTCTTAGGTCTAATAAATTATTTCAAAAGGCTCATTCCTGATTTAAGTCAGAAGGAGATTCCATTAGTAGAATTACTTAAGAAAGGGGTAAAATGGAAATGGGATAATGAAAGACACGAAGCTTTCCAAAATTTAAAAGATATTTTCATTAAAAAATTAAAAGTCTACCATGCACAATATGATAAACCTTTCATATTAAGAACAGATGCTTCTAAACAAAGATTCAGTGGTGTTTTATTACAAAAACAAAATAATGAAGAAGTGCCTATAAGTTTTGTGTCAAGAATGACAAAAGTTCATGAAAAAAATTACAGCGTTACTGAATTAGAATTAGCAAGTATAGTTTTTTGTGTAAAGAAATTAAGATTTTATTTGTTAGGGAATAAAGTAAGGGTAGAAACTGATCATAGTGCATTAACAAGTATATTTAAAAACAAGTTTGTAAACAGTAGGATTCAAAGATGGATTTTGTTATTGCAGGAATATGATTTTGAAATAAAACATATTCCAGGAAAATTAAATATAATAGCTGATACTTTAACAAGAGAAGAGGGGAATTTAAAAATTGATAAAAGGAAATACAAAGTAGGAGCAAATATTTTATTAGAAGTAAGGGGTTTATTTTCATTAGAGAGCATTAAAAACAATCAAAGTACTTTATCAGAGAAGGATAAAAAGAAATGTAAAATCAAAGAGGGAGTTTATTTACAAGATATAGGTAGGAAAGAATTATACAGAATAAATCAAGACCTAACTTTAAAAATTTTAAATCATTTACATAGTGAATTCAATCACATAGGAGCAAGGAAAATGTGGCTCATATTCAGAGAAAATTATATAGGTAAAGGAGATTACCAAATTGCAAAAGAAATCACAAAGAAATGTGACATATGTCAAAGAGCAAAGCCTAAAAATATAATTAACCACAATTTAGCAAAGAGTATTATAGTAAAGGAATGTTTAGAAATAGTAGCAATAGATTTTTTAAGTGAGTTAATAGTAACAGAAAAAGGAAATAGACATATTTTGGTTGTAGTAGATTTATTTTCTAAATATATAAAATTATATGCTTGCAAAACGACAAAAAGTAGAGAAGTAATGCATAAGTTAGAAAACTATTTTGAAGAAATTGGTAGGCCAAGAAAGTTAATTACAGATAACGCAACATATTTCAAAAACATACGTTTCAAGTATTTTTGCAAAAGGAATTTAATTTTTCATCAATTAACAAGCATCAGACATCCTCAATCCAATCCATCAGAGCGATATATACAGGAAGTAATAAAATATCTGAGAATATCTTGTGAGGATAAACATCGTCAATGGGATGAATCAATATCCAGAGTAGAAAAATGCTTAAATCATTGTCCAAATACTACAACAGAGAAAACACCTGTATTAATAATGAAAGGCGAAGAACCAGATAGAAAATGGTTAGATGAAAATTCAGTAGAGCGAAATGAAATTTTGAAAGATATCAGTAATAGGTTAGAAAGAAATGCAAGAAAGTATATGAATAGGGAAATGAGAAAAAGAGGAAGGTTAATTAAATTTGAAATAGGTGAATTAGTAATAGTAAGAGCAATGAGAGTAACTAATAATAAAAAGAATATATGTGGAAAATTATGTTTTGCTTTTGAAGGTCCGTATGTAGTCATGAATGAAAATGCTGAAAATAGTTATGAATTAATGAATCCTGAAAATGGAAAGATAAGGGGAATATTTAATATTGATCAAATATACAAGTATAATTATTAATAAATTTAGTTCATGAAAATAAAATCAAAAGATAAATAAATTTTAAATATTAATGTGATTAATATGTTAAAATTGATTTAGGGGAATTTGTTATGATTTCATTTCATAGACAATAAAAATTTAAAAATAATAACTTACCGAACTATGAAAATCAGAAAAGATCAAATAAAAAATATTTTATGGAATTAAAAACAATAATAAAAGCTAAATAATAGTTAGGATATTAATATTAACAATGTAAAACATAATAAACAACGATGTAATAGAATAAGAAGTGATAAACAAGAACTTCAGTGAAAGTGAAGAAACGTTCAGTGTAACGAAATCATAAATCATAAGTAAAATGATTACAAAACTATCATGAGATAGTACAAAACATTGAATAATGTTATAGATGTAAGTTAGGATTAGTAAATTTGAGTTATGTAATGTTAAAAGAATGTTATTGATATAATATGGTATGTATTAGATT
Organism: Endomychus coccineus; assembly: GCA_958510875.1. Lineage (NCBI taxonomy): Eukaryota > Metazoa > Arthropoda > Insecta > Coleoptera > Endomychidae > Endomychus > Endomychus coccineus. The sequence continues at coordinate 48,628,413 of OY294067.1, forward strand.
TAAGAATAAGTAACTGTCAAGAAAACCATAAATATGGGAATAATCATATTAATAATAACCCAATCATAGGTTATATTATACCAAAGTGTGGGGAAAAATGTAGGCAATATTAATTTAAAAAGAAGGAATCACTAACAATTAAAATAAGTTGAAAATCTCAAATAATTCAAAAAGTAAAGAATACTAAATTCTGATTGGTCAATAGGAATTTCCAATGTCAATCTGGTAACAATGAAGACTTGTGTCAGTTTCACAACAATTAACTTGGCATCCTTGATTTGAAAAGAAATCATCTCATAGGTTGTTTATGACATAAAGTAGCGTCGGTTTTGGAGGCCTATAAAAACGAATCTGAAAGTAAAGAAGTTCAGTTTGCCATTACATCTGTAGACTGAAAGTACTACTGCAACTCACCAAGATTTCATAACCTATAAAAAACCAGTGAACGAAAGTGTTCCAAACTTCGATAGGTTCAAAGAAACCAAAGTTAATAAATTTTATATAAAGTCAACGATTATCCAAGTATCTGAATCCAGTAAAAAGGCTGTAATAACCTCCAATTAAGAAGAAATTTCCAACGATTGCCATTCATCAATAATTTAAATAAAGCATCGAAAAGTTTCATGTTTTATCTAAAAGGATAAAACAAAGTATTATCAACAGTTCCTGAGTCTCAAGAAGAAGTAATCCAAATTAGTTACCTGTGATTATTGTGAAAAAGCATAGTATTGTGTAAAAGTGAATCATCAACGAAATTATAAAAGAATTAAATTGAAAATTGCCAACATAGTTAAACACACTTTTGGATATAAACTAAAAGTAAGTTTGTTTATTATATTTCCATTGTAGTGTTATTTGTAAATCTGAAAGAAAGATTGTCGTTTGTAATTTTGTAAACAACTATTAATATTGAATAGTTTTGAGGTTAAAGCTAGTTCTATGCTTAGAACAGAAAATAAAAATTGTAAATTAGAAACCCGAGATAAATAGAGTCATAGAGATTTAAATATAGAAATTTTTCAACATTCAAAGAATATTGTGTTTAATTCCATAAAATAATAATAATAAAAAAGAGAAAGTTCATTATTATTCATAATCAATAAATTAAAAGCTAGCCGGAAGCATTAATAATAATCAATAAATAAAAATAAACTCAGTAAGAGTTTAGTTAATAATTGTCACCACAACGTGGGGCAAAATAAACTCAGTAAGAGTTTAGTAATAATATATATATATATATATATATATATGTAGAACTGGATTCTCGGGTATTGATCCGCGTTGTGTGGTTTCGGTCCTCAAAAGGACCAATTTCACGACGTTTCGGCAAAGTCGCATTTGCCATCTTCAGGTGATTCGACCGTAGAGTCTGGAAAATCTAGGCGCCTAGATTTTCCAGACTCTACGGTCGAATCACCTGAAGATGGCAAATGCGACTTTGCCGAAACGTCGTGAAATTGGTCCTTTTGAGGACCGAAACCACACAACGCGGATCAATACCCGAGAATCCAGTTCTACACATTACGTCCGCGAGAACCTAAGAAGAAACATATATATATATATATATATATATATATATATATATATATATATATATATATATATATATATATATATATATATATATTAGGTTTGATATAATTCAGTGTTCCATTCTCCGTAACGTTTCTGAGAAGTAAATGCCCCGTGATTAAAGTCGTTGACCAAAGAATAATAAATCTCATGGGATTTAAAATCCTAGTGGGATGTAATAATGTGACTTGTCTGATATAATGAAGAATGAATCTGTCAAATGCAGAGGCCTCATTGCGGATGTCCAGTGTTTTATGAGTCTATGCGAACAATAGTATTCGAAAGATCATTAATGCCATGTTTCAACCAATCGCGATCACCACTTGACATTTCATCCATTATTCGAGATATCGCATGATGTTCTTGATTACCCAATTAATAATACTATAATCGTTGAAGCCAGCATTCTATATCAGTTATACAGCTTCCAATAGTATGACAAATACTTAGAAATATGTGTAAAACATCCAACACGAATTTGACCATTACCATTTTCTAAAAATTTTTATCTTGTACATGGGTAATTCCATTTTCAAGGAGCCCAGGTCAGGGAGGAGCTGTCAGCTCATGGCCCGGTTCCTGGTTTTTTCGATTCTACTACTAAAATGATGACTTCCCAATTTCAGCTCAAATGGTAAGAACAAAAAAAAAACGGCGCTAATTTTTCGTTTTTCAGTCATTTTTTGGTATAATTTTTTGAAACATCGTCTTGAGTGCCGTTCGCGCCAGTTTGAATGTAACAAATTTTTTGAAAACCCATAGGAAATTGGAAATTACTCCTAGAATTCGAATTTTTCATTAGTTTGGGCCCAGGGGCCATATTTATTTTTTTTGTAAAATCAAAAAAATTAATTTTCCGTCTTTTTACGTGTTTTCCGAAGCCGCATTTTTTGAAACATTCTCGTGAAAAAATATCAAGAAAAATTCAATCAATAACATTTTTTCTTCAAATGCTCTTTGTATATTGGTTGTTTTTTTTTAAAAACCTCTCAAAAACCCAAAAAATGGTAGAATTGGGTATAAATCATTTCAGTAGTGGAAACTAAAAAACCAGAAGCCAGGCCATGCGCACCCCCCTCCCCCCCTTGACCTGGGCTCTTTGAAAAAGGAATTGCCCACATACAGAATGTTGAAGATACACTATTCTTCTCATTCATTAGCTCGTATACATCACACTGATCTAAACCTAGAATCCTGATCACAATCATGTCATCAAGAGAGGATTGAACCAATTATAGAGGATGAAAACGTGATTTGTTTAAGGTGTTTCCTCAATTTTCGTGATTATCGTGCTGTTTTATATCGTGAATCCTTCTTCTTCACAGGATGACCAGAAATAATCAGCAAAAATGCAAAGGGTAACTCCGTTTTATTTTATTATATTAGACATGAATAAGGAACATTTTCAATATCTACAGTTTGAGGTTGAGTGAATACTCTTCACAAACTAGCATGACATGAGAATGTCCAACCTCGCCGAATACATCCGCATCCTGAAGATAACGATATCTTGGAAGGAATTCGAGCAAATAAATTCATGAATGAATTTCAACAACGATAAAGTTCGAACATGTTCCGTTTGCCATAAAATCAAGTACTGCAAATCATCATTTTCAGAATAAAATAGCAGGTTTTGGGCTATTTATTTTTGAATAGCCGATCATCTGAGTTTTCAGGAATATATTATTGTAATGATTCATATTATTCCTATTCAACCATTCTTGTACTATCACATATCTTGAGGGCTTTATTCATTACAATACTGTGAAAACTAGCATGATCCATAACGACGGTGGATGGTTCTTCTAAATTCACTAGAAGATGAAATTAATATTAATTCAAAATATTGTTGTGATCTATTTCACCATGATTATCAACATTCTGCTAAGTTGACTTGCGATGTTACTGACTATTGAGACACTCAGTTGTAACTACAACAACTGTCTTACGGCTGTGATAGGAAGAAGATATGGCTCCCCATTTTCACGTTCCCCTTCGAAGAAATTTATTTTAAGGAATTCTGAATTTCAATCCACAGATCACAAGTTTCATCTGTATCAATGTTAATCTCCATCAAGAAATACATCAAAATTATTGATGTGTGAATATATTATATATAAATTCTCGGGAAATAGGTTACACTAACACATGTGCTTATAAATTTCATCTTCACGTACGTTTCGTGCTCACGACCATCATCAGAAGGCGTCTTAAGTCCAAAATGAGATTTCATAAAACTTATTGTATCAGCACAAAGCCTTCTTATTGCACTAATTTTAATTAATGCCCACGTCGCAGAAACATGGACAATCGAAATTGTAATACATTGATGTATATGAATATGTATCAAGAATTCACTGCTTAGCAATTTTCTTATGATATACGGAGTCATATTAAACAAAGTCCGTACACGACTGAAACTAAAAAATATAACGCTCAAGCATCCACTTTAGAACCAGATGTTGAAGATTTATGAGGTAATAGGAAAAGGTTATAAGACCTTATTAAAAATTTTGCTATTCGAGCATTCTGCCTAAAAAATACTTTTAACATTATAAAGGTACATTTAGGAATTTGAAAGGGTTTTAATTAATTAAACTAGTATACATCTGAGATAATGACTGTGAATGTCTGTTATATGATTTATAGATTTGGAATCACGTTTCATGTGAATCATGGCCAGGAATAGATCTTTTATAATAATTGTTTCCTTTGTTCAAATATTAACATTTTCGTAGTCGAATTGATGGTAATAATCAAAACAGTGTTTAGCGAGGGCGTTGGAATTTCCTAAGCTCTTGTTTCTTGTACTATACTTATGGCTTATGGCCATGCATTTTTTTTTGCAAAAATTCTTTAGGAATGCTCGTATGAGTCCTACCGCAATCTAAACAATTTAATTTCAATACTGTATGGGTTTGTTTATCTTTTAAGTATTAAAGGTTTTAGATTTTAAAAATATTTCCCAACACTGTTAGTAGGCTTATGTGCAATACTTCTTTGAACGTTTCTTAATTTTCTCTTGAGGTGTCTGCAATCTATGATAATGTTATAAAATTATCTGTATTTATATTGATGATGGTCGTGATACCAAAACGTACGTAAAGAGAAAAATAATAAGCATATGTACTAGTGTGACCTATTTCCCGAGAATTTATATATAATCCATACCTAGCCCAAGAATCATTATCAATGTATGAATATATGTATGGTGTGGTATTGTTGATGTAAAAATAATTGAGCCTTCCATCTTCAATGATAACGTCAACGCAAATACATATTTACAATTTCCGATGCACTATTTGTCACCGCTCTTAGAAAAAGTGTCTGTGGATACAAGATTGAATATGTAGTACTAGGATGATGATTGTCCCCCTCTTTTTTCTCTGAACGTTTGCGCCAATCTTGACGGGGAGATTCCAAATTGGCGAATTGGAAGAGGAAGTTTATTCTCATGGCCAGCGAGATTTTCCGACTTGACTTGCCAATATTTTTATTTATGGAGAAAAGGAGAGGATCTGGTCTATCAAGACTTCACCAACTACCCGATGATATATGATTGAGAGAATTCAGATAGAGATCAACAGAATCTCTACATCTGGAATCGAAGCAGCTGTGTTTTCTACCCGACACAGATTACGATGCTGTATTGAGAATGATGGAAACAATTTGAACATTTGTGAAGTTTGAGAGATTCTCGTAATCCATATCTTCTCAACATTATTCTATCTCATGTGATATGTACTCATGAAATGCCTCCGAATCAGACTGATTTCAAAGGAACAGTTATTAATTATACCCATCCTCGCCATTTATTGCCTATATCTTGTGTTACAAAAAAGATATTAACGTGCCATTTTCACAACTCCCTACATCACTCATTTGATTTTGATTATAAGAATGTTGTCTTCCCTTTTCCGAACAAATGTGAAATGCTCAATGATTATTATGTCAGTGCCACCTAGCGGCCGTTAAAAATACCAAATTAAATTCATCGTAACATTAGATGGTCATTTCTCCCTTCCTTCCACTCTTCATTTGACAAGCTAGGGCAACAAGTAGGGGTTAACATTATGCAGAATTTTACATAATTTTGATCCTTTCACCAGGCATGTTTTGATAAAAAACACTGTTATATATACAATGAGAATTTCCCCCTCTGGCGGCGAATTTAGAAAAAATAAAGATTATTTCCTGCTATTCTCCTTGCTCACTTGCATTATAATACTCCTATCCTTACATACACCATTCTTTATTATATTCTTGAAGTTGAAAGTCATAAGTGAAACAGGTTTTCAGGCATACTTTTTGTATATATTTAGTGACATTTATATTAGGATTATGGCGTGAATACGCTACTATATTATGAATTATTCAATTCCGCGAACCTGTAATTTCGGAAGTGTTACATTGAACCAGAAACTTTTATTACAGTAAACATGCGAGATACGTCAAGCTGTCCGTCTAAATATACACTTATTCCAGTTAATAAAATTCATGGAAATAACCACCTGCAAAATATAATGATATTTCGAATTTCACGTGACTTGAATGTTAACATATATTTGGGATTCAAATGAATATGATATGTTCGAAGGACCAGTTCCAGGATAGTGAATCATACTGGAATAAGGAATATTTACACACATGTGTGTGAGGGTGACGAGTATAATTAATTTGAATTCCTTTTTTAATTGATAAGCGTTCCTCAACTAGATAAGCTATATATAATTTTGATCGGAAGTTCATATACCGGGATATCAAAAATTATCTTGGTCAAGGGTGGTTGTGGAATCTAAAACGTGTGTCTTACTTTACTTTGAAATAATTATGTCACTGTCACACTGACATCATCAATAACCTACAAATTTCATAGGTACCTATTTATTTCAGTTGTAAAACAATTATGAACTACAAATTAAAAATTATCTTGGTCAAGGGTGGTTGTGGAATGTAAGACGTGTGTCTTACTTTCAATTTTTGAATATGTTTTGTTGTGTCAGAATTTGTCAAGTCATTGTGCTGAAATTTTTCAATCCAGTTTTTGAATCATGCCTCTTACCACACAGCACAAAATTTTCGTGATTGAAGCCTATTTTCGAACGGGTGCGCTAGTTAATGGAAATCAGCAATACAGTCAACATTTGTGTTTGGACAATTTTCGAGAGCACTTCCTAAACGTGGAAAGATTACCGGACAATTTTTATGCGTGCCTTACAAATTGTGTTGAAGTGTTTCGCGAAACTGGTTGTGTGAATCATAAAAAAGGTGCTGGTAGACCAAGAGTTCGTACAGAAGAAGTTGTCAATGACGTTCGTCAACGTATGGAAGAGGAGCCTGCAAAACCTTTGAAACGTCTTTCTCAGAAAATTGGACTTTCTTTTGGAACATGTCAAAAGATTTCAAAGAAAGACTTGAACATGCATCCATATAAGATGCAAACACATCAAGCTCTTCTGCCCACAGACCACCCCAGACGCCTTGCTTACTGCCATTGATTTGTCAATAATTTAATGAATGACGATCTTCTGGACTTAACTTTTTTACCTGACGAAGCGTGGTTCCACCTTTCGGGATACATCAATTCTCAAAATATGCGAATGTGGAGCAATGATGACCCTAATGTTTTTACTGAATCGCCACTACATGCTCAAAAAATCGGTGTTTGGATGGCAGTTTCTCGCAGAAGAATAATTGGGCCAATTTTTTTCGATTTCACCGTCAACGCAGAAAGTTACAGACACAACTTTTTGGCTGAATTTGTGCAACAGTTAAACGATGATGAACTTCGGTACGGTTATTCCCAGCATGACGGTGCAACAGCACATACTACACGAGAAAATATTGCTTTTCTCCGCGAGTTTTTTGATGACCGGCTGATAAGTTTGCATACAGATGTTGAGTTTCCTCCGAGATCATTTTGTTTGACAATTATGGACTATTTTATATTTCCTTACTTAAAAAACAAGATCTTCGCAACTCCGGTAAATAATTTGAAAGAACTTCAACAAAGAATAGTTCAGCAATGTGTAACCATAACGCCAGAAATGCTGCAAAACGGTTTTCACAGCATGAGGATGCGCGTCAACTTGTGCATCCAACAAAACGGGGGACATTTCCAACAATTACTGTAATTTAGTTTTTCTTGTTACTAAAACCGTTATTTCATAATTTGTAGTTCATCATTGTTTTACAACTGAAATAAATAGGTATGAAATTTGTAGGTTATTGATGATGTCAGTGTGAATGGAGAATGGAAATATCTATAGGAAAGGGAGAGATCTTTCTACGATGTTCAAGATCTGTCAATAAACACTTAAGTGTGACATCATCAATCAAACGAATAGCTCTCTTCTGGATGAAATCCAAGAACTTCAGCGTATGTTTGGGAGCCGAACTCCAAACATGTGAACAGTACTCCAGGACATGTCGAATCTGTGCTTGGTAGATTCTGAGGAGCTGCTGAGATGCAAAGTAGCTCTTCGCACAGAATAGAAAACCAACTTTTTCTGAAGCGGTTTCAGCAATGGACTGTAGTATAGGAATCTCCCATCCCTATACGAGATCACCTAAAATCTCTAAATTATAGAATGCGACCTTATTTCTATTAGTAATGTTATTAAGTATATGTTTACATCTCATAGCTGACCCACAAAACAATATGTTTACTGTCGCGTTATAATAAACATATTGTTTAGCACAAGCTAATCTTGACATAGGGAGCAGGGTATCTCGAGGTAGTTATTTCGATGTATATGTAAGAGTAGATTAACTAGGACAGAATAACAATAACAGTATATGACATTATTATATATTCATACATTCATATATTGGCATATCATAATCAGATATCATACGGAGAGATCCTAATGATCAATCATCGTTTAGATTAGTACTATTCATGTGTATCCGTAATGTTGTTATTTTAGTAGAGCAAGACATTAAGTCTAAATGACGTCAAGCTCTACATTTAGTAAAGTTTAACTCTTTTATAAGTGAGTGTGTTTTAATTCCTATGCCTATAACAGGACCACGGGTCAGCTTAGGGCAAACCGCCCGACTTTAAGAGCTGATCCTCACAGGACCTCACATGATCGTCTCATGAGATGGTACTGTTGGTGGTGATCCCGAGCTTTGTTATGGAAGACTTCATAGAAATAGTTGTACCTGACATCATCATATTAGAGATTGTGGGACCCGCCTCCCTGTAGAGGACACAAGCTTGAGTATTGGTTGCATTAAACTCTTCTAGATTATCAGATCCCCATTTCAAAATCATTGCCAGAGCTCCATTAATTGCGTCAGTTTGTCCCTGTATCGCTCTGGCTTCAATGGATGGCATAGCTTAGATGAGAAAGAGGTATGAAGTGTACCTGCAAAGCTGTGGACGTGAGGGGTGGTCACTCCCAGCTGATTGGTTGATATGGAGTAGTAACAAAGTTGGTGTCAAGACAGATATCTTTGGATCACCAGCGTTGATAGCCATTGATAGATATTCAATGATGTAGCTGGAGATTTTCCATGTTTTTCATGAGCTCCCTGCCATAGATGTGTTACGTAGGCAAGCAGGTCTCCTGTTGACATATTACATACATATTGCCGGTCATTCATAATTTTGTAGCCCTCTAGGTATTTGTTGAGCTCGATGTTGATTGCTTTCTCCATCACTTTAGAGATCCCAGATAATATGCAATGCAATGGGTCTATAATTATTGAGAAAGGTCTTCATTCCTGTTTCTGGAATTGGTTGAACTCTAGCTGTCTTCCAGTTGGAAGGAAACACAGTAACACACCAATGAGAGGGGAAACAACTCGCAGGAAACTGATGTTAATTCGGGAGCACATTCCTTGAGAACGACAAGTGGAATTTCGTCTGGCCCCATAGACTTTTTGTTATTGAGATCAAGTAGAATGCGCCTAATTGTACGCTGGCGAAAGACAATTTCAGGCATACGACTATCGATGGCAGCAATATTAGGAGGGTCCTTCTTCTTGTGGTGTAGTAGTCAGTGTGCGATCGTCTCCACTGTGGAGACGATCGCGCCATTCCGTACTGTATTGTTTTGGTCACGGTAGCCCCCTTTCGAGTGATATTTAGACATCCGTCTTCAGATTTCGTATAGAATTATAGTATTTTATTTAACAGTAATGACAATTGTGTTTTCTGAGTACTTATCACATGCATATATTCATCCTGCACAAGAGCCAGACATTCTCATTTTAATGTAACAAAGAGATTCTCCCATTAGCGGTTCTAAATCATTTCCAATATATTTTCTGTTCCTACAATCAAACAGTTGACCTATTTTGCTTACAAAAGTAAGGAAAATCAGTGATCGTTTGGTCAAAATTAATTCTCCAATTGTTTCATAAATCACATATGTTGTAAATTGGAATGATCTTCCAAAGTAATGTTAATAAAAAAGTAATGAGTATAATTGGCGTTATTCTACGTCTTTAACTAGGAATATTGCTATCCACAAAGCATAGGATATTTAAAATATATAGTTTATACTTTATATAAAAAAAATTTATGGTCCAATTGTACTATTTTCCTCATTAAGAAACTTTTGTTGTTGGATGGATCGTTTTTGGAGAGGGAGACCCTAAAAAAATGACCGAAAGTAATGTTTATCGTCCCTAGGACATCTAAAATCATATTAACACGAATTTTAGTTTTCATAACATAGAAGCCATTGATTATCATTTGCGGTACTTCAACGTTTCACATGATTTTTGATCAAACGTGAGTTTAAATCAAAGTTTGGAATAAAAATAACAACATTGTAATTGCATGTCTTCGTTATCTAATGGTAGACGAAAATCGTTGTGTGTCACACGCATAAAACGCATCAGCCTAGCGAGCTGCTAATGTTTATTTTATGTCCTTGTGACACAATATATTATAGCGGTTTAAGGGACGATAAACATTACTTTCCGTCATATTTTTAGGTTTATTATTTCTCATTTTCATATATGCTAAGGACAAAATATTAATTCAACGTGTTTTCCAATGATTTAAAATGTAAGACTTTATTTCCTCAGATATTTCCATAATTCTGATTCTATTTTTTACTTTTTGACTGATATTGATGATGATCCGGCGCATACACCAGTTTATTTAATTTTATATTTGGGTAAACTTTTTATGCAATACAAAAAATATGAAGAGATGTAGAATTGCCGTGATATGTGATATATGCCAGGTGCAAAATATGTGTTAATTCAACGCGTTTCCCAATGATTTAAGATGTAAGATTTAATTTCCTCAGATATTCCCATAATTAAAATTTTCCTCAACTAATTTTATTTTTTACTTTTCGACTGATATTGATGACAGTTCATGTTTACCAGGGATATTATCCGGTGCATACACCAATTTATTTAATTTTATATTTGACTAAGCTTTTTATGCAATACAGAAAATATGAAGAGATGTAGAATTGCCAAGATACGTTATATTTTCCCCACGTGGTTAGGTAGTATAAAAAAGTATAATACAATAACGTTTGAATCTTCTTCACTGATATTGATGACAGTTCATGTTTACCAGGGATATTATCCGGTGCATACACCAATTTATTTAATTTTATATTTGGCTAAGCTTTTTATGCAATACAGAAAATATGAAGAGATGTAGAATTGCCAAGATACGTTATATTTTCCCCACGTGGTTAGGTAGTATAAAAAAGTATAATACAATAACGTTTGAATCTTCTTGACTGATATTGATGACAGTTCATGTTTACCAGGGATATTATCCGGTGCATACACCAATTTATTTAATTTTATATTTGGCTAAGCTTTTTATGCAATACAGAAAATATGAAGAGATGTAGAATTGCCAAGATACGTTATATTTTCCCCACGTGGTTAGGTAGTATAAAAAAGTATAATACAATAACGTTTGAATCTTCTTGACTGATATTGATGACAGTTCATGTTTACCAGGGATATTATCCGGTGCATACACCAATTTATTTAATTTTATATTTGGCTAAGCTTTTTATGCAATACAGAAAATATGAAGAGATGTAGAATTGCCAAGATACGTTATATTTTCCCCACATGGTTAGGTAGTATAAAAAAGTATAATACAATAACGTTTGAATCTTCTTCACTGATATTGATGACAGTTCATGTTTACCAGGGATATTATCCGGTGCCTACACCAATTTATTTAATTTTATATTTGGCTAAGCTTTTTATGCAATACAGAAAATATGAAGAGATGTAGAATTGCCAAGATACGTTATATTTTCCCCACGTGGTTAGGTAGTATAAAAAAGTATAATACAATAACGTTTGAATCTTCTTGACTGATATTGATGACAGTTCATGTTTACCAGGGATATTATCCGGTGCATACACCAATTTATTTAATTTTATATTTGGCTAAGCTTTTTATGCAATACAGAAAATATGAAGAGATGTAGAATTGCCAAGATACGTTATATTTTCCCCACGTGGTTAGGTAGTATAAAAAAGTATAATACAATAACGTTTGAATCTTCTTGACTGATATTGATGACAGTTCATGTTTACCAGGGATATTATCCGGTGCATACACCAATTTATTTAATTTTATATTTGGCTAAGCTTTTTATGCAATACAGAAAATATGAAGAGATGTAGAATTGCCAAGATACGTTATATTTTCCCCACGTGGTTAGGTAGTATAAAAAAGTATAATACAATAACGTTTGAATCTTCTTGACTGATATTGATGACAGTTCATGTTTACCAGGGATATTATCCGGTGCATACACCAATTTATTTAATTTTATATTTGACTAAGCTTTTTATGCAATACAGAAAATATGAAGAGATGTAGAATTGCCAAGATACGTTATATTTTCCCCACATGGTTAGGTAGTATAAAAAAGTATAATACAATAACGTTTGAATCTTCTTCACTGATATTGATGACAGTTCATGTTTACCAGGGATATTATCCGGTGCATACACCAATTTATTTAATTTTATATTTGGCTAAGCTTTTTATGCAATACAGAAAATATGAAGAGATGTAGAATTGCCAAGATACGTTATATTTTCCCCACGTGGTTAGGTAGTATAAAAAAGTATAATACAATAACGTTTGAATCTTCTTGACTGATATTGATGACAGTTCATGTTTACCAGGGATATTATCCGGTGCATACACCAATTTATTTAATTTTATATTTGGCTAAGCTTTTTATGCAATACAGAAAATATGAAGAGATGTAGAATTGCCATGATACGTTATATTTTTCTCACGTGGTTAGGTGGTATAAATAACGTTTGAATCTTTTTGACTGATATTTATGACAGTTCATGCTTATTATAGAGACTATCTGGCACATACACCAATTTATTTCATGTTATATTTGGGTAAACTTTTTACAGAAAATATGAAGAGATGTAGAATTGCCATGATACGTTATATTTTTCCCTCCATATTTATGATGAGATTGTGAATCTGCTATGAAGACTATTCAACATTTTTACATTGCAACAATAACCGATTAATTTTCCATTGCAGTGAATTTTCAGTTCTCTATTTATATTAAAATTTAATCTCTGAGAAATTGATGTCATCATAACTGTTTGTGGCCGATGATCATCCAAAGTAGTATACTTCACAAGTAATACTTCTATCCAAAGTTTATTTGGTGATGACGTTATATTATACAAGATCACTTCATGATACAAAACTAATTGTTCAACTTCTTCACCACATACTCAATACTACCGAATTTGATTCAACAACGGAAACTAGCTTTGCATCATTGTCCCCTTCCACATCATCTATTTTAACAGAATATTTGATTATTTATAGATCTCCCCCGGCTAATAATTCGTGAGTTTATATATTTGATTTACCTTTTGGTGAAACTTCCTTTGCAATTTTCATGAATCTCTACTAAATGATTCTCTAAGGAACTGGTCTCAAATTATGAGTAACAACAAACAAGTAAATTATGTGGAATTATATATTTGATGAAGTAAAAAGATTTTATTGAAAGATTGAAAAGTATACTCTCTCACTGGGAATCAATGCCCCGGGGATATCATCAAACAGATTTTTCAGTCGGTAAGAAAATTCGTTTTCAATATGTGCACTCAACCAACAATCAGTTCAGTTGTAAATATTCAAGATCTGGCATCTTTAAATGCTTACAGTTATATAGGGGAATATTGTCGGAACTCAACCAGCTTATTCTTTTTGCCCAAGCTAATTAGGATTTCATTATTATTCTTCAAAAAACTAGAAGAGTTAATTGGTACATGTTTGTTCAATAATGTATTAAACGAAATACCACTAAAAGGAGATGAAGCGACGCATATATTTTACAGGAAATTAAAAACTCTTGCAAGTGTTCTCTACTGAAGCCCTACGTTCTTGGCAATGGATGATTTTTTTGTTTCCTCGAAGACAAATCTGTATTTGTTCTCATAAAGTTGTAGTATTTTTTCCAACACTAGCGTCTTGTAGGAATTTTGAAACAATTGTTACGAAAACAGTTAGGGAGAGCTTGTTTATCTTACGAGGAGATTTCTTCAGTATTATGTGTATGTGAAGCTGTGTTAAATTCTCGGCCTCTCACTTATACTTCGGACACTGAAGAAGACTCAGTTGTTCTCACTCACTTCATCTATGTTTCTTCATGATATTAAAGGAATAAGAACACCTTGCTTAGACGAAATTGATGACACATCATTTGAAATACATTCAAAAAAATAGATTTGATTTGAGAAAAAGATTCAGAAATAGATACTTGAGTCGGTTGGTTCTTCACATGAAAAGACATTCATTCACATAAATCAAGATGGGAGAATAATAAACTACACTGCATTTTTAACATTGGCTATTTTATTCTCTCGTTTTAACTTTATCTAATGCACCATTTTATTGTCAAATTTAGTTCTAGTTTAAAAAAAATAGTTTGTACATGGATGAGGCTACATTTACGACCAACGGGGTTGTATCATCACAAAATATCAGAATGTGGAGCGAACATAATAAATTGGGTAATTAGGTATAAGAAACTATACTCCTCAAAATTGAATGTTTTTTGTGGCATTTTGAATGAAAAGATTATTGTGCCATACATTTTTTATGAAAATTCAAATGCTGCTAACTTTCTTAGATTTCTACAAAATGAGTTTAGCGATGCACTCAATGACCTTCCTCTTGATTACCGCTACAATTTGCACTTATTGCTTGATAGAGCACTTATACATAACGCTCTCAATGTGAGACTGGTAAAATAATATTTTTCTCAATCGTTGGATCGGATAAGTAGTCCTCTTATTCGTTGGCCGCCGAGATCCCCAGACATTATGCTCCTTGATTTCTTTCCTTGAGGGACAATAAAAAAGAAAGTGTATGCTACGAGGCCCCCGACCCGAGATTAACTTTGTGATAGCATCAGAGAAGATTGTCACAGTATAACTATTACTATTCCTATGAAGTCTTCCATAACAATACTGGGGATCATCACTAACAGCACTCTCTCATGGAACGATCATGTGAAGTCCATTGCAAACGCTCCACAAAAATGTAATAAGGAATAATCGGCGACGAATTGACAATAGTATAAAGGAATTCGGCGAATTAGTGAAGATTAAACAAATTTAACTTTTTCACAAATTTCTCTTTTGTTAAAATTTTATTTTCTTGGATACAAGTAGATTATACGTTATCCTAAATAAGAAAGCGTCATACTTTTTTCTCTAAGAAAATTCCTATTAACACTTTCTGAAATATCAGCCTTTGAAAGTGGTCGTAGCTGGCAATGATAACAGCCCACTAAAAATACAATTCCATTACATTTGTAATGACAAAACATCACCATCAAGTCGTGCTATTGTGACGCATCCATCCGGAGGCCAAGAAGCTTCTTAAAAATGGTGTGATCTGTAAATATGTTCTGCTATTGCTGATTTTTAGCGGTTATTCTTCTTTCTTGATGTGATACAATTTTTCTTTATATGTACTTAACGAGTTGAAATGTTCCTCCTAGTTCAACACATATAGCATTTTGAACATGACCCACAATCAATTTTGTGTATTCTCGAATTGTCCTAATCGGAAATTCAAAAATTTCTATATGAATGACTCCTTCAAATCGGCCAATGAGATCACAGTTTCATTCTGACTAGGTAGTTCTGGATCATCATGTATTTTAACTAGAGATTCGTTCAGATGAATTAGGTTTGAGCTGATCACAAAAAGGTCTCAACCTTTCGCGGGATAATTTGTTATCCTTCAAATGTCTGAAATTTGGATCTGAAAAAATTCAAAATCATTACCGGACAGTTACTTAAGGCAACACATTTTACTTCGTTTGATGAATTTCAAATTTGAAAACCATTTTAATGTGATATACATCTTTTTTTAAACATATCCATTAATCCTTATTTTGTGTATTCAACCACACTGTGACTATTGTTACTATAGGCGTTTTTTATCTGATGTAATTTAAACATGTAAGTGTATTTATACGACGTTCAATTTCAATCTTGCAGAAATATTGAATATCAAATTCCAATCACATATTTTAACTTGTCGTTATTGTTATTATCGACAAGAGTATTCTACATATTACAAAATACACGAACTTCGGAAGTTGAAGAATAAAACTCGAATTTTACACAAGACTTTTAACATTTAATTTAAAAATGCTGACAAATTGTTTCACCACACTATGGCATTATCAAAGCGAGGAGTTATCAACTGAAGCTAAACCTAAAATTATGTTCTTAAATATCAGGGATCAGAATGTGGTACAAATTGAGGGATGGGGGTGGATAATGATGGGAGTGTGTTTACAAAATTGTTAACAAGCGGTGAATTATATGTGTCGATTTGATCATTTAATATTACACTATTATTGTTTTTTGAGTGTTTCAATATTTCTATGGATTCTAATGTATTAAGTTTATGTCCTTCCTCCTGAATATGTAGAATATCAGGATTAAGGGTGAAATTGTGGTTATGTTCTAACATTGAGCCTGTAACTTCTCAAATGTTCATTGAACCTTACGCTGAAACTGCGTCCAGTTTATCCTATGTACAAAGCACTACATACAAATAAGTTATTATTTTCCCCAATGTTCCAAATGTGTAGATCAGTGGCGGCTCGTGAACTTTTTGAGAGAGGAGGCTGGACATAAAACGTTTTTGTAAAAATATACTCTATTCAGCCAATTAATTTAACCTTCAGTGACAAAATTGATTGTTACCCAGCAAGAACCAACGTGGAGGTATAGAGTTTCTCTTGCCCACAAATTTTTTTTTTCGTTCGTTTTTTATTTTTTATTTTTTTTTGGATTTTTAATTTTTTTTCTTTTTTTTTGGAATGTTTCATATTTTGTTTTTTGTTATTAATTTTATCAACTTTTCTATATATTAACGAAATTCTACGGTCTTTAATTTTCGAAAAATGATCAATAATATTATCATAAAATGTATCATTATGTTTTAAGTGTTTTACTAAATCTTTTTCAATAGATATTAAACTAACATTGTATAAACGATTTTGGCCCATTGTATTTCGCATGTATGTTTTAATTCGTTTGAGAGTAGAAAATGATCTCTCCACCGATGCCGACGTGACAGGAATGGTGACTGTCAAACAAAGTAGTTTATAAAACTGAGGTAAGACTTGTTGCAAATCATTATCTATCATATATTTTATTATATCGGCGTGACTGTCGTACTGGCCTAAAATATCTTTATCCCAGTATACAACGCATAATTCATTGTGCAGCGCTATTTTATCAAAAAAATTATATTTTAGAACTAAGTTATCTGAAAGTGTATTGAGAAACTCTTTTGAAAAAGATTCGAAAAATCTTCTATTCGTCAAATCGAAAAACTTCAATTCATGTAAATCGGAAAATCGAATCTCAATATTTGACCTTTAATAGTATCTAAAATTTCATATAAAAGTTGTTTATAATGTAGTTTCTTGTCTACCAAATTATATGTTTTCCTCCTTTTCACGGGAGAAGCCTCATCAGTTGAATAATTTCCAAATAAAATATTAAAATGAAATTCTGTATAACGGAAACTTGAATTTTATCAATGAGATGAGAATTATATTAGTGAATTTATGTTGTAAAATTCGAAAAATAAGATCAGTTTGTTCAAATATTAATTTAAAAGTATCAAGAAATAACAAAAATTCTTCATTTTCTAAATAAGATTTTAAACCAACAGCAGCATTCAATGAAACCTGATCTGTTGAAAAGTCATCACTGTTTAATATAAAATCAAATATTTCAATTAATTTGTCTTTATTTTTATGGATGGTAAACTAAACATTGCATGTGATGTAAAATTCCATCGAGTTCGAGCATTACAGGGAATTCTGTTTCCTACTATGTTATTTAAAACTTACGTTTGTTTGAAGACCGTTTAAATGTCCCGCCATTACAGATGCCGTCGTAAGTCTGATTTATTCGCAAAGTCGAATCGTTGAAATGTTTCCATTGAAAAATTGAATAAATTGACCGCTGTTCTTCCCGAACTAACATCGTAGAACCCTAAAAATCTTTCCACTAGTTGTCCATTTTTACAATTAATAAATTATCGAACAGACGAATTCTAATCTAACCTTATTTCGCGTGGTGTCACTCAACCATTATACCCGCATAAAACAAAACAAATGCCTGCAAATACTGACGCGTTAGTCATAAAATCGCGAAGCTTACTGTCGTATTCACAAAACAAATCTAACAATTACCTTTATTAAATGAATTTTCAGTTTCATCATGCCCTCTAAAAGCCAAATCTTGAAATGATAAATACAATAAGAAATCAATGATTTTTTTTAAAACTTCGCGGTTTTCTTTAACTGTATTATTATGATTTTCGATTTCGCGTGTTCGTGTAGAATCAATTGCATTAACAATATTCTGTTTACCGGTTAATTTAAACTTAATACACGATGTAATATGTTCCTGCGATTTTTCATGTCTAGGCCACGAGCTAAATTTTTCAAATCATTATAACCCAAGTGCCCCCAACATGAAGTTGTATCTGATGTGAATAGCAAGCAATACCAGCAATATAATTTATTTTGTACATCAGATCCCGTTAACCATACATATTTTTTATAATTATCAGTATTAAACGATCGATTTTGATACTTCCCTGCCATCACTAATCCTTTCAAATCCGGTAAAGGCCGTTTGTTTTTGAAGAACACTTTTCTATCATATGTTAATCCACTAAATGGATTTTATTAGAACTTTGCAACTAAGTCACTCATAATTTTAACGTTCACCGATTCCGATTAGATAAATTATAACTTAAAAATTAACTACTTAACCTTACTACGCCTCATGGAATAAAAATAACAACTAACCGCATTCTTCTAGCAGCGGTAGGCGGTAGCGCAAGTAATCGTATTTCATTCGACCGACGAATGGATACGAAAAGCTAGCCTCCCTCCCATGTTGCCGTTTTCGCCGTTTCACGCTATTTGGCGATTGACTGGTCGGAAAAACGGCAACTGTGTTGAACAACACAACTCAGCGTTTGAGATATATAGAGAATCTAGCCTCTGACCACTGTTGCCGGATTGAAAATAACTACTGAGAACGGGGAATTAATTGTAAAATTTAAAGAATTATCAGAGAAACAGGAAATAAAATGGAGAATGATCATTAAGAAAAATTGGTGAGGAGGCTGAGCCTCCTTCGAGCCGCCACTGGTGTAGATTCTACGAGTCGGTTTGACTATTGACATATCTTGTTCTAAGCGTAATGACAATTGTGAAGTTGTGTATATTAGTTAATTTAAATTCCTACTCTGTAATTATATTATATGTACTACATATGCTATCCAAGGTGGTTTCTCCCGTTGAGCTGGTGTAATTAAATGAATAAATATATAAAAATAATCATGCAGATGCTTATCATCAACCTTTAGAATCTTTATATTGGCCATATTTTATTACTAATCTTGAATATTATTTATCACCTGAACGCGAAAATAGTAATTTTCGATGGAATACTTTCAGCTTCCAATGGATATTCATATAACAATTTTCTCTCATACACGTATCTTTTGCCAATAATGACATATGTGGATTAAATAACATGGATTTGGCACACATTAGCACCGATGTGTAAGCGCGACATAACACGCTCTGACCTGAAAACACCGATCGCTTTTCAATAAGATTCATGATCCTGTTTTCCCATAAGCGTATTCAAGTCACATATGCTCGGGCTTCCTGGAATTACCAATGATTGAAATATATGTGTCAAGTTATATGTGACATTTACATGAATATATTTATTGGGCTGATTCCTACTTGTGCTGGATGTGAAGGAAAATAATTGCTACGATAAACAATGCTCTCAAATATGTCTATATGATCAGTGGATGAAAAAAATATTCACGAAGTACAACCAGTTCCGAAATGGTACATTTTCTGTCCTTTTTACACTCATCCCTGATGCAGAATTTTATAATAAGAGAAAGTATTGTAATTGTAGAATTTAGTCGTTTACTACGTGTATATTTATTTGTATTGAATAATAAAATGACAGTTTAACACAAATAATAACTAAGTAACAATTGTTTCACCACACACTGTGCTATTGAAGATAATTAATCTGTGGGCTTTTTCGATTCTCAATAATTCAACTATCGCAATTGTTTGTTGCAAACTAGTTCTGGTATTAAAAATGTATAGCTCCCTATTTTTCCAACAGGGCCGGTAATAACAAGTTCAGACTAAAGCATTACCACTGAGTGACACAAATGTTATTTGAAAATTGTACAGTATATAAACTCCTGTTTTTTTTCGCTAATGAGTAGTTGTGAGATGAAAGAATTTCTAAAACTTTGCTTGTTCTCATATCAATCAGGCCAGGTAATGCCAAGTTCCAGTAATGTTAGCATTACCTCCGGAGGGGAATTTGATTTTTCAAATTAAATATTGTGTTAGTTGTTGCAATACAAAATTATGTAGCTATTCACCTATTTTGATTGGCTAGTGAGGCCAAATTCACATTTAAGTTAATACTACAATTGAGGAAATTTTTTTCATTCAAAAATTAAATATCGAAAATTCAATGGTGGAAGCCATTACTTTGTGATAATTTATTCGATATGATAAAGTGAAAGAATTTTGCCTGTATCACATCTATTGTAGAAACAAATCGTGACCATAGTTTCGCATGTCATCTTCAAATGATACTAATATATGAATAATCGTGACTATTTATGGTACAATATAAAACACAGGTAACATGTGGTTGGGGAAATACATTTTAAGAATAGTACTTTACTCTGGTTATGTAACGTTTCAACTGAATTTGTAAAATTGTCCCCTGTTTCTAAAATATGGTTAGGGAGAGATGAATCTGTTTTATTAAGTCTAAACGATCGAAAATGTTCCTTATATTTAATTTCCATATTACGACTAGATCTACCGATTTAAAAATTATCACACTCTGAACAGGTTAATTTATATACTCCAGGCTTATTAAACTTATTTGTTTTATTCTTAACATTGTACAAAAAATGGGACAATTTATTTCGTGGATTGAAGCTAACTTTTAGATTATGTTTCGATAAAATGTTTGCAATTCTTTCACTTACGGTACCAAAATATGTGAAGGAAAAGTATTTTGATTAAGGATCAGAATTATTTGTAAAACGATAGATACTCGAGTAAGTTGATTTCTGCTTCTTTCTGTCAATCAACTTCGATATAATTTAAGGTTGTAAACCATTATTAATAACTATAACCTTGATTATATTCAATTATTCATTCAGGTTCTCAGGAGAAAAAGGAAGTGAAAATACTCATATCATAGAGTAGTGAGCTGCTAATTTGTGACTACGACTAAAAGATGAATTGGCAATAGTTGTATCTGTAAATGTAGGTTTTCTATAAATTTTCAAAGTAATGATATTATTATGGAGCGTGAGGGTAAGGTCTAGGAAATTTATTTTGTTACCTTTCTTAGTTTCTGAAGTGAACTTAATGTTAGAATGGATATTATTGATGGAGGATAATACATTCAATTGTTGTGATGTACCGTTTGAAGAAGTAGGAAATATCATCTACATATCTGAACCTACAATGAATATGTTTTTTAGCTAGAGGAGAACTCATCATAGTTTCTTCAATATAAGATATGAAAATATCTGCCGAAAAAGGACTCAATGGAATTCCATAAATAATCCATTGTTTTGTGTGAAAACCTCGTTATTAAATTGTCAATAATTTTGGCTAAGGCACAGATTAAAAGCTTGTTCTATCTCGGATTTTAATACGGCATTTGTATGTGATTTTTCCAGAACTTTTGATATCAAGATTTTACATTCATTGGGGGGGGGGGGGTATATTTTACATTAACATGTAAGGAATAAATTATTTCACTTTTAACAAAAATTACTATAAACAAACAAGCGGATGTGCAATTGGCAATCCACTCTCTCCTTTTTTGGCCAATATTTCTCTAAGCGATCTAGAAGAAACCTCCTTAAAATCAAAATTGAATCAATTTCGAAAAGTTTGGTTTAGATATGTTGATGACATTTTCGCGATTACAAGTAAAGATTTTGATTCATATGGCCTTTTGAACACGCTTAATAGCTAATTCGATTCACTGATTTTCACTGTCGGAATGGAAATAGATAATTAGCCTCCCTTCATATTATTATTGATATTGACATTATAAAAGACGGTAATCACTTGGATTTCGACATATATAGAAAACCCACTCAAACAAATATGTATACCCCGGCGGAATCAGAAACATTATTTAGATATAACATAGCTCCATTTAATAGTCTTGTTCATAGATTATTGAACATCACTTTGAGTCATCAAAATTATAATAAATAAATTGGGAAACTTCATCAATGGTTGCCAGAAATCTTTGATCAATAATTTGATTTCTAAACAGAAAAGGAAATTGGAAGCTAAAACACCATTTAAGCAACACCTTTGTCAAAGTTTCCGATTTCGACAAATCCGGGATTTAGAAAATCAATTGTGAGTCATGTTCAAAATGTTCCATGAGTCAAACTAGAAGGAGTTTAACTCGTTATCAGGAACATTTTGCAGAAAAAAAATGGTGAAAAATCTGCGGTAGCCGAACATTTTACACCATTTCTCAACAAAGTTTATCACTTTCAAAACACAGTACAGACAAATTTCTAGGTAATTTAGAAGGGATGGAAATGTATAAACGAAGAAGCAATTTACTAAATTTCAATTTATTTCCAGCTGAGGTTAACCCTTTGTTTACATTATTATCCCCAACTAGTATTTAAACAGGCACATTTTGATCCATAATTTAGTTTACTCTGATGATGGTTACTTGGTAGCCGAAAGGTCCTCAGTACTTTAGTAGTATTTTTAGTGGATAAGGGTGATTATTTCTTATCAATAGTGTTATAATATATCCATAGTGTGAACTCTATTATTTATTAGTCAATACTTATATTGAGTCAACGTACCTGATTCTGGGAGCTTCTAGCAATAAACCACTTCGTTATGGACGCTAAGAAGGATTTATTGCGATGAAAAGATTTTTTAATTTTACTCAATAACATTAATGAGCAAATATCGCATTTCTGGATCGCCCGTGAGGAAATACAGCGTTCCTAAATCATGAATTCTTTCAGGCAAGTTATCAATTCAATTCACTCTGTAGAAAGGAATATAAGATAATAGAGTAATAGAAGTTAGGAAGTCGGATAATGAATTTTCATACGTAGTACGTGCAAAACGTTTGAACCTTTCCCTTGTTAAAAGTCACTAAACATCAGCTTCGACGTGTGACGCATTTAGAGTTTGTAATGCATGCGCGCTTCATGTAATTCGATTTCTTCAGAAAGTAAAATAGATTACCAATTACGTCAATGAAAAAAAAAGCTGCTCTCAATAAGACTCAGGTGAGAATTTCCGTTATTTCGAATATATAATAATATCGTCAGCATACAAAACTTATTCGGGTATTCCACTGAACGTAGATACATGCATGATAATCAATCGACATGTTCTAATATTCACGATCACCTATACTGCTTCTCTACTCGCAAAAATCAAGCTGAATATAGAATTCTGTACTATTGTCTATAATAGCATATTATGTAATGAGAATGAGGCTGATTTTGCACGAGTGCAAAATAACCGTTTTGTAAGAATTGCATACTATACTCTTTCTACTCACGTTTAACATTCTAATAAAGTATGAAAATGTTGACAGAAGTACTGATGACCAGATATGTATTAACATAAGAACACATGAAAAAATATATTTGAGCCTGTTTTCACTGTTGGGACATAATTTCACTATCTTTGTGTGTGAGGGTAATTTTGTCAAATTATGATTACAGTTTACTGGATTTTCTCATAAAGAGGAATAACCTGTCAAATTATTAATGAACGTACCTTTGAAGAGTTCTTAAGAATGTGTATTACATGATTTTCTTGGTAAACCTAATCTACTTATCTTTATCCATAATATTAGTTGATCTGTTGTTACTGAATATATTATTCAGTTCTCTATGTTTGTCTTTACTGCATACATGGGACAAGAAAATCAACTTATTCAGTGTTTATTTAAACGTTGTGTGGTGTGATTTAATTTTTATTTTCTATGTCAAGATGCCTCCAGTACCCAAAGGTAAAGCAGCTTTATTAAAAATATGGATTCGTGATTTTACAGATGATTTCACAACCGATGGTGAAATAACGTTTTGCAAGCATCGTCAAAAAAGATAGTGTGTGATAAACGGTCACAAATTGCGCAACATATTGAGACTAATGGACAAATATAAGCCAAAATTAAAACGAAGATCGTAACATAAATGCTAATTCCACATAGGATTGTTGCTTCAAACAGAACAAGTGATTTAGCCAGTGAACTATGTGAACTGTTGATTTCGTGCTATTTAAAAACATTTTGAGAGTTTTATTAGAAAATATTGTTGCAAAAGAGGAGGAACGGTTCCCTCTGATACTTCTGTTAGAAGAAAACGTGTTGACATTATTTTTCGGAAGACAATGGAGTACGTTTGGATATCCACAGACGAAACAAGCGATCCTTGTGGACGGTACATAGCCAATTTAGTCATTGGAACGTTTTTCAAAAGAAAAGTCATCGGTGCCTTACCTGATATCCTGTAAACCACTGAATGAAGTTAACAACGCTACGGTAGCTCGTTTTATTAAAACTGCTTTAAGTGCTATATTTGGTACAGCAGTGAGTGAAAAAGTCCTACCGTTGATTTCTGATGCAGCTCCTTACATGGTGAAGGCAGGACAATTTCGAGAAGTTTTTTTGTACTAACGTGCTTCACATTACTTGTATTGCACATGACCTTCACAGAGTTGCAGAAGAGACCCGCTCGAATTACTCAGAGGTAAACAATATTATGTCAAATGTAAATTTTTTTTAATGTTCCAGCAGAGTAAATGCATACAAAAATGAACTACCTGATTTTCCGCTTCCTCCCCAATCTGCAATTACACGGTGGGATACCTGACTAAATGCTGCTGTTTTGTATGCAGACAATTTGGACTAGATAGCTAGGTTTGTTGATAATCTTGATCAAAATGATGCACTACTTCAATTTTAGCAAGCCAAAGAGCGTTTACAAATGATGCTTCTAAAAGTTTTAATCAATAACCATTTGAGTTTCTCCTAAGTCAATTAATTATTTTTAAAATGAATTAAATTCTTCATGTTCAAAGTAAGGTTTTGGAATTTCCAAAAATAATAACAAGAATTCGGAATAAATTTAATATTGTATTGAATAAAAATCCCGATTTCAAAATCATATTATTAGTTATATTAACAGAAGTAGTACCACGCCACAAATAACAATGCCATTAAATGCATACTCTAGCTTTAAATTTTGTCCATTAACGTCTGTTGATGTCCAGCGGATTTTTTCTGCATATATGTTAGTGTTAAACGATATAGTTTTCCAACTGGTAACATAGGAAGCATTTTAATTGTATATTGTATTCAAAATTATTTCACTTAATATTTATATTCCTATATTTGTAAGCAACAAATAGAATATGTCCATTGAATTTTTTATTTTATTTACTCCACTTACTCCGACGACCCTATCTCGTACCCGAGTCACGGTTGAGGTATTTTCGATACATATCGTAAATATATTGGGGAGAAGAGGGTGATATTCATTGGGCCAGATAATATCTAGCTGTGCCTTCCTTCGGATGGGAAGTAAACCGGTAGTTCTCGTGTGCTGTACGATGTCACCTAACGTTAAAGATTCCTACCTGCAATTGTAAAGGACGATAACCAGCTCGACGTGAAGGCTAAGGGGTCATTCTAATAGGGGTATTTCCCACGATAATATTTTCTCCTACTAAGAAAGTTGAAAATTGACCAAATCTGCAGGGAGCTACAAAAATCCGAATTTTCTCATTGGAAACGGGTAGGTATGTAAGCGTCTAACGAGTAATTGATGGTATAAAACTTCATTTTTAGGTTTGTAAGACATCATGTCAAAAGTAAAACAATCATCAACTTCTTCTGGGCTTAGGTGAGTTAATACAAATGTATGTCTGAGCCACTTCCCAATTTTCAAATCCTTTTTGCTGTATTCTGAAGTTAACCAAATCAATTGAATTCTCCTATACCATGCTTGGTGTAAGTGAAATTTACAACCACTATTTTAATGTTTGGTCACGTAAATTGTACAGCGTTATTTTTGTCGCTACTATTGAGTTTTCTCCCAGATAGATCATTCACATTTACGAGTTCATCGACCTCTTTAGAACATTGTAGAAAGGTGGGAGATTTGTCCCTCTTCTATAGATATTCCCATGGTTGGTGTTCGTCAGAAATCTCGTCTGTTGTTTCCCCACGAGAGATTCCAAATAGGCAGACTAGACCAGCTCAAACTAGTCACCCCTTCACTGTCAAGCTCGAGACCTGCCGAACTTCTTCCTACCAGACTTGATTTTTTCATCCAACAGCGAATTTGTGGAACCCTTCATCTAGTGAGAACTTTCCCTATGCCTATAACCTCCAAACGTACAGCACGAAGGTCTGTAGAAGACTGGATCATGGAAAACCACAAAGAATACTGGGGAAAAATCCCAGGAAACGAACACGGGAAGGAATACATCAATGCCCCGTGTAACAAGAGAACGACAGACCTATTAGCACTAAATGGGGAAAAATGGAAGTCGTAATAGGGCTCATGACTGGCCATGCGCCAGTAAAAGGGCACCTAAACAAAATGGGACTGTACAATGGCGACCTGACATGCAGACTTTGCGGTAAGGATACAGAAACAGTGACACACATACTGTGTAAATGCGAGGCACTTGATCGCAAACGACAGTCAATTTTTGGAAAGGCTAACGGCGAACCAGAATTATACAGTTCCCACCCTGTAAAGGACTTGTACAAACTCGTACAAGATACAAAAATACTTGAGTGGATACCGTAAACAAACGAAACGTAGGCGAGATCAATGGGCCAGCAGACCTAAGTAACACCGGAGGCAATAGCCAGACAAGCCTACAAAAGAAGTGAAGTTTTTAGTGAGAATGCCTGGAATGTTGACTCTCACAGTAGACCTTGAGATTCAAAGGCTCATAATCTCCCCATAAAGGGTTTTCTTCACCTCCGCAACAAAAAAAAAAAACTCCAAACCTTCGGAAAATCTGAATGATCATCTCCTCTCACACTGCTGCCTCACACGATGTTCTTCGAACAATTTAAGTTTCCCTCTCGTGTGGTCAAAGTATCAAAAAATTTGTATGCTTTTTCGATATCAATAAACACCTCGCTTGGATGGAATATCTCATTGAAGTAATAAAATGTTTTCGATGTGAGAAGAGGTTCTTATGAGTGTCCGTAGTTTTGTCAGGCAAAAAAAAATGGAACAAAATAAGAATGGAACGTAATGTTCGTTTTTGAACCCATGAATGGTGAATACTTGCAAGTCACACAACATACGAATATCAGTCTCACACGAAAACATTATGATATTGTTGTGTTCAAAATTATTAATAAGCAAAAAATTTTTCACTGTGCTGTGTACTTCCCGTATGTTTGTAGGTAGAGCACTAGGTAATAGCTTCCGCCGATAATTGAATATTTTTCTTCTGATATTCGCCACGTCCGTTGTTGTAATATTTAGCGACTGCCTTCTAATAATGTTTGAGGTTTTTCGGGAATATCGTTGTCTGCTTTTCGTTTCCACGATCTTGAATTATTTGTATATTAATTTAACGACCCTCCGGCTTAACGTCAAAATTACATGCAGTATAATTAGGCTCAACCATCGGGGCAGATAGTTGTCGTCGAAATTACACCCGACGACTTGTAAATAGTCAGGATTCGGTAAAATTTACAGTTTGGGATGAGCTTGCCTCCTGGCGTCGATGATTAGTCACAGTAGCAGAAATAAATAGATAGAAAAATCTTTTGAACCTTTCTTTCCATTCTTTGAAGTCGGTATGACAGATCAATTCTTAACATCAATGAATTATATTTATTCCTCAGACTCTGCATCTTAGTAAACATGTCCAACTAATTAGAAAGTACAGATCGACAAAGAGACAAACATCAGCTTACAGGGGGCTATCAATACGTAAAAGAGTTGGAAACTGGATTTTGTTTATCTAAGCTATAATAATAAGTTTATTGGAAGAGACCAACATGAATTAGGTTCTGCAGTAAATGGAGGAATGAAACGCTCACTCCTGAGGGAACAATTCCACTGTACCAATATTGTTTCTGATGAATTTTGATGATTCTTAACGGAAAGCCGGAATATGTATGCAAATCATTATCGTGATGTTATCATTTCTACATTCAACCTATTCAATGTTACGATCGATCGAAGAATAAACCTCATATACAACATTTATTCTCAAGTTTTTACTGGCACAAAAATAATCAATCAATTATCTTTGATTCACCTTGCCCTACACTTCGTCACAATCCAAATCAGTTTAGTTGTGTTTCATCTATATACTACTATAGGAACAAACAGGTAATGATGAGGGCTTCGACGACGCGGATGTCATTGGTCAAGTTTCAAGACTTGAATGGATATTGCACATGAGCAGAAACAATTAAAAGCGTAACGACATCAATAATGTGGAATGTGGAAGCCAATTTGAATTGACAGGGATATATATGTTGTAGGATGGTACATCAGTATATTGTATGACTGTCAAAATGTACCAGGTGTATCATGTAAATGTTAACACTAATGTCTTGTCATGGGATTGTGTGGTATGTCATAGACAGTCTAAACTGCGGTAATCATCCGAAGGTATATAAAAACTACGTGATTGTATGACCTATCAAAAACGCCAAAATATATCGAATACTTTTCATCTCATTTGGGATTGAGTTCCGAAAACTCGGTTCTTATATGTCGTATAATGAACCTACATGTGAAATTTCGTCGATCTGCTCGATGTTTCGGAGATTTCGTGATGAGTAGAGAAGGCTACAGGCGTGAAAAACGTAAAATTATACTCTGTGTCCTGTGAAAGTTTACTTGAATTGGAATTTCTATGTTTTGGAATTATCTGTCACGGACATTATGTGGCTATCAATTTATCAAATGTCTATAATGTGAACGTAACCTGTCTTATCATAAACAGTCTGAACTGTGTTAATGATCCATTAATCTATGGATCTGTCTGTCATGTAAATTGTACGTGATTATTTTAGCTGTCAAAAACGTCGAAATATGTCAAATCACTATTGTTCCGTTTGGGGTAGAGTTTCGAAAACCAAGGCCGCTCGTACCGGGTTTCTAGGTCACCATCGTATAAGGAACCTACCTGCCAAAAAATTAAGTCGGTGCCAATTTTATAATTTCTGAGATTTTGGGATTTTGGGATAAGTCAGTGAGTCTGTCAGTGGTATATATGCTTCATATATATATATATAGAATCAAATTTTCTAAATTATGAAGATAACTTAGATTATTTAACATAGGGTTATAAAGATGAATAAACGTAAAACATTGAACCATAAGCAAGATTCAAACTCACATTACTGGATGTCTAGTTCAGGGTGTTTACCAATTACATTACGTTGGTCTCGTAAGATTCGTGATAAGTTTCCAAAAATTCTGAAAATGCAGTCTGTCTGGTAGAACGTATGGGCCAAAAATATTGGTTTTGTAAATGCCAAGCCAGATATTAACACTGAATTTTCCTTGGAAATTCCTAGATCTTGTGACATGAGTGTTTTCATTTGCTCATGAAAGTAAATTGTGATCTGTCCACAATTTTTGCTGGAGAAAGTTCTCGTTGTTGTTCAATTTCTTATGGACAAATGAAAATCTATCATTGTACAAGATCTAGGAATTTTCAAGAAGAATTCAATGTTAAAGTCTGGCTTGGCTTTTACAAAAACCATATTCTCGGCCCATACGTTTACCCGACAGACTAACGTCCGCTGCATTTTTAGAATTTTTGGAAACTAATCACGAAGACACCACACAATGAGGGAACAAATGCATGGATACAATCGGATGGCTGTCCTGCCCATTTTGTCAGAAAAGTACAAGAATGACTAAATAGGAAGTACGGTGAAAGATGGATTGGTAGAAGTGGTCAAGTTGCATGACCTCCTCGATCACCTGACCTCAATCCTCTGGAGTTTTTTGCTTGGGGTTATTTGAAAGATGAAATTATGCCACGTTGGTTCATAATAGAGAAGATCTACTTAATCGTATTCGAAGAGCTTGTGGTGAAATTAATAATATAATGTTAATTCGAACAAGAAGGTCGTTGAGAAATCTATGTCGCCGTTGCGTTGAAGTAAATGGATCATTTTGAGTATTCATTATGAATTAATTTTTATCGTTACCAATAAGAAGGTATTCAAATTTTTTTACTTATTAAATAGCCTTTCAACAGAAATTCCATATGATAAACCTGATTAGAAAAATCAAAATAGCTCGAACAGGAAGCCTCTTAGTTAAATTTATCGAGAACACTTTTTTATACAATAATAATTTCCGACTATTGGCGTAAAAGTTTAAGGGGTTTAAGTGGGTACAAAACCTCATAGCTACGCTAGTGTATTTGTCACAAAAACATTTTGTGACTAACAAAATTTCTCATCCAGTAAAACTGAAGTTACCAAGTTTGAACTAAAAATTTTCATTTGTTCAGAAGATAATGAATAAAATGCTATAAATTTTCAAAACTTCAACACCCTGTATCTCGGAAACGAAAGAAGATAGGACCATAGTTCATATGAAGAGTCTGATTGTTTTCGTAAAATCTACTGTCCCCTGCATTCACGGAAGGTCTTTCTGAAACATCCTGTATACACATATATTATGTAGATTTCGAAAAAATTGAAATGTGTGCCAGTGTTCCAAGAACTTATATGATCTTCAGATCAATTATGAGGGCGTAATGATATAGACAGGATTTCCAAATGTTGGAAGCCACCATATCTACTAAATAACTAAACTGAAATTGTTATCCAAAGCTAGAGTGTGCGAGGAACATGCGTAAGCATATACCACTAATTAGACCCATATAATCGAGATAGCGTTGGTTGTTATGAGAAACAGTTTTATTATTAGAAAAAAGAGCGTTGCGATGGTGATCAAGAATTTGTTAATTGTTCCAAATAAAGATATGTCTAAAATTATCAGTCAAGTAATTGGGTTAATGATATTGAAGATTTTGAATTGACAATAAGTTTTCACGATCACGGCGATTGGGCTAATAATTTTCTAGATAAGTTGAGTTGTATTGATGAGCACAAAATAAACTTAAATCATTTCTCATTTTACAATACAAATTCTTGGACCGCGGTCACAAATTCACAATTACTGTTAAGCGGAAAGCTGTAGTGGTGGAAGATTCTTCGAAACTATTTAATGGAAACTCTCAATAATCCCAAGGAGATTTAGTATCCAATCCGGAATATATTGTCGTGGAGTTTCGGAGATCAATCTTATGCTGTACCTTCGCACAGAAGTGTCGGCTTTATTGAGAATTAACCTTGTGACTGATTGAATTGTTGAAACATCATAATACAATATTGCATGTAGATCGGGGAAGTAAGTAGTGTAGAGCTGATTATTCATGATGAAAGCAATTTTCTTTTGACTTATTTTTCAATTGTGACTTTGGCTGAATTAAACCGACTATATACAGGAAATCTGGAAAACTGATTATACGTTTCGGTATTATGTGTGTCGAATGGGTATAAAATTAGGTTAAACCTCTAACTCCTTGAGAAATGGGTCGATTTTGATGGTACGAAGAATTTCATCAGAAATAATGTTGAACTCAGATTTAGTTGCGCAACTTCTCATATTGTTTATAAGCAATCAATTTAATTAGCTATTTTATAAGATTACATACAAATTTCTGAAAAATGCTAAATTTGACTGTTTTTGATCGGGTAAAGACTATTCTTGGTCATTTACATATGAAAATAGTTAAATAAGTAGTTGAATCAACAGCATTTGTTATAAACAATTCATTTATTAACAAATAGACGAATTAGACCAAAACCAAAAGTTTTGGGTCGCTTTCGGCTAATTTTGGTTTTCTGAGTTCGATTTCATCGTCAATATCGGAAAATGTATACCCAAAACTTTTTAATTTCTTATGAACAAACTACATCTATTAACAAATATACGAATTTCACTAAAATGTCGAATTTGGGGTCGTTTTCGGCTAATTTTGGCTTTCTGAGTTCAATTTTATAGTCAATATCGGCGATCGTATACCCACAAATTTCTCATTTTGTTATAAAAAAATTATATTTATTAACGAGTATACGAATTTGACCAAAATGTCGAATTTGGGGTCGTTTTCGGCTAATTTTGGCCTTCTGAGTTCAATTTTATCGTCATTATCGGCGATCGTATACCCACAAATCTCTCATTTTGTTATAAAAAAATCATATTTATTAACGAGTATACGAATTTGATCAAAATGTCGAATTTGGGGTCGTTTTCGGCAAATTTTGGCCTTCTGAGTTCGATTTTCGGCGAATGTATAATGTATACCCACAAGTTTGTAAATTTGTTATAAGCAAATTATTTATTAATGAATACACGAATTGTGCTAAAATTACAAGTGTACATTCGTTGACCTTTCATCATTGCCTCCAAAACTCTTGATGCATTTAAAGAGCATCTGAAAAGAGTGTATTTTCAAGTGCAGATTTGGATCGGTGTGTTGTCACTAACGTTCTCTCTGTTCAAAAAATATTCCATTTACTTAGTATTCCTGGTCTTACCAGTAATGGGTGAACTGTTATCCACGAATAGAGAAGTAGTAGATAATAGGTGTTGATATGAATCAGTGTTTGATACATGCTTTGTATCATATGAGTGGAGGAAAAAGGCTCAAAATTGTGTCTTCCATGTTACAAATTTGAATAATTCATACATACAGTGCTTCCTAAAAGTGAGGAATAAATTCTATGAAACACATCAGACACATCGATTCTTGATTGTCATTTAGACATTGAATATTCAACCTCTTCACCCATACAATTTCGATAAAGTATGATTATCAAATACTTCAAGCTTGAACTGAAGATTTTGTTGACAACATTGAAGCACTGCTTCAAGCAGAGCATAGTCATCTCACTATTTTAATCAGGATATAGGGATGATATTAATAATTACAGGCCGATTTCGTTAATAAACAACTTTGCTGAAATTTTGAATCATACATGAAAGATAGAATTCTGGATTATCTAGAACATTTTAATATCTAATCTCATATATTGATTTCGAAAATCTAAAAGCTTTGAAGATGCGTTACTTGAATTAACAAATACAATAAACTCAAATATCGATCAGAATCATGGATCTTGCCAATGCCTTCGATGCAATTTCTCATGATATATTATTAAAAAAAAATTAGAATATCGGCATAAGAAGACCTACCTTAGCAGTACTTAATGATTATGCACACGAGCAATCGAAAATTGTACGAATAAATGACACTTTGAGGAAGCCGAGGTATTGAAAATTGGCAAAACACGAGGAACAGTTCTGGAACTATATTCAGTGACAGATATTTACATTCACTCATCAATAAAGCTACTTGTGGTCCTAGTACTATGAATTGTTGGTTACAATCGAACTAACTCATCCTTAATTCAAATAAAACTAAATTCATAAGTTTCTCAATCATGAAAGTTAGTGGATGCAATAACGTAAACAAGCTATACATCCATATCCAAAAATGTTCAGCCATCGAAATGTAGGATTGTGAATGTGAAATGTTCATACAAGCTACAGACTACATTAAAAATCTTGGTATAATCATTGATAAAAATCTTAAGTGGAATATTCAAGTTGAACATTTAGCAGGCAACGTAAGAAAACTAAATCATAGATTTTGCCAAATATGAGAATACATGAACATTCGTATGTTCGGAAATATATACAAGGGTCTGGTGGAATCTTTATTGAAATATGGAATCGAAGCGTTGTGGAGTCTATATAGAAATGCAATGGAACCTCTTAATGTTGTCCAAAATTACGTCTTGAAAATAATATTAAATGAATCTAGAGGATTTTTCACGGACATTTGATACACACAAATGAATGTGCTAAAAGTGAGAACACTTTAGGTACATATATCAATGTCTAATCTACATGCATCTAAAAGTGGAAACTATCCCATAGATCATGCCTATCACACAAGATAAGCTTCTAATAAAGGAATTATAATCATTCCACCGGAATTAGCATTTGTGGTCGAAGTAAATAGTATAACAATGTGACCTAAGCCTAATTGAAGGTAATTTAATGCAAAATAAGTCTGTGAAAACCGGAAGTAAGAACGGGTAATTTCCGAGAAATAGATGTATATATATATCTAATATCTTTTTTAGCATTTTTCTCTGAAAGTATGCATTTAAGAGAGAAAACATAGTAGAAAATTGTAGGGCGGAAAATTTCCGATCGATAAGGTGCTTCTAAATTTTCCTTTAGTGCGCCAAATCGTGTATATATAGATTTTTTTGGAAAATTGTCCAACATTTTGTCGGAAAATTTTGCGATTTCGTCGGAAAATGTCTTGTGAGTTATATCAAATTTCGGAATATAAATTAAATTTATTATCTGACTAATAAATTAAATTATCTACTGTACTATTGAGATAAATTATACGACACAATACAAAACTTTTAGGGTTTAGGTGTCTATTTTATTCACATCATACCAATTTTGTTTCAATAAACATATTCTTATTCTTATTCTTATAATTCTTAACTGCCTTATAGTATTTATTTATTATATTCATTATGTAATTTAGGTAGACTTTCCTTTCATATTTCGTAATACACTCTTTCATATTTAAAAATTGATACAAATGTCTAGAGAACAAGTGTGATAAAGGTAAACAGGAGGAGGTATTGACTCGAGAATTATTATTTCATTGATTGTAGATTCAACTATGGTTGTAGAAACTTTAACGAAAAGCTCCACAAGTTCAATATTGAACGTTAAAGTTAATATCAACATGGAAACTTCATTACATTGTTCATTTGCTCCGCCCTAAAAGTAATCAGTGTAGCCCTAACTGATATTGAATCGAAACCATAGTGAAATTTCCGTCCTTATCGGATTCGATTGGGATGAATGACATGAAGATAAGATTAAGAAAACAATGCGATGCTGTTCTGTTTCATTTTACTCCCCTCACTATACGTAGTGTAAGGTAAGTATTGTAATCAATCCAATTTTTATCCAAAAATGTCCGTTTAGTCCTTTTGAATGTCATGTAAACTAATGAGATGATGTCTGTGTATTTGTTGGTTGATACGTAAGACACCGAGGAGATGATTGCGACTTTCCAATCCATCTGAAACTTCTAAATTTGCAAATCGCTTCACAAGGATGAAAAAAATTAAAAGTTTTGTGGTGCGGTTACTTCCTTGCAATTGGTACTTTTGGCAGCAACCTTCAGTCTGTATCACAATGGAAGTGCTTTTTTCTGTTAGGTTAGGTTAGGTTAGGTTAGGTTAGGTTAGGTTAGGTTAAATGTTTCCTAAATATTAATATTTTAAAATTTTAAAAATGAAATCTCGAAGTGGTAGCATTTTCTTGTTCTCCGTCCTAGAGATAATCTCAAAATCTATAGAAGCATAGTTAATTTATAATAAGGTTACATTAAATTAGTTACTCTGTGGTATCATGAAAGTTTAAATAGTCCTTCATATAATTGAATTCGACAGTTCACCTGACCAAACTATTATAATAATACGAAGAGTAAAAAACACCCGTAACATTGCCAAATAAACTCAGGTAATCAGCTTATTTCAATTTTTTTTATGCCACACTGTATCGTCGTCAGAATGTAAAAATGTTACGATGTCCACTTCGACGGTGCGATCGTGTTTTGCTCATATGTGATCATCTTTGGAACGAAACAAGCGTTATTAGCAGTTAGAGCATACAATTTTGCTGAAGCAATCTTCTTTTGTATAACGTTGGTTACTATTCTACAACAACACTACGTTAATACTCCTATATTGCTAGAGTGAGAGAGAAGTCACGGAAAATCGTTTCGATGCCAACGCATATATCTTTCGTCTTTATTATGGAAAGTTTGGGATGAGCGCATCCAGACCATACATTCCCATCGTGTACCATGATGAATATCTAATGTGCCTTTTCCTATTCTTACAAATTTACTGCAACCCGCAACATTTTGAATGCGCGAATGACGCACATGTGCAGTAGCAGCCTTTTCCAGATTTTGCATCTACATTACATCCCCCATGAGACTCTTATAGGCGAGAGTAGGATGCTAGTTGCAGATTGAAAGGTTCACTTCAAGAATTTTATATCACAATTAGAAAATCCTAGCCAGCATAGCAATCATACAAACTCATTCTGGAGAAAATGGTGCAATCAAGTTTCCTTAATGTTATAACAGCAAAAATGTATAGGTATCTCATGAATACGGCTGAATACATATTAAAGGGTGAATTTTCAATATGGCAGACAATTAGAGTCAAGTGAATGTTTAAAAATTTGTCAATTCATCAAAATTTTGAAAAGTTTAATATTTGTTTAATATTATTGTATTATATTGTTCAATAATGGCTATTTTGTGTGAATGAATTGGTTTATTCATTAGGATTTTTTCTTTGAAAGGAAATTGGGATACAAATTGCAAAGAGGTCCCCGAGCTTACGACTACATATCGGCCTCCACATAACTTAATCCCACACTGCACTTTATGTATTCTTCTACTCCTAAGTTATTCATTCACTGAGTTGAGAATTATTATGCATTTATGGCCTGAAAAGAACTACCGAGAGCCTAGGCCACATTATACTGAAGTATATGTTTTAATATTAAACTTGCAATGCAGTTATGAATGTTTCAACGCAACCAAAGAACAGGAACGGTAGAAACTATCACGCTTATCATTCCTGTTTCTCATTCATTGAATCGTATTACCGATTTTTTTAATAACTTAATTCTAGACTATCGTTCTACATTCCAATAAAAAAATTTGAGACTACAGATATTTTTTCACATAACTAATATGTAATGCCTTTCGGTTCAACCGGAACTTAGAGTGCCACTACTCTTCTCAGTGACACCAAAATTTATGAAATCGTTTGCGTGAATTTTGTAATTTCATAATATAAATTTTCCACGGTACGCCACTAAGACTTTAATTATTTTTTCAATGGAGGGTAAATTCTCATGAACACCCGGTGGGTAGACCTATCCATTTACCAGCCCTTTAGCACATACTTTGAACTTGAGTGATATATGCGCATTCATGATTCATAGCTTCCAAGGATACTCAATCGGTTTCATAAGATAATTCATCTATGGAAGTGATCGCCGTTCTGATCGTCCGTCTTGACTATTTTGGTCATTTCTACGATCGTCTGTTCTGTGAACTTCCGGGTAACAAATATTGTTAATGCAAATTTTTTCTGAAAATGATG
This sequence comes from Endomychus coccineus, assembly GCA_958510875.1. Classification (NCBI taxonomy): domain Eukaryota; kingdom Metazoa; phylum Arthropoda; class Insecta; order Coleoptera; family Endomychidae; genus Endomychus; species Endomychus coccineus. The sequence goes on from OY294067.1 coordinate 48,665,946, forward strand.
CAATGACAATGTCCGCTAAAAAAAATTGAGGGAGAATGTGACTGATTGCTTCGAATGCCTTTCATTCTTTCACGTCGTTGGTTGAAGGTTGACAATTCACAAACTTAGCTACACCATAAATATTTTGAGACTTGATTTCATCATAAGAAGATGGAACAAACCTATTTATTCATCCCAAACTAGGTGATTTAGACTCTTCAGTCTGAGCTTTTCGTCATTGAACTAACGTAATTCACTATAAGTACATACATTTTCTGGTAGGTTTTACGATGCGATCCTGATATGTGTAGGAAGCTCCAACCATCTCAGCTAATTAAATCGAAAGAACTGTATCAGGCATTGGAATTAATTAACTGCTGATAATTAACTCTTCCTCATTACTTCCAACTTGTTCATCATCAACAATATATTTACTTTGTTCGTGGGGTAAGTTTATCGGGTCGGAAACGGAAACTGAACCAATTACAATATTCCTATTTCACATGAGCCTTCTATACAATATAAAATTATCAAGGTTTAATTTGAATATGTGATTCATTTATTCAGTAACTAATTTTGGGATCAAAAAACATTTCTCTGGAATCATGAATGTGATAAATTTCAGGTTGTCTTGACTTTGGCTTTAGGTCACCGTTTATCATTTAAACTGACGCTTCAGGTTATGGCTTAGGCCCTGTCCCCTCTTAAATGCACCCTGAAGGTGAGCCAGTGATAGCTTACATGAATCGTTCTTTAAATCGTCATAAAGAAATCACACTACAACGCTTTACACTTTTGTTTTTTTTTATCATTCAGAAGATGACACGGCAAGTTTTCGAAAGTACAGTCACTTTAGTGTTTCTATAATATGAGTGATAAAACATATGATCTTCAATCATTCAAGTGATATTGTAACATCATCATTCAAGTGATATTGTAACATCATCATTCGTGCTACATCCCTTCTGAAACGCTTTCCGCTGTTGCACCCTAAAATGAATTTACAAAAAATAATCCACTAAGTTAGGACTACCGCTGTTGATAATATATGTTCCATTATGTGTTCAGTTAATGTTATTGAATTAAGAAGAAATCTACTTTCACGATATAGGATATGAAAGTTATACTGGGTGTTTCTTTGATAAATGAAAATACGTTAACTAGATATAGGATCCTCGTAGGCATATGTAAAATCTGTCAAATTGGAACTAAGATATCAAATTGTTGTCATTCTACTACGGAACTGTTTGAAGAATAATCTAATTTTGTACTGGAAATTTTACTATAATTCAACGAAATCGTTAATTGACTTTGAATTTAAATTGCATACTTTATTCAAAGTGCACAACAGGCACCAATTATTTTTTTTGTGTTATTTCTTCTATATGTTAGATATAATAATTGACATGTATTTTGGTTGTCCTTTCCTGACCATGGGACGCAATACAACATCTGTTCTAAAAAGGATTATTCATGAAGTGTATACAATGTATATATCATCCTAAATACATGCGAACTTTGCATACATTGGCAGAATTGTAATATTTTTGCATATTTTAACCGAAATTTCATATTATAGCATATATTTAATTTATTCTCGCATTTTTTTATTTTTATATATACGATATACTTGTTACTTTATTTACAACGAACGATAAAAGACATTCCCTTTTAACTGGAAATTTTGAAAAACAGGTAATGATAAATTCCTTCCATAGTGTGACGGAATAATTTTTTATTTTATGTTAAATTCTAGGTAGGTTAAATTGCAGATTGTATTTTATTGTACGAAATTTGATGAAATATAAAAATGTGTTATAAAACTGTCGTTTTCTTTATATTTGATACGTTCTGTTCTTCAGAAAAACTAGTATTCACTTCTCTGTATATGATAATTTTTCTAGGGCTAACCGATTTTGCATAATTCAACAAGAAAAATGGGGCGGATTCATTCTCACATGTTTCTATTATTTTTGCATATATTCTAAACAAATGTGCATATTTTGAACATTCTTGACAAAACTCGTATTAAATGTCATGCTTTGAATAATAACTATGGCTTCCGTTATGTCACCGTATATCATCCATGATATATAATTCGATTATTAGTTTTTTGGTTTAGAATTTACCACATTGTCAGTTTCGTGTAAAATTCGAAGTGAGATCATCTGAGATTTATTTAATGAGCATAAAATTGTATTTAGGATAAAATGAGGATGAAAATGTTATACATGGATGGGTTTTGATTTATGTAGCTTATTATATTGATAACTTAATTATTAAATGCCCTCTTTAGCGAGGTGCAATATTTCGTGCGCAGAGGACTGCAGTTCACTAACTTGGGATAAGCTTAAATACAATATTCTAATCAATATGGAAGATATTCCGCATTTTAATGTTCAGCTTTATATTTGAATTCAGTGTGTAGCCTCTGATAATCCACTTTCTCATTCTTAATACTTTGATGAAAGAATACCTACATTACTTATGTAATTCGAAATAATTATTACTTTGTTGAAATACAATTTTTTTTTATTAGTGAAATGACATCCATACAAAAATTGATAATTCAACTACAATGAAGTGAATAATCATGTAAAAATTGTTCATTTGAGCACTATATGCTCAAAAATGTAATACTTGAATCTATCTAGAACGAGTAAGTGTAGTGAAATAATAACAAGAAAAACACCACAAAATTTTAAAAAGCCTGAATACGTATTTCCAGTTCCAGGATTGATGATGTTTTGTTTCAGGAACTCATTTTGCTTGCTTTGAAAAACTCATTGTCTCATACGGTATTAGTAAAATTATTTTTTTTGGTATCCACGAGAAAATGATTTTGATAATCATGTAGAATTCATTCAGAATATATCGCAAAGTCCGAAAAACCATCAATTAACAATGATATATGTAGCATTAATGAAATTTCATAGAACATAATAGTATAAGAATAAGTGGAATGATATTTATTTGTTGTTAGAATTATCCAATATGGGTGTCGAACGCGTTAGTCAACACGATATAATAAAAGTTGAACACATGAATAGATATCAAAATTTAAAACGCAAAAGTGAAAATATTCAATGATTACAATCAAAATACCATTTTTATCTAATTTTAATGAAGTTAAAAATAAAGAACCATGGTCAAAATTGAAATGGCATTCACTTCTTAAGATTTACGTTTATAAGATTATAACTGAAAGCAAGATACAATTTTATTAAAATCTTATGTGAAGTACTCTTCTATCTTGTAGTAGATTTTCTTTACCAAAAATGATTTCAAAATTTCTCAATGGTTATGTTCTAAGACCCATTTACAATTTATTAAATATTTTTATTATTGAAACTATGAGATTGTTTTAAAGCTTATATCTACAACACATAAGGTTTCATTTATCTCGTTACGTAGAGACCCTTATCAGCATTTAATTAATGTGTTCCTTGAATAACACAAAATCAAATGTGTATATTCAATAGACTGCAGATATTTATGGAAAGTAGAATATTCATTTTCAGTGGCAGTAGTACTGATTTGGTGATATCTAAAGAAAATAATGATTTTATTACTGGAGTTGACAATATACTTTCCGTAAAACTTTATTGTATTATTGTCAAATTCTCGGTAATTAATAATAATATATAATTTAAGGACAATAAATAAAACTGTATTTTGTTTGAATAATTCAAATAATTGTTGATGGAGAAATGGGCGAAATCCTGTTGATTTTTGAATATTCAAATACACTTACGGATGAAGATGATTTTATCCCAGCTCTTAAATAATCGAATAAACTGAAATTAATACAACACGAGTACGACGCCCGATCTTCATAAATTTCACAATTTCACGGCAAAGTCTTTGTACGAGTAAGAGCCTACGAGTACATCACCGTCTATATGATGGTCAGGAAACAAACTTTGATTTCCTGACACTGTTCACTTGTTGCTTCGTTATCCTTTCAATGTTTATCAAAATTTACTTCCACCTGTTGCATTCTCATACAATCTAATGCTAAAATTGTAAAGCTCATTTGCTTACATGATCCAGATAATGCGATAAATATCAAACTTCAGAGATAAGTGTAATAAATAATAGTCTCCATTATTAAACACGTGAAGTGCTTATAGCTACCTACTTTGGTTCGCATAAGGATTATATTATACATAATTGGCCTAATCAATCATTCTTTCGCATTTGATTATGTGAATATATGAATATATTTTCGAAAATTGAGCCAATATAAAATAAATGACAAAAATATCATTTATTCAATATAAGCAAGTTTACTATAAAATCGTTTGATTGCAATTAATAACTTGAACAATCCAATCATTTCCAAAAATATATGTATAAATCCACCCGATTTCATATTCCTTAATAACAGTTTTTGCTAATTTATTCAAGATTCTGATTATACAGTTCGATATATCGGTTATTGTAGAAGATGTAGTTATTCAAGAAAATTGTATACACGAGTATCTGTAAACACATTTTGAAATTATTTACACATTTAAAAATTAATAGCGTGAACCAAACCTGAATTTTTATGAATGAAACCCCATATCTTATTCCCAATTTAGATTAGGTTAATGAGTTGCCCATGCTTGCATACAGTGTTTCATGTACCTAATTATATTGAGGCATTTCATAAGTTATGTCCAATTGTATAATATGAAGAATATATACACGAACAATGCAAAGTCGAACACCATATTTTCAATTTTTTTTTTAATGAATCACGCGGTATTTTATTTCAGAATGTGAAAAGACACTTCATGTGTTTTTATTTTCATTAAACTCTCCCCAATTTTTTTTACAACATTTGTGAAACGTCAATTATCGAGGCACACTGTCATTAAATTGGTTAATTTTATAATGAATGTTCAAAATGTCCGCTCAAAACACATCAGTACACTAGTGCAGTCCATCTTCAAATGATCGATTCACAGTTCTCAACATTTCTACATTACTACTCTGGAATTCTTCATATTTTATTGCAGTGAGGACGGATCTTCCACTATCTTGTTGGTGCGAAAATTCAACTACCAACATCACTTCAAATCCATTTTCCTCTGTAACTAAAGTTTGTATCCTCCCATATTTCTCATAAACTACTGAACACATATGAGTATAACAATCCGTTATCCTTCCCAATGATATTTTTTCGGGTGTTTTCTTGTAGGATCTCAGTTGGTAAATCCTTTGTACTAATGAACTTTCCATGGACTCACCCAATACCCAAATCACAACTGGAAAGTCAATATCAAATTGTAATAAATAAACAATACGTAATTTCGAAGCAGTTTGTTAAATCACAAGCTCGTAATTACTATTCAAGATTTTATTGTAATTTTCCCATGGCAATAAGTTATTATAAAATAATTTCTGAATATCTGTTTGGGTCACATATTAAGTTGCCTATGTCTCAGAAATTAATGATTACAGGTACCAGGAGTACTTGATAAAGATGAAGTGCGTCTTTTCTCTCTTTAAAATGAAATATAGGGCAATTCATATCAAAAGTTTGAGAAAATCTTCGAACCATAGGAATATAATGTCAGGTTGATTTGTTTGGAGTTGAACTCACAATGCTTTTCATATACAATTGGACATATCTTCTGAAATACCCCATCCAATAATTTTTGAAATCCAATATTGCAAGTATGTGGAAGAGGAGCCTCATATGAATTCGAAATAATATATACGGCGTCTCACTTGAGAAAACGTATGTTGGTAGTCCTTAATAACATGAAAATTCTGTACATATGAACATAACTTTGAAAAGTTTACAAATGTTTCAAAACCTACTCACTGTGTTGGTTGAGTCTCTGAACAATATTTACAAATGTATGACCACATGTTTAGTACTAAAAACAAAAACTTAGAAAATTCCATCGCCGTTGCTGTTTTGATTATAAATCAGTTCCATTATAAAAATCTCAATATTTTAGCTAAAGGAACCAATCATGAGATGATTCACATAAAACGTGATTCAGAGTCTGTCAATCACAGAGCCGATATACAGTCATCAAGTCAAATTTATACAAATTTAATTTATTCAAAAGGAGTTCAAATGTAGCTTTTTCATAGAGTAACAACTATAGGAACATCACTTTGTAGTAGTTTTCTAATATACAAAATTTTACACATCAATGTGTTACAATTAGAATTTTTCATGTTTCGTCGGTCATTACGACGTAGATAATTTCAATTCAAGTTGATTTGACATAAATGCTCAGGACTCAGAGCAATTATTTTGAGGAATCCCGCGCTTTAGTTCATGTGAATTACTTTCCAAAAATCTTCTGATGATGCTCGTGAGACCGAAACGTACGTAGAAACGAAATTCACATATAATAATCGTTTTCAATAGCAATTGCTACCAAACTTAAGCAAACTATCCTAGATAATGAATTCTTCATAGCATATTAAAGTAGTGAAGACGCTACGAAACTCCCTATACTAAAATGAAGAAATACAAGAATTTGAACAAGTGCGTAACATCTTTCTTTTGCTGTTATATTTGCATGTTTCTCTAGGAATAAACCAACGAAGAGGTAGGTAGTAGATGAATTATCCGAAGGAGGAAAATAGTGCTGGCAAAAGGAAGTAACAATAGAAGTCAAGTAACTCATTCCTATACATAATAAAACAATGAAGGTCCTAATATCGACCCTTGTGCAACACATATGTTGTCAATTTGAATAAGCTTTCAACATAATGACATAAAGTACAATTTGAAATCTTATCACGTCTTCATCTGTTTCTAATCATTCGCAATATATTTGGCAAGAGAAATAAATTTGTTCCCGCTATAATTTCCTCTTCCTCATTATTCCCATAATTCCTATAATGACAAAATTACCTCTTCAAATCGCCAAGGTGGAGCTTAAACCTTACAACAATATTCCAAGGAGAATACAACGTCTATTTCTGAAATAATTTTCGAATATTACATTACTACACTTTTGTGAACGGTATATATTCCCTAGATTCTGCGCTTCAATTTAATGAAGTGAAAAACTTCGCTTCGAGCCCTCTCTTCCCTAAATACGTTCTAAGCAGCAGTGAACATGGTTCATTGAATTCTCCAAGATAATTAGAATACATCGGAATGTTATATAATTGAATTATATATTCTAATAACACTAATTACCCTATAAAATGGTATTAATAAGGAAAACAATACCGAAAAGCTCTTTGTCGGTAGTACTTAATGCAATAATTATGTTCTATTTTATCTTTGATTTAGCGGAAAGTAGAATGCATCATCATGAAACATATTTTGAGAATATCGGTCTTCGTTGATAATATTTTGATAATTTAAACTTTAATGGAGATTTTGAAATATCATGGTTAATTCTATAGATAAACTAATGCGAACTATTGTCTTTGGGCATCCCAGATCAATCCTATCTAGGTTTGAAATGTAAACTTGAAAGTCCTTATTCAAATAAGATGGCTATTTTAATAGTTATTTATGTATCAAGGGAATTATAAGGGCCTCAATTACCGATGGCAAAGTTGCCTGAGGTTATTAAGGCTCATTAATTCCCGTGGTATATAGATAATTTTATTTCTGACTGATTTCAATAATATTTTGTTCATTTTTAAAGCGGAATAAATGCACCTATTCATTACCTTCCCGCTATATTTGAATCAGGTACCGTAGATTATAGGAGTTTTGTTGTTGCTAGTTTGTTGCTATGTTACTTGTTTACAAACAAAGCTTTATTATCAAGTTGTGTTTGCGTTAAAAACGTGTTTTCTACCCCAAATATAATGGAGGATATTTTGAAAAATTCTGAAAAAGCAAGAGAATCATTATTTCCATCGAAAGGTGAAGCCTTATACAAAAAAGAATATAGAATATATCTGGAATGGCTGACAAGAAAAAATGTCATGCCAAAAGATGCCACTGAAACTGTATTTCTGGCATATTTTCAAGAACTGGTAAAGAATTTTTTATGTTTTTCGGTAGATTTGGTAGTAATTGTGTTTATTCGTTGCAGTCAGAAACGTATAGTCCGAATTCTTTATGGCCTAAATGGTCAATGCTAAAATCGATGGTGACTATACATGAGAAACGAGATATCACCAAGTTCAATGAACTAGAGGCTTTTTTGAAACGGAAGAGTAAGAGTTATAAGCTGAAAAAGTCCGCTGTTTTATCTCCTAAAGATGTCATCAGATTTATAAACATACATATATATATATATATATATATATATATATATATATATATATATATATATATATATATATATATTAGCATTTCTTATTTTGTTTTTACTTGTGAAAGGTAGAGGGAATTATAGAATCTTTGATGTCCTAAGGGAGTTATGACCCTCATTATTGATAGCGTAACTATGACGAAGCTTATAATATCTCGGTCAGAAATAAAAATAATTAGTTCTTTTGCTTGCACGTCAATATCCACATACACAATTTCCAAGGACAGAATACTATTGAACTACAGGCGTTAAGCTCTCAGAATTACATATGGCGGAGCCTGAAGTTCTTGAATACTGTAACACCCGGCGCATCCACCACATATTATTTTCCATAGAGAAGATTAGAAAGAAGTGTAGTGAGGGTAGATTTGTCATTTCTTCAAATGTTCAGATCTCATCTGTAGATTCGCATTGATGATGTATACTTCTCGGTTATGGAAATAATCGAGATATTTCAGCTTATTAGTATTTCAAAAATTTACTAATTTAGTAGTTCCTATAAATTTATTGGTAGGTAGTAATAATCCTTGCTAACTAACATTGGAATTTACATAACTAGATTACATATCCATGCTTCAGTATTTAGTAGTATAAATAAAACGTTACTACTAATTTTGTAATACTATTTTCTCAATATACGTCATTCGTTGGCTTAAAATGTGACAAGGACAAGGCGAGTAACAAATATTTATTTTTTTGAAGGAACATCTACATATCGTATCTTGCCACCCACCTATACCCAAAGCTTAACATTTATCATTTTGACATAATTGATGATCATATTTTGAATTCTTGATCTTGTATTCAATTTTCACTTTTGTGTAAATGTATTACATGGCAAAATGATTGTTTTACACATTCCCCCTTTCCCAGTTACTTCCGCAATATAATTCAGTTCCAGTAGTTCCATATATCTCGATTAGAATTCGATCATTCCCATCACTAATTCGTATCCTGTATGACCGAGAGAATAAATCTAAGTATTAATCTAGCTCTATTGTACCTATACCAATACATATCAGTGGAATTTTATCACAAATCATGAATGATTGTTTTTCAAATGGCATTTTTCCTGCTAAGCTTAAGGAAGCTATAGTACAACCCATATTTGAAAAAGGACAAAAAACAAATCCTGGTAATTATCGACTGGTATCATTTCTCTCTTCTGTGTCTAAGGTCTTCGAAAAGCCATTGTACAATCGGCTTATTGACTTTATTGAAAAGGAAAAACTTAAAAAAAATAACCAGTATGGATTTCGGAAAAAGAAGTCAACTGAACTTGCAGTTTACAACTTTTTAAAATTTCTTTTTGAAAATATGGACCAAGGAAAGCAAGTAGCTGCTTTTACTTTGACCTGTCAAAGGCCTTTGACACAGTGGACTTCTCTCTGATGCTGAAAAAACTTGAGCGATTGGGGATAAGAGGCGTTGTTCTAAAACTAATTGAATCATATCTCAAAGACCGTAAACAAATTGTCAGAATCAAGAACAACAATCTCTCTTTCTATTCAGAATGAGAGGACATTCAGCAAGGCATTCCTCAAGGTTCCATAATGGGTCCGTTACTTTTTCTACTTTACGCAGGCGACCTCCCTGAGATAGTTGGTGAGGATCAGGCATATCAGTACGCAGATAACACAACTTGATCTGAAGCGGAACTGTTGCTTGAAGCCCTCTCAATAAGTTGTTCTGGAGTAGCAGAAAGAATGGCTAAATGATGTGAACAAAATAATTTAAGTCTTAAGGTTCAAAAAACTGCTTTAATGAAATTTCAAAAAAATGGTCAAATCAAAGATTCCCTAATTGTCAAACTTGATCATAAAAACATTCAAAACACAAACACTCAAATTTCTAGGATTATCCATGAATCCTTTGCTTAGCTGGGAAAACCAGATAAAAACTTTAACCTTAAGACCTTATAGTGTAACAGGATTATTTCGTCGTTTGCGTGATGTAATTTCCACAAATGGTTTTAGGACATATTATTTCGCCAGTATACAAAGTATTATAACCTATGGAATCATATTCTGGGGATCCTCCAGCAGTGCTACGAAAGTTCTCAAAGTTCAAAAACGTATAATAAGGGCGTTCCTACGATTACATCCAAGAACATCATGTAAAATGCATTTCGGAAGCTTGGGCATGTTAACTGTGCCATCTCTCTATTTTTTGCACTTGGTTCTATTTGTCAAAAAAAATAAAAGCCTTTTTCCTGTAAATAGACACTTTTATGGGACACAAATGTACATGACAACTAGGGACAGAGATGGATTAGTTATACCAAACATAACTCTACTTTTTTCGAGAGAGGTCCAGAGTATAGAGCTATTGAAGCCTACCGCAGCCTGCCAGTGGAGATAAGGGAGGTGGATAACCTCAATCACTTCAGAAGGAGAGTTTATTTGTATCTACAGGAAAGAATCCTATATGACTTTGAATTTTTAATTTTGTCTTCGTAAATCTAAAAGTTATTTATCTTTTTAACTTTTTTTCTCAAGAATGTTACTTAAAATATTGTTAAAATGTATCTTTTTTAATACTTTTGTATGTACCAATAGGATGTAAGTTTAAACAAACCATATTATATTGTCATCCTTTTCCAATATGCAAAAATCTGATCAAGTTACAGACCATCTGAGCTTGCTCTGAGCCTGTGAATTGGCAGATTTATTTTATTTTCATTTTTTCTTTGACGTTGCTTTTTTTGTATTTACTATTCTGCAATTTTGCAAGTTTGATGGCAATAAAGTTTATTCTATTTTATTCTATTCTATTCTATAGTTGTTCTGTGTAATTTAATCGATGTTCGAATCGTTGCACGTATGTTACGAATATCAAAAATAACTTATTTTAGTACTAATAATTTCCGAAATCGTGATATTTTATTCATCGACTATATTGATTTTCATATCTCGATTATTCCCATCATTAACTTTTTCTAATCTACTACCATTCTCAAAAATTGTATTAGTAATATTAATTCATTGTATTTTTTATATGGTATATTCATTTCCAAATTGAGGATTTATTGGCTTATTAATTTATGTATTTGCTCATTTCTTTTTTGAATCAAACTCTATTTTGAGCTATATATAAAAATTCTCTGGAAATAGGTCACATTAACACTACGTTTCGGTCTCACGACCATCATCAGAAGACTTATTATGTCTAAAAATTTTTGATTACTTAAAACTAATTGTATTACACAAAGCGTCCAAATCGCACCAATTTCATTTAAAATGCCCACGTCGCCGAAACGAAAGGAACACGAATAAACGAAATTGTAATCCTCAATGCCATAGTAAAATTATCAAGAATCCACTGCAGAGAAGAATTCTTAACAAAAGCGTACACATGTCAACACAGTAAGTGATCGACTGAGACGAGGCAAATATAATTTAAGTTTTAGTATACAACTTTTAAACCAGATGTTAAATTTATGATCTAAACAAAAAGGTTCCTTCGTGACAGGAGGTATACTAGACATTTTACCTAATATATACTATTACATTATAACGAGGCATGTAGGAATTTGCAAGAGAAATTGAAATTATTTGATCAAATTTGTATAGATATGACTTAGATTTTGAGTGTCTGTCCTATGATTTACAGATTACAATAATGTTAATATTCTAACTAAGGAAACCAATTATTATAAAAGATCTATTTTGGAGATGATTCACATAAAACGTGACTCTAAGTCTGTGAATCATAGGACAGACACTCAAAATCTAAGTCATATCTATACAAATTTGATCAAATAATTTCAATTTCTCTTGCAAATTCCTACATGCCTCGTTATAATGTAATAGTGTATATTAGGTAAAATGTCTAGTATACCTCCTGTCACGAAAGAACCTTTTTGTTTAGATCATAAATTTAACATCTGGTTTAAAAGTTGTATACTAAAACTTAAATTATATTTGCCTCGTCTCAGTCGATCACTTACTGTGTTGACATGTGTACGCTTTTGTTAAGAATTCTTCTCTGCAGTGGATTCTTGATAATTTTACTATAGCATTGAGGATTACAATTTCGTTTATTCGTGTTCCTTTCGTTTCGGCGACGTGGGCATTTTAATTGAAATTGGTGCGATTTGGACGCTTTGTGTAATACAATTAGTTTTAAGTAATCAAAAATTTTTAGACATAATAAGTCTTCTGATGATGGTCGTGAGACCGAAACGTACGTAAAGACAAAAAATTTTAAAACAGAGTGTTAATGTGACCTATTTCCCGAGAATTGTTATATATAATTCATACTGGGTCAAGAATCTTTATATTTCTATTTTGAGCCGTATTTCTTCAATATACACCATTTGAGCAAGGAAATAATTGTTCTCAATTTTTGTGAAATTTTTACTCTTTCGAACTACCAAACATTCTCTAACTAATTTGATAATTTTAAAAAATCACATGAAGTATAGGAGATTCATTTTAAACTGTCAAACCTTATTCAGGATATTGTTATTTTTTCGGTACTATCGAAAATGATACAGATTAAGTCCCATTTTCGATGAAAGTTAATAGCAGAAATATCTAATTACAACTTACTATATAAACATAATACGTAATTAATATGATCATGATGCTCTTCCAGCTGTCCGAATATTATTAAAACATTTGATTGAATGCTTCCATTCGGATATCGAGGAATTTAATATACGTGCTATTGAGGTTAATAACAGGTACAATTTCCAGATATGAATTAATAGAGATTATTGGTATGATTGATACACAACCCTCATTGTGCTTATTGATTATTTTGTTATTGAAATTATTAACTATAATCCAGGGCTCTGCAAACTTTGGTTCCCATGCCAGGTATACAAATTATTGAGTCTTATGAATAACTTGTTTTCTAGTAAACGTTTACACGAGAAATTAACATTATTACTTATCGATTATCAGGCAAATTTAATCAGTTAATTTCTTCCGGAAATAGAAAAGTACAGTTTCATAACACTGTAGAATGTATCGTCATTTATAAGTTGAATCTAAACATGTTCACCTACGCTGTTCAGTCATGAAATGTATATAGTTAAGATTGTCTTTAATAGATAAAGTTTTATTGGGAATTTCATTCGTCACCAACCATTTTTGAGGTTTCATTGATGTTCTTGGTCAATCGAATCAGGATCATGCGATAATTTTGCACAAGTGCAATAATTTTTTTATCAATGAACTACATATGGATGTTTTTGATTTCTTGGTATCAACTAGTGTAGGCTCGTCAAAATTTTTCTCAATTTATCCAATAACAAAATCACGGGGTATGAAAGAGCAATCCCCCCCATCCACCAAAAATACTAGTACAGTACGTTTCAGCTATCAAGTAGGTAGCTCGCATCAGCGGATCCTGAAAACCGCAACCAGGCGCGTCCCCAGGTGGCGGATATGGGAATACCCAAGGCTCTGTTGCCAGCAGGGTTAAGGGTAAAAGCAGATATGCTCTCTTGGACCAACAGGCACACAGATCCTGGAGATTATGGGACTCCCAGTCACATGTTCCTGAGAAGAAGGTGACGGATAGATTGTGGCTGATACGGACGAACCATATGTTACAGAAGAGTAAGTTATCCCATCATAGATAACTTACTGAAACACATAGGAAATATCCAAAAAGTGATATAGTACTAAAACACAGGAACCTCAATTTCGGGAACAAACAGTATTTTGGTTCAAATAGGAACACAACAGGAAACATCCATAGCGAGATAAAGTACTGGAAACCCAAAAACCATAACATCTTGGTTAAAAAACAGAAACACAACAGAAAATATCCATAGCGAGATTGAGTACTGAAAACCCAGAAACCGTGACAGCGGTAAGAATGAAACAACATCCACAGAGAGATAAATCACTGAGAAAAAAAATACCGTAAAATTAGGCATCAACCATATTACGGTATAAAAAGACGAACGTGAACATCAACGCAAACAACAGTGCAGATATCGACGTAACAGCAACGTTAATATCAACAGTAACACCAAAGGAAACTCACATCGATATAACATCGAGAAACGTAAGAAAAAGACGCAGTCCATATCCTGAAGTAATGCGATAAGCGGTGCCAGGGCATGGATGAAGATCGGAGAGGTTTTAGCAGGTATGCTGTAACTTACAGTGAAGTGATAGATATAAAGCTGACGGTGTGCATAAAGCATTTCCTCTCCACAGAAAAAAAAAGTACTTGGTAGCTGAAAGGCCATCAGTACTTGATAGCAATTTTAATCGATGTGGTGTTTCTTGTTTATAGTGGTAAGTTGACAGGGGTGCAGTTATGTTATATTCCTAAATTTCGTAAATCTTTAATACCTTTTCACCATGGCAAAGACAACGTATCTTGAAGGAGCACTTACCACACATCGAAGATTCTGTCAATAATGGCTCGGGAATATAAGTGATACTGGTTTGGAACAGTGTTTTCAAAATACGATGGATATTGCAATATTTCAACTATTTTTTCAATACTTTGACCACTCGAGAGGGAAACCTATGATGTTGAAAAAACATCGTGCGGGCCAGCAGTGGAATGTAGGGAGAGGAAGGAGATAGACATCCGTATTTTTCTTGGAGGTTTTGAGATTATAGGAATAGGGAAAGACCTCACTTCCACAACTTCGCTGTTCGATAAAAATGAAGTCACCGACCATGGGAATATCTATAGAAAAGGGAGAGATCTTCCACCTTTCTATGATGTTCTACAGAGGTCACTGAGCTCGTAAATGTGACATCAAAAATTAAACGAATAGCTCTCTTCTGGATAGAATCCCATAGTCTCAGCGTATATTTGGGAGACGAACTCCAAACATGTGAACAGTACTCCAGGACAGGTTGAATCTGTGCTTTGTATATTATGAGGAGCTGTGAAGTAGCTTTTGGCACGGGAAAGAAAACCAAGTTTTTGGGAAGCGGCTTTCGCAATGGACCATGAGAGAGACAATGCTCGAGTTGTTATGGAAGACTTTATAGGAATAGTAGTACCTGGCATCATCATATTAGGGATTGTGGGATCCGCCTTGCTGAAGAAGACGCAAGCTTGAGTTTTGGTTGCATCAAACTCTATTAGATTGTCAGATCTCCATTTCAAAATCATGGCCAGATCCCCATCAATTGCTCCATATCGCAGAATGATGATGGATTTCGATTTCTAAATCATTCAACTTGATTTTGAATTCTAACTTTCAAGAGAAATCGATTACAGTTTTATTCATGAAATTTTCTGATTAAATATAAATAAAAATTACAGATAATGTATTGAAATCTTCACTCCTGCAAGATAAACGGCACAAAAGCAGGAGTGCAAGTAGTTCCCATATCAAATCGCATCCTGATTAATGATTACGATTTCCTGATAAATAACAGTAGGTTATGGACACCTACAAAAGCTAGAAGGCTTCAAATCAGCAAGACAATGGACATGATGAAAAATATTTCCAAGATTTTATGATTCGAAACAATTTTGTCGTAATATTTCAATTCTTACTAAATATTGATAATAATTAGCTTCTTGAATGATAATTTCAAATTGCCTTTGTGACAAAAGACTGCAACAATTTGACAAGGCATGCGTTTATTATTATTTATTCTAAAATATTGAGCCACATCAAATACGTCGCGAATTTGAATCATGAAACATTAGAGCTGCTGCTCTCTATGTGCAACAGGACGAAGCTAGTACTCTACTTAGATCACACCATTAGAAAATACGATTAATAGAACATTTCCTATGACCGAATAGTTTGTTACGGATCCCAGGTAGAACACTTCAGTTTGTGGAATACAAAAAGATTATTCAGGACCCTTCTCAATAGATGACGCTTTCTCATTTTGCGATGACAATATTAGTTCGATCATGAAACTGCTAAATGTTGGAAATTACTTCTTTATCATATGATCAAAATGCAAGACAACTTCCATTTTATGAGACATGAGACGGAAGCTATTCTGCTCTCGGATTTCAGACAACACAACTAAATTCTACTCTGAAAGTAGCTTACGTCTCTCCAAGACAGGGGACGCTTTTTATATTCTCATAGTTTGATAATTCCTGTAGAACGCATCGCCTCTTTATAATCTGTATTTATTCATCGTGTGATAAATTAGTCAATAAAACAACGTTAAAGAATTACAAACATCGAATCTATTTATATAGTCGTTATATAGTTGTGATATCTTATGGGACATTCTTTAATGATAATATGAATATGTTTGATGTAATACAAACTCGGCACATGTCTCAGGTATACGAAATAAGCTCGGCCGTTGATTGATTGATTGAACGGCTCGGCACAGCGATTAAAAGATTCACTTTTAAATTGTTTAAGCACGGCACATGAATAATAAGACCGCCCTCTGCTTTCAAGAAATAGACTGATGTAATATTAAAACAGAATTTATAAATTTAAAATATATATAATACATGTTGGTACATAGGAAGAACATATTCAAAATTATATTTACACTGTACTATTTTAAATTTAATTGCATAATATTGCGATTTTTCATAACATACTGCAGTTTGTACAACTTACTACTTTTATATTCGATAATTTGAGAATTAACAAAATTATGACGTTTCTTAGTGGCTATATTTTTAAATTTATGAATTTCGCTAACACCAGTTCCAGTTTGTACTTTAAGAAGTGCGTCTACAAAAATGAATAAAGAAGGATGCGTTTGGTACATGGATTGGTAGATTTCTATGTCCCATATCCCATAATCTTTCTATTCGTGTATGAGGAAACTGCTTCGTCCTAGATGGTGGTGAGATGTGGCTCTGTATTGGTAAACATCGCGTGGGGGCTTATTAGATAAATTCTGCAATCATTCTCGTAGTTTAATTCAGCTGTGAATCCAGTTTTTAAACAAAGAGGCCGTTCAGCCGCACAATTGCGCAATTTACAGTGGCAGAGGAATCAAGACCCAAAGTGGATGAACCAAGGCTGTTTGAAGGTAGTGTCTCTAATTTTGTTAGTTGGTTGCGTTCCAATTTCCTGTTTTTTTGTTTAGAAATTAACGTACTGATCGCATATTTGTCATTACTATTGTCCAACGCTAATCGTTGAAATTTCTCAACTTCGTTGTTATAATTTTGCGGACTCAGAGGGACGTTGAATAATCTATGAACATGACTATTGAATGGAGCTATTTTATAATTAACTGCTGTAACTGATCCCCGGGGATATACCTATTTATTTGTGTAGATTTTATGTATATCTCGAGTACCAAATGATTACCTGTTTCTATTTTGACAATGGATTTCACTAAATCATATTGGTTATTAACCGTTCGGAAGTTGGAGAATAAAACTCAAATTTTACACAAAACGTTTAACATTTAATTTGAAAATGCTGATACATTGTTTCACCACACTGTGGCATTTTCAATTGTTGATAACTCCTAGCTTTTGCCAGTTTTGTGGCCGACACCATAGATATGGTTATTCACCGTGTTCAAAAAGCCATGTAAATTAAAATCTTTACTTATAATCTCGAAAATATTGCTTACCTAAGATTTATAAACCAAGTACATCCATGAGACCAAGCATTTCGAACATTAATTGTCTATAGTGATATTACTAGGACATTGATAATAGAAGAGATAATTTTATGACAATCGAAAGCTCGTTCCTTGGTAACAGCCCGAAGTCGAAGGCTGAGGGCTGTTACCAAGCAACGAGCTTGCGAAATTTGTCATAAAATTATGAGGCATTTGTCAATGTCCAAGGGATATTTGGCGGAAAAATGTATAACTCAACACAACGAAACATTAATTCATCATTTATTAAAAGTACAGTTAGTGAAAGTACAATTATTAAAATTCAACTTAACATTAGATTGGTTGCTGTTCCCTACTATAGAAGATCTATTACCACGCATCTTGTTGTGGTGTTCTTGATCGAGATTTAAGTATGGTTTTATAGAATTTTGATTATTATGGCCAGTAATTTTCAGCAATTGTTGTTCTTCTACACCACTATTTGCCAATTCGCTAACAACAGTTGATCTATTCGAGTGATTTGTTATCTTTTTGTCCTTTACATTCAAGCCAATTTCCTCAGCAGCAGATTTAGTCCATCCATTTATTGTATTTCTTCCAACAGTTACATTATGTACATTTGTCAGTTTCATTTTTCCAGTGTCGATTTGGTTTTCAGAACAGTCGTGGTGAAGTAATATTGTCGCCTCGTTTTGATATCAGTTTATGAAAAAGACGTACAGGGCAGCTTTGTCTTTCACTATTGGAAACCAACCATTTCCTACTTGTACAGCTTTTAGAACCATCTTGGCACGTTTTACCGAACAGCGGATTGTATTCAATGCGATTTGTTGGACAGTCATCGTTATTTTTTCGATTTGAAAAAATTCCAGCAGGCAAGCAATAGCTCCTTCTCGCCACGCTAATTCTACAGCAGCAATATGGTAAAATTTACGCTTAAGACCTTCAGGAGTATTTTCATCCCATAGCAATATTATTTTGTTAACTTCAGACAAATTTAACGAAACTGAACTGGACTTACGTTTACATGGACCTGCTGTAGTTTCTTCCTGATTGCATCGCGGGCATCGCGGGCATCTCGGGCTGGTTTAAATACTATACTGTTAAACGGGTCAATCATAATATTATAGTCATTATAATACTTTTCTTGCAAAAGTTTGCACGAAACGTTCCACATTGTCTTCACCGTTGCTTCTTTAAATTCGGTCCCGTCTTTCTTTCTCATATTTACCGCCTAATCTTTTAGTATCAACGCCAATTCTTCTGAGCTTCTATGTTCATTTAATTCATATTCTCGTTCGCAGCAAAATTCCATAAATATTCCCCAAATATATTTGTGACTGGTTGTATTTCTGGGAATTTTCTCTTAGATTAGCACATTTATACTTTGAACACATTCGCATTGCCAAAACGTGACTTTTTGAAATTTATTTGGAATCAAGTTGTCAAACTCAATCGTGTTGTCATAGTGATTTATAATTGCAAGTGTAATGTTGACATGATTGGGTGAAATTGTTTCATATTACACAAAATGAGAAAGTACGTGATCCTCGCGTCTTCATGTATGGAGCAGAATTATTTCACTTATTACAATAACTACTATAAGAAAACCGGTGGATGTGAAATTGAAAATGCACACTCTCCTTTTTCGTAAAATATTTTCCTAAGCGTACTAGAAACCTCGTTCATTCATCTTTTACACATGATATTTTCGCGATTATAAGTAAACATTTTGATTACCATGTCTGTTTGAACACGCTTAATAGCCTATTTGATTCACTGAAATTAACTGTCGAAATGAAAACAAATAAGCTCTGCTTCCTCCCCTTGATATTAACATTATGATAGATAGTATAATCACTTGGAATTTAACATATAGAGAAAACACAGCCAAACTAATAGTTGCTTACTCCTGCGGAATCAGTTACATCGTTTGATTATAAAATAGCTCTATTTAATAGTATTGTTCATAGATTATTGAATGTCCCTTTGAACCGGCAGAATTATAACAACAAAGTTGGGAAATTTCAGGAATTACCCTTGGACAATGTTTACGACAAATATTTGATCAATAATTTAATGGGGTAATACAAACTCGGCACAGAGATTGAAAGATTCACTTTTAAAATGTTTAAATTCGGCATATGAATAATATCACCTCCCTCTGCTTGCAAGAAATAGACTGATGTGATACTTAAGCAAAATTTATCAATAGTGGCTATATTTTTAAATTAACTACTGGCTTAACTTCGTAGAGCTCAAAAAATTGAAAGTCTTCAACGTCTTTTGGTTCCAAAAATAAAACACCAAAACAATAATGGAGCCACTTTCCAATCTCAGAATTTTCGTCTTGGTATTCTTTTGATAAACCTAGATTTGGAATCTTTCTGTACCATGCTTGAGTTTAGTGGAATCGACATCCAGTAATTTTAGCATTTGGATAAATTTCCAACACTGCGTTATGAATAGATATCTCAAAATCTACCGCTATTTCTTCTGGTACAAATTTGATTTTATATAATCACAATATTCTTCAATTTTTGATATGCAAAACCTATGTTTTTTCACTTTTGTCTTTTAACAAACAAAAATCTAACTGTATATAATGGCCGTTAAAAAAACCATGTATCGTAAACATTTGTGTGAAATGTTTTGTGCAGTAAGAAAATGTACCGTCCATATAGTTAATTTTTAATTCACAAAAAACTCTAAATTACTTCCACAGCTAAATATCCCTACATTTTCGGATGAATCATTAACAATTAGGAAGTCTTCATTTTTGTTGCTTTTTGGATGAAGTTCATCCAAATCTTCATGAACTTCCAATAGTAATTTTGGCAAAGCGGGCAACAATTTTCGACGTGCAGTGTAAATGTTTCCTCCAGCACATTGTAGATCACTTATTGTCAAATCGTTTAAAGACACATCATTTTCAGCTAGCTCCATTCTAATCATTTCGGAAGATTTTTCTGTTATATCTCTTTCGGCTTTCCACTTCAAACAATGACTTAAAACTTGTCTTTGCAACAAATTTGCTAGTTCTGGTTCATGATTATGATTTACACTCAGGTTTTGACTCATCTAAAGTATGAAAATCTGCTTTACATTTATCTTTGATGCACCTTCACTTAGTTTCTCCGGAAGCTAATTCCCTGTTGTGTTCTTTAAACTTATAGTTCTCGTAAACTAAGAGAAGTGTTCCTCTCTGACTGAACATTTCACTTAAATCCCAAACATTACTATGATTCATTTTCGCCATTTTTACACTTTTTCACAATTATAAGGACATATATGACTACGTAATTATGAAAACTGATATACCTACAAAACAAAATATAGTTACTTAGGTACCTGTTACAGGGGTTAGGTACCTGCAACAACTTTATGGCGAGTTTGGTTGTTGTAAAAATATAATTTAAAATGCATTAGGATTGAAAGAATAGGTTGTGCCGAGTTTGATGCCGCCCGAATTAATTTTTACACCAAAAAGGACAATGGAACGCAACCAACTAATCAAATTAGAGCCATACTACCTTCGAAGTTCAATAAATTTCAAAAGTTTCCCTCATCATCCATCAGCTATTGATGAGTTCCATAATTTATTATCTAAATTTGTAATACAACCCGTTTATAGATCTCCGAACAAGCTAAAAAATCGTTCAGGCAACACCTTTGATGACAATTCCGACTTTGACAAATCTGGGATTCACAAAATACATTATAGTAGCTTCTGTGAGTCGGAAAAATATGAAAATATTTCAGAGCCTAACGAGACTCTGTCCTCCCCGTTTTCGAGGATGCTGAATACTCTTTCTGAGTTGACCGTCACCCCCAAATGGCCAAAAACCACCCCCAAAAAGGGTGAAACGCGGATATACCGACATATTCCGGAAAAACCGCGTCACCTCCCGTTTTCGAGGATGCTGAACACGATGCCGGTACTTTGGAATTCCTCCGAGTCAACCCCACCCCTTAAATGGCCAAAAACAACACCCGAAAGGGGTGAAACGCGGGTATACCGACATATTCCAAGAAAAACCGCGTCACCTCCCGTTTTCGAGGATGCTGAACACGATGCCGGTACTTTGGAATTTCTCCGAGTCAACCCCACCCCTTAAACGGCGAAAAACAACCCCCGTAAGGGGTGAAACTCGGATATACCGACATATTCCGAGAAAAACCGCGTCACCTCCCGTTTTCGAGGATGCTGAACACGATGCCGGTACTTTGGAATTTCTCCGAGTCAACCCCACCCCTTAAACGGCGAAAAACAACCCTCGAAAGGGGTGAAACTCGGATATACCGACATATTCCGAGAAAAACTGCGTCGCCCCCCGTTTTCGAGTGTGCTGAACACGATGGTGATTCTGGATCTTCTCCCCGAAGCAAACTAATCGCTGAAACGGACAACAACTACCCCTTTGATACCCTGTATTTCTGAAGTGGATAAGAAAAATCCGATAAGAGAAAATCTATAACAAATAATTGAATACACACCGGATGATGTTTCCACATTTGTTGACTGACTGTTCATCCTGAAAAATAGGCGTGTACATCGTGTCTGGCTGGGTTACTTGGTGGTTTTCAGGTGAGAAAATCTCCTGTATGGAATCAGTGGTACAATTTTACATATTTAATTTTATTGAATCATAAACATTTTTATTTCAAGCGTACAATTACTTATTAACTATATATACAAATATAAAACTGTTTCATTGACGCATATAACTACATATCCACTATATATCCATATAAAACATTATTATTGACGCATACAATTACATTCATTATAGGTAAATATAAAACGTCGTTATAAAATCCATTTTCATTAAAAAAAAATGATCCGCTCAATATAATCTACGTCGCCTACAAGTGGAATTTCAGGGTTTCACCCCTTTCGGAGGTTGTTTTTTGCGTTTAAGGGGTGGGGTTGACTCTCAGAAATTCCATAGTACCGGCATCGTGTTCAGCATCCTCGAAAACGGGAGGTGACGCGGCTTTTCTCGGAATATGTCGATATATCCGAGTTTCACCCCTTTCGGGGGTTGTTTTTTGCCGTTTTAAGCGTGAGGTTGACTCGGAGAAATTCCAAAGTACCGGTATCGTGTTCAGCATCCTCGAAAACGGGAGGTGACGCGGTTTTTCTCGGAATATGTCGGTATATCCGAGTTTCACACCTTTCGGGGGTGGTTTTTTGCCGTTTTAAGAGTGGGGTTGACTCGGAGAAATTCCAAAGTACCGGCATCGTGTTCAGCATCCTCGGAAATGGGAGGTGACGTGGTTTTTTTCGGAATATGTCGGTATATCCGCGTTTCACCCTTTTTGGGGGTTGTTTTTGGCCGTTTGGGGGTGACGGTCAACTCAGAAAGAGTTTAAACCACTGCCATCATGTTCAGCATCCTAGAAAACGGGGGGCGGAGGAGGGGGGACAGAGTCTCGTTAGGCTCTGAAATATTTGCTTTTTTCGACCTTTTTTCACACAAGCCACTATTATGAGTCGCGTTCAAAATGCTATGTGGGTAAAAATAGGAGGAGCTTTTTAACTCGGTATAAAAAACATTTTACCCATAAGAAGGAAAATAATGGCGGAAAATCAGCGTTAGTTGAACATATTTTAAATAGAGGTCACACCATTTCTCAAGAGAGTTTATCGCTTTTAAAACATAATACGGACAAATATCTAAGTTATTTAGAAAGGATGGAAATATATGATCGAAAAACCTACATTATCTCAATTTAGTCTAGTCAACTTCTAAAAAAAAGCAAGATGACGTATCAGGAAAAAATTTTTTTGCTTAATGTTCTGTGGCCGATTTGAATCATTCGTAATGTTGAACTTAGAAAACACCTCTAAACTCCAAATGAACCCAATTTTCATCCTCTTTTTTAAGATAAATTTGAATCTATAAGAAAATGAGTTTTTTGGGTCGCTGAACATGAATCCGAAGTAATTTTCTCGGGAAACTCATTCAATGGACTGAATATCAGGTAAATTTCGTCATTTTCATACAAAATTGCTCGTTTTTCACGCGATTATCGTTTTATACATGAAAGATGTTGGCAGTCGCGTATTTCGATACAAAGTAGACCAAAACTAGGAACGTTTGGGGAAAACTGTGGAAAACTTGAAAAGAAAATTTTTCCACGCATTGAAATTATCGTGTGATAAGTCGCTGTAGGGGTTTTTGTGGTCGACAATTACGAATTTGACATCAAAAAAGTTTGAAAATAAACGTTCCAAACCTATGATTTCTGAAGCTATAATGCCTCTGTCAAATCCAGGTTTAATTTTTGAGGCAAGTGAATAGGTTTGAAAGCCTATATCAGCGATTGTAACAGTCGGCTGGGTATTATTATTTCAGGTAGCGTTAATACCTCATCGTGTTATATGAATTGAGAATTGTTTGTTGGAACCTGCTCGGGTATCAGAAATCCTAGTTGATTCGTGTACCCTTAAGGTTCATTTGAGCTGCCACCACTAATAATTTAGCCTACATAGAACCTGTTTCTGACTACGATGCCTTGATCTCTTCCCAGGGGTCGCCTCGAATTTCGTAAAGTCTTATCTTCATATATATTCAACCGTATATTCTGAAGGTCGTATTCGCTGACAGGTTATTACGAATTACCAGTTAAACTCGTTAATCAAATTAGATGATAAATATATATTGAATTAAAGTTAAAGACTGGTCTAGTTCAGGTTCACCCCAAGTGGAAACCTGAGACAAGGTTATCAACGTCGCTAGTTCTACCCCTTTCGCCAGTGAGCGAGTACCTGCATAGGTTCTCTTAAGATAGTTGGAATCAGTGAGAGCTAACGGAACAGTGATCGTTTTCGCGCTCGACCACCCCGATGATTGATAGATAATATTGAAGGTTAAATAACCACATTATATTATATCGTCGACTCAGGGGTTGGAATGAATATAACAATTTTTTTCTGGCAATCAAAATGCAATCACCCTGTTAGTTCAATGTGACAATTTCTTCTTGAGTCCCTTGTAGAAGTAAGGCACAAAAAATTCACACACCCGAGTTGTACGTCGGATTAAATTATGGGTATTATGGAACTGTCACAAAATGATTTAAGGTAGCCAACACTTTCCGCGAAAGACAAGCATAGGTCCAGCACTGCTTCACCCCTAGGAATAAATAAATATCTCCTATTGCAAAAGGACTACGTTTAATTTTGCTTCACAACTGGGTTCTAAGTATGAGCCAATTCAATGCTTCAAACTTCCCCTACGCAAGCTACCTACAGCTACGGGTTTCTTTATTTTATAATACTACTAGCAAAATTTAACGTAGGTTGCGCCTTTCTGAAGTTCATTGAATCTGAAGAATTTCTCCGTTGACTACACTTATATGAACATAATTTGATAATTTAATTTAATCTCTATGTAACTACTTGAATTTAATTTGCTAACAAACAGGATATTAATTGATTTCAAAAAAGTATAATATTAGAAACAAAAATCAACATGGGTTAAAATTCTTCTTACCTTGACTAGAAAATTACTCATAACTTTATAGAGATAGTATCTCAACAACAGTGAAAAAAAAATTTAAAATGTTTTAATTATTTTGAGTATGGAATCTAGGTAAAATTTATATGAATTGAATCAATGCAAACAATGGATTGTTCCTTATTATTAGGGAATAAAACAAGCTGGACAAGAAAATGTGGCTTATCGAACGAGTAGGTGGTGAAGAACTCTCCATTTTGCTAAAGGTAATTAGTTTTTATGAAACCGTTGAAACGGGGGCCACCCACGCGCAAAGCTTGGAAAATATGTTCGATTTGAAACACCCTGACATACCCCGCCCATACGTTATTGAAGCTACCTATAGTAAAATAACAATCCGTGAATGTTCTTTTAAACTCCACGTGGATTTCCCCTGACTCAGGGAAAAAGTTCCACTGGCCTCGTGCTGTGCTTAACTTGCTAAGCATATTTTATTACTGGCCCAGAAGTCGGGGCTCCGGAAAGGAGATCGAATCACAAGACAGAACGTCGCTAGACCTGCACGACATCTCGTATGTTCTATCAAGATACAATAATTTATAAAACTTCATTTCGAACTGAATGTAATTATTTCAAGGGACTTAAAAGTAATAGTCGACAATATGTCGACAATATAATCTATCGGAATTATGTACTATTCTTACTGAAGAACTTACAGCAATTTACGAATCCTATGCCAGAACAGCACCTGCAAACAATTTCTTGATTATGACCGACTCCGATAATATGATGTCTAGAATATAGACACATCATACAATGATGGAACTAATCAAACTAGAAATCCACCAACGCTCCAAAATTATGGGTCTCTCCTCACACAGGTATAACTGGTAATGAAAAATCTGATAACTATGCACGAGAAATTACAGACGGTGCGATACTGCTTGAATATACCAATTCACCAATGACAGTTTCATAACTTCGGGAATTTAGGCACATTTACAATTATGGTTTGACACCTAAGCTAGTCGCTCCTTTCATGTCATCTGGACATGACTACGCCTTGGACCTTCTCGTCGCACTCAGGAATACCCAATAACCAAAGTCCGTCAACCCGAATGCATTGCATGCAACATTATCTGAGTGTTGAGAGAATAAATGATAATATTCCCAACAATTTAAAAGAAAGTAGGTGAGTAGGTACAGACAATATAATAATGTCCTTTCCTCATGAAACCCATGGAACTTTTATAATCCTGTATATATGCTTCAAATATTTTTCTGATATTCGTATAATCACCTGAAACTAATTTCTGTATCCTTCGCTAATAGGAAAAGGGTGATGCGGAAAAAAAAATAATGGTTTGAGGGAATAATCATCAGTCAATGTTATTGAAAGAGTGGAATCTATAATAACATGATCGCATATCATACAATAATTATTAGTATCATTCAGTTTAATTGGTGAATCTGAAGGTTCTCCATCGATCTTGATGTTCTCATTATATCAATTGCCTTCGATCATTCCAACGTAATGCACGTAGTTTGAACGGAATGGGTATTTACGAATATTTTCATCCTACTTATTTATACGCAAAGTTGCTGGGCCAAACTCCATTCGTGATGATGAATGGAAATGCTGGTTGTGAAATTACGTATTCAAGAACTTACGATTTGCTTACTTATATGACAAACTTAGTTCTGTGGTTGTGGCATTCATATACATCGATCTCTTATTTACATCATCTAAAAAATGTTACCAGTCTGGAGAACATGACAGCCGCATATACTATTTTATATGAAATCGCAGTAGTTTCATCAACCCTTCTTCATAATAAAGTCAATGTTAAAAGTTCGATATTGCTTTGGATCGAAATGTGTAAACTGGATAAAGAACTACGGTCTATGGAAATAGCTATCAACTACAAACAACAAAATAAGCGTATAAGGATACATATTGGAACTTCTATATTAAGTACAGCATTGTATGTTATCTATTTGAATTTTAGTCTTGAAACTAATGGAGCCAGACAATTTGTCGGTGGTTACGCTACATTATTATACGATGTAACAAATGTTACCAATAGTACTAATATGAATATATTGAGTCATTATATAACACAAATCTTACTCAACCTGAGAGGCCACCCAGAGGATCAGAAAAAAATTATTCATAGAACAAGAATAGTGTACACCAGAATTAATGACTCTATAAAAAAAGCAAATAACATTATGTCCCACCTTATTCTATTGCTATATGGAATGACTTTAATATCAAGCACATCAATGTTATATGGAATTGTAATGTTAAGGCAAGGTAGTTCAATATCTACACTGATATTTGAGGTGCTTGTCATTATTCGATTTGTCAGCTTTTACACTTCAACCATATCTCTGTCTCATTCTACAATGGATAAGGTAGGTATCAATTTCATAATTCACAGAGTGGGTCAACGAAAACTTGACATGGAGGTTTTAGATGATAATAGCGTATATGAAAAAAATATACCTGTGCTCAATTGAGCACGTGACTTCCTTCATTTTTGTTAGCTTTGGGACACTCCTGTGGGTCAAATGTGAATGACAGTGACGGCTCGTGAGTAATGAAAGAGGGTGGCCACAAGAAAAAATCGCTAATTCGGTTAAAAATAGTGTCACATACTCGTACTTTCTTTGAGATAACAGCTCTGTTATCTCCAGCTGTCGTTTTTTGTCTATTCCTAGCCAGTTCTCCATTATTGCATTCTTGATTGTCATTTTCAGTAGAATTTCTAATTTGAATAATCTGCTGTTGGAATTGTTCAATTGCCTTTTGCAGTTGAGCACTATCAATCCGACGCATTTGAATTTGATTAAATAATATTTCAACATGTGGCATGAAATATTTTCAACCAGTAGAGAAATTCCGAGCTATTCAAATGTTTCAATAAACCACTTGCTCCACTAGTAGTAACCACGGTCGTATACACAGGTCTGGAAACTCGAGGTTGTTTCCTATGTGAGCAGTGAGTCGCTTACGCGTCGACTTTCGCGTAAAACCAAAAGACGCCACGTAGGGGAATCATAAAAGGCGTCACGTAAGAGTATCATCTTGATCTCTATGAAGAGTATTCTGTGACAAGTGTCAGTTGACTTGTAAACACAATTTTATACGAAAGTTTTAACTTTCAGATCTCGATAGCGCTTTGGACTCCGAGATTTTCACGTGGCCTATCGAAATTAGAAGGTTCGAATTGTATAAAAACATTGCATGAACGAAAGACGTCCTATGTAATTAGCTACGAACGTAATCATTTGGACATATGTCTCGAGGAGCTCGCTACGCGTCAGTTAGAATTCATACTTTTTACCTCAATCTTGTTAATTTGGTGCCGTTTCTTTCCCCGTGCGGCCGGAGCCAGTTGTAATAAAGTGTTTTCGGCTATAGGCTTTTACCCGCTTTGAGTATATTTTAGTAGCTAGAAAATTCCCTTTGATACATCGCACGTCATATGCTATTAGCTGACAGCTGAGAATACCTGTTTCTGTTTCAATTAAATTTTCTTATTTAATCGACATTTTGAGGCCCGAGACTATACTATTTAGTTGGCCCCGTTCATAATCTAACGACATGGAGCGGAAACCGCATGCGAAAAGTCCTCGTTAAGACGCGCACTTTTCTAACTCGCGAGCTACGCGCTCCTCACGTGAACGTCATTCGATTTATCGAAAATTAACCAATTCAAAACAGTTTTCGACCCAGTTTGGGGCTATCACGACATTTTAAAGGGTCCAAAGTTAATATTTCGACAATTTTAAGCTATGCTTAAGCGGAGCAAATGGGCATTAGTAACACTGCTTGCGATTCCGGAAAGAAATCGATTTACCCCCTCTTGATCCAAGCGCCAGCTGTCGGCTGAGCGAGGGACTACGAGTATCACGACGCGTAAGCGACTCAAGTCAACCATAGAGTTTCCAGACCTGTGTATACGACCGTGATAGTAACTGAATCCATCCCATCTTCGTTAATAATTTTGAAAATCTTTGAAAAAATCCTGGTGTTCAAAAAATGTGTTCACAGTTCGACTTTTGAAAATCCAGCGTGTAGGAACATCGCGTGGTAATCTACTCATCTCATAATGTATTTCACAACTCTATTTTTCATACTGACGACTGCTGTAAGGTTGAGTTCCACAATTATTCACACTACAACACAGAGTAGGAACTATACAGAGGCGAAGGCCTGTCAAAAAACGAAGCAGAAATTTGTATGCGCATGCGCTAAATAACTGGTATATTTGTCAACCTCACTTTTTGTTTAATCAAAGTTTAGTTTTGACTTTTGACTGCGTTTTGAAGTTGTGCTATTGTTTATTGTGTGAATTGTGAATTATTTCAAGTTAAAGCATGTCTTTGAAAGGTGGAACTGTTTGATTCATTGGATATACCAACCTACTTCAATAAATTACACACCTAGTAAATTAGACTATCCACATAAATTTATCTCAGTGTATAAAATTATACCAAATGAAGCGCACAATTTCTCAGTGTGAACTTAACTGGTATTTCAAGGTCACGAAAATTACGGAATGAAAGATCAAAGACACCGCCTAGTAGTGTCGCCTCTGTATAGTTCCCTACTCTGTGACTACAATATAACCTTGTTTTATATTGACACATGAACCATCAAATTTTACCACAGAATAAAAATATAAAATAGGTCGTGACGTCACATCGATGACATATCTTGAATCTTAGAATGAGAATTTCGGACACACACTGTTCAAATATACTTGCGATATGTATTCATGACTCATTAATGTTTCGATTTCGATTACTCTTGTTTCTGTTAATTTTGGCGACGTGGGCATTTTCAATTGAAATTGATGCGGTGAGGACGCTCCGTGCTCGATACAATTAGTTTCAAGAAATTCCGTTTTAGACATTGATACGTCTTCTGATGATGGTCCTGAGACCGGAACGTACGTAAAGACGACCATTAGGAATCGCAATCGTGTCCCCAGTGAGTTGCGCACGTACGTATGAATGCATGCACGCACGCGAACACACACACATATTCACAAACGCACACGCACACGTACACGCACACGCATGTCAAAAATGATCTAGATCGATTCAGAAATTCTCAGAGCGGATATAACGCGAAAATTCGGAAAAAAAGTTTTGCTACGATTACAATACTTCCCTCACACTACATACTACGAATAGTGAGAGAAGTGAAAATTCCCGCATCGGTCGATTTCAGTTTGCAGAGGAATACGTTTTCGTCCCATTCGCATAATCGCTATAATTTGAATAGAGAATGGGGGTCGAGTGACCCATCATTGGAAAACCCTTCAAATTCTCTAAATAGTGGTATACAGTTTATTTAATTTGAATAAACCATTTCAGAAAAAATCTGGCTTATTACCTCATCATCTTAGTTAATGCTCGAAATGACCACCAACTCCCATGCAATAATACAGATTCTGCTGAAAACGTTGTCGCACATTTTTGGTGCGATTTGAAGACATTCGCTTATGATCGGTGAACTAACTCATAGTGGAGATATTTGGTGCAAAAATTGTGATTTCATCAAATTTTTTAAGATGGAACGCGACATGGTGGAAGTTGTTTGTTATGATGAAATGACAATATCCGAAATCATTACATTCCAAAAGGGGTGCAAGCCTTTTTTTTGCCCAAAAAGGCAAAAAAAAATAAAAATTCTCTATATCAGGAGGGGGGTGAACGAATCTTCGTAAAATTTGGACTGGAGGTTCCCTGGACGATCCCAATTAAAGGGTATCATTTTGATTCCTCAACTAATCACCGAAATAATACAAACAATTTTTAACTGAAGAATCGACCTGATGGATGTCCAAAATACCCCTTTTTGGCCAAAAAAGGGGTTGCACCCCTATTGGAATGTAAAATTTTGGTATTTTATCATTTTCATCATACCAAACAACTTGCACCATGTCGCGTTTCATATTAAAACATTTTAATCAAATGCAACAATTGACTCCACTATCATACAATGAAGCAGGTGGGGTAGAGTAACTTTACATGCAGTTACTTTTTCTTCTTCAAACATTTGGTAAAGAATACAACAGTGTGTTAATTGCATTTTAGATTACAAATATTTTGTATCATTTGATATAATGAGTATGTCGCGGTTTATTCTACGGTTAAGCCTCATTTCTACAATTGTTGATTTTAAAATAAATTATATTTCCTCACAGGTTAAATCCTTGAAGAATGAATTATTGAAGATTTGCGTGATGTCAAGAGACAGGACTGTATTGAGAGAGGTAAGGTTATTTCACTCACAATAACATCGGGGTCTATAGAGATTCTTGCTTGAAACTTCTCTTAAGACACAACATTTTATTGCAATTTTAATGATGCTAATTCTTTCTCAATTTTGAAATAAGAAAAGTATCAGCAAGAACATTCCAACTAATAGAAGGTTGAAAAGCATTCTGGGAAACTGTATCTTGTTCACTTGATTTGTAAACATCTCACATCAATCAAAATTCAAAACACCAATTCGAATTTTTGATAATTCAATTCTATTTGTTATAGGTGAACGCCTTCTCCCTGCAATTGCTTCATGATGATGTAATAATTACAGCAGCTGGTTTTTTTGTATTAAATTTAGAAACGCTCTTAGCGGTAAGTAATGAATTTTGAAACCAATTTTTAACTTCCACTAACCTCTTGAAAATGTACTGGAACATATTACTTTTGCTCATTAACGGTAGTTATTAAATTGTAAAATTCGGAAGCTACGAATTTTCCAATATATTACCACCAGAAAATCTTCCTAGGCTAGTCAGATTGAATTCATTCACAAATTTTGTCACTTATTATGGTCAGTTACGATTATCGGTAATCGGTATCATAAAATGAGATTATCGTTTTGGTTCAGAAGTTTCACATTTCGAAAGTATTATTTCTAAATCATTATCCTTCTGATATTTCTTGTCGAAAGTATATCGTGGATCTCGCCAGGATATACTGTCGACAAGAAAAAATATCGTTTGAGTATACCCGCTGAAATAATCAATCAGCCCTACCTACCAATAATGAAATCTGGTTTACTGATGGAGCTAGAAACCATGGACAGGCGGGAGCTGGGGTAACCCGCAAACGCCCAGGTAAAGGATAAGTATACCTCTGGGCAAACACGCCAGCCACTATTCTCCAAGCGGAAATACTGGCTAACGCATTGTGCCCGAACCGCGCTTGAAGAGAGAACGCAAACTCACATCAGCATATTAGTCCAGTCGTCCTGCAATTTGGATTGAAAATTTTCCCACATCTCTATTTTACGATTGATATTCATGTCTTTGGGTCGCTGATCACAACATGGAGGTTAAAAAATCGTTGACCCATGGCGTTCCGATATATTGGCCATTTTTGACCCAAAAATGGTCGTTTTTTCGAGTTTTTGTGGTTTTTGGCGATTTAAAGGAAAACAACAGATTTTATCGACTAAACAGTGATGAGCAAAGTTGTAGAGAAATAAAAAATGCGTCGAATAGCGACAAGAAGAAGTCTTTAAGTTTTTCGGAGCCTGATATAGCCCATTTTGTGTTTTTTTTTCGGTAACGCAAAAATTGAATTTCGTAATTTAAATTTTTTTCTAAGAACTTTATTTTCTGCTCAATGATAGTATTTCATGTGTACTTGTGAACCAATTTTGGTTTCCTTGTCTATCTCTTTTTTTGGCGCCAAAATCCACCATCTTAAAAAAAACGGTTTTTCCATTATAACTCCGTTAATAATGGGTCTTTTGACCCAAACGAAAATGCGAATTGAAGAGTTTGATGTCCCCTATATTGACCTTGAATTATTTTTCCACCCTGCCTGTAAAAAGCGGATGTTGTGTCGCATTCACTAAAAGCATGGAAAAAACAAATGAAAGGTTTGATATAATAATTATTATTCAATCTGTCAATAATAAAATTAATGTTTTGGGTCAAAAATGGCCAATATCTCGGGACGCCATGGGTCTACGATTTTTTAACCCATATTCGTGATCAGCGACTCGAAAAAAATAAATATCAATCATAAAATAGAGATGTGGAAAAAATATCATTTTAAATGTAGCTCAATTGCAGGATTACTGGACATATCGTCGGCCTAATTCTAAAACTTCGTAAGTCAAATAAATTGCAAAATCGAGATACGAGTTTGATATGATTCAGGATACTGAAATCTTCAGCCTTACAAAACCTCGTAATTCTTGTTTGAAACTAACCTCTTCCTGTTGGAAGATATTAAAAACTTGGATATCTGTTGCCAAATTAATTTGTATCAAAACCTTGTAAGTCACCAATTTTATAATGATAGATGACCGTTTCTTAAGTTCCTTCCCAAAAAACATTCTACCAAGATAAGACATTTTACTAATTTAATTATAAGTTGTGCATGTTTATAAAGTTAAAGAAGTAAGGTATGTACTGTAATAGTTTATCTACTGGATTTCAGAACCTCTTCAAATGTTTTGTTCTTGAACTTCAGTTTAACGAAATTATAAATAAAACTTCTTTGTTTTACTATCACTGATATTTAATATAGTCGTTACTATAGTTTCAACACTAAACGTGTCATCTTCAGACGAAAATGAATTTAACAAATATTATATCTACTATATATAGGTTAAAGAAGAATTACAAACAAATTTTATGGCTATAGGAAATAGTTCTAGGAAAAACCAGAGAGGGGTAAGGTGATTAGGTAATTCCGTGAGAACCTTAGTGGTGCGGGTATATTTACTAACGGACTTTAAATACTAAAATCAGGTTATTAATACATTGAAGAGATTACTGTAATACAAATCTAGTTGATCGTTTAGGATATCATTATCATACATCTTCATTCCTTTGAAAATTTCCATTGACTCTAATATATTTAGTTTTGAAATTTTATCTTGACTATGTAAAATTTGGACATTATTCAAGTCCGTTAGTATATATACCCGCACCTCTAAGGTCCTCATGGAATTACCTAATCACCTTACCCCTCTCTGGTTTTTCCTAGAACTATTTCCTATAGCCATAAAATTTGTTAGTAATCCTTATTTAACCTATATATAGTAGATATATTATTTGTTAAATTCATTTTTCGTCTGAAGATGACACGTCTAGTGTTGAAACTATAGTAACGACTATATTTAATATCAGTGATAGTAAAACAGAGTAGTTTTATTTATTATTTTGTTAAAATGATAAACTATCACAAAGTAACGGCTTCCACAATTGAATTTTTTTAAGCTTCAGTTGTTGAGTACGAGTTTTTGAAATTAATGAAAACATTATCAAATTACTAGCCTCACGTGGAAAGTCTACACTTTAGTATACAGTAAGGAGAATTTTTTTATCTTGTAATTTTCATAAAAAGGTACTATCCTTAAGAGACCAGCAACCTATAAAGACCTCGGCGTAATTTTCGATCCCAAACTATCCTTCATTTCTCATCTGGAGTCTGTGATGGAGGCTGCTAACAGACTACTTGGGTTTATTGTGCGAAGCTGTCGTGATTTTTCAGACATAGACACGCTCAAATTGTTGTTCATAACATTTGTGCGATCGAGGCTTGAGTACGCATCTGTGGTTTGGTTCCCTGGTTATGCCGTTCATAGAGATGCCCTGGAATCTGTTCAGCGCCGCTTTCTGAAGTACCTGTCCTTCAGGACAGACGGTTTTTATCCTATCAGGGGCATTCCTAATTCTTTCCTGTTAGATAAATTCAATATGTCATCGCTTTCTCGCAGAAATAATTATGTACTCCAGGCCAGTCTGTACAAGTTGCTTAATAACCTAATTGACTGCCCCATGCTGCTGGAAAGAGTCAATTTTCTAGTTCCTCGGCTGAACTCACGGTCTGCAAATACTTTCTACCTCCAAACTCCTCGTACTAACTTACTTAAATTATCTCCATTATTTTGCATGTGCCATGCCTACAACACCAATGACACTAGTACTAAATATGATATTTTTAATTCTAGCCTAAAACAGATTGCTCGCCTACTGCGATGACACAATATTCATATTTTACCAGCTCTTTCTTTGTTTTTTCTCTTTGTTCATTTCTGTGTTAAATATTTTTGGCTATTCTTTCTTTTGATTTTGTCTCCTCTCGGACTAGAATATAGTTTTATTTAGATTTAGTTTAGATAATAATTGTTAATTTATATATTTTTGTATGCATCGTCCTGATCTTTAATTGGGTTTTATACTTGTTGATCAGAGTAAAATTAAATAAATAAATAAATAAATAAATAAATAAAAATGTCTTTGAGAACGGCGAAGATAATGGGCTGAGTCAGAAGCTTAAGAGTTTATAACTCAACTCAGATGATGACACTGTGTGTTGAAACATATATCAGCAAGAGTGGATAATAAAAACATTCATTGTTTATTCAGTGTAAATTAGTGGTTTTATTTTCATAACTTTATGAGTTAAAAATGAATTTACACATTCTTAATGCCGAAACTATTCAATACTACTTATATTATATGATAATGGGGTGTAATGGGTAGACCGAATTGTAAGAATCAAACTATAAATTTTTAATTGCTTAAAATGAACTCACTTGGGTAATACCAATATATTCTTGATATGTGTTGAATAAATTAAAAAAATTAGGAATCTCCAAAAAAATCACAATATCCTAAGCGTTTTGAAAACAAAATATAATGATGAACTTCTGCAAACGATATGTAAACCTACTCTGAATTAAGCAATTTTTTCCTAACATGAGCCAACCTGTATCTTTTACCGATTTCAAGATCCCCATACTGTTCATTCTCATCTTGGCCACAATACATCATATTTCAGTTGAATTTTTGTGTTGAAGATTTCCAATATTCTCATGTACATTTTCATTAACCTCCTAATAATAACGAATCTAGTAAGTTTGTAGCCTAGTTTCTAATAAAGTTATACCCAGAGAGGCAAATTCATTCGATTGTAAGAAGAAATGATTCACGATATTTATACTTCACTTTCTCTTTCAGTGTTGGAGTGCATCTTTAATGTATGTCGTAATATTCATACAAACAGATAAAACAGTGGTAAATATTTTCCGTGGGCTTGTATCAAATTTCTGAATTTTTAACATGTGTACTTATCCTGGTATTAAATCGGAGTTCCTCCATTATTTTTGTTTTATTTATTGAACGAGAATTTATGTCCATTTTCAGATAGTTTGATATGAAAATAAAGTTTCAGACTGCACTCACGAACATTACACAGGTGTTAATTGGAAGACCAGAAATATGATAGTTCTGTGATGTTCAGACATTGAGATTCTGTGCGAATCTTTTAATAAATTTCACTTTGTCGTACAATACCTAACTACTTGATGTCAATTTTCAAAGCACAAACCTCTCCGGAATTTTTCGATTTTGTATCTCTTGCTGAGATGTAATGATTATATGGGCAAATTTTATGGGCGATCAATCTGAATTTCATGAAGGTATTGCCTGAAAACGGTTGGTGGATAAAAATATGTCTGACTTTCCTCTATGGGATTAAATATTTGATAATATATGTGTGGTAAATGTGAACCACTGTGTTCCACTCATTTCGTTTGATCAACATTCCTGAAAGTCGAAGTGATTCGTCGGTCATCGCATCTGAATCTTCCTGTTTCTGAAAACGGTTTAATACATCTAATATCCTTTGATATAATCATTTGAAATTTGATTTTTAATATTTATATCATATTATATCTGACAATATTATAGACGTGGGTGTCTGAACGGGTACTGCTATCTTACAATGGAATGAACAAACTTAAGAAGAACCAATAGGATAATAAAGGAGACCAATAGAATATTTTAGAAGATCTTAGGTTGAAGACTCCTATAGTTAAATTTCGTACTGTTAAGCCTACTGAAAATGTAAGTTCTGATCACTGTTTAGGTATAGAAAAGGGAGAAAGGAAAATAGTCGAACAAGTGAATAAGTTTTTGGGATAAACGGGTCTATACATAGTGTAGAAGATAGATTTGTGGAACGTTTAAGAATCTTCCGATTTGGAATCCACGTTTCTCCAGATTACAAATTCCCTCCAAAATCAACATAATAATATTGCTGAACAGATTTAAAATCGTTTTGACGATGTAATTGTAACCAAGGAAGTTATTATACAAACAGAGCTAGAAGAATGTCGGAAAAGGGGATAGCATGAACATAAATAGCGCACACTATATTATTATTACATCGTAATTAAAACATATTTATCACTATCCGTTATAAAAGAAACCCAAAATGAAGACCGTGAGTACGGGCAACTTAGTAACCGAAAATAAAATTATGTATATTAAATTAAACGTATATGTGCATTAAAAAAAAATTGTCAGCTGAGTAATTTAAAAACCTAATTCCTAACAAAACGAACATCTCGCGGGTTTGTGTTAAATTCAAGTTTCAAGATTTTGATAATATGAAAGAAGAGACTATTTCATATATCCAAGTAGTATTATTACACAGACTTTCCAAAAGAATTTTTTGAAAAAAAGGATACTAAAGTTTTATCAAGGACCGAGATAGGAATATGAAGGAAAAACAAAGCAATTTTCCAGAATTTTCCTTCTTTTAGTGAAAATTGTACCGATACACATCACGGCATCTTATTATTTTAATACGACTCGAATCTCAAAAAATACTTTGTTTGTTGCTAAGATTTGGTAAAATTTCCTGGTTTTCCAGCAAACAGGGATTTTCCATTTTCTGAGTTCAGATTCGGGTTCAGCGGACCAAAAACCCTCCTAATACCAAATTTCAGAAAGTTTGGTTTAAAAGAGTCCGAGATATTTATAGATATTTGTTATAAAATACATTCCATTTGTTAATTTAAAACGATTTTACATTGTTTATCAATAGTAATAGTTACGAGACCCCTTTTTCTTTCTGACTAACGATGTGTAAGCCTTTTCAGAATACGATGCAACAAGAATTTTGCATTTTCGTGAGTTCTATGCAATTTTAGATGTTTTTCTTACTTTTCATTGGAGTATATCTATACATGTACGAATAATTATTTGCATCGTTACTGTACGATCTGTGTTGAAGGTGATATGACTACCGGCCAACAACATGGTAAATTGGAATTGGTTTCTAATTGCCTTACATTGGTTTGGTTTGATGTCCCCATCTGGCACACTTAGGTAGTCTTAGATTCCTCGTAACTCTTGTAAAGTTCAACAAATCTATCAGTCAATATTTGATTTCTAAGTGGTGTGAGATATTTTGAACTATTTACCATGTTGCTTTTTTTTGGGTAGAGGAGGAGAAATCTTGCATAGACGCCTCGGGTGCCCGTGCCCCCGGGGTGCCGGATTCTTACAGATTAAAATGCCTCCCCCGTGAGGTTGGTTTTCCTTCTCAGGGAGAGCCCCACTGCCCTGCTGTCGTTA
This sequence comes from Endomychus coccineus, assembly GCA_958510875.1. NCBI lineage: Eukaryota > Metazoa > Arthropoda > Insecta > Coleoptera > Endomychidae > Endomychus > Endomychus coccineus. The sequence continues at coordinate 48,704,549 of OY294067.1, forward strand.
GAGTCCTATTGTGCCCTCACATTTTGATTTCTCCTCATCAGTCCGGTGTATTCTATGAAAATCAGTAGCCTGATATATGAAATATTTCTGATTTCCTCGGGTGTAGTTTTATTGTCTCCGAGGTATGTCCGACGACCAACCGCGTATGTCGGTCACTGACACAGCACATGCATGGGTGTCTCTTCTTCCACGTCGCAACCCATGCATGTGGGCTGATCTACCAGACCCATCGAACAGAGATGTTTGTTGCATGGGCCGTGTCCGGTCAGGAATGCTACAAGATTCCGTATTTCTTGTCTGCTGAGCAGATTTTTCACTCGTTGCTGCTGGAGATCTCATTAGTCGCTTGGAGTGCGACGTACGGGGCAATTCCCTCCAGTAGGCACGGTGCTCTGTCTCGGGTCGTTTTTGGATTACAGATTTCGCTGTGGCATGAGCCACAGGTTACTCTGATCCAATCAGTGGTTGTTCCGACGACAGTTTCAGTCCTTTCTCGTCTGGTTTCCTCAGACTTCCATACGATTGTCGTTCTATTGGGGTTCTTTACTGGTGCCGTTAGTTTCTCCACACAATCGAGTACACATTTTGAGGTGATTGTGTATGACTCCAGTGCCTTAAGTACTGTCAGGTTGCTCACTATGATTGTGATTTGTCTACTTTCATAGGCTATTTCCCTCATAGTTCGAGCACGTGTTGTAATTGTTACAATTTTTGCTTGAAATTCTGTTGCAAGTGTCCCTAGGTTCAAAGAAATTATTTCCCCCTGGTTCGTTGTCTCGACTATTCCAGCATCTGTACTTATTTCAGTCTTGATGCCATGAACCAAATGGAATCCCCTGGTATTATATGAGAATTGCTCCCAGCGTTATTCCGCCCATTCAAGATTTGAATCGTGAAAAGTATGGAAGTGCTGTGAACCTTAATCCTGTAAGATCTCATCCCCAATGGCCCAGGTGATCCAAGTAATCCAAGAATGCTTCGGCCTGTTCGGTCGGCCTTTCCTTGGCCATAAGATCGAATCGATACGCTCCTCTTATGTCTTCTGCCTGAATGGAGAGGTGCTCCAATCCCAACAGCCTATCCATCGCACCCGTTGGGGTGGTCGACACTGCACCTGTTATTCCTAAGCATTTCAGCCTCTAAACTCTCTGGAATGCTGGGACACTCTCGTTTTTGTTTCTGGCCACCACACGATTGCGGCGTATGTTACGTTGAATCTCACTATGATGGTGTACACCCAGTGCAGCATCCTGGAGTGAGTCCCCAGGTTCTTCCGACTGTACGACGGCAGGTCCACAGTTTTCTAACTTAACTGTCTTACATTGGTTTGGTTTGATGTGGGCATCTGGCACACTCAAGTAGTCTTACATTCCTCGTAACTTTTGTGGAGTTCAACAAATATTTAGTTTTTCAGTGGCCTGAGATATTTTGAAATTCACCATGTTGCTACCACTATGATAAAAATGAAACAGCTGTCTGGAACTACAAGTTTGTGACGTTATTGATCGATCTGGACTAGAAATAAGTTATTATCATTAACGTTTCGTTTGATTACGTTCAACTACGTTAATTATGAATGATTTTCATGAAGGAAAGATCGACTCCATCAAGAATTATACCTATTACCATATTAAATAAACACACCAATATACTAATATGATGACAATGGAAGAGGTCAGTTAATGTAATTGATACATAATTTAACGTTGGGTTGGATGTCTTATTAATCAATAAGGTAACTTATCATGAATTGCTTAGTGAAACCATTTGAATATAAGCTTGTTCATTCGGTTTGTAATGTCGGTAGAAAATGATTTCTACAATTTCCTATTCCCTTCCTACGTTGTCTCAAAACTTTTGGGGCAAGCATCATTTACTATGCATAAAGATAGTTCCGATATTACTCAGTCCTCAAAATACAACATAATTATATATTTCGGTAATTCTCTACTATTATCCACGCAGATTTACCTATGTGTGCAATATTTTAGAGAAGACAATGGAGACCTTTGGATAACTAAGTTCTTCTTGGTTGCGCTCACATCATTGCAAGTTTTAAATTATATATTTATATTCCTGTTGAACACCTCTCATAATCAACGTATACTGGAAATGTGGAGGAAAGCTTGGGCAATTTGTACACAACTACAGGGAATGAATATCAGACCAGATTACAAACGTACTTCTCAATATGTGAAAACTTATTTCTTTGTTAGGCTTGTTCTGTATCTAATACGGGTGATTTATCTGAAGCAAGTTTGGAATATTTCATTTATAATGATAGCGGCTAACACATTCTCAATTTTCTTAATGAATGCGGTTTCTCTTTTATATGTAACATTCAACTCGATGATAAATATTACACTAACTTCAGTGATTGCAATGTTGGAAAATGAATCATTTGATAGAGATGACACGAATATTCTACATGGAATAGGAAAAATTTATGAGTATCTTAGTGATTTGATCAAACTGGAAATTCAGACGATATCGTTACCTTTACTTTTTAAGATCACATTTACATTCTTCACAAATGTGGCTCAGATCTACTCACTTTTGACTCTGAATACTCCATCTACTACCGTTATTATATTGTATGCGGTTTTCATATGTTTTGAAGTGCTAATATCATTGTTATCCATGATTGCAGAGTTATATTTATCCCAGTCTAATATTAATAAGGTAAGATAAGTTACTTTATGAATGAACATAATATCATTAACATCCAGTCTTCTCAACTACTATTAAAATCTTTGATAGAGATAACTACAAATTCACTTGCTCCTAGTAGTGCACTCAAATAAATATAAAAATAGGCCAAACCCGTAAATCCTCGGGAAAAGGATCGATTTTGATGACACAAAGTGCATTCTCTTCAGAATTTCATCAGAAAAAAAGTGGACCACAAATAAAGTTGCGCAAATTGTATATATTGCTTATAAACAATAAATAAATAATTTAATTTGCTAATTTTTTAGAGTACATGAAAATTTCTAATAAATGGAAAATTTGACCGTTTTTGATGGGATAAAGACTATTTTCGGTTATAAACAATTTATTTATTAACAAAATAGGTGAATTCGACTAAAACTCCGACTTCAGGGTCGTTTTCGAATGATTTTGGTATTCTGAGCTCAATTTTATCGTCAATATCATTGAATTTATATCCACAAATTTGCTAATTTGTTATAAACAAATTATTTTTATTATTAATCATACGAGTTTGACCAAAATGTCGAGTTTATAGTTGTTTTCGGATAATTTTGGCCTCCTAAGTACGATTTCATTGCTATTATGGTCTTTAAATGCATACATACATTTTTGAAATGTAATAAACAAATTATTTATTAACAAATAAGGAAGAACTCGAACTCAGAATACCAAAATTATCCGCAAACGATCTTGGAGTCAGAGTTTTGATCGAATTCATCTATTTTGTTAATAAATAAATTGTTTCTAACAAAAAATAGTCTTTATCCGATCAAAAACGGTCAAATTTAGCATTTTGTAGAAATTGTTATATATTCTCAAAAATGATGAGTCAATTAAATTGTTTATTTATTGTTTATAAACAACATGAACAAGTTACGGAACTTTATTTGTGGTCAACTTTTTTTCTGATGACGTTCTGAACTTTGTCTCATCAACATCGATCTATTTCCCAAGGATTTACGGATCCAGTACCCATATTATACTGCATTATAGTGTCTTATCATCTATCTATATATCTATAGATCTATATATATATCTATAGATCTATCAAAACAATATAAAAAATATAATATTATATTATGTGGTGTTTTCAATATAAATCCATTAGTATCTAATATTGATACAAAAGTATTTTTCGATTTGATCAGTTCATTTAATCTTCAAGAGACGATTTTCGAACCCACCAGACAATCTAATCAGTCGAACACTTTGATAGATTATATTTTCTGCTCCAAGATATCAGGGAATTTACAATGCAACGTAGTAACGACTGCTTTATCAGACCGTTTAGGGCAAATAATGTACATGGAACTCCCTGTGAATAGTACAATTCAAGAAGTGGAATAAAGAATACATTACAGTACATCCAAAATAAATCAGTTAAGGCAATTTCTTTCCTCTGAATCTTGGGATACTATATTCAACATGGAGGACCCGAACGATGCATATAATCTTTTCATATCAAAAATTAGCAACTTTTTAAGTGCAGTTTTCAGGGAAAAAGGAGTAAAAATATCTGCTACTAGACATTGGATTACAAAAGAAATAATATCTTCAAGTGAAATCAAAAGAAACTTGTATACATTGAAATGTAAAGGACTCATATCAACCGAGAGATATAATCGGTTTACAAAATACCTGAAAGTCGAAGTAGATCAAGCAAAGCAATGTTCATACAAAATCCACATTGAGCAATCGCATAATAAAAGTAAGGCTATTTGGAATATAGTTCATGCACAAATAGGCAAACCAATAATACAAAATAATTTCCTCGACAACTTCGAAAATACCAATACCTTAGAAACACTCAATGAAATGAATTATTTTTTCATGAATCAATGTAAGGATACAATAACTCGTCTACATTAATCACCCTAAATAAAAAAGAACACAGTATTTTCCTGCACCCGACCGATAGCAATGAAGTATACAAAGTATTAATGAGTTTGAAAAATACTCCTTCATCGGGCGATGATAGAATGAATGTGAAATCAATCAAACATGTAGCGCAGGAAATAATTTTGCCGTTGGTGCATCTAACTAACTAATCTCTGATATCTGGAGTATTTCCAGATAAATTGAAATTTGCTGCTATGAAACCAATTTTCAAAAAGGGCGAGAAAGATAAGATAACTATAGACCTATAGCTTTACTCCCCAATTTCAGTAAAGTATATGAAAAGATTATTTACGCTAGATTGTCTAATTTTTTCGAAAGATACAACATTATCTCGGACAAACAAAAAGGTTTCAGGAAAAATAATTTGTGACTTTTGACAAAGCACCGGAGGGGGTCCGATTTCCTAAGAATTTTATAAGCTATACTCAGAACCACAATTCGTTGTAGACCCTCCTGACTAAGGAGTCCCTCACATCCCCGGTGACGTGGGAGATAAATGCGGAAAATGGACGACCTTGGATGCAAACTATGATGGATATCCATAATTTTTCGGGTGTCTTTGTCGAAAATATGCAGCTCATCGACCGTCCATTTCACCACTCCAAAAGGGTGAAGCAGGACTGGAACAGCAAGCATATTTGTTGCAGACGCCTTGTTCTCACTCAAAATTTCGGCAGACTAAATTTTTCGAACAGGTCTCTGTACTTGCCGCAGAGAATCTCCTTTACCTGTGAAGCGTCACAATTAAGATGCTGCTCAATTCTCAGGTATCCATAGGTTTCTCCAGCATCAAGATATGTAAAGATGCTTCGTCCGGCAAGCTGCATATTTTCGTGCATTTCGTTATTTTTCTTGTGTGTTCGTTATATTTTATACATACGTATTTATTTTTGACAACTATCACACTATTTGACAAATCTTGTAAGGTCCTTAATGAGTCTGGGCTGAAAATAATATTCCTTTATTTTATTGGTCATTCCAGCAAGTCTACCGGTAAGTAATCAAAAAATGTTCTTCCAACTGAATATAACCCCAAAAACTACTGATCAGACAATTACTATACGTTGTTCCTCAATGCTTTATTGAAGGGTCTACTTCTGTAAGCGATTGTTTTGTTGTTCTTATATTCGTAAGTACAGATCCTACTGCACAGCCGGAGTCATCGATAGGTAATATGAATTCATTATGTTTTGAAAAATCTGCACAGCTGACCTTTTCCACAAATTTAAGTTATCAAACACCAAAGTGAACAACCAGGAAAGATGTACATCGCATTGAATGAGTCATACCTGGGGTGTGAATATCTCCCACTTTCGCCTCGGTTACTCATTTAAGTTCGGGCGGCAAATGTACCTTCCTCTCACTATTTCCTATAAGAGTCTATTATATCAATTAAGGAATGCAGAAATCCCTATACATAGGATAAGGGATCATCCTGTATATCCAAGTATACCCAATGATTTCACCACACTCTTACTCCCTTCAAATGAGTTATTGACAGGAAATAACTGAGATAAAATTCCTGAGAATATTATGGGACTTATATTGATTAGATTGTACAGTTGATCAGTTGAAGCTCTACAATCAGACGAAGATAGTTTAGATCAGTGCTTGGATATTTCAAGCAAGTGAAGCAACTTCAGCGATCGATATCGGATTACTATTCAGCAGGATGATTGTTCTAATAGCATTTTCACTGAAACATTTCAAATATGGAGGGTAAAGAGAAATTGATCTGGATTACTATTTTTAGGTGAAGGAATTGCATGGCGCCCTCCTTAAAACATGTTTAGTGAAGAAAGATATGTCAATACGGAGAGAGGTGAGTTTTTATTTAATTTTTTCGTTATACTATGGAGACGGAAGTAAGCGCAGATACATGTACTCCTCCGTTTCTTTTTCGTATAGTTGATATTCAAATATTCATGTATGGAGATGTTCGCAGATTCTTGCTGATTTTCTATGATATGTCGACCGAAAAATTCAACAAAACTAATAAAAAAGCTTCGTTCGATTTATTTATACTTGATGATAGATATATTAAATTTTTCAGCAACTCTCTCAAAATCAATTACAAACATCTAGCTACATATCATATACCCTGCAGGCGCTTCTATTATCAATTCGATAATTGGGCCAATGTGAGAATTGATTGACAACCTAACCAATTGCAATAACATAAAACTATGGGTTTTCATTTTCTATAGTTCATTGAAAGATATCATTATCGGACTGTTTGAATGTGTTTACAAGAAATCATTTGTACTAATGCGGTCAACTGAAGCTTCCTCCTAAAGGTCAATGGAACATAAATAGATTGGAAAGTTCAAAACAGTAAATGTGTATAGTGAGTCTGAGAATAGCGTATCCGTTATAGACGAGGATGACTGCCTCCGATTATTGGGAATAGTGGGATATCGCTCTCTTGAAATTCCTTAATAGTCCAAGCAATAGACAGAAATGCGTGCAGAAATTAATACTTGAAAAAAAAATATATGAGCGTATAGGAAATTGAATTTAAAGGTGAGTTTCTGATTAATGCAACTCGATCCGAAATGACGAACATAACCTAAAAAATTTCCAAAGTTGCAAAAAGTGGTTTTTCTCAATTAATTAAAAAACTATAGCTCGGATCAAAAAAAGTTGAATGAGAAAGTTGTAGGTATTGAATAGATCTATCGATTCGTCCCATAATAATTATAAATATCATTCATCTTTTTTGAGTTATATCGAAAAAACCGTTAAAAATCGGGGTATCGAGAAGTCGTTAACTATTACGTTTTCATATGTATTGTTTCCTGTACATATAGCCCATGGCAAGCTAAGAGACCAATTTTTTTCTTAATTTGAAATATTGATTTTTTTTCAAAATATATCGATTTTTCTAACAAAAGAGCCTCTCATAAATTGGCTAGATCTTCTCAGGAAACTGATTTAGTGCGTTCAAAGCAAACACGAATATCGTATTTATTTTCGCCTTAGAAGCAAAATAGACGTATTATTTATATTCGAATAGTTATTTTTGTATTAAGTGCGTAAAATGAGTGTTTTTTGATGGCACATGAGAGTGTTAATTCTCTCGAATGTGCCATGAAAACATGAATTTTATACACGAAATACAAACAACATTTTTTGTACAACTGTGAATGTGAATTTACATCGTCTGAAATATATTAAAAATAAATACTTCCAATATAATTTCACAGCATCCAGTGGTCTTTTTGTGTCGTTACTATAGGAACGGTTTGTTGGCACGCCGCGTGTTTGACTGTGTTTGCTCGTAGTTGCTTCAATTTCAACATGTTGGGAGTAATTGTTCAAACTTTACTATCAATTATTATTCCAATAAATGAAATTGTTTTATGATAAATAATCAATTAATAATTGACTCTGATATAAATAAATCCTTCATAAAGTAATATTTCATGTTTATTTTGTGAATTATTTTGGCAGTGAAAAAAAGTAAATATTTACGCATCAATAGAGATGCAGAAATGTCAAGTTTTTTGACAGTTGCACAAAAACTGTATTTTCCATGTAATACGTCATAGCAGCAGCATATTCCACAAGTGAACGATAGTGTACAATAATACAAGTTCTGTTCAAAGAGAATTTTGTGTTGGTGACAATATTCTAGAAATTTTTATATTTCAATTATTTGTGTGAATAATTTAGCGATTAGTCAACAGTTTAATAGAAAACGTACGTGAAATACAAGTGACAAGTCACTGTTATTTTTTGATGAGTACTCATTTTTTAAATATAACGGTCTTGAATTTGGCCTCGAAGAACCTGATTAGCTAGTATGTATTTTATGTGATAAAGAAATGGAGAAAAAAGAATGGAAACAAACTTATTCATTATCAAATTCATCAATGCAATTGATGCATATTCATTAAATTACTCAAAGTTAACGTTTTGAACAACTAAAGACTGATATTGAACACCAAGAGAACTTTCGCACTATATTCGAATAAATCCGTACATAAATTACAAAAAAAAAGTAATATACCTGTTGTATATTCCATACTTCATTTTCAAAAATATCTTCTTAACCAAAACAACGAAGTAGTAGAAGAAGAAGAAAATGAATTAGGAGGCAATTCTCCAATAACGAAGAGAAAAATTTGAATACATTTTATTATTATAAGGCGTTAAGCTGTATACCGCTACTTTGATTGTAAGGATTGTATAAATATTTCATAATAATTTTGTAAATAAATGAGATTTCAAACTTATCTTAATATGCTGTATTTATTTAATTTTGTATCATAAAAACATATTTACTGAAATAATTAAATAACTGTTATAGAGATCCGCAAGCATAACGTCAGTATGATTCCTTGAGAAAAAAACTTGAGGTATTAAGTGGAGAATACTGTTTTGATAATAAATCGTAATTTGAATGACAAAAAGTAAAACAAATTAGAAATGTAAAAAATGAATATGTCCGAGTCTATTTTGATTCTAAGGCAAAAATAAATACGGTATTCGTGTATATATCGTCGAGCTACCCCAGATTAAGTACAATACGATTTTTGTACGCTATCTAGGAGCCGAAATATTGAAGATTTTGCAACCACAAGCCACTTAGAACGCACTAAATCAATTTTCAGTGCGAGCGCGCAATGCTTCCCCCACTCCGCCTCCCGCTCCGGCAGCCGCGCACGCTTAGCTTTGTTACTCAATTTCTAATACTATGAATCAATGAAACATATCCAGATATTTTTTTATTGAAAATGTAGGTATTTAACATCAACCTCCATAAAACACACTTCTGTATAATGTGTATTGCGTCTTACAGATTTTTTTGAAATAAAAAAATAATCGCTGGTCCAGAAGATCGTAGGTGAAAAATTTTTTTTTGCCAATACGTAAAAAAATGTTAGAAATCGATTTCCGTCAAAGACATTTCTCTAAAATTAAAATTGTAAAACTAATCTGAAAAAAAAAACACGTTAAAAAAAGATGACATTTTTTAAAACTCTTTTTTTCACCCTAACAATTGAAAAAATCGCTACGTTTCTTCAATAAAATTATAGCACAACTCTTCATAAAGAAAATAAGCCCAAAATTGTCACTCCAGGACCATTTCCTGAGAAGATCTAGCCAATTTATGAGAGGCTCTTTTTTTAAAAAATCGATATATTTTGAAAAAAAATCAATATTCCAAATTAAGAAAAAAATTGCTCTCTTAGCTTGCCATGGGCTATATGTACAGGAAACAATACATATGAAAACGTAATAGTTAACGACTTCTCGATTCCCCGATTTTTAACGGTTATTTCGATATAACTCGAAAAATATGAATGATATTTATAATTATTATGGGACGAATCGATATATCTATTCAATACCTACAACTTTCTCATTCAACTTTTTTCGATCCGAGCAATAGTTTTTTAATTAATTGAGAAAAACCACTTTTTGAAACTTTGGGAATTTTTTAGGTTATGTTCGCCATTTCGGATCGAGTTGCATTAACCAGAAACTCACCTTTAAATTCAATTTCCTATACGCTCATTTTTTTTTTCCAGGTATTAATTTCTGCACGCATTTCTGTCTATTGCTTGGACTATAAGTGAGTAACGCTGAACACGCATGAATGTTCATCGTATCCCTTTTACCAGGAAATAAATGATATAAATTAGATCAACTGAGAAGAATGCTATTCTTTTATTGCTCATATAGTCGAGGAAATAGAGCATTCCACCTTCCAAAACTGGAACAGTTGAATGGATTGAGATGCGGTTTTCTGCATTCGATTCAGAAAGTAATTTAGAAATTTTGTGCTGTGCTTGTTTCTTGCTACAACAATTATTGCATTTCTACAACCAATAAATGCATCTTTCTGAGTGCACTTTCTGAGGTGAATGAAATGGGTCGCTGAACACGAATATGCTATCAAAAAAATTCTCTGGGGTCCCCTTGGACCTTCTCCGGGGTATCCGGGGCCCTGAAGCCCTGGATATCGTTGACTCCCATTAAAAGTTATTTTTCAATGCCTGTTAACTGTTCGAGATGTGATATAAAGGTAGCTAATGATGATAACAAAATGCAAAAACTCTCCTGCAAATACCTGGTGATACCCGGAGACCGAATATAAATGTCATCTTCTAAGAACATGTAATAAATTCTGCCTTTCGGGGGTCGCCGATCCTGATTATGACAATGCTCTACAAACTACCTGGAGGTGTTTCCGGGTCTGTAGAGCCTTGCGTATCTACGTCATCTTCCAGGAATTTGTTCCTTTTTCTTCATAATATGCAACAAATTCTGGCTCTCGGTGGCTTTAAAAGTCGCCGATAACGATTATGACCCTCACAATGTTCTGCAAATTACCTGGGGGTGTTTCCAAGTCTCTGGAGCCCTGCAAATCTACGTCATCTTCTAGAAATTTGTTAATTTTTCTTCATAATATATCACAAATTCTGGCTTTCGAGGGTTTTCGAAGTCGCCGATCAAGATTAGTTCATGCATAGTCGTGATCCTGAGAACACAACCCACGGTTTTTTTTTCTTATTGGTATTTTCTTAATATTTAAATAAAAATTATCGCTATTTGAACATTCGTAGACCATTGTGAGTGTCATAATCGTGATCGACGACTTTGAAAGCTACCGAGAGCCAGAATTTCTTACATATTATGAAGAAAAATTAACAAATTCCCAGAAGATAACCTTGGTATCTGGTTTCCGGGTGCCATCGGGTATTGCAGGGAAGCTTTTGCATGTCGTAATCATCATCAGTGACCTCTAGATCCTCTTTCGAACAGTTGTCAAGCATTGAAAAAATTTTTTTTAATGAAATTCATTCATATCCAGGGCATCAGGACCACGGGGACTTAAGGGAATTTTGTTGATAGCCGATTCGTGTTCAGCAATCCCAAAAACACCCGAGAAACCAATTCGAGTCCGTTTTTTATTTACCTCAGGAAGTGCACTCAGAAAAATGTATTTTTTAGCTGTAGGAATGCAATAAATTGCTTCCGTAATATATAAACCCGGCACAAAGTTTCTAAATTACTTTCTGAATCAAATGCAGAAAACCGCATCTCAATCCATTCAACTGCACCAATTTTGGAAGGTTTGGTCTTTTTTATTGTTTTATTTCCTAGACTAATATATTTTCTGAGCGAAAAATAACGAAACAATTACTGATGCTTCTTAATAATAATATTAAACCCAACTAAAAATACACATCATTGCACCAGTTTCTCAAGAACCCTCCTCCCAATTAGAATTTATACCTAATGTGTTGACCCAACTGGAGCACACAAATTAATAAAATTGAATAACCCGTATAAAGCAGGAATTAGGTAGAACACCTGAAATTGTGTTCTGGAAATGTAATGGGCGAAAATGAAAAACATCGTCAAGTGAAACACAGTGAACGGAAAATTTACGAACAAAGGTAATTGGTATAGAGAATTGCCAAAGTTGGTTTGCTGCAAAAAGTATTCTTGTCAGGAGCTATAGCTTCAGGCCTATTTAGTGTACTTTCCAATTTATCAACCACTGAAGATCAACCTAATGAAATTTATCCTTGGGCTCTCAGTGTGTGCCATCACTTTATGCTTTATTATAGACACTTTCGATTGAGTAATGAACTATTAATATTCCTATATCAGAAATGGATTATATTTAATGAAGGATTTTCCACTTTCATCTTCGCATTCTGTTCAAAATTTAATTCTGATGAATGACTGCTTAAAATTGTTGAATAATTCTGGGAACTGGTCCTCTCACAAATAATTCTGACACCATTGTATTTCTAATGCAGGTTCATGCCGTATCTCTACAAATGTTGCACTCAAGAATTGAGATCACGGCTGCCGACTTCTTTGTGTTGAATATGGAAACGTTTGGAGCGGTAAGTTGGATGTAGATATTTTTGCGCAATTATCAACTCAAAAAGATACAGTTTGTCGAAGTAATTTGACGAAGGATGTTCATCATACATAAGATGCTATTCCTTTGGATGCTAACGGACATTTGCAGCAATATTAATAAATTATCATATGTGAATAATAATGATAAACAGAATTAGACTTGCACTCACAATTTCACAACTCCATAAGACACTTGCCTTGATCACAGGTATTGTTTACTCCCATTACATTAAAATAATTGTGTAGATATTCCTTTGGGAAAAACTTGAGCAAACATACATCTGCAAAATCTGTTTCCGAAACTACTTTGAAGGTGTTGTGTTATACCGAAAGTTGTTATCAACTTTGTTATTTTAAATAGAATACCCGAAACTTTTTGCATTTTTGGTTCTTTCTTCGAAATTAAAAGTGAGTTTGATGACACAACCCTACTTTGATTCTCAACTATTTTTAAATTATTATAATTTCAAAAAATATATAGCGTTTGTAGGGTGTTACTTTATTGGAATTATCTTCATAACTAATCCATAGAAGTTAATGATTTTTTGATTTACTAATGTTTCAATAAGTTTGAAACTGCGAAATAAAATTTTTTAATAGCTTAAGCATGTCAGGGAACTGACAAATAAATCGCAATAATTTTTTTTTTAAACAGCACCTCATATGTTTTCCCACCATCAGATTGGCCGATTTATTCTTAATAAAAAATGGTATAGGGTTATGCGATTAAAATTGATATTTACTAGGAATTTTGAGAGAGCATTTAATACAAAATTGTGAGCATTCATGAAAAACAGTGGAATGATACCGTGCAAAACACATTTAGGATGCTATGGATACTATACTTGTATTTTCTCGAATTTAAGATACGTCAACAGTGAATTTCAGAGACTATCATTTAGCTCAATGTTGAAATGTTTATTTAGATAATGTCCTTTAGAAACCCCAGTATGAACATCTATCATTGTTACCGCCTACTACAAGGAGCGGGAGCACCATCCATTTGCAAGCACAATAGTACCTTTGGGTACTAACGCAACCACCTCAAGAAGTAATAATGGTTCAACTGGTACCTATTGCCAAATGGTTCAATTTTGAATGATGAAATATATCCAGAACAACTTCGTTTGGGTGGATTTTCTTAGAAAACTTTCTAACATATAAGCTGAATGATAAACCTTTACAGTTACTATTGACGTATCTTGAATTTGAAGAAAAAAAACGTATTCATGGCATCGTTAATGGATTTAACATTTTATTGAGAAAATCGCAATAAAGTAAGAATATATTATATATTTTTCAATTGTAGTAACTCAAAAACAATTAAGTATCAAGGTAGAGTTGTATCATCAAACTGACTTTTAATTTCGACGAACATCACGTGCAGGTGTCTCTTAACCTTTCATGAGCACGGAAATCATTTGGAGGATTAACATACCCAGTCAGAAGAAAGTCATTTACGAACAATGTTTTAGTTACGTAGCAAACTTGACGTGAAGATAATTAATAATGATTCTTGACCCAAGTATGGATTATATATAAATTTTCTGGAAATAGATCACACTAACACATTTGATTATTATTTTCGTCTTTACGTCCGTTTCGTCCTTATCGCACCAATTTATCAAAATTTTTATGAAAACCTATCAACAATCAATATGATAGGAGTAAATGAATTTTATGTGAAGGACTCATGGAATTTTAATGAGTTTATAAAAAATAATAATTGATTTCCTTGCACGTTGTTTCTGCATTTACAAATACACCAGTCGTTTTGGCATTGAGTAGCATCAAAAAACGTTGGGCAGAGATCAAAAATCACACACTACTAGATCAATCTGAATTTATAAATGCAGTAAATTTTTGTTTAGAATGCACTTATTTTCAATACGGTGAGCAATATTTTGGACAAATATTCGGCACATCAATGAAATCTCCCGATTCAGCTACTATTGCTTACCTGGTTATGAAATGCCTAGAGGAATCTGTAATAAATCCATTAGATTTTCAACCCGTATTTTTTAAACGTTATGTAGATGATTGCCCAATGTTTGTTCCCAATGATAAAATTCAGTACGTGATTAATAAATTTGATAATTTTTACTGTAAACTTCAATTTACTTGTGGAAAAGAAGTGAACTAAAATATGAATTTCCTAGATATGTTCTGATGGAAAAATAAAAACTTCATGGTTTACTAAAGAAGTTTGGTCTCAACAATATCTTCACTTTATTCCAGTTGCACCAACAACAAGTTATAAGAAAAGTTGAGTTGATAACTCCTCGCTTTGATAATGCCACAGTGTGGTGAAACAATTTGTCAGCATTTTTAAATTAAATGTTAAAAGTTTTGTGTAAAATTTGAGTTTTATTCTCCAACTTCTGAAGTATTATGAATTTACACTACGTAAACGCCGAAACCATAGATATATATTATAAGAAAAGTGTTATAAACAGCATTACAAATTGCGCTGTCGAATTTTCCCATCCAATAGACCTTACCAGAAATTTGACAATTGTTCGTAATACACTGGAAATGAATGGCTACACAAAAACAGTTTTCAACGCTATCATTAAAGAAAGAATAAACAAAATCTATAATGGAACGTCATACATAAATAACATAAACGGTAATACAGACAATTTTATAACATTACCATACATTCCGGAGACCTTAGAGAAAATTAAGAAATGTTTAAAAAAGTATGATATGAATGTTGCGCATAAACCTACTAGCTGTGTACATAGTAATAGTAAATATTTTCTTTATCTGAAACCTTTGATACCTAAAGATACACAAAACCGCACAGTATACAAATTAAATTGTTCAGATTGCGATGGGACTTTATGACGTTCCTTGTCACTTTTGCGGTAAACTTCAATTCCTCGGGCGCCAGATTTTACTCCTTCTTGAGGACTTCTGCTAGGGCCCTCACCACAAGGCTTGTCACTATGCTATCTATAGATAGCCTTGTCCCTAGGGTAGCTACAGTGAAATATAATCAGGGCCCATTGGGCAGAAAAACAGTATCAAAATTGTAGGCTTTAATTGCAATTGATACTTGCTTGAAACTTAGCTCATTTAAAGATAGAGCAGAAATAACTTAACAAAACGGGGAATTCCAAATATTAAATATATAATAATAAAATAAGAAATACACTTTGAGAAATAATTAGAGGATGCAATTGAGCTGTATATGACACAAAAATCTACCCAGGTGTAAAATGTAAAGAAGCTCAATGTACGCAGCTTTTACACATGAGGTTGTTCAAACTTTGATACGTTAATTCACCAAATCCCCGTTTTTGCAACATAAGTTAATCGGAATGAATGCAAATTTTTTAGGCGAGCGTGAATGCACATGTGCGATACATTTATTGAAATAATTACACTTTTCAAAATTACGGATATTTAGAAAAGTGGCTATCATGGAATGCACATTCGGATATCACGCATATCTGTTGAAATAATAAATTATATAATCGGAGTTTACGTGTGATATTCGTATTTACTGCCTGACCCAAAGTAAATAAATATTTCAAAATTTAAGCTTCGTTACGACTTATACAGGAATCTCTAAACAATATTTGCAAAACAGAATGTATGGCCAAGTATAGTAAGTACTAGAAACAAAAATTCTACCGTCCTTGCTAAACATTTTTCTGATTATAACCATCAATTCGATTACAAAAATGATAATATTTTAAATAAAGAAACCAATTATTATAAAACATCCATTCTGGAGATGATTCACATAAAACGTGACTGTAAATCATAGAGCAGACGTTCAATCATCAAGTCAGATTTATACTAGTTTAATTAATTAAAACCCTTGAAAATTCTAACATACGTCTTTATAATGTTAAAAGTATATTTTAGGTAGAATGCTCAAATAGCAATATATATTTCTGATAAGGTCTGACAACCTTTTTCTATTACTTCATAAATCTTCAACATCTGGTTCGAAAGTCGATATATTTTTTGGTTTGAGTCGTATCGGTAAGCAGTGGATTCTTGATACATATTCATATAAGGTCAGGTGGGGTAAGTGTGTAGCAGAATATTAAAAGTTCCTATATTTCCAAATCGCATTTTCAGACCATTTAAAATTTGAAACTAATATTTCAATACAATATTTTAATGTGTATTACCTACAAATATTTCACATTATAACTTTCCACGATAATCACGTCGCTCTATTTTTCACTTTTTTCAAAACTATGTCCCCACTTTACATGGGGGAAGTGTGTACACGATTTAATTTTTAGCTAAGAATCAATAGGAATAGAATGTGGGGCAAGTGTGTAAAAGTAGAATGTGCAATCTTCCGTTAGCTATTTAAATATTTCAAATAATGGTAATACTTTCGTAGTTATAAACTTTTTTATTATTGAATTAACAATGAAGATGGCCTATGCTAGGTGAATAAACAACTCAAACAACTTATTCAATATTATAATTAGTAAAAGTAACACTGAAACGGTGCAATCCCCTTTTGGTGACCACTGGTTCAGGAAGAAGCATGACAATATCCTCTGTTCCAACAAAACTCCTTTCTTCTGGATCTGCCCATATAAATGAGCTAGATGCAGACTCATCTAACGACTTCACCTTTCGTGTGAACTTGATTTCAACTTCATTGTCTGCTTTGTTTACTGAGATGATTTGGCCAATATAATGTTTACGTGATTTCTTAGTAGAACAAACCACCAATACCCAGTCATTTACATCTGCATTTGTTCCTTCTTTGTTTATTTGATTCACAAACTCGTTCAAGTCTTGTTCTTCTCTAAACTCTTCATCAATATCATGGTCAGAATCCTCATAGCTCACTTCTTCCTCTCCTTCTTCAGATGGTATTTCATCGGAGTCCACAATTGCGGGAACCTTTTTTGCCTTTGCGGGCTTCTTAGTTTGTTTTGCTTTTAGACGCTTAGGGGTCTTCTTAGTTTCTTTTTCTTGTAGACGCTTAAGTACTTCTGGAGTAGTTATTATTTCTGCACCAGTGGCAACTTTTCTCTTCTTTTTTTTTGTATCCGTATGTTGGTGTTGTTTCACCATGTCTAATAACAGTTCTTGGAATGATACCTGAGGCTCATTTGAGCTGTCAGCAACTGACGGTTCTTCAAGTTGTCCATTATGTTCGTTTTCTGGAGGAGGCTTGTTGAGGTTCTGCTTGTGTGTTTCCCATCGCTTTAACGCTAACGGATCATAGTGTTCTGCTGAGATAACACTTGAATTGAAAGGATATATTCCTCCTTTTCTAAACCCATTGATTATAATTTCAGAGTCTGTTTCAGACCATATTTTTCCAATCATTCTACTGAAATGTTGTTTGGGAATTCTTTGACCCTGATTATGCCTTTGCCACTCGACAAGTTGGGCATCCCATCTTAATTTCAGCGAACGAAAGACACTCAAATCGAGTGGTTGAAGCAAATGACTCGAGTGTGGCGGGAGTTTTAGTATTGTAACGTTATTTTTCAATGCACATGATATTAGACGTTCATCTATATGGGACACATGACCCTCATAGATGACGAGAACAGGTCTAGCATCATCGATTTCTATTAAGAAACCTTTCTCAAAATAATTCAAAAAAATTTGAGATTCCATCCATCCGTTGGCTGTAGCGGTATAAGTAGTTCCTGGGAAATCTTTGCCTGCTGGTGCAACCCATCCATCCCATATATTTTTTCCTTTAAAAATTATTAATGGGGGCGCCTCATGTCCTGTGGCATTTGCGGCCATTAGAACTGTTATGTTATCTCTTCCGCCTCCTGCTGTGGTTCTTGAAGATGCGGTTCCCTTTTTTCCCACAATTTTCACCTTGGAAGGATCAAGACAAAATCCAGATTCATCCAAGTTCCAGATAAATTGTGGTTTATCTCTAATCCAAGTCCTTTAGGGTCTTCTCCAGTAATTGAAAATATTCACCAATAATAAATGGGTCCATACACTTCTTTCGAGAAAATTCAACCGACTGGGGTTTTTTAATAGATAAACCGTGCCGCTTCTTAAATCCCAAAAACCAGTCTTCACCGGGCACACCATGTTTAAAAGGCGTTTTGAGTTTATTGCGTACAACATAATTACCTACAATCCTTAAGACTTCGGTACGACTCAAGCCCCAACCCCATTTTTCCATGGTTGTGATGCCCTCCACTAATTGCAGTTCCATCTCCAATGGAATAGCCGTACTCCGGCCCTGGGTGTTACTTTTTTGACCTCTTAGTCCCCTTATGTGATAGTTTAGTGTCATCTTGGGTATCTTATATTCTTGACTAGCTTTATAAGCGGTGATGCTTCCACTCCTGACCTATTCCACTGCCAGTTTTAAATCTCCTTTAGAATAAGATTTGGCCCTATCACTTTTTCTGACATACGTTCTGCCCATTTTGGATTGATCACTATTGGAAACGCCAATTGCTGTAACAAACAACATGTTCAGACGATAATTATATTGGTAATTGGGGAAAGTGTGTATTATTACACAGTTAGCCGGGAATAATAGTACACACTTCGCCGGATTAAGATTTGACCAGGGTAAGTGTGTACCATCAACAAATATTTAGAACGAACTATCCTCGGATTAAAATACCTTCATAATGTTGTAAATAAACTATTTCCTTCCTTCTCTGCATAAAAAAAGATATTAAAATCCAACACAAACGCCGATGATACTTGATTGTAAAATGCACGCCTCGCCTGACATGCGCACTCAACGGTAGGTTCCAAAAGAATGACATTTTCTAGATAAATTAAAGCGAAGAGATTTTCGGTTTCATCTGACCTTGGAAGCATCTACACTCTTCTCTATTGAGCCATAGAAGGGGCGCTAGTATACTAATCATATAAAGAAATATTTTGACTTTACACACTTACCCCGAATACACACTTACCCCACCTGACCTTACCTAAAACATTAAAGTGTTACAATTGCGATTACCCAGGTAGCTGTTCGTTTTGGCGACGTGTGCATTTTTAATCGAAACTAGTGCGATAAGGACGCTTTGTGCTTGATACAATTTGTTTCAAGAAATCCCGTTTTAGACATTGATACGTCTTCTGATGATGGTCGTGAGACCGAAACGTACGTAGAGACGAAAATAATGAGCAGATGTGTTAGCGTGACCTATTGCCTGTGGAGATAATTAGTGAATTTTGTACATCACTTTCAACTTCATATTCCTGCAACATCAAGTCCTTAGCTTTTCTCACAAACACATATTGAAATCAAGTAGATCATGAACCATGACGTACATACGCAGGCCCGTAGCCAGAAATTTGGTTTGGGGGGGGGGGCCCAAAACGTAGTAATAATTTCTTGGGGAGCAGGGTGGGGCGGAAATGATTGATGGGTGTCCTGCAAGGATATTTGTTATTAAAGTTGGACTCATTAGTGAAAAACTGCTTTATTGTTATTAATATCATCACTGTATTTTAATTGTCAGTCACGCACATACACATTAATTGTCAAACTTTCGCGATTTCTTTGCTGCCATAATCTCAAGAACCTCATTCGGATCGATACCTAAGTTTCCATGAATTGACAGTATTTCGTTGCCCAGTCGGGCCCTACGGCTGGCTACGAGCCTGCACATACGTTATTAATTGAGTTAATTGGATTGTCCAATGATAGAATTAATTATGCTTATTTTGTTTTAGTTCTGTAGCGCCACGGTGACCTACGTTTTATTACTGGTTCAAACAAATAACGCAGTGATATACATCTTCAGAGAAAGTAGTAAATGATTATTCTTGTTAGAAATTTTCTGTATCGAAATTATTAGAATGAAATATACAGTATTACAAAATAATGTTATTAATTCGTTTACCACAATAACTTCCCTCGTATTTGCAAATGTTTAGGAACCACGGTCGTATAGACAGGTCTGGAAACTCGAGGCTGTTTCCTATCTGAGCAGTGAGTCGCTTACGCGTCCAAGTGCGCGAAGTACCAAAAGTCGTCACGTAGGGATGTACGACCGTGGGCGTCACGTAAGGGTATCATCTTGATCTCTATGAAGAGTATTCTGTGACATTTGACAGTTAACTTGTAAACAGGAGGAATACCTGCGTTTTCAGCAAAAATGAAACCGTCCATTGTGCCGAAATGCAAAACGGGGTACAAAAGTGCAAAACAAAAAATTTCTGTTTTTAAAGTGCCGAAAGATGCAGAAATTCGAAAAAAGTGGATGCCTGCGATTCCGGGAATGAATCGTTTCAACTCGTTATAAGGAACATTTTGCCCATATAAAAAAAATAATAGTGAAAAATAAGCGATAGCCGAACATATTTTAAATACAGGTCACACCATTTCTCAAGAAAGTTTATCACTTTTAAAACACAGTACAGACGAATTTCTTGGTAATTTAGAAGGGATGGAAATGTATAAACAAAAAAGCAATTTACTAAATTTCGATTCATCTCCAGCTGACGGTAACCCTTTGTTCACATTATTATCCCCGAATAGTATTTAAATAGGCACATTTTGATTTATAATTTAGTTTACTCTGATGATGGCTACTTGGTAGCCGAAAGGTCCTCAGTACTTCACCAGTATTTTTAGTGGATGAGGGTGATTATTTCTTATTTATAGTGTTATAATATATCCACAGTGTGAACTCTTTTATAGTTTATTAGTATACATGTATTTTGATTGTTATCCTAATTTAATTAAAAAAATGTTTATATGCGATGGATTATTTTCATACATTTCCTTTTTAAATTACTACCAAAAAAAGCCTTAGATAATAAGTACACACTCCGGAAAGAAATCTTTTAACGAGGTCTTTTATGTGTACGAAAAAGGGGAAGTTATTTTTAAGGTGAGTAATACATTTTGACAAGAGTAACAGTTCTATTCCTCTCTCAAATCAGAATAATAAATACAAGAACACATTTAATTGATAATCATTTTAATAATTTATAAAAATATAAGAATCTACACATCAGTTTGGTTGAATTTTATTGAAAATTCACTAGTGGCAATGAGAACAAGTCGTAAATTAAAAAAATGCAGTGATCCAAAATACCTATGAAATAACAAATATATATATATATATATATATATTACAAATCAACACTACAATGGAGTGTTCATTTGTAACATAATGGATTTCCATTCCAACAAATAAAGATCCTTTACAATCTAAAAAAAATATATATAGTAATAGAGGAAAAACATTGACAAATTACGTAGATTCTTACTACTTCTAATTAAAAATTATAAAATTACTATTTTGCTTTCAAATTAACAAGTGTTTGTTTCTTTATCTCTAAATCTAAGAGCAGGGCTTCCCTTATGAGGTTCAAGCTGCCATTTCACATCATTTTGACCTTTTTTCCAATTCCATGTCTGCAATGGCCAATCTTTTCTCCAGAAGGGAATCATATTTCTCTGCGATTGTCGAGGATGTCAATTCCCGAGAAACTAAAGGTCTTCTCCTACTGGAAGTTGCATTTGTCAAGATAGTTGGCTTTCGAGTTCTCAACATGCTGCTCTTGAATTCGCTCAGTCCCCAGCCTAATGTTGGTTGATTCTGTCATAAAAAATATTATGTTTCGACGATATATTTATGTTTTCCAAAATACCTTACCATATCAGTAGTTTTGATTTCATCGTTAGAATTACCAGGTTCGTCACAATTATCAGGTTCCATTGGCACATTGATTGAATCCTGTGAATCATAGATTTTTAATGAAGAGGATGAATTGAGCTACAACTTTCCGCACATCCATGTTGCTGTAAAATTTTTCACCTCTCTATACCTCGATTCTGAACATTAAGAATTGGATTCATTGGCTACAGCTTTCCAGGCCTTGTTCTTCTCATCAACACTGACACCGTCAGTTTTCTTGCATTCAATAATGTGCTTATATTTATGCACAAGGCTTAAACGCAGTTGCTTCTCAGTTTCAGAAAAATTAGGGAAACGGGTCTTCTTTACAATAGTTCTCTACGAAAATAACAGTTTTCAGTAGAATTCACTACGATAATTGTGTATTATATTACCTTATTACTTTCCATTCCAACGGTGCAAATGGGCATTAGTAACACTGCATGTGATTCCGGGAAGAAATCGTTTTACCCATAGATAACTCTACTACCGTACTACCTAGTAGAGTTATCTATGGTTTTACATCCCTCGTGATCCAAGCGCTAGCTAGTGGCTGAGTGAGGGACTACGACCGTGGGGACCCGTAAGCGACTCAACTCAACCATAGAGTTTCCGGACCTGTGTATACGACCGTGTTAGGAACAGATAGATAACGTGGGAAGACGTCAAATTATGCTCTATGTCATTGCATTGAAAGCTTATTCAAATTGATAACATATATGTGATTTACAAGGGTCTGTACTAGAACCGTCATTATATTGCTATATTTACAAATGAATCACATGGCACTATTATGACCTCCTTTTGTTAAAACATTTACATACGTGGACGTAAAATTACACTATATTCGAATCGACAACATATGGGTTGAAAAATAAAAACTCCATCGTCACCCTGGAAACTCTATGAAAAACATGAACAAATCAACGTTCCATAGCCGCAGCCAACAAACATTAATTTCATAAATGGAACACTTGAACATTGGTCGCTACACTCTCTTCATCTGAATTGCGCATTAATTTACGTGTTACAGCGTACATGAGAACTCATTTGAAGTAAGTTTTGCTTGAACCAGAAAACGTTACTAAACTAAACTAAACTAACTAACTAAATTGCACCCCTACTCGAGAAAAGTTACCTTGGCAATCATGTATTTAATGGAATTGAAGAAAAGTTGCCACATGTTGACTGAAGTATTTTACCACACCAAGATGTGTGAATTGCTAAACTGATGTTGCTAGGATTATTGTTACAGTGATTATGTCTAAAAGATGTAAGTTTATGTTATTGCATCCAAAGAGAAACTTACAAATGAATGACTCACCTAGAGTTGCCGCATGAAGATCATATATGATCCCAAAATTTGATGGTGGAAGCCTTTATTATTAGCGATTAAGTGATGCTCTAGATCAGTGGTTTCCAAACTCCCCAGACTTAGGACCATACTGTTTACTCCAGTAAGTTCCAAGAGCCAAAACCTTTTAAATTTTCCTGCCATTATCTATAATTTCTAGACTAGTCGCCGAGTACGCGCCCTGAGCGAGCATACGCTAGCTAAATTCTCTAGTTCAATTACAATTGTGTACGAACTGTACTTCATTGTTAGCACCACGACAGTTGAGACCTGGTGGTCACACGTGGAAATATGGTAGTGGCCCTTTATTGCCAACAGGTAGCGCTAGCAGTACGTTCGAGAGCGCAGTAACAATTAAACATTAGCGAATAATCTCGTTGTTTCGAGAAAGTTTTGGTGTATTCCACTCACTTCTAGACGGCAGTGAATGGAGTATGAAAAGGCTAGCGGCGTGACCGCGAGTCAGTCCTTCTAGGGAAGGCGAAGGAAGTGAAACTGTCTGTTGTGAAATAAAGTAGTTATAACTCCTAAAACGTGTTTGTCCGTGTTTAAAAGACATCTTCGGAACAGTATTTTGATTTCACTTGTTGTTTTTGTGTATGATTTACTAGAATGGGAAAGAAGCAGAGAGTAGACAATGAATGCAGAACATTCAAAGATCAATATTTCATAATTGAGTCCAGTAACAAGACAATATGTTTGATTTGCAATGAAACCATAGCCGTTCTCAAAGAATATAACATTCAACGTCATTATGAAATCAAACATTTTCAAAATTACTCAAAATATATAGAAAGTTTGCGGACAGAAAAATCTGAAGCTTTGAAGCGCGGATTGAAATCGCAGCAATATTTGCTTACAAAACTCAATACCGAACAAGAGGCTGCAACTCGTGCCAACTTTGGTGTGGCTCTTGAAATTGCGGAACGTGGAAAATCATTCATCGATGGAGAAATGATCTGAAAATGCGTAATTGCAGTAGCTGAAGAAATGTGCCCCGAAAAGTTAAATTTATTCAAAACTGTCAGTCTGTCAGCGAACACCGTGGCTCGGAGGGTAGAAGATATCGCGGAAAATATATCACTCAAATGCAAATGTCTGAGAAACTTGGACATCTTGAGTCGTTATCTCTGACCTTGAATGAGTCAACGGATGTGTCAGATACTGCTCAGGTGTTGATTTTTATTCGAGGAGTAGATAAAAGGTATGACGTGTATGAAGAACTTCTTGATATTGATAGCATTCACGACACGACTACTGGGGAAGATATTTTTAAGGGAGTTGAAAATGCCATTAATAAAAAAAGACGTGTGGTAAGAATAAAGGAGTGGTAGCTCTTGTGTCGGAGGCTGTAGAAAATGACGGTGGTTCAAAACCATTAGTCTTAGATTAAATCATTCATCAACAGTCCTTGTGCGGGAAATGTATGGATATGTCTGAAGTTCTGAAACCAGTCATATCAGTTGTTAATTTCATCAGACCAGTGGATCTGATGAAATTAACAACTGAAACACCGACAATTCCACGATTTTATTGAAGAGATTGGAGAAAATTACTTACCATATCATACTGCCGTACGTTGGCTTAGTTGCGGAAAAGTCTTTCGGTGCTTTTTTGAGCAGTGATCGGAATTTTTTTAATGAAAAGCATCGCCTTCTTATCTGAATTACGAAATAGCGAATGGCTGTGGAAGTAAGCATTCTATGACGAGTTGACAAAACATTTGAACGAACTGAATTTGACATTGCAAGGAGAACCAGCTTCTCTCTGATGTATGCACTAACATCAAATCGTTCCGGCAGAAATTAATACCGTGTCAATCACAATTACGTAAAAAGTTTTTCACATATTTTAAAACATGTAAAATATTCAGCCACACTACTGAGACTGAGTTTTCCGTCGACTTTGCAATCGAAACTTTGAGTGCTTTGAAGATAAATTTTGGTACTCGTTTCTCAGACTTTGATGTCATTGTGAATAAAATTTAGATTTTCCAAAATCCTTCTGATACTGACATTGAAACCATAGCCCCGGAACTTCAAATGGAAATTATTGATTTACAGTGATATAATTAAGAACAAATATGAAAACTCATCTTTGTTGGAATTTCATAAAAGTACAATTTGATAATTTGCATGAATTGGTTCTGTTTTTGGTACTACCTACTTGTGTGAGAAAACATTCTCCAAAATGAATGCTTACAGATCTAAGTTAATCTCTTTTAATAATTGGTACAAGTAAAATTGGTGTACAACTACATACTATTGTTAGTGGAAAATCACAATTATCTAAATCTAATTGATATTTTATATGTTACAATGTTTATATCTTACATGTTTATGTGTTTATACTTTATATGTTATAACGTTTATAATGTTAGTGGAATTCAATTCAATTATTTGTTAGTTATTATGCTTAAGTTAAATTGTCTGCGTATTATAATGGTCATTAAGCTTTACCTAGCAAGTAAATAAAACCGAGTTATTATCATTCTGTGTGTTTTTATCCAATTTATCACAACAACAATAATAACACAAAGCCATTAGTTGTTGCGGGCCGGATTGATGACATTGGCGGGTCGGATGTGGCCCGCGGGACGTAGTGTGGAGACCACTGCTCTAGATGCAACTTACGTATTAAAATTTCTACCTGCCAATTTTGGGGTGCAATCTCAAATGAGCGATATGGCATAGCTTTCTGATTAAAATAACAAAAACCGTGACATTATTACAGCTGATGTAATGTTTAGTTAATAACCCATTACACTAATAAGATGCCAATGGCAATGGTCAGTTAATGTGATTGAAAATAATTTTACATATTTGGGGTGGATGTTTCCATTGATGGATGGTTAAGTAATTGTGAATAGCTTAGAGAATTTATTTGTGAATTACATTGAGTATAAGCCTGTTTAGTCGGTTTGTCTATCAGTAATGTCGGTAGAGAATGATTTCTACAATTTTTTATTTCCTTGTTATATTGTCGCAAAACTTTTGGGACAAGCATCATTCAACATGCATAAAGGTAGTTTCGATATTACCTATTCCACAAGGTACAACATAATTATATATTTCGGTAATTTTCTTTTATTATCAATCCAAGTTTACCTGTGTGTGAAATATTTTGAAGAAGAAAGTGTAAAGCCTTGGATAACAAAATTCTTTGTGATTACGATAACATTATTGCAAGTTTACAATTACATATTTATATTTCTACTGAACAAATCTCACAATCAACGTACACTGGAAATGTGGAAAACAGCTTGGACAATTTGTATACAACTACGTGAAATTAATATTAGACCAAACTACAAACGTACTTCGCAATATCTTAGAACTTATTTCTTTGTTAGGTTGGTGTTGTTTGTCATACGGATGATTTACCTAATGCAAGTTTGGGATATTTCATTACCAATAATAATAGCTAACACATCTTCTATTTTCATGATGAATGCTATTTCCATTCTTTATATAACTTTTAGTTTGATAATAAATATTACACTCACTTCATTAATTGATCTTTTGCAAAATGAATCATTTGATAGAGATAATATGAATATTCTACATGGAATAGCAACGATTTATGAGTTTCTTAGTGACCTAATTAAACTGGAAATTCAGACAATGTCTTTGCCTTTGCTTTTAAAGTTCATATTTACCTTTATCACGAATGTGATTCAGATCTACACCATTCTGACTCTGAATACTTCCTCTAGATCCATGTTTGTGTTATATACTGTTTTTACATTTTTCGAAGTGATGGTATCACTGTCCACTATTCTTGCAGAGTCATATTTATCACATTCCAATATTAATAAGGTAAGTTACATTTCTTTATTAATCATCTTGGACCCTAACTGGTTGAGAGAAAAACTATTACTAAGACCTTTCGTCGGTTACGGAAGCAGTGGCGCCGGCCGCTAAGCTCTGAAATATAGAGGCCAGTAGGGAATAGGAAAACAATTAAGAGGCGCACGTTTTTTCATCAAGTTAATAAAAAATGATATTGTCAGCATGATATTTATTAGGCGAGAAACAAATATAATACATGTAGATAACTTCTAGTTTGATAATAAATATCACACTTACTTTCTTACTTCCTTAATCAATCATTGGATAATAAGAGAATAGTTAACTATAATCAATTCCTCACTAACAAATAAAATGAAATAAATATTTTAATAATAAATATTTATTTTTCATCATACTTTCTATTCATGTAATCAATGAGATGAAAAATAATAATAGTTCCATACAAATTATTTTGAAATTTAGTTCTTAATTACAAATAGAAATAAATTTGCTATATTCAAAAACTATAACAATTCAAAGAATTTTAATTATAAACTAACTTTAAAATTTCGTCTAAAAAATGATAAAGATGAAAAAAATAAACACATTTTATTAATTTAAGAATTTTAATTATACTAGTAAATATGAAAAGTTCATATTTCCATCAAAAATTCATAAATTTAATAAAATTTCCAATAATATTAGTTATGAATAACATTTAAAAATTAAAATATGAGAACTTATAAAATTTCATCTAAAAATGCTGATAAAATAATTTCTTACTTCATTTTAATTAGATAGAGAATAAACATAAATTTTTATTAATAAAATTAATAAATTAATCAATCTATTTAAATAATATTGATATATGATTTATATTTAAATAAAATATAGGACCTGATTATAATTGATGGATGAATAGAAAGATTTATAATCATTTCAAATCACTTCTGCCCAACAATTTTTTTTTATTTCAATTTATATCATAAATTTTTTTTCAACAGAAGAAATGTAGTTTTTGTGAAATTAAAATACCTAACAAACATTTTAAGAATAGCTAAATAAAATCAATTGCCTACTAACTAATGAATAGAATTAAATATTCTAATAATAAATAATTAATTTATTTATAATTTTTATTTATTCAATTAATAGAATAAAAATTATTGATGATTCCTCACAAATTATTTTGGAATTGAATTCTCAATTATAAATATGAATATGTATCTAAAAGCTATAAAGATCAAAATTTTTCATTGAAATAATTTTTTCACTAGGTACCTACTGCTACTCTTGGAAGATGTTTGTTACTGAATAGGGGTGGTCTTTTATGAGTGATAATTAATACTAATCATGTAGTTTAGTTATTAATACTTTTAATTACGTAAGTTCAAGTATCAATTCATCAAAGAAAAATATATAACAATAAACACAGGTTTCAAAATGACATATATATTACTTTCCACATTTAAGCTGTTTGTTACCTATGACAAGTGATTCCTCTTTTCATCTTCCATATTGTTGTTTTGCAGTTTTTATTCCTGAATACTTGTAATGTTTCATAACACTATGTATTTGTTGGCAATCCACAATAGTTGAGACCCGCTTTGTTTATGTTAAACATATTCTTTCGTGGGTAATCTTCTAAAAATGGCCAACAACTTATCTTCCCAAGTCTTGACATCTTCGAAATCAAAATAAGCAGATTAGCCACATATTTTATTGAATGTGATATCGTGCCGGCAACAACATCTCTCTAATTTGATGATTTTCATTCACTGAGCGCTAGACTTTTCCCAGCTGAAAGGGCTCTTGCATTAATCATGAGCCCATACTTATTTCGACCCGTATAAAAAACCAACAAGAAGCTTTTCGGTCTTAGGATATTTACTTTTTTCTTCAGTATTGCCGCTATCTCGGTACAAATTTCAAACTTTTTATTTATTTTGCAACAATATGGTTACTCGAGTCTTACCTATACTTTAGAGTTTGCATTAGATTTCCTTAAGCTCAAACAACTTTTTTATTTTCATCAACTATATCAATTTTTTCTTTGATAAAAATACGTTTACGTTTTCCTGTCATAACCAAATATTGCAAAACAAAGCTAAGAGTTCAGTCAACGAAGTACTAAAATGACTAAGATCCTTTATCTGAATTCTACAAAATGAATTTCGATGGAACCTTGTGCAATGGGTTAGTTTTAATTAATAAAAAAAATTCAGACATACATTGTCTAAACTAAACAATGTTTGTTTTCAGAATATTTTCGAGTTACAGACAGTTTTTCGCAACAACAAAAGTTTTGTAATCATGAAAGTGAGAGAAGTGATACAGAAGATAATAATAATAATCAATATCTTTCTGAAAAAAAACATTTCTTTCATAAAATTTTGTACTTTCGTAGTCGCGAAAAACTGTCTATAACTCGGAAGATATGCATACAAAATTTTTTCCAAAAAGCAAAAACTGCTTAGAAAGCCTCAATATACACATCTGAATTTTCAATTAAATGTTTTTGAAGTACGTAATTTCAAAAAAATTTAATTTTTCATATTTTTCAGGAAAACCTCGGAAAAAACGAACCTGAGAGAACAGTTAAAAAAAAAAACTTCTATTCCAATCATACATTCTCTTGATTCTTATCATATTCTTTCTCTACCCTTCACATTTCCCTTCCCCCACATTTAGGAATGTTCGAGTGGTCACATTTCAGAAACATATATATACAGGGTGTCCCAGGTTTTAGTAGCAGAACTTCAACAGTCCATAGAAAATTTGATTTTGAGGAAAAAGTTCCTATTAACATTTATGAAGAGACGCTTAGTTTTTGAGATACATTGTAGGGTGTTGAAATTGAAAAAAAAATTTCGTTTTTTGCGAATATCTCCAGAACCGCTTATCATACAGAAAACAGCTTCTGCAAGCATTTTCTACTCATAGTAAGCTATGTTCTGTGTGTTTTTTAGTCATAATTGGTGAAGATTTTGAAGGGGTAGTGGATGTCTTTCTCCCCAACTTCTACTGGAAAAAGTACGGGTTTGAGACAACCATTTGAACCGCTAATGTATTCTACAAAAGAAAGGTACTCCTGGTCATGAGCTCTAAAGTTGACCATTTTTGAGAAAAATCAACTTTTATGTTGAAAAACATGGTCAATTTTGGTCAATTGTTACTTGTTCTAACGTTTGAATAAATTTTGTTTAATTAGTAAGAATTGACCATGTTTTCAACATAAAAGTTGATTTTTCTCGAAAACGGTCAAGTTTAGAGCTTATGACCAGGAGTACCTTTTTTATGTAGAAAACATTGGCGGTTATTTTTTCCAGAGGCGTAGAAGTTGGGGAGAAAAACAACCACTACCCCTTCAAAATCTTCACCAATTAAGACGAAAAAAAAATTTTCATCACACAGAACATAGCTTATTATGAGTAGAAAATGCTCGAGGAAGCTGTTTTGTGTACGATAAACGGTTCCGGAGATATTCGTGAAAACCGAATTTTTCTTTCAATTTCAACACCCTGTATCTCAAAAACTAAGCGTCTGTGCATATATGTTGATAGGAACTTTTTTCTCAAAATCAAATTTTCTGTCGACTGTTGAAGTTCTGCTACTAAAACCTGGGGCACCCTGGATATATTAGTATAAATACTTTATTTTGGGTCGAAAAAGGTAACTATATCATTTCTTTTCTCATTTCCCCATTTAATCTTTTTTTTGTCTTTCCTATTGACGTTATTACTAATCCATTGCACAAGGTTTCATCGGAATAC
The DNA here is from genome assembly GCA_958510875.1 of Endomychus coccineus. Lineage (NCBI taxonomy): Eukaryota > Metazoa > Arthropoda > Insecta > Coleoptera > Endomychidae > Endomychus > Endomychus coccineus. The sequence continues at coordinate 48,735,591 of OY294067.1, forward strand.
ATTTTGTAGAACTCAAATGAAAACTGAAACCCACATTGATTGAACTAAAACTAGATTTCAAAGAAATGTATTATGAGCCAATATCTCATACTGTGGACGTACCTACTTGTTGTAGTATTTTATTGCCTTTCATTGATGGTCTTTTCAGTATTGTTGTGTAATAGTAAATTTTGATGATGCGTGCCTGAAGTCAGTATAGGGATACAAGAGTATGGGATTTTCAATTTCAAAATTCGGGAAATTCAGAATCGGTCGTTATACGCAGAAGATCGTTTTATTAGGATGGTCGCTAACAGGGGTTTTACTGTATACTATACTTTAGGAACATGATGAACATTAAAATTGTACCATCTGGGAGAGTTGATTTTATTACTATTTGCAGGTGAGAGAATTGCATAGGGCACTCTTCAAAATGTGTTTACTGAAGAAAGATATGTCAGTTCGAAGGGAGGTGAGTTTTTTAAATATTTTATACAATAATTATATGATATATTTCATTTGTTCATGGATGTCTGATGATATTTCGAAAATCGTATATTCCATCTCTTTCCGTATAGAGTATTGCTGTTTTCCACCATAGCCATGACTGTTCAATTTTACAATTTTTTTAAATTTTTCTCATCCTGGTCCAGATTGAAAATTATTATTTATTTTTCTCTATGGATTGGTGTGAATTCATTTTTTCAACATAATATGTAACGTAATGAAACACAAATTTGAATTTACACAAACTGCAATGTTCAATAATTGCTGAAAACTATTTCATCACACAATGATATTAAAGCGAGTTACCTACATATTTTTTCATTATTTCCCTGTTCTTTTATTTTTATCGGGTTAACAGAATTTTCCATATAGATACCCTGAAATTAATAACCAATTGATTTTATCTGGAAACACCGAGTTATCAAATTTAATCATTGGAATATGTAATTCGCATAAATGATTCTGACATCAATGCAATTCTATTGCAGATTAATGCCGTTTCTCTGCAAATGTTGCACTCAAGAATTCAGATCACGATTGCCGATTTCTTCGAGTTAAATATGGAAGCTTTTGGAAATGTAAGTTGATCGTATAAATTTTTGTGCACTTCTCAAATTCAGGAAAATACAGTTGAAGTAATTTCTAGAATTGCGTCCATCATGAACTAGATGTGATTCATTGGATTATGAAGAACAATTTGAGCAATGTTCATTTTTCATTATGTGAGCACCTAATGTCTAAGGAATAGACCTCAAAACTGATCCAGAGGATTTATAATAATATATAAATATATCTATGAATTATTTAATTCGGAAACTTGCTTATGGGGAAATTATGAGTTTCGTTGATAATATAGAACTGGTAGATATCATGTGTTTCCTCTTCACAATGAACGTAAAAATACTATTTTCACAACTTCATTGTTCGATAGTAAAATGAAGTCTGGTAGAAAGAAGTTCGGCAGATCTGGAGCTAGACAATGAATGGGTGACTAGTTTGAGCTCGTCTAGCCCGCCTATCTGTAATCTCTCATGATGGGACAACAGACGAGATTTTTGATGAGCACCGACCCTAGAAATATCTGTAGAAAAGGGAGAGAACTCTCACCTTTCTACAATGTTCCAGAGAGGTCAATGAACTCGTGAGTGTGATGTCATCAGTGAAACGAATAGCTCTCTTCTGGATAGAATCCAAGAGCTTCAGCGTATGTTTGGGAGCCGAACTCCAAACATGTGAACAGTACTTCAGAACAGGTACCATGTAGATTATGAGGAGCTACTGGGATGTGAAGTAGCTCTTGGCACGGAATAGAAAAACAAGTTTTTGAGAAGCGGTTTTCGCAATGGTCCTCACATGATCCTCCCATGAGAGAGTGCTGTTGGTGGTGATCACGAGTATGGATATGGAAAACTTCGTAGGAATAGTTATACCTGACATCATCATATTAGGGATTGTGGGATCCACTTTCCTAGGAGAAGACGCAAGTTTGAGTTTTGGTTGCATTAAACTCTACTAGATTATTAGATCCTCATTTCAAAATCTTTGCCAGATCTCCATCAATTGGGTCTCTGTTTCGCTCCTCTGGCTTCATCGGATGGTAAAGGAGCTCTAGATGAGAGTGTTCCATCATCTGAAAAGCTGTGGACGAAACAGTTGGTCACTTTCAGAAGATCGTTCATATGCAGCAGAAACAAAGCTGGTACCGAAACATATCACTATGAAACACCAGCGTTGATTTTCATTGTATTGGAGGATGGATATTTTATCTTGAATTGGTGTACAATAGCATAATTCATATAACTTTATAGCTAAACCTAGATAAACCTGAATTATTTTTTGTAGTTTCATAATGGGGTTGACATTATGTTGGTTATATACGATATAATTCTATACATGTGCTATGAAAAGTTAAAGAATTCTCTTAATTTCTACCTGAAACGGATGTCCTTTTGAAAATGTTAATGTTACAGTTTTAAAATCGATAAGAATCTAGATAGTTCTCTCAGTTACTAAGCTATTTAATCAATGTCTCACGCAGAGAGTATTTCCTGATCACCTACATGTATCGAACGTTTTATGTGTTTCCGAGAAGCGATATTGTGATAACTTGTCAAATTATCGTCCAATAGCATTAACAACAATCAACAAGAAATTTTAAATACTGATGAAACTAGAGAATTACTTAGAATATGAATGAACTAGTTATTTGTGAAAAATTGTTATATCAATGGCTTCTATTAAATTTTGAAAGTGTTTTGAAGTAAAATTATCTATTCAACGCGGAGCAGTAGGGTTTTCGAGTGAGAAAAGCTACAAGTCATGATATAGGTATAATCTTACGATCAAGATAATAATCAACGGCTTCGGAAACAATTATTATATATGGTGGCGGGGGGTGTTCTCAGCCATATTTGGACCATATTATGCACTAAAGGATTAAAATATTAGCATAGATCTTTCAGAATAATCCTTCTGAATGTCACGCATCAGCTTTGAGGAAATTCATCAAAAGTTGAGTCCTTCTAAAAGGAGAATAGACATTTCTGATCTAATATGGAATAAAAAAATTATTCCAGTTCGCACATGATCTCCTAACGCCTAACACCTGTGAAGGTTGGCGAAACGTCGGCATCAAGTCGTGCTGTTGTGACGTGGAATCTATCCGAAATCTAAAAATTTTCAAGATTAGATTATTTCCGGTAATTCATTCTGCATTGTATAAGTAGACGTGTCCAATATACTTCGCTATGACGTGTTTTCCATCCCAACAATGTGGAGGAGAAAGCTCTAATTTCAAAAGACTTTTATATCTTCCAGTCCAAAATAGTAAGGTTCAGTTATGGAAACTACAGTGGGTGCAATTGATACTGACAACCAGAAGAAACAGCATTAAATTGTTTTTCTGATTCGTAGTTTTATAATGATACTTTTTACAGTTATCCAAAGCATTGATGGACTTTTGGGTTTAAAAAGCACCCTGGATTAAAAAGGCCAATCACTTTTATGCGGAAGTAAACAATTGTCCCCCCAATTGTTTCAGTGTTTCAACTTTAATGTTACATCTATTCAATGTATGTCTGCATTATAAATCATACTCAGGATATTTTTGTAATATCCGGACATAACGTCCAGAAATTTTTGCTATTTTCTCAAAATTAGAGATAGTGTATCTTCATTTGAATAATACGCTTCCCAAATGCAATGTTATAAAAATGTAACCTTACACCATCTTGTCATAGCAACGATAATAATCACTATGTAATTATTTTCAACTTCTCATTCATGTATGTATTGACAACTACAAGTACAAGCAGAAACGTATCGAGAAAAATACGTGCCGTGGTCAGTTTATTAATTTATGACCCTTCACTCCAACAGTATATAAAACATTAAAACATATCATAATTCTGCAAAAGTTGCATCTTTGACTTTGACGAATTTAGGGGAAATTTCTTCAAAACTTTATTGAAATTTAGTGCCCCCCTATTATTTGCGCCCGGGCTGAATGCCCCCGTCCCTTGACCCCTTTCGCTCCGCCTTTGACTACAATATATTCGTCACGGCAAATTATAGCACGAACTTCTATGGATCATCCACTAAGTTGCACTTGATAGATGCTGCAATAATATTCTCATTAAAATGGTGTTCCTATCTTATTTCATGACGATTATAATAAAATATCAATTTTTGTTGTTTTGTTCTAGTTCTGCAGCGCTACAGTGACCTACGTTTTGTTATTGGTTCAAACAAATAAAACAGTGCTATATTCCTTCAATGGAGGTAATGATGAATAATTATTTCCTTATGAATTATTATTATCTGTACCAGAATTACCAGAATAAAAATATAGAGTATTACAAAATAATGTTGTTGGTTCATTTATAGGAACAACCTATTTCTACTCCAATATTGTTCGGTATGTCATAATGAACCTGTTTATTGTACGTTGGTCATGGACAACTTGTTATCAGACATAGCTAGTTGAGCCCAATTCCATTGAATCGCGCACTATTAGAGGGTTCATTTATAAGAAGAAGTGTACAGGGTGTCCAAATTTTGACTTTGTATAGGGTGACTCGATAATTGTAAATGAGATATATATTCTCAATCTTCTTATGTGCCCAAGGATGCATCCAAGGCAGGTCATAACCCGGAATTTGGCCTTGCCTCCTCTCTTTATTCGCATTGACACAGTCATTCGTCTGCACGTGGTTGGACAACAGCTTTTCGACTGAGCCAATATTCATACAGGTCGTGACCCTTCAGGATCCCCTCGCTCAGGTGAGCCTTCTCACCGGCGCGAGGCACAAAGTACCTGGCACACGTCAAGGTCCTTCAACCCCTGGGGAAGCCTGTGTGCTTGGTCGCCAATGCCTTTGCTGGGAGAAAGGACTTGTGATAATCCACTGGCAAGATTGAGATGTAATACTTCCCTATCTATGGATGTGAAAGTGGTTCTGTAGATAATTGAGTTCAGGAAACAGAGCGTTGGAATCAAACACACTGGTTACAAACGATGCGTCTGTAATCACTAGTCAACATTTATTACTATATGTACATTCTTCATTATTGTAGTCTACTAAGTCTACTATAAGTCTTCTGAGTATTTAATCCTATCTAAACTTATCCTTAAATTGACTTATCTGCTCTAGAAATAATTCTCCTTTTTGAGAATTGTCCTCACCTTCTCTATTACGAATATTCTTCGTTTGTCACTTGATATTGATTTCCTAAACAATAACAATAACCCCATGTTTGTATTCACTAAGGAGAGTTTAATCCTCAAGGCGTGTTTCAATGTAATGGATAGATGAGATGCATCAATATTGATAGAGATAACAACATGAGCAGATACATGAAGAATTAGATAATTGGTACTTAATGAAAGTGATGTCAATAATCATTAGTTGAATGAAATATTATACATATCCAAAAAGTAACAATAAACTAGATTGCTTTGTTAATCATATCCAACATTACAATGATAATTATATTAGTTTATTAGTAGTCTTACTCTGTGTCTCTTACTTCAAACATGATTAGCTCTGACATATATACACTATTGTACCCTATTTACATGGTTCAAAAACTATTGGGTCAATTAAGATTTACCATAACCCGAGATGGACGACATTTCAAAATAACGGAATCTAAAACACGCCAAAAGGTTTTAATTACTATTACAAATTTCCTGTTATGGACTATCGCTTCGAAGACAATATACAACTATTATCAATCACAGAAAATGTCTGAACATGGTATAATGCATAAAATAATTTTACTTGCGGTTGTTCCTGCACAGATTGTTAGTACGGCCGTTCTCTTCATTTCCAATGAATTAAAAGCCGATTCAATACTTACATTGTGGACAGATATTTTCGAAATGAGTCGATTATTAGAACAATTCGATTTCGATCCAAATTTAGATAAAACTATCACAAATAACAAAATACAACTTGTTACAATTGCTGTATTCACTTGTGTTGCTCCGATTGTTGCGAAACTGATAATACATGTGAATACAATTGAATTTTTTACGATTGCGTATGTCATTGCCACATCAATATCTAGTATTCAGCAATTCCACGTCATAATAGATTTATGCAATAAGATTCTCGAATCAACGGTTTGGAATCTTAAACTTAATAGGCTTGGTAATGTTAAGGGGAGCACGGCAATCACTAGGAGCGCTATAATTTTGGCAAAATGTAATCGTACACTAACACAGGTGAATGATATAACGTCTCCTTTTTTGCTATTGGCCTTTGGAGGTGGGCTGGAAATAACTACTTTGCAGCTGTATGCTTTGATAACTTATTGGGAAGAAATGACCATGCTAACACTATTCGAGGTTCTAGGTTCTACGATCCAAATATCAATGACTTATATGGTCATTATTGTGAAAGCTGAAGGTTGTATGAATCAAGTGAGTATCAATAATTGTATCCGAAATAAGTTTATTATAGAAGACTTATGAGGTCGAGTTAATGTTATCTTAATATCTGTCGAGCGGTAAACATTCCTTCAACAACTATGTTTGGTGAAATGGTGTTTCAATCAGAGAGATGTAAAGATAGAGAGCGCTGGCGCCATAAGCGTAACATTAAAAAAATGACCGAGGTTAAGCGAACTATCAACTAGAAGATTCATCCCCTCTCTTCACTAAATATCGCCCCACACACTGTAGTATATAGTATATATTCGGGTCAAATTAGACGAAAAAAGTATAAAAGCTGGGAAAATTGGCGGGCAACTCCGATCGAACCGGGCTTTTTGCAAAATTTTCCTGAACGGATTTATAACATTCCCGAAAAAAAACTAATATGTGCTTTTCTATTTTTCGATTGTTATAGAGGAATATTGAGGAAAATGGCCAATTTTGGGAATTTTGCAGTTTTCAACGAAAATGACTAGAAAACTGGTAACAAATCTGTTTAGATTGTGGCAAGATTTATATTCGATCTATGGAGTAACATTCAAATTTTCCCGCTTCAATTCTGAATATGATGGCACTATAATATATCTAGATATTTTAGAAAGGGGTGGGCTAAGAGATTATCTAGTATTAATGGAGTCTGCATGCGTCAAAATAATATGGTGGCGTGACCGTCTATATGACAGCTGTTTAAAAAAGATGAAGGGAAAATGTGAAAGAAAGACGCGTGGTAATGGAGAAGAGTGAGGAGGGATCACTTTCTATATTGTAATCATATCAAGATCATCTCGGGGAGACGCATACTTTCAAAACCGTTGGATGAGCACGTGGCTGTTGAATTTTATTGTGTTTATTGTGTAATTGTGTTTATTGTGTAAACGACAGTTTTTTAAACTTATTATTTTTCGGAATAATTAATTAATAATTAATTATTCATAATTATTTTTTTTTACATCCACTAATTACTAATTGTAAGCATTTATATTCTCTTCTATTGTTCCAAATCAACACAGACAATTTGAAAAAAAATTGTTTTCTCAATTTTTTTTTTTTCGTAGATTTCAATTTGCGTTTGGACAATATTACGAGTGAGCATTTCCAGCCATTGTTGGCATGAATTCGAAATTTTAGAAATTTCCTAATTTTTTGGCCATGAAAATTGGCGATTTCTCTCTATATTTCTCTATAAAAATTGAAAAATGGAAAAGCACGTATTAGTTTTTTTTGGGGAATGTTGTAAATCCGTTCAGGAAAATTTTGCAAGAAACCCGGAGTCGATCGGAGTTGCCCGCGAATTTTCCCAGCTTTTTTGCTAATATGACTCGACTAATAAGCTGTTGAGGAGTACTGGATTTCTCGCTAGACAAAATCCCCCTACCATCCGATTATATATCTTGAGCCCGGTCACTAAAATAGTCGCTCGCGCTCTCTATCTTTACATCTCTCTGGTTTCAATACGACCTATTTACCGCGAGTCGACGGACAACACGTGGTCTACCAAGGTACGCTTTAGACATTCTTGATTGGCTGAGTAAGAACATGTTCCTAACTAACACTTATATGCAGTGACTCACTGCGATTTACATCTCGCTTGTCAAGCTGGCATACTCTCATGTCTAACCAATCTATACTACAAGGCCTGAGGACTTGAACGTGACGTCACAAACCGTAAACTATGTTGCAGCTGGCACGTTACTATTCTGCTAGTTTTTAGGGTACGTATAAGAATTTTCTGTTTGAACCGGCTTCTCAGACGTCAACTGAGTACTTAGTTACACCCCAGTTGCTTTTTTCAATGGAAAAAATTGAATTTCAAAACAAAAACCATTCATATAATATACGAGTTATTTGAAAGTGCAGCTAAGAACTTAGGGATGTGCCATAAGACTCTGCCTCGATACGTTAGAAAATATAATAAAATGGGAACCATCAATACATCTTATAAGCCACATAATAAAGTATTTACAGAAGAACAGGAAAAGGACCTTGTTTCGTACTGCGCGTCCACCTGTAAATTTTTTTTTGCTTGACTACGAAAGATTTACGTAAGTTAGCATACGACTTTCCCAAAAACGTCAAATTATACTTTCCTGACGAAGGGAAAGAATCAGAAATGGCTAGCTTCGATTGGTATGAGGTTTTTATGCAAAGAAATCCTAATTTATCAAGCAACGAGTCCAACCCGTGCAATGAATTTCAATAAGCCAAATGTATTGTAATTTGGCTGAATTATCAAATCGATGGAAGTTTCAACAACAAAACATAAACAACGTTGACGAAACAGGAGCAACTACAACTCAAAAACCACGTAGTTGGTAGTCAGCTGAGATAGGCACCAAGCAGGTTGGATCAATAACTTCGTAAGGACGAGGGTCCTTGGTCACAGTCTGCTTGACTATCAATGCCATTAGGAATGCTGTACCTCCGTTCTTTGTTTTTCCGAGGAAGAATTCCAAACAACATTTTATCAGAAATTGTCTTACTAGTTGTAGTGGATCTGGTAATAAAAATGGCTAGATGCAATAAGAAGATTTTCTGTTATTCGTGCAACATTTTATGAAGTTCGTAAAACATAGTGAAGGAAATCGTGCATTAGTAGTGATGAATAATTACAGCTCTCATACAATTCTTCCTGTGATAAATTTCCGCAGAGAACACTTCACTGATTTATTATCGTCGCACAAGCTTCGACCGCTTGACAGATTCGTATTTGGATCCTTCAACACAAGGTTTAACGGTGCAGCAGATCTTTGGATGTGAAACCATCCAGGTCAACGAATGACAATCAACAATTTGCCGGAACAGGTTGAAAGTACTATGTTATCAGCTGCAACAGCATCCAATATAATGGATGGATTTGTATGCACAGGAATATGCCCATTTAACGATCCAGGTTTTCTAATAAGTGGATTTTGTTCCAGCCGCTGTCACAGATATGCCATATGAACCATCCTTGAATCACAGGCCAGGTATTCACGTGATACAGAAATGTCGAATGTGCCAGAAGCTAGTCTAATGAAAAATGCATTTCTTCGAGATTCAGTGATTCCTATAGATGAATCTCCACCAGAATCAACCATAGAACGTCGTTCTCTTGAGGATATACAAATTCCCTCTAAAGCACAATATAAAGCAAAATCTAGCAACAGGTAAGATAGCTATATACACCGATATACCAGAGAAACAAGCTTCAGGGGGAGAGAAAAAGAAGGAAGCGAAGAAAATATCTAAGCTGTCAAGTTATATGACAGCGGAAAAGAAGAAACTGCAGAAGAGAAGCGTTGACTACGATCATTCTGATGATGCGTCTGAAGAAGAAACTACTATTTGAAAGAGCACAGAAGATTGGTTAGAATGCACTGATTGTCGCAATTAGGCGCACAGTAGTTGCGAATAGTGATCCTTATTTCAATTGTCTTAATTGCTTATCCGAATGATAACATATATGGGCATTTCTTATATTTTCTTATATGCTATTTAATAGGGATCTTTTTTCTGCTGAAATGTTAGCTGATCTGATTACGATCTGAGATTGTATTCAATAAGTACCTATACATGAGTACTGTGTATCAATTGTCCCTGGGTACTGTGTCAATTGACCAGGTGATTAATTATCAATTATGTTACTTTCTGACCCGATTATCAAATTACCGATTATAATTATAAGTGAAATTGATTTTATTTTTTAAATATTCAAAAAAGAAAAATTCTCTTGATTTAGAATAATCTTCAGTGACCTAAATCTAATGGATTTAAAAAAATTCTCATGATTGACTAAAATCAGAAAATTATCAGCATCGAATGATGTTTATTTAGCAAAGATGTTGCCATACGCAGTAAAAATTTTTGCCATCATGATTATCATAAAATTGGAATAACACAATTGTTTCTCAATGAATACTGGAGAAAATATTTTTTTACAGCAAAATAGGTTTCTTAATTTATGATCAGTAATAAAAGTTACTTGTGAACATAATCAAGGCTCATTCAATTCCTTACGAATTGAATTGATAATAAATATATAACTAATATTTTCAGTTCCAACATACTTGAACTAATACCTACAATCGTTTCAATTAAAGTTGAGACAAATTAAAATACTAGTTAAATTTTACTTACTACTATCAATCTACTACTATTAATAATATTTTCACATTTATTTATATGAGCGCGCTTCGCTGCACTGCTGCATTACATTTCACTACGAAACAAAAATGAAAAACAATGATGCTCCTGTAGAAGTGGAACTGCCGACCTGAGTTTTCCCATTAGTTTTGTGTTCTCCATAGTCTAGCACGTAGTCCTTATGAACATGTTGACTGTGACTTACTAGTCTTTAAATGTTATTCCTTGTTTGTGGAAGGAATTGAAGCCATTGCTATTCCTGTATAAAATCTTTTCTGTTCCTGGTCGCCAATGCCTTTCTTGTGAGAAAAAACCATCGACATATACATATGGTCTGCGAGTGGCAATGATAAGTGCGGCTAGTGCAGGCGAGAGAGAGGGAAAACGAAAAGGCCGGCTCGGGACGTAAACATACCAACGAGGTCTACTACTAGAGTAGACAAGTAGTGTGTTAAGCATAGGGAGCCGCTGGTAACCTGGCGGACATCCTGCCCTTCTCGCACATGTAGTACGCTCGTAGTGCGCTCTCACTCGCACGGTCTCCCCTTCTACACCGAATTTTTAACTTTCAGGAAGGTGTTAAAATCAAATAGGCGCGCTTTTTAAAGTTGTGGAGCAGAAGAAGAAATATAGTGATCCGAAATGATAATTAGGTATCTGCTTTACCATTCCAGTATGGCGGACGAGTTGTCAGATTATTTGTTCACGTACATATAAAGCAATGCGGAATGCGTATATCTTGATTTTGTTTCTAATTTAAGTGGTGATCTAGCTTACAAAATTGATTCGATTACATAAATCACAATATTCACCTTTCATTACTCGTAATGGACTCAACACCATCCATCGTAACAACATCAATCATATTATCAATTGAATTATCGGGCAAAGTCTTATTTGTATTAAAATTAAGTCTAAAACAAGAAATATAATAATAAATAATAGTAACATTGCTTGCAAATTGATTGTGTATATATATCAGTACCTCATTACAGCTTTATTAATAGTTGGCTTAGCATCTGACGATAATACATATCTATAACCAGTATTGGTTATATATTTCTCTTGAAAATGATCACTACAAACTGTAGAAGACTTCGATATTTGACTTTCTTGTAAATCGAAAAATTCACACCACTCTTTTTTAAATCTACAAAAAAAAAATAAACAAATACGTAGGTTATGTATAGATTCTATTATTTGTACGTATTTTATTATAAAAAAAAACTTACTTAAAAAAACTCCTATGTGGACTTTGCGGGTTTTTATTTTTCTTACAATATTTGCAAATGCCAACCATTTTTATTATCACAAAGAGTATAAGAATATAACAGAACTTTGAAATATAATATAACGCGCGCCGCGCATACCGTCATAGTTGAGGAGAATTAAGGGGAAATCGTGCGAGGGAGAGCGCAGTACGTGTGTGCGAGAAGGACAGAATGTCCGCCAGATTACCCGTGAAAGGCTTAGTTGTCTACTCTAGTAGTAGACCTCGTTGAAACATACTAGCTACAGTATGCAGCGGCCAATAGAAACGCGACAGAGCCGGCCCCTTCGTTTTCCCTCTCTCACGCCTGAACTAGCCGCGCTTATCATTGCCACGCGTAGTCCATATGTATATGTCGATGGAAAAAACACGCCATAACCCACTGGCAGGATTGCAATGTGATACTTAACTACGGTTATGGATGACCTGGTTCTGTAGATAATAATTGAGTTCAAGATACATCAGGTTGAAATCAGACACACTGGTTACAAACGATGCGTCTTCAATGCGTCAACATTTATTACAATATGTACATTCTTTATTATTTTAGTCTACTAAATCTATGTCTACTAAGACGTTTGACTGCTAAACCTAGGATTAAGTCCTATCTAAATTTACCATTAGATTGACTTATCTGCTCTACAAATGATTCTCCTTTATGAGAATTGTCCTCACTTACTCTATTACGAATATTATTCGCTTGTCACTCAACATTGATATCCTAAACAGTTACAATAACCCCCTGTTTGTATCCACTAGGGAGAGCTTAATCCTCAAGGCGTGTCTTAATGTATTTCACAGGATAGATGAGATGCATCAATATTGATAGAGATAACAACATAAGCAGATAAATAAAGAATTAGATAATTGGTACTTAATGAAAGTGATGTCAATAATCATTAGCTGAATGGAATATTTAGATATCCAAAAAGTAACAATAAACTAGATTGCTTCGTTATTCATATCTAACATTCCAATGATAATCATATTAGTTTATTAGTAGTCTTAATCTGTGTCCCTTACTTCAAACATGATTAGCTCAGATATATATACACTATTGTACCCAAGTTACATGGTTCAAAAATTACTGGGTCAATTAACATTTACCCTAACCCGAGATGGACGACATTTCAAAATAACGCAATTTAAAACACGCCAAAAAGTTTTAATTATTATTACAAACTTCCTGTTATGGATTATCGTTTCGCATACAATATACAACTTTTATCAATCACAGAAAAGATCTGAGCATGACTTAATGCATAAAATAATTTTACTTGCGATTGTTCCTGCACAACTTGTGTGTACGACCGTTCTCTTTATTTCCAATGTATTAAAAGCCGATTCAACACTTACATTGTGGACAGATATTTTTGAAATGAGTCGATTATTGGAAAAATTCGATTTCGATCCTGATTTAGGTAAAACAATCACAAATAACAAAATAGAACTTGTTACAATTGCAATGCTCACTTGTGTTGCTCCGATTTTTGCGCAACTGATAATACATGTGAATACAATTGAATTTTTCACGATTGCGTATGTCATTGCCTCATCAACAGCTACAATTCAGCAATTCCACGTCATAATAGATTTATGCAATAAAATTCTCGAATCAACTGTTTCGAATCTTGAACTTAATAGGCTTGGTAATGGTAAGCGGAGCACGGCAATCACTAGGAGTGCTATAATTTTGGCAAAATGTAATCGTACAATAACACAGGTGAATAATATTACGTCTCCTTTTTTGCTATTGGCCTTTGCAAGTGGGATGGAAATAACCACTTTACAGCTGTATGCCTTGATAAGTTATTGGGAAGAAATGACCATGCGAACAGTATTTGAGGTTTTAGGTTTTACGATCCACATATCAATGACTTATGTGGTCATTATTGTAAAAGCTGAAGGTTGTATGAATCAAGTGAGTAGCACCAATTGTATCTGAAATAAGTGTATTATAGAAAATTAAATAACATAGAATATGTTTTTCTGTAGACTGTATTATTAGGTCGAGTTCATATTATCTTAATATCTGTCGAGCTGTAAACATTCTTTCAACAACTCTGTTTGCTGAAATGATAGGCCACTATTTAGCCCGAGTCGACGAATATCACGTAGTCTTCTGAGGGACGCTTTAGACATTCTTGATTGGCTGAGAGCGTGTTCTAACTACCACTTCGATGCAGCGACTCGCTGCGAATTAGCTCTCGCTACAAGCAGGCATACTCTTAGGGCAAGGGCAGACGGGCTACTATTGTAGCGCGACAGTCGTGTCGCTGAAGCGCCGCGACTAGAACGTGAACAGACGAACCACATTTTTGTGGCGAAAACGACAGAGCAAACAAGCGATTTTTATGTCGTTCCACACTTTTGTGATCTCTGGGTTTTGTTTTTCGTCAGTCTCAAGATGGAGTTTACCGAGTTAGCATGTATTGCTGTTTTATTAGTGCGACGCCGAAGGCGGTTATTACAAAAACGAAGACGGTATTGGGTGCATCCTGTAGTAAGCCAACGTTTACTAAAAGGGCAGTTTCATAAGTTATATCCAGATCGTTTGACGAGCTACTTGCATCAATTGGTCCAGCGATTACGTTTGCAACAACGAATATGAGAAAACCTATTAGTCCCGAAGAAAGATTAGCAGTAACACTCAGGTAAGTAAGAATTTAATATACTTTATTTATAATTACACATTTACAAACAAACCATACGTAGAACGACTAATATAATATTGTGAATATAAAATACATTAAAGATTCGCCAAGATGGATAATTTCACTGCTGGCTACTGATAAGCTTGGTGAAGGTATCGGCGTAACCTGATGAAGGTAGCTAGTTTGTGATGACTGCCATGATGGGCCAGGTTGGGGCTGCCATTGGTTATTAGTAGTCGGCTGCCATGGGATGTTGGGTGGTTGCCACTGAGAACTTCCCTGTGAAGGCTCCAGAGACTGAAGTGCATTTTGGCAATTTTTTTGTGCTTTTATGTCATTCAGAACCCTTCTAATGGTGTTCATTAGCTCCACTCTTATTGTTATTTTGTTGTCGTCGTCGAACTTTTTCATGAGCGGCAGCAAAGATAACAAAAATTGCTTATCATCATCAAGATCATCCATAGGGTTGGTGCTGCGCTTTTCAAGCAGCTTCAAAATATCCTGCTCGAAATTATTATTAGTTGGCCTTCTTTTCATTGATTTAGGTGTCTCAGTAGGTTGTACAGGAGGTATTGGAGGAACTTCCACTGGTTCCGTGTCAGTGATCGGGGCTGCATTGCTTTCAGCTGTGACCGAACACAAAGACGATGTCGTTTGACGATCTTCCATCGTGGTCCGCAAAAACTGTAACTGGTCGAAGTACATGTATTTCCTTCTCTTCTTTGCAGCACCACCAGAAGGGGTTTTTTGCAGAGCCAGTTCTCGCCTCATGCAGTCTCTTAAGGACTTCCATCTTTTTTGTACTTCTTTGCCTGTAACAATAAAAGTACTATAACTGAAGTTTGAAAAATAATATGTTGATATTTTCTTCAGGTGTTTGGCATCGGGAAATAGCTTCGCTTCTCTTCACTACGAATACCTTTTGGGACGAACAACCATCGGTTCCATTGTTAAACATACGTGTACAGCTATCTGGGCTTTACTACGTTCTACTCACATGGGAGAGAAAACTCAAGAGGAATGGGAGCAGATAGCAGAAAAATTTTACGAATATACCTCTTTTCCAAACTGCATTGGTGCGATAGATGGGAAGCATATTCGGATTACCAATCCGAATCATTCAGGTTCTCAATATTTCAACTACAAGAGTTTTTTCTCAATTGTACTTCTTGGCTTGGTTGACGCTGATTACTGCTTCATTGCGATTGACGTTGGAGCATATGGAAAATCCAGCGATTCAAATGTATTTAAAAATTCTGTTTTGGGTCAACGAATAAGACAAAAGCAACTATATATTCCACCCCCAAAACCACTACCACATGATGACAATGGTAGATGTATGCCACATGTTATAGTGGGGGATGAAGCATTTGCTTTATCAAGGGACGTTATGAGACCATACCTCAACAGAAATCTTAGTGAAAAGCAAAGAATTTTTAATTACAGATTAACAAGGGCAAGAAGAATGGTAGAATGTGCCTTTGGTATATTAGCCAATAAATGGAGAATTCTTCATAAGGCTATGGATGTAGATGTGGAATTTGCACAATTAATAACACAAACTTGCTGTGTTCTACACAACTTTGTTCGGAAAAGAGATGGAACGCATTATGAAGATACCTTGTATGATTGCTCTCTTGATGATATTGCTCGTGTAGGAACCAGAGCTGATGGCGATGGAATATCTAACAGGGACTATTTTGCAGATTATTTTATCTCCCCAAGAGGTGAAATACAGTGGCAATATGACAAAATATAAAATACCTTATGTATAAGGTTTTACTTGAAACTTTGAATTCATAATAATATATGAGTATGTTGATTATTTAATTGTACATTTCTGTGGTCACATAAATTGTGCATTAACGAAAAATAATTTTTTTTTTTGTTATTAATAGTACCTAAAATAATTTAATAGGGGGAACAGTTGTATTGAAGAAGAAACCTAAATTACTTTAACTACACTGTACAAAACTTTGATAATTTGTTAATTAACTCTAGAATGATTATTAAAAAACTATGTCCTACCTTTTTCGGACTTTTCTTTGCATTCCAAGTCTTTCCAATTCGGCACAACGTGTTCGCATACTTCTTCCCATAATTTGGTTTTCAAATTACGATCGCTGTATTCTGGTAATGCCGTGTTGTAAAGTCCAGGCCGAACCTCGATTTCCAAAATTAATCTTTCGGTGTTATTAATTTCACACATTGTGGACGTGTGCACCGTACGAAATACTTTACCGAAATGCCAGGCCAAAGACTAGCGACAAAATAGTAGCCCGTATGTTCATTCCTGTAGAAACCGGTTTACTGAATAGCTTGCTACGATCGCTTGGCGTCTCTTTTGTCGCCGACAAATAGAACACGTTTCATTCCGGGCGACTGTCGTCAGCGGAAGCCGCTAGAAGCTACAAAATTGTCGCTCGTGTACGCACAAACCTGGAAGTTCATTTGTATCATTTTGAGCTACACGACTGTCGCGCTGCAGTAGTCGCCCGTCGGTACATGCCCTTACTCTCATGTCTAACCAATCTATACTACAAGGCCTGAGGACTCGATCGTCACAAGCCTGAAGCTGTGTTGCAGCTGGTATGTTACAATTTTGCTACTCTTTGAGGCATATGTAAAGACTTACTGTTTGAACAGGCTTGTCAGACGTTAACTGAGTCCTTAGTTACACCCCAGTTGCATTTTGAATGGAAAATATTAATTTGAAAACAAAAACCATGCATGTAATATAAGAGTTATTATTACAGAAAAAACGGAAGTGCAGCTAAGGACTTAGGGATGTGCCATATGACTCTTGCTCGATACGTTAGAAATATAATAAAACGGGAACCATCAATACAGGCTATAAGCCACATAGTAAAGTATTCACAGAAGAAAAGAAAAAGGACCTTGCTTCGTACTGCGCGTCCACCTGTTAATTGGATTTTGGCTTGACTACGAAAGGTTAACGGAAGTTAGCATACCCAAAACCCTTAAATTAAACTTGCCTGACGAATAGAAAGAATCAGAAATGGCTAGCATTGATTGGTATAAGACTTTTATGCAAATAAATCCTAATTTATCAGTTATTGAGCCACAAGCAACGAGTCTAACCAGTGCAATGAATTTCAATAAGCCAAATGTTCATAAATTTTATTGTAATTTGGCTGAACAATTAGATCGATGGACGTTTCAACCACTACTAAACATACAATGTTGACGAAACAGGAGCAACTACAACTCAAAAACCACGTAATGTGTTAGCTGAGAAAGACGACAAGCAGGTTGGGATAATAACTTCGCAAGAACGAGGATTTTTTTTTTGTTGGGAGGTGGTTGAAACCCTTTATGGGCACCTTAGTGGTGCTGTAACATCGTATAAGGTAGTGTGGGGAGTCCCTGAGTCCGAATATAATCACCTCAGATATACCCACTAAACACTCCACCTCGTGTGGTAGGCTCGATTCTGCAACCAGGGCAGAATCGATGACACTTAGGCATGACGGCACATTATATCTTGCCTGACCACTTTCTCGGGCTATCGGATAAATTCCGCAGACTCTGAGATTCGAACCCGCGACCGGAAGTCACACTGATTAGAAGATTGTTGCTTCCACCACTGAGGTACCTGGCTTTTGCGCTACGAGGGACTTTGGTCACAGTTTGTTCGGCTGCCAATGCCATTGGGAATGCTGTACCTTCGTTCTTTGTTTTTCCCAGGAAGAATTTCTAACAACAATCTATAAGAAATGGTCCTACTGGTTGTAGTGGATCTTGTAATAGAACTGGCTAGATGCAGGGAGAAGAACTTCCTGTTATTCATGCAATGTTATATGAAGTACGCAAAAACGAGAGAAGAAAATAATGTATTAGCAGTGATGAATAAGCATAGCTCTCGTATAAACCTTCCTGTAATACATTTCTGCAGATAAAACTTCATTCCCCCACACACATCGCATAAGCTTCTACCGCTTGACAGATTCATATTTGTACCCTCCAACATAAAATTCAATGATGCAGCAGATCTTTGGATATGAAATCATCCAGGTCAACGAATGACAATCTACGATTTGCCAGAACTGGTTGAAAGTGCTCTGTTATCAGCTGCAACAGCATTCAATATAATGAATGGATTTGTATGCACAGTACCTATTCAACGATCAGGTTTTCTGAGAAGTTAATTTTGTATATGAACCATCCCTGAATCACGAGCCAGGTGTTCACGAGATACAGAAATGTCGAATGTGCCAGAAGTTAGTGTAACGGAAAATGCATCTTTTCAAGATTCTGTAATTCCTTCAGATAAAACTCCACCAGAGTCAACCATAGAACGTCGATCTCTTGAGGATATACAACTTCTCTCTGAGGCGCAATATAAGGCAAATTCTAGCAAAAAGTAAGACAGCTATGTACACCGATATACCAGAGATACAAGCTTCAGGGAGAGAGAAAAAAGAAGCAGGTGAAGAAAATGCCTAAGCTGTTAAGTTATATGACAGCGAAAAAGAAGAAACTGCAGGAGAAAAGCGTTGACTACGATCATTCTGATGATGCGTCTGAAGGAGAAACTATTATTTGTAAGAGCACAGAAGATTGGTTAGAGTGCATTGATTGTCGCAATTGGATGCACAGTAGTTGCGAATAGTGATCCTAATTTCTTTGTCTCAATTGTTCATGCGAATGATAACATATATAGTTATTTCTTATATTTTCTTATATACCTTTTAATAGGAATTTTTTTTCTGTTAAAATGTTGGCTGATTTGATTACGATTGTATCCAATAAGTACCTATACATGAGTACTGTGTATCAATTGACCCTGGGTACTGTGTCAATTGACCGGGTGATTAATTATCAATTATGTTACTTTCTAACTCGATTGTCAAATTACCATTTTAATCATAAGTGAAATTGATTTCATTTTTTGTTTTGTCTAATTATGAGTGATTAGTCTAGCTATTCTGTCCAAATAATTAAGATTTAATGATGGCTCAATAAAAAGTTACGTTGATTTAAAAATAATTTGTAACTATTGACACACAGTAGAAAAGTTCTATGTATTATGATCATGACCAACTACTGCCTGTATGTACTAAATTCTTCTTTTACTTGGAGATTAGTTCTTAAGCAATAGTTATGTGTTACTTGTGACATCAACGGGAGACCTGCTTGCCTATGTAATAAATGTATGACAGAAATCTATTGGAAAAACATGGGGGAATCCACCTGTAGCATTGCCTATCTCCAAAGTTTTTGACCGAGTCTGACACCAAAACCTTCTTTGGAAACTTCCATCATATGGTTTGCCGCCACACGTTTTTCGCTTGCTTTCGAGTTTTCTCAGGAAGATCACTCTATGTGGTAGTTGACGGAGTTTCCTCCGATACAATGGCTATCAACGCTGGTGTTCCACAGGGATCTCTCTTGGCACCAACTTTGTTTCTGCTTCATTTAAACGATCTGCTGGGAGTGACCACCTGTCCCATCCACAGCGTTGTAGATGATAGTACACTACATACCGCTTCCTCAACTAGAGCTCCTATACCATCCAATGAAGCCAGAGGAGCGAGACACAGACAGAATGACGCAAACAATGGAAATCTGGCAAATATTTTGGAATGGGGACCTGATAATCTAGCAGATTAAAAGATCTACTAGGACGGCGGATCACATAATCTCTAACATGATGATGTCAGGTACAACTATTCCTATGAAGTCTTCCATATCGATGCTCGGGATCACCACCAATAGCTCCCTCTTGTGGGACGATCATGTGAGGTCCTTTGCATAAACCGCTCCATAAAGACCTGGTTTTCTATTCCGTGCAAAGATCTACTTTACATCCCAGCACCTCCACATAATTTTCAAAGCTGCAACATATCAACGATCTGCTGGAAATGATCAGCTGTCCCGTTCAAAGCTTTGCAGATGATGGCACACCTCATATCGCTTTCTCATCTAGAGCTTCTATACCATCCAATGAAGCCAGAGGAGCAAGACAGGGATAGGTTGTCGCAATTGATGGAGATCTTGCAAAGATTTTGAGATATGGATTTGATAATCTAATAGAGTTTGATGCAACCAAACACAAGCTAGCATCTTTTCCAGGAATACAGATCACACAATCCCTAATATGATGAGGTCAGGTACAACATTTTCTATGGAGTATTCCATATCCATAATCATGATCACCACCAACAGCACCCTCAATAGGGACGATCATGTGAGGTCCATTGCGAAAACCGCTTCAAGAAAACTTGAATACGTGCCAAGAGCTACTTCACATGCCAGCAGCTTCTTATAATCTACAAACCACAGATTTGACATGTTCTGGAGTACTGTTCAATTGCTTCGAATTCGGCTCGGAAACATACGCTGAAGCTCTTGGGTTCTATCCAGAAGACAGCTATTCATCTGATTGATAATGTCACACTTACGAGTTCATTAACTTCTCTAGAACATTGATGTGAGATCTCTCCATTTTCATGGATATATCCATGGTTGGTGTTCATCAACATTAAAGGTATTCTCTCGATTTCGAATAACCTTTATACTAGCTTGAATCTAATGGATTAAAAAAATTCTCATGATAGACTAAAATCAGAAAATTATCAGCATCGACTGATGTTTATCTAGCAAAGATGTTGTCATACGCAGTACAGTATTTTTGCCATCATGATTATCATAAAATTGGAATAACACAAATGTTTCTCAATGAATTCTGGAGAAAATATTTTTTACAGCAAAACATGTTTCTTAGTTCATGATCAATAATGAAAATTACTTGTGAACACAATCAAGGCTTATTCAATTCCTTAAGAATTGATAATAAATATATAACTAATGTTTTCAGTTCTAACTTACTTGAACTAATACCTAAAATGGTTTCAAGTAAGTTAATGAAGATTAAAATTCTCGTTAAATCTTACTTAGTTTTGGTAATTCTACCATACTACTACTATTAATAATATTTTTACAGATATGTATATGAGCGCGCTTCACTGCACTGCTGCATTACATTTCACTATGAAAAAAAATTGTTCGAAAACTAAAAACAATGATGCTCCTGTAGAAGTGGAATTGCCGGCTTGGCTTTTTCCATTAGTTTTGTGTTGACTGTGACTCACTTGTCTTCCTATGTTATTCCTTGTTTGTGGAATTCGAGCCATTGCTATTCCTGTATAAAATCTTCTCTGTTCCTGTTTGCCAATGCCTTTCCTGGGAGAAAGGACTGGCAGGATTGCAATGTGATACTTAACTACGGTTATGCATGATCTGGTTACAAACGGAGCGTTTTTAATCACTAGTCAACATTCATTACTTTATGTACATTCTTCATTATTTCAGGGTACGAAGTCTATGTCTACTAAGACTTCTGACTACTAAAGCTTCCTTGATCCTATCTAAACTTATTCTTAGGTTGACTTATCTGCTCTACAAATAATCCTCCTTCATGAGAATTGTCCTCACCTCCTCTATTACGAATATTGTTCGCTTGTCACTCAACATTGATATCCTAAACAATTACAATAGCCCCCTGTTTGTATCCACTAGGGAGATTTTAATCGTCAAGGTGTGTTTTAGTGTATTTCACAGGAAAGATGAGATGCATCTATATTGATAGAGACAACAACATGAGCAGATGAATAAAGAATTAGATAATTGGTACTAAATGAAAGTGATGTCAATAATCATTAGTTGAATGAATTTGTTATTCATATGTAAGATTCCAATGATAATCATATTAGTTTATTAGTAGTCTTAATCTGGGTCCCTTACTTCAAACATGATTAGCTCCGATATATATATACTATTGTACCCTATTTACATGGTTCAAAAACTACTGGGTCAATTAACATTTACAATAACCCGAGATGGACGACATTTCAAAATAAAGCAATCTGAAACACGCCAAAAGGTTTTAATTATTATTACAAACTTCCTGTTATGGATTATCGTTTCGCATACAATATACAACTTTTATCAAACACAGAAAATGTCTGAACATGGTTTAATGCATAAAATAATTTTATTTGCTATTATTCCTGCACAACTTGTGGCTACGACCGTTCTCTTCATTTCTAATGTATTAAAAGCCGATTCAACACTTACATTGTGGACGGATATTTTCGAAATGAGCCAATTATTGGAACAATTCGATTTCGAACCAGATTTAGATAAAACTGTCACGAATAACAAAATACAACTTGTCACAGTTAACTTGTGTTGCTCCGATTGTTGCACAACTGATGATAAATGTGAATACATTTGAAGTTTTCACGATTGCATATGTCATTGCCTTATCAACATCTACAATTCAGCAATTCTGCGTCATATTAGATTTATGCAATAAAATTCTCGAATCAACTGTTTCGAATCTTGAACTTAATAGGGTTGGTAATGGTAAACTGAGCACGGCAATCACTAGGAGCGCTATAATTTTGACAAAATGTAATCGTACAATAACTCAGGTGAATGATGTTACGTCTCCTGTTTTGCTATTGGCCTTTGCAGGTGGGCTGGAGATAACTACTTTGCAGCTGTATGCCTTGATAAGTTATTGGGAAGAAATGACCATGCGAACACTATTTGAGGTTGTAGGTTCTACGATCCAAATATCAATGACTTATGTATTCATTATTGTAAAAGCTGAAGGTTGTATGGATCAAGTGAGTAGCACTAATTGTATCTGAAATAAGTGTATTATATAATGTCTTATGAGATCGAGTTCATATTATCTTATTATCTGTCGAGCGGTAAACATTCTTCCAACAACTCAGTTCGTTGAAATGATGATACGACCTGAAAGGCGACTATTTACCCCGAGTTAACAGATACTGCGTGGTCTTCTGTGGGACACTTAGACATTCTTGATTGGCCGAGCACGCGGGAGAACGTGTTCCTAACTACCATTTCAACGCATTGACTCGCTGCGAATTACCCACGGTATGATATACCGTGGAATTACCTCTCGCTTGCCAAGCTGGTATACTCTCATGGCTATGTTGTAGCTGGTACGTTACAATTCTGCTAGTTTTTAGGGCATATATAAGGACTTCCTGTTTGAACAGGCTTTGTCAGACGTCAACTGAGTCCTTAGTTACACCCCAGTTGCTTTTTTTCAATGAAGAAAATGAAATTTTAAAACAAAAACCATGCATATAAAATAACTACTATATACTCTATACTATATTCTATATTCTCTATACTATACTCTAGACCTCAAATAAATCGATTGCTTTGGGAAATTTGTATTTTATTCTGTCCCCAGAATGTAAAATTTCTGAAGTGGTCTATTTCCCTGCTACAGCACTTTTTTTACTGTCGAAATGTCATTTTCGTCCATCTTGAAATGTGTTTTCTCTGTTTAACGTCTTTACCTTCACTTCACTTTCATCTTCATGAACATTTTGGACTAGACATGCAAATCTGTAATTGACTATTTTCCTCTTCCCTCCAACAAATTTCACTAATAATTAGTCATCTACACAAATGTCCTTAACAGCACCTTTATCGCAAAAATCTGCTTTTGATTCATCAAAAAATTAATGTCGTCCAGAGTATCACCACTTTCCTGCTACTCTTCTTTGGGACTGTCAGAATCATTTCTTGTTTTGTTCTATTTATTTCTTGTCATTGCAGTTTTCCTTCCAATTTCTTA
Organism: Endomychus coccineus; assembly: GCA_958510875.1. NCBI lineage: Eukaryota > Metazoa > Arthropoda > Insecta > Coleoptera > Endomychidae > Endomychus > Endomychus coccineus. The sequence continues at coordinate 48,759,710 of OY294067.1, forward strand.
CTTTTTTCCTAACTACTTTTTTTGTGGTAAATTTGCCATGCTTCACAATTCAGAACTTATGGAATCTTCTCTTTGCGTTTGGTGTAATATCTGGCCAAAATAATGCTCTTCTGAAAAGCGATGGCACATCTAATCTAATCTAGGTAGATTATTATTATTATTTGTCTCGGTATTTGCAGTCTTATCTGGACTTTTGAGTTCATTCTTAGCGTTTTCGGAGGTACTAGGCTTAGGCGATATGAAAATTTGGTGTGGCGGGAGTGAAGTATCAACAACTCAGATAGTGTTGAAAAATGATACCCAAAATTAAATAAGGGGGTAAATTTGGATCTGGATTTAATGTTTTACTTAATAAGATAGAAAATCTCAGAGATGTCAATAACTGGATGTGCGTCAATGACTGGTAATTTTACCTTAATTGACTTTGATACATGTCAAATATAGGCAACCTTTTTAATTAATACATTTGAACTTCTTAAAAACTTATACGCGTGTGGACAAATTGTATGTTAAAGTTTCGATGAAATCATAGTATTTGCAGAAAATCTATGCCTTTCTTTCACATGGACAACCGATATTCATTGTTTCCATAGTTTATTATCTTTAGGAAAACTAAATATCAGAATTGTTTTGGCTATTGTAATTTCCCTTGCAGACAGAAACACAACATTTATTTGGCATGATTAACTAACAAACGTCAGTGAACTGTAGGTTTTACCCAAAACGCGGAAATGACCAGCATTCACTAAGGGAGCCATTTTGCAAAGAACGTTATTCACTTTATCACTTCAACACATACTTATTTAGAGGTAAAAACACTTTCCAATCACGCAAGGACACCTGAGGAACAGGTGAAACTCATTATTTTACACAATTGAAAAAATATATGATACTTTGTTAATTCGTAATATTTATCACACATCACACTTTGTACCGGCTGTGCGCCATAAAGATTACATCATAGATAACTCTACTCCGAGAATGAAATGTTCCGTGTTAGGTACCGAAACCGCGATAAGAACGCCGCGCGTGGGATACTAAATGATGCTCTGGAGGGAAATTCGAATCAAGTTACATAGCACATAACTGCAAATTTTGTTTTCTTACAATTTAAGTAGGGAATGTAAGTCGATAGTTTTTGCCAATAGTTTTTATTCAACAACAGAGTTAAAACAGAAATATATATAATATACATATAAATACAATTAAACATCAAAACCAATAGAAATGACTGCCAAGGTAATTTTCACGATTTTGTTGTGAAAATAAGCCAATTTTTTTAGTAAACTTTTTTGATGTTGGCATTCAACGTGGTAAAAAAGGAATACATATGAATACAATTAAATATCGAGACTAATTACAATAGGTCAAAACAAAAATACATGAAATATACAAATTATGTTTTTATCAACTCGCAGTCGTACGCTTCTTGGCCTTCAAATAAGTTTCTTCATCCTGTTGATATAATGAAGAACAGTTTGGTGGTAGAATTCTATTATCTTTTCATGTTATAATGTTGTCCGCTCCATTAAAATGATTGAATATTACAAGCTGGGAAAAATATTTAATAACAGAATTCTTCAACATTTTTTAATGTTCACATTCAATGAATTTGAAATTCACTGATACTTTAATAATGTTTGTTATTTTTCCAAAATATTTTTACTGCAATTTTTGATAACATAAATAACAGAATATTATAGAACATTGCCAAATTTTTTATGAATTCAAAATTGCAGTACTTTAGCCTTTCAACTTTTTGTCCACCATATTCCCTAGATCTAATTAATAAGTTGAAATCGTCATTTTCCCCTTCTCTTCATAATACATTGTATTTACAAGCTATACAATTATAGGCGATTTTAGTTTTCATTTTTACTATACATCTCTCTACATATGACATTGATGCAGCTTCCAAAGGCCTTAAAATTTCAAAATGCTTGGGTAAGTGAAATGATGGTTCTTCCAAAGTTCCCAACTTGTTGTTCACTGATGAATCCCTGTAAGAAATAAGATTATTGAATAAAACTGATAAAAATAATTATGATACATTTTTATAACATATACACACACACCTGACTAATGAACTGCTGAAGTGTTACAAGTATACCACTTCTGTCTTTTTCACAATTTGCTCCAATAGAATGCTTCAATACCAAATTATGGTTCTGAAGTGGCTGACAATTGCGTACAGCACAACCGTGTTTTCCCATGATGAATATCATGCAAAAATAATATTCTAGAAATAGCGTATATGATAGCAAGCAACAAGTCGTATGGAAACAAAATTCACGAATGAATTAAAAATGGCTGCTATTGAACAACAATAACAATCGCATGCGCATTATAATTTCGATTAATTTCGAACGGTTGACGTGCCCTCTCGGGTTTTGACTTTTGGAAGCGAAATACTTTCGCCGGCCATGACAGTTTTGGTCCTTACTATAGGACATTTCATTCTACGGTTGTAAAGTTGTCTATGTATTACACGATACTGCTGGAACAGGAAAGTAAGCCTCCCGTCGATGACGTCACACTTACTGTTATACTCAGAATTCAGGCCTTGTAGTATAGAGAGTATTGGTCTAGAAAAGTTTGTACTTATCTATGGCACGGTTTTTATCAATTAGGTAAAGACATAATCCATGGTAATATTGGTATTGATGATTCGGGGCTGTGCTTAGCCACACTGACACTGTTTTGATGTATTCTGATGGATTATCAAAACAGCAAGAAGGACTGTAAAATTAATTGTTCGAATTTGTTTTAGGTAAAGATATTAAACAACACTCTGATGAAAATTTGCATCAAGACGGAAGACAAGGAAGTATTGAGAGAAGTAATAATTCTAATTGATCATATTTGCTGATTTGCTATGAAATTGGGTAGTCTCTAAAATTTCATCATTGAGCGTTATATATTCTTAGCTCATTTAGATGAATTAGTTTTTTTAAGAAATTAAATACTCACCACCCAGGGCCTAACCCGATGATTTATGAAAAAATTAATGTAATCTGCCATTATGAAGAAAATCCATTCCACACTTAGTAAACTATTGAAAGTTCTATTTCCACTAATTAGTTAGTGAAAATCGACCTTTTAATAGTTATTTTATTTAAGTTAGCCTACTGAAAAACCTGGAAAGTTACAGTAATCTGATCTGGGAATGATCTCAGATATACCAAGAACGATCAACGTTAGCCTCCCTTACAACATTATCTTCCCAGAAAGAGAATGAATGGATTCGGAATAAAACCGACTTACTGCGAACAGACATCTGTTGGACATCTAAGGACTGAAGTAGCTGTTAGTCTCGGTGCTTATGCAACTAGTCTTCAAATAGGAATACATGCAACTAAGAAATAAGGCAGCGTCCTCTGTCGGCCAAGGTGCTCTCGAAGCGATTGATTCCTATCGTTGTTATTCACGAACGGTATGAAATTATAACACTAAAGGTAGCTTTATAACACTCGTCCGTCATATTGGAGTTCACTGATATTTACGCATAGAGATCTCTATGCATTTGCAGTAAATCAGAAATTGCACTACTAGACTAGTAGAAACATAAAAATGACGGGCTGTGGTAATCAAAGCAGTGTTTAGCAAGGGCTGCTTTGATTATAACCATCAATTCGATTACAAAAATGTTAATATTTCAACTAAGGAAACCAATTATTATAAAAGATCTATTCTGGAGATGATTCACATAAAACGTGACTCCAAATCTGTAAATCGTAGGACAGATATTCAGACACTAAGTCAGATTTATTACCTTAATTAATTAAAACTGTTGCAAATTCCTACATGCGTCTTTATAATGTTAAAAGTATATTTCAGGTAGAATGTAAAATAACTGACAAACCTTTTCTATTAGCTCGTAAATCTTAACATCTGGTTTGAAAGTGGATACTTGAACCTAATGTTCTCGTTTTTAGTCGTTAGACTTTGTTGACATGAGCTCGCATTTTTTAAGAGTACTGCTTAACAGTGGATTCTTGATATATTATACTTACAACATTGATGTGTTACAGTTTAGATTATTCGTGTTTCTATTCTTTTCGGCGACGTGGGCATTTTAATTGAAATTGGTGGGATAAGGACGCTTTGTGTTAATACAATTAGTGTTAAGTTATACAGTTTTAGACATAATAAGTCTTCTGATGATGGTCGTGGGACTGAAACGTACGTAAAGACGAGAAAATATAAAGCATAAGTGTTAATGTGACCTATTTTCCGAGAATTTATATATAATTCATACCTGGGTCAAGAATCTTCATTATAATATATAACAAATAATACTGCAAAAACACCCTTTATGACCTAAAATTGTGATTGTAATTTTTATTTCCATATTTTTATGATAGAACGTATATTACTACGTTCTATAAATAATTTGGTAAACGTTCAATATCTTTATACATTATTACATTTACTGTGACTTGGGTTCCCTGGAGATCCAGGAAGGCAAAGAAAATGGTTAATTACCTGCAGAAAGACTGCTGGAATCCAATCCAGAACGATCGGTTGTGATGTCCAGACTGCCCCAAAATTAATTGACACTATCAAGAAAAGTGTTTACAAGGTGAGTATTTGATGAAAAAAATGTGCATACTTAATAATGAGTCATTTGCAGATCTAGACCTGAAACAGAGATATAAAATCGCCACCTCAATACTACAACTAGATAACTCGAAAATTGACCATTTCTAGATATCTGGCCAAACCAAGTCAATTTTGGGAGGACTTTCGAATGCAACAATCAGATATCTCATATTCCATAACGGTGCTCACGTGGAGAGGTGGTAAAAAGTAGATATTTTCGAGATATCAATGGCATGTAATACTAAAAGCAGATATCTCAATTTGTCTAGTTCTAACATTATCCACTCACGAATTGTGTTAATGCTAAAACTGAATAACTTGAGATATCTACTTGTTGCTCTGTAATTCCAAACGCTCAATTCCAGTTGTCTAATCCTCCATGCCAAATTACTAGTGTTGATGTTAATTCAGGTGGTTGCTAGTGAGTTCGTGTGAATTACAGACTCTCAAGAAAATTTCAATACCTACAAAAACTACTTACAATGTCTAGTAGAGGAAAGTTATTAGCTGAACTTGGTAAACAAAGTAAGTATTGCTGAATGATTAATTTTTATAAAAACTTTAACAAGGAGCACATGGAGTGAGGTTAGGTGTAGTCGCTACTTTTCATCGTTCAAGATAACCTCTTTTAAGGTATTCATGTTGAAAAGTGAAACATTCTTCATTGAAAATTGAAAAATATGAATTTAATGAAAAGGGAAAAACCTACGAAAACAAAATGATTGTGTTTTATTTCTTTCAGTTGAAGCAAAAAGAAATGCATTGGAAATACGAAATGAATTTGAAATTGTTCAAAGTTGTTCATCAGATGATAGACAAATTCGCTTCGAAACCAACACAAATTCATTGACACATAATGCATTAGAAATAGGTGAAATTGGTTCATCCGATGACATAAATCGAATTTTACATGGCACTGAAAGCAGCAGTACATCATCTCACGAATATGTTCTCCACAGCATGACACCTCTTATTGAAACAACGTCACTAGTCGAAATTCCAATCAGTCCAGATCAAGCGTACTCTTCGGATCATTCCGAATATATTCCTGATGGAAGTGGAGATTCTTCAGATAATGACTCACTCGATAATAACTCACTACCTTTGAATGAAACTAATAGAGAAAATATTCTAGAGGGTATGGAAGTATTTCCGAAAACCACAGTTAAATCAAGAAAACGTGTATTGAAACCTCATAACTGGATAAGAAATGTAGCGAAAAAAAAGAGAGCTTGTGGTGAAGAATACGTGTCTTCCAGGAACAAAAAAGTATCAGCAGCAACAATGAAACTACCATGCCCTGCTAGTTGTAGAAATAAATGTTCTCTGAAACTAAAAGATTCTGAAAGACTTTTGATATTCAGAACATATTGTGACCTTGCAGTCACAATTAGAAAAGGTGTAGTCGATGTAGCAATGAAAAACCGAACATCGGAAAGTACTAGTCAAGGTGATAAAAGGGGAAAGTTCACGAAAAAAGTGACGAATCCATCCATCATTGGGAACATTAAAAATCATATCGAAAGTTTTCCCTCTGTACCATCTCACTATTGCAGGTCAGGGACCAAACGGCAATACCTCTGCTCATCTTTAAATATAACTATCATGTACAAGTTATATTGCGATCTACGTGATGACAAAAATGAAGAAAAAGCAAGCGAGGCAATTTATAGAAAAATTTTCAATGAAAATTATAACTTGGGATTTCATCGACCTCGAAAAGACCAATGTCGCGTTTGTATGAATTTTCAAATTGCATCGGACACAGAAAAACAATTACAATACGCTGAATATACCAGACATCTTGAAACAAAAGAGTTGGCAAGGTCAGAGAAGAGAAACGATAAGACAAAAGCTCAAGAGTCCAACGGAGAATACATAAGCGCTAATTTCGACCTCCAGCAAGTGCTATTGGTTCCGTCAGACCCTACAAATAATGCTCTTTTTTATAAACGTAGACTTGCAACTTATAACATCACTATTTATAATGTCGTAAGTAAACAAGGAAACTGCTTCATGTGGTCTGAAACCCAAGGTAAGAGAGGAAGTTGTGAGATCGCCAGCTGTGTTTACAAATATTTGAAATCTTTACCGATTACTGCAAAAGAAGTGAGTTTTTTCAGCGATCGATGCGGTGGCCAAAATCTCAATAAGTTCATGGCCGGTATGTGCATGACAGCAGTACAAGAAATTGATAATCTAGAAGCGATTAATTTGAAATTTTCGGTTGTCGGACATAGTGAGATGGAATGCGATTCTATGCATTCAGCTATTGGTAGAGAGTTTAAACGAGTTGGAAAAGCTTTATGGCCTGCCGATTGGGAAACTATAGCGAGGAGTGCAAGAAGGAAAAACGACAAAGCAGGTTGAACAGTTAGAAATGAACGATATTAAAGACTATAAGAAATTTGTGAAAGATAACATGTGCATCAGAAAAAAAGATGAAACTGGAAGCGCGGTCAACTGGCAAAAAATGTGTTGGATGCGGTTCAGAAAATCTCAGCCCTTCTTTATGGAATTCAAAGAAACTTTCGATGGAGAATGGAGAATTCTTAATGTAAATAAAAAAGGCCGTCGTCGTTCTCAACCTGCATCTCATCTACAGGCATTATATCAAAATGCCATTCCTATTTCTGAACAAAAATATCAGGATTTGATTTCATTATTTTCTATGAATCCTCCAGCACTCAATAACTCGTATAAGCCTTTTTACTATAGTCTGCCGCACAGTGGAAATATTCAAGATAACGTCTCAGGAAGCGAAGATGAAGAAGCTGAGAGTTCTTAGAAGATTTCCTAGAATTTAAGTCGGTTTTTTTCAACATAAAATACTGTTTCTCATTTCGATGAAAATCGATAACTTATGTACATTTAATTTTTGGTATTTGCAACAAGTGGATAACTTGAAAAATATTTGTTTTTTTCTTCTAGAAATTTGTTTTTTTTTTCGTTTAATATTCTGAATATTCCACATCACAATATATTTTATACATGAAATAAAAAATTTACGATATGTCCTCATCTTCATTTTTATTCACTTCTTGAATGTTCACACTCGATTATCTCAGAACTTGTAAATTCGAGTTGTCTAATTGTAGTATTGAGGTGGCGAAATGTAAAGTGTTTAATAAAATATACATATCGTTACTTATAGTTTATTTCACAAGAGGTTTTATATAAATAAAGGATAAAATTGCAAATTGTTGTAAAAATGAGTACCTACCCAATTTCTTTTTAAAACAGTTGGTTTCCATTCCGCCACGCTTGTTATAATGCTCCTGAACAACTTATATTGCTGCAATCAATGATTGAATTAGCTCTATTTTCTTTAAAGTTATATAAAGACTTAGGGATACTTGAAGTACTTCTCTGTTCTCTGTTTGTGCAAGTTCCGTTTGATATAATCAGCGTCAGTCTTATTATTAAATAAAGTTTTTTGAATATCAAAATGCTCAATATTGTTTGTGAACACTCGGCTGGCTCCAACATGCCGGACGAGTCTGCTATCTTTTATATAGTGCTATATATGAAAGTGTCAAAAAGCTGTTACATGCCTAGCCAACAGGAACGAAATTATTCTGATCTGAGTACCCGGCTTCTTGAGTATTAAGGGAAATGAGACAGCAGAATCTGGCAAGGGAGGGTGAAGTATCAAAATTTATCGGACCAGAATCAGTGTTTGACATATCTGCAAGTATAGCTAAAATAGCTATATCAACCTGGATGAAAGAAGAATTTCAGAACTGGCAAACCTTACCAGGGGGTTTATTGTAAACTACGAGAAGAGCTGAAATACTCTTAAAGCAAAACAGGTTAAACCGACGTTCTCTAATCTAACAGGGCACATCCGTTTGAACCACAATCTTCGAAGGCTAACCTGAATGGAAAACGCTTAATGTCGACTATGCCTCGAGAATGATGAAACGGCGGAACACGTTCTTTGTGAATCAGAACTGAAATGTTCGGTGAGACACATCTCCCACTAGAAGATCTGATCAAAACTTCAACCAGCAAAATCATCGGCTCAACTTCCTGGGTGAACTATAATTAGAAGTGAGCCACAATAAACCACAAGGTTGCGGTGGAAACCTAAACCTAACCTAGTCCAGTCGCTCAAGGAGCGAAATTGCATATATTTTAATATTTTTTCTAAACAACTTTTTTTTAATGTATTTTGATGGGCTGATTACATATTTTTATCTTATAACGCCGTTAAAATTGGGCTAAAAAAGATAAGGCAATTAATTACCACAAAAATGGCTATTTTTCCGTATTTTGAAAACAATAGATCTTATGAAAAATATTTCAAATGAAACTGTGCGCGTCGTTTGAGACCAGTAGAAGTCAATAGCTCACTGGGGACCCGAGAGAGCGCCCATTTACTTGTTTTCTCATGAATGTTAAAAAATTATTTTCTCTACCAATTTAGATATCTTATTCCAGTGATTCCAGTCAAACGATCACATTTTCACCTACTTGTTTTCCTTTTCTTATCCTAATTTTTTGCGCCAAAATCGGCCTTCTCTGAAGATCGTAAAAACGCGATTACTAGAGAACAAATGAGGCTTTCGACCCAAATCGAAGTGCATTTTGTAGATTTTGCCATCCTCTATCTAATAGTTAATAGTGGTGTAAGTTAAGTTCAATTTCGCATTTTCAGACAATTTTGAAAAATTTGGACCCTCAAAATTCTCAAAAAAAAGCAAATTCAGAATATTGTTGGAGGAATCAGAGGCGAACATTCTGAGCCCAAGTAGTTTTGGTTGAGTAGAAGAGTAGAAGTCGAGATATTGAATGAATCACGTTTGGGTCATTATGGGCCCATAATATAATCTTTTCAACAACAAAAACAAATTCAGAATAAAGAAGAGGCTTAAAACTATCTAATTCTGAATTTTCTCCACTCTAGATCAAAAACAAGAATAAATAGCGCTCCAAACCTTATTGTAAACATAGGAATAAAGTGAGGTAGGTAACGTAGATTTCATGCGCGCGCAGCTAAATTTTGAATTAAATACTTAAATATCATAAAGTATTGCATGAAAACAGCTAATAGGTATTTCGGATGTTATTGAATTTACGAAAATTCATTATAAAGTTACACAAATTCATAATTTTGATTATATAATATCGAGGATTTTGGTTAAAAGAAAAATGTTACCGAAAAAAATATTAAGATAATGATTATATTTAATTTTCTTACAAGCAGTACAAAGAATTCAAATGTATAAAAATATATAATACTGTCTTTTACCTATTAATTTGTACAAAACTCATGTTTAAACAGTGTTACGTAAAGAGTATCCATGAATGCATGTGTCTTCTATTATATATAGTATTCTATTTTCAAAATACTGAAAAATAGCAATTTTTTGCCGTAAAAAACTGCTGTATCGTCTTAAGCCCAACTTTTACGGCTTCATAAGCTAAAAATTAGTAATCAGCGCAACAAAATTAATTTGTTTCTTGAAACAAAGTTCAAAAATATTAATCAAAAATCCTTGAGCGACCAGAGTATTAGACGCTTGTATAGAAATGTTGGGTTCTCACCGCACTCGTTAATCAACCTCAATAGGCGTCAAAGTTATGCTAGATTCATTTGAGCATGTTAGAAATGTTACAATAATTGAAGAATTAGTCATCGAGCGATTGTCAGGAAATATAATAACTACCATATTACAAACTAATGAGCAACAAAATATAAACTACTGATGATACTTTGTGTGTGAATTACATATGTTGATATGTGATAATTCAAATAATGGTGACATTAAAGTAACAATTGTATTACTGCATGTTTCAGGTGAAGGCTTTTTCACTCCAACTGTTGCATGAAGAGGTAAAACTAACAGCAGCCAATTTTTTTGTGCTCAATTATGAAACTCTTCTGGCAGTAAGTATTCTATGTACTTAAAATATCTTCTAGACTATACACTGCACTAGCATGCAACTCCAATATAATCTATTTTTCCATTAAATTTGTAGGTATCCTCAAATGTTACTGGATTAATTATGAACTAGTCCTCAAGTTTTTCCGCTCGATCGACTACTTTTGCTATGCTGGTAATGCGCCTAGGTTTAAAAATATCTCATAATGTTTAGCAAAAAATGACCTACCTATCTACTCCAACTGCCTATCTACTACTGAAAGAAATTCATAGTTTCGTTTACCTTCCTTCATTTCCTCCATTATAATTATAATTTTCCGAATGTATTTTCACATCAACTTGACTTTTTTAACATATACAATTAGAGGCCTGAAACTTTAGCAACATATGTGCGGAATAGAACATCGTTTCAGCGATATCATATCACCGATTCCAACATATGTCTAATAGTGAATTTAAGTCACAATACTTCCGTAACTTCTTGATCATAAACATATAGTATAATTCATGTGATATTTGGATATTTAATTTCTAATAATGTCTCTTTGTCAAAGAGGGATTGAAGTGTAACAGCCAAACTCAGTGCCAGACCATCAAGGACATCAATTATTCCTACCAATTTTGGAACAAGGTCTCATTTGTTGGCAGATTTTCCGTAAATATTTCAATTTTAGCTTCCTAAGATTATTTTTGGAAACCTAGAATTTTCTTTCCTATTATTTCATTTTCAATATTCAATTCTCAATTCATGCAACATATTGATACTTCGAGCCAGATATCTGGAGCTATTTCAAGTTGAACCTTTGTTTTCTTGTTATATATCATTAACTAAACTCTTATGAGTTTATTATTTAATTATGAATTATTATTAATTCTTCCGGCTAGCTTTTATTTGTATTTTAAATCTTATGTTTGTTTTGATTTGAATAATCTAATGATACGAATAATGAACTTTTACCTTTTTATTTTTAATTTATTATATATGGAATTAAACACAAGGTTCATTGAATGCTAACTTTTAATATTTAAATTTCTATGACTCTAATTTATCTAGGGTATTAACTTCTACAATCTCGAGTATTAGTTTTAACAATTTTATGTTCAAATAGATCTATGATCTAACCTCAAAATGATTATTTCGATTTATCTTTGTTTACAAAGTTATAATCTACAAGTTTTTTTAGTTTATATCCAAGAATATGTTTTTTAAAAATGTAGGCAATGTTCACTTGGCTTGATTTTCTTATTAATTCGATAATTCACTTTACCCGTAGGTACACAATTTCTCTGCTATAAACAAATCACAGGTAAACAATATGGTTACTTCTTTAGAAATCAGGAACTATTGATAATTGTTAACTTGTCTTATTCTTTTTCAAAAGATATAAAACCTTAAATGATTTATTGGAACGTTGTCGAAGACTAATTATTATACGATGTTACTTGTGGATTATGGTTATAATAACTTTTAAAAAAACTTTGTTCGAAGACTGGGAACACTACTTGACTTGTATAAATTACTTATTTGCTTCGGTTACTTTCAACCTTACGAAGCTACTGGACCACTTGGGTTCACCGATGTTTATCCAATAATCTAAGGTTATGGAAATCTTTTGAGTAGCTTGAGTATCTTGACTCTTCAGATGTTGATGGCTAATTAACTTGGCTTGATCTTCAGAATCCTTCTATAGGCCTTCAAAAAGGACGCCAAGTATTTTCAAAAATAACCAATGAGGTGCTTAGTTTACCTATCAAGAATGCTTTGTTGATTGTTGCAAACTGACAGAACTTTTACATTGTTACTAATCTGACGTCTATAAAATTGCATCGACCAATCAGAACTTAGTATTCTTTAAATTTTTAATTATTGGAGATTTTCATCTTATTTTAAATGATAATGATTCCTTCTTTTTAAATTCATATTGCCTACATTTTTCCACACACTTTGGTATAAGATAACCTATGATTAAGTTATTATTAATATGATTATTCCTATAATTATTATAAATTTGACAGTTGTCATTCTTAAAAAACTAATACATAATATATCATATCAATAACATTTCTTTAACATTATATAACTCAAATTTACTAATCCTAACTTATATCTACAACATTTTTCAATAGTTTGTGCTATCTCATGATAGTTTTTGTAATCATTTTAATTATGATTTCTGCCTTCGTAACACTGTACATTTATTCACTTTCACTGAAGTTCTTGTTTTACACTTTTATTCTAATTACATTGTTGTTTATTATGTTTTACATTGTTCATTATATTATACTAACTATTATTTAACTTTTAACATTGTATTTTAATTCCATATAATATCTTTTTATTAATCTTTTCTGATTTTCAATGTTCGGTAAGTTCTAATTTTATCATTTTATTGTTTAGGAAATGAAATCATAACAATACATTCTCAAGAAACATGCCACACTAAAACATATGCTTATTATTCTCGTCTTTACGTACGTTTCGGTCTCACGATCATCATCAGAAGACGTATATATGTCGAAAACGGGATTTAATCGGTATGGATGAAAAAATAGTGAATTCAGTTGATTTCATCGATTCTCATATAACTGCATCAGAATACACACTCGTTGATGAGAAATTTGATTCTACCATTAGTTTTCACCTCAGACATGACTCGTAGATTATAAGAAAAATGGTAAGCAGTGGATTCTTGAAACATATTGATATACTTAAAACATTAATGTGTTACAATTTCGACTACTGTTTCTGTTCGTTTCGGGGACGTGGGGCATTTTTAATTGAAATTTGTGCGATAAGGACGCTTTGTGGTGATACACTCAGTTTCAAGAAATCCAGTTTTAGACATCGAAACGTCTTCAGATGATGGTTATGTTATAGTGCTAAAAACAGATATTCCAAGTTTTCCCGGAGATATATCCAAATTGCAGTATATTTTGATAGCATCACGTTGTCTGATGCCGAAAAGTTTTATTTTTTAGTCAATATTGTACCAGTTCGTTAGTCCAAAAATAACCACACACTACTGATAAACATTTGATTGCTTATGAGACCTTCACAAGAAGATTATTAATTTTGAAAATTTTCATTTTTCTGTTTTTTCTTTATTTTCTAGTGCTGGAGCGCATCTATGGTGTACGTAGTACTATTTGTGCAAACGGAAAACACATTGTCACGTATTTTCCGGGGAGTGGCATCAACAATTTGAATATGTCTATGTATAAAATTAAAAACAAAATTTGCAGTTTCTCAGTTTTTTATTTATGGAATCACTAATTCGCAAAATTTTCTTTATATTAGGGTGAATATTATATTTGTTGAAATAGAGGGATAACAGCAAAAGTTGAGGATGGCAATGGAATTGATTATAAAGAAGATTCCCACTGCCCCAGATATTCAAACTTTCAGAATTTATTTGTAAGATGTATCAATGATTCTCACTGATTTTGGTTGGTATGAAACGAATATTCCAGATGATGCATTGAACGACTAAAAGCAAATATGCAAGTCGTGCGGCGATGTATACTGCGAAAGAACTTTTTTTATAAGAAGCACAATAATATGTATTATTGATTCTCACTGCTTTTGGTTGGTATGAAACGCACCTTCCAGATGATGCGTTGAACGACAAAAAGCAAATATGCAAGTCGTGCGGCGATGTAAACTGCAAAAGAACTTTTTTTATAAGAAGCACAATGTTCGATGATTGCGAACTTCGGATTAAGGTTCACCGGGGTAAATGCAAAAATTAAACGAGAGTAAAACCTATGATGTTCGAAGGACATCGCTTTAACCAGCGGTTGAATGTTGGGTGAGGGGGTAGGCATTCGAATTGTTCTTGAATGATTGGTTATAGGCATAAGGAAAGACCCCACTAGGCAAATAGTTGCACAATTTCGACGTTCGATAGAAAAATGAAGTCTGGTAGGAAGAAGTTCGGCAGGTCTCGAGCTTGACGATGAAGGGGTGACTAGTTTGAACACGTCCAGTCCGCCTATCTGGAATCTCTCGTGGTGGAATAATAGACGAGATTTCTGATGAACACTGACTATGGAAATATCTATAGAAAAGGGAGAGAACGTCCACCTTCCTACAATGTTCTGGAGAGGTCAAGGAATTTGTAAGTGTGACATCATCAATCAGATGAATAGATTTCTTTTGGATATAATCCAAGAGCTTCAGCGTATGTTTAGGAGCCGCACTCCAAACATACAGTGAACAGTACCCCAAGACAGGTCGAGTATGTGCTTTATAAATTATGAGGAGCTGCCGGGATGTAAAGTAGCTCTTGGCACGGAAGAATGTGAAGCAGTTTTCGTAATGCACCTCACATGATCATCCCATGAGTGAGTGCTGTTGGTGGTGATCCCGAGCATGGATATGGAAAACTTCATAGGAATAGTTGTACCTGTCAGATCAAGTGATGTGGGATCTGCCTTCAGGGGGAAGATGCAAGCTTGAGTTTTGGTTGTATTAAACTCTCCTAGATTATCAGCTCCCCATTGTGATATAGTAAAACTTGTCATTTCGGTCACTCGTCAAAAGCGGCCACCCCTCTTAAAGCTCAGTTTTGAAATTTCAAAAATTCTTCTCATGGGAACGTCTTAATGAGGAACTTTTCAATAGAGAAACCCTTTGAAAACGTTCATGGTCACTTTTAATAACCACCATTTGACGAAACCTTATGGAATTTCCACCCTTAATATCGGTCGGCCGATAGGCTCGTTTCTAGGAATGGTTGTAAGCAATAAGCAATTGGGGGCTGGTCACGGTGTCTGTTTGTAGGAATTTTGGGCATCTACGACTAGCGAGCTACCTGACGTATACCTGCGCCCGCAACCTTCTTTTATGTGATCAAAACAAAATTAAAATGCACTTTTTTTTTTCAAATACATTTTTTTTCAATTCTTCAAATAATAAAAAAAAGAGGATCTTAGCCTTTTTTGATTTTTTTTTCTAACTTGAACCAAACTCATAATATACATTGGTATTCAATATAAGCATAGATATGGTACGGCTGATAGATTCTTTTGCAACATTTTTACTTTGTGTTTTTTGGGGGGTTATTTAGATAATTATAAACAAATGATTTGATTAAACAAATCTCATCATCATTATATTTTATGCAATCAATTATTATTTGGACTTATTTTTTCAATTTTCCGTCAACATTTTTATGATTTTTCTTTGTAACTTCTGCTCCAGACAATGAAAGTATGGTACTTATCAACGATACTGTCAACCAAATTATAGTGCTTGGAACTATTCAAAGTCTACAGTTTTTATGCTAAATGAGAACGATCTATATGGATGGCACATTTGAATATTGTGTGCAACATTTCCAGCAACTTTTTTCATCATCCATGGAGTGAAAAACAACAACTATATATCGCTGTTGTTTTGTTTGTCACCAAACAAAGAAAAAACAACTTACGACATTTTATTCCAATCAATAATTGATAAATGTTGGGAATATCGGTGGATATTTTTCCATACAAGGTTGTTGTGGATTTTGAAAATGCAATTCAAGATTCGTTGAGATCACGTTGGCCTGGGTTGATAATCCATGGCTGTTTATTCCATCTCACCCAGGCGTGGTTCAGGAAAATTCAGGAATTTGGTCTCGTTCGAGAATACAAGAATAGCCAATCTGTAGATGGAATATGGTTCAGATGGACATTTGGCATACCCTTTTTTTATTTGAAGAAAAATTACATAAATAACGACGCGAAATATCCATCACAGATATGGGCAACAGACAATGTTTGGGATTGCGAAACCACAAATGCATGCGAATCATTTCATTCGAACTTTAATGTATGCTCTTCCAGTGCGCATGCAAACATTTATAAATTCGTCGGAGAGTTAAAGGAATTTATTGTGGAAGCACAAATATGTACATCGCAGGTAGCTCGCGCGCTAGTCGTATACTCACCCTAGCGGCTTTAAGCGGCTTTAAGCGGCTTTGCGCGCTAGTCGTCGAACGCCGGAATTTCCGGTAATATAATCGAATTTATAATGCTTCAGTAATCGAGGAAAGCGAAAAATACGGCTTAGTACTGGAAGAACACAAGTAAACGTTAATCAAGAATAAAATGGAATTAAAAAAACTTTTTGAATATGGAGGCACTAATGCAGTTCAAAAACGGAAATTTTCAAAAACGGAAGGATTTGGCTATTAACCAAATAGTTTATGACTGGTTTTGCAAAGCTAGAAATAATAACATTCCTGTATCGGGATCCTTGATAAAGGAACAAGCTCTAGAAGTATCCAAAAATTTGAAAATTAACGGATTTAAGGCTTCAAATGACTGGCTGAATAGGTTCTGCAAGAGACAGTACAGCAATTTTGAGAATTTGTGGTTGGTTGGTGGACGAAGTAAGTGTTGAAGATTGGAAAATTAAACTGGCATCAATTATCAAGGACTATGAAGCTAAAGATATTTCAAATGCTGACGAAATCGGACTTTACTTCATTTTTGACACTTCATTTTTGCTGTAACATGAATGATGAGAAAAAAACTCACTAGTTATAGGAAAAAACCAAAATCTGCGATGTATCAAAGGAGCACATGTAGATAAATTATTGCCAATAGAATAGGTATCCAATAAAAAAGTTTGGTTGACAACAGAGATATTGACAGTTTGGCTAAAAAACTTTGACAAAATAATTAATAACCAGGGTAGTACTTATATTCTTAGATAACACTATTTCCCAAAAAAAAATAGAATTTGAAAATGTTCGAATTGTTTTTCTACCTCCGAACACTACGTGTCATTGTCAACCACTGGATCAAGGGATAATACAGAAATTTAAAATAAAATATAGAAAATTTTTATAAGAAGGCTTTTGGCTTTTACTAACACCGAATATAATTTTGAAAGAGCAGAAAAAAGCATAGATTTATCAAATGCTGTATGGATAGTTGCAGCATGGAAAAATGTTCCATCTGTTACTGTATCATTTTTTTTCCAAAAGTCTGGATTCATGGAAACGATCCAACAAGATGAGACTTTTGAAGAAGAAGATGACATTTCGCTCAGTGAGTCGTCCTCGCTCTTAAAAAATATTCCAGGAAATCTAGATTTGGAAAAATTTAATCGATTTTGAACTCTTAAAAGAGAACCCAGATTTTGATTTTCTGGAAATAATTCAGGAATTCACTGATAAAGCAAACAAAACCGACCCTTTTGCCGATGAAGAATGTGACGAAGAGATTTTGTGTTAATCTGTGCAAAATGTTAGTGAAGTTTGTGAAAACTGAAGGACATATACAATTTGTTATTGACAAAAACCAATGGCGATTTTCCAAATCTTAATGAAATGTGAGAATGAAGAAACAAAAACCAAAATGATTAATTTGAACCAGACTTCCATCGGACAGTTTTTGTTTAATTATTTAAAAGTGTATAGTATTCCTCTAATAAACGACCAAAATTTTCAATGACCGCTATTGACAAGTTTTCCTGTATATGTATTCATTCGACTATTACACTAATCCCTATATGTAGGCAAATGTAATATAGTTTAAAAAAAATAGCATTAAAATTTTTGTCTTAGGTAGGTATGACAAAAATTCAACCTCATCATGCAGTCATATATTCGATAAGTTCTTTATATTTTTTTTGATAATTTATCTCTAAATGAAATCACTACAGGTCATCTTGTAGCAGCTATTAAAATTTTATACATATTACATTTCTCTCGGTTCAACTTATTGATCGTTTGATTACAAAAAAGCTGTAATCAATAATAATATAAGTAAGACATGGGAAATACCTGTCTGGAACTTTGTACCTACATGAAGGAGATTGGGCATATGCATATTTATTTGAACTTAGAAAGAAAAGAAAAATGGGCGTGAAATATTAATTGGCAAACAATAATCTTGAGCTTCGTGCCATCTGTGAAGTAAGGTACATACTAATCTGAAGCCGATGGAGCTTCATGCACAGTTATGCAATGAAGATGCCTGTAAATAAGTTCACGTATTGTGATAGCATTTCTGCCGTTTCCGATACTTCCTTAGAAAATCATCTGTATGACATATTTGGAGGTTGATATTGTTTTGTTTGCAATGTAATCTGTACCGTGTTGTAGTGTTCTAATATTTTCAACTTGGGAATGCTAGATGTCGCTAGTATATCCACTTCAGATACTGTCATAAAATATTTCATACAGGAAACAAATTTGATGACACATTTTGCTACTAAATATATTATGAGGGAGAGAGACATTAATCATTTGTGACACAGGTTGTCAAATTATCTACAATTACACTGCGCTCTACCTCGATGCATGTTGGATTCGATTGTGATGTTTGTTCACTTTTCATAGCTTCTGTGTAGGTACATACTTGACTATATCTAAGGGTAGATCCATCGCGACTCGTCGGAATTAGTACGCAATTTTGATTGCCCCACAAATTAAATCCTTATTGTTACCTAACGAATTCAGTATTAGTCGAGGAATTATAGCCAAATACCTTCAATTTTTTACTGGCAACCTGTATCGAGATGCGGTTTTCGCTATTTGCTTCAGAAACACAATAGAGAATAGTGTTCCATATTTGTTTTACCAGGAAAAGCTTGGTTGCACTTGTGCATGCAGAAAATGCATCTAAATAATGCGATTTGCGGCACTGTATTGTTGCTCACCAAATTTTAACCAAAATTGGCTAAAATTTGTTACTCAGGGGTTTTTGGGGTCGCTGATTACGAATTTGATGTTTACAAAACGCCACGCTGCATTCTGGGGCAGATTTCAGGGGCTTGTGGGGGGATTTGCAGTATAAAGCGGAAATGCTCACATTTTTTCAATTATTATTATTTGGCAATTTTGGGATTTTTAATCACAGACTAAGTGATGTTCGTTAACTCAAGTGCCCGGGGCAAAGTGGGGCAATGTGGGGCACTTGAGTTAATGAACATCACTTAGTCTGTGCTTAAGAATCCCAAAAAAAAACAGAATAATTGAGAAAATTTGAGGTTTTCCGCTTCATACTGCAAATTCCCCCACCCAAGCCCCTGAAATCTGCCTCAGGGTGCAGCGTGGCGTTTTGTAATCATAAAATTCGTAATCAGCAACCCCAAATACCCCCAGGGAACAAGGTTTTTAGATTTGATGGTTGAAATTTGCTAATAGTCCCAAGTGCCCCACATTGCCCCACTTTGCCCCGGGCACTTGAGTCAACGAACATCACCTAGTCTGTGCTTAAAAATTCCAAAATCACCATATAATACAGAATAATTGAGAAAGTTTGAGGATTTCCGCTTTATACTGCAAATCCCTCCCAAGTCCCTGAAATCTGCCCCAGAATGCAGCGTGGCGTTTTGTAAACATCAAATTCGAAATCAGCGACCCCAAAAACCCTCGAGTAACAAATTTTGGCCAATTTTGGTTAATATTTGGTGAGCTACAAAACTGCAACTGCAAAATGCGTTCAGATGCATTTTTTGCATGCACAAGTGCAACCAAGCTTTTCCTGGTAAAACAAATATGGCACACTATTTTCTATTGTGTTTCTGAAGCAAATGGCGAAAACCGCATCTCGATACAGGTTGCCAGTGAAAAATTGAAGGTTTCGGCCTTTTTACGGCTATATTTCCTCGACTATATAGCACCTACTGTTTAAATGTTTTTGCGTCAATATCGATTATCTCTCTCTTATTATCATTTGATGAATATCGAGTGGTTTTTGGTTTATATTATGCTCACTAACTCACCAGCTAACCGTATTTCTGGTGGTCTGTGGCTAAGATCGAATTTTTTACTGGCAACCTGTATCGATATGCGGTTTTCGCCATTTGCTTCAGAAACACAATAGAAAAAAATGTTACATATTTGTTTTACCAGGAAAAGCTTTCATCAAATATTGATCAAAATTGGCCAGAATTTGTTACTCGGGAGTTTTTGGGGTCGCTGATTACGAATTTGATGTTTTCTTAATGCCAAGCCGCACCCTGGGGCAGATTTCAGGGGCTTGGGGTGGGGGATTTGCAATATAAAGCGGAAATCCTCCAATTTTCTCAATCATTCGGTATTTTATGGCAATTTTGGGATTTTTAAACACAAACTAGATGATGTTTGTTAACTCAAGTGCCCGGGGCAAAGTGGGGCAATGTGGGGCACTTGAGACTATTATCGAATTTCAACCATCAAACCTAAAACCCTTGTTCTCTGGGGTAACGAAGTTTTGATGTTTGACAGTTGAAATTGATTAACTGCCCCAGATGCCCCACGTTGCCCCAGAGGACACTCTGCCCCAGGAGCGTCTGAGCTGAAAATGCACCTTGGAATCGTGTTGAGCGACCAAAAAAACCCATGGGTAACGAAGTGTTGATGTTCGACAGTTCAAATTGGTTTACTGCCCCAGATGCCTCACGTTGCCCCAGAGAATACTCTGCCCCAGAAGCGTCTGAGCTGAAAATGCACCTTGAATTCGGGTTGAGCGACCACAAAAACCCCCAGAGAACAAGGTTTTTAGGTTTGATGGTTGAAATTCGATAATAGTCCCAAGTACCCCACATTGCCCCACTTTGCCCCGGGCACTTGAGAAACGAACATCATTTAGTTTGTGTTTAAAAATCCCAAAATTGCCATAAAATACCGAATGATTGAGAAAATTTGAGGATTTCCGATTTATATTGCAAATTTTAGATGCATTTTTTGTATGCACAAATGCAGCCAAGCTTTTCCTGGTAATACAAATATGTAACATTTATTTCTATTGTGTTTCTGAAGCAAATGGCGAAATCCGCATCTCGATACAGGTTGCCAGTAAAAAATTCGATCATTTTGGCTATTATTCCTCGACTATGAATCGAATTGCACGGTACGATCTAGATGTTGATATTTGTTGGTTACATAGTCATTATTATTCTAGTAACCTTATGCTCTTCTGATTATTCACTCTCTTTATTAGCTTCTTTAGATCGATGAGGTATATTGACAACCCCGTTTTCTCCCTGTCGCCCGAGTAACTACAATCTTCAAAAAATGTGTACATCTGATACACCATTGCTCTGGCCGAAGCATGAAGGATGCAAGATCGTGAAGTCAACTTAGATTTACAATTATTGTTCTTTAATACACATGTAGACGATAAAAAAACTTCAGACTCGCTATTTCGTAATAGTCTAATTTATTGTAGTTGATCCTAAGACTTTATTTTATCATTCGATACCCTGATTCGTCCTGAGTTTGAGTATGCTAGCATGCTGTGGCCTTCATCTTCGGTGGCATTGATATGATCGAGTCTGAGCGTGTCATTGAGGAAATGTCCTAACTGGCTTTCTCATTGAATCGTTGGTGTATATACCTTTATAGGATACCCTCACGATTCACTGCCGGAAAGATTTGTTCTTCTTAACATGGAGATGCGGCGTCAAACATTCGTGTTATTTTTGTACTTTGCGAATGGTGTGACGAATAATCCAGGTTTACTCGCACACTCACATTTTTAGACACGTAGAGTTGAAACAATGCATCCCTTAATTTCGTTTTAAGGTCCCTCGTACTCGTCTTGTATTTCGTTCACGAATTTATTTACTTTCCAATGTAGTAGCTCTGCCATGCTTACTCATAGATTCAGGTCTCTCTTGATATATTTTGCACCTCTGTTCATCAAATTATATGCTTCTTGCTGAATCACAAAATTTTATTATATTTTCATCTGTATCGTAGGCAATGTTATTGTTGTTGTATCTTAATGTTCTGTTCTCAGAGTCTGAATTAATAATGCTTTGAGTTTACTTGTAACTTAATAGTTCCTCAACTTAATCTGGCTTCTTGCTATACAGATTAAGTCAGATCGAGCGGTGTATAGGATTGATGTGAGAGTATGAGAGAGCCAGAGCAACGTATTATTAATAAGATACACAGAAGAAAAAGTTGTGTTGCGCGATAGGGAAAGTGGAGTGGGCATTACACTGGTAGAATTGTTAATTAGTAAGAATTAGAGATTAGAGTAATAGCACTTGATATTATGATTATAGTATTTCTATTTAGAAATAATAGTTTTGCTCATCTCTAGTAGAAATACTGCTCTGTGTCGTTAGTTAAGGGGTACCTGACATGTACTTTATGAGTCGGGTTCAGGTTGTCAATGGATGCTACTCTCATCTGCGTCAATTCTATACCCCGTTCGATCTGACTCAAGCTGTATGTACATGTTGGGTGTAATCATAAGTAAATAAAAATAAAATAAAGTAATTGGCTTCCAGGATATCGACACCTCTGATTATTGTTTATCACAAAGGAAGACATGAATATATACATGGCTGCAAAAATTCAAATATTTAAAAAGGTACAAAATATACTCAAACGGCGTATTACCCTCAAAGGAAACTGATTGCATCTATATCATGACTGATGCGGATACTTTGACAATGAGATAATTTGTTTCAACCGGCAATTTTGTTTCTTGCTTTGAGGTACAGAGAATTGAATACCAAGAAATTTCTGATGGAAGCAAAAGCAGATGCCGGTCAAGTGAACGTGGAGAAACAATCGTATAAGATGCCAAAACAACTAAGTCTAAGACCTTACAATTACAAAGGCAAAATATGGTGGCTGCTGTCAGATTATTGTTAATGACACAGTGTAAACACCTTTGTGACCTGACATCGATGACGTCACTTGACTCTTAAAATGAGAATTTCGGATACCTATGTATTAAATATCATTATGATTCAATAAAAACTATAATTACATTTGAAACACTGAAGATCAATTTCAGAAATAGCACTTGATACGGGACTACCATGCCTAAAAATAATACAGTTCCTACTTTCGCGAATTTAGAGCGATTTGCAAAATTTTAAATCTTTGCCACCAATTTGAACATCATGGCAACAATAGATCGATTCCGAAATGCTCAAGAAGGATATATCCCCTTTTTCAATTACAGTACTTCTTTTATACTACATATAGTGAGGAAAGGAATAAAAAAGTAATGATCCACAAGAATCCACAACAAAATATGGGACCACCATTGACGCGGTATTTTCCAGATATTTAGAGGATATCAAGTCTCAAACTTATGTTCCTTATTTCAGTTACCATAAACCTATAGTTTCAATGATAAAAATTCCTGAATAACCTACATGTATTGTAAGATAATAAAAATATTTTAAACGATATTAACTTCTCATTTATTCAATTAAAAAAAAAATTTGTTTTCTTATCGGTCACCACGCTCAAAAAGTGTAACTTGAATTAATATCAAAGAAAAAAAATACTGCATAAGTAAAAAATTAATAACTAATTATAATTGCATAAGTTGATAAAAAATGCTATGCAATAGCTTTACCGCGGCAGTCCAAGAGTGCCACACGTTTTTATTTTTAATGTAAGCTGGTAATTAAACTTTAATTATTCATAAAATCTATTCTACGTTTTGATTTAGAAAATTTCATTCATGACATTTTCTAATTAGTGTGGGTTATTGTGCTAACCTCAACAATGTTTCCTGCGTCGTCCGGTTTCTCAGCATTGTTCTTCAACAATTTACTGCGTTGCCTCAATAAGTGACGTTTAGGGTTCAATCGAAAAATGTCTTGGACTTTGAATCAATAAATCATGAATAAATATCATTCCAACAACCATATATTGACTAAACTCAATTTTTTGGTGAGAAAGTTGATATGAGTAAAATAGATGTGCTTTTAGTAGCCGGGGGTGGATTCCCCCTATTGCCCACCCTCCCTCCCACTCTTGAATCCGCCAATGTAGCTGTTAAAATTACTTATTATGTTTTCGTTGAGACAAATATTTTTAGATCTCATTGTCATTAGTTTCCTGGTTCATTTATATACTATTATTTCAATAAATTTTTGGACATGATCAGGTTTATCTTCAGTAATTTTCAAATATTCGAGAAGAATAGTTTCGAGGTAAGTTCACCTTATTTCTAGTTTGACAGTTTGCTTACACATAAATTTTTTGATAAAAATGATTGGATGTTATATATATTCATTATTTTTCACTTTATAAATTTCTGGACGTCAAAGCAAAGGTGGTGTGTTTGTTGTGGAAAATCGGATGATCTAAACAAGTATGGCTACACTCTTCACCCGTAAATTATCTACCACGGCAAAATTGTCCACCCCTCGAACATGGCGTTGCATCAAACGCAGCAATATGATTTATTGATGCTGGCTGCTAATATTAACTCTGGCCGAAATATGCCACTTACTCTTCGCGTTTGACGTTACACAATTGCTGATGAAATTTGCTAACACACGAACCAATAATTCTCAACAATTTGGTATTTTCCCTGAGCTACATTTATACTGCTTCTCGTGAGCTATCATGCAAATAACATTTTTCTGTTTCACACACATGCATGCAAATTGTAAATCAGATAATCTCCTTAAATTTATGATGTTGACCTGATTATTTCGTATATCAATTCATTTTCAAGTTGAAAATATGCATAAGCTGATTTTGTGAAATTCATCTTAGGAGAACTCGCTCAATCAATAAAACTTCTGGGAGATTGTTATCAATGCTGAGTTCATGAACATTAACATTGTTATTGAAGGCACATCGTAATATATGTATCTATCCAAAATCCAATTAGTACTTCGCCAATTTAGGGTCTCAGTTTTCGAGAACTATTGGAACAAATGTTTTATCTTTAAGCATACTCCAGGAACCAGTGGAAAAATGATTGTAATAAAAAATTGCAAAATATATCCGAACCAAGGGATGTCCATCGTGTTAACCTTCTGAAACAGCTTAGAAAGTAATTAAAAATATATCAACTCCCATGACAATACAGTCAACTATACCAATCAGGTAACATCGAGAGCCTACGGGAGATCGCAACATGCTTCAATGAGTTCTCCAGGGATCCACCTTTGAACATAACAAAAAATACATCTATTAACAATAAATTTAAATCAAATACAATTTTCTCATATAATCTATTTCTATTTCCATTCACTAATGAAGAACTGATTGCGACTGTACTAACTAAATTTAAAAGTGCAAGATCTGCCGGTTATGATGATGTTTTCTTCTGAGAAGAATCATTGGGATCATTGCTAAGCCTCTCACATACCTCATCAACAAGTCCTTCGAATGTGGTGGTATCCCTGAAGAACTCGAAACCAGTTAAATTGTGCCTGTTTTTAAGAAAAACGATATCCATCTAATGGACCACCGTCGAATAGCACTTCCCTCAGGCTTTTAAGAATATTTTGAATAACGCTTTTTGTCAAGACAGTTTTTGACCAAGTATAAAGTTCTAAGTAATAATCAATTTCGATTCAGACCAAACTGATCAACAAATACGAATATGCATTATTTTGAAGAAAAAAGCGTATAAAGCCTTGCATAAGGAGAGTGCCCTGTTGGGATTTTTTGCGATCTCAGCAAGGTATTTGACTGTGTAAACCACATAAATCTACCTCTAAATTGGATAACTTAGAGACAGGAAAAAGTTTGTTTCAATCAGGCATTACCATAAAAACATGTTTTGCAAAATGTACGACCTGATTATGTATATTCAAATGTGAGAAGCGAAAACGAGACGACAACCAGAAGGATAGCGTAGCAATGAGGCTCAACGACTTGCGTGGGAATAACGAGGCTATGAGGACCGCCTCCGATTGAGCCTGGGGGGATCGACCCTCCATAACTCCACATTAAAATAGTGGCTGCGGGTTCCGCGTATTAGCTTGCTTGTCTGGTCGCGTGGATCGGTGCGTCGGTGCCCCGCGGTCATGGAAAAATTAGGGATTGAACTGCTGGAAGCTGCCCGATCCTACGACTGAAGCAGGATGCGATAGCGAGTCTAGCGGAGCCGGTGTTTACTCGTGCACACCTAGGCTGGAACTTTTAGCCTCTCTAGGGGCTCACGTAACCGTTTTCCAGGCCGAGGTCTGTGCAATCCGGAACTGCACCCATTGATTACAGAGTGCAGGAAGATCCTGGCTGAATTAGCCAGATGGAAGAAACTTTAGCTAGTGTGGGTACCCACCCACTCTTGTGCGGAAGCAAACGAAGTGGTCGATGAATTAACCAAACGGGTTTCCCTAGGTACCTCTGACCTCGATCCAACGATCAAAATTTCATCTACCACCGAGCTCCACATCCCTAGGGAGCTACTGGATAGATAGTGACTCTCGGTTTGGCGTGGTGCCTCCAGTAATAGGCAGGCAAAACTTCAAATTGCGGGGTTCACTCCCAAATGTTCTCTCTATGAGCAGAGGAGAAATGAAACTGGTGACAAGTTTTCTCACAGGACACTGTCATCTGAATAAACATCTTTTTCAATGACCCAGATTGTAGTAGATGCAGGGAGGCGGACGAAACTGGCAGTCAGTCTGGCTTCTCTTAGGCTGCTACGTAAGAGATATCAGTCCATGCAGAATTCCTGCCTCCAACGCTGCCGTAGGCCTGTTGGAATGAGTTTTGCATCAAGGGCCATCTATGGGCCCAATCAAGCGGTCCAAGTGCTCTGGACTTGTCCACCACATTGTAATTTATTGTTGGATTGAAGTAGCAATACGGGATGGATGATTTTTTCAGTACTCAGTGACTCAGTTTCTAAGGAGAGCCTGAGGAACCAAGCTCAGAATTTAGTGAACATCTTGCTCATCTCCAAGTCAAACAACTCTTTCATAGATGCTGTCTTCGAAAGCTAAACCAGTTTTTATAAATCTTTTATAAAATACAATATAGATATCCTGTGTATTGGTGCAGTGGAAAGTGTCTTTTCCATAGGACAAGATAATTTTCGGGCAGAAAAATTATCCCTTTCTGATGAAAATTTCAGTATGTTGATGCAAAATGTAGATAATTGAGACTTCAATAAACGTAAGGTTCCCTGCTGCTCTGCTCAGTCAATTCTACTTACTGACTAATTGACTGGGAAGTTAATCATTACAAAAAGTTTAATAATGATCCATGACCCAGGTATGAATTACTAATAAATTCTCGGGAAATGGGTCACACACAGCTTATTAGTTCCTTCTTTACGTACGTTTCGGTCTCACGACCATCATCAGAAGACGTATCATTGTCTAAAACGTGATTTCTTGAAACTAAGTGTATCATCACAAGGCGTCCTTATCGCACTAATTTCAATAAAAAATACCCACGTCGCCGAAACGAACAGAAACACGAACAATCAAAATTATAACACATTCATGATTTAAGTATAGATTAAGAATCCGCTACTAAGCAATATTCTTATAAACTTAGAAGTCACAACAAAGTACAGTTTGTAATACGACTGAAGGACTAAACCAAAGATATAACGCTCAGGTATTCACTTTCGAACCAGATGATGAAAACTTATGGAGCAATAGAAAAAGGTGGCCAGACCTTATTAGAAGTACTGGTATTTGAGCATTCCACCTAAAATATACTTTTAACATTATAAAGACGCATGTAGGAATCTAGTTTTAACTAATTAAATAAGTATAAATTTGACTTAATGAATGAATATATTTTCTATGATTTACAGACTTGAAGTCACGTTTTATGTGAATCATCTCAGAATAGATTCTTTATAATAATTGGTTTCCTTAGTTAAAATATTAACATTTTTGTAATCGAATTGATGGTTATAATCAAAACAGTGTTTAGCAAGGGCGGTGTAAGTTTTTGTTTCTTGTACTATACTCATGGCCATACATTCTATTTTGTAAATATTGTCTAGAGATTCCTGTATTCCCATCGCAATCTAAACGATTTATCTTCAGGTATCAAAGGTTTTAGATTCGAAACATATTTCCCAACACAGTTAGTAGTATCTAAAACCTTCAATACCTAAAGATAAACAAACTCACATAGTATACAAATTACATTGTTCAGATTACGATGGGACTTTACAGGAATATCTGAACTATATTTACAAAAAAGAATGTATGGTCATAAGTATAGTACAAGAAACAAAAACTTGCTGAGCACTGCTTTGATTATAACCACCAATTCCATTACAAAAATGTTAATAGCTTGAATAAGGAAATTATTATAAAAGATCTATTCTGGAGATGATTCACATGAGACGTGACTCCAAGTCTGTAAATCATAAGCAAATATTCAGTCATTAAGTCAGATTTATACTAATTTAATTAATTAAAACCCTCGCAATTTCTTACATGTGTCTTTATAATGTTAAAAGTATATTTTAGATATAATGCTCAAATAGCAATATTTCTAATAAGGTCTAACAACCTTTTTCTATTACCTCATAAATCTTCAACATTTGGTTCGGAAATGGATACTTTAACTTTATATTTTTGGTTCAGTCCCGCAGTCGTATTGCAAACTGTGCTTTGATATGCCTTCTAAGTCTATGAGAAAATTGCTAAGCAGGGAATACGTCTTCTGATGATGGTCGTGAAACCGAAACGTACAAATATAATAAGCATATGTGTTAGGGTGACCTATTTCTCGAGAAATTACGTATAATTATATTAAGTCAATATATACAAAATACAAAATTTTCCAGTTCAGTAAAATTTAATAATTAACTGTAACGGTTAACTTTAACTTACGTTACAATTTAAAAATGCAACGCTTTGGCAATTAACGAAGTTAATTGTTTAAGTAGCGGAATTAACAATTAACCAAGTTGAATTTCAGATCAACTTTCCTTACCTTTGTTCACAACGAATGATGGTGAATATTGTCAAATAGCAAGAAAATGGGAAAGATCTAATTGGACAGTAATATGGTTTTTAATACCTAATGGCGAGTTTACTATAACTATGTTACAAACTTTTCAAGGAAAACGCTAGGAATAAGTTTCATATTAGAACTTTTTCAAGTTGAATCGTGACTCGTTAGCTATATCAAAAGAAAGATCTACTCAAGTATCAAATATCCGGAAAATATATATTATACGGATTAAAATTGAAGAATTGGAATTGAAAAAAGCTGGGGTAAAACGGAGAGTTGATGCGGTGGGACGCATTGCGCAAGCCGGGTGCAGTGAAGATCGATGCTTGCCGCCGCCCGACGTCGGTCTGGGTCGCTCCCGGTCGTTCACCTGTTTCATCCCCGAACAACCCCAGCTGTACGCTATAGAACACAGTGTTGTTATAAATAAGGGCTACGCTTTATTTCCGCATTTTCCCGAAACCACTTCCTACAACGCTTTTAGTGCTACATCTTAGTAATTTATCTCTAATAATGAATTATTCTTTCAATGTTAATCTATTCTAGAGACTAATTGTATAATTGAGAGGTCCAATGCATATAAATCGTATTTGGCTTTTGCCATAACGGAAGTTATTATTCTGTTTCCAGACTATCCAAACGTTCCACAACTGAACTCACTAACAATAAAATAAGAACTGTTTTCGAAATCTATGTTAACTTCCAGACCCTCCTCAAGCTCCACGAATAACATAGATTCAAGATTTTTTTTCCAGATTCCAGCCCTATTTCAGGCTTATACATCTTACGATAAAGTTTACGAGGGTAGATACCTTAGTTGTTCACAGTTCTGTTTTCATTTTTTTTATCGGTAAGTTACATGTTTCAAAAATTTCCAAAAGATTTTGCATGTAGCAGAATTGGATCTAGCAACCTTTTTATAAGTAGAGGATATACCCAGCTACGCTAGACTGCACAAGGTACCAGCAACCGGACCTCAGAAGAAAATGGGCTCCTGTGTAAAATCACATGGAGGATCTACCAACACGCTGGAGCTGCTGCTCCAGTCACTCTTCTGGATGACGTTCTGAAAACGACCGGAGTATGACCGAACCGGAAGATGTCGTAGCTCAGGAAAGAGCGCCGCAGGAAAACCAGACACTAGCTGCGAGTATCATTAACAAATCAAAATCAAATGGGCAACAAATTCATTTCAGCCATACAAGTAGCCAGGAACCGATGGGATGATGCCAGCTTTACTGCAACATGCATACGATATACTGCCCGTCATCTTGTGTGACATACCGGACGAGTGAAGGGCGGCAAAGGTGGTGTTCATACCAAAGCCAGGGCCACAGTCTAAACATAGCCAAAATCTTTCCATCCGATCAGTCTAGCATCGTTTCCGCTGAAAACTGTAGAGAAACTGATCGACAGGCATGTCAGGAATGGGACTCTTATGAGAAACACCATACATCGTAACCAGTATGCCTACCAAACCAGAAAATCCTGCGAAATGGCGAGTTTAATACAGAGAGCAGAGAAATCGATGAACTGCAAAGAAATTACGCTAGCGAGCTTTCTGAACATAGAAGAAGCTTTTGAAAACACCTCTTCCGAATAAATTGCTCTTGCAACGCAGTTGCACGCTGCTCCCTGTCTCTCTCTATGATCAGTATGTTCAGTAAGCTGGAAATGAATATCAATACAACTCAATTGATCCAATTCTTTCATAAACGAAAAGATGAACAGTTTGAAGTAGAAGTGGATAAATTATCTTTAACATCGATAAATAACAACATTTCTGAGAATTGAAATAGACTCAAGGATTTTTGGGAGATATCAAATTGATAAATTATCAAAAAAGCTCTTAAAATTCTGTTATGCTCTTCGAATGTTAAAATTAAATGTACACTCAAGCAGCTTCAACGTTTAACCATGCCTGTAGAATCTATGATTCGCTATGGTGCTATCTTTTGGAGTAACTTGTCTGATACATCTGAAATAATCATCCTAAAAAAGAGATGTATAACGAGTATTTTAAGGTTAAGAAATAGGGAGCACTGCAGCTCTCATTTCATTACACAAAAAATTCTTACCTTGCCGAGTTTGTATATATCAGAGTGCATTATGTTTGTCACTGGTGATCAAGATCTATTTGAAGATTATGATTATGTGGATGATCATGAGCATAAAGATATTCAAAACATTCAATATTTAAAATTTATAATAAGCTCCCAAGTCATATGAAAAAATTACTCCTCCCGTAATTTGCGAACTTATTATATATATTATTATTATTATTATTAATAAATCTCTTCTATTGTATTGTTATGAAATTATGGTGTATGAACATTTTCCTCATTTTCATCCACTGTCCCATTTTTGTATGAATATTTCATGTATAATTCTAATTACTCTATTGAATTGGAAATAAAAAACAATTTTGAAAAAATTGCCTCGTGCTGTATCAAATTGTTCTGTTTCAGTTATAATTACTAATTCAGTCAACCGTTCAGAAGATACGGATCAGTGAGTATTGGGGATATTTCGTTCATTGGTACGCACGCATAAATTCACCCTAAAAGCAAACCCGGTAAAAAGGAAATAAACAGATTAGTGAATTAGCGGACACGTGGTTGTGTTTCCGGTAGGACCTACCAATTTAAATTCGTTATAACATCCCCAGTATAAAGTTTGAAACGTGTTTGCCCTCTGGGCATTTAAATTTAAATTATACCCACGCCTCGCCATTTCCAACCGAACAATATGCTGAGTAATAATTCTGTACTATAAGTGCCTACTTCACTATTTTAGTAAAGTTCATTTTCCATAAATCACTACTATGATTATGTGCAATGTCTGCAGTTCTTGAATCACATACTTACTTCAAGTGCGTAATTCACTATTTCAGTAAAGTTAAATGTTCGACAATTACTAGTATAAATAAACTATGAAACAGTTCATACTGTGGATACACTATAACACTATAAATAAGAAACAATCACCCTTATCCACTGAAAATACTGTTCAAATATTGAGGACCTTTCAGCTATCAAGTAGTTATAATCAGTCTAAGCTAAATTAGGAATCACAAAGTGCCTGTTTTAATATTATTTGGATTAGTAGTGTGTATAAGGAGTTACCCTCACCTGAAGTAAAATCTCAATTCATTATGTTTTGCTTTTTCGCTTATACATCTTGTATACCTACTGAAGTACCTAGATATTTGTCATTACTGTGTTTCAAGAGTGATGATCACTTTTAACAAGAACTACTATAAAGATACAAGCCACTGTGGAACGGGCAATCCACCCTCTCCTTTTTGGTTGATATTTCCTTGAGCAAGTTCCAAATCTCCTTAGAATAAAGACTAAAATGGCATAGATATGTCGATGATATTTTCACCATTATGAATGAGGACTGTAGGACAAAAAACAGATAACGAGTTCCCTTTCTTTGATACCAACATTAAAAAATAATTCATCACTTATAACTGATACAGGAATAAATGCTGCTATAAATTAGCTCCATTTAATAGTCTTGTTCATAGATTATTAGACGTCCCTTCGAGACAGTGAAATCATAACAACAAAGCTGAAAAACTTCAGCAAATACCGTTGGACAATGGTGACGACCCTTCGATCAATAACTTAATTTCTAAACAAAAAAGAAATACGAAACGCAACCAATTAACCAAATTAGTCCTAGGCTATGAACTGGAAAAAAAACATGTGAGTTCGAATCAAAAACTTTTTTTTTCATTAGCTCAGGTGGTTCTCAGGATCATTCACACACCTTAAAACCTCTTGGGAACCCCAACCCCACCCATTGGGGACGTAAATGGCCCGAAATCTCCAAGTCTTGAATTGTGTTTTCTACAAAAAAAGATATTTTGGCGTTTCGAGTGCACTTAGGAGATATTTTGGGTCGCTGAAGACGAATCCGTAGCCAGATTTACTTGCAATGCATCATAGGGGTGGTGGCCAATTTCGCACCCCTAATAAGCTATTTTGCAATTTACGTGTTTCAACCATTTTTGTAAATTTCTCACCCCTACGATGAAATTCGAGTAAATCTGGCTTCGGAATCGTATTCAGCTACCCAAAAAACCTCCTTGGTGCATCTGAAATGCCTAAAACACGTAAATTGCAAAATAACATATTAGGGGTACAAATTGGGCAATTTTGTCGATTTCATCACCCGTACGATAGATTGCAAGTGAATCTGGCTACGGATTCGTGTTCAGCGACCCAAAAAACCCCCTAGGTGCACTCGAAATGCCAAAATACCTTTTTTTGTAGAAAATACAATTCAAGACTTGGAGATTTCGGGCCATTTTCGCCCCCAATGGGTGGGGTTGAGGTTCCCAAGAGGTTTCAAGGTATATGAATGATCCTGAGAGCCTCCTGAAGCTAATGCGAAAAAAATTTTTGATTCGAACTTATGTTTTTTTTTTATTATAGCTAAAATCCCGGTTCACAGCCTGGACTATCCATTCCCGTTAAACAGTTCAATTATATTAAAATGTTGCACTTATCATTCTTCAATAATTAATAATTTTCATAATTTGTTTCCTAAATTTGCTATACAGCTCGTCTATAGACGTAAGAACAAGATAAAGTCCGTTTAGGCAACACCTTTGATGAAGTTTCCGGCTTCAGCAAATCCGGGATTTACAAAATCGATTGTGAATCGAGTTCAAACTGCTATGTGGCCCACACGAAGAAAAATAATGATGGTGAAAAATCAGCGTTAGCCGAACTTATTATAAATACAGGTAACCCCATTTCTCAAGAAAGTTTATCACTCTTGAACACAGTAATGACAAATATTAGGTAATTTGGAACAGATGGAAATATATATGCGAAAAAGCAATTTGATGGATTCAGATTAAGCTCCAGCTGAGTTCTAATTTAGTTCACTCTGATGATCGTTACTTGGTAGCTTAATGGTCCTTAGTATTTTAACAGTATTTTTAGTGGATAATAAGGGGATTTTTTCCTTATTAATTGCATAAAGTATGATTTTATGCAAATTTTGCAGTCTTAAACTTGTATCCAATATTTCTTGAAGCTCATTGGAAATCATAGAAGGAATTGTGAATATATCTAAATAGAACAAATACTTATGTATTGTGAAAGTTTTAATTCGGTCAATTAGATTATTTTCTTCAATATTGATCACTATGTTGAAGGATTCAAATAAACCATTGATTAATTGAGTAATTCAGATGATCATTTGACTAGCCTAGAACTATATGAATACCAACACGGATTATATTACTTGTAGATCCGGATGAATAGTCTTCTTGTAAAATAATGTCATACACACTTTTTATCAGTCAAATTGAAGAACTTAGTTACCTTAGTAACATCCAATTGGTAGGGCGTTGCTAAGTATGTATAACTTTCGAAGCCGAGTTGGAAGAACAGTCGAATCCTGAACAATGGTTTGAAAGGGAAGCAATCTTTCATAATTACTTAATACAATTAATTAACTAGACATACATTGAACGGAATATTCTACATAAAAATTGATTCAATTCATGGGTGCCACTACTCTATTGAAAGTCTGTCCAAAAACTAACTCTAATCTACTTTTTAACATAACCGAAGATGCTTTAACACTGAAATCGCATAAGGAGTTGCAGCGCCAAAAAAACTCTATTTACAATAATACAAATTCAAAAACCTCTCTGATAGATTAAATATAGCTAAAATCAAACAAGTATTAGATAAAGATGAGACAGAGGACATAAACAGTTATCGGCCAATTGCTATACTCTCTAATGTAAGAAATTTTTCTGACTAAGTATCATATGAAAGATTCTCATCATGGATTTAGACGAAACAATTGAACAAAATGAGCTTTATATATTGCACTTCGTAATATTATGAATTTCTTAAATGGAAGGAAATGTACTTTGGCAATGTGCATCGATATTTCCAAAGCTTTCAATAGTGTGGACTATGATATATTAGTACAAAAAATGGAACAGTATGGTTTAAGGGTATATTTCTGCCACTTATGCAATCTTGTTTGATGAACAAGCAGCAATACGTATTAGGAGGAGTACCTCAAGGATTATTATTGGGCCCACTATTGTTTCCATTACATACCAAAGATGTTATATTTCTTATACAATTTGCAGATGACACATCCGTGTTCTTTGGTGTCTATTTTCAATAATACAAAATCAAAAATTTCTCACGAACTAGTTTATATTCATGACCACGTCTAACATGTAAATTCCACTTAACGGCTGAAAAATAGTCGATGCGCCTGTTATATGAAGCGATAGCGTTGTCGACTACAGTGACTCTGTGACACGCAGTATATTGATCGAGTCGCGGTTAGTTATGTGTCGATGGAAGAGTTGGATTCCCAAACCTATTTCCAAGTTGTTCTGTGACGTGCTCTGGATATTGTCATATTTGCTGCTCAGAACTCATGTCTGTATATTTTTGGAATATCTAATAGGAAGGGTTGTGTGAACTTAGGTTTTGATACCGAAATTCTGAGATTTTCCTTTTGTTGGAATCAGGAACACCATCCGTCATTTTGGATGGTAATTGTTGATTACACACTTAATCAATCATTAATGTTGAATACACAGATGTTTCGAAATCATGGACAACTCTAAACATAAGAATCAAATTGACACGTATTCTTCTAGACTGCAGCAACGGAAGATTTAGCCTCAACAATCACTGATCGCAATCTTGATGCACGGCCTTGAATATTTTCCATTACTGGTATACCCCAATCTGAATGCTGTACTACAATTGAGGTCCAATGTACGTAGTGTACATTTATTCCTTGGAATAAATGGTGACCAATTGGAAAAAGCTTTGGTAATAAGAAACAAAATGGAGCTAGCTTTTCAACTGCTTTCAGTACTTGTTGCGACCAATTCAAATCCCTGGTTACTGTAATCCCTAGATCAAGTTGCTGCGCGACAGAAACAAGTTTGATAACCTGACCAATGAATTATATCAGCACAGGTTTCCTATATTATCCCAAATGAATAACTATAGTTCTCTCAGGGTTCGAAGAAATCATTCCAGTTACACACCTCACTTAAAGATTCTTAAGATCTGTCTGCAACTGATGATACTCAGACAATGGATCATTCGCAAAAAAACAAGTTACAGATTGGCAATAAAAATGAATTAGTCGAACTGTAGTAATTGTAGATTAAATCATCACAAAATAATTGATTAAGCAATCTCTTCAAATTAATCTGATATTTCATTTCAATCCGTGATAATAAGATCTCAATGAGTACATCATATACATACTACATAAACCTAATCATTCATTCAAACAAGATTTGTGGAAGATTCAAATGTTCTTAACTAAGCACAATTTACATCTCATTCCAACTTTATTGTTCATTTTATCTCAAAATATCCATACATTTCCCTTAGGAGAAAGCATTCTAATTAAAACCAAACTGAAGCATCGAGAAATGACTATTGATGAAATCCATACTAACAACGAACTAATCATTTTGCAGATATGGTGAGTGTGAGTGATCACTGTGAGTAGCAACCTACAGGCTGCTAGAATCATTTAGCGAAGATATCAAAGAATCGATGTAAAATACAGAATAGCGTAAAGGGATCGCCCTATAATATCCCGTGATTCCCAAGTTTCTAAAATTCTATTATATCCTGCCTATAATAACTCTATCCTAAATTATAAATAATTCTCTAATCACTAATTATGATTCTAAAATTCTATTATTTTTTGCCTATGATAACTCCTAAACTATAAATACTTCTCCTAACTTATCCTTATACATTGATACGTCATTCCATAACATTCAGTCATATTGATGATGTATCAACAATAGGCTAACCTTGCTTACGATGCATTATTGCACATATGGTCGCCTTTGTATCTTATATCAACCCCACTTGTTGATATAAAAAGTAAATAATGAATGTTATATTTGAAATTTATCTAATTTAGAACTCATTGAAGATATACCTTTATTACCATTCCATTACACATGTAAATATTGATTAATCGAAGTAAAACACATCATATGATTATTAATTGTTTAATCTGGATGAAATAATCAATTATTCGAGCAATTCGATTGATCGTTGTCACCTCTAGCTAGAGATCCTAGACTGAGTTTTTGCCCAAAACCAACCCATTCGCCCACCATTTCCCTACCCAAAGTGTTATAGTTTTATGCATTGTACACTATATAACATTGGAGACGGCGAAAACGTTTCTGAACAGCAATAGTTGACTTTAATTCGAACACGGTGTGCTATTGACAAGTACTTCATTTTCCCAAAAATTTTAAATTTTTTCCTATAAAAAAAACAAAATGATCAGTACATTTTGTCTGATACTGTAAGGTAAGGATAAGTCCATTCCAATGAAATTTGAAAATACACAATGAGCATTTCCAGTGAAATGGGATCGAGATACGATGTTATTGAAATGCTTATAGAATTTCAAGAACATATTTCAATGCAGCTGTTTCAGCCAAATTTTTGGAAGTAAAGAAAAACCGAAACAGAAAACGTTGGTTCAGTTTGGATAATTGATACTCCGTATATGATAACATTTCTCGATGAGCAACTCATTGGTAACTTGAATTATACTAGAATGCAGCAAAACTTTGTTGGGCGCATCCACCATTTGAACTGAGTGTATAATTACATGATGAGGGAGAACTGATAGATCTGTATTCGCTATTCCACTGACAATACCGTGGAAGAATCACGTGTACCAATCTAGTAGCAAACGAAAAACAGAGTGAAACATTAATGGGCTTTGCACCCTAATGTATACCTTAGCAGGTTCCACACTGCATGCCGCGTTTTAATAGTCCTAATGGGAGCAATACTGTCGAGTATACGAACGTGCGACTCGTCGTTTCACCAGTAAAATGCAGACTGTTATGTTAGATACGCATTTCTATAATATTTGGGGATTCGGGAAGATAATTTAAAATCAAATTATGTTCTATGTTCGTTTGTAATGAAAAAATTTGCTCTGTTGAAAACCATTGAACGTTGGATTGTGTTCACAGCGAAGTTATTCTCGAAGGATCTCTAGATTGGTTTGAAAATGTGGAAAACATTTTTATGTCTCTCAATATACGTGGTAATAGTATAAGAGGAGTATTGTAATCGGCCCTATACATTTTTCCGTATTTTCGTGGATGTATTCGTTTTGAGCATATCTGAATCAATCTACACTATTTTTGAGCCTGCGGACAACAGCTAGTTAATTATAAATTAATTTCATTCAATTTTCTTGTTTGTTCATAGATTATCAAACGACCGTTTGACACAAATCGTGGAACAAGAAGTTAATTTCTAACCTCCGAATTAGAGCCATTAACTTCAATAAAATTCAGAAGTTTCAATTTTTTTGACAATTTGTTTTCCAAATTTTCACAACCCGTTTATAAGAGATGTAAGAACAAGCAAAAAACCGTTTAGGCAACACTTTTGATGAAGTTTCCGACTTCGACAAATACGGGAATTACACAATCGATTGCGACTCGGTGTTCAGAATTCTATGTGGGTCAAACTAGGAGAAATATTCTAACTCGTTATATAGAACAATTCACCCATATGAAAAAAAAATAATAGTGAAACAGCATTAACAGAACATATTTTATATATAGGTCACGACATTTCTCAATAAAGCTTATCACTCTTGAAACGATAAACTGTAGGTAATTTTGAAGAGATCAAAATGTATAAGCGAGAAAGCAATTTAATGGATCCAGAATTATCTCCAGCTGAGGGTAATCCCTCATTAAGTTACACTACTGATTCCAAATAGTATTTGAACAGGCCCATTTCGATTTCCATATTAGTTCACTCTGATGATGGTTACTGAAAGGTTCTCAGAACTTCAACAGTATTTTAATGGACATGGGTGTTTCTTTATAGTACATGTACCTGATGAGTTTTCTTGCGGAATAAATGAATATCTTGAATAGTACCAGTTCAAGCCTCAAGCCTGCCCTGTAGATGCCACCTGTAATGGTCAGCGAAACGTCGGCATCAAGTCGAGCTATTGTGGCGTGAAATCCATCCGGAAGCCAAGATTTTTCAATAAATAAATAATTTGGATTCTTCACGCTTTCTGATGTTTCTTATCATTTGATTATTTGATAACGGTTCCTATTTCTCCCGCGGACAATAGTAAGTACATATATATATTACATCATACATTTAATCCCCAGAAGAGCTCAAAAGCGAAAAAAGGAGGGTGATGGAAGCTAGTGGTCTAGGAATCAGTTGATTTTTGTATTGAATGACCAATCAGGAATAGATACTGTGATATCCGTATTCACGCTTTATTGCAGTTAAGACTACCTCAGGTAACTATTATCCTGAATGCTTCGGAGAAAACAAAAAAAATTATCCATATTTAAAACATCATTTTTGTCGAACCATTTTCATTCATTGAAGAAATAAAAGAATAAAATTATTTGTATTAAAAAAATCATTTTCGTCGAATCATTCTCATTCATTGAAGAAATAAGAGAAGAAAACTATTTAGGTATATTAAAAAAATGATTTTTGTCGAATAATTTTCATTCATTGAAGAAATAGAAGAAGAAAATTATTTAAATTCAACAAATGATTTTTGTCGAACTATTTTCATTCACTCAATAAATAAAAGAAGAAAATTATTTTTATTCAAAAAAAAATCATTTTCATTACATTGAAGAAATAAAAGAAGAATCCGTTTCGTTGTGAATGTGGATGTTGAAAGTTACATTGAATAATAAACCGGATTAATCAATACTCGTGCGATAATGATTTGGCAACTGAATTGCTATGCTTGAGTCCTGAGTAAAAATCTCATATTATCTATTTTGTTTTTCAAAATCTGAATACCACTAGCTCATTATGGATGGCATATGAATCTGCTATTTATTTTAGGATGATGGAAGAATCCTCAATGTAAAAAGTTTGTGAAAACGAATTCCGATTGTTCTGAAAAACATAATTAGGTTCTATCTAATGCAATTCAGACTTTATTTTTTTGGAGCATCAAAACCGGAATGAAATCTTTCAGTGTATAAAAATAAAAGAATGCTCATTGTACCTCGATAATAAGGATTGTGACTGGCTGAAGTGCAATGTAGCACACAGTAAATTTTCACGCGATCTTGTTTTTATGAGTCTCATGGACATAAAAACACTGCGATAAGGATGTTCCGGGTTGGCGTAGCTGATATCTTGTTTGAAATGGTTTATGTCGGCCCGGACAAGGTAAGGGTAACTAACCTTTACGTGCAGCAA
The DNA here is from genome assembly GCA_958510875.1 of Endomychus coccineus. Taxonomy (NCBI): domain Eukaryota; kingdom Metazoa; phylum Arthropoda; class Insecta; order Coleoptera; family Endomychidae; genus Endomychus; species Endomychus coccineus. The sequence continues at coordinate 48,800,117 of OY294067.1, forward strand.
TAGCGGATATACATCCAATGATTATATGTTGTAACCTCCAACTGGTGCATTTTCAACACGATTCCGTTTTTGACTAAAAATATGAATATTCTCGATATAATCCGTAACTAAATTCAGGAAATTATTCAATCGTCTAAGTGATTTAGAAATTAATAACATTCAGTTCGATGGCTCTCTAATTACAATTTGGTAACGTTTTCTAATTGCGGAAATACAATTCTTGAATGAAATTCAACTCACAATATTTACAACTCCATTTTCAATCTGCTACCGAGTCACAAAATCGTTGCAAAGCTCAGAATGAATGAAATTGTTTGAGCAAATAATTTTCCACATAACAGACAAATCAAGATCCTCTTAGACACATTTGGGAAGAAGGAAGTCTTGGAATTCATAAAGGAAACTGAGAACAACTTAAGAATTGGGAGACCCAATGACAATATGAGAAAAATTTAAAAGGTTGATCTTGAAGAAAACACAAATAATAATAATAATTGTTTATTGTTCATGTCAAAATAGAGAAAGTTACATCTTCAATTCAGCAGTAAATATAGATGGTTTAAGCTGAAGCAATTAAATATAATGAATTACTCATTAATAACAAAACAGTTTGCTCATTATTTTTCACAATAGTGCTATAATACATAATATAAATCTGCGCATATAGGCTGTATCAGACACCAATTCCTATCCAAACATATAATTCGACACATACAACGTGAGCCTGAAGGAAATGACAAAATTTAAGCCGGAAGAAATTCTAAGCTTTCTGAAGGATATGAAGCTCATCGACATGAGTAGGAACAACATTCATTATGATAATAATCTAAGATTGTTGTTCTCCAGCTGGATTCTATTGTTCTATAATTCGTTATAGGATTGAAGGGGCGCGTTTCTATAGATATTTCCCTGGTGTAAGGGATAATGAATGAATAACCAAGAATTCATTTCTTCAAAATGGATGCTGACGCCTAATACCTAATATGCACAGTCTTGTTGACCTGGGTCTTAATGGTTATGTAGAGGATTGTTATTTGGTTTATTACTTTGTGTGTTGGTACATTCATTTACCTACCATAATCAGAAAAACCCAGTCAATAATCCTTAGTTCAATAATAGTAATTTAAATTCAGATATTCTCAAGAAGCTAGTGTGGCATCCATCTCCCATTAATAAATAATCTTAATATTTATTAAGATCCTATTGGTGGATTCCGCATAAGGTTTCCACCACCTAAAGTTCAAATATTTGAATGAAATTGTGAAGTAAGACAGTATATTAGAGTCTTTCATCAACAAGCCTCTCTGAATCAAGTATCTTAATTTATAATTTGAAGATTCAGCAGCTTCACCTAAATATTTTTTGTTAGTGTAAATAGTAAGGTACAATAAACAATCAAACTGAAACATTTCAAGTTTCATTAACTATGAATGAAATAGTAGTATGTTATTTACATTCACGACTCTACCAACAAAACAGTAGGATGAAGATATAACAACCAAATGATCCAATATATGAAAGTTAATAACTCATTTGAAATCTCGATAAATAAGTATATATAAGCCTAGAACATTATAGGTTTTCATTCGCAAGAATCGCTGGATGTTGAACAGAAGAATAATTATTCTATGTCTTAGCCAACGTTTCGCGAATATATTTTCCGCTTCTTCAGAGCTGAATAATTAAAAGAAAAAATATCATCATAATCCACGAAAACACTAGAACAATCCACCTCAGTTATAAATATGGGTAAACTTACCTCAGGCATAATTAACGGTACATAGTACTTGTCTGTTTTGATATGCATTATGACAATGCTTCGTTGAAATGCTTAGACATGGATCAATACTAATAAAATATTCCATAGCGACTGGTCGTCTGCCGACCAACATTAAAGTTTGAATAAAATTTATCAGTAACGACAATGATAAGAGTAGGGATAGAAAAACATTCCCAATAAAACATATATACATTGAATTAGTATTCAGCAATAATAATTTCGCATTCACAGATACACTCTTTTTTCCCCTTCTTCCAGTTTTCCGGACGTTCTAAATAATGTTGTTGTATATTTTACTAAGATGTTCGATATCTGTATGTCTGTTTAATGCATTTCTGTGACGGTTATAATGGATCATTTCTCAAATCAACCTTCTGCGTTCAATGTCTTCATGATATAATATTTGTGTATTATATAAATTGAAACTATTACCCAGGCTATAGTGATGTTCGGATAATGCTGATCTTCCAGATAGTGATAAAACTCTACAGTCATTTCTATGTTGTTTCACTCTATTCTCAAATAACGGCCGTGCTTGTCCAATGTATAATTTCTCGCAGTTCGAGCATCAAATTTTGCCCACTACATTTGACTGTAACTCTTTAAGTAATTTGTCTTAATAATGATTCTTGACCTAATTATGAATTATATATAAAATTCTCGGGAAATAGGTCACACTTACACATATGCTCATTATTTTCGTCCTTACGTACGTTTCGGTCTCACAACCATCATCAGAAGACGTACCACTGTGATTCTTGGAGCTAGTTGTATCACCACAGGGCGTCCTCATCGCACTAATTTCAATTTTAAAAAATTTCGGCGACGTGGGTTCAGATAAGGAATGCTATTATCTTTTATATTTTCCAATGTGAAATGAATTCTACTGTGATAATTATTGACAATTATCATCACTTCTTCTTCATTGTTTCGGGATATGGCTGTTAAAATATCATCAACATGACAGAACAGAAAAACTCGATCTAATAAATAATTCATCAGTAAATTTGCTATACTGGCAAGGTTATCCATAGCTGTATGATTTAGCTGATCGAACTCGAGTCAAACAAGTAAATAAAAATTCACACTGGATTCATCAGTGGAATATCAGTCACTATTTCCAAACTTGGTCAAAATTCGCTGATAATTTCTAGGACTGATTCTTTAGGAAGCTTGGGAAAAGTGAAATAACAACAATAACTACATTCTGAATGCATTCAAAGTGATTATAGGTTTTCCTCTAATGTAGTCAAATATAAGAGGAAGGTGTCCAAAAAAACCGACTATAGAGTTCGGAATACTCAGTAGGACATCAATCTACTCACAGATGTATAACATTAGAACATGTAGGTTACTATATACAATTCTATTTATGGTATTTCACATAATAGAACAGGCGAACAGTGGAAACACAACTTGATCGTTCTGCTGATGAGCTATAAGACGACGAAACAGCTATTCAGATCTGAAAAGTCCCTGAACAATGAAACAGATGGCGCCACAATCGAAAATACCATGTGACATCTGTGATGTACCATGTTTAACTAGAACGCATTAAAATTTAAACATTATTTCTTGCGTGGAATAAACAATTGTGCTATAAATTGTTTCGTCATGCACCCTATTCACCAGATATGGTCCCCTGCGATGAGGTTATCGCTGAAACAAACGCCTATTTAGAAGGATTGCCGAAATCGTATTATTTGGAAGGGATCGAAAAGTTAGAAAAACGATGGACGATGTGTATCGGATTACAGATTATGTTGAGAAATAAAATAAGTTTTGAATTAATAAATCATTTCTTGTTTCATTTTTCAGGGACTTTTCCCCTTGCCCTTGTATATCTATTATATAATTACCTCATTAACTTTACCCACGGTCGTACATACAAGTCTGGGAACTCGAGGCTGTTTCCTATGTGAGAAGTGAGTCCCCTAAGCGTCTACTGTCGCGTAGTACCAAAAAAGGTGGCGCAGTAGTCGAAGAGTATTCTCTGACAACTGTCATTCTTGAGTTGTAAACACAAGGACTACCTGCGTTTTTAGAAACAAATTACGAAACCGTGCATTGTGCCGAAATGCAAAACGGGGTACAAAAATGTAAAGCAAGAAACTTCTGTTTTTAAAGTGCCGAAAGATGCGGAAATGCGAAAAAAGTGGATGCTCGCGATTCCGGAAAGAAATCGTTTTAACGAGGTCTTTTATGTGTGCGAAAAAGGGGAAGTTATTTTCAAGGTGAGTAATACATTTTGACAAGAGTAACAGTTCTATTCCTCTCTCAAATCAGAATAGTAAATATTGCCGTGTTTTAATTCTTAAACTGATCGTTGCTAAGAAATGTATGAGATGCTGCGGTGCAACCCACACAGAACTTGAGTATTTCTTAAATTTAAGTCGAACTTGCTAAAGCTATGCTTAAATTGTGAACGGTGCAAATGGGCATTAGTAACACTGCTTGCGATTCCGGAAAGAAATCGTTTTACCACTTCGATTCAAGCGCTATCCAGTGGCTGAGCGAGGGACTACGAGTTTGGCGACGCGTAAGAGACCCATGTCAAACATACGAGTTCCCAGACCTGTATGTACGACCGTGACTCTACCCTATTATCCGATTTCAATTATGCAATCCCAGCAAATTATTTCCCCATATATTCGAAGCGAAACGGCACTTGTTTTTGTCTCTATTTTGACTATAAATAAGTTCTTTCATCATTATTCATACATTGGTATCGTTTTAAAGATGACACGCTAGTTGTTATTTCGATATAATAATTTATCACAAAGTAACTGCTTCCTATATCGAAATTTTAATAATTCTTCAACCTTAATTTCTCAAATACAAACCGAGAAGCAATTTATTCAAGGAAAATCTATAATACTCTTGATTGAAACTTGGGAAACTTTTTACACATAACCAGAAAATTCATTATACTAATGCGAGTAAGGTTAATCTCAGAATATTTCTGAATGTTCTTGTGATATTCCATTTTACATCAAGAAATTACAAGGTCCATGCACGCTTCTCGTAAACTACAAGATAACAGTTTGGGCTATTCACCGCTAGATAACATCACCTTCTATATGAGCAGAACTAAATCTGGTCTCAACATCGCTACGAGATTGAAAACTGGCGAACGACCTATAATCACTACTGATGTTCGATGTAACTGAATTGTTCTTAACTAGGGCATAACTTACTTAAATCTAAGATTCGGCGATATTTTAATGAAAAGAAACAAAATTTAGAGCTTTATCGAAAGCTCCAATTTTAAAGCTGCTCAACATTCCTTCTCTGCGAGTATGTGAAATAAGACCACATGGTGACCATCAAATACTATTTTTAAGGACTTCAGTGAACTTTAACTTGGTAAACATCAAATTAATGTATACCCTAAATTCTAATTATTTCGGTATGTAAATACGTGTGTTTTTCCACGTGGATAGTCATATACGATGTCAAAGCTGGGGAATATTTTTGTGCTTATTACAGTGGAAATGAACAGGCAATTGACATCACTTAACGTACAAACAATTAACAAAGTTTATTTCAAGAGATAGAGTTAAGTTTTATGATGTGACAATTTAGAATAGCGAGCGGTTTCAACTGTATCTTTTCGGCTGTAGTTTCGCTGAAATTAGTGTGAGACATGTTGGACAATTTTATGAATTCAATTCCTTCCATTGTGAAAGTTATTTTTGATTGATAAAATACACTGGTTTGTTTTATAAACCCTTGATACATCTAGGAACTACTTCGGAAATTGCCAACGATTCTTATTACCAACGTGCTTTTACTTTTTTATTCTGTATGATTTAATCTCAGAATGCCTTCCAAGTGTTGTGTAACTAGTTGTTACTGTGTACATGAGAAGTGTAATCATGTCAGTGATTCTGATAATACTTATTATTCAATATTTGCTTTGCCACAAGACGAGAGCTTAGAACAAAAAAGGATTAGAGCAATTCATATTCTTTTGTTCCCAATACAGACAAGATAACAAAAGATGATCGATGTGTGCTTGTGTTTCCTAGATGTGTTTTACAATTTGTTGCATATCTATCATTTTTCCAAATCAACCTTTCCATTTGTCAAAAGAAGTTCTCAACCATAATAATACGTAAACATTGGCAAAAATCTACAGATTAAATTGTTTTGCAGGAGATACAATATTAAATATTCATCTGACTTTGGTTGGCTTGTAGGAAAAGGACATTTTTCATAGTGATTCTATTATCAGTCAAATTAATTAATTCAAGTCAATTTTCTGGAACTTGAATTTGTATTAAAGAGCCTGGAGTCTTAACCTTTCCAAATTACAACTATTTATCGTGATTAAAAAGTTTCTGATTATTAATTAATGTAATTTGAAAAGTTTTCAACATAGAATAAAATTCGGATACATAGCGCTCCGTCTGATAAAGTCAACCTGTGTTGGTAATATGTAGGAAAATACGATTTGTATTATCCAACTGATTCAATAACTGCGATGTTAAATTGATAATATATGAGGTTGAAATTAAATTGACATATTATTTTTTGATATTGATAAACTTGATTGTGATGCATATTGATTATCGATTAGTAAAACTTAGCAATATGCGTACTAAAATTAATTGTAATAAATATAAAATTCGAAATTGCCACTGATGTTAAATGAAGATTAGTTTGGGGGCGAGAGGCATTGCGTATCCGTGAGGATCCTTGTTAGAGATGAGTTAAATGTGATTCGAGAGAAACGGCATTGGTAAAATTGAAAAAATAACAAATTAAGTATAACATGATAAATAATTTGGGAATTAATTCGGTTTAAATTGTCAATTTTTTGGTAGAGCTGAATGATTTTAAATGAAGATTAGTTTGGGGGCGAGAGGCATGGCGTATCCGTGAGGATCCTTGTTAGAGATGAGTTAAATGTGATTTGAAAGAAACAGCATTGGTAAATTTTAAAAATAACAAATCAAGTATAACACAATGATAAATAATTTGGAAATTAATTCGGTTTGAATTGATTGTCAATTTTTTGGTAGAGCTGAATGATTTTAAATAAAGATTAGTTTGGAGGTGAGAGGCATAGCGTATCCGTGAGGATCCTTATTAGAGATGAGTTAAATGTGATTTGAGAGAAACGGCATTGGTAAAATTCGAAAGATAACAAATTAAGTATAACATAATAATAAATAATTTGGAAATTAATTCGTTTTAAATTGCCGGTTGTGAATGGAATAAGTTACAGCAAATTTGGTAATAAATCAATTAGTGGATAAAACATAATGATAAATAATTTGGAATAATTACAAATAATTTTCCAATGAATGTGAATGAAAAAACATTTACAAACACTTACATAATTCAGAACAAGGTGTTCACACGCGTGATTGAAATTCAAATCCCTACTTTTTCTCAGTCGATCACTTGTATATACTTCATTGGTGATTTCTTGCAATTCAGAATTCACACGGTAGAATAATGAAAATAATACTGACATGACAGTATTATATATTATTTGCAATATAAGAGTATCTGATAATAAGATTAACACCGACTTACAGGAAATGGTTCGGAGTCAGTTTTGTAATCATATAATACATCAAAATAAAATATCTGAGAAATTATAATAGGAATAAAAATGATCCACAATAATGAAGTAAAATATAGATTGGTAATAATTGAATTTAATGAAAAAAAAAACATTACATACATAATTTAAATCGTAAAAATGAAGTTCAAATTCCTAATTTTCCTCAGTTGCTCCCTTATATAAACTTTATTGATGAATTGTTGCAATTTGGAAATCACGCGGCAGAGCAATGCTGACATGACAGCATTATTTATTGTTTGTAATAAAAAATCATCCGAAAATGAGATTAATACCGACTGTCAGGAAATGGTTTAAAGTAAGTTTTTGATCAGATAATTCACTGAATGAAATATCTGGGAAATTGTAATAGGAATAAAAGTGATTTACAATAATGTCAATACACATTAAGAATAATTTAATTTGGTGAATAGCGGAATCGTCACAATATATAAATACATAAATAAAACATAGTGAAACGGAGGACTTATAAAGAAGAATGTAAATGTATACTCGTAGAATATTGTAAGTACTGAACTCATCACATTGGCCACTTAACAAAATTTCACATCATAGCCTCTAGTAGGCTAACATATCCATCAAACATCTGCTGTTGCTTAGCAGCTTCTTTTTAATTTTGAATCATTAATATTATCTAATTCCATCCATGGGATTCATTATTTTTAGTACAATATTTGCGAGGTGTTATCCAGGGAGATTGCTTAAGAACTAGGACAGATTAGATTAGTAAGATCCGAGGAGATTAACTCATTCTATAGATGTGAATGCTATCTAGTGAATTCTACATAGTATTATCTAATTTCTTTGTTACAGCGACCTTGTACATGTTTGTTCATGGCGCTGATGCGACACCATTTCAACGAGTCTGATGAAAAAAGCAATTTCAAACATTATTAACATTCCTGATGTGGGATTCTGAGCATCGTTCTCTCATTATTAATGTTCTCTTTATTTCAAATCAAATATCATTAGTTCATAATTGCACTTATATTACAAAAAAAAGTCGGTAAGTCACATATCATCAATTCATATTTGGTTGTCACAAGAATTAGTCACGACATCTATCTCAGTCAAAGGTACCTTATTTTATTATGTAAGCAGCCAAAAATTCGTGGATTTATTCAATGAACCTCCATTCTGGTGATGTAGTAGTTAAAGTAATAATGATTTTCGACCCAGGTATGAATAATATGTGAATTTTTGGAAAATAGGTCATTTTTCCGTTTCGGGCTCACGACTATCATCAGGAAACTTCTAAAACTGATTCACATCAACTAAAGCTTGGGATTTCTTGAACTAATTGTACTAAGCACTAAGCGCCTTTGTCGCAATCATTTCAATTAAACATATCTACGTCGCAACAACAAACAAAACACAAATAATGGAACTAGTAACACATTGACGTTCAAAATAAATTATAAAACACTACAGAGTAATTTTTCTATGATTCAAGACATATAACTCGGCGACGATGATAAGTACTCTCAAGACAAAATTTATTTGTGCATCCACAATGTTGAACAGGTGTGTTTAAAATTTTATGACTATTATAAAAAAGTTCTATACTATAATAGCATTATTAATTTATTGTATCAGTTTTCAACATATACATAATTTCAAACATTATAAAGAAATTCGTAGAAATTTGCAAGTGTTTAATTAATTAAATTTGTATAAACTTGACTCAATGACTGTACATCGGTTCTACTATTTACTGATCCATTATCATGTCTCATGTGAATCGTTTCCTTGATAGATCTTTTGAAATGATTGTTTTCTTTACCTAACATAATAACATTTTTATAGAGTTAATAATATAATATATGATATTATAATCAGAGCGAGATATTGATTTTGCTCACTAATCCATATCAGTACTGAATCTAATGAATTATTAACTCTCTATGGTCTTTCCTTTTGTGTTCAATAATCTCGACTAAAAGTAGGATATATTACACTCAAGGCTCGTAGTGATACGTGTCCTTAGAATCTTGATTGATCGGGTTACCCAGAGCGCCAACTGCTTTAGCCAAAAAAATGACATGGAATTTTCAACAGAGAATTTCCGGCACTACGAGGTGGATACATATTGATGATTATATCAGAGAAATAAAGACAAGTTTCAACTTAACAATTTGGTTGTAATCCTCTAGGGAATTATAATTGGAAAAAAATTAGTTAGATTAATAACATACTTACTTCATAAATAAACAAAGATCATTACTTAGGAAAATTGAAAGTGAAGCAACTTAGAATTCTGAATAATTTGATTAATTAAATTGGAATAATCAATTTTATGAAGCGAATTAATTTTTGAACCAAAGGTTCAAGTTTTTAAGAAGTTAATTGGTAGATGACAACAATTTTGGGTAGAGATCATAAACAACTGATCATGGAAATTTGGTTATTCCAACTAAAAAAAAATCTTACCGTCCTTGAAACTTGGATGAGCTTGGAGGATATGCTCTGCCAGGAATTTCCCTCTAAAACACGGCACGGGAAAAAGGATGGAAACGTCTCGAACATTTGAACCCTGACATATAGACAATAAGAGCAATATCTTGACCACAAGTTCAAGGGACAAATAACCAAATCCGCGAAAATAATGTATATAATCTCATAACTGATTATGTTATCTTCACAAATTGTATATTCAAAATTATTAAAAAAATTGACGTCTTGGAAAAAACTAGTGAAAAAGAATATTAAAATCTGAATATTCCGATTATAGTTCACTTATTGAAGTTATGACAATTTGTACTTCAAATAATATGGAAAAATAGTAGTCTTGAAGAGAATGAGTGAATTATTATAGAAATCTGCAAGAGAATAATCAGATAATGGTTTACTGAATATAGTAGAATGAAATCGGGATCCTAGTTTCTGAAAGAAAAATCTTTTCAAGCAATATCAGAAGGTTTACTCCCATAAATCAGTAAATGAGAATTTCGGCTATATTCAAGTTCAACCATATCAATAGTTAATCCGATGCCTCACTGAGACTAGCCTGAAGAGACATATTCATTACAAATTTATTATGAGGAATGTCAAAGGAGGGTGATACGGAATACTATGTAACCACGTGGAGCATTGCTAGGTTAAGCAATCCTTAAAGAACGATATAAGCCATTCTGACAATGACCTTGACAAATTTGATACGGATTACAACAAAGGAACAAGAGAAAGAATGATTTTCTAATTTAGATCCAAGCAAGAAAAAGCTATCCTGTCTGGCCACGCAAATGAGTCGATATTCCTATAATTATTGAAAAATGTCATCGGTCACGATCACGACTACTACAAGGTTTAGATATTATCGGATTCACTGTCGGTAATAAATCTTTCAATTAATTCAATCATTAAATGATAAAAGAATGAAAATAATTCGACTCACCGCATGTTCGGTCCAACACAAGATGAAGCCTGTACATTTTCTTTTTCTAGTATCCTTTCTCATCGCGTGTCGCGAAACTTCTCGCGAGTTTCGGGAATTAGTAAAATATTCGATTTTTGTCATTATATCACAGATGTTAGGCATAATCTGTTTCCAAGTTTAATTATATATAATTCCGAGCCAAAACCATTGTTAACATTATTCAAACAATTAGAAACTCAGTAACGTATAGAACGTTACAGCTTATAATGCGGAGTAAGAACTAAAAAGGTAGAAGAATAAAATGAAATTAAAAGTGAAATATGTAACAACGTAACAAATGAGAAGAATACAGAAAAAGCGAAAATAGGAATGGCAGAAAATCATTCTAACTATCATACAAACAAGACAAAAGAGTTCTATTATTCTATTGGTTTCCCTTCATTCGTAGTTAGTATTTTTTACTTTCAAGAGCATTTTTTACTCTAATACTATAATACCAATGAAATTATGCATTGCTTTCTTATGTTTGTGGGTTGTGGACTATTTTCTTCCCGAAACGGCTGCATATGTGTTCACATATACTTCCAAACGGAAGTGTGCCTCATCGCTAAGCAGAATGTTTCTAATAAAATAAACATACAATCATTGGTTTTCCAAGGCGCAGTTAACTGAGGTACTAAGTTCCTGAGTCTATTGACTCGAACAGTGATGTCGTCTCACTCCCACCACTCACTTTCAGTAAATTTGAAAGCTTCAATATTGACCTTCATCGCCCTACAAGATAAGGGCTAGAAAAAGATCCATTCTTTATAAATTTCATTTGATTTCTCTCTTATAATGAATATCTGAGAGCTTTCAATGCGTAGGTGATATATTCTTGGAACATTCGAGAATGTAATGAGATAGATTCGCACGTATTATTATTATTATTATCTTACGTACATGGAAATAACGACCAATTTGAAATACGAATTTGTAGCTACAACAGGAGAGGTAGGATTTTGACGTAACATTATCGGGGTCAATTGAACTTCTTGCCTTTGTGAGGATGCAGATGCAGATCTTTCTTTGAAATCAGCTGCAAACTGCTCATCGAAATGGTCAGTTGCTGCGAAAGGCGACGAATCGTTGTGCCTGGATTCTTACTTACACTACTTGCAGTCTTTAATGAAAAGCTTCATGATTTCTCTTTAGAAGGCTAGCCAGTTTGATCGAATGTTGTCGACGTAGTACAATTTAGTGCATTTAAACGCACTCCACCAAACGTTCACCTAAGTTGAAATATGAGTTTTCACTTTTAAAATCTGCTGTTCGTTGGTGTAGCGTTCCATGATTATACTAATCGCGATACGTCTACTTGACAGTTGAGTTTTCATTCTCGAATGGAAGAAAATATACCATGAAGTTCAAATCTTGCAGTCAGTTCGAAACATGTCATCATTTCTTTGTTTACTATTATATGTGTAGATTCTTGAGAAATAGGTCACATTAACACATATGTCAACTACGTACGTTCGAAAACTAATTCACATCAACTACATATTCATATATTTTAATGTGTTAAAATTTCAAATATTTGTATTTCGATCAGACGATATTTAAATACGGTATTTGAATACCGTCCGAATATGGCGTAGTAACGTTGGAACTCGAGTAACGGGAGTTACAAATAAAAGTGATATCAACATAGTAATGTTCAATTTTACAATATGAATCATCGTTATCGTCTATCTATTAATAATTCATTGATTGTACATTCAACTATTTGTGGAAAGCTTTTCAAGATCAATATTGAGCGTAGATATTAGTTAGCATGCAATCTTCAATGCATTGGTCTCTTACTTTGACTGTGTAACATTGAATATTCATTCATCCTTGTTTTATCGATAACTGATACTTAAACGATAATTAAGCCTTTGCCTTCATTAGATTTGACTGGGGTAGAAGACATGAATGCAAATTTGATAGAACAAATTGTTTTTCAGCTATCTCAAATAATATATATTCATTCCACGCATCGGTTGAACAAAATTCTTGGTGAATTTACATGTTATAAATGCCTTAGCTCTTGAATTGATAACTGGTGTTCTACATGGTCTTGTTTTGACCCTCTGATGTTGAATCATTTCATTAATAATTTTACTGGAATGTCTGATCTATGTGTAGAGATCACAAACAACTGATCATGAAAATTTAATTATTCCAAGTTAAAGAAATGTTACCGTCCTTGAAACTTGGATGAGCTTGGAGGAAGTGTTCTGCCAGTAATTTCCCTCTACAACACGGCACGGGAAAAAGATGGATACGTCTCGATCGTTTGAAAGGAGCAATACGAGCAATACCTTGGCCACAAGTTCGAGGGACAAATAACTAAAACAGCAGGAGTTTCAATATAATCTCAGAACTGATTATATTATCTTCCTAAATCGTATATTCAAAATTATTAAGAGATTGGAGTCTTGAAGAGAATTAGTGAGAAACAATATTCATATCTGGAAGAGAATATTTGGATGATAGTTTACCTATTGATGTTATGACAATTTATACTTCAAATTATATAGATAAAAATGGTAGTATTAGAGAGAATGATTGAATTAATATAGAAACCTGCAAAACAACAATTAGATAATAGCGTACTGAATATAGTAGACCGAAATCGGATCCTAGTTTCTGAATGAATGATCTGTTCAAGAAATATCAGAAGGCTTACTCCCATAAAGCAGTAAATGAGAATTTCGGCTTTATTTAATTTCACCCAGATCAATAATTATTCCGTTATCTCACCGAGACTAGCCTTAAGAATCATATCCACTACAGATTTATCATGAAGACTGTCAAAGGAGAGAGTTACGGGATACTATGTAACCACGTGGATCATTGCTAGGTTGAACAAGCCTTAAAGAATGGTATAAACTATTCTGACAATTAACTTGACGAATTACATACGGATCAAAGACAAGAGAAAGAATATAATTAAATGTTTATCTCATTTAGATCCAAGCAAGAAAAAGCGATCTTGTGTGGTCACGACGATGAGTCGATATTTTCTTGTTATTGTTATTCACTCTTGCTTTATCGATAACTGATACTATAATCAAACATTTGCCTTCATCAGATTTGACTAGGGCAGACAGAAGACATGAATGCAAATTTGATAGAACAAATTGTTCTTTAGCTATCTCAAATAATGTATATTTATTCAGCGCGTCGGTTGAACCAGAATAGAACTATGTAATCTTATTCCATTCAAACTATTGGTGAATTTACATGTTATAAACGCCTAAACTCTCGAATTGATAACTGGTGTTCCACATGGACTAGTCTTGGGCCCTCAGCTCTTTATACATTTCATTGACGATTTTACCGGATTGCATGTTCTATGCGGATATTATGCAGTTTCACTTAAAGACTAGATCTATAACAAACGCTATCTTATCACAAGAGAGTCTGTAGGTCTCATATAATAAAAGCTAGTCACCTCTGTAGTTTTCATACAACATTGATAACATCCCTCTGCCTCAAGCATGCAAGATCAAATATTTTGAAGTTATTTTTGATTCACCATTATGGTCCTTTGATGCTTATTTAGAAAATAATTGCTCTACGACATACAGAGCATTGTGCTCCATATTCCGTAACAGCTAAATCCTAAATCCTAAATATTTAATTTTATCATTCAACATCCTTATTCGTCTTCAGTTTAAGCATGCTAACACTGTGTGACCTCCTTCTACTGTTGGTGTCATTGTTAAGATTGCCGCGTATTGATAAAATGTCTCCTAATGATGTTTATTCCATTAGATCATATTCTCAAGATTCACAGCTTTAAAGATTTGGTATTTTCAGCATGGAGAAACGGCGTCAAATATTGGCTGTGTTATTCATATATTAGATGGTATGATGGATAATCCATACTTACTTCACTTCCTAAGTTTTCGGACACCTGAAAACAAGGCATCCCATAACTATTCGTTTTCAGATCCATCTCACACGATTTGTGTTTTATTTTCCAATACATCAGATTTCCCACTTTTACGTCCAGATGCAGAGCTCTCATGCTGAATCACTAAAGTTCATTGTATTTCCATCTGTCTTGTATGTTTTTTAGTATTTTTTATTATTTAGATTATTTTCATCTTCCTGTCTTGCTCTTGAAGTCTGAATTGTTAATATTCAAGTTTGCTTGTAAATTCGTAAGTTTCGAAACTCAATTTAGGTTCTTACTGTATTTCGGGTGTAGTAATGAATAACAAAAAATAATAGAAATTATAAATAAGCAAATTGTTTAATTTGGGGTTGGCAGAATATCTTGGAAGATAGGTTCGTTAAACAAATGCTTCAGCTGATTTTTTATAATCTTTCTTACTATTACGGAAATATGTATTAGGTTATTTTAATATTTCATTTAGTAGTAAAAAACTGTTTTGCCATTTTAAGGGTTATAATGATGGAATTCATCTGAACCCAACAATATTTGATTTTCAGACTACTCTATTCTGAGCAAATATGTAGAATTTGGATCGTTGACAGCATTAGCCAATAAATAGCTTGAAACCTTGGAAACCCTTCCCTAGCAAAGTTGTTGTCATGAGACAATCAAAGATGAAAATTTCTCATTTCAAACACGCAATTCCTCCCTATTTGTTAAGTTATTGTACTTTTGATGGAAATGTATGTCTTGTAGCTGTTTTACTTCTCAAATCATTTTTCCTAAGACATTCCACTGACTGGAATTTGAACTGTATCAACATTCATAGAAATCATGACAACATGTAGAGGCAGGGTCAGGGATAATTGCATGTTTGAAAACATGAATCGAAATCTCCAGTCGTCAGTTCTTATCATTCACATCTGATGAGACTGGAGCTGCGGTTGCAGAAGGATGGGAAGAGTATCAGGTTGTATAGTTAATAAGTGGAATATTACTCTATAGACTGACATAAACATACTACATTCGTTATCTGAAGTGATAAAAGCGAAGGTTTCTCTTATGAAAGCATATAGTGAATTTTCAAATGCAGTAGCAGAGCTTCATTATTTCATACTGCTGGCTAATGTGAGTCTACAGCAATTAAAACCAGAAGGGCTCCAAGTTATGGACGATATTACACCTGGTGCACACAAATGCAAACGATTCCAAAATGAATTAATTATTTAACATTAACATCACAACAAGAAGAGTATTTCCACTTGGAACTATTATGCAGTACCATCACACCAAAAAATTATAATTGCTTTGCATTTTTGTGACATATTCTATATATCTGATATTTACAGTTACACTCACAGTTGACTCTATGAATGAAATTGACATTAGAGTGTTCGGATAGTAATGTGGAGGCTGCACCAGCCAGTATAGTGCAAACCATTTTCATTCTAATAAGAAGCAGTCTGCAAAATTATGTCATCACGTCCAATTCTTCCAGCTTGATGGAGTAAGGGAACAGGTTGCGGTTCTTGTGATTCTATTTCATATCCAGCCAATATCTCTTTTTTTGAACAATCATTAATTTTGGAACTATTAATCAGTCTAAATTGCAGAGTAACTGAGGAGGCATAAATGGTTCAAATGGTATCTGGTATAAAGAAAGGGAAAAGGCTCATATTTTTTTCCTCTATGAGATTGTTTAACACTTTTTTAATAAGGGAAGGTTGGGGGTTTTTACATTTTATCTTAAATCTCAATGTGAACAGCACCGGACTGGACCATCAGGCAATGCTAGGATAGGGCCAAGCACCAATTAATATCTAGGCACAAGATTTGCAAATTGGCAATGCCAACCACCAACCAGGCCGATTTCCTGGACCGAATGCCAACGCGTCGCGGAAAATATATCCCAGTTTTTTATCTTCATTTATAAACAGCTTAACGCTTTGTGATTGACTCTAGTATACCATGGACTCTAGCGATGTATAAGAAGAGGTGTTAAAGTCATGAAAATCAATGCAAAAAATTTGAATAAATGACCCTATCATCCTGTAAGAAGCCATATTTTATTCAAGTGTTTGGGTTGAATCTTCATATTTTCAAACCAGAATTCTCCAGTTTATATGTACATTAATTTATGAATCGAGGTGCTTTTAATGAACCACCTTGTAACTCAGTGAAGAGCCATATTTTATTTAAGTGTCATGGGATAAAAATTCATAATTTCAAGCCAGGATTCTCCAGTTCATATGTACAATCATCAATGAATCACCCTGTATATATGACTATTTCTCCTAATTTTGAGGGTAAATTAGTATTTCCAGAATTGGGAAACTCTTTCTACTTATTCGGACTACTAGAAGAATAGATAGTTAGAACTTCTGGTATTCTAAAAAATGAAAGTAGCTCTGGCTGTGATGAAATACCTCTATCAATTTCAAAGGAGACAATTACGATCATAGTAAGTACATTTTGAACAGTTGTTTCAGATGTGAGGTATTTCCTCACTCTCTGGAAACCGCGTTGATGATATCACTCTGAAAATAGTTATCCAGAAGATCTAGGGAACTACTGCCTTCTTTGTTCCCCACATCGTATGAGGAGCATCATATTGATGGATTATTTTCACAAAATACAAGATTTTCAGTGAGAGTCAACATGATTTTATTAAGGACCATAAATCGGAAATAGCATTTTCCAAATTCATTGAATCGATTATAACATCCTTGGAAAATGAAGAAATTCCAGCGGACTTTTTCTTGATCTCTCAAGACTTTTGACACGGTTGATCATAAAATCCTCCTTGCAAAACTGGAGAAATACGGAGTCAGAGATAAACAATTAGCCTTGATGTAAAACTATTCATATCTGGGGAATTGTCACTACAAATGGGAGTTCCTAAAGGTAGAATAAATGGCCCACTTCTGTTCTTAATCTATATCAATGATCTACTTGAAGTTATTGCTGATGCTAGTAACATTAAAGTATCTGCAAATCACTTTTCTCTTCTCGAAATTGGAATTGCCTGTGCGCTCTCAAAGATTGAACATTGGTGTATGTATAACAAACTCACATTGAACAAAAGTAAGACAAGCTGCATCATCTTTAAGTCGAGCCATAGTAGACTACAAATACCAGAAGTATTAAAGGCAAATAATGACATTTTGGAAATGAGGGATCATTCGAAATGTCTTGGAATAAATATAGATAAAAACTTCAACTGGTGCGAAGAAATCGAACAACGATGTGAAGGCTGAGTTCTATCATTAATACTTTACGTGTCATGAAACCACAACTTGAGGACAATATAATAAAAGTGTTTCATTATGCCAACTTCCAATCTCTGTTGGGTTTTGGGGTAATTTTTCGGGGTAACAGCTACCAGGTTGAGATGATATTCAGGCAGCAACAAAGAGCCATACGAATAATCTTTGGATTAGGGTTTAAACAAAGTTGCAGAGGTTAGCTCAAGAAAAACAACTTGCTAACTGTTATTGGGTTATATGTTCATCAATCCCTTCTTTTTACTTCCAAACATAGAAGATTCTTTGCAGATTCCAAAAAATTTTTCAATTATAACAAACGTAACATTTCATGTATATATTCAATTCAGCTTACACTAACAGAGAACAATTGTCCCTATATGTACATAAAATATTTTATTCAAGTGTTATGGATTGAATTTTCATATTTCCAACCCAGGATTCTGCAGTTAACATTTGTACAATCATCAATGAATCACCCTGTATATATAAAAGACTTAGAAAGGGACGGGCAATGATCGAAGTACGTAACATTTTCTCTAGTCAGATATTTCTAACATAATTATGTTACAATATTGATTGAAAGAATCCATGGTTAGAACAAGTTTTAACCAATTGATTCTTGCCACCATTTTTGTAAATATTCATATTACTCCACGAATATATGTTGGTCCTGGAATGAGCCCAAAATCTTGGTAGGGTGCTTTAAAATTAGAGAAAGGTAAAGTAGACTGAAAAATAATTAGAAAAGTTTCAAGGTCCACCAACTTATTTAATTATGAGTTATTGCATAAATGTAACATAAACATTAGCCCACTCGTACATGAGAAATAACATTGACGCAGTATGAAGAGGAACTAGATTATTTTTCCCTTTGTTATGGAACCTTTGACGTTTCCCTAATTTTTCAACCAATATTGATAAAAGCTTCGGCAGCTCATCTCGTTACCTGGTAGCCTAATGCCCCTCGAGGGTAATCACATTTAGACGGTGTCATGAAACGATTGCTCGGTTGAGTTGGAGTTCCATTCATCCCCATTCTCGAGCCAGATCGATTCGTAAAAGTTTAATAACTTCATTCCTACATCTGAATCACTTTTGTTATTATGGAATATGTCTGCGAAATGTGGATTCCTGCATTCACACTTTATTCCATGAGAAAAAATAACTAGTGTAATAAATGATGGACATACATAAATTTGGCAACAAGATACACATTAAATTAATCAATATGTGATTCAAACATAACAAGGAATACATGTAAATTATTGTTGCCGGTATTGTGCTGCTTTGATATTGGTTTGGAACCGGCTACGTACCCGGTTTTCTGAGAATAACGCAACCACGTGCTTCGATTTAAAGTAATTAGGATTCAGTGTCGAATCAGTTCCAAATTTGGCAGACTTTTATCCAATGTCAAATTCGTAATCAGCGACCAAAAAAAAAAACCTTTTTCCTTGATTTTTTCGAAATTTTCAAACCATATTTTTTTAGCATTACTTGTAATTCTGACAATTTAATATTGATATTGAAAACATGAACGTAAATCAACACGACACTAGAAAAATTCATATTAAAATGTTCCTCGTTTTTCCGAAAAATGATATTGTTGAACATTTTGAATATCAAATTCGTAATCAGCTATCAAAAAAACCTAGTGACCTATCATACGATAATTTCAATGACAAGTTTCCCAGTTTTCCGTACATTTTCTCGATTTTATGATATTTCGGATCGAAATACGCGGAAACTCTATTACGTAAAAAACGCTAAAAACCAAAAATCCTATATTAATAATCCTCTAAGCTTATAAATGACCGAGCACAGGAATTCTTTGCTACACATACCGATAAATATATTCATAGTTGAAATTATGTATTTTAATTGTTTAAGAATATTGTCTGAAGACTCGAGTAACGGAAGTTACTAATAAAAGTGATATCAACATAGTAGTGTTTAATTTTACAATATGAATTTACATCAACCTCCTATGGTTTCTCCAGTCGCCCAACATCAAGATCTACCTCCGTTATGATCTCTTACAAGTTAGAAATTCAGAAAAGCTGACTTTTGTAATGTTAATATTAAAGCAGACTCTATTGAGTGGTGTAAATTACTAAGCGATAATGATTAGGACCTAGATGCTCAACAGTGACAAATATTATTTAATAAAATAAATTCATTGCGGATGCGCCATTGAAGTGTGCTCAAGTTAGTTTGAAAATAGGGTACAACCCACATTTTCAGAAATTCATCAAAAAACGTTTGCCCAGGGACTATACAATAGTTTCTGAAATAGCTGACACTTGTTTTGCATATAGAAAATTAATATTTTTTACGATATTTGATTTGAAATTTCGAGTTGACTAATTCGTATGTTATCTTATATTTTTGGGTGCTCTAAACACGAGAAAAATAGTTAAAAAAATTTCTGGAGTGCCGCTATGAAAGTTATGTCCATTTTCTTGCGGAAAAATTGGAAATGTTCAGGGTTTTTCATATATTTGAATTAATTTTGAAATAAAGCATCCAATTAAAAATAACCCATGGATCACAGTCATAGAAAATTTGAATACGCGTCGAATGAAACAAGGCAGAAGTGATTTGAAGGTTATGGACCCGAGATAAGGCCCATTTTGTGATTTTTCTACAATTTACAAAAAAATTTGTTTGCGTGAAAAGTTGGCTTTTTTATTCTTCTTTTCACTGGATTTTTTTGTCGCCAAAATTTGAATTTCGCGAAAAACCGTAAAATTATGATTGCACGCTGAAAAATGCATATTTTGACTCGAAACGAAATAGATTTATAGATTTTAACAAATGTTATCTAAAATAACCATCAAATCACATTTTGCTATGAATGCCGAATTTTGTCGGGGTTTTGGAAATGTTTGACCTTCGAAAATTGGAGATATTTTGAGGTTAGAACATTCTAAAAACACAAATTCGAGATACTGTTAGAGTTCTCCATTGCGCGTAATTTGAGCTGTTGTAGATCAATTTTTCTTCAGTAGAAGCCTAGAACGTGTTTGGGCCTGTAGCGGACCCAATTTTTGACCCTCCGTAAAAATCCAGAATTCAATGGAAAGTAGATGACTTTCTCTATCTCTAATTCCAAAAGTATGAACTCTTAGCCAGATGAAGAATGATAGTTCAAATTTCCGCCAAAATTTGGGATTTATAGCAAAATGCGATTTGATTGTTATTTTAGGTAATATTTGTCAAAATCTACAAAATGCATGTTTTGAGTCAAAATATGCATTTTTCGGTGTGCAATCGTAATTTTATTGTTTTTCGCGAAATTCAAATTTTGGAGACAAAAAACATCCAGTGGAAAGTAGGATAAAAATGCCAACTTTCCACGTAAACTAAATATCTTTACGATCTTTTTTGTATTTAAAAAAAATTATTTGTAAACCAAAAGCAATTATAGGATGGGCCCTATCTTGGGCACATAACCTTCAAATCACTTGTATTTTTTTGATTAGAGGCTTTATTTCAAAATTAATATAAATAAATGAAAAAATCTGGAAAATTTCCAATTTTCTCCGACAAAATGGCCATAACCTTTCTAGCGGCATTATATGAAAAAATAAAAGTGCTTTATATTCATTAATCTGTAAAAAAAAGAATTTGATCACATTCCAGCCAATTCAAATTTTGCCGGATTCTCAGGGGATTCGGTCGACCGTGCGACTGGACTAATATTGCTCGTAAATTCAAATTCGACAAATAAGATATTTTTTCAGTCAATGAACGTTATATTTGAAATAAAATAATTAATATTAGTGAATTGCTGAAGCTGGAGCCAATTAATTGGTCCATCCTAATTTCGCAAGGCTACTCCTTGCTGTCTATATCATTCCGTGTCGTAGAATAGCTCGCGAAACTTATTGATGTTACATTTATCCTGAAAGCAACGTAATGACTCGACAGTTTTCTGTTCGAATTAAGTTAGACCTGGAAGTTAAGATTGCATTGCAGATTTCTTTGATAAATTACAGTTTCAGTTCCTGAAAGCGGCAATGATGGATGTGGCTCTTCCTGAAATTTTACCTATATCTTAATGGAAAACCCATATAACATTATGAATTATGCAACGTCATAGTATAGTATGGTCGACAATTATTGTATAAACCCTTCCTCTATTTTGTTGCAAATTAGCAACACCGTAGTGTTCTACAATGAATTAGCGAATTGTCTCTTTTTCATCTATTGGCATTTTTGCATCGTGCCATAAAATTTGTGTGAGAAATTGAAAAATGGGGCAAATTACCATAATCTGATATACGCTGAGGTTTTAAGTATGCAATGACTCTTGTCGTTATGTAAACTCAGATGATGTATGAGATTGCTATGTAAAAGGGTTTCAAGAACTCAAACACAAATTTCTGTTCTATAAAGGGTGTACTGAAAAGATTGGTCATTCATTTGATCACAATATCTAGGGAAGAAAATAAGTCGACTTAAAATAACTTACCTACATGTAAAAGGGATTTTTTTGAGATTTGGTACTTTTTTTTCCGACTTAAGGTTTGAAAATACAGAAAGTTAGGAAGTTACGAACAAAATAGTGGCTGGAAACCTCCAATGAAGTAAAAGGGCTTAATTTATATATATATATATATATATATATATATATATATATATATATATATATATATATATATATATATATATATATATATATATATATATATATATATATATATATATAAATTCGCTGTGGTTTTCTTTTGCTGGTTTATCTAAAGTAAGTTGTGGGTTCTCTTAGGTTTTTCAGCAGTTTTAAATGAATTATCTCAATGAAACAATCTTTTCATTCGACGCGTTTCGGCTTTCGCCTTCTTCAGGAATTTATTCATTGTTTACATTATGAAGTGAGTTGATTTTACGGAAGCACACACTCATCATGGCTTTGAAATTCAGACTGAATTTCAAAGCCATGATGAGTGTGTGCTTCCGTAAAATCAACTCACTTCATAATGTAAACAATGAATAAATTCCTGAAGAAGGCGAAAGCCGAAACGCGTCGAATGAAAAGATTGTTTCATTGAGATAATTCATTTAAAACTGCTGAAAAACCTAAGAGAACCCACAACTTACTTTATATATATATATATATATATATATATATATATATATATATACGATTTTTCGTGTTTTTCCGGGAATTAACACTTATATCTTCGAAAATAAGCATTTTAGAAGGAAAAGTTTCGAACAAAAGTTGTTCAGCATTAAATTTTACATAGGAATTGACTATTTGGAATTCAATTTTCATCGAATTTTCCAAGCGTTGGAAGGGAAAACAAAATATTTTCGAATAAGAACTATATATGAGAAAAAATTGCATTTGGCTGGTAAATATGGTATGATAATTTTACATTGGGGTACATATCGTTACTGTAGATGATTATAATTAAGAATTTTCCAATATTTGCCCTAATTTTCCGGGTTAGGAACATTTTTTTTTTTTCAATCTTAGTGTATGATATGTCGATTTTTAGGTTTTATAGAGCTCTGATAACGTTTTTTCAGTTCATTTTGTCGTGAAAAGTCATTGAAAACGTACATTCGGAAAATGGGAAACTTTTTTTTTTGTGATTATGGCGTGTGACAGATCAATTCTAATGTTTTTTTAGGGTCGGAAAACGTTTTTTTAGTTAATTTTGTCACGAAATTCGATTGTTTCCGTTAGTATGTAGAGCAATAAGAAAAAACAAATTATATAAAATTATGAAAAAAATTAAAAAAATTCTTGATCTCCCGCGCGTTTAAAATTTTCGATCGAGCACCACTGCGTAAAATCTTTCGATGCGCTGGTCGTATGTAGCACCACTGCAATGAATTTGTGCGCAAGCGTTCAATCATATGATTCCCAAAATAACGCCACATGTGCTCTGTTATTGTATACGTTAAACGTTATTATAAAATATTTACAGCAGAGCTGTTGTGTATTCCGTGTAAACAATTATTTTAATGATATATTTGATTAAAAAATCGTTTAAGTGAAAAACAATTCGATTCTAACAACCTCGTTTTTAATATTAAATTGTTTAAATTAAAATTTTCGGAGATATATTTTCAATGATTTTTCACGATGAAACAAAGTAAGAAAACATTTTCAGAACTCTAAAAAATATAAGAATTGATCTTTCACACGCCATAATAAAAAAAAAAAGTTTTCCATTTTTCGAATGTACGTTTTCAATAACTTTTCACGACAAAATGAACTGAAAAATCGAATTTTGTTATTTATTTTATTTTCGAAGATATAAGTGTTCTTTCCCAGAAAAACACGGAAAATCGTATATATATATATAAATTAAGACATTTTCCTTCATTGGAGGTTTTCAGCCACTATTTTATTCGTAATTTACGGAAAATTTCCTAACTTTCTGTATTTTCAAACCTTAAGTCGGAAAAAAAAGTACGACCAATCCATAAAAGACTGTACTATACTATTTGCTTGTAAAAACCTGAATTTAGAAGATACAGCAACCTTTTAAATGGCCAGTTAACTATATGCAATGCCTACATTTTCAACATAAATATGACATTCATTGCTTTTTTGACACCCATTTACAGCTTTTTGTAAACATGGAAAAAAGTGAATTTCGCCTCTTGATTAAACATTATTTCTTACGCAAACCGAAGCATCGCTTGTTAAATAAACATTATGGGGACTTCACCATCGATTGAAACGATTCACAAGTGTTGTACTCATTTTCGTTGTGGTAGTATGACCACAAACGACGCCAGACATTCTGATCGTCCAATTGAAGTTACAACGCCAGAAATCGTCGATAAAATCCATGGTATGATATTGGATGGTGCACGAGTTTGCTGAGGCTATGAACATCTCAACCGAATGGGCAAGGAACATTTTGCATGAAGTTTCGAATATGAGAGAGCTATCTGCCTGATGAGAGCCACTTTTGCTCTCTGTTGACATCAAACGCGACCGTGTGGCAACTTAAAAGGGGTGTTTGGCGATGTTTAACCTCGATAAGTAGGACTTTTTGCGTCGTTTCGTAACCGTGGACGAAACATGGATCCATCACAACACATCAGAGACTAAAGAACAGTCGAAACAGTGGACTTGTCTTGGCGAATCGAAGCCGAAAAGGCTAAAGTGGGTTTATTGACCAACAAAGTCATGGCGACAGTTTTTTGGGATGCACACGGTATCGTCCACATCGATTACTTTGAAAATTGCGAAACGATCACTGGCGTATATTATGCTGTTGCTGTTGAATCGATTCGATGCCGATTCGAAGTGGAAGCGACCGCATTTGGCGAAGAAGAAAGTGCTCTCCCACCAGGAGAACGCACAGGCGCACAGATTCATAGTCTCAATGGAAAAATTGCATGAATTGCGCTACGAACGGGTTCGTCATCTACCATACTTTTCAGATTTGGCCCGCTGAGATCTTATCCATTTCCTTGAAGAAATGGCTCGGCGAAAAGAGATTCGGCTCCTACGATGAGTTCATCGCTGAAACAAACGCCTGTTTTGAAGAATTGTCGAAATCATTTGAAACGGATTGAAAAATTGGAAAAACGTTGGACATAGTGACAAATAAAATATGTTTTGACCAAATAAATCATTTCTAGTTTCACTTTTCACCTTGCCCTAGTATAACCAATAACATAAAAGATACAATAATTCCATTCAACAATTGCTTTTAATTCTTTTTCACTGTCTATTCTAACTGAATCCAGACTAGGTAAAATAATTATTCGTACCTGAAGAAACGAGCAGGCGCTGCTTGATTATTGCCATTGTTGACAGTGCTTTGGCGAAATGTTATTGTGTTTTGCTGGTTAACGAATGGAAATTGAAACTTGCCTGGCTGGCTGGTGGAAAGCACTTGTCCAAAACACACTGAAACTTGAAAAATTCGTCACCATCAGATTAATTTTAAGGTAAACGTTTGGGCTGGAATTGTCAATAATTATTTAGTAGGCTCCGTGTTTCTCACCATCAATTTAAACGGAGAAAATCATTTTTACAAAATAATTTGCCAGTATACTTGGATGATATGCCGTTAGTAATCAGACGAATTACGTGCTTGTCGCAAGATGGTGCTCCACCTAATTTTAGTGACGAAGTTACGGCGTTTCTATTTCGATAATTCTCACCATGTTGGTTAGGAAGAGGGCCCGATACACCAATTGATTGTCCACCGTGCGACTCAGATCTTAACACAGTAGATTTTTGTTTTTGGAAAAATATGAAAAAAAAGATTATTTCTTGAAAATCATCAGTGAAGAACAATTGAGAAACCGAAATCTGCAAGCTATCGACCAATTTTGGCAAAAACATTTAGTTTTTCAGAAGTATACGGTTTTCATTGCTGAAGCGATGTAGAAAATGTATACAGGAGGAGGTCATTTTGAACACTTATAGAATTGAATTATTGTAAATTTCATGTTATTAGTTGTAATCTAGCTTTTGAAATTTGTGAAAATATTGGATTTGAATTCAATATTCTTAACTTGATATTTAAAAGGTGGCTGTTTCTTAACTAAGAATTTCACAAACAAATAATAGTAGATGAAAAGTTTCAAAATAAATGTTCCAGTGGTGTTTCATTTCTAATCAAATTTTATATTAAAAAACAGTGAGGGGGTCAAAAGGGGTGATGATAAGTTAGCTTGAATCGACTTACTTCCATCCCTTGATATTGTGATCAAATTTCATGCAATCTTTCTTGGGAAATCTTTCATTTTATTGTTTCAGAATTATGAAATATATTACTCGGATAGGGAAAGTTATTTTATTTAGCCCTATCAGAAAGAGATACGTGAGTATGGGAGCCAATATCAGATTCTACTTGTTTCATTCACATGAAATGCCAATCTTCGATAAAAGTCCATAAAACGCATTCTGAAAATGAATTTTGCTCCATTCCTTCGTGAACAACATATAAAGCTGAGAATGTTTGATAGTGAAATCCCGTATTGTGTGCACTATTCATGAAAAAATGTACATTTATTCTGCTTCAACTGCGTTAGAATACGTTCTTTTGTTCTTGATAAACATAAGTGCTCTCTCTATTCTTTGTTTGGAGTATCTAATGGACCGAAGGATTATTATGTACCGAGAAGAAATTTGGTTAGAAAGTTATGATATGAAACTTTGAACTTATCTGAAATTGTATTATTCATTAGAAATAGATTTACAATTTTATTTATTCAAATTTGTTCACAAGTTATTGTTATGAGATTAAGATTTTAGGTATATTAACTGTATTAAGTTAAAATATTTTCAGCTATCTGATCTGGATTTTCATTATTATATAATCCGTGTCCGGTCTAATCCGGATAACAGGTTCACTTTGATGTTCCGTTTCCGGTTCCAATTCCAGTTTCGATACCGGCTCAAATTTTAGTTCCGACAATTAAAAGCGAGTAACAGTAAAGTATCAATCGTCGTTATTTAAACCCATTTATTAAACTCATTTATATCCAAGCCAGAATTTCTTCAAAAAAATTATATCAAAATCAATAATAATATTTGAGGATCTTATTTGGTCAACTAGCTGGAGCCTAGTCAGTGGAATTGGATTTATATCAAGTATTATTTTAAAATATAGATCATGATATTTATTTAATTCTGAAGTTTCAAAAATAAATGATGAGCGATTTTTACATAGCAGACATAGCAGAATTCATCTAGTGCCTGAAAAATAAAAAAATAGCATAGACTTATGTGAATATTTTCTTGCAAAACTTAGTCCGAAAAAATTATATATTTTTAATTCAGTGATGTCAAATTAGACATAATTATCATTAACAAACAACTATTTGCCTGATAATATAAGCAAACCACTTCAAATTTTGAAGAATCTATTCTGTGATTTAAGAAATTAAAAATAAACCGTATGAGGTATTAAAAGTTGTAGTGTTATAGGAGGTTAAAAGTCGTCAGGCCCTTACAATATTCATTTCCTCCCTTAGGAGGAACCCAGCCATTATATATAAAGTGGTAAGTATGGATATTCCAAAATATAATCTTTATTCCTATTATGATGCAGCTCTTTCTTTTTGAATGTTAGTTGGTCCGAGCCTAAAATTCGAAAACAAGCAGTGTGCAATGAAAAACATCTGTAGTTGCCTTCTCACAGAATTTATGGTACCTTAATATATATATAATATATATCATAATAAACGCAATGAATTATGTGATTCTGATTCGATTTTAGAA
Organism: Endomychus coccineus; assembly: GCA_958510875.1. Taxonomy (NCBI): domain Eukaryota; kingdom Metazoa; phylum Arthropoda; class Insecta; order Coleoptera; family Endomychidae; genus Endomychus; species Endomychus coccineus. The sequence continues at coordinate 48,828,276 of OY294067.1, forward strand.
ATTTCGCTAAATAACCCCAATAATGTTTTGAAGGAATAAATATACAAGCATAATCAAATGGCTTTTTCTTCTGACCTATTTTTTTCAATGATCAGTGTTTTACTATACCTCCTAGAAGTATGGAATGTATGAATTCGAATGGAACCGACTCTAAGTTCTCCATCAATACGTATTTAAACTGGACCGGGTTGTATCGACGATTTCAATCAGTATATTGGAACCGAGGCTTAGAGCTGAATCACAAACGCGATTCTCAAAACGATGATAATTCCGTTTCCGATTCGAATATAAATCGCGGTTCAGAATCGGTCGGAATAACAGTTTTGAATCGAATCGAAACTGCGGTTTAGAACCGCATCGGAGTCGCAGTTGCAACCAGATCAAAACTGCGGCTTAGAACCGGATCAGAAACGCGATTTACAAAAATATTATAATCCCGCTTCCGATCCGGATATAAATCGCGGTTCAAAATCGGTTGACATAACGGTTTCGAGCCGGATCGGAACTGCGGTTTAGAGCCACATCAAATTCGCAGTTACAACCAGATCAAAACCGTGGTTTAAAACCGGATCAGAAACGCGATTTATAAAAATCGAGGTACAGAATCGGTCGGAATAACGGTTTCGAACTTAATCGAAACTGCGGTTTAGAACCACATCAAAGCGGCAGTTACAGCCAGATCGAAACTATGGCTTAGAACCGGATCAGAAACGTCATTTACAGAAGGATGATAATCCCGGTTCCGATTCGGATATAAATCGCGGTTCAAAATCGGTTGACATAACGGTTTCGAGCAGGATCGAAAGTGCGGCTTAGAGCCACATCAAATCCGCAGTTTCAACCAGATCAAAACCGTGGTTTGAAACCGGATCAGAAACGCGATTTATAAAAATCGCGGTACAGAATCGGTCGGAATAACGGTTTCGAACTCAATCAAAACTACAGTTTAGAACCACACCAAAGCCGCAGTTACAGCCAGATCAAAACTATGGCTTAGAACTGGATCAGAAACGCGATTTATAGAAGGAGTATAATCCCGGTTCCGATCTGGATATAAATCGCGGTTCAAAATCGGTTGACATAACGGTTTCGAGCCGGATCGAAACTGCGGTTGAGAGCCACATCAAATCCGCAGTTACAACCAGATCAAAACCGTGATTTAAAACCGGATCAGAAATCGCGGTACAGAATCGGTCGGAATAACGGGTTCGAACTTAATCGAAACTGCGGTTTAAAACCACATCAAAGCCGTAGTTACAGCCAGATCAAAACTATGGCTTAGAACTGGATCAGAAACGCGATTTACGAAAGGATGATAATCGTAGTTCCGATCCATATATAAATCGTGCTTCAGAATCGGTCGGAGTAACTATTTTGAACCAGATCGAAACTATCGTGATATTGGTATGTTGTCCACCAAACCGATTATATCATATCTTAGAGTCGATTGTTCAAGAGTACCGTAAACTTATTGCTACATATTTTTTGTTAGTTCATTCACATGTCCAGTTTTGAACTTCAAATTCATAAGAAAATGATAGCTATAAATCGCCAAAAACTTACAATATTACGATTGAATTATTTCAACGTGGAGAGAACAAACCTTATGATTGAGAAAATATAAGAAGAACTTTTAAATTGAAGTTTACACCTTGCTCTTTCGAATACCGTTCAGTGGAAGGAAGTTGTACATATTTCTTACATCTGCGCGTTGTCATAACAAGTGTTCATGTTGACTATATCTCGGTTAGTCAGGATTGCTATGGAATCCAACTAGACACTGCTGGGATATAGGATGGATTTCAATTACGAATTCATGTAGTTCCATAAGCCATCAGAACGGATAGGTGTAAAGGCATTTTTGAATCAATATAATTTCAACATGATCGTCCTCATGTTCTCGTTTAATGACAATATATTGGAGAATTCGATATTCTGTCCAGTGAAATGTGTGCGGGTTGCATTGAAACAACTGGTCAAACTATATCTTCTTAATAAAAAATAATATAATCGAATTGGAGCCGAATACTGTTATGGGATCTTGATTTTGAAATAATGTCGAAAGTTACCATATAAGCACCACCCTTGCCATGCATTAAGTACAACAGGATACTCAAAAAAGTCTATGATACATTGACAATACTGGTTAAGAAAAGCGCTGAATTTAATTAAGGTTTGGTAATCTGTCATTTTGAAGAGTTTTTTTACATGACTCCAGTTGAGTTCGAGATGACACACTTCATCAGCGGATCGTGAGATTTGCGATGGAATTTTGTTGCCCCATGTTTATATTCAACCCAAGTCCCCAAGACTGAAATATCAGGCGAATTGTACGTAATGGCGGATGCGCTAGAAAATAACTATTCTTCGTTCAACAGAGTATATAATGTCAACGTTTATAATGAGTATAAATTCAGAAGGTATCATGGCATTGAGGGCTATGTTTACAATTGGTTATCCAATTACTTGAGTAACTGGAACAACTAGTAACTAGCAACTTACCCAAAAATAATACAGTTCCTATTTCCTTAAAGCAATATGATAAATTTGAATCCAGACCAATAGGGGAGGAGCAGTCATCTCTATAGTTTTACGCACGAACATACGCACATATGCTCACACAGACATGATATCAAAAATTGTCCACAACCATTCCTGAAAATTCGAAAGGGATATATTCGCGAGAACCCGAAATAATAGTTATGCCCAGATTACAATACTTCCCTTACAGGGGAGTAAAAAGGAATTACATACTATCAAGTGTAAACTAGTATCCAACGCTGAATAGTCTCAAACTGAATGTGTTAAAAACTAAAGCTATGATAATTACAACAAAATACAAGTAGTACAACATCAACTCAAGAAATATAAATGTCATCATTCATAATCAATAAAGTGAAATAGTTACCACAATCAAATATCTAGGACTCCAGCTAATGCCAATGATCGACGTGCATTTTACTTACATTCATAAATTAAGAAAAAATTATTTCTTTTTTCTAGAATTGCCAATTCTGTTATTCTAGCTGTACCTCTGTTCCATATTTTTTGAATCTCAATAAGTTGTCACAAACTCAAAAATCGTGGTATGGGAATGATTTTGAAGAGCAGTAGAGAGTCTGAAATGTCAATCTGTTTCCCAAAGACTCTTCTATTTCACCATGATATTTGTATACACAATACTTAACGATCTAGGGTTTTCTCATTTCCAGCAGTATATTATTCTCCAAATTAATATCCATCATCAGTTTACCTGGAATGATAACAATTTATATATTCAAAAGAAATCAAATAAACAGCTTGAACTATTTGTTTTTCATGAGTTTTGTTCAGTTAAATAATTTATAAAATGAAATTAAATCACTGAACGTTTTGAAATGTGATTTAGAAGATTTATCAAAAATTTCGCTACTTAAGATTGATATATGATAGGGGATGGTCCATGTGTGTTTGTATGTAAGTCTGTTGTGCATACATTCACTTCTTACTATTTCAATTTTAGTACTTTTTACCTTGTTATTTTCATTTATAAATAGTATCATATATGTATTTTTTTTATTTGTACAAAATTCCTATTTCGAAAAGACCTAATTGATGCTATCTGTAGTAGATACACAATTTCGAAAAATTATGACGATGAATACAATATCAATTGAAATAAAATTTTACATAAGTAAAAAAAGTTTCAGAATAATGACATAAAAATCTTATGGATTATTGGTTGTTGATAATACCACTGAATCAATTAATTTCACTGAAGCGGCCGACCATAAGAGGTTTCTCAAGAGGGCAAATGTAAAACTAACCCGGTAATTGATTAATTATTTAAAGCTGGAAGTTGGTAGTATTTGATGGTACCCTTATAATTAGTTCGTATTTAACACAGTACCGTGGTTCACGATGAAGTTCCCTCTTCTTGGGTCGGCCCAGCTCTCTTTCATTTATTTCAAGGAATCAAAACTTCAACTTATTGAATGAATCAAAATGAGAAAGCGATAGTTATCTGCGAAAAACATAAGTTAACTCCAAATCTGTTAAGTAAAATTCTTTACTTTCCTTTTAACCACTGAATTCACCTTGACTAACTGTCTTCGAGCTCCGGAGTAGAATCGTGATCTACACTGAATATTAGAGACGAATATAGAAGAAAGAACTTGATGAATGGATTCCCAATGACAAAGCTTTTGCCATTGGAACAAAAACGAAGTTATAAGAACAGAACTGTTAAATTTCATATTCCCATTTCAGTCAAATTATAGCAAATACTTCCAATTTTTTAGCACAGAACTATACATCGGAACAGGTTGAATTCGTGCTTCATGGGTTATGAGGAGCTGGGATGTAGAGTGTCTCTTCGAATAGAGGAGAAAGTTTTTTTGGGGTGGTTCCCTCAATGGTCTCACATGATAATCATATGAGAGGGTGCTATTAGTGGTGATAAAGAGCATGGATATTGAGGACTTCATATTAACAGTTTTATCTGGCATCATCATATTAACGATTGTGGGATCTGCCTGTCTGGAGAGAATATAAGCTCGAGTTTTGGTTCTATCAAACTCTAGTAGAATAATCAGGTCCTCATTTCAGAATTCCTGGCAGATCTTCAGTCACCTCTGGCTTCATTGGATCATATAGATGCTCTCTAGAATGAAGTGTTGTGAAGTGTACCATCGCTTGCAAAGCTGCGGACGGAACAGGAGATTACTCCCTACAGATAGTTGATATGAAATAGAAGCAAAGTTGGTGCCGAAACAGTTTCCTGTGGAACACCAGCGTTATGATAATTTTCTCTATCATAGACCTGTCTCTGAATAGTTCCTATCATTTTGTTACCATACTTCCATGAAGAGGTGAGCTTAGACGGAACGAGAAAAGTTCTGTATTCTGTATGCTCAGCTTCGTTAACAGTGGCTCAGAGAATATTCTCATCATATCCGAGCGTAACAGATAGTGAATGTTGGTATTGTTCGAAATGGATATTATTTACAGATGAGTAGTACAAACAGCCCTGATGAACATAGACAATGTTTTTTATTCCCTTGTGTTAAATGTATACACAGAATTCTATTCGATCTGGCTTGTGAATCATATAACGAAAACTCTGCATGAACTGAGTTCTGACTATCCTTATTTACAGTAAAGAATCATATAAATGAATGTCTATTGTCATATACTTATTCGATATAATTATTTAATGGAAACAAGTTCACTGAACTAAAGTTCCCCTTGTACGTTTATTTATATTGAGGGTAGTGACTGGTGATTATCGACTGAAAGAAATCATTCGTTTAATGGACAACTTGTACTTTCTTGTTTGATTTTTAGATTAATCAGACACAGGGAGTTCAGCCTGAAACCCGGCTAGGTCAACGCAGAAAAATGCTACCAATTCAATGGTATAAATAATTCGTATACATTTTGCATACATATTCTTGTTTTATTTCTGATCATAATAAAGAATCATAATTTAAGAAAAGTGTAATTAATATTACATTTTTTTTATGAAGTATCAATGTTATTAGGTAATTATTATTGATTTATAGTTGAAGTGAATGTAGCAATAAGAAATATTGTTGTTTACTACTTTCCAAATGTACACTAATTTCCGATAAATTTATTTTTCTTTTTTGTCCCGACTAGCTCACTAGGATATTTTACACTCAGGGCTCGTAGTGATAAGAGTCCTTAGATTCTTTATTGATGAATTATATCTTATTTTTTGGCTGAAGCAGCTGACGCTCTGGGTAATCTGATCAATCAAGAATCTAAGAACACGTTTCACTACGACCCCTGACTGTGAAATATCGTAGTAGGCTAGTTGGGATCATTAGATACGGAAGGTCTCTTCAAAATTTCACAGTGGCCTAACGTGGGGCGCCCTAATAACGCGTCACTATAAGTTTTTGAAGAGACCTTTTGTGTCTATTGATCCCAACTAGCTCGCTAGGATATTTTATACTAAGGGCTCGTAGTGCAGCGTGTCCTTAGATTTCTGATTTATCGGATTACCCAGAGCGCCAACTGCTTTAGCCACAAAAATAAGGTAGAATCTTCAGTCGAAAATTTCCGTCACTACGGGGCATATAAATGTTGATGATTATTTGAGAGAAAATAATGGCAAGTTTCAACTTAACAATTTGGTTTTATTCCTCTAGAGAATTATAATAGAGAATAAAATTATTTCGATATTTGAAGAAACTCAATTCAATATTAGCAGAATAATTCTCGAAAGAAAAATTAATAGTGAAACAAATTACAGCTCAAATGATTTGATTAAATTAAATTGAGATTACAGATTTAATTTTATGAAATTAAGGAAGTTAATTTAATAATAATGATTTTGGAAAGAAATTATGAACAGCCGATTATGAAAATGTGGTTATTCCAAGTAAAAAGTTGTTATCGTCCTTGGGAACTTGGATGAACAAGGTGGAAGTGCTCTGTCAGGAATCCTCCTACAACACGGCACGGGGAAAGAAAAGAGACGTCTTGATCGTTGGAACCCTGGAACAGAGACTATGCGAGCAAGATCTTGGCCTCAAGTTCGAGAAACAAATAACTAAATCAGCAGGAACAATTAAAATAGTCCCAAAACTGATTATGTTGTCTACCTAAAATGTTTATTCAATATTATAAAAAGGAATTGAAGTCTTGAAGAGAATAATTGAATTACATGAAATTGGTTAAGCGGAGAATACAATTTATTAAATTATAATATTGAAACTGAAATCTGAAAGAAAATCATTAGATACTAGCTTACAATGATTATGCTGGAATAAGAGTTATAAACTTCGAAATAGTGATCGCCTCTTCTAAATGATTATAATCTGTCCAAGTAATACCAGAAAGTTCACTCCCATAAAAGAATAACTGGGAATTCGGCTATGTTCACCCAGTCCAAATAATTATTCCGTTATATCATCAAGACTTCAGTATAGAATGCCGCTACTGTATTAAGAAGAGTGTCCATTCAAGGTGCTACGGAACAATACGAAACCACGTGGTTCATTTGCTAGGTTAAGCAAGCCGTAATGAAATGATATGAACAATTTTGATAATTAACTGGAAAAATGTATTACTAATCAGTGAAGATAAAATAATTATAATTTCGCATTTAATTTCATGTAACTGAATACAGAAAACATGACTTAGGTGTGTGACAAGGTTAAGTTCGATAGACGAAAATTTGAAACCTTAATTAAGGAATATCACATCGATAATATGTAATTAGAAAACTCAAGATATCAATAATAATATCTATTCCAACTACATAAACTTTCAAGTTAGAAAATTATTAGGAATTGATTTTTTTCAATCTTTCCTTGTCCCATAGAGATCAAGAATAGAGTACTTGAAGATAGATATTTTTTGACTGTGTCTAAGGAATTTGACAAGCGGCTTTCTCTTCCTACTGGTTACTGATATGCCGCGCCCACTTATGCTCCGTTTGTTGTTTTCAAATAACGCGCCAAGAAAGTAGGCGGAGCATACAATTAGAAAGTGATAGCCTCTCTTCGAAATTCTTAGTCTTTTTGTCTTTTTTTATGGGACTCAAGAACTTCTATACCTCTGTGCCTTGTCCACAGTTACACACAAGATGGATTCTTATATATCTCCAACCTTTGCCCGCTGTGGCGAAACTTGTGACATGTTGTGTCAATCTCTTGATTCTTCCATGATTTGACATACTCAGCTTGTGCTATCACATCACAGAGGTCGAGGTAGTCTTTTTCTGAGATTAACTATCTATAAATCCGGGCAGAAACCACTATCAACATTATTCAAGCTATCAGAAACTTAGTAACGTATAGAACGTGACATAATCAAGTTGTGGTAGCTAGATGAAAAGCAAAGGAATCCTCATAAAACAGCTAAAATTTTCGAAAATGCATCATTCAAGCTTTCCGAAAATGTCTGGAAAACCAAATCAGTTAGCTGCGATCTGCAAGAGCCATTAAACTACTAACTAAATTGCCTAAAACTTTGTCTGTCGTAACTGTTTTTCTATCTATCGCGGTTTCCGAAATCTCAATACTTTCAAACACACTCTGTATACATATTTACATGATTATTCTAAAATATGCTCTTGGATTTCGTAGTTAAATCACACATGAGTATATAGGGATTGATGATAATTCATTCTGTGCACTGTTTCGATCAGATATGTTAATATGATCAGCGAAATACGCTTCCATCCCATAGGTAAATACTAATTGGATAGATAACGAACGAACATGAAACTACATTCAGTTGCATATCATGCAATCGTAGTAAATTGAAAATTATCAATTTATGCTTTGATTGATGTATGGGAATCAACTTGCGAGGTAATGTGTGCATCTAAATCTTTTTTGACATCAATTTATTTAACATATTATGTAATTTGGAGGAGCTATTATTTCTGAACTTACCATTTCACGAATTCGTTCGTATTGATTCGACCAATTAAACATTGTCGTTCAATTCTAGTTGGTGATAGCTGAAAATTGTGTTCTTTATTCGATTAGAATCTTCTGTACCTCAACGATGACAAAGGTTCGAATCTAGCTTGAGACGTGGGTATAAAAGAACATTGGTTTAAAGGGAATCCACATGAATTATTGGATATACATTTCAGCTGCTCGAATAAAGTGATTGAATCGCTCAGTTTCGAGAAATGATACCTACCTAATGTTGATAAATTTCATAAATAAATTGCTACTTCCAACAGCTATTCATTCAACGTATGACGATGCTCAATATTACCTCCGCTGTCTGTGGTAATGAGAATTAATTCCTATATCAATCATTACTATAATTGATTATGTATAAGTGAATAGATAGAAATCATAATTATATTACCCAAGTAACTGACTGTTGTTCGCCGACTTCCCCACAAGAAACAGATAACACCTGTAGAAATAATAAGCGGCGTCGACTTCGCCGACAGAAATCGATAAGTAATTAAATGTTATCTTTGTGTATTCGTATGTTTTGTTACGAAAGCAGCTCTGATGATCTTTATACAGAATCGTTTTTGAGATGTTTATTCAGATTTATATTTAGGAGGGGTATTTGTAGTGACATATATTTAGATAACGGGACAAATTTTGTTGGTTCTGATCACATTAACAAATCTGAAGTAAAATTTGAAACTCGATGAGTTTTTAGTGGTGAATGAATTAAATCGTCATTTGACGCCACCTAATGCACCCAACTTTGGAGAGTTTTTGGTGGCCCATGTAGAATCAAATAGATTTTACCTTGAGAGAATTCTTGCTAATTCACACCTAACGTATGAGGGCTTATACATTGTGCTCACACAGGTTGAGGCTGTCCTCGATTCTAGACCCTTATCACCCTAGTCGAATGATCTTAATAATCTCTCCCCTTTAACCCCTTCTCACTACCTTATTGCCGCAAAATGGTATGAAAGACATTCCTTCCAATCGACTCTGTCTCTCTGATTCATCAAGCAGCAATTACGACATTTTGGCAGCGTTGGTCACAAGATTACCTCTATACTCTGCTACCTTCAGTAAGCAACGTCCATCCCGCTGGTCTCGAGATGAGTAACCCCTCGGGGAGAAACTAACAGTTGCCACTGCAAAAGATCCGGTGGACCGGGCACCACATACATTTCGCCACTTAAATCACGATACCGTGCTTTCGTATCCCAGAGTGCTGATCGAAACAGATTCACGGACGTGGTAGACACATGCGGTGATAGTCAGCAAGCATGGTGCCTACTGCGCCAAAATATATGTAGGTTCTCGTTTAAAGTAATCTTTGCAGACCGAGCGGGGCGAATAAAAGTGCCTCTTCGTGGGTAAATGCTGCACCACATGGTTTTACTCCTACATTCCTATCCCAGGTTTCTGAGTAACGTATTCGCGGCCAGGGCAATGAGGTAGGCCGATGATATCAGACCGACGGCTACTCGTCAAACGGAAGCTGTTACAACACTACATGAGTAAGGAGGGGGAAAAGGGCCCAGATGGATCAAATGATCGTCTTCTATCCAATTAAGGTATTGGTCTCTGCCGGACATTGGCGTGCTGTTTGATAATAGGGGAGGGCAAGTACGAACGCTTAGAGTCCACTGGACTTGCAAGCGGGGGGCTAGATCTCCAAATTTATTATCTCTGCAAGGAAAATCAAATGTAAGAAATCTTCTCAGAACTTAAAAGTGGGATCTATGATCTTACTGAAGGATGATAATTCAGCCCTTTCATGCTGGAAACTTGGAAAGGACGGAATAGTTCGAGTTATAAATGTGAAAACATTAAATGGTGAATTGGAGCGTCCATTGTCTAAAGTATGTATCCTTCCTACATATACTTCACAATGGAAATTTAAAAAGGACGTTTTCTTATTAGACTGAATTCAATCTTGTTATCAATCTACTTTCAAAGGCAAACCATTCAAGAGGGCGCCATGTTATGAATCCTATTATTGATCCCTTGTTTTGTAACTATAGTAAACCTTGTATTGAATGATTTTTCAGGCAGTTACTTTGACGACAAAGGAAACGCAAGCGTCTATTTCTGTAAACAAGCAATACTATATATATATATATATATATATATATATATATATATATATATATATTATTCATAATTGTGTTATTCCTCAAAGAATCATATCATATCCAGTAGTAAGTGGAATGAAAAACCCACGACCCAGAACATTAATGCCACACTTAAAATGATTTCATCTAATGTTGTGTTCAAACATAAGCTCAAGCGGATATTGATTGAAAAGTGTTATTACTCAGTCAATGGATTTTTGAGCGACTCAACGTTATAAACGAATATTTGTGTTCAATGTTTGAACAAATCATATTTTACACTGTGTCTTGTATGCTGTATTCGAATCATTTTTGAATACGTGTCTTATATCGGTTTACTATAGATATTATGTAAATTATAATGGTGAATAAAGTTATGATTAATATTATAATGAGTACTATTAGAGTGATTACCAACCATAGTAATACTCTCACATGCCCTCCTCACTTCAAAATGTTTGAACTTATGAATCTATATGCTTCTAATGTGAAGGCTATGTGTTTGGAGTTATATTAATATATTCAAATGTTATAGGTAAAAAGAACGTCAAGATAATTGTGAATCTATATGCTTTTAATGTAAAGACTATGCCGTTGGAGTTACAATGAATATATTTCTTAGAGAATAATGACGTGAGCAATATTTTACGCTAGACATTATCAGAGAGCCCATAAATCTAAACTTGATTTCCGCAGAAATACGATCGAACAAGGATACACGATGAATAGTCTATACTTGCCAAAAATTCATAGCACGCTGAATAACGATACATTGTAATTATTATTAAATCCAATTTATCTCTCCCATATCTATTACCCCATCACATTCTAAGTACCGATCTGTGATAGTTCTGAGTAACAAATTCTTAAATACAATCAAGAAGTACTATCATTAGAAAGCATAATAGTTATTAGGAAAGTCAGTTGGTAGATGATATTGTAGCTCCCAAACTATAGATTGAAATGAATAATTCATGTAGCAATAACAAAGCAATAAGACTCGTCTTAAAGCACGAATTCAAGTTTAAAAAACGAGTAGCGAAGCCACGAGTTTTTTTAAAGAATGAGTGCTTCAAGGTCTTAGGAAACGAGTTGTTTATACCATTTTTTGTAATTTGCCCTTTTTATGCTGTTTTTGAACAAAAATGTTTAATTTAGTCCATTTAGGGATTTTTATGGTGGTTGGTAATATCTTAATTTTGAAAGTGAAAATTTGATTTAGTGGTTCTGTGATCGCTTTTTGTTTTATCAAAATTCTGTCACAGACCATGAATATGGAAGACAGCCTTCCATGTACGCCCCCTGAAATACGTGAAATTGCCCAAAAAACCGTGGGAATTTGCTACCGGATAAATCCCGAATAGAATATAAGATGCAATACGATAAGTTTGTCATTTAAATTGACATAATGATGACAAGATAATTCCGCATCAAGCCCGCCAACCTAAAAATTTTCGTAAAAAATTTCGTGCTTTTTTGGCTAATTCCTTCGTCCATCTACATGATGAACTTAATTTCCACTGAGTGTGGGTGTGGTCGCCCGTAACAACTTAAAACGGGGGGCACCCGGCTAGCGGAGGGATTCAGTGCTGAAACGAATAAATCCCCCCTTTGCACGGGGTGCCCAACAAACTTGCACTACTATCTAGCACTCCTGGTCAGGGGCCCCTCAAAGGCGAAACCTGTCAGTCTGACTCTGCCCGGGTCAAGCCGGGATGGAAAAATTAGTAACGGAGTCCCCCCGAAGGGGGAACGGGAGCTTGGCCAAGTCCCTCACCTGTCGCCAGGCTTGGGACCTGTTACCAGGGAAACCTCGTGGAGGTGCCCGCACAGTTACTACGAGAAACATGTAGCAACTGTCTCCGCGCCGCCGTCTGTATTAGCTTAAGGCTCAGACAGCGACTCGCCCGATGGTACGTTCAGCCTGCATGCTGATTTCCAACAACCTAACAAGATAACCGACCTACATCGATTCTGAGGGGGAGACGGGTGTAAAGGGACCGCCTCCATCCTCGGACGTCACAAGACACATAGTTAAAACTTAAACCTAAGTTAAAACAGGACTCGGACATGACTAGAAAAAGACTTGAGGATATACATAAAATAGTCCACATGTTGTTAAAACTTAATAAATATATAATAAATATTTAAAAAGTGTTAAAATGGGGTTAAAATATAGATAAATACGACACAGATATAAAACGACTGTACCAACGGGCTATTTGACCAGAAGCTTCCCACCTCCGAGGCTTCACAATTACCTCGGACGTGGTCCGAGGGGAGCGTCGTAGTCCATGAACGTGTGATATAGTTCGATGGAGCTACGATGGGCCATTAACGAAATAGTTAATAGCGTTTTTCGATCTTTGATGCCCAACATGGCAAGCGCTCTGATCGTCTCCTTGGGCATCGCTCCCCTTGTTCCTACTACAATTGGTAGGACTTCTCCAGCACCCACTCCATATAAGTGCTGAAGGTGTGGTAATAGTCGGCTATATTTTTGTAACTTGTCAAGTCGTCCCCGAGCAAGATAGTCCCCATCTTCGTGGCGGACTGTTACATCGACCACAAAGACCCTTTCCTGGCTCTGTAACACCAGGTCAGGTTTTAGATTCTCGCCCGAAGGAAGCCTGATAGAAGGCTCCTCCGTTACTATTACCTCGTTATCTCTTTTTATTACCTCCTCCACGACGATTTTACGAATATCATCGTGGCGACGGATCCTCTGGGCTTTAGTCGTGACGCATTGGCCCAGGATATGTGCCAGGGTCTCAAGTTGGCATCTGCATTTACGACATTGCAAGTCCGCCTGTGGGGTTGCCCTGTTCAAGGCCACTTTGTTGGCTGTGGTGTTGGTGCGCATTTTGAGCGCTGTTATGAACCTGCATGGCTTGAGGAGTGTAGGGTTGAAGAGCCATGCGTTTCCAATTCTGTCGTCGGAAAGAGATTCAACCGACTTTCCTTGCGCACTGAGCGAACCCCACTTTGCGAGCTCTAATTTCTTGGCTGCCAGCTTATGGGAGGTTATAGCTTTTTCGCTGACAGGCCAGTTTAGTCTAGCGGAGGCGGCTAGACACGGCGAGTGATGACGTTGCGTTCGTTAATGGGTCAATTAGAAAATCAAAATGGAGGCAAATTACAAAAACGATATTAAACAATAAAGTGGTATATCTAAATGAAAAATTATTACTTTCATATACCATCCCATTTGAAGTATGTGATTATTTGACGAAGTACGAAATTATGATATTTACTTCCAAAAATCCAAAACAGAATGGTAACATGAACGTTTGAGATAGTGACAGTGGCGGAAGTACAATGCGCGGGACCCCGCAACGCGGGGGGGCCCAGAGCTATAGGGGCCCAAATGCATCATGAAAAGAGTGAAACATTCTCGAAACTGATAACCGACTTCACCAGCAAGCGCAAAAAAAAACAAACAATTCTAATACAAAACATTTTGAAACCCTTAGCAAGTATTGCAACCTCCCACATCTGTTTGTCATTACTTTTGACGCACTGACTCGACTGCCTGAAAACAAAGAGAAAGGCCCCTCTCTGACACTCTGCAGAGCACTTGTCGAAAATTGTTTGGGTAGGTTGATCAGTGACAGTGTTACGTCGCTAATTAACGCCACTATATATTATTTTATATTATTTAATTATGTATGTACTTCCCAATTTTACAACCGTCTCGTGACCGTCTCGTCCCCTCCGGTAGGTACGTTCATTTGTTTCATGTTTTCAGAACTATACAAACCCAAATATTTATTATTTATGATACCTCTCCAGATGTTATTTATGACCATTTCTTGGCGCATCGACAATTCGGGTTTTTCCATTTCAAGTATTTGAACCTTTCTTCTTACACATTCCTCAGTAATAGCATGTTTTCCACCACTTCCTTCCTGTCACCAATAAAAACCTACCAATTTGTAAACTCCACCCTCTTCTACTTTTCTATTAGATTTTAAGTTTGTTAATTTCAAGATACCTATATCTTGTGAATGTGTGGGTAAGTTTGAAATTTGCATTCAACTCGAATTCGTCACAAAATATTAAATAAATATTAAGTGTGAACTGTGGTAGGTAAGTTATATTTTCAGCTTTATTTTTTAATTAATTTACGGAAATAAAAGATGTGATTAGAGATTTTGCAAATTTGAAATCCAGGAGGACGGATTTTAAATTTTGAATATATTTTCTTTTGTTAATTTTTAATTGTTAATAATGCAATTTTGTTCCTTTTTGTTATTTTTTAATAAAAATATCAATAAAAAATTGTGTTTCTTTTGTAGTAGGGGCCCGAATAATATTTTGCGGGGAGCCAAAAAATCGAAGTTCCGCCACTGGATGGATAGTGAATCTTGGTATATAGTGACAACTTAAAAATTTAGTCTTAAAGATGTTCCTTACAGATAATATATAATACAAATTTATCATAATTTTATACGTATACTACGTAAAGGTTGTTCTGATAAGACCTTTTATTTCAAATATTTTTTATTTAAATGAAAAACTACGCGATTATTGATGAAACACGATATCGGTCAATTAATCCTCGGCTATATCATCCATGCAGATGGTCATCCAGTTTAGAAAGATTTTCAACATATTTTCGCACAATTGCGGCTCAATATCGTGAACTCCAATTGTACTATTGTCTTTGAGTCCCTCAATCGTTGCTGAAGCATTAGCAAATACCTCATCTTCAACGTATCCTGTAGCCTCAAATATACAAATCAAAAGCGGTTGAATCGCACGATCTAGCGGGCTGATTGAAATCTCCAAATCAAGAAATTACTCGACAATGTCCGTGGTTTCTATTGTTAACAGAACCTTGTAACCATTTAGGCTGAGATTTCCGTTCAAAATACTGTGCAGGCTGTTATTCGAATTGACATTCCATGATCTCCTGCAACACAATCAGTAACATCAGAAGCTTATAGTTCAAGACTGCTGTTTCGCTCTCTTAAAGAGCAAATCAGCAAAACGAGAAAGCTTACATTGTTACTGGACGATCATTCTGTCGAAGATATGAATCACCCAACTACCAGAATACTAGAGAGGACCATAATATTTAATATTCAACTCCATCTACCCATGATCCAGGTAAGAAGTCCAAGAAATGTAGGTACAATATTGACTGACAGATTTATAGCACTTTGAACACTTACGGGGATTGTCGAGTGCCAGATGGCGACACCGAACCAGATTCAGGTCCTTGTGGGAATCAGTGGCGGCTCCTCGAAGGAGGCTAAGGAGGCTCAGCCTCCTCACCAATTTATCTTAATGATCATTCTCCATTTTAATTCCTGTTTCTCTGATAATTCTTTAAATTTTACAATTAATTCCCCGTTCTCAGTAGTTATTTTCAATCCGGCAACAGTGGTCAGAGGCTAGATTCTCTATATATCTCAAACGCTGAGTTGTGTTGTTCAACACAGTTGCCGTTTTTCCGACCAGTCAATCGCCAAATAGCGTGAAACGGCGAAAACGGCAACAGGGTAGGGAGGCTAGCTTTTCGTATCCATTCGTCGGCCGAATGAAATACGATTACTTGCGCTCCCGCCTCCCGCTGCTAGAATAATGCGGTTAGTTGTTGTTTTTATTCCACGAGGCGTAGTAAGATTAAGTAGTTAATTTTTAAGTTATAACTTATAATTTATCTAATCGGAATCGGTGAAAGTTAAAATTATGAGTGATTTAGTTGCAAAGTTCTTAGAAAATCCATTTAGTGGATTAACATATGATAGAAAAGTGTTCTTCAAAAACAAACGGCCTTTACCGGATTTGAAAGGATTAGTGATGGCAGGGAAGTATCAAAATCGATCGTTTAATACTGATAATTATAAAAAATATGTATGGTTAACGGGATCTGATGTACACAATAAATTATATTGCTGTTATTGCTTGCTATTCACATCAGATACAACTTCATGTTGGGGGCACTTGGGTTATAATGATTTGAAAAATTTAGCTCGTGGCCTAGAAAGACATGAAAAATCGCAGGAACATATTACATCGTGTATTAAGTTTAAATTAACCGGTAAACAGAATATTGTTAATGCGATTGATTCTACACGAACACGCGAAATCGAAAATCATAATAATACAGTTAAAGAAAACCGCGAAGTTTAAAAAAAAATCATTGATTTCTTATTGCATTTATCATTCCAAGATTTGGCTTTTTAATAAAGGTAATTGTTAGATTTGTTTTGTAAATACGACAGTAAGCTTCGCGATTTTATGACTAACGCGTCAGTATTTGCAGGCATTTGTTTTCTTTTATGCGGGTATAATGGTTGAGTGACACCACGCGAAATAAGGTTAGATTAGAATTCGTCTGTTCGGTAAATTATTAATTGTAAAAATGGACAACTAGTGGAAAGATTTTTAGGGTTCTACGATGTTAGTTCGGGAAGAACAGCGGTCAATTTATTCAATTTTTCAATGGAAACATTTCAACGATTCGACTTTGCGAATAAATCAGACTTACGACGGCATCTGTAATGGCGGGACATTTAAACGGTCTTCAAACAAACGTAAGTTTTAAATAACATAGTAGGAAACAGAATTCCCTGTAATGCTCGAACCCGATGGAATTTTACATCACATGCAATGTTTAGTTTACCATCCATAAAAATAAAGACAAATTAATTGAAATATTTGATTTTATATTAAACAGTGATGACTTTTCAACAGATCAGGTTTCATTGAATGCTGCTGTTGGTTTAAAATCTTACTTAGAAAATGAAGAATTTTTGTTATTTCTTGATACTTTTAAATTAATATTTGAACAAACTGATCTTATTTTTCGAATTTTACAACATAAATTCACTAATATAATTCATTCAAGAGATCGTTTAACACATCTCATTGATAAAATTCAAGTTTCCATTATACAGAATTTCATTTTAATATTTTATTTGGAAATTATTCAACTGATGAGGCTTCTCCCGTGAAAAGGAGGAAAACATATAATTTGGTAGACAAGAAACTACATTATAAACAACTTTTTTATGAAATTTTAGATACTATTAAAGGTCAAATATTGAGATTCGATTTTCCGATTTACATGAATTGAAGTTTTTCGATTTGACGAATAGAAGATTTTTCGAATCTTTTTCAAAAGAGTTTCTCAATACACTTTCAGATAACTTAGTTCTAAAATATAATTTTTTTGATAAAATAGCGCTGCACAATGAATTATGCGTTGTATACTGGGATAAAGATATTTTAGGCCAGTACGACAGTCACGCCGATATGATAAAATTTATGATAAATAATAATTTGCAACAAGTCTTACCTCAGTTTTATAAACTACTTTGTTTGACAGTCACCATTCCTGTCACGTCGGCATCGGTGGAGAGATCATTTTCTACTCTCAAACGAATTAAAACATACATGCGAAATACAATGGGCCAAAATCGTTTATACAATGTTAGTTTAATATCTATTGAAAAAGATTTAGTAAAACACTTAAAACATAATGATACATTTTATGATAATATTATTGATCATTTTTCGTAAATTAAAGACCGTAGAATTTCGTTAATATATAGAAAAGTTGATAAAATTAATAACAAAGAACAAAATATGAAAAATTCCAAAAAAAAAGAAAAAAAATTAAAAATCCAAAAAAAAATAAAAAACAAAAAACGAACGAAAAAAAAATTTGTGGGCAAGAGAAACTCTATACCTCCACGTTGGTTCTTGCTGGGTAACAATCAATTTTGTCACTGAAGGTTAAATTAATTGGCTGAATAGAGTATATTTTTACAAAAACGTTTTATGTCCAGCCTCCTCTCTCAAAAAGTTCACGAGCCGCCACTGGTGGGAATATCATGAAGTGGGTTTTACGGAATGATTTCTAAACATTTTAGTTAACTTCCTATAATGACAGAGAAACAGAGAAAGCATAAAATGTTCATGTTTACAGCTGCTTCTAGAAATGCACGTATTATTGAGCAAGGCTAAGGAGGCGTTTTTGTATGGCTTGTATATTAACAATATTATAACAAACTTACCAACAACTGTCACCGGCACATATGAAGTACTGAATAATTTAACTGCCATTCTTAACTAATAATATTATACCGAAGAGTATATTGCATTTACTTAAGCTATTTTTAAAATCGTTGAAAAATTTCTGCACCATAGTATTTTTCATCGAATTTTAACCAATCCGTATGTCTGTCTCTTTCGATGTACGTCATGAATTGTTTGTCTACATAATAACTCAAAAATGAGAGGTCCTATCATATTCAAATTTTGACAAAAAATCTTTTGCTGTTTGGAAACAAACTGTTCGGTGGTATGTTCTTATTCACGCCCATATGAAAGCTGTCTTTGATGTACCATCAATTTCGAGAGAATCACATATAATTTTGAGGAAATTCTTGGATGATTTCCAGAAACATTTCAGATCGTTAAGAAGCCTAGGTGAGAATGTTGATGAATGGAATACCATACTAATTTTCCTCCTCAATTCTAAACTAGATTTCACCCGCAAGGAGTGGGAAATTTTCAACAAATCTAATGACACACCAAGAATCGATGATTATATAAAATTTCTAACCCAACGCTGCCAGATCCTGGTGTCACTAGACAATAAAACTAATACTTCTCACCAACACAACCAATAGAATAAAAACTCTTATGATAGTCGTTCTTACTCTCATTTATCTACAAGCAATCCTCTATGTCCATTATGTGATCGAGCTCTCTTCATCTACTCATGTGAATCATTCTCGGATATTCCCATAGATAAAAGATTTGCAGAAATCAAGCAGTTCAGACTATGCTCTAACTGTTTGGAACCTGGACACTCAAATCATGACTGTAGATTCCAATATTTTTGTAGCTCTTGCCAAAAGAGACATCATAGCTTATTGCACTTGATTCGGGATGAGGATTGAAATCTTCGAATATTACGAACAGCAGGTGTTGTTTTTTACTTTAGTCAATCCCAAACCGGGTAAAAGGGATTCGAAAAGTTCAAATTCAACTCATCCTGTTTATAAGACATCATCATTAATAAATTGCCCTCTTATACGATTTAAAACCGCAACACCCTCTTCTTTTGGAACGCATTGATCGATTTCCAAAAACAAAAATTTTAAGATATACTGCTCAACGAGCACTATTCAAAGATGTAGACAAATAGGGAATATTAATATTTTCAAGGCCTACTATGGTCTTCTAAATGGTACGACATTTCAAGAACGACCATTAGGCATTTCTTTTCGATAAACTGGGTAGCCTATTCAATTCCGGCATATCTCGAACACTAAGTTTCAGAACAATATCTCATACAGGGAGTTAGTTATACAATGACAAATTTCCAATCATATGCATTTTTGACTAACCCTGTATGAAAGTCTATGGATTTTACAGAAGAATCATTAAATGTAAGAACACTTCATATACTCAGGAATGAATTTTCATTGTGTTGATCGTTAGTGGATGATGTCTCTTCACTTTAACCAAAATCAATAAATCAAAAGTTGAACTTATCATCCACAAGATGAGGGACGAAGATTGGAATTCTGCCAAGGTGAATATTAGAATGATGGAAAGTTCTTGGACAATATTCTCTACACCATAGAAGCGACATTTACAACTAACGGTACAGTATCCACTCAGAATTTCAGGTACTGGGCAACGGAGAATCCACACCGTGTGATAAATGCAAACAGACAATACTTACGAAAAATCAATGTCTGGGTAAGAATATTCAAAAACCGTACAGTGGGCCCAGCATTTTTCGAACAAACACTAAATGGTGGAAGATTTCTTATTTTTTTGACCACAACTTTGTGGAATTTCATGGAAGAACTAATCATTGAAGATCGCAGAAATGTCATATTTCAACTAGACGGTTCCCCTATTCATAATGTGATTGCTGAACGAGGATGGCTTGATGAAATATGTCAGAGCAGATGGATTGGGAGGAACAGTCCTTTTCTTTATTGGCCCCCTCGTTCACCAGAGGTAACTCTATTAGATTTTTTCTGTGGAGGCATTTGAAAGAAAATTTTTATCGCACGAGACCACAAAACTTGAAGGAATTAAAACAGAGGTCCGAACAAAAGTGTAGGGAAATAATACCAGACCAATAAAGGAAGACTCGCCAAAATTTGAGACGGCGTTATGAAACATGTATAGAGCGTGTAGGGGAATATATTGAAAATACTTATATTTGAGCAAATTGCTCATCCATTTGTTGTCCATTGCTTTGAAATCAAATTTTGCTTATAATTTTTCAACTTTTGATTTATTGATGTTTTTTGAAGTAGTCATCCACTAACGGTTACCACAATGAAACTTCGTACCTGAGTATGCGAAGTGTTCTTGCATTTAATGGTCACACTACATCTGTAAAATCCATAGACTTTCATACAAGGTTAGTCAAAAATGTATGTATTTGTCATTGTATAACTAACACCCTGTGCGCTCAAACTTAGTGTTTAGGTGTTCGAATGTGCCAGAATTGAATAAGCTACTAACTTTATTGGAAAAAAATGCTTAATGGTCATTCTCAAAATTTCGACCCATATATATAGTAGGCCTTGAAAATATGAATATTTCCCATTTGTCTACACATTTGAAATGTGCTCATCGAGCGCTATATCTTAAGATTTTCGTTTCTGAAATGGGTTCTAAAATAGCAGGGTGTTGCGGTTTCAAATCGCACACACTGTATATATATGTAGACATTTTCTCCCCTAAATTCCCTATCGAACTGTAGTCTCAGTTTTTTCAGTCTCTGTGACTTTTTCGGAGGCAAATGAACCCTTTTTCAAAAATATATTAATATACACACACACACCCTGAAAATCTAATTAAATACTACGCTGAAGACTTACAATCGCATACGAGTTAAAGCGGTGGTGCATGAATGGTTGCAAGGACGTGGCAACCAGGCGCACTAGGGAGCCGTATCGACCTGGTCTGAGACTCTCTAGCATCACGATAACCGTCAC
The DNA here is from genome assembly GCA_958510875.1 of Endomychus coccineus. Lineage (NCBI taxonomy): Eukaryota > Metazoa > Arthropoda > Insecta > Coleoptera > Endomychidae > Endomychus > Endomychus coccineus. Next base: position 48,849,813 of record OY294067.1, read on the forward strand.
CATCGTCGTACATTGGTTTGTGTTGTAGTATGCACGAGTGCAGCCTTGACACCAAGTAACCGACTAAACCTTCCTAAAGCTCTAGGACGATGTAAATAAAACTCCTTGTTCCACATTTCTTCCTTTCATTCTTTATGAAAGGAACTTTCATTATTTTCAGAGCAGAATAAAATCTCCCTCAAGCCGTAATTAACATAGAACAAATAAGAAAAATTCTCAGGATTTATAATTTATTCTTCACCAACGTTTCTTGACATGAAGGTTCAAATAAGTATGCCATAGCATAGCAATATTTAAATATAATTCTGATTCTCCCTGTTTCAATTTTCACGTTATCCATGTCATCATTTTTATCAGGTCAGTCGATGAACCGGGTTGTGAAATCCCTGGTATTTGTAGTGATAAATTCACTATACAATTGTATTTTTATTACTACTAGGAGCTCGGGCACTACACTGCGCATATGCCTTTAACGTTAAGACGGAGTGAGTCAGTGAGCAGAAAGGAAGGGAGCCCTCGTTCGCTACGGTCGCTCAGCATAAGCCGATTGTGAGTGCGAGCCTCTGCCTGTCTAGTCCTACGAGCTCGATTCTTTAGCACTGCCAAAAGTATGGATGAGCGTTTAAAATCTGTAACTGGAAATTCAAATAACAAAATTTAAAAATGTGATTTCTTTGTATGCAACTTTCAATACGTTCTGATTATAAAAGATTAGAGACAAATTAAGAACTTTGAATCATACCATATAGGCATATATCTTTCTATTTGTCACATACCTATTCCTGATTATTAGATATTTGTAAACCATGACAGAATCCTAATATTTTAACGTTATACTCCACGTATCTGGAATCATCATCTCATTCATAAACAGAACGTTTCCAAGATTTTTGACTTTTCTTCATCTTCAGATGTGTGAGAGATATTAAGAAATTCGAATGCATCTATTTATATTTACACGTTCATTCAAGTTATTATATGAAGCGTCTAAATGCAAAAGCAGACTATGTATTCTTCAAGTAGAGTTTATTAAGAATACGATTTTCTGACGTCCAGGAGCATAAACAGTCATTTGAGTCAGATATTGGCGTCTTAAATTTAGCCTTAGATGCAAAAGCAGACATATGCACATACAACAAGTTGGATCCTAAAACAGACATTTGCCTGTGGACGAATCAGGTTGCACTTCGTTAGTCACGTGAACTCGAGATCATAATAAGACGTATATTGTTCATCATTATAACCTGCAAGTGGTTGAAGAAGTTTTACTTGAATACATATCTACGCATTGTTTCTGAGGAATCATTTAGTGAACAATAATACAGTATTAACATGGATCGCGATAGTAATATTGAACCAAGTCCTAGTGGAAAAGGCAGAAAAAGAATGGCAAATAAGCAAGAATGGAAAAGAGAGAAAGCCAAGACTCTGAGGTTAGTTTCTTTTCAAAGTTTTCATGATTTAAATCAATTGAATAATGTGTTTAATAGCAGTTGAACAATATGTTTATTAAATAAACATAAATTTTATGTTTGCAGGTACTCTCGGAGGAGCCTGCCTCAATTTCCCACATGCGGACATAAAATAAAAACATTGCAATGTTTCACACTAACTATGACAGAAATAAGAAAATGCAATGAAGATTTTTACCGCAAGAAAGCCAAAACGTATCAGGATATGTTTGTCTTGAAGCATTGTGTGACAAATAAACCAAAAAAGCTGGGTAAAATAATAATTCTTAATTTAATTATTAAAGAAAATGTAAAAAATAAACCAAAGTCGGTCAATGTGAAGTATACCGTTAAAACTTTGAGAGGGGCGATTCCTGTGTGCAAAAAAACATTACTGGAAATACTTGGTGTTGGAAAAAATCTAGTTCAGAGAATATTGAAGGAATACCACAGAACCGGAGTTTTGGCAGAAGAAAGAAGAGGCGGTGATAGAGTTTCACATAAAACAATTTTTACGCGACAGGCAATAAAAACTTTCATCGAATCTACAAATTGCTGTGAAACGCACTATGCAAGAAATAAAACAATCATTAGACGATACTTACCCTGTGAATTAAATATAATCAAATTGTGGAAGATGTACAATTCTGGGGTAGAAGAACACCTTAAAGTAAAAGAGTGTTTTTTTAGAAATATTTTTGTAAGACAATACAACATTGGGTTTGGATCTCCGAAGGTTGATGTGTGTTCAAAATGCCTACAATTTTCAGAAAGAATTAAAAAAATCACCGATCCAGAAGTAAAAGGAAGGATAATGACGGAACAGCGAGTACACAAACTGCGTAGTAATGCGTTCTATGATTTATTAAAAGAAAATAATCCTAAAATTGCAATATTGTCCTTTGATTGTCAAAAAAATTTACCGTTGCCAAAGATTCCAGATCAATCCTGTTACTTTAGCATGCAGATAAACCTATACAATTTTACGTTGGTAGCAGCGCATTCAAAATCAAAACTCAATCCTGAAACTGTAAAATCATTTATATGGACAGAGACTGACCGTCCAAGAAGCTCAAATGAGATAGTGTCCGCAGTTTTTCATTCATTACAAAATTTCACCTTTCATGAAGAGGTAGAAGTAGTACGTTTAGTAGCCGATGGTTGTGGAGGACAGAACAAGAACAGCACGATGGTTGGAATGGCCCAATACTGGCTGCAGTGCTGTTCTCCACCTGACATAAATCGCCTAGAACTGTTATTTCCAATAGTCGGTCATTCGTTTCTTCCTCCTGACCGAGTGTTTGGCCAGATAGAGAAAAAAGTTAAAAAATGTACCACCGTAATTGATCCAGAAACCTACATTAATATTATTAAAGAGTTTTCAACTGTGTTAAAGATGGGAGAAGACTACTCAGTCTTTGACTGGAAAGGGGAGGTGAAAAAAGTTCTTAAACTTCCTGCCTCTTGGCATTTCCGTTTTCAACCATCTAAAAAGCTGATTTTTTCCAAATCCGCCAGTGGATCTGTTCTTGTCAGAGGTGAACCATACTATAAGAATGATGTTGCTGTTGCAAGGGGCATCTGTAAGAGGGGTGAGCAGATTACTCAAATAAATTTACAACAGAATCTTTGTGTGGGTAGAATTCTGAAGCCCGACAAAATCAAAAGCATATCAACGTTGTTAGCCAAACATTATGAGGCGAACTGGAAGAACGACGATCGTCTTTATTACTTCAGAAACGCATTTGAAAGAGATGCAGCAGTAGAAAATCAGCTGGATGAGGATGAGGATGAGGATATAGTTATTCTAACAGATGCTGAACCCGACGCATTCAGAGTTTAGTTCTCTTAATTTTTTTGTTACACCTGTATAGCTGCTAAAAAAATAATGAACAAATTTTTCAATTATACTTCTTGATGTTGTTTTTATGTCAATACCAAATTTTATAGCCTGCCGTAATATTATTGATGTTTCCACTATTATCATAAAATGCAAACCCAGATAATTGGAGTTCACTCAGATGCATAAGCAGACATGTGCAAGGCTCAGCTGCAAAAGCAGACATGTGTCATTTTTTAAACAAATTTTCTTGTTAATAATAAATCAGACATTTCTGAATAAAACTCTAATATCATTAAAAACATTATAACAAATTTCTATCAAAATTTCAAGTTGATTGATCGAGTTATAAGCTCTAGGCAGGTTTTTTGCGTTTTACTCAAAAATGGTTATAAGTGAAATGTCTGCATTTGCATTTAGACGCTTCATATACGAGTATGATAACAACTGTTTCCAGAACTTCGTATATTTTTCTTGCGAACAAAAGTCACTATAGCAAAGCCATTTATGGGAATGAAACAAAAATATAAGTTTACATTTTGCATTATGCAATTTTGATGATACTGGTACATCTTTCCAAAAATTAAACTGAACTATCAATTTGCTTGGTTCCCATGACTAGAGCCTCTTCTTGTGAATTTTCATTTCAACAAAGTGATAGATCTTTACGATATAGGTATCATGAAGATTCATAATATGATATGAGATGGGGAATTTGTCAAGCGAGGATGTTAGGTCATCGATTACCGTCATATGAATTTCCTATTCGAAATTTTTTTTATACTTTGACTACATGAAAGAAAAACCTATAATGTTCGACAAACATCGTGTCAGTCAGTTGTGGAATATGGGGAGAGGAGATAGGCATTCGTATTTTCCTTGAATATTTGAAGGTTATAGGCATAGCGAAAGACCCCAATAGGTGAAGAGTTCCACAACTTCGCTGTTCGATGAAAAAATGAAATCTGGTAGGAAGAAGTTCGGCAGGTCTAGAGTTTGACAGCGACTAGTTTGAGCTCATCTAGTCCGCCTATCTGGAATCTCTAGTGGTGAATTAACACACGAGATTTCTGATGAACACAGACCATGTACCAAAATTTCTATAGAAAAGGAAGAGATCTCGCACCTTTCTACGATGTTCTAGATACGTCAGTGAACTCGTAAGTGTGACATCATCAATCAAACGAACAGCTCTTTCCTGGATAGAATTCGAGAGGTTCAGCCTATGTCTTGGAGCCAAACATGTGAATCGTACTCCAGGGCAGGTCAAATCTGTGCTTTGTAGATTATGAGGAGCTGCTGGGATTTCAAGAAGCTCTTGGTATGGAATAGAGAACCAAGTTTTTGTGAAACGGTTTTCGGAATGGACCTCACATGATCGTCTCATGGGAGGGTGCTGATGAGGCTCTAGATGAGGAAGCGATATGAAGTGTATCATAATCTGCAAAACTGTGGACGCGATAGATGGTTACTTCCAGCAGATCGTTGATATGGAGCAGAAACAAAGTTGGGGCCCTGTGGAACACCAGCGTTTATAGCCAAACTCTGTCAACCACCACATGAAGTGATCTATCTGGGAGAAAATTTGATATAATAAGCGACAAAGTTGAGGCGGCAAACCTTATGACGGAAGTTTCCCAAGAAGGCTTTGTTGCCAGACTCGGTCAGATGCTTTGGAGATATCCAATGATACAGCTAGACATTGTCCATGATTTTTGTTATACATGTGTTATGTAGGCAAGCAGATCTCCTGTTGATCTCTGCTGATGGAAGCCATATTGCCAGTCATTCACAACTTTGTAGATCACAGATAATGGTGCAGTGGGTCTATACTTATTAAGAAAGATCTTTTCTCCTTTTTTTGGAATTGGTTGCACTCTAGCTGGCTTCCATCTGGAAGGCTATACACCAAGTTTGTGTTACCCGCAGGTAACTGAAGTTAATTCAAGCGCACATTCCTTGAGAATCTGGCCCATAGACATTTTGGTATTGAGATCAGGCAGAATGCGCCTGATTGTGCGCTGACGAAAGAAAATTTCTATCGATGACAGCAATATTAGAAGGATCCTACCCTTGTGGATTCATAGTTGAGCTTGCTGCAAACATTGCAGCAAGAAGGTTGGATTTTCTCTCATGGTGTAGTAGCCAGTGTGCCATCTTCTTTAGTCAGGGGAAGGGATGAACTGGGAGTAAAGTTTGTACCAATTGCTTTGACGAAAGTCCAAAACGAACGTGAGCAATTCGGGCATTCAATAAGCTTTGATCTTATTTTGGCATCATATGCCTCTTCAGAAACGTTTATTGTTTCATTGCACATATTTCTGGTTTCAACATATTTTGTTCTGGTCTCCAGACATAGGTTTCTGCGCCAACCACTTTATGCTGTTTATTTTGAAGCGACGCTCTAGAACAGATTTTATTGAACCATCGTTCACCAGATGACGGTGATTTGTAGGTATGAGGTATGTAGGTTTCTATTCCTAGCCTGATGAAATCCGAGATCTGTGTGGCACATTATGTTGGGTCATCAAATTCAAAACATACGCTTCTTCAAGGAAACTCGGAGAAAAAATGCGTAGACCGTTACAGTCGGCTGAGTTGAAATTCCAAACTGTGCGTGGAGGTGTTTGATTGATCTGTGAAGTGATATAAGCACAGATCGTGGTGATGAGTGAATGAATGGTCAGAGTTTCCCAATGATGCACAGATCTTTACTCCATAGGGATCTGAATTGTTAGTAAGGAATAAGTCAAGCGTATTGGCATAATGATAGTTGTTATCAGGGACCCGTGTTGGTTCATTATCATCCATATTGTTTGAGAACTTGTGCCAAGTACCTATTACCAATAGCGTTAATTATTCACCCAAAAATAATTTATATTTCTAAAATTAATGATATTAGAAAATGTAACAAGCAAGCATTGTAGAGGTTGGAAGTCGTTGATTTACTAAGTCTCGGTTGTCACTTATTCTGATAACTGTCAATTTCGAGGCATCCATTTCAATTTAGTAAAATTTCATCGACATGAGTTCCGACCATGAAAGTATACCTCGAATTTCTGCGAATATTGGATTGTCATCTTTATAATGTTCCACAGCATAGATCCTCTGAATAATAGTTTAATAAAACATCAGTTCGAAAACGAAACAAAGTCATTTGAAAACAGAAAATTTTGTATTATTATTATTTTATTTTTGTATGGTGTAGTTATGAAAAGTTGAATATTTCATTTTCATTTTGCCGCCTTCACGCCTTCTACACGTGCTGCACGAAGCAATTGTCCCCTCTTGCCCCTTTAATCCGGCGCTGGTTTATTACGTGCCCTGGGCGCAGTTAGCGCCCACAGAGTTAGCTCGTCTTGAATTGCGGGGAAACTATGACTGAATTAACCAGAAGAAACAAACTCCAGCTAGTATGGGTGCCCGCCCACTGTGGCGTTAAGAGAAATGAAGTGGCCGATGAATTGGCCAAGCGGAGTACCTTGAACACCCTTGGCCCCGATTTAACGATAGGAATTTCATCGACAACCGAGCTTCACGCCCTCAAGGAGCTACTGAATAGACAGTGGCTCTCGGTCTGGCGTGGTTCCTCCGGCATGAGCCAGGCGAAGATCCACATTTGGGAGTTTTCGCCTAAGCTCTCTAAAACCCTACTCTCTATGAGCAGGAGAGGACAAAACTGGTGACAGGTCTCTTCACAGGTCACTGTCATCTGAATGAACGTCTACAAACAATGAGCATTGATGAAGACACAGCTTGTAGTACATGTGGAGAGGCGAACGAAACTGCCTCTCACATCATAGCAGAATGTTCAGCACTGGCTTCTCTTAGACTACAGCACCTCGGCAACATACACATGTCGCTTGAAGCCATAAGAGATATCAGTCCATGCAAAGCTTAACCTTCGGCACTACCTTAGGTCTGTTGAACTGATTCTTGTATCAAGGAGCGCACAATGTACCCAATCAAGCGGTCTAGTGCTCCGGAATTATCCGCCTCCATTTTGATTGATTGATTCATTGAATATGTAGAAATGCGTTAATTCTGGATGTTAATAATGTGTCCTGATATAGAAGTTATAAATGTAGGTATCCTAAACAACTATAATATACCTCTGTGGTTAACATCTCGACAGATATTAAATTACAAAGTTGCATAAATGGAGAAAGATATTAAAAATATTGATCAAATGAACCTTAAATAACAAATAGGTGTGAGTGAAGTATATATTTATATAAGTTATGTTTTACTGTGAAGAATATACACAGAGATTTCCACAAAGTTTTGATGAAACCCAGCAAGTTGAAACAGCTGCCGGCTATTCGAAGCTCCGTTCACATCCTTTTGCGATCTGAGTTTCACTCGAAAATTATTGTTGACATTGACATTTTAGTCCATTGAGGAATATTTCTTTGTTATTCAGTTCACCCTGAGATCAACTAGGGAGGTATTTGTGATTTCCTCACAGCTCTCATGTCAGGAAATCGAAGTGAATTCCAAGGCATCAACTCACCTATTTATATATCACACGTTTACTATTGTTTGAATGATAATGGAAAACGCACAACCACAATTCAGGTTATTGCTTTTTTCAAATACCTTGACAAGATAGAACAAGGTAATTGCGCCGGATTTCTTAGTTCACGTACATTTTCCTCAGTGACTGGATTACCATAGCTTACACAATATATTTCTTGTTTCAAACTTATTATTAGGCTACGCGAGAATTATTTATTCGTATAATTATCTTACTTTCCATGTTCCAAAACGTATGATAAAGAACTAATAACAATAATAAGCATTTTGAAAAGAAATGGACCGGTACAGGTTCGGTTAAATATATGTTAAGTTCATCTTTAAAAACTAGACTCGTTTGAGTGAAAGCAATTGCAAACAAATCAATTTCCAACAAAAACCACAAATTCTCCAGCTGTTCACAACCAGAACGCAGGTACCAGGTAGTATTGAGAATAAGTACAGAAATACAGACAGCTGATTGTAACAAGTTGGAAATCGTGACCTATACAGCAGATGGTATCTGAATAATGTAAGGGTTGTTGAATTGGTTGCGTTCTCACAGTGGAAGTCCACACCATAATTATGTGATTTTTATTTTGAATAAATTTTGGGATATTTATCGTACGAATTCTAGATAAATTCAAATATCAATATGTTGAATAATAGACTATGAATCAAGTACGTATTAATAATTCTCAACCTACACATTATTAATAATTGTCAACCTACACAAACCAATAGGTATATTTCGATCGATTTAGCTACGCCAACTAATTATAAAATAGCTCAATTTGATAGTCTTGTACATAGATTATTGAACGTCCATTTGAGTCAGAGAAACTTCAGTAAATAGTTATGGACACTGGTTAAGACGAATCTTCGATTAATAAGTTAATCTTCAATCAAAAACTGAAAATTTTACGCAATCAACTAATCAAATAAGACCCATTACCTGCAAATAGTTTAATAACATTCACACATGAATAAATTAAAAAGTGAATGGTACAAACATTTGATAATCCCTATTGTGTTGGAAAATAAATAAATTTGCCAATATGGGCAAGGATCTAAGATCTATGGGCTTCTGAAACTGTATAAAAGTGATATAGTTAAGACTCATTGTAAGTAATATTGGAGCGCCTACCTACAATTTATCAGAAGCTATCAACAATATAATAAGAAAAAAAATATTTTTTGTGAAGGACTCATGGCATTCCATTCAGTTTATAAAAAATCAATCATAATTAATTTCCTTGGACATTGTTTCTTTATTTACAAATATACCAGTCGTTTTGGCATTGAGTAGCATCAAAAAACGTTGGGCAGAGATTCAAAACCAGACACCTCTAGATCAATCTGAATTTATAAATGTAAAGTTTTGTTCAGAATGCATTTATTTTCAATCGTCGTATTGTAATATTTTCGACAAATATACGGCACAGCAATGAGATTTCCTATTACTAACCTAGTTATGGAATGCCTGGAGGAATCTGTAAAACATTCATTAGATTTTCAACCCACATTCTTTAAGCGGTATGTGGATGATTACCTAATGTGTTCACAACAAAGAGGGACCACGACAAGACTAATCAAGGTCCAGAGACTTGCATGTTTTGGGATCACAGGGGCCATGAAATCTTCGCCCGCTGCAGCAATGGAGACACTACTGGGATTACCTCCCCTCCAAGTGGTAATCCAAAGATAGGCAAGGCTTGGTGCGTTCAGAATACAAAATACACTGGAGAATATTCACATTGGGCCAGAACACATGAGTATCGTGAAAATCGTGGCCAGGGACGTTTTAGGCATGAGAACAGATCACATCCTAAAGCGATACTCTTTCAACAACACATTCAGGTTATCAATACCAGGACTGAATAGGAACATACAAACCTGGGCGACATTCTACAGGGAAAAATCTGGTATATATACGGGTCTAAGACTGAAAAAGGTGCACGTGCAGGGGTATACTCAAGAAAGCCAAAGACTGGCTTGAAGTATTCATTGGGTAAACACATCTCTGTCTCCCAAGCGGGAGTATATGCAATCCTCCAATGTGTGAAGGAAAACAATCGGAGAGCCATCGAAGATGAGCAGATCCACATATTTACAGACAGTCAGGCTGCACTTGAGGCAATGAGAAGTCAAAAAGTGACATTCCGTCTGGCATGGACATGCAGAGAAGAACTTGAAGAACTGACGGACCGAAATCGCTTCAAGCTGATCTGGGTGCCGGGACATCAGGGAACGACGACGAACTTGCAAGAAGAGGGTCGGAGAACGATCCAGATCCAGAACAGACCAAGGGGGTACCAAAACGTACAGCACGAAGGTCTGTTGAAGACTGGATCATGAAAAACCACAGAGAATACAGGGAAAAAACCCCGGGAAACGAACATGGGGAGAAATACATCAAAGCCCCGTGTAACAAGAGAACGACAGACCTATTAGCACTAAATAGGGAAAAAATAGAAGTCATAACAGGGCTCATGACTGGTCATGCGCCAGTAAAAAAGCACCCAAACAAAATGAGACTGTACAATGGAGTCCTGACTTGCAGACTTTGCGATGAGGTTACAGAAACAGTGTCACACATACTGTGTAAATGTGAGGCACTGGATCGTGAAAGACAGTCAATTTTTGGAAAGCCTAACGGCGAACCAAAATAATAAAGTTCCCACCCGGTAAAGGACTTGTACAAACTCGTACAAGGTACAAAAATACTCGAGTGGATACCGTGAAGAAACAAAACATATGCGAGATACAATGATTCAGCAGAGGTGAGTGTCCCGGAGACAATAGCCAGACAAGCCTACAAAGAGGGTGAAGTTTTTAATGAGTGTGCCTGGGATGGTGACTCTCACAGTAGACCATGAGACTCAAAGGGTCATAACCTTCCTTAAGAGGTTTTCTTCACCTCCACAACAAAGAAAAAGTGTGTTCCCAATGATAAAATTCAGTACGTAATTAATAAATTCAATAATTTCCACTGTAAACTTCAATTTACTTGTGAAATAGAGGTGTGCATACATTTTCTAGATATGAACAGTAGCCATGATTCAGATGGAAAGAAAAATTTCGTGGTTTACTAAGAAGTTTGGTCTCAACGATATCTTCATTTTTGTTCTACCAACAAGTTATGAAAATAGTGTAATAAGCAGCCTTACAGATCGCGCTGTTAAATTTTCCCACCCAGAGAACCGTCCACCACAAAAACATTTTTCTACTCCATCATTGAAGAAAGAATAAACAAAATCTATAATGGAAGGTCACATATAAATAACATAAACGGTGAAACAAATAATTTTATAGCATTACCATACATTCCGGAAACCTCAGAGGAAATTAAGAAATGGAAGATCAGGAAACATTTTTTACACCGATTACAATACTTTTCTTATACCACGTATAGTGAGGGAAATAAAATTGCAATTTCATCCATTCTCCTCCTCCTTCACTACAGATAAAACATGAAAGTTTGAATATCGGATTACATCAAAATGAAATAGATAACTAATGTACGATCGATAATGATATAAGTGTTTGAAACTGAATGTCAACAGACTTAAAATAACATTTTATTTGTGTGACAGTTTAATTATATCTCAACTTAATTACATTGACTATGAATTTCGACCGTACAGATAATGAATCAACCGCAAAGAGATGGAAAATCTTGAAATAGAATTAATGGGATGCAGAAATCTATGTCATCATTCTTGAAAAATCTCTACAAAGAACATTTACTTAACATTCCAGTGCTTGTTTTGAAATAGTAGTCAAACATTTTGAAAAAGCTGCCAACAGAAAATTCGAACGAAAAGATAACAACCTCAACCATGTACATCATTCTCTAGAAACATAACAGTGTTATGGAAATATTAAATACATTCTTAAATCGACTGAATTTAATAATTGCAAAATAATGTTTCTCAGCAAGGTAGTAAATTTAAAAATGCATTCAACAACTTTTACAACTGTCCCTGTCCAAGCTAGATTTGAATAACGGTTTCGCTCATTTCATTTAAATGAAAGGAACTCATCCGTTGGTTCTCATTTTCAGATACAGCATCTTTTCAAAGTCAAATTCTATATAATCAGGATAAAGAAAATTACGAAGGTGTAATTTTAATAATAATATTCTTAGCTACCAAGAGTAGCAATATTTTCAAAATGTAGTCAGACAAATATTTCCCAATAATCTGGGTTGACCCAACAAGTTTGAACTATTAGATACCCTAATTGTTTTGTGTACTACATTTATTGAGTTTTAGCTATAAATACATAAGCACTTCGTCTATTATTCTATACTGTTTGTATCGTTTGAAAATGGTATTGTGCCAAAATAATGAACATCTCTCATATTATACACAAGGAATAATAATTGTTTCATTTCACCATGATGATTCATAATCATCAAGTATTAGCTTCCACCATCGATTTTTTTAAGCTATTGCATATAGCTTTTATCGCGGGCTTTGAGCTCGGCGACCGAATCAAGAAATTCGGTAACGCAAAAACCTAAGACCTAAACACCTAACATGCGTCAAAATAATTAATTAATTTGAAGTTTCTAAAAGTGAGAAATTTCTATATTTTATATGAATGTTATAACACTTTAGCGCTTTAAACTCCAGAATTTTCACGTGGCCTATTGAAATTAGAAGGTTCGAATTGTATAAAAACACAATTGCATGAACGCCAGACGTCCTATGTAATCAGCTACGAACGAAATGATTTTGACATATGCCTCTAGGAGCTCGCTACGCGTCAGTTAGAGTTTATACGTTAGACGTGCGTAGCTGAGACCTGAGAGTACCTGTTTCTATTTAATTAAATTTTCCTATTTAATCGACATTTTGGGGCCCGAGACTATGCTCTTTAGTTTGCCCCGTTCATGAACTAACGACATGGAGTGAAAACCGCATGCGAAAATTCCTTGCAAAGACGTTACATGTTCCGAAGATTTGCACTTTTCTAACTCGCGAGCTACGCGCCCCTCACGTGAACGTCAACGATTTATCGAAAATTAACCAATTTAAAACAGTTTTCGACCCCGTTTGTGGCTATTGCGACCTTGTAAAAGGTTCAAAGTTAACATTTCGTTTTACATTCCACAACCACCATTGACCAAGATAATTTTTAATTAGTAGTTCATTATTGTTTTACAACTGAAATAAATAGGTATGAAATTTGTAGGTTATTGATGATGTCAGTGCGACAGTGACATAATTAAGGCAAAAAGCAGACGCTCTAGCAGTGCAAAATAGAGTCGGCAATCTCGCTGTTCCCATTGAATTACGAACAGCAAATATTTCATTAACATCGAATAGAAAATGTATAGCCAAACGCAAACATTTTCCATTAACCTCGCTCTTGCTATAACTATACATAAGTCGCAAGGTGGGACTTTTGATGAAATAGTATATGAGTATAGTAAAGCACATTCTCAGGAACTCGTTTATGTTGCGCTCTCTCGGGTGGCTAATATTGAAAAATTGTATATCACGACAAAAAACGATAATTCTGCATTCAAGTTTTATCATAATCGGAGGCAAGCTGCATCGACTGCATCTTTGTTGCAAGAATTCAAAAAAGTGTCGTTAAATAGTGTTCAGACGACAGTTCAAAGTGTCTTAGATTTCATTAGTAATAGAAATGGCATTTCAATAAAGACTTTCAATTTCCAAAGTCTGAATAGTCACAAATACGATTTACAAGATTCAGTTACGAGACAAACAAATGTGTTACTTCTTACCGAAACTTGCATGGCGCATGATAATCCGATTGAAATACCTAATTTCAATTGTATTGTTCAATTCAAACGAGATACTGTTCCAAAAGGTGGGGTAGCTATTTACCAAAATAATAATAATGTAACTTATATTATGACTCCGAATATTGAAACAAATATTGCACAAGTTAGCGATGTTAATGTTAGGCGCTCATTTGTTGGAGATATTTGTGGGTGCTTATGCAAACTTAGAAATGGCCTACACATAGTCATGGTAGCAATTTACATTTCTCCGAATCCAAAATTGGACGAGATAGAGCATTTTATTCATCGCACTCTACTGGAGAACACTGAAGAAGGGTCGAAAATACTTGGTACAAATGGTAATAAATTTCCACTTATCTTGGCTGGCGATTTCAACATCAACTTCGCTGATAAAAAATCAGAGCGGTTGACAACTTTTCTTTCGGAAAAATTGAATTTGAAAATGAATAATAATCCACAAGAGTCCACAACAAAATATGGGACCACTATTGACGATGTATTTTCCATATATTTAGAGGATATCAAGTCTCAAACTTATGTCTCTTATTTCAGTTACCATAAACCTATAGTTTCAATGATAACACATTCCTGAATAACCTACATGTATTGTAAGATAATTGAAATATTTAAACGATATTAACTTCTCATTTAATCAATAAAAGAAAAAAATTTGTTTTCTTATCGGTCACCACGCTCAAAAAGTGTAACTTGAATTAATATCAAAGAAAAAAAATACAGCATAAATTAAAAATAAATAAATAATTATTATTGCATAAGTTGAGAAAAAATGCTATGCAATAGCTTCACCGCGGCAGTCCCCGAGTGCCACACGTTTCTTTTTTTTTTACATAAATGTCACTTTGAATTTGTTAGGATTCGTTCCCGAGTTATTGGAGCAAATATTCGATTTGTGGAGGGAGAATTACAGTATACCTATCAAATCCAGGGAATGAATATAAAATACGAGAGAGCAAAGTCAAAAGTCCCTGAAAAATGAAACAAGAAATGATTTATTTGGTCAAAATTTATTTTATTTCTCAACATAATCTCCTTGTAAGTAATACGATTTTGGCAATCCTTCAAAATAGGCGTCCGCTTCAGCGATGATCTCATCGTTGGAGCCAACTCTCTTTCTACCGAGCCATTTGATCAAGCTTGGAAATAGATAAAAATCGCAAGGGGGCAAATCTGTAGAATATGGTGGATGACGATTCGTAGATAAATTCGTGCAATCTAAACATTGCGACTTCGGATATGTGCGCCGGCTCCGGTGCGTTGTCTTGCTGGAAGATCACTTTTTTCTTTGCCAACTGCGATCGCTTTCGCTTCAAATCGGTGTCGAATCGATCCAACACCTCTGCATAATATATGTCGGTGATCGTTTTGCCCTTTCTAAGGTCATCAATAGGGACGATACCGTATGCATCTCAAAAAAGGGTCGCCATGACTTTGTTAGCCGATAAACTCTCACTGTTTCAACTGTTCCTTGGTCTCTGATGTATTTTGATGGATTCATGTTCCGTCCAGGGTTACGAAACGGCACCAAAAGCACTAATCTCTCTTGAACATCGCCAAGTACTCCTTTGAAGTTGTCACATGGTTGCACATGCTCACCCATCTGGCAGATAGCTTTCTCATATTCAAAAATTTACCCAAAATGTTTCGTATACGTTTGAATGAGATGCCCATAGCCTAAGCAATCTCGTGCTCTTTAACTCGCCGATCGTCCAATATCATACCATCGATTTTATCGACGATTTCTGTCGTTGTAACCTCAATTTGACGACCAGAATGTTCGGTGTCCTTTGTGGTCATACTATCACATCGAAAATCAGTAAACCACTGGTGAATCATTCCAGTCGATGGTGAGAAGTTTCCATAATGCTTAACAAGCGATGCTTTTGTTTGTGTAATGTTTTTTCCACACAAAAAATAACGTTTAATCAAGACGCGAAATTCACTTGTTCCCATGCTCACAAAAATCTTCAAGGTTGCTCGCTTTCGATGGGCTTAAAAACAGAGCTGAATGACAAATCAAGTACATCATGAATGTCACATGGGATTTTCGATTGTGGCTCGATCTGTTTTTCAGGGACTTTTCACCTTGCCTCGTATAATATAGGCCTTCAAAAGTTTGAATAGATGGTGATATATGCTCAATTAACTTGTATTCTTAATCATTCTTACTGGCATTGAATTTCAATTAAATTGTTAAATAATTCCATTATGATCGCAAAATAGAGTAGTGAAGCGTGTAGACATCACATTGTAATTCTGTCATAGCTATTATCAATTCCACCCGCTTTTGATAATTAATTAGAATAAACAATATTCTTTCCGAAATTTTCTAAGTTTATTGTGACTGCGATTGATGGAAAAATCTTGTTTTCGGATTCAGTGGTTCTTGATACCTTTTGCTCCAAAAATACCTTCTCTCAACGTTCTGCTCGCATCATTTCCATTATGCTATTTTCCCAAACAGATTAACTCTTAATATGTCCTAACGATCACCACCAAAATGCGTAGGGTCACTTTATCTATATCGGAATGGATGAAACAGTAACACGAAAGTGTTAAGTGAGCCATGATTTTAAATGGACTGTAAACAAGTTTTCAACTTGGAATCAGTTGTAAATGTATGGCATTATACGCTTGATTACGTGATATCTTATATAAGCTGGAAAGTTCTAAATTTAATTCTCGAATTTCAAAATGAGAAGCAATAATAATTGAATTTCTCGAACTTCTCCTTTTACAGCCATCTGAGAAAGCACATTAGAGGCGAGCTATGTTGAGTTATGAGAATAATGTGTCCGAACTATAATTAGATTACTCTAAGAGAATTCCGATATACAACATAAAAATGAGCATTTTCTCAATTTACAAGAAATAGTCTCGCATTGTGACACCAAGATAGAAATGAAATAGAGCTAGCGGTGCGATCATAGAAAATTATTAAATACACCAGAATTATAATAGGCTATTCATAGGTTTCAAGACACGCGTTTCCAGTAAATGAGTATAGGCTTTTCATAGGATCTCCGAAGTCTGCTAATGTATGAAGTTGTTATTTTGGAGACAAAATTGAATTTACAGAATGCAGCCTTCTTTAAATAATATCATTATGGTGCCTGCAGATACCATAGGTCGTAAGGGTATAGCTATTCCTCCGTTATTATTTTTTGAATATTTTTCTTATTGATAGAAGTTCTCCTACCTTATCCTGCGACTCCAAGAGGCAATCCGCAAGTGGTTTTTGAGAGTGTATTTTTTTAGATGTATTTTCTAGAACATCTTATATTCTTCATTGTTGTTTGTTGTTATCAGCGGCAATCCGTAGGTCTGAGGTTATGGAAAGAGTTAACATACACTCACACATACACACAAAATAATTATGAGACGACTTCAGGTGCATTTTAAAATATTAAAAAAACTTCAATTCCGCGCGCGGAATCTATTGTACCGACGCTCGCTTATTGCCGCTGAATGTCTCTGTAATTTGATCCAAGATTTTTGTCGATAGGCCCAAAATTGGACCCTCCAGAGACTCAAACAAGTTTATTAGGATATCTCCACTTCTACTCAACCTAAATCGATCTGCTCCGACTCATTATACTCGCTATGAAAGCTTCTAACAGAATCTATAATTTGGATCTTGTGAAACATTTTCAACCTCAAAAAATTTAGATTTTTCGGTTGTCCTAAATTTTTAAAATGGTGCCAAAGTTATGTCTTTGGACCAAAATGCTTCAGTTTCAAACGTTAGGTGCAGAATAATAAAATCTTCCGAATGATTTTAGTTTCATATGGACAATATGAGTATTTCGTCTGAAATTTGCAAAATAAGGATTTTTCAAAATGGCCGATTTTGATGCCACAAAATGAGGTAGATCGAAATAACAAAAATCAGAGGAAACAGAAATAAAAATACCATCTTTTCACTTTAACAAAGTATGAAAAAAACAAAACGTCTCTAACATATACTCAATTTTTCAATATGCTAAAATACACCCTAAATAAGCCCTAAATAAGCGCTATCTTGGGCCCATGACCTCAAATCGACGTCGGACTGGAGCCATGAATCGCGTATTAATTTTTCAAACAACTTTTGTTTCGAAAATTTTTTCATACAGCCCATAGTTTGGTCTCAAAACGCAAACACGGATAATCGAAATTTACACTACACAATTGTGTTCAGCATCCCAAAATACATAAGAATAGACCACAATTAGACCTCGCCGAAATTCGGACAACAAAATTCCTTAAATGCGTGGACTAATAAAATAGTTCCGTTCAATAGTCTAGTTCATAAATTATTGAACGTCCCTTTGAGCCAGCAAAATTATAACAATTTCAGCAAATTGCGTTAAACAATGGTTACCCCAACTCTATGATCAATAATTTGATTTCTAAACAAAAAAGAAAATTGCAACTAAAATTAAAGACATCACCTCCAAATACTTCAATACAATTCAAAAGTTTCACTTAATACTCTTCAATAATTAAGAAATTCCATAGTTTGTTCTCTAAATTTGCTATACAACCAGTTTATAGATATAAGAACAAGTTAAACACCGTTTAGGCAACTCCTTTGGAAAAGTTTTCGATTTCGACAAATCCGGGATTTACAAAATCAATTGTGAGTTGTGTTCAAAATGGTATGTATGTCAAACTAGAAGGAATATATTACTCGTTATAAGAGGAATATTTTGCCAATATAAAGAAGAATAATGGTGAAAAATCAGCGGTAGCCTAACATATTTTGAATACAGGTCACTCCATTTCTCAAAAAACTTTATCACTTCTCAAACACAGTACAGACAGATCTTGGTAATTTAGAAGAGATGGAAATGTATAAACGAAACAGCAATTTAATAAATTCCGATTTATCTCCAGCTGAGGGTAACTCATTATTTACATTATTATCCCCAAATAGTATTTAAACAGGCACATTTTTATTTATAATTCAGTTTACTCTGATGATGGCTACTTAGTAGCGGAAAGGTCCTCAGTACTTCAATAGCATTTTTAGTGGATAAGCGTGATTATTTCTTATCAATAGTGTTAAAATATATCCACAGTGTGAACTCTTTTATAGTTTATTAGCTAATAATTAGCCTATAATTTCTACGTAAACCTTCATTTATACTTAATTTGCAAATTTAATGCGTTATCAGACGATGATGGGAATGACAATTATTACTAACAATTATTATATCATAGAAACTTAGTTTTATGAATATATTCGGAGGGCTTAAAATCATAATTCTGGGACCCAAATTCTTACTGGAAACAGGTATTATTAGACGGATTGTACTGAAACGTGTAAAGTGTAGAGTGCAACTTGCTCTGCCTGCGTGAGTGATGCTGGTTGAATATCTTTGGGTTATATCTAAATTATTGACTTTAGATTTCTTACATTGCCTACCAGAGGAAAAGTTTCTTGATTGATGCTGTTTTTGTTTGGTTCAGGAAAAGATTCGCGAAGAATGCCAGATCACTTGCCTTATAGATGTGGCAGCAGCGTTACGTTATATTTAAATGTATGAATCCTTGACAAATCTTGGTATCTTACATATTTGTTTGTTGAACAAATGTAAGTTAGTGGCTGGTCATCATTTTACTTAAGGACTTTCTTGTACCAATTGAATATACTTACTAGTTGTTTGTCAGCATAAAGCGTGAGTGCATAAATAGTGAGAGATTCCAGTAAATTCTCATTTGGTCTCATGTATCCCCACAAGTTTGCTTATTTGTTATAAACAAATTATATTCATTATTAAATATACGAATTTGACCAAAATCGTCGTTGTCGGATAGTTTTGGCCTCCTGAGTACGATGTTATTGCTATTATGGTCCTTAAATGCATTCATAGTTTTTTTAAGGAGGTATGGGAGAGTCGCTATGGAAGGGAAAACAATTATTTGAAATTAGTGGCATGCCATTTGTTGATTATATTAAGACTTGATACATTTCATCACTTTTGTTAGAAAAATCAAGTTCTGAGTGTGCATATGATATAAAAATGAATAAAAATGCCGCAATTCTTTGTTCTTCCTTTGTTAATATATAATTTGGTTATAACAATTCAAAAATTTATGTATGCATTTAAAGACCATACTAGCAATAAAATCGTACTCAGCAGGCTAAAATTATCCGAAAAAAACTGTTAACTCGATATTTTGGTCTAATACGTATTTTCATTAATAAGCATGATTGTTCATAAGAATTCAAAGATTTCTGTATGCATTTAAAGACCATAATAGCAATTAAATCGTGCTCAGGAGGCCAAAATTATCCGACAACAACTATAAACTCGACATTTTAGTCAAATTCGTATATTTAATAATAAATATAATTTGTTTATAACAACATAGCAAATTCGTATACATTCGATGATATTGACGATAAAATAGAACTCAGAATATCAAAATTATCCACAAACGACTCTAAAGTCGGAGTTTTGGTCGAATTCATATATTTTGTTAATAAATAAATTGTTTCTAACAAAAAATTGTCTTCACCGATGAAAAACAGTCAAATTTTGCATTTTTTAGAAATTTTTATGTAATTTCAAAAATGAGCTAATTAAATTGTTTACACATTGTTTATGAATAATATAAGCAATTTGCACAACTTTATTTGTGGTCAACTTTTTTTCTGATGACATTCTGGAGAGAATGAACTTTGTCTCATCCATCGATTCATTTCCCAAGGATTTACGTGTTTGGTCTATTTCTATACCCATTTGTCTGCATTAATACTGCTTTTCATCATTATCAAGCGAAATCAAATCAAATCTCGAGACAAAACAAAATGTTTATCATGAAACTATGTTGTTATTCCTTTCATTTCAAGCAAAGGAAGATACAGTGTGTATTAATAGAACAGAGTAAACACAAAACAGTAATAATTGACAGAGTTTTAAGGTAAATTAATTTAACGATGTGAGATAAGAGTCCAAGAAAACAAGAGGAAAATAACAAAGTGTGGGTGCATTGAGAGGATTTTATGCATTTTATGGAGAGAAATGATATTTCTGATAATTTGTACCGCGTAGCAAGAAAATGCCCACAGGCCCCGAGGAGCCCTATGAATCTGAGAATAACATGATCATTGATTGGTAGATATCATTCGTAGCATTCGTAATTTTGCTGAAGGTTTGGAGGTTATAGACATAGGGAAAGACCTCACTAGGTGAAGAGTTCCAAAACTTCGTGGTTCGATAAAAATATGAAGTCTGGTAGGAAGAAGTTCGGCAGATCTCGAGCTTGACAGTGCAGGTGTGACCGGTTAGAGCTCGTCTAGTCCGCCTATCTGGAAGTTTTCGTGGTGGACCAACAGATGAGATTTCTGATGAACATCGACATAGAGCTTATGACAGATTGCTTTTCGGCAGGGTGGTGGTGGGAAAGGCCACTGAGATATCTATCGGAAACCCACTCACACCGATAGACACCTCAATGGCCTTTCCCACTACCATCCTACCCAAAATTAATCTGTTATAAATTCCTTGGTCCACAGAGCTGTCAACTTGTTCCAACACCAATCCTTAAAATCGGAAATAAAACATATTTCATCTGTCTCATTATCAAATGATTTCTCCCATTATGACTTACAAAAAGCCCTAAAGAAATACACTTCGCCTAAAATTTCAAATCAACCTTAGCCACAAACTCCCCCTTCCCCCCCCCCGCCTGTTTTATCCACTGCCTGTTTTCCATATATTGAAAATATAACAAATCAAATATCCAAAATCCTTAAAAAACATAATAATTCTACTTGGTTTTCCACACTTCCAAAACTATCTCAGTTTTACTAACCTATCAAAGATACCCTTCCTCCTCTCCATTTAGAAAGTGTTCATAGCTTTGTTTCACAAGACGTTTTTTCGTATCATTGTTTGTTTCTAAATTGAAAGGGATGGTACGTATCACCAAAATCTCTTTACTATGATATCAATTGAAGAGGGAATCATAGCATGGGGAGGTACTCATGACACCATCATTTCAAAACTATTTGTATGTCAGGAAATAATAATAAGAAAAATACTTGGTAAATCCATGACATATCCCTCAAAGAACTTTTTTATTGATTTTAAGGTTTTAACAGTGATTGTATATTATGGAAATGCTGAGGCAACATTACAAGAAAAAAATTGCAATCTCATTATTTGATCATTATTATGAAACCAGATCAATTTCGAATTCACCGTGCATAGTAGTAAGAAGCAAAAAATTGATTAATCAAATATTTTATTCACACTATTTCAGTAAAATCTATAATTTATTACCTATCGGATCGAAAATCTTTCATACATCAGTATATTAAATAAAAACATGAATCTTGCATTTAAAATCACAAATTTATTGGATCAAATGAATAGTTACATCAAAAACATTGGAAACATGCTCAACCTGACAACCATGACTGATCTTGATTCTGAACGTGAACAGCGTTTATATAGCGTTGAACAACAGAGTCGTATCGAGTGTTGACTAAGTTGGTTCAATGTGTTTCGTTTGTAGGATTATTTAGTGATTTATTGCCGTTCTCGAATTCTGGGTTATGTTTTTAAATCGTTTTTAATAGCCTTTGTGCTAAAATGCATAACATCGTGATTACTCTTGTCATATTTTGACTTATATTGGAGACAGAAGTAGACCTTCTGAAGAAGGTGAAGCATTTTCATGGCACATAAGAACTTCGTGGTTTGGGAAGAGGGGCAAATAATAGAAGATCGTATTTGCAAACTTCATCTTCAACATCGCATCCCCAATATATTCTAATTATTATAAGTAGCGATGTAAAAGAGATGTTTTCATTCCTGTAAGGTTCGATGACTTTTGCAAAAACATTTTTGCAGTTTTAATTTCTGTAAGCAGATCAGTACTCTACTATTATTATGAATATACCCTATTATATAACAACCGATAATTGTTCACCCCAATCTTGTGAGAAACATTTATTTTAGTGACGAGTGCACGTTTGCCCCGAATGGTATGTTAACAAACAGAACTGCCGGTATTGAAGTGATGATAATCCACTAATCAGAAAATCACAATCTAGATCGGTGAATATTGGCATAACTTTGGACGCATTATTGGATTTGAAAAATAAAGAGTCAAAATGTAACTGATCAAATGATGTTCAACAAGGTATCACTCAATCTACCTATCAATATGAGTGTTCCATGGGATCGGCTATGGGAGTCTAGGGGATGATTCAACTCCTTCAAAAAGTCCATAAAAATAAGTTCCCCTTGCAATTTCCAGAATATTCTTTCGTTTTTGGTATTAAACAGTCACACACTAGCACTCTTTTGTTGTGCTTCTGTGAATGTTTACTACAAAAATATATTTAACATTATCTATCTATCTATATATATATATATATATTACGCTACTGTAAGCATTACTCCTCCTAGACCGTTAGACTTACATGCACATGCTATATATCAATCGAAAGGTCATGGGCTGATCACGTTACGAACGCTTTTAGATTTTTGATTTTCCGTGACCATTGACCTCAAAATAAAAAAAAATGATTTTCGAAAAAACTATTGGAGATAGATGAAAAACAATTTCAGATTTAAATTCAGCATACAAAAATTAGTCCGAAAAGTTAGTCAATTTTTTTTTCAATTTTTACATTTTATTTTTTAATTTATTTTCTTTGAATTTTCGCTAAAAAATAAATTTAAAGACATATGTAAATTCAGCATATTAAAATTAAGCGCATCGTGAAAATAAATGAACAAAAAACTACTCAAAAAAATCTATGTAAAGTGGCTATACCAGTTTTTTACTACTCGCATAGGTTTGATCTAAACTTCTGATCACTTTTAAGTGACAGAATAAAGGTTGTTCTTGAGTTGTTGTGCACCATGTGGCTTGACCGTAGCAGAGGGATCTAGGAATATAGAAAAAATAAAAAAATTATCTAAATTTCACTAGATCGACGCCATTTTTCTTTTTTGGGTAAGTAGTATATAATGCGACATTTTTTTATTAATCATTTTTATTCATTTTTTAGAATATAAATGGACGAAAACAACCGTCTGTCACATCTGATAATTCAATTTCTACTGAAAATCCTGTGTATAATGAAATTTTGTGAATTTTATATTCAAATCATAATTTCAATTTTATATTAAGAGCTGAAAATTGTAAATATTTGTACATTTATACTTGACTATTGCATTTTGTATATAATTACAACCTAATATTTGATTTACTTTTAAAACAAATTTATCATTACTTTTTCATAAATATCGCGAAATAATGAGCGTGACTTTTTATTCTAACGGAATTCCGCGCGGGTTGCTAGTGTTTATTATATTTTACTAATGTAAGCATTTTTTTTGTAAATCAATAGGACAATAAAATTATTCTTATTCTCATTCTTCTTATAAAACTTACAATCGGACGGACTTACGATGGATTAGTTTCAAAACGGTATTACATGAATCAATTCGTTTTGGAGCTGTGGGTTATATGAAATTTTGATCGAAATCTTCATAATTACTATTCACAGTGAACCCATAAAATACCTACAAACAGAAAAACTTGAATCGTAATTCTCAACATTAGCAAAGGAAATATTTTGAAGAAAAAATTCTGAACTAATACCTCTGTTACAATGTCTTTTGCCTAATATAATTCTTACATTCATTATATATTCGCATCCTTCGTTCGGTAAGAACATTTGCGAATGAAAGGCGTATTGACAGATACAAACCCACGGATTATTACAGTGGTTAACCCATTTCTTTCCAATTGGATGATGTCAGCATTGTGGGTAATAAGCCTTCACTTGTAATTAGGGTACTATTTAAATATAGGTATTTATTCACGGCTAAACGAATTACCATTTTAATTAAGAGCAGACTCTTCATTAAATGCATAATACTTCGTATCTGTAGATGTAGCAGTGTCCCAAATATTAAAGTCCGGCATGTGCCAATGCAGCTGCCGCCTTCTTAAGATGCGCACATGCGACATACACCTGGCCCTTATCCCTTTATTAATTACGAAATCAAAATTACTGAGATTGCATTCGAACCAACAATATATTATTATTCTAGAAGGTGGAAAGTAGCAGATGAAATGTTGTTTGTTACCATCCATTGAATCTTCACATATGCAATTTTTTTATCTCTTGTATTTTCAGTAATAAAACGTTTTGGTTATTTTTTGTGAATCTAGGACATATGTATTAGGAGGGATGATTTTTGAACTCCAGGAACCATCTGGGCAAAAATGCTCGGTAAATGTTAGAGGTAATTAACTCAATACCATTTTTTATTTCCCTCAGTAATCAAAAATAATTCTGCATATTATCACAGATTATCCGTGTTGAGAATTCCTAAATCGATCTCGAATATTTTTGACATGATGCCTGTATGTGTTCTTCTTTCTTTACTAAAATAGGAGCAGCTCCTTTTCATTCTTGATTTCCTGAAATAATAGAAGCATTAATTTTATTAACTCGACAAAAAAATTCCCCCATAGTTTTATTAATATATTCTTCAAAAATAAGAATTTTTAATTTTTATATTATTATTTTATCAACAATTATTGGAGGAATTATAGGATTAAATTGAAATTGATTACAAAAATTATAGCTTATTCCTCTATTAATCATCTTAGAGGAATAACTACC
The DNA here is from genome assembly GCA_958510875.1 of Endomychus coccineus. Classification (NCBI taxonomy): domain Eukaryota; kingdom Metazoa; phylum Arthropoda; class Insecta; order Coleoptera; family Endomychidae; genus Endomychus; species Endomychus coccineus. The sequence continues at coordinate 48,875,066 of OY294067.1, forward strand.
TTAATTTTTATTAATCAATCTTTATGATCTATTTATTTTGTAATTTATTCTTCAATTAATTCCAATATTACATTTATTTTTTATTTAATTAATACTTTTCATTTTCAACAATTAATTTGAACTTATAAGTCAAATAAAAATTTTATAATTTTAAGAAATTTTATTTTTATTTCTTTCCTGATAGTAATTTTTACTTTAATTCCTCTATATTTTTATATTCGAAATATATTTTACTTAATAATAATCTTTTCAGTAGAAAATTTTTCTATTTTTCCAAAAAAAAATTATTTTTCTATTACTTTATCTAATTCAATTAACATTTTTAGTTTGATTCTCTGTACTTTAATTTTTAATTAAACTTAAATTGAAAGATTTAAGTTAAAAACTATTAACCTTCAAAGTTAAAATTGAATATTAATTTAAGCCTTAGAATTTAATTCACCTTTAAATTTGCAACTTAGAATCATTTTTGAATATAAGACTATTTGATGAAGAGAATTTTTATCTATAAATAAATTTACAAATCATTGCCTATTTTCAACCACTTTATCGAATAAGTGACATAAGATTTTGATTACCTCCATCTTCAACATTATTAGTTTTAAGAAGAATTAGATAAAAGGGAGTTGGAACAGGTTGAACTGTTTATCCTCCTTCATCGTCCTTTATCCTTTATCGTTATATATTGCTGATAGAGGATCACCTGTAGAATTAGCTATTTTCAAATTACATTTAGCTGGAATTCCTTCAATTTTAGGAGCAATTAATTTTATTACTACAATTCATAATATACGACTTACTGGAATAACTTCAGAAAAAATACCTTTATTTGTTTGATATGTTTCCATTAATGCTATTCTTTTACTTCTTTTTTATCAGTTCTTGCAGGAGCAATCGCAATACTTTTAAAAGATCGAAATTTATATACGTACGTAACCCACTATGAAGACGATTGCGCCGTTCCTATTGGTTGTATGGATTGGAGAATTTGCAGCTCGCTTTAAAGTGGTGAAAATAAAAACTGTATTGTTTATGGGGCGGCAACCCCGTTTCGAGAGGTATTTCTGACATTCACCTTGACTTTTAGAAATGGAATTATAGTATTTCATTGAACCATAATGTCAACCGTGTTTTTCTGGTTATAAGTATATATCACACGTGGAAGAAGAAGTATCCAAAATTGTCATTTTAAGATCCATGTATCGTCATCGAAGTGTAAAGCTTCAGTCTATTTTCTGTGTTCACCATATGGTGTAATGGTGTAAATAATTAAGTTGACAATGAATGAAGGTTAAAATAGTGTGAAACAATAACTCAATCATTCACTAGTGATTTTAGGGTTCCTTTTAGAAATGCTGTAACAACAAGTAAAGGGATGGAAATTATGCGACGCTTATTCCAACTACTGCTGACCGCTTTTGTAGTTATAACTTTACAAATAATGATTATTTATATCATGGCCTGGAAACATTTCGCAAACAGCTAAAACCTTATGCTGTGCTTCCAAATTGTGATCCAAAAAAACAATTCTGCAAAGCATTTTGCTGTATCATGTACTTTACATTTATCTGATGATTATATCTCAGCTTCAAACGATCATTGTATCATTTGTATGTTTCAAATGATATGTAAGAAACTGAATATTGCTCCATAATTTTGTTGAAAATCACAATGGTAATTTAATATTACATATAATTTGTGTTATTTTAAATAATAAGTGGATAACACAATTTTTTTTACACAATTCATTCTATAACGATGCTTCAAATCTGTAATAGCATATGACAGCCTGTTGTTCATTATGTAAACGTATGATAGATTTTAATTTTGAGATAACAAAGCAGAGTGCCATAAGGGTCCTTGGTGAGCGTTTACGCTTGATGAAATGTTCTCCTCAACCAGAAAAAACCAAGCTTAAATCATCAATCCTTGGACGATACCAGTGATAGAGCTTTCCCCAATTTTAGATATTTTATTTCTATACTTTGACTACACGAGAGGGAAACGATGTTCGAAGAACATCATGTCAGCCAGCGGTAACATGTTGCGAGAGGCATTCGGATTTTCCTTAAAGGTTTGGATGTTATAGACATAGGGAAAGACCTTGCTGTTTGATAGATACATGAAGTCAAGTAGGAAGAATTTCGGCGGGTCTCGAGCTTGACAATGAAGGGGTGACTAGTTTGAGCTCGTCTAGTTCGCCTATCTGGAATCTCTCGTAGTGAAACAGCAGACGAGATTTCTGAAGAACACCGACCGCGGAGATATCTATAGAAAGGGGAGTATTCACTGACCTTCCTACGATGTCCTAGAGAGATCAATGAATTCATAAGTGTGACATCTTGAATCAGACGGATGACTCTTTTCAGTTTAGAATCCAAGAGATTCAGCAAATTTTTGGGAGCCAAACTTCTAAGCATGTGAACAGTACTCCATGACAGCTCGAATCTGTGCTTAGTAGATTATGAGGAGCTGCTGTGATATAAAGTAGTTCTTGGCACAGAATGGAAACACAAGTTTTTGTGAAGTGGTTTTCGCAATGGACCTCACATGATCATCCCATGAGAGGGTGGATATGAGAGACTTCATATACCCTCATAGTGCTTACTCTCATTATCGTAAATTTTTCTGCTCGAATAAGGTCAAAAATATTTGATATTTTGAAAATTTTCAAATTCAACTTAATGTCTCCTGATTTTAGTTTCCTAATAGGACTTTCGTTGCAGGAAACCACAGAAGAATTTAAAAAATTCGCAGTCAATCTCGCATTAAAATAGAATAATGACTCAAATGCCAATTTTATGTTTCATTAATGGTAACTAAGTTATTATTGCACCATGTTAGAACTTCATTCATAGCAATTTCACACAAGAAGATTCAAGATGATTCACCATCTGTCTATGTTTTGTTTTCTTTTTATCAATTATTAAAATTATGCCAACTTCAACTGTTGCTCCTACTCACGCTTGGACTTCCCAATTTCGATAACTTTTCTCTAATGCAGTATTGTTCTTGAACAATTTTCCAAAAATTTTGTCCAGTGCTGCGTCTTACCATCTCATGTGATACAATGCAGTGGCGGCTTGTGAACTTTTTAAGAGATGAGGCTGGACACAAGACGTTTTTTTTAAATATACTCTACTCAGCCAATTAATTTAACTTTTGCACAGCGACCGTATCAGCTACTTCAGTGACAAAATTAATTGTTGCCCAGCAAGAACCAACGTGGAGGTGTAGAGTTTCTCTTGCCAAAATAATTTTTTGTTAGTTTTTTTTTTCTTTTTGGATTTTTAACATTTTTCTTTTTTTTGGAATTTCATATTTTGTGTTTTTTTATCAATTTTATTAACTTTTTTATATATTGACGGAATTCTACGGTCTTTAGTTTGCGAAAAATGATCAATAATGTTATCATAAAATGTATCATTTTGTTTTAAGTGTTTTATTAAATCTAACATTGTATAAACGATTTTGGTCCATTGTATTTCGCATGTAAGTTTTAATTCGTTTGAGAGTAGAAAATGATCTCTCCACCGATGCCGACGTGACAGGAATGGTGACTGTCAAACAAAGTAGTTCATAAAACTGAGGTAAAACTTGTTGAAAATCATTGTCTATCATATATTTTATCATATCGGCGTGACTGTCGTACTGGCCTCAAATATCTTTATCCGAGTATATAACGCATAATTCATTGTGCAGTGTTATTTTATCAAAACATTTATATTTGAGAACTAAGTTATCTAAAAGTGTATTGGGAAACTCTTTTGGAAAAGATTCGAAAAATCTTCTATTCGTCAAGTCGAAAAACTTCAATTCATGTAAATCGGAAAATCGAATCTCAATTTGACCTTTAATAGTATCTAAAATTTCGTAAAAAAGTTGTTTATAATGTAGTTTCTTGTCTACCAAATTATACGTTTTCCTCCTTTTCGCGGGAGGAGCCTCATCAGTTGAAAAATTTTCAAATAGAATATTAAAATGAAATTTTGTATTACGGAAACTTGAAATTTTATCAATGAGATGTTTCAAACGATCTCTTGAATAAATCATATCAGTGAATTCATGTTGTAAAATTTGAAAAATAAGAACAGTTTGTTCAAATATTAATTCAAAAGTATCAAGAAAAAACAAAAATTCTTCATTTTCTAAATAAGATTTTAAACCAACAGCAGCATTTAATGAAACCTGATCTGTAGAAAAGTCATCACTGTTTAATATAAAATCAAATGTTTCAATTAATTTGTTTTTATTTTTGTGAATGGTAAACACTGCTCGTGATGTAAAATTCCATCGAGTTGGAGCATTACAGGGAATCTGTTCCCTACTATGTTATTCAAAATTTCAGTTCGTTTGGTGGATTTGCTAAAAAAATTTGAAAATGACGTAAAGTTGGAAAAAAAAATTCTAACTTCCTTAATGGAATTACATGCATTACTTAAAACCAAATTCATGTTGTGAGCGTAACAATGAGTGAAAATAGCTTGAGGCGAAACTGATTTTATTTTTGTTTGAAGACCGTTTGAATGTCCCGCCATTACATATGCGCCGTCGTAGGTTTGAGCTAATAATTTATTCGCAAAGTCAAATCGCTGAAATGTTTCCATTAAGAAATTAAATAAATTGATCGCGGTTCTTCCCAAACTAACATCGTAGAACCCTAAAAATTTTTCCACTAGTTGTCCGTTTTTTACAAATCTAAAAATTATTGATAATTGTGATTTACACGTTATATCAGTTGTTTCGTCAACCTGCCACGAAAAAAAAGGGACATTCAATAATTCATCCTCTATGTGATTCCGGAGGACATAATTTATTGAATCAAGAATTTCGTTTTGTACTGTTTTTGAGGTGCCTGCAAATACTGACGCGTTAGTCATAAAATCGAGAAGCTTACTGTCGTATTTACAAAACAAATCTAACAATTCCCTAAAATTACCTTTATTAACTGAATTTTCAGTTTCATCATGCCCTCTAAAAGCCAAATCTTGAGATGATAAATACAATAAGAAATCAATGATTTTTTTTAAGACTTCGCGGTTTTCTTTAACTGTATTATTATGATTTTCGATTTCGCGTGTTCGTGCAGAATCAATCACATTAACAATATTCTGTTTACCGGTTAATTTAAACTTAATACTCGATGTAATATGTTCCTGCTATTTTTCATGTCTGTCTAGGCCACGAGCTAAATTTTTCAAATCATTATAACCCAAGTGCCCCCAACATGAAGTTGTATCTGATGTAAATAGTAAGCAATACCAACAATATAATTTATTGTGTACCTCAGATCCCGTTAACCATACATATTTTTTATAATTATCAGTATCAAAAGATCGATTTTGATACTTCCCTGACATCACTAATCCTTTCAAATCCGGTAAAGCCCGTTTGTTCTAAAAAAACACTTTTCCATCATTTGTTAATCCACTAAATGGATTTTCTAAGAACTCAGCAACTAAGTCACTCCTTATTCTAACTTTCACCGATTAGATAAATTATTATAACTTAACTACTTAACCTTACTTCGTGTCGCGAAACAAGAACAACAACTAACGGAAAACGGAACACGTGTCGTATTCTAGCTCTAGCAGCGGTATCAAGCGCAAGTAATCGTGTTTCATTCGACCGACCGAGTGGCGAGTGCGTACGAGAAGCTAGCCTACATAGGGTGTTGCCATATTCGCTCATTTACCCTATCTGGCAATTGAAGTGGTTGGAAAAACGGCAACTGTGTTGACTACACGTATTCAGCGTTTGAGATATATAGAGAATCTAGCCTCTGGCCACTGTTGCCAGATTAAAAATAACTACTGAGAACCGGGAATTAATTGTAAAATTTAAAGAATTATCAGAGAAACAGGAAATAAAATGGAGAATGATCATTAAGATAAATTGGTGAGGAGGCTGAGCCTCCTTAGCCTCCTTCGAGGAGCCGCCTCTGATACAATGAGTGTAGAATGAAAAAACTTGATGATAGTTGATCAAAAACGAAACGTCGGATATCAAAACAGATTAATACGAGAAATTTCATGAAAAGTCGCTTCGAATAAGTGTTTTTTATTCGGTTCCAACTCTGTCGCTAACATTAAAAGAAATTAGAGCAGGGAATCAATAAATTCTGTATTTCGAATCTTACATGAAACAGTTCGAAATTTTATACTTTCATATGCATGACCATTTAGTTACCCAACTTTTTCTTCAATCAACCAAGAATAAAAACTCTTTTCGTTTTATGTCATCTTGATTGTGAAATTTTATTTTCAAGGAAAAGTAGATCTGGTCCTCTTAGTCGAGGAATTATAGCCAAAATGATCGAATTTTTTACTGGAAACCTGTTTTGAGATGCGGTTTTCGCCATTTGCTCCAGAAACACAATAGAAAAAAATGTGCCATTTTTGTTTTACCAGGAAAAGCTTGGTTGCACTTGTGCATGCAAAAAATGCATTTAAATAATGCGATTTGCGGAACTGTATTGTTGCTCACCAAATATTAACCAAAATTGGCCAAAATTTGTTACTCAGGGGTTTTTGGGGTCGCTGATTACGAATTTGATGTTTACAAAACGCCACGCTGCATTCTGGGGCCGATTTCGCGCTTGGGGGGTATTTGCAGTATAAAGCGCAAATCCTCAAATTTCCTCAATCATTCGGTATTTTATGGCAATTTTGGGATTTTTAAACACAAATGATGTTCGTTAACTCAAGTGCCCGGAGCAAAGTGGGGCCATGTGGGGTAAGGGGAGGCACTTGGGACTATTATCGAATTTCAAACATCAAACCTGAAAACCTTGTTCTCTGGGGGTTTTTGTGGTCGCTCAACACGAATTCAAGGTGCATTCTCAGCTCTGACGCTCCTGGGGCAGAGTGTCCTCTGGGGCAACGGGGGCATCTGGGGCAGTAAACCAATTTCAACTGTCGAACATCAAAACTTCGTTACCCAGGGGTTTTTGTGGTCGCTGAACACGAATTCAAGGTTCATTTTCAGCTCAGATGCTCCTGGGGCAGAGTGTCCTCTGGGGCAACGTGGGGCATCTGGGGCAGTTAATCAATTTCAACTGCCGAACATCAAATTTTAGCAATAAAAAATCGTTAACAATGAAAAAATCTTCAAACTCGCATTATTAGATGTATGTTTCTTACTTTCTCCGCTAGGTGCGCATGTACCGTAGGAATACTTTCTCGCAATAAAACTTTCCAATGAATAACTCATAAACTACATCGACAATTTTCATTTTCGAAAAACAATTGATTACAGAAACTGGAAATATAGTGAGAGAATATCTCCTGACTCAGCTGAAGTGTATTCAAGTTTTTTTTGTGAAATACGTTTAGCTAAGAGGAAGTTGGGTGCATAACCCTGCCTCTGAGTTTCACCGTTTCTTCACAACCGTTCCTGTATACTTATAGGAATTTGGGTGCATAACCGTTGCCTGAATATTTGGAATCAGTTGTCAACCGATCTTGAGTTATCTGTTTAGGTTTGCAATTTATGGTACTTTCTAGATAAAAAATGGACGTGTCATCGACAAGTGGGGATACAGCACCTCAAGACTACTGCTTCATTGGGAAATACTCAACAAATTGGACCTGTCCATCCATCAATGACCATCTTAGACCCATAAAGTCAAGGGGGATTGCTGGATAAACCTGCTCCAGATCATATTTTGTGGTTGTAAAACTGGTTGTGGAAACGCATGTGGCTGCAGATAAAAGGACTGTCCTGCAATATCGCTTGTACATTTTGTCAGGGGACTAACTGTACCAATACTGAAAGCAACGATTATATTCAAATAGACGCGGACTTGAGTGAATCAGAAGAAACAAACAGAACTGAAGACGAAGAGTTTGAGAATGAAGATAATATTGCTGAAATACTAAATAATTTTATTGATGATTAAGAATAAATAATTTTTTTGTTAAAACAATTCTGTAAATAAGTCACAACCAATATATGATATGTAATATATACTTAAAAAGTTAGGAATCAATTATAACGTAAATTTGAAAATAATTATATGTTGTCGTAGAAAAGCATAACATTTCCACTGTTCATTATTGTTCGAGTGAATCTTATGTAACAAGTACATCTGAGCTGAGAATGCACCTTCAATTCGTGTTGAGCGACCACAAAAACCCCCAGAGAACAAGGTTTTTAGGTTTGATGTTTGAAATTCGATAATAGTCCCAAGTGCTCCCCATTGCCCCACATTGCCCCACTTTGCCCCGGGCACTTGAGTTAACGAACATCATTTAGTTTGTGTTTATAAATCCCAAAATTGCCATAAAATACCGAATGATTGAGAAAATTCGAGGATTTGCGCTTTATACTGCAAATACCCCCCCAAGCCCGAAATCGGCCCCAGAATGCAGCGTGGCGTTTTGTAAACATCAAATTCGTAATCAGCGACCCCAAAAACCCCTGAGTAACAAATTTTGGCCAATTGTGGTTAATATTTGGTGAGCAACAATACAGTTCCGCAAATCGCATTATTTAAATGCATTTTTTGCATGCACAAGTGCAACCAAGCGTTTCCTGGTAAAACAAATATGGCACATTTTTTTCTATTGTGTTTCTGAAGCAAATGGCGAAAACCGCATCTCGATACAGGTTGCCAGTAAAAAATTCGATCATTGGGCCTTTTTACGGCTATATTTCCTCGACTACTATGTGATGTAAATGAATGGTTATGAAAATGTTTGGACATACGTTATTCAAAGGTCTATGTCAATTGGTGTTATTCCAATAATTAAAATAGTTATAACAGTTTGGAAGTTGTATAATATATTAAAACAAACGCACCCATAATAACACTAAATGAAGCCTTGATCTGAGAACTTTCGAGAACCATTGAAAATCAGGAATGCCACACATCTGTACTTGAATTGATTTGTCGAAAGCTGTGTACAACTTCATGGTACCCGATTCCCAGACATTACAATCATATTTAGTTGAATTGTAAACCAAACCAATAAAAATGTTGTTTCACCAAGACAATAGCAAGTGAACATATTGGAAATTTATTACAAGAACGACCTATTTACGGGTTCCTAGTGTGCATATGTCGTAGTTTGCTGCCAGACAACCCACAATTGCATGTGTTAACGGTAGTTTTTTATGTTCATGTTCCATAAAATTCGGCATATGGGATACGGTCATGTATTGTAATCTTTATACCTTCTTCAAACTAAAGAGCATTTCGTTCTATTAAACACTTTCTGGCTATAATTGGCGATAAAATATATTGTTGATTGCTTTTCAGATTACTCATGGTTTCTGTGCAATGTATTCAAACCGATTTTTACGTAGATATTTCATTTAAAAACAGAGTTATCATAGAAATCTGCATTCATTCGACCACAATATTATGTTTACATTTGGAATTTTGTCCATAATTGAGTTGAATGCTTAAATACCATCGCCATAGTAGGTAGTATGATAATGTCTGATCATAGATAGTAAATTTGGAAATAAATTTTTATTTTGCAATACGGGCAAGGGGAAAAGTCCTTGAAAAAAGAAACGCCACAATCGAATATTCCGTTTGACATGTGTGATGTACCATCTTTAACGCATTAAAATTTTCAGACTGTTGTCATTCAGTTCTGTTTTGACACTCATCGAAAGCAAGCAAAGCAAAACCTTGAAGAATTTTGTAAGCATGGAAGAAGTGAATTTCGATGGAGACTATGGGGACTCCTCACCATCGGAGCGATGCACAACAAGATCATAAATATTGTGCGTGGTAATAGATCTTCTATAGTAGAGAACAGCAACGAATCTAATGTTAAGTTAAATTTTAATAATTGTACTTCCACTAACTGTACTTTTAATTAATAAATAAATGTTTCGTTGTGTCGAGTTTTAAAATTTTTAAGCTATTGCATATAGCTTTTATCGCAAGCTTTGAGCGCGGCGCGGCGACCGAATCAAGAAATACCGTAACGAAAACCTAAAAACAAAAAACAAATACCGTAACGAAATAGCTTAAAACAAAAAACAAATACCGTAACGAAATATCCTAAGACCCACCACTCCGCCTAACATGTAGCTCGGCCGAGCTTTTTAACTCAATCCGAAGATATCGAAATTTTAACTTGAACCTTTTAAAAGGTCGTGATAGCCCCAAACTGGGTCGAAAACTGTTTTGAATTGGTTAATTTTCAATAAATCGAATGACGTTCACGTGTGAGCGCGTAGGTCGCGAGTTAGAAAAGTGCAAATTTACGGTATATAGAACGTCTTAACGAGGACTTTTCGCATGCGGTTTTCGCTCCATGTCTTCAGTTTATGAACGGGGGCAACTAAATAGCATAGCCTCGGGCCCCAAAATGTCGATTAAATAGGAAAATTTAATTAAAACAGTTTGAGGTATTCTCAGCTGTCACCTACTAGCATCTGACGTGCGACGTACGAAAAGGAATTGTCTAGCTACTTAAATATACCGAAAGCGGGTAAAAGCTAGCGGCCCATAGCCCAAAATACTTCATTACAACTGGCGTCGGCCGCACGGGGTTCGAAACGGCCCCAAATTAACAAAATAGAGGTAAAATGTATAAACTCTAAGTTACGTTCGTAGCTAATTACATAAGTCGTCTGGCGTTCATGCAATTGTGTTTTTATACAATTCGAACCTTCTAATTTCGATAGGCCACGTGAAAATCCCGGAGCCGGAAGCGCTGTCGAGATCTGAACGTTGAAACTTTCGTATAAAATTGTGTTTACAAGTCAACTGACACTTGTCACCATAGATAACTCTACTACCGGTAGTAGAGTTATCTATGCACTCGTCACAGAATACTCTTCATAGAGATCCAGATGATACTCTTTTTTACTCATAATTCGTGAATTTTGAAGGGGTAGTGGATATTTTTCTGCTCAACTTTTTCCAGTGGCGTAGTGCTATGCAATAGCTTTACCGCGACAGTTCCCGAGTGCCACACGTTTCTTTTTTTTGTTAAGAAAATTCAATTTCGAACTTTGGGGCGTTTCTGAAGAAAATAAAACTGTGCGTGTCCAATTAATACTATTTTTTCTTTTATTAGTGAGTTTAGGAGGTTTAAAATAAATTCAAGTAACGTCGTCGATGTGACGTCATGATCTATTGTATGTCTTTATTCTGTGGTACATTTTGATTATGTATATGACAGCAAGTGTCAACCAAATTTTATTATAGTGTGAATTATTATTGCGAAAGTTAACCTGTCAGTATGAAACATAAAATTGTGAAATATATTTGGATGAAATTTTAATGTGACACAAAGTACAATTTAACGGGCTAAAGTCAAGAAGTTCATATGAATTTATGTTCCAGAATGTTTGGTTTCTCATATATAGGATGCTGAAGTACATACTCGTACTTAATATTATAATAATAAAGTTTATAAGTTTTAGAAGAGATCGCAAAGATATTAGAGAGACAAGTGTTTTGTCTCTTACCCTTGAGCGGATCTTATTGCTGATATATCCTGCCTAAGAGGAACATCTTTCTGCCTCCATACTGGTAGGAGGAATCGTTATGAGAAAACCGTGCGCAGGCAGGAGATTGCCACCGTTCGTAAACAATTCCATTTCTTGGTCGATAATATCTGACAATATATTTTGTAAATACGAGGACAAGGTGAAAAATCCATGAAAAATTAAACAATAAATGATTTATTTGATCAAAACTTATTTTATTTCTCAATATGATCTCCTTGTAGCCCGATACATTCCATCCAAAGTTTTTCAAATTTTTCTATTCCTTCCAAATAATACAATTTCGGCAATCATTCAAAATAAGTGTTTGTTTCAGCGATGACCTCATAGTTGAAACCAAATCTCCTTCCGCCGAGCCGTTTCTTCAAGTTTGGAAATGGAGAAAAATCGTAGGGGGCCAAATCTGGAGAACATGGTCAATGACGAACCAATTCGTAATGAAATTCATTCAATTTTGTCATTGTCACTGCGGACCTATGCGCCGGTGCGTTTTCCTGGTGGGAGAGCACTTTTTTCTTAGCCAAATGCGGCCTTTTTAGCTTCAAATCAACGTCGAATCGATCAAACAGCTCTGCATAATGTGCGCCCTTTTCTAGGTAATCGATAAGGACGATACCGTATTATGTACCCCAAAAAACAGTATGACTTTGTTGGCCGATAAACCCACATTGGCCTCTTTCGCCAGGACAAGTTCACAGTTCCGACTGTTCTTTGATCTCTGGTGTGTTGTGATGGATCGACGTTTCATCCACAATTACGAAACGACGCAAAAAGTTCTTGTTATCACACTTGAACATCGCCAAACACTCCTTTGGATTTCTCAACAGAGAGCAAATGCGGCATCCATCTGGCAGATAGCTTTCTCATATTCAGAAGTGTATGCAAAATATTAAACCCGTTCGGCTGAGATGCCCATAGTCTCAGCAATCTTGTTCATTCTAACTCGCCGATCGTCCAATATTATATCATGGATTTTATCGACTATTTCTGGCGTTGTAACTCCAATTGGATGACCAGAAAGTTCGGCGTCCTTGTGGTCATACTATCACAACCAAAATCAATAAGTCACTTGTGAATCATTCCAATCGATAAAGGCCCCATAATGTTTAATGAGCGATGTTTGTTTTGCGTAATGTTTTTTCCATGCAAGAAATAATGCTTAATTAAGACGCGAAATTCACTTTTTTCCATGTTTACGGAAATCTTCAAAGTTGCTTGCTTTCGATGGGTGTCAAAACAGAATTGAATCACTTATCAGTCTAAAAATTTTAATGCATTCCAGGTAAAGATGGTACATCACAAATATCACATGGGATTTTCGATTGTGGCGCCATCTGTTTCATTTTCCAGGGACTCTCTTCATCATGCCCGTATGTGAACTCGAATATTGTTGAGATTATCAGAGGGATGGTGTAAATTACCCAGTCTATAATCGGCTGCATTCAGTTCGTCTCAGAGGAGAATTGAAGGTGATCAACTACCAAAACCCCCAAATCATCCCCCTCCCTCCATGTGTAAAGCCAGTATGGCGTTCAACTGCTAACTGAAAGCCTACATGCATGGGCCTACAAACAGAATTAGGGCTCGTTGCTAAAGACCACATGATGCCATTCTTGTACCAATCCGTGTAGTGTTCATTATATCATTCCATCCTGCAGGCACGATCTGTAGTCACCCTAGGTCGTGCTAATCCGCGGCGATACCCACGAACACCTCCTTCAGACCACCGGTGCCAACATCTTGGAACAGTTGTCGAGTTATGATCTAGGCGGTTGAGAAATCCGACATCCCCCACAACGCACCGGCGTTCAAAATCGGTTGATGAACGATAAGTTTCACAGATAATGTTTACTGTACAAATGTAAAAGCAGGACTGACAAGAATTTATTAATTTTTAGCAAAAACTGATTTAAAAGATGGACTTTATTAGACGTAAATCATAAAGATTCCGAGGTGACGTTGAGAACTGTTGTTTATTTTTCAATCATATCTTTGTTATATTGATGTGGAATAGATTAGATTTGTAAGTGGTGCCATCTGTTTTATTTTTCAGAGACTTCTCACTTAGCCCTCGTACTCAATAAATTCCCGGAATCCCGGTATCGACATCCCTAGTTGCTTTGAAATTACGACTATGCAATGATGTAATCTTTCAATACCAAATTCAAAAAAGTCAAAATAGTGCTAAAGAACTTTTTTGTTGTTTTTGATACATTATGTTATGTTTCTATCTAGGTATGCATCACTTAGAAATAACTGTTTCAATGATCATCTATATCCACTTTCGTTTAACCATAGGTTTTATTTCGTACTGTTTGCATTCCATGAACTCCCATTGGGAAATTTCAGCTGTACTGCTGCAATAATTATTGAGATAATCTTCAGCGAGTAACCAAACAAATGTTCGCGAGCGATTAGAGGATTCGGGGTTGACCGGTTCGTTGAACTCAGCGAAACTGTGAGAGGGTGGGAATAGCGCATTGCAGGAAAGAATATATGGGGTACTCCAATATACATCGGGAACAATATGTTGTTATTCACAATACGAGATGACATGGCTTCGAATGGGATAAATTTGATAATGTATCTGGAAGCATCCTATATAACGCAATCAATCTATTTGGGAAACTTCAGAAATTAGTAAAATCGTTAGAATGCCTTACCTTAGTTAGGCCGGATAATTTGTTTTGGGTAAACGAATATCCCCTTTAGAGTATGAGCATCCCTGTAGGATACTGAATTTATTGCGGTACTGAGTGATATTTCAATGTCAAAATATGCCGAACTGGAAGTTATGAGGGTTTATTCATTGGTATCATTTATAAATGATGGAATGAGATTTCCTGACTTATCGAATATGAAGATGCTTCATGTAATTCTTGTAATAATATTTAGGGACAACATTTTTCTTCAGTTGTTTCAGTATGGATTGATGGAATGGGATTTCAAGATCACAATGATTGTTAGACATCGAGATATTAAACTCTCAATCTATCACAGTTCATGGTCATTGGTTTAATATTTATCACACAATTGTTTCACCATGAATAAGATGCAATCACCCTTTATTACTGAAAATACTGTTGCATTACTGAGGACCTTTCCGCTACTAAGTAGCCATGATCACAGTGAACTAAATGAGGAATAAAAAAATGCCTGTTCAAATACTATCCAGTGTGGGTGGTGCAAATAAGAGCCCACAGCTGGAGATGAATCTGAATTCATTAAATTGGATTCTCGCTTATACATTTCCATTCCTTCTAGATTGCCTATATATTTGTTATTACTGTGTTTCAAGCGATAACGGCGCAACATAACGGATGCGTTGTACAAACCACCGCTAGAAAAGGCTGTCCACGGGGGGGTGTCCTGTCTCCGCTTCTGTGGTGTCTTGTAGTCAATGGACTCTTGGAGGATTTGGAAGATGCTGGGTCTTATGTATAAGACTAGTGTGGTGGTCGGGGACAAAGACTGGTATGTCCCAGCAACCGCTGGACCGACTGCAGCTGCTTGCATGTATAGGTATATGTATGAGGTCGGCTCCAACGAGATGCCTTGAAGCTCTCGCCGGATTACCACCTGCACACTTATACATAAAAACTGAGGCCATGAGAAGGTCGTATAGGTTAAAGGGCCTAGGTCACTGAACCAAAATGCACTCTACTCTCGTGGACACTCATCGATTTTGAGTGAGGCAATCTCTAAATACCCCACACTATAAGTGAGGCAAGATAGCATGATTCCAGCTATATGTCTCACTTCTCCCAAAATCCTCATCCCTAATAGAGGAGACTGGAGTAGGGAAACTCCCACCCTACTGCGCCACCAGGTGGGCTTGTTCGGTATTCAGATGAGTCCAAGGTAGGTCAGGCTTCTGGGGTGGGAGTGTATCTGAAGAGAACAAAGATCATTATCTCAGTGACCCTAGGCACTTACTGCATGGTTTCTCAGGAGGAGGTCTACGCAATATTGACTTGTGCCATGAAAAACCTGCGAACTATGTAAGTAGGCGTATACATATATTTGCGCAGACAGCCGGTCAGCTCTGGGAGCTCTCAAATTACCCAGAATCAAGGCTTGTCAAAGAATGCAGAGATACACTGGCTGAACTAGCTCGGAGAAATAAAGTTCTACTCATCTGGGTTCCTGGACACAGTGGAGATGAAGGAAATGGCCAGGCGAGTGTCGTTCGGTGCCCCTGTCGGGCCGAAGCCAATGGTAGCTTTATCGATTTGCGTTGGGGGTTTCGCCGTTCTGAGCCAGCTGAATAAAAAGTGGTCTAAACTGTGTCAAAAATCACCACGCATGAGGCAGGCCAAGCTCTCCATCAAAGAGCCTATGCCTAGGCTCTCAAAGAAACTCCTTTCTCTGAACAGGAGAGACATCAGAGAGATGACTGGAATCCTTACCGGTTAGCAAAAACCTACATATTATGAGCATCGCAGATGATTGTATATGTAGGAAATGCATAGAGGCGGAAGGAACTGCGTCGCACATCCTGTTGGAATACCCAGCATTAGCATCCCTCCACCGAAACTTCGGAGGATTGAAGCTGCTACCAGATGAATTTATGGAAGCTCGCGCTGCCAATATTCTGGAGGGCCACAAAGCTGCTAGAATAGAATAGGCCCAACCAAGTGGCCTAGGAGCATGTGGAGGGTACACCTCCTCCCCTCAAACAATGATGATGATGATGATGATGTGTTTCAACAGTTATAAACTCTCTCGAGGAATGGTGTGTGTATTTAACAAATGTTCGGCTAATGTTGACTTTCACCATTACTGTTCTTGGTATGGTCAAATTATTCTTCATACCGATTTATTATTTTCATTTTAGTTTGATCTACATAGCATTTCCGAACATTTTAACTCGGTATAAAGAACATTTTGACAATATGAAAAAATGGGTGGATAATTTATTGTCACCAAGTTTTTAAATAATTTTTCTTCCATAAAAAGCTGTAATTTGCAGGTACAAACGCGTGGCTACAAAATGTATGAAATCTAACAAAGATTTTTCAACTTATTTGAAAAAATTTACAAAAATTAATCATTTTTGAAGCCCTCTAGCGCCCAAACTAAGCAACTTTGTATATGGGTAAGTTGAGTTAAATCATCATATTTTCGGCCAAGGAACTTGTGGTCTTCCGTTGTACACGTCATTTCCGGACATCCTGTGGATAATCGTACAACAAGTTGCATAGCTATTATATTGACGCTTGGAACAATTCGTCAAGTGAAATACAAACGCACACGATGAGAAATGGTTGGAGAGGAAATAAGAATATTTTCGTCTAGAAGTGTTGAAGGAAATCGACTTCAGCGATGGTGAAGATATCAAGGACTACTTTCGAATGGAAGAAAGTACCTTGAAAAACTGTTACAGAATAGTCCAGTCGCTCTGTAATTTTTGACGGTTTTTTTTGGGGAGTGTTATTTTAGAGTGGTTTCGTGTGTTTTTTTGGGTCACTGATCACGAATATGAGGGTCAAATGTGTATTGGATCAATGCGCTTCAAGTTATGAGCATTTTTTATGGCCAAAAAAGTCATTTTTTGCGTATTTTTGGTTTAACATGAAAAGTATGACATATATGAAAAAAATATCAGTATGAAAATTATAGGTATTATTGAAACACGTCGAATGAGCCCAACTAGAAGTTTCCAAAATATTTTGGGCTCACTGTGGACCCATTTAAGCCCTTTTTTTGAAAAAAAAATCAGCATTAGCCGAACATATTTTAAATACACCATTTCACGAGAAAGGTTATCACTCTTGAAATACGATAATGATAAATACCTATCTGGGTAATTAGGAATGGATAGAAATGTATAAGCGAAAAATCAATTTAATTAATTCAGATTTATCTCCAGCTGAGGAGTAGTCCCTTATTTATCTTTATTAGCATCTACATTTTCTCATACATATTGAAGTTGATACTTAAGATACATAATCAGATCAGTCAATGAGGTGCCAGCACTTCAAACTCAAATGATCCGTTTCCCCCGTCTTATACGCTGCAAATAGTTTTTCCTGAGGACATTATACAGTAATGTAATTAAATATTGACAATATTTTCGACAAATCCAAGGTGGCTACGTCATATTTACATTATTGAATAATTGAAACTGAGAAGTGAATTGATGCACATTGCACAGAGGATACTTTTCGCGGCTGCCAGACTACAGTATCCATACCTCATATATCTTAATATCAACCTGATCGAAACAAAAGGTGTTGAACAATAATTTCACAGGCTCTAGCGATAACGATATATCAATTCATAGTGGTTAATTTGGAATATCGTGTATGCAAGATTCACGGAATATTTCTAAAATATGACGTTTCATGTTTGTAAGTCTTGTTAATGCGGTGATTGTATATTGAATATACGAATGCAGTTGATGAGAATATTATTGTTACCTTCCAAATAAGAATGCATTTTAGTTCAGTCAAGGTGCATTTGGAAGATATAGGTTACCTCGGGCAAATTTCTCAAACAAGCTGTAGTCTGGTGAAACGCCAGGTGAGTGTTTTGTCCTCCAACACCTGCCATTTTTTATAGCGGCTGCCGAACTCTTGTCAGACAATCCAATATTATGGCTGCGGCCGATACCAAAACAGATACATTTAAATTCCAATTATTATAAATACATCATTACGTGCTGTATGCAATAATTTAATTTTTATGAACTGGTCCCATAATGAAACGATTCGGATTGCAATAAAAACGTTATATTTAATTATAATGCATTGTAGTAACCGCTCTAGGTCTCATATTATACATAATATGAAGTTATTAAGAACTATTTGTGACTTTTTCATTAAATTCATTACCAATATCATGTTTCTGAGAGTATGTTGTAGTTAAACCATCGATATTATAAGACAATGAATAATGAATATCTCAAAATATATTTAAAGTTCCATTGAACACATCCGCTTAATGATTAATACTGATTATCGAGTTTTATTTTGATGTTATCACGCAATAAAATATTTTTTCGTTCACCTGTTTATTTGATTCCAAGGTTCAAATATGATCAATATGCAAAGTCAGAGTCGAAACGATATGATCTTGAATTACTTGATAGCTAGAATGTACCGGGATATCAAAAATTATCTTGGTCAAGGGTGGTTGTGGAATCTAAGACGTGGGTCTTTACTTTACGTTTGAAATAATTATGTCATAATTAATTTGAAGTTTCTAAAAGTGCGAAATTTCGCAATTTTATTCGAATATTGTAACACTCAGAAGTCTTTAGCTCTTTGGACTCCGGGATTTTCACGTGGCTTATCGGAATTAGAAGGTTCGAATTATCTAAAAACATAATTGCATGAACGCCAGACGTCTTATGTAATTAGCTACGAACGAAATCATTTTGACATATGCCTCCAAGAGCTCGCTGCGCGTAAGTTAGAGTTTATACATTTTACCTCGGTCTTGTTAATTCGGGGCCGTTTCGTGCCTTGTGCGGGCGGCGCCAGTTGTAATAAAGTGTTTTCGGCTATGGACCGCTAGCTTTTACCCGCTTCGTGTATATTTTAGTCACGAGAAAACTCCCTTCGGTACGTCGCACGTTAGACGAGCGTAGCTGAGATCTGAGAATAGCTCAAACTGTTTTAATTGGATTTTCCTATTTAATGGACATTTATCGAAAAAAGAAGGGCCGTCGGGCACGGTCCGATACTGAATCTAACTACATGGAGCGAAAACGGCACGCGAAAAGTCGTCGTATAGCCGTATTAGGTACAACCAGTTTGCACTTTTCTAACTCGCGTGCTACGGGCTTCTCACGTGAACGTCATTCGATTTACGGAGAATTAACTATTTCAAAACAGTTTTTGACCCGGATTGTGGCTATCACGACCTCTGAAAATGTTCAAAGTTCACATAATTATTTCATAATTTGTAGTTCATTATTGTTTTACAACTGAAATAAATAGGTATGAAATTTGTAGGTTATTGATGATGTCAGTGTAACAGTGACATAATTATTTCAAACGTAAAGTAAAGACACACGTTTTAGATTCCACAACCACCCTTGACCAAGATAATTTTTGATATCCCGGTATATGGGCTGTTCCATTTCGTAATAGCAATAGTTTAACAGCCGATAGCCCTTCGAAAAAAAGCTGTCATCATTTGATCATGTGATTTCCTTCACTTTTGTTGGCAAAATAGCCTCCGAACACTTCTGCAGATCAAATTTAAATGATTGTAGAAACAAAGGATACATGAGAAATGATTTAGAAGCTGCCAAAGAATGACGTTAAATTATACTCTATGTTACATTGAAATTTGATCCAAATGGACTACATGATGTATTTCACAACTCTATGTTTCATACTGATATCTACTGTCACATTGACTTTTGCACTCATTCACACTATAATATAGCCCTGTTTCATACTGACACTGGATGTCACATGAACTATCAAGATATACTATGTAATAAAGAAGTGAAATAGATAATAACGTCACATCGACGACGCTACTTGAATTTTAAAATAAGAATTTTGGACACTCCTGCAGGTTGAATACGATATGTATTTGAGACCAGAAAAACTCGGTTGTCCTTATGGTTCAATAAACAAGCATAATTCCATTTAAAAAAATGAAGATGGATTTCAGAAATACCACTCGAAATGGGGCTACTGTGGCCAAAAACAATACAGTTCGTATTTTCACCACTTTAAAGCAATCTGCGAAAATGGGAGCCGCGTAATCGTCTCCACAGTGGGTTACGTACATACACACAAACACATACACACAAAATGTTTGCCCTGATCAAAATACTTCCCTTACACTATATACTACTTATAGTGAGGGGAGTGAAAAGATAGATTAGTAAAACATAATATAGGTAGATTCAATTAATTCATTGTAACATTAAAACATTGACACCATTAACCATTTCTCACTTCAGCTCTCAACTATCTATAAAATCATAGATATTGTCTTGGGTCTAAAATCAAATGCTCAGGGAGACGATTTCATCTTGGCTAAAATGTTGTATGAAAACCTATCCTCAAAAAGACCTGAGTCTTTAAATGATCTGCGGCCCATTAGCATGTTACCAGCTATGTCAAAAATTATTGGAAAAGTTGCAGCGAAACAAGTATATGATTATATTGTCCAAAATGATATTATCCTTAATCATCAATCGGGTTTCCGCAAAGGTTTCACTTCTCAAACTTACTAACGATATCATAAAGTCACTGGACAAGGGTTGGGTTACATCTCCAGTCATCCTTGATCAATAAAAGGCATTTGACAATATTGACCACGATCTTATGATTGCCAAACTTGAATTTCTCGACTTAGATCATTCGACGGCAGGATTCCTCCTCTCTTATCCAAATAATCGATGGCAGAGGGCTGAGCTCAACCCTGAGTTATCGAACGCTTCAGAAGTAACGTCCGGGGTGCCACAGGTGTCGTAACTAAGCCCAACTCTATATCTCATTTATGTCTTCGACATACAGTCTTCTGTTAAATATGTCAGTATACTTATACAGTATGTATTTTGCTGACACTAAGCTGCATCTTTCATATGACCCATCGAAATCTGAGGATGCATCTAATCTTATTAATGACGATCTCAAGTCCTCAAAAAAGTACTCAAACGCTCACAATTTGACTGTGAACCCGAGCAAATACCGCCATATTATCTTTAATTCTGGTTTGATGGCTGATGCGGAGGAAGATACTGATATGCGGCTTAAGATTCGAAGCCAAGTTCTGAAAGCTTCAAATAGCGCTTGGATTCTTGGAGTGATATTTGACTGCAAACTATGATTGGTCTATCGCCACAGCGTGATGGGTTTGCAGGTTCTTGATGTCAGCTGCAGGGCCTGTCGAAAAAAGCCTGAGACGTTTTCCCACCTGTTGTCAGCATGTCCGGCAAAAGCGGCCTCGGCGTAGACCCATCGTCATAATGCGTAATACCCTACGGGTACTGTATTACCATCTAAGGCCCTCGTACGGAATGGACCAAGACCCTGTGCTGCCTTGCATGCCAGGAGATATTGAGTCCGTTGTCGGAAATGGAAAATGCCAGATCTACAGGAATTACCCGTTTCCAACCGTCAGGTCCATACAAGCAAATAGGCCTGTCGTTGTCCTCCTCAATAAACAAAGCAAGACTATGTATGTTATCTAATCTCTGCTCCAGCAGAGAAGATCATAGTCTTGAAAGAGGAGTGAAAATGGTCAGAGTATCAAAATCTCCTGCTCGAGCTCAGCAAGCTATACCCAGGCCACAAATTCGTATCAGTTGTTCTGATCATCGCTGCATTCGAACTTGAAGATCATTCCGGCCTGTAAGAATTCGGCGCAGATCTTGATAGACCGGATACAGAAGGCAGTTATTCTGGCTTCAATGAGACTTCTCACACACACGATTCAGGAACCTGAAGCTACTTACCAAACAGTGGGGAGGAGTAGCTTCTGTAAACTGAATTGGTTTTTTTGGCGCGATTGCTGCGCCAATTAAAACAAATTGAAAGCAATTAGTGCATAATCACAGTTCCTCCATTGGAGACAACCGGTGTAGATGAAAGACGTCTTATAAACTTTACGGTGATCAGAATTGAAACTGGATTAGGGTGGAGAAGCTTTGAATATTGATGTTAAGTCAATATTTTAATAAACGGTAACTGAACATTTCAAATGCTGATTTCAATTCAACAAAAATCACAGATTACATAATATATTATGAGAACGTAAGGAATCAGTGAAATTTCCAGTGCGCCTTTTTTCCCCTCGATTTTATTTCAGAATTTAATTATGTGCAAATATCCAATTAGTGATTGATTAGCACATTTACCCTCTTCCAAAACTGGTGAATCTATACAATAAAATCTTGATTTTCAATACAGGACTGTATGGTGATTAAACCATAGAACTTTATAGTGATTATAATTTTAAACGGATTGGGGTGTAAACGTTCTGATTGTTGATCTTCGGTGCACTCTTATGATGCCAAGTACAGTATGTTACAAAAATGCAATTGAATGATGCTGGGATCATCAAAAGAATAGAACAACGTAACAAAATAGTGTTGTAAAAAATATTTTAATGGTTGTCGTTGCACAGGCACTAATTTGCATACTATGTTCCTGATCGCCCGGCGGCTACGTTTATGCGTAACACATACTTCCCCGTCTCCGGGCTCTTAGCTGACTCACCAGTCTAGGGTTATTGTCCCTATATGTATTTTCCCCATTAAAAAAAGCTTTGATGATAATATCTACTTCTCTTGATAATAATGGAGTGGGTGATTAAATACGTACGTACACAAGGCGAACGAGTACAAACATAACAATAATTATAATGAGATTTTCACTTGGCTCCAAGATATTGATTGAAATAATTTTAGGTCAACGCTTCATCAAAATTGACTGGTATATCTATCGATACACAAAAATGATGTTATCTCTCCTATACTAGGCAAAGGATTACATTTTGAGTATTGACAGTTCCATAGCTTCCAGATGTTATAGTTCATTCCAATAGTATTTAAAAAAAATGTGTCAGCAAAATATCTATCTATCTGTATCTATATATAGACAAATACCACTGACCTACTGACTCATCACCAAAACTAGAAAGTCGATAGACTTGGAAATATGGCAAGTAAATTCCTCATACGACGTAGGCACCCGCTACGGAAGAATTTTCTGAAGTTCAACCCACAAGGGGGTAAAAAATATTCGATGTGGTGTGACATTTTTTGACAACTCACATAATCAATTATCGTTTATTTGGGAAACATCTCTAGGTTGATGACAGGCTTTTGGGTCCGAATATCGTCATTTTCAAACACATTTTTCCACATTTGACAACATAAATACCGTAAATGGTAATTATAATTGAAAATTTGTCATGATTCATTGGAACTAATAATTGAGATGAGGATTCTGAAAATTGGATGGAAACACTTGAAAGAAAGTGTTATAAACAGCCTTGCAGACCATCCCAAAAATACACTGGGAATAAATGACTACCCAAAAACATTTTTCAACTCCATCAGTAGAGAAAGAATAAACAGAATCTATAATGGAGCGTCATTTATAAATAACATAATACAGATACTTCCATGACATTACCATACATTCCGGAGACACCAAAGAAAATTAAGAAATGTTTAAAAATGTGTAATATAAATGTTGCGCATAAACCTACTAACTGTGTTAATAAATATTTTTCAAATCTAAAACTTTTAGTACCTAAAGATAAACAAACCCACACAGTATACAAAATAAATTGTTTAGATTGTGATGGGACAGGAATTTCTAAACAATATTTACACAAAACAGAATGTATGGCCATAAGTATAGTACTGGAAACAAAAAATTCTACCACCCTTGCTAAAAATTGTTTTAATTGTAACCATCAATTTGATTATAAAAATGTCAATATTTTAACAAAGGAAACCAATTATTATAAAACATGTATTCTGGAGATTATTCACATAAAAAGTGACTTCAAGTATGTACCTAAGTCATATTAAAAAAAATATCTTCATAAGTCACATTTTTTTAAACATCCTGTGTATATATCACCAATTTTGAAATATGTTTTATTCAACCTAGTTGGCATACCTCCTTTATTATTTTGACTATCTTCAACAATAAAGACGTATTTGAAAACCGTATGTATTAAATTGACATTATAAGCCGACAGAATTTGAATTTTGCAGAAAGATCATTATATGACGCACGCCTCCGCGTAAAAGGGATTTCTCGAAATTTAACCCGTTAGTGGATGAAAGGGGCTGTACGCCAATCATTATTTAGATGATCCTCAACCATGCTACAGTGGTGATCCGTGATAGGACGCTTGGAAATTTTCGAATCATCCGAATTGTATGGGAGAAAGAAGCTTGAAATGAAGGATGTTATGTTATGATAAATTATATGGGAATACTCTAGAAATAGGTCATATTATCACTTATATCGATTGAATTTTCGCCTGATCATGATCGTGGAACCGAAAAGACGGAAACATAATGGATATAAGTCTTAATGTGACATATTTCCCAAAAATTTACATTCATTCCTGGGTCAAGTAACATTATTATGTCATTGTCAACCACTGATCCTTGGAACACTCCCTATTTTGGAGGAAATGAATGATATTTCTATCCTCTATTGATTTCCAGAACTGAATGACCAAAACGGAATATTTTACTTCAAAAATTATTTGTCTGTCATGTTATACAATAATATATACTTATATGGAGAATAATGATAACTTTCTGATCTACTAGGCCATGATTCGCCCAAATATAACATACGCAGTCGTTGTGTGGTGGCCGGCGGCGAAAATGGTTCGTCCCATCTGGCGCTGGACCGCCCCCACTAGGGCCCTGGTGATCCTGGGGATCGTCCAGCTGCAGTTTCACATCAAAACAGGGGCTGCAGGTACGGCGGATCGTCTTGCTAATTTGGGCCAGTGGGTCGGTGCGTCCGTGCCTCGCGATCATGGTAAAATTTGGGATTGGACTGTAAGCTGTCTGATCCTCCGACCGAAGCAGAATGCGATAGCACCTGTGGTCAAGTTCCAAACACCAGACGTCATTATTACCCAGAGAACGGACTGGGAGAACAAGAGCTCCAGACTCGTGTGGTTAACGAACAGGTCTAAGACTGGCGGGTCTAGCGGAGATGGAGTTTGCCCGTGCATACCAAGAAGTTTCTCTGGGTGCTCACGTAACCTTTTCCAGGCCGCTCGAAAACCTTTCTCTCTATCAGCAAAAGAAGTTCAAAACTGGTGACAGGACTCCCTACAGGATACTGCCATCTGAACAGATGTCTACACTCAATGACCATCGTTGATGACCCAAATTGTAGTAGATGCGAAAGGCGAACGAAACTACCTCTCCTACCCTTGCAGAATGTTCAGCACTGGCTTCTCTTAGGCTACAACACCTCGGCAGGGTAAACATGCTGCCTGAGAACGTGAGAGACATCAGTCCATGCAGAATCCTAGCCTTCGGCACTGCTTTAGGTCTGCTGGACTGACTATTGCTATCAATGGGCGCATAATGGACCCAATCAAGCGGTCTAAGTGCTCTGAACTTGTCCACCCTCGTTCGAATTGACTTATGGAAATATCAAATATACTTCTATATTGTGACTTTCATCCATAGAACAATGTCCAGAATATTTCATTATTTCATTTGAAATTAGCCGATTCGTTACATTGTGGTGTCAAGAAAGAAAGACATTACATTTTGGAAAGTATTAATTTCCATTGGGTAAAGTATTTTTTCCAGTTATTAATTTTGAAATGCATAGCTAAACCTGAAAGGCAACCTGATTTTTCCCAAATAAATAAATGTTGATGCTGAAACAAAGAGACTTTAAATATAACATTGCTTTCATCTTGTTCCTTCTTTCTGAAGGCAGCACTGAAATGTTCCTTCGGCCACTTTTTGTGCCACATTTAATTTGAGATTTCAGCTACCTTCAAAAGTTGTATTTGAATACTAATAAGCTTACGGTAGAACGAACTTATGGATTCGAGTGTGGTCCAAAATAATGAAAAAGTAGAAGAATTGTTGTCTAGACACACTCATCAACATCATCACGATACAATCCGGAATATTTAGGAGACAAATCATAAAAGTTCCAAACTTATTCGAGGAATCATTACGTGTCAGTGAGGTAAGAGGTACACTAACCTTCACACCAATAAACGTAAACGAAATAAGTTCTGAATTCATAGACTAATAAATTAAGAATTTGGCTGATGACCCTGGAGCAACAAAGATATAGGTGTACACCAACAACCTCTATATAATAGGTTTAAGCTGATCATTTTACATGGAACATATGCAAAGTTAGCAGGTAAAATTCCATTTAAGGTTTCAAACGTTGCGTGTTGTGAAGAATCTGCCAATTCATTTTAAAGTAGAGGTCAGTCACTTAGGGGATTTAGCAACAAAAGAAACGGAAATATTCAAATATCTCGAATTATATTCGAGAAACCTGACAACGATCAATTATTATTGATCTTTTCCATAGTCTATCAAAATTATTTGATGAAATTAAAGAGATGCTGAATCAAAAGAGAAAAAGACTTACTTGTAGATGATGGACTTTCATCTGCATTTGGCTCTTCAAAGACAATGGAATTTCGGCTTACGTTCCATCGAATATTCTAAGATATCTTTAGTATACAGAAAATTTCTGAATCTCTAATGCAGGGTCGTATTTAAGATCTGTAGTAAAAGGGAGGGGGAGTGGCGTTGAATTCTAAGGCGATATTTTCTAGCTAGAAACATTTTAAGTTCACTTTACTATACAGGATTTAGAAGTTGATGAGTTGATAAACTGAAAATGTTTACTCTGATGATGGGCGGATGAAATCTTGGCCGGAAAAGGTGCAGGTACTGAAAGCCGGTAGGTAAATTCGGCCGGAGGTTTTAAGTTGCTTCCTTATCTCATAGGTATTTTCGGCCGCGAATATTAGTTGAAATAAAATAACAGAATGCTTTGTACTAAAATATTTCTTTATTTCAATAAAATTATCTATATAAATTTTAAACAAGCACTACAGCAGACACAAAAAAGTCGAGTTAAAATTAAATCAAAATTAATTACATCGACTTATTTCTATAACTTAGGTACACTATAAATTTTTAGAAAACATTTTGATGTGAAACAGATTTGACAAAATTAATTCTAGAAATATTGCCAGATCGAAGCATATTTACCATGTTTTTGATAAATTTCAGTTTATTTTTTACTTGTTTGTCTTTAATTTTTGCTGGAATATGTAAATTTTTTAGTTTTAAATATGCATCGATCCGACAATCTTTTAATTTTTCTATAAAAATAAATATAGAAGGGTGAGTTGAATAAAAACTAGAATTAAAGTTCGAATGGAATGATTCGCAGGCATTTGTGGTTCGTTTAATTGATGGGTTTTCATATGCCCATATATTTGGTGGAAAATGAGATTCTGGTGCTATGTAGTTTTCTAATAAATAGTCTGCGTATTTATCTATAAGTTTATGGTCCGGTTTGTATGACATGAGATCAAATATGAAACAATCTTCAACTTCAGAGGGGTCTAAATAAGTTAGCCCAAAAGTATGAGTAAGCCATTTGCTTCCCTCGCAGATTTTATCTTTATACATTTGGGTTAAGCCTAATGATTGTATTTTTCTATACCACGCCTGATGCAAGTGGAATCAACAACCATTTAGTTTGATTTTGGGAAAGACAACTTTTAGTGCGTTATGATTTCAAAATCCACAAATACCTCTTTCGGTTCAAAAACAATATTAAACAGTTTAACAATTTTTGATTTTACCGACAAAAAAAGTCTCATATATGTGTCACTGGTCTTGTTAGGCAACAGACAATACAAAAAGGGAACATGATGCCCATTTTCCAGTCCATGGATGGTAAATAACTGACAAAAATATTTTGTACAATAAGAAAATGTGCCATCCATGTAAAAATCTTTCATTTTACATAAAGTTGTAATATTTGTTTGGCAAGAAAAAACAATGATATTATCAGCTGTGCTGTTAATAAACAAAAAATTTTCACCTGTTGTAGTTTTCGGTCCATAACTTTCTAGTACAGAATGTACATCGTGAATATCCTTAGGCAAGGCTGGTAGCAGCTTACGGCGGCTGTTGTACAAATTTCTTCTTATTCGATTGACATCTGCCGATGACAAATTATCTGGCAAATGTTTTGAAAGAATGCTTTTAATAATTGTTGAAGGTTTCTCCGATATGTCCTCCTCAGCTTTGCGCTTGCATGAAGTTGTCACTATTTTTCTCTCCAACGCAGCCTCATCTGACTCGTGGTTGTGGATCAATTCACTCCTAGTAACTGTGTATTCAGCACCAATAGTGTACAGTTTGGCTAAACATCTTAAATTTTTCTTTATGCACCTCCAACGTACTTCACCACTTTTTAACACGTCCTGTTTACAAAACTGAAACTTTTTCACAACAAGCAAGTCACAACCACGTGAACTCTTAATTGTTGAAACTGATACCATCGTACAAATATATTTGATGCTTTCTATCGCCTAGTAGCGTTCAAAATAAGTTATCATAATAAATAAGTTGTCTAGATATCCCAAGTAATTACCAATTTTTTAATCCCATCATGAACATCAACCCTCGGCCGAAATTACACCTGTCATAAATGGTACCCCTTGATTTATGCAGGTAGGCGACGGGATTACCGGCCGAAATTACGCCCGCCGCTGATGATGTGTACTTGATAAATGAAAGGTTCTCAGTACTTTAGCAGTATTTTTAGTGGATGAGGGTGATTGTTTCTTATTTATAGTGATATAATTTACTGGTTATCGTTTTTTTCCGAGAACTCAATTTGATCGTCCTCATGCTCATCCCATCGCTGAATACAAAGTTATACCATGTATATTGGAGGAACGCATGGTTTCTGCATTCAGACCAAACTGGTAGCCCATTGTCTACCCGACATACGTTCAATAAACATTTTTAGGAGATCTGGATTGGAAATCTGGTCCCACTGGTTTCTTTCTCACGGCAAATACGAGGTATTAAATACAAATCACTATATCAGGTGATGTTTTCCAACCCAGTGCCCATCTTCCATCTCATCAATCCCATCATTTGTCGTTCCTATGTAACACAAGGCCAGGAAGCTCTCATTATAAAGGGAGAACGAAAAATGCAGCTTTTATTTTGCTTTCTGTTGCATGAAGCGCGTAATAATCTTTTTGGTAAAGCCAGTGTGTAGCCAAAATTTGCTGATATATTCTTATTCCATTATGAACTTATATTATATGTGATTATATTTCACTATCCCCTTAGGCAGATTAGGACCAATACAAAAAACCTAGTATAATGAAATATATAAAAAATAGTCTCCAGTTTCCAGTTTTTTCCTTGGATTCAAAATGACGTTAGACTTTATACCTGTTTGTTGTTATTTATCCGTGAGTTAAAATGATTTTCATGACACTAATCAAGTGTTCATATGCTCTATATTTGTGAGAGAGATTCATACATATTCTGAGAAATCGTAAAATATTTATTTACAGGAGTACTTTATTTTAATTGATTGAAGTACATATCAAACATGTTTAATCTGCTTATAAGCTTTCTGTACGTTTCTACTAGGAGTGAGCAAATAGTTCACTTCCTCTGGCTAAATCAAGCTTCATGACGACCGTCTTGTTCCATCCCATTTAACACAGGTAGTTGACCACTATGAAACCGCGCCCAAGGCGGCTCCTTTTTGTTGTTTGGGTAAATACTTATAACATAATAAAATTCGAAATGAATCTTTACGTTGATAGATGATGCATTCAAATATCACAACTTTGATAGTACAGCTGAATAGAGGTAATATACAACTTTTAATGAGACAATTGACAGTAACATTTCATTCATCGTAGTCCAATACTGGATATATTATAATGAGATTGAATCATGTCAAAGGGATCAATTTTTTTGAGTAAATATTTTTCGTGTCAGTATGGACAAGTGTGTACAAAAAATTATTGAGGTGCTTTTTAATCTATTTGCGACATGTACCCTAAATATAAATAACAATTTGGAGAATAATTCAATGTTATGTTGTCATCAGTATCACTAATATTTCACTTAGATGAAAATATATTGCAAATTTTCGATTTCACCACATACTGACATCCTCCGAAAAAGTTATAATATTAATAGAACAATTATAGAAAGAAACAATCACCTTAGTCCACTGAAAATACTGCTAAAGTACTGAGGACCTTTTACTACTAATCATCATCAGTGTAAACGAAATTAGAAATCAAAATTTGCCTATTCAAATATTAGTAAGGTATAAGGACAAAAGCTAGATATTTGTCCACGCTGTGTTTTAAAAGTGATAAACTTTCTTGAGAAGTTGTGTGACCTGTATTTAAAATATATTCGGCTTTTTGAACATAACTCGGTCGGGATGAAACAGCGTATCTTAGGCAATATAGCTCTCCACAAAGTAGTCTGCAAACATTCACAAATTCTCATTATGTGGTTGATACGAACATAACTCAAAAACGAAGACAGTACTCACGTTATGAAGTTCTAAATATATTAACCCGAATCAATACAATAACCATTATCCTACGTTCTGAATTTTTCGCCACCACGCTTGAGTTAGATGGAAAATTGTCTGTGGCCATATGCTCTTCATTGCGTTATGTGTAGCTAGTCCAAGTGAACTATTGTTTGAACTTAAGCTAGCACCACACTTTCATGCAATCCCAATCTTAACAACAATATGGAAGCACGCCTTAAAAATAGGTTCGTTTTTATTTGGTAACAAACTAACGCACGTAATGTCCATTGCAGAGTAAATAATGTTCGAAATATTTCGTACAATGAAAAAACGTTCCGTCTACATACATACACAATGTCTGATGTAGACATTTACATTCAGACAATCACCGTCGGTTTTTAAAATTGGACACGTATACTTTTTATTTGTTTAATTCATAAAATAAAAATCGAATGGTTTATATTGCGAAGGGACTTATACAGGAATCTCTAAGCAATATTTAAAAAAAAAAATGTATGGCCATATGTATAGTACTAGAAACAAAAACATAGAAAATACCAATCCTCTTGCTAAACAATGTTTTGATTATAACCATCAATTCGATTACAAGAATACTAATAATTTAACTAAAGAAACCAATTATTATAAAATATCTATTCTGGAGATGATTCACATAAAATGTGACTCCAAGTTTGTAAATCATAGAGAAGACGTTCAATCATTAAGTCAGATTCATATTAATTTAGTTAATTAAAAGCCTTGCAAATTCCCACATGCGTCTTTGTGGTGGATACTTGAGCGTTATATTCTTAAATTTCAGTCGTATTCAAACATTGTTTGAAATAATTTCGTATTTTATAAAAAAATTACTAAGCAGTGGATTCATATACTTAAAACATTATTGTGTTACAATTTTGATTACTCCTATTTCTATTCATTTCGGCGACGTGGGCCTTTTTGATTGAAATTGGTGCGATAAGGACGCTTTGTGCTGAACAATTATTTTAAAGAAATCCCATGTTAGACATTGATGATGGCCGTGAAACCGAAACGTACCGAAAGACAAAAATAATAAGTATATGTGTTAGTGCGACCTATTTCCCGAGAATTTATTTATAATTCATACCTGGTTCGAGGATCATTATTAATGTAACGAAAATCACACTGTTGGGATGGACATTATTTTCTAAGAGGAATTTTTCATTTCTCTTGATCATCGGATTCAAACATTCTGAAGCCGAATGCCCTCCGCTATTGCACATGTGTCCTTTACATAGTCACATCATTTACATTCAGACCATCACCGTCGGTTTTTAAAATTGGACACGTATCCTTTTTATTTGTTTAATTCATAAAATAAAAATTAATAATAATTTGAACACAATATTTTCGAGCTGGCATATCACAAACTTCTGCAACAGCTTTTCTCTTTGCCAAATTGCTCACTTTTTGTCTTTGCGAAATTGAGTTATGGTTATGTGTAAAGTTGGCGGAAGTTATAGTTCGTACATTGCCTTCTCCAATTGTATGCAGAAACGCCTTGCACACACTTTGTTTTGATGATGAAAAGAAAACTTGCAACTTTGATGCACAATTGAAGTTTTTCCTCGCTCCTTAATTATTTCACTTAATAACTGCGACTTTTTCACGTATGGTAAATTAAGAATATAACGTAGCCCACCTCTGTGACTCTTTTGTAACTATTGTTTATTTTGGCGATTATAGGTTGTAATCACATACAATTGCATATTACATATTGGGTACGTAGTAGTTGAAGTTGCAAAAATTTGTTTGTCACGTAAAGGCGCTTAAAATTTATGTTATTCTGTTCATATATGCCATGTCAATTTTATGACACTCACAATAAAATATTATATCTATGGTTTCGGCGTTTACGTAGTGTAAATTCATAATACTTCAGAAGTTGGAGAATAAAACTCAAATTTTACACAAAACTTTTAACATTTAATTTAAAAATGCTGACAAATTGTTTCACCACACTGTGGCATTATCAAAGCGAGGAGTTATCAACTAAAGCTAAATCTAAAAGTATGTCCTTAAATATCAGGGATCAGAATGAGGTGCAAATTGAGGGATGGGGGTGGATAATGGTGGGAGTGTGTTTACAAAATTGTTAACAAGCGGTGAATTATATGTGTCGATTTGATCATTTAATATTACATTATTATTGTTTTTTGCGTGTTTCAAAATTTCTATGGATTCTAATATATTAAGTTTATGTCCTTTTTCCTGAATATGTAGAATATCAGGATTAAGGGTGAAATTGTGGTTATGTTCTAACAGGTGATTTGCGTAATTAGAGTCTTCTTTTTTGAGCCTGTAACTTCTCAAATGTTCATTGAACCTTACGCTGAAACTGCGTCCAGTTTGTCCTATGTACAAAGCACTACAGTCATCACATCTCAGTCTGTAAACTCCAGATTTCTTTAAGTTATCTTTTTTAGATTTCGAGTTATTAATATACGAGCATAGGTTATTTGTTGTTTTTTATATTAATAACTCGAAATCTAAAAAAGATAACTTAAAGAAATCTGGAGTTTACAGACTGAGATGTGATGACTGTAGTGCTTTGTACATAGGACAAACTGGACGCAGTTTCAGCGTAAGGTTCAATGAACATTTGAGAAGTTACAGGCTCAAAAAAGAAGACTCTAATTACGCAAATCACCTGTTAGAACATAACCACAATTTCACCCTTAATCCTGATATTCTACATATTCAGGAAAAAGGACATAAACTTAATATATTAGAATCCATAGAAATTTTGAAACACGCAAAAAACAATAATAATGTAATATTAAATGATCAAATCGACACATATAATTCACCGCTTGTTAACAATTTTGTAAACACACTCCCACCATTATCCACCCCCATCCCTCAATTTGCACCTCATTCTGATCCCTGATATTTAAGGACATACTTTTAGATTTAGCTTTAGTTGATAACTCCTCGCTTTGATAATGCCACAGTGTGGTGAAACAATTTGTCAGCATTTTTAAATTAAATGTTAAAAGTTTTGTGTAAAATTTGAGTTTTATTCTCCAACTTCTGAAGAAAAAATAAAATATTATGTGCCGAATTCCATGCTGCCCATGTGAAGATAGTGGCCTTGATTTGGTCTAATTGGTTGTGTCCCACTTTTCTTTTTTGATTAAAAATTGAGTTATTGATCAAAGATTTGTCGTATCCATGGTCCAACGTTATTTGCGGAAGTTTCTCAATTTCGTTAATTTTGCTGACTCAAATGGAGTTTAATAATGTATGGATAATAAATGGAGCCATTTCATAATTAGTTGATCTAACTGTATCCATAGGAGTATACCTATTTGTTTGAGCGGATTTTTTGTATATGTTGAATTCTAAATTTCAGACTTTTGGAAATAAAATGATTTTTGTTTACCAGAGAGTGGAAGGAGATTCTTCCATTTATTGATCGATTAAACGAATACTAAATAGCATCAGATAGACCATTTCCATCTTATTCATTCATTTCATATTCATTGAAACATTTTATACTCAGTAACCTCCTATTTCTCTCAATATATTCTGGATGAGTACATTCTGTCATAATCACCCTTTAGTCCAGTCGCCAGGGAAAATTAAGGAAAAAATGCAGGTGTAGATTTGCTATGTTTTAATATGTAATTTGAAGCGCTGAAAACTGGAAAAATAGTCAAAAAATTCCTACAACTCAGCTTCGAAAGCTACGGCCATGTTTTGGCGAGAAAAAATGAGATTTTCATGTTTTTTGAGTTTAAAAAGAAAACGGTGGTTCAAATAGAAAAACATATGGAGTAGAAAGAGTGAAAACGCGCCGTTTGGGCGTAAGTAGAAGTCATTTTGAGCTTATGGTTTCGAGATATAAGCGAAATCGTGTTTTTTGAATGAATGCAAAATCTTTTGTTGCAAATCGAATATTGACCAGAAAAATTTTCTGTTCTAACGGAAAGATGTTACTTTTCATACACTTTCTATACATACGTTTTTGTTTTTTTTTATCTTCCATTTTAGCGCCACAATCGGTCATTTTTGAAAATCAAAACTGAGATTGCAAGCCCAAAAATAAACTTATCGACATAAATCAAAATGCATTCTGTAGATTTCAACAAACATGATCTAAAACATTCACCAATACAGATTTTGGGGCATATAAATATACATCCTTAAGATAAGTGTAGCTCATCTTTTTTTAAATTTCAATTATCTTTCCGAACATAATTCATGTATTCATGTACGAGTATACATGTATGAGTATTCAGAAAATGAACCTATGTCCATAGACAGTCTTTCCACGACTAATTGAACGTTTATGTTCGTTTACTCTATATTCGTATTACTTTTTTTTGAATATTCATTTGTCTATAACAATAAACGAAAGTCCTTGAGTCGACTTTCCCTATAAATTTTATTTTGATGGAATTCGATCGATTTCACGTTATCTTGACTATGAATGAAAGGATACGCAAAAATTTGTTTTTCATATTTTGGAGGTCAATATCTACCGATTCATGCAAAAACATTTCTGCCAGCAGAAAAAACGATTCTCTACCTCGTTCTTTTGGACTTAAATGTAATATAATAATGGTTATAATGATAATAGATTAATAATTGAATTTGATGATAAACAATACCAGGTAAAAAATTCAATCTTTTTTTTATGCGTTATGAATGAAGATTTCCTTTTGAAACCATTCATGTATGGTACTTAAGGAGTCAACGGGGTCTTTCACATAAACCGAATTGTTACAGCCTTTATAAAACACAGGGCGTAGTCTCGAATCTAATAATGACGCAGACAATATCACCGCATAACCTACAAATTAGCCATGCAGACTACCTTGAACTTCTTACGGTGGAATTCATGTTAGAATGTGCATGTTAACCCCTTGAAATTTGCAAAAATCATGTTGGGTACGCTAGACGTTCACATTCAGTCATCTCCCCAAATAAGTAGACCGACATGAATATCTTTTGTCCCATTCAATATTAAGGACCGGTATTTTATTTTGAATTCAAATATTCTCGTAACAATAAGGCCAGACAAGTCTGGGGTTCTACCAGACCGTCGTATACACATTGAAGAAATTATAGAGTTTCCCACAGGTAATCTAACGATATGATACGATGTGAAGTACCTCATATCTAGATACACATTAAAAAAGAAATATTTGAGAATAATTAAGTCATACATATTGCAGACAGTGTGAGACGATTCCAGTACGAATGTTTCCTCAAAAAGTAATCGAAAGTTTGTTCAATTGACTCCGATCATGTCACACTCCCACCACTCACTTTTATAAGAATTTCAGTCGATTTCAAAGACTTTTATCGAACCGGGCAATAGGGATTAGAATAAGCTCATTATTTTCTCTTCAAAAGACTTATTTCACTTCTCTCTTGTAACTATACAATTACAAAATCATGTCTTCCTCCCTTAAAATACAGCAACGAACATTTCTTAGGAGCTTTGGAGGACATGAAGGTCATTGAATTTTGATTTATTATCACTATTTGTTTACCAATAGGAGGTTGACAAGGTAGCCAAGAAGTACCTGTGATATTTTCTTACATTAGAATTACCTTAATGGCCGGTTTATAACTGGTTGTAATGAACCTTTTCGCAAATTTGACTATTTCGTATCCTTTAATAATCTTAGTTTTAGAACCAGTTTGCATATGTCTTTGATAATGGCTGCGTAGCAGTTGAAGAGTCATTTAGATAAGTTACAATGTAAATGGAAAAAGTATAAACTTAATTATATTGTATCAAATATTTAAGAACTTCCAATGAGAAGGTATACTTGAAACATCTGCGAATGTGATGAGATAGGACTGCTTCATTATTTTTCAAAAATTCAAAGTGAATATAAATTATGAAGTGAAACTTAACAATACAGTAATCAAACTTTTTGACCATATATCTAGGTACTTTGAGTTATGTACGTACGTCACACTATCGTAGGCACCTGGAAACAAATTTCGAAAGTGGTGAAAAATTTCGGGTGAACAATAAATTTTCGCAAGTTTCAAGATCTCAGAATGTCCTCTGAGATGGGCAGATAAGCCGAAATATTAGAATTCTCAATTCCCAGTGGTGATTCTAAAATGTTGTAACTAAAAGATGGCATGAAACTTATTAGTAAAATTATAAATAAATATAAATGCATTTTCCATAAATTATACCATTTCCAAGTTCAGAAAAGGACAGACTATTTTTATACGTATATTCTTCGGAAATGAGTCTTATCGACACATATGTTTACTATATTTTCTACTTTACGTACGTTTCGGTTTCACGACCATCATCAAAAGACGTTTGAAAACTAATTCATCAACAAACTAAAGCGCGGAATTTCTTGAACTAATTGCACCAAGCACCAAAGATTCTCGTAGCATTATTTCAATCAACAATCTCTACGTCGCAACAACTATCAAAATACTATCAATTGAAGTTCAATTAATCGTGTATTGTTCGTTGTTGCGACGTGGACATTGTTAATTGAAATTAATGCGATAAAGACGCTCAGTGCTTAGTACAATTAGGTAAAGAAATTCCGTCTTCAGTTTGTAGAAGAATTAGTTTCCAAACGCTTCTGTTGATGGTCATGAGACAGAAACGTACGTAAAGTCGGAAAGATAGCAAACATATGTGTTAACGTCATCTATCCCCCGGGAATTCCTCCTTCTTCGAAAACTTTCCTCATATGGTGTGTCTCCCCAACTTTGTGGTTAACTATCGCCAATATGGCCTTCGTCAGCAGAGATCAACGGACAGCCTGTTTGCCTACGTACGACATAAATGTAGACATAAAAAAAAACCACACACCCCTAGATCAATCTGAATTTATAAATGCAGAACAGTTTTATTCAAAAAGCACTTATTTTCAATACAATATTTTGGACAAATATTCGACACGGCAATGAGATCTCCTATTTAAACTACTATTGCTAACCTAGTCATGGAATGTCTAGAAGAATCTGTAATGGATTCATTAGATTTTCAACCCGTATTCTTCAAACGGTATGTAGATGATTGCCTTATGTGTGTTCCCAATGATAAAATTCAGTACGTGATCAGCGAATTTAACAACTTCCACTGTAAATTTCGATTTAAATAGAAGTAAACAAAACATAAATTTCCTAGATATGAATATTAGGCATGCTGCAGATGGAAAAATAAAAACTTCGTGGTTTACTAAAGAAGTTTGGTCTCTACGTTGTCTTCACTTCAATTCTGTTGCACTAAAATGTTATAAAAAAGTGTTATAAACAGCCTTACAGATCGCGCCGTTGAATTGTCTCACCGAAAGCACGGTACCAAAAAATTTAAAAATTGTTCGTAATACACTGAAAATGAATGGCTACCCAAAAACATTTTTCAATCCCATTATTAAAGAAAGAACTGTGTTGGGAAATATTTCCCAAATCTAAAACCTTTAATACCTAAAGATGAACAAACTCACACAGTATAAAAATTAAATTGTTTGGATTGCGATGGAACTACTGGAATCTCTAAACAATATTTACTTATATTTATTTATATTAATTGAAACTCTTGCAAATTCCTACATGCGTCTTTATAATGTTGGAAGCATATTTTAGGTAGAATGTCAAATGTTATACTTCCAATAAGGTCTAACAACCTTTTTCTATTACCTCATAAATCTTAACATCTGGTTCGAAAGTAAATACTTGAACGTAATGTTCTTGCTTTTAGTCGTTCATAGACTTCGTTGGCATGAGTTCGTATACTATAAAAATACTACTAAACAGTGGATTCTTGATATACTGGGTTCCCCATAATAGACTACCCATTTTATATCATCAATAAATTCCCTACGAGATAACTTAATAGGTTGTTCTCTGTGGGATTATCTTCTGTAGTCTTTGAGATTTAAGTAAATTATTAATCAAGTAGGCGCCTGTCACAAATAAATTTTAAATTAATAATTCCGTGGAACGCCATTTATCTACGAGAAGTTTGTTAGTTTTCGTCAATAATTATTAAATTTTTTTGCTTTGAGACATTATTTCAACATCCGTTTGAACTTTCATGAATTACTCAGTCCAACAACGTGTGTTTTGTGTAAAAACTTACCTAAGAAGCAATTCGATAGAAGAAGTTAGGCGTGCATTCCGGCGTCAGTTTAATAATAACAATAGGGGTCACGCGCCAAATCGTAAAACTGTTTAGTTATGGGTTCGTCATTAGCGTGAAAATGGTTCTGTACAAAATTTGAAGAAGCCTGGACGTCGAAGAACAGTTCGTACACCAGAAAATATTGAACGAGTTAGAATTGCGTTCACGAGAAGTCCTAAAAGGTCTGCTAATCGACAAACCCTTATCCTTGGAATATCGAAGGGAAGCTTACATCGAATTCTTCAAAGGGATTTTGAATTTTATCCCTATAAATACCAAATAACCAGCACCTTAGCAATCAAGATAAAGAAGCAAGGTTAGCATTTTGTCAAGAATTTTTGGATTTACATCAAGAGCAATTCACAGTCTCCTAATGACCGAAGAAGCAAATTCTTATTTGAACGGCATGGTCAATAAATATAATTTTAGATACTGGTCAAATGAAAATCCTCGTGAAATTTTTACACAGAACCTCCATAATCCAAAAGTTGTTGTGTGGTGTGGGGTAGGATCTTTTGGTATTATTGGCCCTTATTTTTTTGAGGATCAAAATAACCGCGCTGTAACAGTAATCCGAGCGCTACGTTAATATGCTACAGACATTTCTCATTCCAGAATTAAATAGATGAGGATTACTAAACAATGCCTCACTATTTCAACAAGATGGGGCAACAGCTCATACCACCAGAAACTCAATGAGGGTCCTGCGAGGAACGTTTAATGGCTGACTAATTTTTCGATACGGAGATTTGCCATGGCCTTCAAAGTCCCCCGACTTAACGTCCCCCGATTTTTTCCTGTCAGGATATTTAAAAGCCAAAGTGTTTGCGAGTCGTCTAGGTACAATCGAGGAACTGAAAGGCAAAATTCGTGAAGAAGTTGAAGGAATAAACGAAGGTTTGCTACGCCGTGTAATGAACCACTTTTTATCTAATATTCAAAAATGTGTTGAAGTTGGTGGAGGTCATTTAGAAGACGTGATTTTCAAAAGTTAGAATTAAATTAGCCAAATATTCATAAGTCATAAATCCCAAAGAGTTAGCTGTAATTTAGTAAAATAAAAAGTTTGTTTTGGTAACTAAAAAATTTTTATCCAAATATCAAAATGGGTACTCTATTATGGGGAACTCAGTATTATACTTTATAACATTGATGTTTTACAATTTCGATTATTCGTATTTCTATTCGTTTCAGCGACTTGAGCATTTTCAACAGAAATTGGTGCGATAAGAACGCTATGTGCTAAACAATTATTTCTAAGAAATATCGTTTCAGACATAATAAGTCTTCTGATGATGGTCGTGAGACCGAAACGTGCGTAAAGTCGAAAATAATAAACATATGTGTTTGTGTGACCTAGTTTCTGAGAATTTATATATGATAAATCTGTTGAAAAATATGGGAAATCGCTAGCTGAAGCACTGGATATTTCCATAGCATTTGACCGAGTCTGGCACTAAGGCCTTCTTGGGAAACTTTCACCGTATGGTTTGCCGCCTCAACTTATAACATTTTTTTTGCTACCCTTATCCGGAATAACATCTCCATAATTTAGTAGACTATGAAATAAAAAAATCTCTTATGTATGCCGGTAAAATATTATTTGAAAAATGACCTAGGGAACTTCAACAATTAGATGAACCTGAATTTAGTAAATATAAAATAACAAACTGTTGACAATACAGCATGAGGTGAACAGTCTGTAAATAACTCTTAGTCCGTGGAACTCGTGGAAATATTTCTGCCAGCGGACCCATTACATTAAAATTCTGTTTACGACGTAGAACTGTATAATTTGGCGAGGGTATAGGATCTCCTTTCAAAGCGAATTTGAAGCGGCAAGAAGTCTTTGAACGACATCTGTGTCCTATTTTATTGCTACCTGAAAGAACCTTTTAATTTTCATGATGAACCAGTTCAAATGAGATTCAATATGAGTCAATTTTACCTTGTTATTATTGGAAATATAAAACCATAGGCACATTGTTAGAATTATAAAAAAAAACGAATGTCTCACAACCTTAATTCAATTAGTGCCCTACTGTTAATAATTATTGTGTTCAATACATAAAGTTCGAGCTTCATAAGAGAGTCACAAAACAGTGAATCTTTTTTGAGCTGTATTTGAGCATTGTTAATCATTCATAAATCACCCAGTAGCCACTGTAATTTGATTGTTCACTACATTAATTTGTAGTAACCTGAAACAGTATTTGAACTAGATGAATTAAAGAAGTGTCCATTAAACAAGTACTTGAGGAAATACAAAATTATTTCAAACACTTTTACTTGGCTTTTCGATCAGTTTTGGTCTGTCTAATATAGTGCAATCGGTATAAATGATAAAATGTAAACACAGAAGAAATAAATATCGGAAACTTAGAATTGTTAGCTGAACGAAATCAGAATTAGTTATACGAATCCAGTCAATAAACTGAGGAACGTTCTAAAAATTTACTAGACCATCGTATCGGAATTTTTTTTTGCATGAAGTTCTATTCATCATGAAGATTATTCGTGACTACTGACCAACATTTCATTTTTACTCTTTCACCCCTATACGCTAAATTAACCCTATTCTCAACCCTCTTTTTAAGATAATTTTTAATTCATCAAAAAATGAAAATAAAGCCCCCGACATGAGTTCTAGGAGGTTTTTTGGGTCGGTGGACAGGAATGCGAGGTCATTTTTCAGGAAAATTCATTTAATATATGGAAAATCGAGGAAATGTGAACATTTTCATGCAAATTTTCTCAATGTGATAGAGTTTGACAGTCACGTATTTCGATTCTAAATAGCAAAGAACCAGGAAAGTTTGCGGAAAACTATGGAAATCCTGGAAAGAAAATCTTTCCACGTCATTTTATCGTGTGATAGATCACTATAGGGTTTTTTTGGTCGCTGATCACGAATTTGATATTCAAAATGTTTCTGGAAAAAGCGGAAAATTTTATTATGAATTGTGGCTTTTTTTGAATGGAATTTTTCGTTGTCAATTTTGAATTACCAAAATTACAAGTAATGCCAAAAAAACAGGGTTTGAAAATTTCGGAGAAATCAAAGAAAATCCCAAGGAAGAACAATATAATTCTATTGAAATGACCGTGCGATACGTCATCATAGGGTTTTTCTTTGGTCGCTGATTAAAAATTTTACATCGAAAATTTCATCATTTTCAGGATATACGTGGAACATATTATCATGAATTATCATTCCATGTCTATTTCAAATTACTAAAATCAAAAGTATTGCAAAAAAAATAATTGTTTGACATTTTTGGTAAAATCAAAAAGAATTAAAAGGAAAAACACTATAACATCATAGATGGCCGACTGATAGGTCATTTTAGTAATTTTTTTATTAATGATTACTGATTTGACATCAAAAACTTTTGGAAATAACATTATTATGTGGAAAATGAAGGAAAATTAAAAAAATTCAAGCACTATTTTTAAATTTATACAAGTTTTTGATTGTTTATTTGAAGCTATAAAACAAGTTTGTAATTTTAAATATACTTATTTTTGAATTAGGTATAAATTGTTCATAACATTTTAATAATATTCCTAATTTAAATTATTTTTACGCATTGAATGAGGAGGTTCCCTCCTGGGTGCAACATCACCTTCATATTCCGCATGCTCGATACTCACTGTTGTGTCGTTCTCCTCATTGGCAACTGAGTCGCTTGACTCAATTTTAAAACAGTTGACCCCTTGTAAAATGTTTGTGGTGCAATAAATACATTTCATTCTTTCGAAATGCACATGCTCTTCCACATCTAGATTTGCAGGGACACATAATGACAAAATTTCATTCAAAGGAAAGGTGTATTCATGATAAAATTTTTCGCGTTTTCCCGGGAAATAATATATATCTCTGAACATTTTAAATATCAAATTCGTAATCAGCCACGAAAAAAACCAGAACAATGACTCATCATACGATAATTTCAATGACGCTAGAGTGTTTTTCCTTGTAATTTTCTTTGATTTTTTCGGAATCTTTACAATTATTTTTTTGATACTACTTTTAATTTTTGCAATTTGACATGGACATCGAGAATATAAACATAAGTCAACACGACACTCAATAAATTACAATAAAAAAAGGAGAATTCATAATGAAATTATCCGCGTTTTTCCGGAAAAAAAAGTTTTTCAACTTTTTGATCATCAAATTAGTAATCAGCGACAAAAAAACCTTGCAGGGTCCTATTACACGATGACTTCAATGACGTGGAAAGATTTTCTTTTCAGGTTTTCAATAGTTTTTCGCAATTTTTCCTGATATTTTTCTACTTCGGATCGAAATACGCGACTGTCAACCTCTATGACGTATGAAACGCTTATCACGTGAAAAATGAGAAAACTTGCGGGAAATTACCAATTCCCCGAATTTGCATCCGTAGAATTAATTTTCCGGGAAAACTACCGCGGTTTCCTGTTCAGCATCCCAAAAAAAATCCCTAGAACCCATTTTGTAGGGATAATTTTCATTTTTCGATAAATTAAAAATTATCTTGTAGAGGGTGTTGAGAATAGGATTAATTTAGCGTATAGGGGTGAATGGGGGAAACTGAAGTGTCGGTCAGTAGTTACGAATGACTTTTATGGTCCATGGAACATCATGCAGATAGAAATTTTCGATACGATAAGCTAGTAAATTTTTATAAAGTCGGCCTATTTCCCCAGCTTATCGACTGGACTATACTCATTTTGTTCAATTGAAGATATAATACTGATCTATCCAAGATCAACTTATACATTCAAGAACAAATAGTGAAAATATATCCAGATAATATTTCCGCCTTCTGATGATGATCGTGAAACCGAAACGTACGTAAAGGCGAAAATATAGTTGAAATATTTGATAATGTGGCCTATTTCTCAAGAAGTTACATATAATGTTTAAGATATATTGATTTCTCATCATGACCTCTATAAATAAACGATTTTAAAAGATAATGCACAGTTGCAGAATTTCTAGGATGCTACCATGTGACAAAACTATATATTGTTATTTAAGCTTCAATTTCCGATTCATACACATATTTAGTTCGTAATGAATATCGGAACCTTCGGAATTAAAATTAGTTATACTCAGTAGAATACCGAACTCTGAATCAAGAAAACACTCAACTAATTGCCTTCTGAGTTGAAGTGTTCACTGTCCACTTACCTTCCAAATTGAGGGAAGCGTAGAAACTTGAGATCTTAGTTGACACCCACGGTAAAAAGCGCCATTTCTAC
Source organism: Endomychus coccineus (assembly GCA_958510875.1). NCBI lineage: Eukaryota > Metazoa > Arthropoda > Insecta > Coleoptera > Endomychidae > Endomychus > Endomychus coccineus. Next base: position 48,919,022 of record OY294067.1, read on the forward strand.
AGAATTGTGATGTTATTTGATGTTATTTGAAAAATAAGTATATCGAAGAGGTAGATATGTAGGATTTCATGGACACGAAACAACAACTAATTCGTTTCAAATACTTTTATTATCTGAACACTAAACTACAAGGATGTATTAACAAATAAAATTATTTATGAACGTAACTGTTTTTTCCTGACATCCTTCATTATTCGCGTTGCTTAGTTTTTCTCCCATGATGTCAGTGTGTGGTTCACACTGTGACTATTCATAACACTATTGATAAGAAATAATCACCCTGATCCACTGAAAATACTATTAACGTACTGAGGACCTCTCGGCTACCAAGTAGCCACCATCAGAATATACTAAAATATAAATCAAAATGTTTGGGGATAATAATGTAAACAATGGATTACAATCAGATGGAGATAATTCGGAATTCAATAAATTGCTTTGTCGTTTATACATTTCCATCCCTTCTAAATTACATAGATATTTGTGTACTGTGTTTTGAAAGTGATAAAATTTCTTCAGAAATGGCGTATAGTACAATCATTTTATGAATTGGTCGTACTTTTTTTCCGACTTGAGGTTTGAAAATACAGAAAGTTAGGAAATTTTCCGTAGATTACGAAAAAAATAGTGGCTGAAAACCTCCAATGAAGGAAAATGTCTTAATTTATATATAAATATATACGATTTTCCGTGTTTTTCCAGGAAAGAACACTTACATCTGCGAAAATAAGCATTTTAGAAAGAAAAGTTTCGAACAAAAGTTATTCAGCATTAAATTTTACATAGGAATTGACTATTCTCAATTCAATTTCCTTCGAATTTCTCAAGCATTGAATGGGATAACCAAATATTTTCGAATAAGAACTATATATGAGAAAAAATTGCATTTGACTGGTAAATATGGTATGATAATTTTATATTGGGGTATATATCGTTACTGTAAATGATTATAATTAAGAATTTTCCAATATTTGCCCTAATTTTCCGGGTTAGGAAATTATTTTTTTTTCAATCTTAGTGTATGATATGTCGAATTTTAGGTTTTATAGAGCTCTGATAACGATTTTTCAGTTCATTTTGTCGTGAAAAGTCATTGAAAACGTACATTCGGAAAATGGAAAACTTTTTTTTCTGTTATTATGGCGTGTGACAGATCAATTCTTATATTTTTTAGGGTTCTGAAAATGTTTTTTTACTTTGTTTCATCGTGAAAAATCATTGAAAATATGTATCCGAAAATTTTAATTTAAACAATTTAATATTAAAAACGAGGTTGTTAGAATCAAATTGTTTTTCACTTAAACGATTTTCTAATCAAATATATCAATAAAATAATTGTTTACACGGAATACACAACAGCTCAGCTGTAAATATTTTATAATAACGTTTAACGTATACAATAACAGAGCCACATGTGGCGTTATTTTGGGCATCATATGATTGAACGCTTGCGCACAAATTCATTGCTGTGGTGCTACATACATAGTCCAGCGCATCGAAAGATTTAACGCAGTGGTGCTCGATCGACAACTTTAAACGCGCGGGAGGTCAAGAATTTTTTTAATTTTTTTTTTAATTTTATATAATTTGTTTTTTCTTATTGCTCTAAAACAATTGAATTTCGTGACAAAATTAACTAAAAAAACGTTTTCCGAACCCTAAAAAACATAAGAATTGATCTGTCACACGCCATAATCAAAAAAAAAAGTTTTCCATTTTCCGAATGTACGTTTTCAATGACTTTTCACGACAAAATGAACTGAAAAATCGTTTTCAGAGCTCTATAAAACCTAAAAATCGACATATCATACACTAAGATTGAAAAAAAAAAATAATTTTCCTAACCCCGGAAAATTAGCGCAAATATTGGAAAATTCTTAATTATAATCATTTACAGTAACGATATATACACCAATATAAAATTATCATACCATATTTACCAGCCAAATGCAATTTTTTCTCATATATAGTTCTTATTCGAAAATATTTGGTTTTCCCATCCAATGCTTGGGAAATTCGATGGAAATTGAATTCAGAATAGTCAATTCCTATTTAAAATTTAATGCTGAACAAATTTTGTTCGAAACTTTTCCTTTTAAAATGTTTATTTCTGAAGATATAAGTGTTCTTTTCCGGAAAAACACGGAAAATCGTATATATATAAATTAAGACATTTTCCTTCATTTGAGGTTTTCAGCCACTATTTTTCTCGTAATCTACGGAAAATTTCCTAACTTCTTGTAATTTCAAACCTTCGGAAAAAAAAGTACCAAATCTCAAAAAAATCCATAAAATGACTGTACTAGTACTCTGTATTCAAAATATGTTTGTTTACCGCTGATTTTTCACCAATATTCTTCTTTATATGGGCAAAATGTTCCTTATAACGAGTTAAAATGCTCCTTCTAGTTTAACCCAAATAGCATTTTGAACACCCCTCACAATTGATTTCGTAAGTCCCGGATTTGTCGAAATCGGAAACTTTATCAAAGGTATTGCCTGAACGGTGTTTCAGCTCATTCTTACATCTTTAAACAATTTTTATTGCAAATTTAGAAAACAAACTATGGAATTTACTAATTACTGAAGAATGATAATTGAAACTTCTGAATTTTATTGAAGTATTTGAAGGTAATGGCTCTAATTTAGTTAGTTGGCTACGTTCAAATTTCATTTTTTGTTTAGGAATTAAATTATTGATCCAAGATTTGTGGTAATCATTGTCCAACGCTCTTTACTTTTTTTCAAATTTAAGTTAAAAGTGGAACAATTCTGCTCCATACATAAAGATGTATGCACTTTTAACAAAAATAATCATAATCCAACAAGCAGATGTGCAATGAGCAATTCACTCTCTCCTTTTTTGGCCAATATTTTCCGAAGCGAACTTGTAACCTCCTTATGTTCAAAATTGAATCAGTTCCCAAAAGTTTGGTATAGATATGTTGACGAAATTTTCCCGATTACAAGTAAAGATTTTGATTTACATGGCTTTTTGAACACACGCAATAGCCAATTTGATTCACTGAGATTCACTGTCTAAATATAAACAGATAAACAGATAATAATCAGCTTTCTTTCCTTGATATGAACATTATAACAGATAGTTATCACTTGGTTTCAACATATACAGAAAACTCACTCAAACAAATAGGTATATCCCGGCGAATTCAGCTACTATTAGATATAAAATAGCTCCGTTTAATAGTCACATTCATAGATTATTGAACGTCCCTTTGAGCCAGCAAGAACTATAACAACGAATTTGAGAAACTTTAGCAAATTGTGTTGAACAATGGTAACCACAAATCTTTGATCAATAATTTAATTTTCTAAACGAAAAAGGAAATTTGAACGTAGTCAACTAACCTATTTAGAGTCATTACCTACAAATACTTCAATAAAATTCAAATGTTTCACTTATCATTCTTCAGTAATTAATAAATTCCATAGTTTGTTTTCTAAATTTGCAATACAACCAATTTATAGATGTAAGACCAAGGTAAATCACCGTTTGGGCAACACCTTTGATGAAGTTCCCGAATTCGACAAATCCGGGATTCACAAAATTAATTGTGAGTCGTGTTCAGAATGCTATGTGGGTCAAACCAGGAGGAACATTTTAACTCGTTATAAAGAACATTTTGTCCATATAAAGAAAAATAATAGTGGAAAATCAGCGGTAGCAGAACATATTTTGAATACAGGTCACACTATTTCTCAAGGAGGTTTATCACTTTTAAAACACAGTACAGACAAATATCTAGGTAATTTAGAATGGATGGAAATATATAAACGAAAAAGCAATTTATTAAATTCCGATGTATCTACAGCTGTGGGTAATCCATTTTTTACATTACTATCCCCAAATACTATTTAAACAGGCACATTTTGATTTATTATTTAGTTTTCTCTGATGATGACTACTTGGTAGCCGAAAGACCCTCAGTACTTCAATAGTATTTTCAGTGGATAAGTGTGATTATTTCTTATCAAAAGATATGTATGTATTCTTCATGTAGTAAACGAGAATGATAATCATGTCGAATCTTGGATTCACGCTCATGAGAATAGAAATTCAATTCGCATTCAGTCGAGTTTATTTTCAGTCAACAAACATTTCAATGTAATTGAGAATGAAATGTCAAGAATTCAATGAAAGTTATTCTGGACATGCACACACACCCGATTCTACCGAATTCACATCGACACCACACTTTCCAGAGCCATAGCACTAGTGGAAGAGGTTAGTTCCTACATATTTCAATGAAACGTAGAAGGTTATGGCTAAGAATTGGATAGTCTCCTTGCAAACATCCTTTTATAATAAATAAGAAATGAACTCAACCTCTTGGGATGGGACCACACCCACTATTAATTCCTGGTTTCACTCACACATGTAATGTATGACAAAAGAAAATGGGAATGAAAATAAATAGTTTTTTTTTGATTTTTCACAATTTATTTTCCTTATTTAGGAGGCGACGATTAAAAGGATAACCATAGGTGATCTTCATTGCCCAGTGAAATAATACCAAATCGACAAAGATGCTGTGAAATGGGCAACCCCCATGTTTCAGTGTTTGATCGATGCTTCCGGTCTCACTCACATACGCATTTTCTTGTCTTTTTACCCTAACCAATAGGTTATTCATTGCAGAGTTTTCAATAACACAATGATGGTGAACCCGTCTAGAGTAAAATAGTATTCGGGTTTCCGGAAATACACTTGTACATAGACCTCTGAACATCCGTGGTCTGAGCAAAAACATTTTTCATTACCTCGTAGAGACAGACAAACCAGACGTACTGGCCTTAACTGAGACTCAAGTCAATTTATCCATTCACGACACTCTCAATTCAAATTAGATATCTGTCTTTATTAATTACAAGAATTAGATGTAATGTGGTTCAAGTATGTATGTCATTGGCATCAACTTTGTTTCTGCGCCATATCAACTGTTGGAAGTGATCTCGTGTCTCGTACACAGCTTTTGCAGAAGATGGTACACTTCGTATAGCTTTCACATCTAAGACATCTATATCATCCAATCAATTTGATAATCACAAAGGTAATTAGCTTCCTCCAGATTAATCAGTAACACTGCAGATGATAGTTCTACACAGTAGTTTTCTTTCTGTCTCTCTTTCTCTCTCTCCCTTTCTATCTCTCTCTATCTCTCATCAGCAGAACGAGAAATATACAGTGCTACAGGGGAGATTAGGCAGCACCTAAAGCGAAAATAGTGATTAGACTAATATCTTCATGTGGCATATACGGATTGTCGAGACGTTGCAACCGACGACAAGCCAGTGCTTGCTATTCTAAGTAGGATGCGAGAGTAAGTGTCGTGTGTCTTTCGGCATCCACTACAACCTGGGTCATGAAAAATGTCCAGATGTCTGTTCAGGAGACAGAAAGTTCTGTCGTCAATTTTATCCCCCTTTTTCTCAAGCAGATAATGCTTTTCGAATACTTGGCTGAGGACTCCGCAATATGATGTTATGCCTAACTCATACCAGGAGCCCGCGTCACTCCGTCCAGTAGCTCTTTGGGAGCGCAGAGCTCAGTGATTGATGAAATTAAGAGTTTTGAATCGGGGAAAGAGGTTGTAGGGAACCCCGTTTGGTCAATTCATCGTTCACTTCAATCCCTTTCATTCCAGTGTGAGCGAGTACTCACACTAGTAGGAGCTTGTTCACACTGGTCAGTTTAACCAGGCTTCCTCGCACACCAAAATAAGCCTAGACTGTTGCGCAGATATAAAACTGGCTACCACGGTAGTTAAATCTTAGATACTCAGGTGCACAGATCTGGTTTGCAGACCTCTGTCTGAAAAACGGTGACCATAGGTGGGCACGAGTAAACATTCGGAGCAGAATCGATAGTATCCAGCAGCCCAACTCCAGCTTCTGGCATGACCGCGAGGCACAGATCCCGATACAATGGCTCAGATAAGCAAACCGATACGGAGAAGCTGCAGCCACTGTTTTGATGTTGTGTTGTGTTATAATGTAACGAACTCCATCTGGACCTCCAGAGTCAAAATGAAGTGGTCAAATAGCCTCATTTGCAATGGCCTTATTCAAGTGCATTCAGTTTCTTCACTCAACCTTTTGTTCATTACTTATTCTTTTATTGTATATTATACTTATTAGTTATTGTTTCATTGGAAAAATTTGATTATTGAATATAATTTGGATCTGACTAGTGTATTACACTGTCCTGATTTAATTCCACCTTATATAAACTCAGAATATAAGCTCGGTAACTGAAAAGATATACTGTTGGTCATGCTAGTATTATTCGATGATAACAAGGTGTTATTATATGACTACAATATCATATTCAGCTTTGAAATAGAATTATTTCAAAGAATGTAGAATGTGAAACACTTCACCAAAGGATTTGTATATTGTATATGTCCATTTGTTTTTATGTATCAAGTTTACAATTAACAATTTCCAATTCAATTCTACATCGCGATTTGTTCCTTTGACTAAATATATTTCTATAATAATATATTTATTTTATTATATTGGTTATATGTTGATGATAATATGAAATGCTTGTTATGATATTAATCAACGTAACTTGAGATTACTGATTAATTAAGTAATCAAATATTTACTTATTTCCATGTGAATTTTGAATTCTTTATTCTTATAAATCTTATAAAGATTTACTCATTTCAAATTAAACCGATTAATTCTTGATTTGATTCGGCTAGCTCGGTTATTTATTCAGTTTTGGTATTCTTCCAAAATTGATATTATAAACAAAATTTCTTGGTATTAACTCTCATGAATGAATGTTTCATTCCAGAAATTTAACAGTGTTATACAATACATTCCCACCTTTTTTCCACTTTTGCTCTTCCCTTTATCCAATACATATTTATTCTCTGAGGTACTAATCATTCTGTGACTTATATTAACATTTAAATCTTCATCGTAGATAATATATTATTATTTATTATTTACGAAATTATCCTGCTTTGGTTACATTAAATCAACTTGACATGGTTCTATGATTTACTTTTATTTGAATATGAGAATGTGAATGTGAAATGTTTATACTGATGAAACTCTATTCAAGGATGTTTACTTGATGATGGAAATTTATTGAACATCACTTGGACTGATAGCTGCTCTACTATTGGAAATGTTTCTAAACTGGAAGACGAATTTATATATTGGAACTCACTTTTAAGACTTTCCTTTAACTTCTTGGAATTCCTGAGGAATTTTATCCTTTCAAATAATTAATATATCGGTTTATTACAGGTATGTATTTGGTTAAGTTTAATCATTATATTGTTTCAATTCCATTTATTATTTTAATTAATAATACTTTACTCGTAATAATGTTTCAAAAGTTCGATGCTTTTGACACTATGTCATTTGTTATTTTTGTTGTATAACCTTTTAAAACTTTGAATGGTTATGGTGCTTACTTGTTGAAAATTCATATCTATGGTTTTGTGAGAAATACACATGTAATGTACAAGACTATAGTCTTTTATTACTTCTGTCAGTTATATGTCATATTTCATTGTCTCAACTGGTACAGCTTAGCTATATGATAATTGATTGACTCACCCCTCTTCAATCTGTGAGCTGGTTTTTATAGACTCTCCTCCCTTCATTTTAATCTTTTAACCCTAATCTCATTTTCTTAGTAAGTTTTGCATTTACCCTCAAATAATTTTGGAATCTAGCTATTTTTCTCATTGTTGAATTGAATCAATGAGACTGCTTATTTTATGTTTTCTGGTTTTACCTTTATTTTCGATCTAAACTTTGATATTTTTCATTGATAATGATCCCTGAAATTTTCCCTTCAAACGAGTATACAACACTCTAACTTTTGAACATTATTTAAAGATGCTATTGTTTTTTTTCTAACTGTCAAAACATTTTTATATTTCTCAATTACTTTATTCATATGATATTTTCTTGGCTGCTTTTACTTGATTTTGATTTATCTTCTCATTGTCGTTGCATGGATATATAAATGATTGAAATTAGTTTTGAGTTTTTACTATTTATAAGTTTTCTTCACTTCAATTTTACCGAATCTTGATCCAAAGCTTATCATATATATTTTTTTCACATTTGTCTTGTTTTACTATCACTTAACATTTGTTTTGTGGTTCTTATATTATCAAGTATTTATAATAACAAATGTTATACCATTATGAATCTTAGTTTGTTACATTCAATTTTGATACTTGAAAATTCCAAAGCTACGATTTCTAAAAAAGTACTTTTTATATTTCCTGGAATGTTCCGAACCATAACAAAATATACGAACGTAATCACCAGGAGCTTGAAGATATTCGTATTGATTAATGGTGAAATAGACAGGCAATATTAGGTAACTGTGAAATCATATTTAATATTTAGAAAGATGAATTCTTTTTTGGATGGATGATTGCATTGGCGGATGCGCCAGGTAAATAGAAGAGTGAATAAAGTATGTGTACAACGCCATTTGCTGCTCTTTATATTATAATGTGTATATAGTTGGATATGTTTGAACATATTTTACTTAAAAACAACACATCTCATGATGTTGTTGGTAGCTGAGAGGTCCTTACTACTTAACAGTAATCAAAGTAGGTGACGTTTCATTGTTTCTTTTTATATTGCAATATCAGTGTTGTCCTGAAATAGAGGACAAATGTTCTTAAATTTCATTCTCTCTAGAAAACTCAACTTTACGTCATTAATTTTCGGTCAGAAAGTGGAATATTACAACACAAGGGCGGAAAGTGCTACCTAGGAACACTTCTCCTCCTGTCTTCTTTTACAAGAAATCTCACGAATTCAAATTCATTATTTTTCGACGAACATCTCTATCAATTTTCATATCGCTTTGGTGCTGTTACATGTACCACTCAAGCTAACAATTTGATCAGTATATTTCCATTATGTCTATTGATTATTATTTTTGTCTTATATTCTTTATTCATTGGAATATCATAAAATTGTTATATCACCAATGGAATTGAAAACGAAGCGTGAATATGGAATCTAATTGATTATTGCATATAAATGTATAATGAATTCATTAATAAATAGTAAGTGAAATAAATATTATTTAAATAACAATATATTGTCAACTATTCCAGCACAAAGCTCATCCTCATAAATCATCCTGATGTTGCCAATATAAATGTGGTGAAACAATAATTGTAAAGATATCTGTTATTCAATTGTAAATTTATATTTTATTCACAACTCATTATTTAATTTGATAAAAATGGAACGTAGAACAAAACGTAATCACGCAGGTTATGAAAAACTTTTGCACAAATTCCAGATTTAAATTGAATCCGAAACCGAATACTATACAACATAAACAGTTATGTTGAACAAACTTAACATTTTTAATGAATAAAATTCCCCAGCTGAACACATGTATACAGTATACATGCATTCATGATGAAAGCTTTTATACATTAAAGGCTGCTGTAGTTAGATATGATAAATTACAAGACAACGGCCTCCATTCTGTACGGGAGTTTCGTATTTTTCTCATAGCATCCGCCTCTCTTACTGCATGCTCATGTAAAGCTCGTCCTAAACAATAGGAAACGAAAATTCCCACTCACATTTGTTATCCTGAATATTGCTATTGTCCATAGTGATTACTAGAAGATCACGACTAGAGTGTCACCTCCAGAACTTTTGTATCATTCTGAAAATAACACGATAGTTGTCGAAACTATAGTCACCATAATATTGTTCAATTAATAATCATTCTTGAACCAGGTATGAATTATATATAAATTCTTGGGAAATAGATCACACTTACACATGTGTTTATTATTCTCGTCTTTACGTACGTTTCGGTCTCACATCATCAGAAGACGTATCAATGTCTAAAACGGGATTTCTTAAAACTAATTGTATCAGCACAAAGCCGTCTTTATCGCACCAATTTCAATTTAAAACACACGTCGCCGGAATGAACATAAGCACGAGTAATCGAAATTGTAAGATATTAATGTTTTGAGTATGTGAATAGGTATCAAGAATCCACGGCCTTCTTATGAAATAGGAAGTCATTTCAAGCAATCTTTGAATACGACTGAAACCAAAAAACATAACGCTCAAGTATTCACTCTCGAACCAGATGTTGAAGATTTATGAGGTAATAGAAAATGGTTGTCAGGCATTATTATAAATATTGCTATTTGACCATGGTACCTATAATATACTTTTAACATCATGAAGAATTTGCAGGAATTTGTGGGAATTAGCAAGGGTTTTGATTAATTAGATTAGTGTAAATTCGACTTGATGATTGAACGTCTGCTCTATGATTTACAGACATACAGTCCCGTTTTATCCAGGATAGATCTTCTATAATAATTGATTTCTTCAGTTAAAATATTAACATTTTTGTAATAGAATTGATGGTTATAAGGAAAACAATGTTTAGCAAGGGCGATGGAATTTATTTCTAGTACTATACTTATGGCCATACCTTCTGTTTTAAGTTATTGCTTATAGATTTCCATATCAGTCCTATCGCAATCTGAACAATTTAATTTGTATTATATGTCAGTTTGTTTATCTTTAGGTATTAAAAGTTTTGGATTCGAAAAATATTCACTGACACAGTTAGCAGTTTTATGTGCAACATTCATATCATACTTTTTTAAGCAATTCTTAATTTTATCTAAGGTCTCTGGAATGTATGAAGTAATGTTACAAAATTATTTGTATCACCGTTTATGTTATTTATATGTATATAACGTTCCATCATAGATTTTGTTTATTCTTTATTTAATGATGGGGTTGAAAGATGTTTTTGGGTAGTCAATCATTCCCAGTGTATTACGAACAATTTTCAATTTTTGGGCCGGTCTGTAAGGTTGTTTATAACACTTTTTTTAAGTGTTTCCATCCAATTTTCAAAACCGTCATCTCAATTATTTGTTTCAATAAATCATGGCAAATTTTGAATCATAATTACCGCTCACGGTATTTATGTTGTCGGATGCAGGGTGTTCGATATGGAAAAATTTGTTTGAAAATCACGATATTTTGACCCAAACGTCTATGGATTTGTGATGCGCCATCAAACTAGGAATTGTCATTTTCAGTGTATTACGAAAAATTTTAAAATTTTTGGGATGGTCCTTTGGGTGGGACAATTTAACAGCGCGATCAGTAAGACAGTTTGTAACTCTTTTTTGATAAATTGTTGGTGCAAGTGAATTAAAGTGAAGATATTGTTGAGACAAAACTTCTTTAGTAAACCACGATGTTTCTATTTTTGCATCTGAATCATGCCTAATGTTCGTATCTAGAACATTTATGTTTTTGTTCACTTCTATTTCACAAGTAAAGTGAAGTTCACAGTGGAAATTATTAAATTTATTAATGAATTTACTACTCAATTTTATCATTGGAAACACACATTAGGCAATCATCTACATAACGTTTGAAGAATAAAGGTTAAAAATCTCATGAATTTATTATAGATTTCTCTAGACATCCCATAATGAGGTTACCAATAGAAGCTGGAATAGAAGATCCCATTGCTGTGTCTAATATTTGTCCAAAATATGGTTCACTGTATTGAAAATAAGTGCATTCTAAACAAAACTTTACTGCATTTATAAATTCAGTGTGACCTAGAGGTATGATCAATCTGAATTCATAAATGCAATAAAGTTTTGTTCAGGCCTGACAACCCATAAATCTAAACCATCTGGTTCGAAAATGAATACTTGAGCGTTATATTTTTTGGTTTCAGTCATATACATTGCTTGGAATGACCTCGTATTTTATAAGAAAATTGCTAAGAAGTGGATTCTTGATACACATTTAAATACTTAAAACATTAATGTGTTACAATTTCGATTACTCCTGTTTCTGTTAGTTTAATTGAAATTGATGTTATAAAAAAGCTTTGTTCTGATATAATTTGTTTTAATAAATCCCGTTTTGGACATAATACGTCTTTTGATGATGGTCGTGAGACCGTACTGTACGTAAAGACGAAAATAATAAGCATATGTGTTAGTGTGACCTATTTCTCAAGAGCTTATATATAATAATATTGTTCTATAATATGTGCGATATGAAAACAAAGGAATATTATTTCATTATATCAATATGTGATACAGTGTCACTGTTTGACGGAACTATTGTAAGCAAGTAAGCTTTGCAGATCCTGTATGTTTAAGTTTGTGCTTTATTTCACGATTCTACGTATTAATTAAAGCCGTTGAACTTCAGTAACAAGTGGAGCTTATGCATAGGTGACGTTTCAGCGCACGGTTGCCCGAGCTTCATTTGGTTCATTTGAATGTTGAATTTCCATTTCATCATTACTCGAGAAATGACAGGATTTCCATTAATGTCTTATACGAAAATCAATATTTGTTCAGGCTTCACCAAGCACAATTTATGATTTTGTTGATTAAAATAAGGCTTACTTGTTGAATTATTTACTATAATTTGGGAAATGCCAAGGTTTTCAATGAATTTCATAAGTACATGTGGACTCCGTAATGTATTTATCTCTTTTAATTATCCATCCATCGAATCCTATTATATAAATTAATTTTTCCTTCCAATAGCATTCGTTCATGATATCAATACCTTCTTTGTATTTCGGAATTATTATTCAATCAAAGTTCCTTGTTAGGAATGATTGAAAGCAACTTCATTCCATCATAGTGCAAAGAATTTTTAAGACTCCTTGGTGTACAAGGAAAGGAGAGCAGAGTCTTCTGAAATTAATTTATTCTGCCTGGCAAACTTGTCATAACATTGGAGTTTATAAGCAGAAATGATATTCAAATTACACCAAATATTTGTCTGATAATTTGTACGTATAATCTAAGAACACACTTCAGATATAGTAGAATCAGAAGGAATTTTGGAACATATTTAGAATATAATAAAGTTTTGAATGATTGAATAGATATTTGTGATTCAACAATATTGTGAATAATATTTCAAAGCATTTTCATGTAAGTCATCCCAATCATAAGCTTTGTATTACATAATTTCAATTTTGGAAAATGTATGTCTTGAAAATTTTCAGAGAATCCAATATATTGTAAAGTGCCTTTTATGTAACAAATAGAACAAAAGCTTATTGATAAAATTAGTTCACAATCAACATCTCCCATAACAAATTTGAAAATCCTCAGCCAACTATGCCTTTTCTAAATTTGTTTGAGAAATAAACATCACAAACAAAAGTGGGAGATCAAAGATGACTGAAGATATTGACAGTTTGAGATGTGGACCTAGTTTATGATTTCGAGCAACTTTTTTTTTGACGTTTTTGATGCTGAAAGGCTACTCTCTTAGAAAAAATGAAGAAAAAAGAAAAATCTTAGTTGGCCGAGGATTTTGAAATTTGGTATAGTTACTTTGAATTAATCACTCTATGGTGTCATGAAAGTACGGTTGATAAACTATAAAAGAGCTCACACAGTGGATACACTTTAACACTATAAATAAAGAATAATCACCCTTGTCCATTAAAAAGGTTCGTCTCAGTGAATTTCTTATTTATAGCAAAAATAAGGTTGATTTTACCGATGATTTTGACATTTTCATTGACAAAAAAATAAAGTCATACATGAGTATAAGACATAGAGATATGACACAATAGAATATAGTTTGACGTCTTTCCATATTTTTATCACAATTGTAGATTTTAAAATTGTCTAAATTAAATCATCTCAAATTTTACAGAATTTTTATTGAAATCAAATTATCTCAAAATTGTTGCTCGAGGATTTCCAAGGGTTCTGAACACGAATATGATGATAACATATTCTCATAGTTCACCTGAAGGTCAGTTACCCTGGGTACCACGTCGGTCTCAGGCAATTCAGAGAAATCTTCAGTGTTCTATAATATGTGATGAAAAACAACGTAAAAATGCTTCATTCTATCGAACCTAGAATACACTGCAGAAATATTTTTACTTGACGTTATTTATCAAGAAAGCTTGTGAATATATATTACAATCATTCACTTACCCGCAGAAGTGTGAAAGCGAAAAACTGTGGCAACCAGAAGAGGGGGAGGGTAGTTAACGATTTATGGATCATTTTAAAACTATATATTGTCAAACGCCGACTAGTAAATTAAGAAAAACCCTTTTGTATCCAGCTGCCGTTTATGAATATTTGGTTATAAGTATCGGAAATTATTCGAAAAATGTTGATCAATACCAGTTACCTACCCAAAAAGAAAACAAATTTTTGTCATAGTTTTGACATTTAAATTTGTTCCATATTCACAATCAAACTAAAAATTTTATCTTATTATTTTATTAAGACGGAGTGAGTGTTATCGATTTCACGATAAGGAATTTTGTAAACTACTTGCCGGAAGAGGCGATGCATATGGCATATTTCTTCCTTATTCAGTCACATATGTCTTATACCCTGACAGGCTGGGGTAATTCACTTCATTCGGATAGGATTTCCCGCCTTCTAAGAAAAGTGTTGTGAATCTTAACAAAGAAACGTTTTAGGGATGAAACAGTTTTATTGTGAGCGATGTTAGTGATCCACGGATCAGTTAGTAGTGTACATTCAAGTTTAATTCATATTTCATTATTAAATTCACATAAATCATCTTGGTAATTGCTACTAGTAGGATTTTTTGTTATTTTATTTTCACATCAATTCCCGACATTTTCGTTCACCTTCCCAATCCGTTTCTTTATTAAACAAGCACTTCTTCAAAGTTAATGAAAATATGATAACATTTTGCTTTCAGGTACATTATTTGCATAAACACCGTATTATTATTTCATGAGCAAACAATGTATATTACTTCTTGTTGCCATACTAAAGTTCCTTTAATTAAAGCAAACTTTAGCGAAGTAAGTCTTTCATGAGTCTCGGGTATCGAATTAAGGGATCTTGTATCTATATAAATCTGAGTAATCATTTAGCTATCAGAATCAGAAAATGTAAATCCGATATTCATGAGAAATATTAGGGAACCAAGAAAATGTTCAACCTCTTCAAAGGATACCGCACACTTTAGTAGGGGAAGTGGCCCCCTGTCGAATTGGCTGAATTTTTGATATGTTATAGTCCAAGTCATTCCGAACAAAAAGTTCAATGGGCACAACTTTTTCTTTAGGCTGGTTTTGGCGCTAGAGGCCAATGAAAACTTTCATTTGTTCTTCATTGTTAAACAACACGAAACGTTATCCTGGATAATAATCACTTTTCTGAATAATCAAGATCTAAACACTCATTACTATGACATACTGTTAAAAGTATTTTTCTTTGGTGTTGTTACATTTGGTCAATTATACAGTGTGTTCCAGCTACTCACAATTTTTAAAGTGCAATAATTCGAAAATGGTTACAAATCGTCTTAGGGATCTACAATGAAAAAATGTTTATGAATCCTATTCTACACCGTATTCTACATCACATAGTCGAAAAATATAAGGAGTGTTCCTTTTAAAAGAAATCGAAAGTTATATTCGGAAAGTTCCGTACCTACTGAAAAATATTGTTCGACCATCCTGAATAATTTTAGGCCATGAAAAAGAATGAGAAATATTACAAGTGTGTCTATAAAATGGCCTTAAAAAGATTTTCTTTCTAAATCTATCATCTTAACGTCAGTCATATTAATGACTATTTAGGTCTTGATTATTCAGAAAAGTGATTATTATCCGGGATAACGTTTCGTGTTGTTTAACAATGAAGAACAAATGAAAGTTTTCATTGGCCTCTAGCGCCAAAACCAGCCTATAGAAAAAGTTGTGCCCATTGAACTTTTTGTTCGGAATGACTTGGACTATAAGATATTAAAAATTCAGCCAATTCGACAGGGGGCCACTTTCCCTACTAAAGTGTGCGGTATCCTTTGCTAATTTCGATCACTTTCCTCTAACATCTTATGTTATTCAACTCATTATGTTTTGCACCACAAAATCAGTTGCAAATTATCATATGAAGAAATACATTAATAATTCCCATTGAAGTCCAAAAAAGAGAACGGAATTCACACAAAATCAACGAATTCGATTGTTAATAATATATCGATGGTAGAAGCCGTTAATCAGTACAAGTTCTACCTGTATAAAAGTTATCACAGTCTCGCTCAATTTGGTTTATAAGGTTCATATACTCCAGGTTTATCATATTTATTGGTTTTGTCTCCTATTTATACAGTAAACCTGGAGTTCATGAGGTAATTTTCCCAGACTGTGATAACTTTTATATAGATAGAACTTGTCGTAGTTTTCAACTTGGATTTCGAAAACATTTTTGTTTTTTCATCAAACCAATGGTTCCAGATTAAAAACATTGGAATCAATAGAGACTCATAAACGTATCAGAAACTGTTATAATAATATCCTAAATGATCAGTTAGACCTATACAGAAGTGATATTTTCCTTTGTTCTTCAAAGCTCTCTTAATGATTTTTGCGTGGAAAAAACATTACGCAAACCAAAGCATCGCTTGTTAAATATTATGGGTACTCTTCACCATCGATCGTAACGATTCACAACATCATCATATTAGACGCAAGAAATCGTCGATAAAGTCCATGGTATCCATGGATGATCGGCGAGTTAAACAGCACAATATTGCTGAGGCTATGGGCATCTCAACCGAACGGCTACGGAACATTTTGCATATATTTTTGAATATGAGCATGATATCTGCCAACAGTTTGCCGCATTTACTTTCTGTTGACAACAAGCACGACCGTGTGACTACTTCAAAGGAGGGTTTCGCGATGTTTAAGGGCGATAAGAAGGAATTTTTTGCGCCCTCTCGTAACCGTGGACGGAACGTTGATCCATCACAACACACCAGAGACCCAAGAACAGTCGTAACAGTAAACTTGTTCTGGCGAATCGAAGCCGAAAACAGTCAAAGTGGGTTCAATGGCCGACAAAGTCGTGCATATCGATTACCTTGAAAAGGGCAGAACGAACTTGGGCGTATATCATGCACAGTTGTTTGATCGATTCGACACCGATTCGAAGCCAAAGCGGCCGCATTTGCAATTGCAAATAGTGGAGGGCAGTTATGAATTTTTTTGCAATTTTAACGCTCGTTAACGGGACTCTGCTCAAAATGTTCGTATTGATGGCCCAAACAACATACTAAAAAGTTGAATCACCAAAATGGGTGACACCCAGTTTAATTGGCCAAAAACTGTTTTTTGCGCTTTTTGAGAGGTACTTTTTTGTTTTATTTTATTTAAGACCTTAGAGATTTGGCTCAGGTTTGAGATAGATACCCTTTTATTAAGGGTGTCAGAGGAACCCATCAGTTCAAGGTTTTTGAAAATCGGTTGATGCCCCCTTTCACAATATAAATATATATACATGTATTTTAGGAAAAAATTGAAATTGATCTGCCAGAGCCAATAATCGATCAATTCAGCTGAAAATTTTGGTGAAGGTAACTCTTACCAGAAATAGAAAAATGGTTCTAGGTTTGGTCAAAAATCGTTGATGCTTTTCCGTAAAACTCAATTTTAGTCCATTTTTTCCTAAAAATTCAAATTCAAATATCTTTTGTCATTTTGGGGTTATCGAGATCTACTTGGTCTCAAATGAAAGCTATTTGTATGTTGTTTATCTTATGGGCGTCATCCATTCATTTCCAGAATTTGGACTAGTTTTTGGACATTTATTGCTATTATATATTTTGGATATGATTTATGATTTTTATGGCGCCATTACGCCTATATTTGCATATAAATACATATATATATATATATATATATATATATATATATATATATATATATATATATATATATATATATATATATATATATATATATATATATATATATATATATATATATATATATATATATATATATATATAACTTAAGAGATATAGAATTAAATTTTCTGAACTATGAAGATAACTTAGATAATTTAACATAGGATTATAAAGATGAATAAACGTAAAAGATTGAACCATAGGCGGGATTCGAACCCACATTTCTGGATTTCTAGTCCAGGGTGTTTACCAATTACACCACTTCGGTCCTATCAGATTTTTATATTTTTGTAAATATAAACCTCTGAAAGGATAGTAGATCATTGATGAACACAATGCGATTCGATGCCCTACCATAGATCAACTATTCACGCACATTCATCTAAAGTTCAGTCGTTTTTTGAAGTAAGGATTGTGGGTTAGTACTGCTATGGTTGGCAGTTACTTGACAGTTCTTATTCAAATGACAGCATCCTGGTTCTTATATATTTCAATAGAACTGACTGAGAATTGTTCTGGTTAATTATAAACAAGTTTAAAGTTTCTTTGCCTAATTGGCCACTATCGTGTATGTAAACACCCTGGACTAGAAATCCAGAAATGTGGGTTCGAATCCCGCCTATGGTTCAATCTTTTACGTTTATTCATCTTTATAATCCTATGTTAAATTATCTAAGTTATCTTCATAGTTCAGAAAATTTAATTCTATATCTCTTAAGTTACATACACGATAGTGGCCAATTAGGCAAAGAAACTTTAAACTTGTTTATAATTAACCAGAACAATTCTAAGTCAGTTCTATTGAAATATATAAGAACCAGGATGCTGTCATTTGAATAAGAACTGTCAAGTAACTGCCAACCATAGCAGTACTAACCTACAATCCTTACTTCAAAAAACGACTGAACTTTAGATGAATGTGCGTGAATAGTTGATCTATGGTAGGGCATCGAATCGCATTGTGTTCATCAATGATCTACTATCCTTTCAGAGGTTTATATTTACAAAAATATAAAAATCTGATAGGACCGAAGTGGTGTAATTGGTAAACACCCTGGACTAGAAATCCAGAAATGTGGGTTCGAATCCCGCCTATGGTTCAATCTTTTACGTTTATTCATCTTTATAATCCTATGTTAAATTATCTAAGTTATCTTCATAGTTCAGAAAATTTAATTCTATATCTCTTAAGTTACATACACGATAGTGGCCAATTAGGCAAAGAAACTTTAAACTTGTTTATAATTAACCAGAACAATTCTCAGTCAGTTCTATTGAAATATATAAGAACCAGGATGCTGTCATTTGAATAAGAACTGTCAAGTAACTGCCAACCATAGCAGTACTAACCTACAATCCTTACTTCAAAAAACGACTGAACTTTAGATGAATGTGCGTGAATAGTTGATCAATGGTAGGGCATCGAATCCCATTGTGTTCATCAATGATCTACTATCCTTTCAGAGGTTTATATTTACAAAAATATAAAAATCTGATAGGACCGAAGTGGTGTAATTGGTAAACACCCTGGACTAGAAATCCAGAAATGTGGGTTCGAATCCCGCCTATGGTTCAATCTTTTACGTATATTCATCTTTATAATCCTATGTTAAATTATCTAAGTTATCTTCATAGTTCAGAAAATTTAATTCTATATCTCTTAAGTTACATACACGATAGTGGCCAATTAGGCAAAGAAACTTTAAACTTGTTTATATATATATATATATATATATATATATATATATATATATATATATAAACAAGTTTAAAGTTTCTTTGCCTAATTGGCCACTATCGTGTATGTAACTTAAGAGATATAGAATTAAATTTTCTGAATTATGAAGATAACTTAGATAATTTAACATAGGATTATAAAGATGAATAAACGTAAAAGATTGAACCATAGACTGAACTTCAGATGAATGTGCGTGAATAGTTGATCTATGGTAGGGCATCGAATCGCATTGTGTTCATCAATGATCTACTATCCTTTCAGAGGTTTATATTTACAAAAATATGAAAATCTAACAGGACCGAAGTGGTGTAATTGGTAAACACCCTAGACTAGAAATCCAGAAATGTGGGTTCGAATCCCGCCTATGGTTCAATCTTTTACGTTTATTCATCTTTATAATCCTATGTTAAATTATCTAAGTTATCTTCATAATTCAGAAAATTTAATTCTATATCTCTTAAGTTATATATATATATATATATATATATATATATATATATATATATATATATATATATATATATATATATATATGTATACTTATATTTATGCATATTAAATACAAATATATATTAATATACATAGGTTATGTATAGGTGTTCAATGGACTCATGTCCATCGGATCTGAACTACCCAATTTTTTGCCGGAATGGACATGCGACTAATGAATTCCGAAGCAAAATGATATTTTAAAGCGCAAAAAAACAGTTTTGGGCCAATTAAACTGGGTGGCACACGTTTTGCTAATTCAACTTTTTAGTATGTTGTTTGGGCCATCAATACGAACATTTTGAGCCGGGTCCCGTTAACGAACGCGAAAATTGCACAAAAAATCATAACTGCCCTACACTAAAATTGCATGAATTGCGCTACGAATTGGTTGGCATCCACCATATTCTCTAAATTTGGCGCCCTACGATTCTTATCTATCTCCAAACTTGAAGAAATAGCTCGGCGGAAAGAGATTTGGCTCCAACGATGAGGTCATCGCTGAAACAAACGCCTATTTTGAAGAATTATTAGGTTGAAGAATAAAATAAGTTTAGACCAAATAAATCACTTCTTGTTTCATTTTTCAGAGACTTTTAACTTTGCTCTCGTATGACGGAAAAAAAATTTGATACCTAATACAATACTTCCCTCATACCATGTATAGTGATGGAGTAGAAAGATCAGGTAATACCAATTCCATTGAAATGTTCAATTATTGTTTCGACAAACAATTAATCTGATTCATCATAGTTGCCATTGTACTATCAAATATTGCATCGAATATAATATGCAAATCATAATTTATACGAAATGATGGAGTTGTTCGAGATGTTTTCAGACATTCATAATATGTATCTTCGTATAATCAAACCAAAGATTGAATTATTTTCGAAAAAACAATTCAATCAAATGATATCATAAATTAGGTTTTCAACCCAAAGCCTGAACTCGTTAAACTTGACCTTGTTCATTTTAAAACTCTGTTAATAACTTTTGAAATGAATTTCCGTCATAATGCGTAGTAAGGAAACGATTCCATCAAAATCTAGGTCAAATAGGCAATAATCCAATAACTTTCAACCAACTACGTTAGTGAGGGATTGTAAATTAATAATAGCAGTTGATCTTCACGCCTGAAATGTCATTAAACTAATATAACATCGTTCAGCTTTAGCTTCCTACCAATTCAATTTCCAGATTTAAAACTAGCCAAAGATAATCTATTTCCCCATAATCATCTGATTTATTGAATAGCCGTGATGCTCATCTTGTATTTACTTATAACTTTTGAATCTATAGTTGATTTTAATTTACAATAAGTTAATTCAAATTCTAATGACAGATTTAATTGTACCTCACTGTTGTGATACAGGTTTGAACTTGATTCCTTTGTAAAATGTACAATCTATACAATATTGAAGACATTCTGTATGCATATACGCAAAGCATGTGACTGATAAATCACTTATCAATCAAATTGTATAAAACTAACGGGTTTTAACGAATTGTTTTATCATTTTATTGAAGAGTCAATTGAATGATAATAAGATAACAAACAGATCTAGCTAATACCTTCTATATACACAAGGCCTAAGCGCTGACTACGAACGTAAATCTGACGTCATCAATAAAAAGCTTACAGTAGAGAAACGGCTTACGACATTACCGTTTGGGGTTTAAGCCACATAGCCAGTATTGACTGTGACGGGTGATAAATATTAGAATTTATCAGAGTCTTACCTGTTCCTTGTGGAACATTATTGTTTCACCTGCTCCTTGGCTGTCCTTGTATAATTGGAAAGTGTTTTTAATTCTAAATAAGCGTGTATAAAAGTGTTATAACTGAATAAAGTGCTTTGAAAAATGGTTCTCAAGTGAACGTTCATGTTGATGACGAAAATTCAAAATTTTATTTTCTATCGGAATAGATACAACTACGATTACAATTTGCAAGTTAAGGTATATATAAGGTGTAAATAATATGATTTTATCTTCTTTTTTACATACAATTAGTTCATACGCACATAATTTTTATCAGAAGATGTATTAATTTTGCCGTATCCAATAACTATGAAGACAGTTCCTATTTTATACTTAAGGTAGTTGTCGTGGTACAATATTGTAAGAAAGTCTTGTATCATGCGCGCGGTCAGTGAGCACACGAGCTTGTAGCAGAATGTGCTATAATTTTTGTGTAAGACTGTACCCATGGAGACGTACTCGCTAGTACGTATACTTTCTCATAAATTGTTGAACTTGAAATTAATATTTCTTGACAATGAGACGGTCAATATATTTTTTTTTTTTTTAATTCAGAATACAAACATTAAGTGACTGTTAGTTTTTTAAAAATTTCTGACAGTTAGTTTCTTATAAAAACTGATAAACTGGTACAAACTCTATGTAGTGCCTATACTCTCCATGTTAATGGACCGATTTTTAATTAAGTGTATCTTGAGTTAGAAACGGTCAATTGACTTCAAATTTTAATAGTAATTCTATTATCATGTCCTTATTAAATATACAAAAATTCAGAATTTTCTGACTGTACGCGTTTTTCACGACAACTACCTGATCCGGTAGTTGAAGAAAATCAAATATTCCTTACGTACGCCCAAAATCTATTTAAATTCTGGAATAAAAATGAAATTACATGATTCTTTTATTTGATGAGATCGATATTAAGCCATTTTTGTATTATAAAGCCCGAAATATTGTTGGTATATCACTTGAGATAACACGTTTCTTGTAACAACATCATGATCGTACTAATTCAAGATTAATAGTTGTTTATATGTGTTCTGTATCATAAATAAATCACGAATTGTTGATTATGTTCGAAAAGTCAATTGTTTTGAAATTGAAACAAATTGGATACAAAATATTCTGTATTATATGTGAAAATAATGTACTAATTAACAAAGCCATGCAATTTTTCCCATTATTTAATCTAGTCGATTTGGTTGACATTCTCAAATGTATAAGGAATAATTGGCTAAATTCAAAAGTCAATCAAATTATGTAGAATCCCAACATCGACTCAAGAGACAAAGACATTGCCTCATTTTATGCTTCAAAAAAGGTATGATAAATTGTTAAAATTTGGATATTCTTTGAATTTGAGAGCACTATATCCACAAGTTTGGAAGCGTTTCCTCATCAATAGCCCCAATACTTTCAAATGAAGGTAGAGCAGCGAGACAGAGGCAGGCTGGCGCAATAAATGGTGATCTGACAATGATTTTTAAATTGGGATCTGATCTAGAACAGTGTAATGCAACCAAAACTCAAGCTTGTGTCTTCTCCAGGGAGGCGGATCCCGCAATCACTAATATGATGATGTTGGGTACAACTATTACTGTCGAGTCTTTCATATCCATGCTCGTGATCACCACCAACATCACCCTCTCATGTGATGATCATGTGAAGTCCATTGCAAAAACCGCTTCACAAAAACTAGATTATCTATTTCGTGCTAATTGCTACTTCACATCCCAGCATCTCCTCGTAATCTACAAACCAAAGAGCGACCTGTCCTTGAATACTGTTCACATGTTGAAGCTCTCGGATTCTATCCAGAAGAAAGCAATTCGTCTGATTGAAGATGTCATACTTAAGCATTCATTGACCTCTATAGAACATCGTAGAAAGGTAGGCAATCTCTCCCTTTTCTATAGATATTTCCGTGGTCGCCGTTCATCAGAAATCTCGTCTATTGTTCCACCACGAGATATTCCAGATAGTCGTACTAGACGAGCTTCATTGTCGAGCTCGAGAGCTGCCGAACTTCTTCCTACCAGACTTAATTTTTCTATCGAACATCGAAGTTGTGGGACTCTTTGCCTAGTGAGGTCTTTCCTTATGCCTTCCAAACCTCACACGATGTTCTTCGAACATTGTAGGTTTTTCTCTCGTGTAGTCAAAGTATAGAAAAACATAGGCTTTTTCTATACTATTGCCACAATCAAATTTTCAGCAGGAGAAATACAATTAAACAGATCGCAGTAAATAATGCTTATTCATCCCAAATTGTATCTAAATTAATGAACCATTAGCAACAAAACAACATTCACTTCAGTGCATACCGAAAAATTCAAATTCAAGAAGAGAACCGATTTGTTAGTCTAATTTATTTTCGAAAATCACTGACGAAAAAATCCAAACATCATGACTTGAATGTTGCATTCAAACCCCATTCCAAATTAGAACATATCTTACTCAATAATTAATTATGAGATATCTTGCCAGGAATACGATTCCTTTCATATAGACCAACCGGGACACTCATATTCTATTTTCTATTAGGTTCAAGTAACATGGAAGACCAGATTCTCAAAAACAGGTTCCACATTTGCAGATTTTTTATCGATAATAATTATTCATTCCCTGAAATATATAGTTTACTTCTTTACGTATAGTTGATAAAGGCTCGGAACTAATCTTGCTGGAATCTCTGGAAATTCACAAACACTAGAACAATATCCTACTTGTTAATGCTCAAACAGACCTAATTCATTTAAAGCTACGTAATGTATTTATTACACGAATTATTAGCCTGATTAGCTTATATACCCTAGTGTAAATAGCAATTTGTCATTATTAGAAAGTTAAAATTTACCATGTAATCCTATAGTAATAATCCACTAATTTCAGGAATGATCGATCATTATAATTCTTTGCTCCCTACCGATAAGTATAATTATAGCTGAAGTTGTGTATTTTAATTGTAGTCGACTCAAATAGGTATTTAATAATAAATAATAATAATATAACTTTATTGAGAAGAAATACTCTAATGGGAGGCGAAGATCTAGCATAAGCTACTCAACTTGACCCCCCAGACGAGCAAAATAAAAGATACAAATTCTAAACCTAAGCCTAATTAAATTAATACAAACAAAAAAGAAAAAGACGATCCAGAATGATGACGAGCAATGAGAACACACTCTCAGCCCTCCGAAAAAATTCTGTCTCTAAGCCTCAAACGAAAACGAAAGCTCTTCACTGATAAGTTTTCTTGCTGTAAACAGTACTTATTAAATATTACCGGCGCATTGTACGAAAAAGATCTACGAAACATGGAAGAACGAAATCTAGGCAAGGAAAGTGTATTTACATGTCTCAAATGAAGATCATGCACATCCTGTCTAAAAGTAAGCTTCTGCCTCAAGTAAAGTGGTGACGAGGTAGACAACAATTTACAAACAAACATTGAGAAGTGGTAACTGTATAACTGGTCAACCCTAAGCCATCTGAGCTCCTTTATCTTATGTGAGATGTGGTCAAACTTTGCAAAACCAAAAACAAATCGAGCACATGAATTAACAATCTTCTGCAAACGATACTTGCAAAGTTTATCCAAACAGGGGAAATATACCACATTGCAATAATGAAGTAGTGGAATCACTAAACACTCACAAAGTTTTTTTCGCATTTTGAAGTTGATAATATGGTAGTTTGAGTACATCAATTTGAGTGCAAGATAGGCTTTTTTTACAACATATGAGACATGCTCTCTAAATCTCAAGTTAGTGTCAAAAATAACGCCTAAATTTCTCCCAGTCTCTACGTACTTAATAAGCTCACCGTCTATCATCAACTTAAAGTTCTGCAGGATATGAGTCCTGCGGTTCCTTGGACAAAATACCATATACATGCACTTTTTTAGATTCAATTTAAGATTGTTTTCACGCGCATAATCAGAAATAGAAGCCAAGTCACGATTTAAAGCAGCAGCAGCTTGTATGACGTCCCCAGGTAAAAAGACAGACCGAATCTGAGTGTCATCCGCAAACATCTGCATCTTAGACTGGCGAATACTCTCAAACATATCGGTCGTATAAATCAGAAACAATAAGGGACCAAGCACAGAACCCTGGGGAACCCCAGAGGTAATATAACGAACCGAGGACCTTTCACCCCTGCATTCAACAACCTGTGTCCTCTCACAAAGATAAGACATAAAAAAATTACAAACTGTATCGCTGAAACCATAAAACCTCAACTTGGCTACTAGAAGGGAGTGGTCCAGCGTATCGAAGGCTTTTGAGAAATCTAATAATACCAATGCAGATGCATGTCCTTGGTCTATACTTCTCACAATATCATCCACAATATTAGCCAAGACTGTTACCGTACTGTGGCCCTTTCTAAAACCAGATTGCAGATCCGAAACAATTCCCACTTCAGTAATATATGTGTGAATCTGTCTGTATAGAATCTTTTCCAGGACTTTACCACATAATGGTATAATGCTTATTGGTCTTAAATCGGAATATGACTCAGGATCAGTGACTTTAGGCAAGGGCTTCACAATGGAAAGTTTCCATAAGGTCGGGAAGAATCCTATCTCCAGACAGCAATTAATTATATGTGTCAAATGTAAGCAAATAGTGGGCAAACATAGTTTCAACATCTTGGAATTTATCCCATCGCTACCATAGACTTCCGAACCCATCCCTTGAACAACAGATCTAACCTCATCTGGCGTCGTAAGAACAAAATTGAAAGAATGTTGGGCATCATATTTTCTACCTTTCAAGCTATTAACCATGTTGGGACAGTTATCTGGAGGGCAAAACACAGAACAAAAGTAATTATTAATTTCCTCAGGATGACTTAAGCTAGCCGGTATGTCTGCTGTACGAGTATATTTAATCTTGAGGTTACCCAAAGCTCTCCATAGCTGTTTAGAATCTTTCTCCCCATCAAGGTGGTTCAAGTAGGCAATTTTTTCTCTTCTAATTGCTCCCAATGTGAAGTTACGTAACTGCTTATAGAAAATCCAGTCCTTTATTTGTTTAGTAGCTCTATATTTGCTCTGAGCTCTATCTCTCAACTTCATCATTTGCTTAATGGTATCCGTTATCCAAGGAGCATGCGGCTTTGTGATAAGAGCAGATTTAAATGGAGCATGCTTATCAAAAAGCGTTAATAAATTATAATTGAATCGTTCCACTTTACGATCAATGTCTGTCTCATAAAAAATGGCATCCCAGTCCGCAAGACATAAATCGGACAGAAAGTCGCTAAGGCTAAAGCGCCTAAAATCCCGATAGTAGACAACCTTAGGCTTTATACGAGGCAATTCACATCTGACTCTGAGAAACACCAGCCTGTGATCCGATATAAGATCTGCGTTTAATGTACCAGACTCTGTAATAGCGATCTTCTCCGAAGCATACATTACATCAATCAATTTTTCTGTTGTTGGCGTAATGCGCGTGGGTTCTGAAATTATTTGACTAAGACCATAGGAAACCATGCATTGACTAAGTGGGTTATTCAAAAAGTGATCAATGTTTACGTCACCCGTCACAATAATATCATCAAACTGAGGTGAAACGAAAGACATAATACTATCCATGTGCTCAATAAACGAACAAGTTGAAGTTTTGGGAGCCTTGTATATAACACCTAGCAAAACAGTAAGCTTTCCAACCGAAACCTTGAGCCACAAATCCTCTACACCCTCTGTAGTCAAAAAGTCATTAAAAACTACTGACGCATTCAATCCATGTTTAACGTAACAACCCAAGCCACCTCCCCGCCCCAGACGGTCTTTTCTAAAAAATCTGTAACCTGGTATACCTACCACATTCGTCGGTATAGACTCGTTCAACCATGTTTCCGACACGCTTATGATACTAAAATCTCCACTTGCAACTAAATTGACAAAACTATCAAAGCCAGTGAAGAGCGATCTAACATTAAGATGGCAGACAGATAAAAATAATTGGGCAGCATTAACCATAATTAGTTCTCTCCTTTAATCGTTCAATTGCAAGGCAATAACATCGACAGGCTGAATCAAACACAGTATGATCCGTAGGTATGTCAGTTCTAAATTTTTCGTTATGAGACTTACAATTAATACAACATTTGGCTTGGGAATTGCAATCCTTCCTATGGTGATCTCCAGCACACACTGGACAAACTATATTTCCTCGACAGTTTGATTGAGTATGGCCATACATCGAACACTTGTAACAACGGACCACTGACAGATGCACCTTAGCAACACATCTCCCGCAGCCTACATAGAGGAAACCACGCGATTTAATCATATTAAAGATCTGAGGACTAGTCTCCAGAATAACATTGACGCCACTCCGAGCTCGTAGTTTAGATACAACCCTGAGATCATCCACCCCACAATTTAAATCATTCCTTTCAATAATGTCAGACAAAATTTGTTCACCATCCGCAACCTCAGTTTCCACCTCATAAAGTATTAATCTAGGAGAAAGTTTCTTTGGTACGCTAAAAGTACAACCACGTAAACCATCATTTTGCAATAACACATCCTTCAGTTTCTGTAACGAGGCATCCCCATCACAATTCACAAGAATGCCATCCTTAATTCGCCTTGTACCAACAACTTTAACATCACGGGACGATGAAACGTTTGACTTAACCTGTCTTTCTACTTGATCATTAGAAACCGAACTATTCACTGACTTCACAAGCAGAACTGATCGATCCTTATTTGCGGCAAACATACTCTTTGTGACCTGACTGTATGTAGGAGCAACAGGCGGTGACTCATTATCGACAGGCATCTTATAAGACTTCGAAAAAGATATCTCCATATGATGAATTTTTTCCCTCTGCAAATCGCTGGAATATTTCACTTCCTCATACAAAGAATTTAACAAAAACATTTCCCGTTTCAAACATTCATTTTCTTTACGAACTAGACGAAGTTCCACTGAAATATCGGGTATATCATTCGGTATGCACTGCTTACACAGCCAATTGTGCTTGTTTAACATGACAATGGTAGAAATCTTATCAT
Source organism: Endomychus coccineus (assembly GCA_958510875.1). Lineage (NCBI taxonomy): Eukaryota > Metazoa > Arthropoda > Insecta > Coleoptera > Endomychidae > Endomychus > Endomychus coccineus. The sequence continues at coordinate 48,947,824 of OY294067.1, forward strand.
AGCAATTGTTATGTAAAACGGCGCTGCAAGTGTTATTACAGCACTCGACACAATCGCCTGGAATGACGAGGTCGCAGCAAAATGTACACTTTACAGCCTCTGTGCCACTCTTGTTTAATGAGTCTTCACAGTTCTCAGTTTGACTAATTGAAACACTATCCACCGGAGAACATCTATCACATAGCCAAGAAGAAATTTCATAATCGCTAGTCATCTGATGATATACAGATACAGGAATCTTGACACAATCAAGATGAAAAGAATTCTGACACGTAACACAACTAATTGTATCGTCATAGCGATCCACTTTACGCTCGCATTTACCGCAAGTCAAACCGCGTGCCTTGTTCGGCATCACGACCTCAACTATTTCATTACGAAAATCGAACGATATGAACCGATTTTGATGAAACAAAGTGCATTCGATTCGAGATGACGTCTAGAAAAAAGCTTACTGGTTAGTTTTTTGTGCAAATTTGTTATTATTTTTTTAACCGAAAAATTGACCAATTTCCAAAATTTCATCAAAACTAACCAGAAATCCTCAGTTAGGGGTTGTGGAGGTTGTTTTTTTATGTTAAATGTTTAAAAATTTGTTAAAAGAGGGTCCTTACTAATTTAAATTGAAAACAAAATCGAGTTCTAATTTTTTAATTTTTCAATTTGAAATAAATTCCCGCTCATCTTTTTCCATCTTCTCTACTCATTCTTTTTATATTCCACACAGCATCTTTTACATATACTATGGACATATACGTAATAAAAACCGGGCGGGAGTAGCAGGTAGGTATTTTTCTTAAACTATGGAGTCTACACTATACTATAACACAGTATCTATCATATAATAAGATCTCTATGGCATCCACCTCTTCATAGAGCAGCTGTTCATCTAAACCGATCCTCCCTCCCATCCCCCCAAAATAAAGACTGCTATTGTAATGTAGATACATAATAAATGATCACCACGTGTCACTTACTGTTGGATGCTGCTGTTGTTCAGATTAGTAAAATTTCTTATTCGTTTTATGTGAAAATTATTTTGTTCTGTGGCTCAGTGAATATTATCAGAAACGTTTTTTCAAATAATTCAAATACATATTGTTCAATAAATAAAACATTGCTTTAATAAAGCAATCACGATGCAAATTGATAAAAGTGTTTTTCGGTTAAAAACATAATAACAAATTTGCACAAAAAACTAACCGGTAAGCTTTTTCTAGACGTCATCCCGAATCGAATGCACTTTGTTTCATCAAAATCGGTCCATATCGTTCGATTTTCGTAAGTCGGTCTGTTTCAATACCTATTTGACTCGACTATTGTATTCGCCTGAAAATGGCGATATGAATGAAACTCGTGTAACGGAAGTTACAAATAAAAGTGATATCGACATAATAGTGTTTAATTTTACAATATGGATGAAATTTCATGACGCAGTGAAGGGTGAAACGGTAGAATATAATATCATTACAATATATTTTCAGAATACTTGAATAGGTAATTGTTTCGACACACCTAGTACAAATTTTGTTTTATTCGTAATTCATTAAATTTGTAATGAACTCTGGAACTCTAAAAACGATGAAGCATAATGTCGGTCCTCATCTACAATATTATGGATGAAAGGAGCAATTTAGAATCTTTAAATAATATTTTGGCTGCCTCGATTTTTTGTTCCCAAAACTTCCAATTTCTTGTGATGTATTCTGATTTTATACTCCAACATTCACATAAACGTAATTTCGGTTATTCGGGTCGGCATGTATTTCCAACTTCAAATATTGCTTTGTTCAGCATACCAAAACTCGGGTACCAGGATAAATTCTTTGAATGAGTGTGTATGCTTTATAACATTTTATTTGTATGTTGTTTGTTCGCTTCCCGACTATATCCTTCTCCTTCTATTTGTTAGCACGCTTTCATGAAATAGATTTCATCGTTTGGATGTTAAATTTCAATACCTTCTCATTATCAAACAACCCTCGTTCATTTTTGACGGCTTTGAGAGTAGGGAGATCGCCGTACCATAATCAATTAATTTAATAAATGAGACTTGAAAGAAAATACAGAAGGAATGTGTTTAATGAGTAAATTTGCAATATCGAATCTGCAGAAACTTTCCGGGTTTACGCAGAAATATTCGTTTTAAGCTTTTCTGAATCGATCAAACAAATTTCGAGATGATGTCTGGTATGTAAGTATGCATGTATGGGTGGGATACCATAACTCGTCTTCATTCTATGTTGCCTTTTCATTTATTTATAATATAAACATATTTTATGCTCATGGGACTTAACATAACTTAACATAAAAAAGAACAACGAGATATAAGAGAAGAATTGTCTTGCTACGGATGAAAAGTATATTAATGAAGCCACAAGAAATTGAAAACGATTTTTATAATTGTGGTGACATAATGTGAGGCATGTATGTAACCCACAAAGGAGACAATTTGCCGTTCATATCGGTCCCATGCTTTGAAAATTTTACAAATCGCTTCAAGTTGGTGGAAATATGGACAACATTATTCTGGGACACGCGGGGTAGCCTCGTTCAAGTGGTACTATTGACATCCATGTTCAGTTTTTCAGATGGAACTATAGCATTTTATGGAACCATTACGATAACACTTTTTTGAGGTCGATTCCGGGGACAGATTCGATCTACGTCGCACCTGGGGCCCAGGGCATCCTGGTACCCTTGTCGTCACCAGGGAATTCATTAACATATCTCCTAAAATAGAGTGAAACTTGTTAGGCAGGTTCTCTTGAGGTTTCTGGTCATGATCATGAGCCTCAATAGTCACCTGGTGGTCAGAATACTCTGATTACCTAGGTCTTCTCCGAGCACAATTTTTAATATGCTCAGAAATGCAACCAAAATAGTCTCGGGGTATTATGGGGTCGCTGATCAGTGATCACGGTTCCGGTGTCAGATTCAAACTGCGTCGTACCTGGGACTCTGGGCAACCACTAACGTCTTTTCCAGGGAATTGAGGAAATTAACTTTTGGAATGGAATGAAACTTGTAAGAGAGGTTCTTTTGAAGGTTGCTGGTTATGATCATGATCATTAATAGTCAGATGGCGGTCTGAATAACTTGATTACCTAGATCATCTCCAAGGACTTCTCCGTTGTCGATTGACTCGTAAAAAAATCAATCATTAAGATTTTCAACTTTTTTGTTATTAAATGAAGAATATGTAAGTTTAATTTTTTTGTACATGAAACACTCAATCAAGTTTCCTCAAAGTTAAAAATTCTGGCTATTTCGGTTATATCTATGCATTTTTTCCCATCGAAAGCGCATTCAAAGATATGTATTTTCCTCTACAGAAATGCAAAAATGCACGTTATACAAAAGCAAACCGGTAAAATTTTTTCTAAATGATTAATGGAATCGAATAAAAAAAACGTCAAAATCGGTTCAGTCGATTTTGTTTTCTGCCTCTTGGCGTTTATTGTGCTTCATTTCCTCGACTATAGTGATCTAGTGAACCTTCGATTCTGACATGTTTTCACTTTTCCTCAGTCAACTGTATCATTTTAATTATACATATCTACTTTTTATGTATTTTTTTCTTTGTAGATATTGCTTGAATTGATAAATTCCTTTCATTCTCCCTAGTGATTATATTATATTTATCATTATCTTGATTTGTTGTACTCTTTATTCACATAAGAAAATTAAACTAATCCATCCATCCACTATTGAACAACAAAGGATCTTTCGGCTACCAAGTATTCATCAGAATAAACTAAATTATAAATCTAAATGTGCCTGTTTGAATACTCTTTGAGGAAAATAATGTAAACAATAGGTTACCCTCAGCTGGAGATAAATCGGAATTTAATAAATTGCTTTTCGTTTATACGTTTCCATCGTTCCTAAATTACCTAGATATTTGTCTATACTGTGTTTTTTTCCTTGAGAAATGGTGTGACCTGTATTCAAAATATGTTCGACTACCGCTGATTTTTCATAATTACTTTTCTTTATATGGGCAATGTTCCTTATAACGAGCTTAAACGTTCCTTCTAGTTTGACCCACCTAGCATTTTAAACACGACTCACAATTGATTTCGTAAATCCCGGATTTATCGAAATCTGAAACTTTATCAAAGGTGTTGCCTACACGGTGCTTTAGCTTGTACTTACTTTAAACTGGTTGTATTGCAAATTCAGAAAACAAACTTTGGATTTTGACATATCCGAACTGTATATTTTGCCTATATAACAAAAAAAAATTGTGAAAAATCAGCGTTAGTCGAACATATTTTGGATAAAGGTCACACCATTTCTCAGGAAAGTTTATCACTTTTGAAACACAACTCAATAAATGGTGAAAGAAATAAATATTATGTGGGCATCCAATAAGGTACGCATAAGTTTGAGATGGACAATCTTCTTTTCTAGGTAAATCAATATTCGCATCCATAAGTAAAGATGATGACAAGAGGGACCGGTACGTTTGGGATGAAATTTTTTGTAACATGGGAACTAATCTGGCCTGAATAGAAACTTAATATTTCATTAGGAAAAGTAGGTAGGTACGATTATGTTATTTTTCAGTTTTTCTCAGACGATAACACTATAAATAAGAAATATTCACCCTTATCCACCAAAAATACTCTTAAAGTACTGAGGGCCTTTCGGCTATCAAGTAGCTATTATCAGAGTAAACTTAAAATGCCTGTTTAAATACTATTTGGTATTGTATTATATTGCAATACAACCAGTTTATAGATGTAGGAACAAGCTAAGAAACCGTTAAGGCAACACCTTTGATAAAGTTTCCGACTCCGACAAATTCGGGATTCACAAAATCTATTGTGAGTCATGTTCCAAATGCTATATGGGTCAAACTGCAAGGAACATTTTAACACGGTATAAAGAACATTTTGCCATATGAAAAAAATAATGGTGAAAAATCAGAGTTAGCCGAACATATTTTGAATACAGGTCACACCATTTCTTGAAACAGAACGCTAAGCGTCGGATCACTCTGTCCGTGAGGATCAGTAGTGATAAATGGCCCCAACTATCTCAAATCAAAATAATTAGTCTCAGGGCTCGTAGTGAAACGTGCCCTGTGATTCTAGACTTGTGAATTGCCCTGAGCGCCAACTGCTTAATATTAAACTACAAAAAAAATGAATTCACAGTCAAGAATCCAGGCACTACGAGGTGGATGGTAGTTGATGGATATTCACAAAAATAAGACAAGTCGAACTCAACAATTTGATTTATTCCAGAAGGAATATGAATAATAGTTAAAATAAAGTACAATTTTCGTATTGAATGTTTTGTATAATATAAAATAAAATTGAATTTTGGATAATGAAAAATATAAAAATTTGTATACAATTTTAAATACAAGAAATAAATGAATATATAAATTTAGTTAAGATCTTTGAATTCAATTATTTTAATTAAAGCGGATATCAAATAACAAAAATTAAAAGTGAACCTTGAAATAGATTACTATAAAAATTAGTGCAATACAAATTCAGTTGGATAACAAAATCAGTGAAATGAAAACATGGTCATTCAAACTAAAAAATGTTACCGTCCTTGGAACTTGATGGATCTGGAAGTCGGTCCGGCCAGGAAATTCACTAAACTGTCACGGGAAAAAAAGAAAGAGGCACCTCAGTCGTTCAGACCCTGTAATTACGAAAAAAAAAACGAACAGAACCTTGCCCTCAGTTCAAGGGACAAGTAGCACAATCAAGCGATTCCACAACAGATTATGTTGTCTCCCAAATTGTAGAAATACTATATAACAATAGTGAAATCTTGAAGAGAATATTATGGTAAACAACAATCTGAATTAATCTGAAAGAATTGAGTTATTACAATTGATATTTAAATTGGCAAAAAATTAAGAAGTAACTGAAAGAATAATAATTAATATGTCGGAATTTGTCAATTAGCATAAAATCTGATTTACTAGAATTGATTTGCATACAAGGATTGGTAATTGAGCAGTAATTGAGTTACCTACTTTATGATACCTCGAACAATATTTACTGCACGTTTAAGTCTAATAAGACAAACACTGCGTACTCATGTACCAGGACAACAAAATGGCGATTCAAAAAAATCACTCAATACGACCATGTGCTAATTGTGGGGTTAAACACAAAGAGGAAAAAGAAATATTATCACTACAAACTGCCTACGACTCGTTAGATTGTTTTCGTATAAAAATTACAACAATTTATGCAGAGATGAAAAAGATTATCTTTGAATTATGCTAAAATACAAAGTGATTGTGTGGAATGCTGTGAGGCTAGTGGAGAATTATTTCCACTGAAATATAACCACGTTCAGGAACTGAACATCCAGAATTCCAATTACAGTAACGAATCAAATAGAATAGTCACTGATATTAATTATATTTCAATATCAAATTTAAGAAAATGACTATAGAACCAAAGAATTATTGAATCTCAACTTACTCACAATAAAAGTCACACGACAATGCCAATTTTAGACTTCCGTTCTGATATCTCCCCTCCCTGCGATTCTCGCGCTATCGACCATTAGGAATACTAATTTCAATAATCGATGTTTAATTGAACGAACAGATGTCTCTGAGAAATCATATGACAAGTTTCCTAACCGAAGAGAAATCTTAATCTATTCATTACAGTGTTCTTTATTCAAGTAACGTTGAAACCGTTACATTCTCACGAAAGTTTATCACTTTCGAAACACAGTACAGACAAATATCTAGGTAACTTAGAAGGCATGGAAGTGTATAAACGAATCAGCAATTTATTGAATTCTGATTCATCTCCAGTTGAGGGTAACCGATTGATTACATTATTATCCCCAAATAGAATTTAAACAGGATCATTTTGATTTATAATTTAGTTATAGACATACATACAGGACATTCTTTTTACGTATTATGTTTATGTGAGAATTAATCTAAAAAATATATGATTCATTAGATGCTGTATTTGTATTGTCTATCTGTTATAGATGATATGATTAAGTAACCATGAATATACATTGGCATAATAATAGTGCATTAATTCTTAATTGTTTTTAGGTTCCAACGAATTTCTATGCATCATAATAGGTTCAGTAAAATTTATTGGAATATATGCTGCAGTTGAGTCTATGATCTATCTATTATAGATGATATAATTGAGTAACCATAAATATTCATTGACATAATAATATTGCATTAATCGTCTTTAGGTTCCAATGAATTTCATATGAAAATGTAGGTAATGTATCATAATAGGTACAGTGCAATTCATTAGAATAGATGCTGTAATTGAGTCTGATCTATCTACTACAGATGATATGATTAAGTAACCATAAATTTTCACTAACATAATAATATTGCATCAATTCTTAATTGTCTTTAGATTCTAAGGAATTTCATATGAAAATGTAGGTAATGCATCATAATAGGTACAGTACAATTTCACCAATTAATTTTCCAGTGCTCAATCTTATTGTACCATAATTCAATTTAACTATGATATCTCAATTGTAAATTACCCTTACTTAAGCACGTCATCTCTTACTCGACTACTAGGAACGCCTAACAATTTATATTATAAATTCCATATTAAGGGCGAATGAGTTTGTGAATCCCACAATTGGAAATAATTGATTCATAAATTCCGTTACCAATTGTACTTCAAATATATTCTTTATTCGGGTTTCTTAATCAAACGGTTTGAATTGAATAATGTCCATTCTAATCCTGTATTAATAGAATTTACAGCAAAGGCTCACTACTCGCATACAGGCGCGTTAATCGAAAACGGATCAGTTGAGATGAATTCGATCCGACAAAACAAATGAAATTGGAATTCGAATTTCATGCTCCAGCTACCCGTTGAAGTAGCAGTATCTAAATGAATCCAACTTGAGGCGCTTAATTTGTGCTTGCATTTTCAACGGAAAACACGCACAAATCAAGTATTCTCAGTTCTAGTGTAATAATTTCGGTGCATGAACCCAATGCGTTCTCAAGATGAGATAAAATGTACCTACTGTCTTGGAATATTATTACCACATTTTTTTTGTATTTTTGCAACCCCTATCATCCAGCGATTGAAAAACCTATCTTCTGATGGTTCTGTTTAAAATTCTCCTAAAAATATGTAATTTGAATTAAACTCATTGAAACAATACGAAACTATTTCTAAAATACCATGAACTTCATAAAAAACTTGATTCTCGAATCGTCCTCCAAGTTATCTTTGATGATAGGCTCCTGGAATGAGACAGTGCCACAGGCCTTCAGAGCACTCTTTACATGAAACGTCAGAGACGAGCGAATATACGTATTTATCACTTATCATTTATGAAATCAGAAGTGTCACACTTAAATTAAAATAAAAAATAATCAACAGGCATAAATGGAATACGGGCAGAAACGTTACAAAAAAGCATTGAACATATTACGAAACTACTAACAATATTAATTAATAAAATATTCGTATCAGGGATATGTCCAAAAACTTGTAAAACATCAATTATTGACATTGATTTATTTATAAAAATTGAGATAGCCTAGAATCTGGAAATTACAGTTCCATTTCTTTAATCACCAATTTCTGAAAAATTTTCGAGACACTTCTCAAAACTAGATTACTGAGTTTTCAACAAAAAAGTTACATAATTTCAGAATACCAATTTGGATTTCAGCCAGCGAAATCAACCGAAAATGCCATATCGAGTGTAACTGAAAAAATATACAGAGCAATAGATAAAAGTAAACCTTCTTTATGTTCAGACTTGGCGAAAGCCTTCAACTCATCCACAAAATATTACTAGAGAAACTAGATAACATAAGCATTCGAGGAACACCTTTACAACCGTTCGAAAGCTATTTAAATCATAGATAACAATTCGTGAAATTAGGAAATAATTATAGTGATTCAGGTGAAATTTCTTTCGGAGTACCCCAAGATACTATATTGGGCCCCCTTTTATTCATTATATTTAAATGACATTTTTAATATGAATATAAAGGGTAAAATCATAATTTTTGCAGATGACACGGCGATATTTTATGAAAGTGATAGCTGGGATGAACTAGAAACATTGGTTGAATCTGATTTTGTGCAAATTAAAAATTGGCTTGATAACAATTGTTTAACTTTGTAACTTCAAATAAACAAAATATGTAACTTTTGTCTCCTATGAGAGTAGGTTGCTCATCCTTTCAAAAACTAAATTATAATAATAAGAATGAAATATTTCAAATCGAATCCGCAAATTATGTTAAATATCTAGGAATTTATATTGATCAACATCTAAAATGGGGAGTACAAATATAAAATATAATAAGAAAATAAAATGTTTCATCCATTATTTTGAACATTTTAAATCTATTTTAAATGTAACACAGCTGAAAATCTTGTACCCCTGGTTGAATCACATTTGAAATTTTGATACGGAATGGGGAGGAGTATATAGAAAAATTACTCAGGAAACCTAGAAATATTACAAAAAATAATTTTAAAAATTATTTAGAATGAAAAAATAACTTATCCGTCATATGAACTTTTTCGTATAGCCAACATCATGGACTATAGACAGTTATACTTTTATATTTGGGTATTTGTATTCACTGGAAAAAAGAATTTACAAGTAATTATTACAATGTGAGAAATATAAATATCTTATAGATTCCACGAATGAGAAAGACGATAGGTCAGCGTAGTAACTATTACCTGGGACTTAAAATTTTCAATGAACTCCCTGAAAATATGAAATCTACAAAGTCTGTTACTGTCTTTGAGAATATATTAAAAAATTAAGTATCGTGATTTATATACCCAAATTGATGTAAAAAGTGTCTAAGTAAAAGCTATGCTATTATTCTATCAATTCATGGAATACGCGTTACTATGGTAGCGATATTGATTGTTAAATATGGTTTGTGTACAAACAAAAATTGTTTTTCGGTGGTTTACGTCCAGTCCCACAGGGCCGGACTTAGAGTGGTGGGGACCTGAGGGCACAAGTTTGGTGGGGGCCTCTATTGTAGACGGTAATATCAAATGCCAGAAATTATTTTTACAATACAAAATTATAATGCAATTGTAATGTCATTTGAATGAAACTTTTCTGGGAGATATATATTATTTATTTGTGCAAATATAATTATCGTTACAAAGGCACTTTTCGCACTTTTCTCGTCGATCAAGTCGTCAAATTTTAATTAATTAATTATTGCTACTCAAAACGCAGGAGATCATTGAGACGTTTTTGGCTCATTGCCGTTCGCAATCTGTTTTTTTAGTAATTTCAAGTACGAAAAGGATCTTTCAGTCTTACAGTCAGTGATTATCAGAACAAGATAAATTTTTAAAATCATCTGATTATTAGGAAAAGCATCCTGCACCTGTTTTTTGATTATCAACGCGTACATGAAATGCTCACGGCTGAAGTATCTTTTTTTCCTGCTGCAAACTGTTTGTAAAATTCTGCAAATTGATTTAAAACTAGAAACTTATCTGTAATACGGCGCCACATACTGAACACGCGTGAAAATTCCAATAACTAATTTCAATGAACTTGTTATTATGTTGTGTTTCAAAGCAATGTGACATCAGAAATAATTTATTTCAATTTCTACCTGTCATTACATAAATATTAAATATACAATATTTCCTGCTTTTGTAATGTAAAATAGATAATTAAAATATGTGAATACAAATTCTGCATGAAATTACGCACAAATTATAAATTTATTACTATATTAACAAAATCATCTTATTATTTTTGTTGAAAGCCAAAATTGTTTTCAATATATTATACTTGGTGAGAGCCCCTTCTTGGTGGAGGCCTGTGGGCGGTTACCCACTCTGCCCACTCTTAAATCCGGCCCTGCAGTCCCATAAGAAAGAACGAAATATTGAAGCGTTAAACGTTGAGTTTTTGCAAAAAGTCCAAAATGATGAGTCATTCTGAAGATAGCTATGAAATACATCGTATTGTAAAATGGTAATTATTCATTTTTCATTGTTAAAGTGCAAATGCATTATTTGTAAAACCACATTCAAGCATTTCACGAAATGCTTAAGTGGATCTAACTTCATTTATAATTATTCATAATTATCTATAACTCATGTATTCACTGTATTTAAACTTGTACTATGTATTTAATGAACTACAAATATATCCATCTATCTACCTATATCACAGAAAAAAATTTGTTTACATAATTTGAGTACAATTATCCTTGAAATAAATATGTTATTGTGTGATAAACAAATAAAAAATTAGACAGGCCTATAACTTCCTTTTCGTACAAGGAAGCTATTCTTGAAGTATTTTCAATTATTACTGAACAACCTGTATATAAGACGATTTAATCAACAAAGTGGAATGCTTGTTAATCTAGCTTTCACACTAATCTTCTACGTTCCATGTTTTATTGTAGAACATTATGTCATCGATCGCCGCGTTACTTCAAAAATAAACGATGTCATTAGCGTTCTAAAATGCAATTCAATGAATACCAATTGGCCTGCATACATCAGTTTCACGATAAGTAATGAAGCTTGTGTTTCTGGACACGAGGAAGAAAAGTTGTCTTTCACATCACATAAATTCAATTTAACCGTGAAGGTCGTGAAGGTTTATCGTTCATTCCGTGCAATTTGCCCTCTAACCTTGGAAAACATGAACCGCACCACGGTCGGCGACGTATCTTTAATTTTCAGTTTCTGGATCATGGTCACTCGACTCGTTTCTTGGAGGTTTCATATTGGCGTTGCCATTATGACGAGTTTGAGTCTTATGTAGCGAGATACGACAGTTCTATAGCTGTTTCAATTCCTGTTCTTCGCAACTATATTCTAGATTGTACGACTTCGAACTTAAAATTGAATGCTTCTGTGACTATTGTAATGTTATTTTGGTATACACTAACGAACCTTATGTTCAAGCAATGTTAGTAATAAGTATATAAAGAAGTTCACTATTATTTATTGGTATTGGTATTGGTTGAGATGGTAGCAGGCTTAATAAGAAGTTCAGTGCACTTAGCCAAAGACCCTTGTTCAATATCCCCCGCTACATTTTTCAGGGGGTATATGGATACCCCGCTGCTTGACAAAATCCTAAGATCTTTTTCACGCTTAGATCAGATGAACCATCGCCCGTGATGATCCCCGGGCCTGGTCAGGTAAACCTGGTTCGAATGAGGGCAGGACAGAAAATGGATTGACGACTCCACTTTGTTTCCCACGCATCTCATACAGAAGGGAGTGTCGCTTTTCCCCAGTGCATGTTCAAATTTCATCAGATTTCCGTGCCCCGTAAAGATCTTGGAGATCACCCTGATGCTTTGCCCACTCAGCGAGAGTATCTCGCTTGCCCATAGACCTACCTCATAACCAAGCAGCGCTTCAGCAGCTTGACAACCGTTAATGCTTCTCTATGCTGAGGCATGTTGATCTCTCAGATGGTTCCGCAAGACCTTTATACCGCCGTTGTAGGGGATACCAGGGGATACCAGCGAAGGGTTTTGATGATCGTCCAATCTGGTCCCCTCTCTGGATATTCTATCATTCCCTTTCCAACCTGAGTTAACCGGAATCCAAGTCAGGTTGAGACTGTTTCCACCAGCTATTCTATTAAGGATCTCCTTGGTTTCCCTGACAAGCCTCTAGGACCCAGTCGGGCTTTTGGAACTATCATAGCATATTGGTACCTAGTCTCCAGTTGTTTCTGCCAGAGTAGTTTTTTGTCCGGGGTGACTCCCAAATATTTCACCGTCTCGGAAAAAACAGCTGACTTGCCTCCCATTACCATTCTCTTCAGAGGTCGATTTTGCACATCCTGAGGAAGATGATAATGGTAGTTATCTGCAGCTGAATAGAGAGTTTGTTATCTCTACACCAGACTTCTGTGATTATCGAGGCTTGTTGAACAAGCTCCTGCAAGTTACCCTCGTAGGCTACTCTGGAGAGTATGACGATGTCATCCACATAACGTATCACCTTAATACTAGCACGGCTTAGCCTTGATACTAGCTCATTCATGACCAAACTCCATAAAAGGGGGAGAGTACCTCTCCCTGTGGACACCCTTCTGATACCAACCCTTCCGGAGTATAACTTTTCCATGTTGCGTAGTGGAAAAGTGTCTACCTTCAAGGATGTTCATGATCCACCCTATTAGCTCTGGTGGAATATCATGTCTCTCCATCGCTTGTCTAATAGATCTCCTAGAGATCTTGAGAAAAGACTTCTCTATGTCCAAAAAGCACCAATGCAGACTCATTTCCACTTTATGAAGTCGACAGCCGAGTGGAGGACCGTCTTGACAGATCTGTCAATCTGATAAGCATGCTGTTCCTCGTGAAGGGGGTAATCCTTTAGAGGTCCTGTGTTTACATACCTGTTAACAAACCTCAACGTCTTTAACAAAATGACTTGTGAATGTGAGACTTATAGGTCGGTCATCTTTGACATAGCTCTTCTTCCCTGTTTTCGGAATGAAGGTCACATGAGTTCTCTTTCACTCCTCAAGTGTGTCAGTGGTCAACTATCTACTTATGTTCTGCGATAACTAACTCCAACAAAAACTACCATTGCAGAAAAAAATAACAGTGTCGTCCATTTCGAAACGTTTACAGGGCGGCCTCTCATCAAGTTATTTCAAAGACTGTCTCGATTTTTGCACGTTCCCAAAAAAATTTTATATTTCCCGATTTTTCTAGTTTACATGTTTTTGTGCACACTCTACAAATCTAGAAGAGCTGCGACAGAGAATTGTTCGGGAATGCCGATTGCTGACCCCGGACATCTTAAATAGTGTAAGGAAAGGTTTCGAAAGTCGACTGTATTATTTAATGGAAGTAGGTAGAGGTCATTTTGAGCAATTTATCTATTGTGTTCCCATTGAGATATTGTTTGTTGATGATTTCCTCAATAAAAGAAACGACAGCGAATTTTCAGTTTATAGAAGAACAAAAGATCTTTCAAATGATACACGACCCAAACGCTATTGAAAAAACTATTGGGGTAGCTGCTGACCGCAAGGGGGTGAAGTTTCGGGATTCAAAATTTGACCCCCTAGAAACACAACACAAATACATTTGGAATTTCTGATCACACGTCCATTTTTGACTTACAAAGGGGTGTCAAGTTTTCGTTGAAACGGCCCCTGTATATGCATTTTAGCAGTATCTATAATCCTCATTACAACTATTATATTTGTCCTTAGGTACGGCGCAGATCTTCTGACATGCCAGCCAACAGAAACACCATCGTAAGGAAGTAGCTGCACACATTCGAATTTTGGGTGCCATTGTACGTCGCGTGTTAGTGTTTCTAGATCACAATGAGATTGAACAACATAACAACATAAGCTATCTATTTGGAAGGATAGATATTCATTCATTCCCTAAACTGAAAATTGTATAAGAGAATATGACATCCAATTAAGGGTGCAAAACAGAATCAGCTACTACTGGGTCTCAGTCCAGGAGGCCTCAGGCAACACCAAAGGCAGAAATACTGCCTGACCTGATGATGACCAACGCTGTCCAGGTGTTGAAGCCTGAGAGAAGTTAGTGTTGGAGATTCTACTAGGTTATGAGAGGTAGTTTCGTCCGCCTCTCTATCCATCTTCCACAATTTGGGTCATCAACAATGCCCACTAGGTGCAGAATGTCTGTTCAGGAGACAGTGATATGTGAGAGCTGCTGTCAATAGTATCATAAATCTGCAGCTCATGGAGAGGGTTTTCGAGCGTATAAGCGAGAACTTGACAATATGACTCTTCGCCTGCCTCATACCAGAACCACTGTCTGTTCTATAGCTCTATGAGGGCGTGGAGCCCGGTGACAAGATACCAATCGATGGATCAGAGCAGTGTTTTCCCAAGTCAATGTATCGGTCACTTCATTCTCTTTCGCGCTAGAGGGACGGGAACGAACACTCCGACACCTGCAGACTTGCTAACCCCCAAACGACGGTAGTAATCCTTGGTTTTCCAGTGGGTCCTCTGGATTATGAGGACGGCTTAGAACCTGATAGCAGGTGCTGCCGCATCCTGCTGTGAGAGCAGAGTTGGGCAGCTTCCAACAGCCCAACTACAGATTCAACCATGACCGCGAAGCACGCACACAGTCTCATCAGCAAGCCTATACGCAGTACACACATCCACTGATTTGTTGTAGAGCTACAATCCTCATAGCCACGTTATATATACGCAGCCTGTGTTCCTTCGAAAAAAAAATTCATACTTTGACTACACGAGAGGAAAACCTGTAATGTTCGGAGAACATCGTGTGCACTAGCGGGGGCATGATGTGAGAGGCATTCGAATTTTTCCGGAAGATTTTCCTGAAGGTTATAGGCATAAGGGAAGACCTCTCAAGGCAAAGAGTTCCACAACTTCGCTGCTCTATAGAAAAATGAAGTCTGGTAGAAAAAGTTCGGCAGGACTCGAGCATGACAATCAAGGGATCACTAGCTTGAGCTCGTCTAGTCCGCCTTCTTGAAATGTCTCGTGGTGGAATACACTGACCATGGAAATATCTATAGAAAAGGGAGAGATCGCCCACCTTTCTACGATGTTCTAGAGAGATCAATGAATTTGTTAGTGTGTCATCATCAATCAGGCAAATAGCTGTTTTCTGGATAGAGTCAAAAAGCTTCAGCATATGTATATATGAACAGTAGATATTAGGAAAAAATTGGAGAATACATGTTCGATTGCTACTGCAGGATCTGAAGGACATTCCAGATTTTTCACGTGCTCATCGTGACAACATGAAATCATGAATACCTAAGATCACAGATTTGTAAAATACGTTTTCCGACAATTAGCTTGACATCTTCAATAGCTTTGAGATGGACATAACGGTTTTGTAGACTTGGTAATATCTGTCTAACCTTTTCCAGAACTTACTAATGGAAATAATATCCAGAAAACGCTGTAGCTATTTCTGTGAAATATTTGAACGAAGTAGTATAGTCGTTTTAGAGGTATTTTTCGTATTAATTTAATATTGCTATAATGACTATTCGTAACCTCATCAAATTGATAACTAGGTGAATAAGTTTCGTTCATAAAGAGCATAAATCTTTGTTGTTCCTAGAGAAGTGTCGACTTGATTATTTGAGCGTCACGTCTTTATCAGAAATGTTCATTTATTCTCGACTAAACAGGCGATTAAATTTTCTGGTTGAGCGTATCATAGAAGAACTGAGGTAATGTGCAGGTTTCCCCCATATCACAATTGATCGCAAGGAAAACTCATTTTTTAGGCAAGTTCATACTATTTCCTGTAAGTGCCAGCGCTCCCAAAGTTCGACCATACAAATAACTGCTCGTGTACTGGGCAATTACGTTGCAGTAATTCGTTGCGCAACAACACTGAAACCGTGTCCATGGAAACCCTCTTTCAAGCTCACCGTCATCTGTTGTATCCTTGTCCGCTTTATCATCATTCTGAACATACTCTTCGCTCCGTGAATGCCAGGGCCATGTTATTCTCTAATCCTGGGACTTTGTAAGCAGGATTCCTTCTAAAGGATTTAATACGTTTCATTCAAATGCGAAAATACATAGAAATAATCGTTTCATACGATCACTCTAGAGGGAACATTTGAATTTGCTTATAATTATAAATGTAATGTTCACACATACATATTGTCGACTCCATTTATGCTATAAACTTCATAATTTAAGAGTGTTGGTTGACGAAAGGTCAAATAACTAAAACCACATAATCTCTGTTACTGACGTGTCGACTGTTATAAATTATCTCCAAGGCACTAAAATGAGGATTGTGATTACTACTAGTTTTACTTAAGGGAAACACAGAAGGTGGCAAATGAGGTTGAAAATTAAATGATGGAAAATATATTGAGGTTAATAAAATACATATAAATTTACAATATAAGAAGTTCAACTCATGTGTCTGTTACTGGTACGTATCAGAATGGATGAAAATTATGAAACAGTTACTTACAAAACAACAGATTACTTACAAGACCAATCGGTTTCTTCGTGAAGCAAGTAAGTGACTAGTCCAGTCAAAAGTGTGAAAAACATCTGAAATTCTATAGACCGCACGAAAATGCAAAACTATCTTTACATAGTATTCAGGATAGCTTTTACACATCATTAGTTAAAAAAAATGGGAGCATATGATTATTGCTATTAATATACAATGAAAAACCATTCTTCATTAAATGGAATGTCTTTTATAACTTGATGTCTCATTTTAAGATTCAAGTGACGTCATCGACGTGACGTCACGATCTATAATATGTTTTTATTCTGTGCAAGAAGTCTGGAATTCTTGATTCTGTAATGTATTTGATAGTTCATGTGACAGCAAGTGTCAGTATGAAACAAGATTATGTTGTAAAATTCAACCTGACAGCAGATGTGATTAAGAAAATTTAATTGTGATAAGCATTAGGTAAGCCATTTGGATGAAATCTCAATGTAATAGAGAGTATAATTTAGCGTCTTTCATTAGCGGTTTCTAAATCGTGTCCGGAAGCTATTTCGATGAAAGTGAGGGAAGTCACGTGATAAATTGATCACAGTTCATTTGTATGATGAGGTGAATTGGCAAAGTTAACACGAAATGTTTTTGTAGTTCTTATTATGTATAAGGTGAATTAATACAAAGTTCGTGGGATGTCTAGCTTGACAAGAACAAGAAAATATATCACAAATATTCCCTCGTTTCCATGATCAGTAGTGTGGAAACAAAGAAAAAATCCCTATTTATATTATTAATTTGTCAATAAAGCTCAGTTCTTGACATACGTAAAATGATAAATTTAATCCAGAATGTTCCCTTTCCAAAATAGATTACAGAAAATTAGGTAGCTTATCTGAAATTGTGATCATCAGGAAGCTCATTCAATATATTCAATATATAAATAGCACAATTTATCTCTAAATCTCTCTATCAACAAGACTCACCAGAAGGAGTAGGTATTTAGAATACTCGTACTACGAATACCCTCTTTTTTTGGAAATATCATTTTTCTATACAATTTGGTACGAATATACGAAGAGTATGAGTATACGAAGAGTATCAGCAATGTTAGTAAAGCAAATAACTACCGTTAATTTATCCATTCATTGTTTCAAAAAATCAATCTAGTGTTAGAGAATAGTCACAGCAACTACAGTTTCATCCTTTTACACTATCTCAATACAACAATTACTCATATAATCAGGATACATAGACCGGATTCAATGGAGTTGTGGGCGTACGTTCGCATATAATTCAATTATATCCATCCATTAAATACATCCACTATATTCGTGAGGTGGTTAGCATATACGCTTGAATTGGCCGTGGATTGAATTTGCATAACCTGTTTAATTATCCAAATTTTTCCGTCAATAATTTGAAACCACTTCAAACTAATTTAGGAGATGGAAGAGAGAAAACCTTACAGTGATGTCTGTCACATTACGATTGTATTTTATAACAATTGGCATTAATAATCTGATGAAATTACGATTGTATTTTATAACAATTGGCATTAATAATCTGATGAAAGCCCGTGAACGAAAAAAAATTATCAGTATTATTATTATAAATAGATTAGAGCTGAGGTTAAAGTACCTATAACCTATATAAGCTCTTGGATGAATACAATCAGAAAAAAAAGAATGAAAAGCTACACTATTAACAGTCGGTTAGAGATCATTTCTTTGTTTCCAGGCATCGTATAAGTCTTGAAACGTAATAGATGTAGCACTAACAATTTGTGGCGGTAAATTATTAGAGTCTTGAAAAACTCAGTTCGGTAAAACTGATTTGATTGATGTCGTGTGAAAGTTTCCCTTTTTCAGCCTAAGGTGATGTCCACGAAGCCTACGGTTTTGGTTTAATTTGAACATAGCTATAAGATCAATGGAGAACGTGTTATGTAGAACTCTATATCTTGTAATTAGATCAGCCCGCCGTCTACATTCAGAATATGTACGAGAATGGCGACCGAATGGCATACGGATTGCGCGTCGTTGAACGGACTAGATTTGATCTTAATCCTTTTGTAAGTCCGAGTATCAAACTAGAACCAGCAAACTCCAAAATTGGACTCACGTAGGTTAGCTAAAGCTTCACGAATGTCTGTAACGTAGCAAATGAAAATGCTTCACGAAGAAAAAATAAAGAAGTATTGGATGTCATGCAAATTGATGTTATATGCTGAGACTATAACAGCAAAGCTGTTATTGTCACTCCGAAATCCACGTCAGATTGAACAGCTGACAATGAATTATTATTCAGTGTATATTGCAGATTTCGATTTGTGTTCCCCGTATGAAGTACCACACAGTTATCAATGTTTAGAGGGGGTAACCATTCCAAGCACCATTTGGAAACTGTGAAAATGTCCATCTGAGTTAGTCAAGGGAGATAAAGGGGTTTGCGTATATCTTCGTGTCATCTGCATAAGTCGAACAGGTTGATTTTAGTTATCTGGGTAGGTCGGTAACATATATGATGAACATAAGCTGCCCACAACCAGAGCCTCATGGAACACCGATAAGAACGAGAGCAGTGGAGGAGAATGAATCGCCGACTTCAACACAAAAAGATATTTTATTTTAAAATGCTTGGATCCATTTCAGCAGCTTTCCTCAGAAACCGGTGTGGGCTAGTTAATGAATAGTATGTCAAGAGTGTGTAAGCAGCCTGTATTCTTGTAATCCGTAAATAAACTGTAAACAATCTGAATTCCCAATCATTACGTCATTTTCTGTTTATGTTAAAATGGCAGTAATGCCGTTGTAAATTTGAGTGAAACTGAAGAATCCACTGTATGGCTAAACATGTTGTTTTCTTTTATTTTTATATTAAAAGTTTATTTTGTAAATTTTCTACGTGTATTCGGTGTAGTGTTCATTTGTAATATAATTTATTTCCAACGAGTGAAGACCAGTTCAATCTTGAAATTAAAAAAGTGTCACTATATTTTCAAAGGCTTAGTGAACACAATCATAATCATAATGGTAGTGACTACTGCACGGTCGGACCCTGTTGGAAAGTTTTTTCCGTACCCGGTCCGACGGCTCCAACAGATGATATACCGAGCTCAATGTTGACTCAATAGCTCAACCGGTGAGACCCAGGCTCTATATATTCAAAACCTCACTATCCCACTATCAATAATTAACTGTAAGTTCTTATTATGTAGTTGAGCCGGGCACGAACTAATGTTTGCTACACGCTTTACCCGTACAGTAGAAGCTGCCTAATCGTTTCCCAGCGAATCCACCAAAATGTTCATGGTTTCTATATATAATATTGCCATAAATTAATGATCATCAAACGCACAATTCATTCATTTTGATGGACCTCCATACTTTTTTTTTCATTGAAACTATATTTGCAAACTTAAATTGCAGCTTGGAGTATCTACTGTTCAATACTTATATGAAAGTTCACGGTTTTCGAGATACATCTCTTTATGGGAACACTCTTTTCTCCTTATATCTTCAAACTGGTCTATATGTTTGAATCATGCCGAGTGGTTGAATTACGTGAAAATTACATCATGGAACATTGATTGGTGTTGCAATACGATTATCTAGACAACCCTTAATCGCATCTGCGATCCTTTTTGGAGGTCTATAGGATGTAATGCATTTTAAAATGGAGAAGTAATTCATAATTATACTTACTGCAATTATGGGCTCTAGGATGTGACATATTAGAAGCAATAGACAATAATGATAATAAAATGAAGAAAAAGAGATAATTGTTCATGAGGAGCATATACGACATCTGCTTTCCGTCAGATAGTGTTGAAATATCTAGGTTTGCCAAACACTTTTGAATGTGTTTTATATATCACTTTCGGAGCTGGATGATCAGTGATTTCACGTCTCCTTCGTCCTACTGATGACATCAAGAGGAGAGTGAAACAGCTGCCTGGAAATAAAAGATGTGTTGTCATTGTTCAGCCTGGTGAACCAAATTTTTTTCTATTGACTTCCAACACGAAATGTGTTTGTATTTCACTATGCAAGTTCAATTGTATCAATAACCAATGAATGTGGCAACATTATCTACATCTACTATTATTGCTCATTCTTATTCATGATGAATCTGCCAGGTTATATAGAATACACTAAAAGATTTTCATACATATTATTGTCCAAAAAGACAAATTTGGTATTTTTGTGCCTTGATACTGGATTCCAAAATTTTCTCTAATAAACTTCCGATATTCATCAAAATTGTAGAGTATATTTTGGTTCGCACATCAAGCCACCTTCCAAGTTTGCTTTTGATACTTATTTTACTGCGAACTAATATACACACGAAAAATTTTCGAACGAACCACCTTCTATTATGAGAAACATTTAAATTTCCAGAGTAGTAAACCACTTTTCCTATCGTATTGGTGCCAATAGGACAATTTATATAGGCACCGTTGTGATAAGTGAAAAACGCGTTTGCTGTTAACTTTTTTAGGGTGCGAGATAGCTTATTCCTTAGTAAGTATGATCCATTCTATCATCGATTGACATGTTGGTCGAATTAACCTGAAATGAAAGAGTATAAAAGTTTGCAATATAGATTCATGTAAAAAATTGCAAGCACTTCGATTCCACAGTACTGTTTCTCATCTGTGTCTCCTATAAACATGTAAATAACTTCTCCTACGATAATTAATTTTTTTATGACATAACCATCGGATGCTACTTTCATAAAACCATCTATGTCCACATACTTGTGAATTTTCAGACATAATCGTATCCTTGAGTAATGTGTACTTAATGTGGATACTATGCCAATAAAACGTTTTCTGTAATTATTCTAACATCATTCTCAACGCACAAATTCATTGAATTTCTGAATATATTATTCTTACAGGGTACGGGATTCTGGTGGTAAAATTAATGACATTTTCCTCAATTTGGGAGAAGTACACATCGGAACATCCTTGTTTTAGCTCATTTGTACACTATAAAAATTACCCGAATTGGTAATATTTCACATAGACAACTCCAATAAATGGCTTCAACTCAACGGGACAATTCATTCGTTGGAACAAACATATTTAAACTGTTCTTTGGCAATAACTTGTTAGAAATGCCGGCAAGTTGGTTTGTGTCTCCATTTTGAAATACACGATTTGTACATAACAATGCTACATACATACGTGGATAAATTGAGCTTTCCTCTATTAAATTTCTAACCCAAATAGTAGATTGTTAACATCAATGGGCAGTACGACATTTCTAAAACACCGATTCCACCAGCAGTAGTTTAAATAGTTGACTCTATTAGTCATCCCTTTGTGATATTTATTATTGTGATCATTATTATTGTTATTACCTAATAAGGATGAAAACGCTTGTATGATTTTTTACAGATAACCCACGTTACTGATGTTCAGTCTTATTTGTAACACATGGAACGATTTCCTTTTTTCAGACAATAATTTTACAACGCGAAACACTTTTCCGATCCATCATAGTTTTAATTACCTGATCATTATGAGTCGAACCATGCCACTGTTTGCATTGAAACTGTTAAATATTTTGAATATAAAAAACCCAACCACTTTAAAATAGCAACAAAATCAAACATCTGTCAAATTGATGAAAGTTCCAAAACGGATACTTCAAAAGTGATGTCTTTCTTTTCAAACAAAGAGAAATAAAATGGATTCAAAAAATTGAAGACAAGTTTTTATTTTAAATTGTTGTAAAAAAGGGAAAATGATTGCTTTGTTAGTATGAGACGTAAGTCATTCTGTTCTCATAACAGGAAAAAACATGTTCAAAAGCTTGTCGTAATTTGTCTCCTTCGAAGTCAAAATAGGGATTCTCATACGACAATTTTTCGAATCTGTTATTTTCTGATATCTAACAAAAATGTTATTTTTTTTTTTAGTATGCTTTGAAACAAAAGCGTGACTTGAAAAAACAATTATTTTAATTTAATTTGATTCCTTCTTAGTCCTAAGTAATTTGATATTCCTCATTTCTATAAAGCTTGTAATTCATATTCTTTAGTCCTAGAGCAAAATTTATTGTAGCCGCAATTTTTAATTTTTGAATTATGCCAATATAGTCATGATCTTCGACCCAAAAAATCCTCACATGCCAATTTTGAACAGAAATTGTCCGTAATATTGGAGCTATCATCTTGAATTTTTGAAATTTGATATGAAAATCATTATTCCGACCAGTTTTAGATAGAATCGAATCATAGATACAAAACTCGTCGACCATTTTAGAGCCGCCATTTCGTTTCTTCTCCTATAAAAACACCGTAATGCATTGTCATCCGAATGATGAAGACCTGCCAAACTTCAAGTTAATGGGACGTCTAGAAGTGTGTCAATATTCATTCGCAAGCTTACACCCAAAAGTAAAAATAACTAGACAAGGCAAGTTGAATGAAAGCTTGTAAAAAACCCGGAATATGGATTCACTGAATTGATCTAAATATTGGAATCTTTCTATTAAAATGCATTTTTGAAACACGGAATAAAGGAACAGCATTCAGGCATTATAGCGCAGTCAATTTTGGGGAATAAGCACGAAGCGGGAGTTTCTCGCAGAACGATTCCTAATGGAACAAATACAATATGCCAATCATTTGTTCATTGTCTGATTTTTTCACCCCATAACATACATCAATTATTTGGAACGATTGCGCATCTTCATATACATTCCACAATTGAGGAAGGACTATGCTCACAAAAGTTATTTATTACGAAATATTCAAGCTCACGACACATATATTCTAGAATCCTTGTCGAAAAATCTCTACTAGTGGAACGAAATGTATACCTACTCAAAGTTGAAAATCGTGTGAAGGGGTTAAAAAGTGAAACACCACAACCGGACATTGAAAGTTGAAGTTTAAAAAGTATTGGTTTGTAGCGGAAGTTTCAACTCACCAGGTTTGATTAGAATGGAAATAGAGGATCGAAAGAGCAACGACAGCAGCAGACAGGTTCTCCCCATTGCAAAGCCACCCCCGGCTGAAGCATCTAGACCGAGCAACCCCAGAACAACCCGGCTGCAGCGTCGCCATGGGAACCGTTCCCTTGCTTGCAACACGGCGAGACTTTTCATTAAAATGTTGTGTGAATTATATGTTGGAAAAGAGCCATTTAGACTCTCCTGTCAGTAACAGTTAAAGTCTTTGCATACACCTTCAAGTTTAAATTGTTATCACGCGCTCGCAAACACAAAATTGACTTTTGTTTCTTTAGATTACTAGATTGTTTGAACAATACAATTCTAATTGAATTCTGGCCTAGTAGGAATTTCACGTATGCTATGTTCTTTGAAGATTACATATATTAAGGTGGTTGAGGTTATTTTCTTAAATTCATAATATCAGAGATAGTGGGAACGAATGCAAACTCTGTAGATTAAAATGTGTGAGTATATCACTCTCCTTCCAAAAATATAATAATTGGTCTATAGGAAAAATAAAAATTGCCCATCGCACAATATATTCACGAAAACGCGAACTTACTCCTTCAAAAGGTTGGATACTATATTTGATTAGGTCAGTGGTATTCTGAGTTCATTCAATCTTGCTCAAAGTAATTTGGATATTATTCAACCATAAAAAAAAAATTCTACCGCGACGTTTATGACTTCTATAACGATAGGCATTTGATAGCAAGCTATAACGATACGCAAATTCTAGTGCGTTTTAATTTTTAGAAGTGATATTGAAAAAATGTCAATAAACTATGAAAGAGTTTATACTGTGGATACACTATAACATTATAAACTAGAAATGTATTGCCACTTGGAAATAGATAAATAGGGTGCGGGGCAAAGTCACTCTTCGCAAATCATTAGATTTGGTTACTTTTTATTATATAATGGTTTCACATTCTATAATAGTCGAGGAAATATAGCCAAACACCTTCGATTTTTTACTGGCAACCTGTATCGAGATGCAGTTGTCGCCATTTGCTTCAGAAACACAATAGAAGAAAATGTGCCATATTTGTTTTACCTGGAAAAGCTTGGTTGCACTTGTGCATGCAAAAAATCCATCTAAATAATACGATTTACGGAACTGTATTGTTGCTCACCAAATATTAACCAAAATTGGCCAGAATCTGTTACTCAGGGGTTTTTGGGGTCGCTTATTACGAATTTGTTGATTACGAAACGCCACGCTGCATCCTGGGGCAGATTCCAGGGGCTTGGGGAGGATTTGCAGTATTAAGCAACAATCCTCAAATTTTCTCAATTATTCTGTATTTTGTGATTTTTAAGCACAGACTAATTGATGTTCGTTAACTCAAGTAACCGGAGCAAAGTGGGGCAATGTGGAGCACTTGAGTAAACGAACATCACTTAGTCTGTGCTTAAAAATCCCAGAATTGCCATATAATACAGAATAATTGAGAAAATTTGAAGTTTTCTGCTTTATACTGCAAATCCCCCCAAGTCCCTGAAATCTGCCCCAGAATGCAGTGTGGAGATTTGCAAACATCAAATTCGTAATCAGTGACCCCAAAAACTCCCGAGTAACAAATTTTGGTTGATATTTGGTGAGCAACAATACAGTTCCGCAAAACGCAACTGCGAAATTCGTTTGGATGCAATTTTTGCATGCACAAGTGCAACCAAGCTTTTCCTGGTAAAACAAATATGACACATTTTTTTCTATTGTGTTTCTGAAGCAAATGGCGAAAACCGCATCTCGATACAGGTTGCAAGTAGAAAATTGAAGGTTTTGGCTATTTTACGGCTATATTTCCTCGACTATAAGATATTCTTCGCATTTGCTTGAAAATAATGGAATAAATTATTTATTTCATTATCTTCACAAAATTAAATCATATCCAAATTGATATTTTTGAGAAAATGTAAAGAAAACATCTTCCGCATTTGAGAATCGAACCCTCGTGGGAGTCCGATATCCTTACCCTTTGTATATTTGAGTTCACACCAATAATTGGTTTTGTTGTTGTTGAACGTTTTTGTTGAAATGTGGGTGAAATTAGTTTTAAATTAACTCAAATTCACTCTAAAACTTTTAACTCGATTCAATATATACTTTCGGAGTTATGACTTTTTTTAATTATCACACCAACAGGCTTCTTCACCAAATAACAAACGATTCTTTAAAATTTGAATATGATAGGACCTTTCGTTTTTGAGTTATCGTGTATACAAAATTCGTGATATACAGACAGACAGACGGATTTTTTCAGAGTTGTTTGAACTTCGATGTCAAATACTATGATGCAGGAATTTTTGCTCGAGGACTTTTTTCAACGATCTTAGGAATAGCTCCATTAAACGCAATAAACTCTTCGGACTTCGTCTGCGAATAGTATAATAAGAAAACAAACAACAACAAACAACTAGATAAGGGTCATTATTTCTTATTTGTATCAACATAATCTTATGCAAATTAACAAAGATCAGGAGTACGAAATTTTGGTGGTAATAAGTTACCAACAGAAGATTCAGCCATTTTCCTCAATAGTATGTACGGAGCGAAATTATTTCACTTTTATCAAAAACTACTATAAAAAACAATCCGATGTGCAATGAGCAATCCGGTTAAAGCCAATATTTTACTAAGCGAACTTGAAACCTCCTTAAAATCAAAATTGAATTAGTTTCCAAAAGTTTGGATGGATATGTTGATGATATTTTCGCGAATTTAGGTAAATATTTTGATTCGCATGGCTTTTTGAATACGCTTAATAGTCAATTCGATTCACTGGAATTCACGGTCGGAATAGAAACAGATAAGCAATTTCCTTTTCTGGATATTAACATTATCAAAGATGGTAGTCACTTGGAATTCGACATATACAGCAATTACCATTTTACAATGATTACCACAAATCTTTGATCAATAATCTAATTTCCCAACAAAAAAGGAAATTGGATCGCAACCACCTAATTAGAGCCACTACCTTCAAATAGTTCAATAAAATTCAAAAGTTTCAATAATTGTTTTTCAGTAATTGATAAGTTCCATAATTTGTTTTCTAAATTTGTAACACAACCAGTTCATAGATGTAAGAACAAGGTAAAACACCGTTTAAGTAACACCTTTGAGAAAGTTTCCCACTTCGACAAATCCAAAATTTGCAAAATCAATTGTGAGCCGTGTTCAAAATTCTATGTAGGTCAAACTGGAGGAACATTTCAACTAGATATAAGGAACATTTTGCCATATGACGAAAAATAATGGTGGGAGATCAGCGGTAGCCGAACATATTTTAAATACAGGTCGAACCATTTTTCAAGAAATTTTAATACTCTTAAGACACAGTATTGCAACCATTACTAGATAATTTCTAAAGGATTGAAATGTATAAACGAAAAAGCAATTTATCAAATTCCGATTTATCTCCACCCTAACCTCTTCTTTGCATTATTATTCCCAAATAGTATTTAAACAGGCACATTTTTATTTCTATTTAAGTTTACTCTGATGATGACAAGTAGTCGAATGGTCATCAGTACTTTAACAGTATTTTTAGTGTATAAGGGTGATTGTTTCTTATTTACAGTACTACATAATATATTGAATTATTGATTTTTGTGTTAATAGTTATTCCAATGGCATTACTAACGCCGGGCTTATACGTAAACTAAGTTCTACTTAATGGATATCATTTGATCGAATACATACACTATTCCCTTTATTGACGAGTCTAGTAAAGAGAATTGGAAATACGTCACGACTGTTTCAAACCGGTCATTGACTGGCTGACAGCTGCGCCTTTCCAATTTCGGTGCAATGAAGCATCCCATCTATTATCCATAACCTGGCATTATCCGTGCAACAAATAATCATTTCTATTTACCTGGATCAATGCCCAATACATCCGAATACATATAACATTCAACAGGGATATCGTTGTTTCTTTATCTATAAATAATCTCGGTTTTACTTATAGAATCGATATAAATCTAATTCCAGAATGATTATAAATTAATGGAAGGTTGAATGTTCCATTGTGATAGTCTATGGATTGAATACTTTTCAACTTTAATCTAATTTTCACGTTTCCCTTAATCGGCCATTGTATCACACGAGATGCATAGCCTTGGTCTCTTGAACCACCTTATAGTATTTAACAGTTACTTTTAATTAAAAATTTAGTAAGTATATAACATTAATTGGTCGAATTAAAATAATTGAAAATCTAATTTCTCAAATAGCACCTATAAATTGAATTAATTTATTTATTTTGTAATTTTATTTATTATTTTAAACTTAATTGATTATTTTATTTATTCAAAAACACCAAACTTATGTTCAAATTTTATATTTAAAATATTGAAAAATAACTGAAAATGATAATAAACCTATTTTCATCTTTTGATCCCTTAACAAATGTTTTATCTTTGAATTGAACTAGATTATTATTTCTTAAATTATTCCTCAAATATTTTGATTAATTTCTACTAGTTTTGATTTTGTTTTTAATAAAATTTTTGGAAGTATCTTAATTTTTATTCCATTATTTATTTTTATTTTAGTTAATAATTTTATAGGATCATTTCCTTATATCTTTTACTTTATCTTAAGCATTACCTTTATGATCAAGATTCATAATATTTGAATGAATTGGAAATACAAGTCATATATTTATACATTTAGTTCCACAAGGAACTTATCCTTTACTAATACTTTTATGGTATGTATTGAATTAATTAGAAATATTATTCAACCAGGTACTTTAGCTATTCGACTTTCAGCTAATATAATTGCAGGTCTACTTGTAACCTTAGTAGGAAATACAGGATCTTCAATATCTGTAAGATTAATCCCAATTATTATTTTAGTTCAAATTTTATTACTAAGATTAGAATCAGCAGTAGCAATTATCCAATCTTATGTTTTTACAATTTTAAGAACTTTATATTCTAGAGAAGTAAGATAATGTCAAATACAAATCATCCATTTCATTTAGTAGATTTTAGTCCTTGACCAATTCTAGGCGCTTTTAATGCTCTTATTTCAATAATAGGAATTATTAAATGGTTCCATTCAATAAATATAAATTTATTTCTTCTCAGATGAATTATTATAATTTTAATTATTTTTCAATGATGACGAGATATCACACAAGAAAGAACTCATCAAGGTAATCATACATTAATAGTAATTTGGGATTACGATGAGGAATAATTTTATTCATTACTTAATTATTTATAATAGATTATCTCCAACTGTTGAATTAGGTATGATTTGACCTCCTGAAGGAATTAATCCTTTTAATCCCATTCGAATCCCTTCATTAAATACGTCTTACAGTTACTTGATTAATAGAAAATAATATAAAAGAAAGTAACCAAAGATTACTAATTACAGTAATTTTAGGTATTTATTTTCCTATCTTACAAGGACTTGAATATATAGAATCACCTTTTACATTTGCCAATTCAGTTTATGGCTCTTCCTTTTTTATAGCTACTGGGTACATGGAATTCATGTAATTATTGGAACTTTATTCTTATTAACTTGTTTAATTCGAAATTTATTTAACCATTTTCAATAACTTATCATTTTGGTTTTGAAGCTGCAGCTTGATACTGACATTTTCTATGCGGAATCTCGGGCTAGATACGGCGAATCGGGTGTGTTGTGATGGTGGGGTTATCAATCTGAAACGCCGTGGTAAGATCTACAATCTACATTATTCGTACTGTGCCACCAAATTCAGAGATGGTGAGTAAAACACTGAGAAATATATCCTTTTTATCTTTATTCATATCTAGTACTTTACAAAGTGATTAGAAATCTTTCAATTCAATCATAAAACGTTCAGGTTTCATATTTTGAATACCTACAACAACTAAAACTTGTTCTGACTTGTTTGTATCCTCCAGTCATATCCCACAACAGGCGTTATACATCTTCGATCCGTTTCGTCATCAAGGCATCAGAAAATAATGGATGTTACTTTTCAGGTTCCCGTAACCGGCTGCAACAATTTCTACGGCTGACGAAATATGACAGCATATCGTACATTGCGGTGTTGCCACCGGAAATTGTTTCACCATTTAGCGTATGAAGAATCTTTGAACGGGCACTATATCCTGAAGGAAACATACTGTTTTTTTGGATAGAAAAAATTAAAAAAACATTTTTGTTACATTTGATATGCAGGGTCATTCGGGAGAAATGGAAATTCTTCCATATGCAAGCAAACAAACAAATTATAGTTGGAGATTTCATAGTAATGGAATTAGCGTACAACACAATATCTAAGGAATATACTGAAAAAAATTCATCGGAAGTAGTCACTGTAGGAAAAAACATGTCCACAACATTTTTGAGGGAATCATCCAAACTTGAAGATGCCTACGTATTTCCTCTGGTGGAAGACTCACAAGAGATTACTCCTTGCCAAATTTTAGCTACTATCAAACCAACCTATATTACTAGGGGACGGCTTTTCTTCCCGAGTTCCGTCTAATATAATTGTTCATAATCGTATAATATTCTGGTTATTCCTAGGAAATGTATATTAAGTTTTTACTTTTGTTCACTTTACTTAGACTGAGACTTAATTTTTTTCCATTTTAGTTCATCTATAGGCAAGTAAACCATTTTAAGAATATTTTGCCATTTAATGAATGCCCAACATTTAACATATCAAACATTTAACTGCCATTTCACCATTTGTAAAGATACAAATAAAATTTCAACGATGAAATAGTATTGAAGAGATGATGCTGACTGTTTTTTCCTTTGCGCCAGTGCCAAGTGAATGCACATAGAGTATTATTCTCAATTACCCCTTATGATGGGGGCAAATGTAAAAACCCGTGGGGTATTTGAACACTGTAAAAAAAAGTTAAGCTGATCACATCCAAAAAAGATTTTTTATAAATATAGGACAATAAATGTAAAACGAATGAAGCAATATATTGACGAAAAGTTTGATATTATTCCAAATAGTCATGCTACGTAAACTTAAAGTGAAATCTGCAAAAACCGTTTTTCATTGCCCCGATTGACCATACCTAATACAGAAAATATGAAAATGTATGTTTTTCATTGATTTAATTGTTTTTTTCACTTCATTCACTTGCGTTCGAATTTGAAACGCTCATCGATTTAAATTCAAATCTGAATCTAGTCCATAGGTTGTTACGACAACAACACTGTTGTAATAAAGGTTCAATAAAATACAAAAAGTACCACTTGCAAGGGGGCGACTGCGCCCCAGAACAATACAGTATCCATTTACACCACTTTAATGAATCCCTACACACAGTAGTTCATGTAGTTCATCCACATACACAAGGATATACGCACATTCGTACAGACAGGGATCATTTAAAACATAGTCTAGATAGATTGAGGAAGGCTGTAAAGGAAAATTTCCTTGAGCGATTTGAAAATTTTCAAATCAGATTCAGAAAAGCTCAAAAATGATATCTCCAATCGCATTTTTTCTTCTGGACCGATTAAAATATTTCCCTTATACAGCGTATAATGGAAGAAGTAGAAAGAATTGAAATAGGAAATATATGTAAGAAACCAATACCGAATGAAAAAGTGCAAATTTAAATTTTGGCCTCCATATCAAGATAAATCTATTCGAGCGGATTTTACCAAGTATAACGTGAATACAAATCGTTTCAACTAAGCTTGTTACTTACGTAATATACGCTTATTAATTTTATTCCTCAAATCTTGTAACAGTTCGTAACAATCGCCAGGAGGCCTATTTGATTATATTTTATCGGTCACGGTTGTTTCGCCAGACATCACCTGGCTTTTCAGTCTATTTTGTAAAATCAGATTTCGTATAATATTATAATAAATTACGTCAAGCACAATAAAAGGGAGCTAGGCACGTGCCTCGCTCCCCTTGGTTCAGTTGCCATAAAATATTCCCACACCTTCCTTAAATCACAATCTTAAAGCGAGTGTTTGCGTTTCGAGATAAAACCGAATTAACGTTGGAGGTAAATCTTCATATTCCGTGGGAAATATAACGAAAGGCTTTATAATGAAAGTCTCCAAAGTGATAGATGTCTGGAAGTTGTGTGGAAAATGGTATGGAATAATAAATTGTTTTCGTTTGTTCAATAAAACCTTAAAAATCACTTCGGAACACCATGGTATCCTTAGAATCATAAATAAACTGAGTATAACAAAAATTTTATTCTCTAAATATCATAATATAAGTATGTAATTAGGGGAAGAGAACTTAACTTCAAAACAGTCTGAGAGGTATTGAAAAATAACATAATCGTACCTACCTGCTCTTACACATGAAATATTAAGTTTCTATTCAGGCCAGATTATTTGCCATGTAACAAAAAAATATGATCCCATACGTATCGGTCCCTGTTGTTATCATCTTTACTCATGGATGCGAATATTGATTTACCTAGAGAAGCAGATTGTCAATCCCAAACTTATGTGTGTAGCTTATTGGATGCCCAGGCAATATTTTTTTTACTATTTATTGTGTTGACTAAAGAAACCACAAATGCTGACTACATGAATATTTCAAAATTTGGTATTCACAATTGAATATAACACTTTCGATGTACGTCTAGAGAATGTAGTATAATATAATTCAGTTCACACTATGACCCTTTTTAGGCCTACATTATACAGGATGTCCCAGGTTTTGGCAGCAGAACTTCAACAGTCGATAGAAAATTTGAAAAAATTCATCATTTTGGCTATAATTCCTCGACTACAACATAAAAGTTGATTTTTCTCGAAAACTGTCACTTTTAGAGCTTATCCAGGAGTATCTTTTTTGTGTACAAAACATTAGCGGTTTAAATGGTTGTCTCAAAACCGTACTTTTTCCAGTGGCGTAGAAGTTGGGGAGAAAAACACCAACTACCCCTTCAAAATCTTCACCAATTATGACTAAAAAAATAATTTTTATCACACAGAACATAGCTTACTATGAATAGAAAATGCTTGCGAATGCTGTTTTATGTACGATAAACGGTTCCGGAGATATTCGCAAAAAACGAAATTCTTTTTCCAACACCGTATCTCAAAAACTAAGCGTCTGTGCATATATGTTAATAGGAATTTTTTTCTCAAAATCAAATTTTCTATCGACTGTTGAAATTCTGCAATTAAACCCTGGGAGACCCTGTGTATCACTAGCTTGTGGCTGCACCCATAGGAAAATCTAACACCAAAAGAAGCAGACACTGAAGTCGGCATCGCCGCTGCGATATCATTACAAGGAATTTTAAGGAATAAATGCATATTGTGAATGAATAAAAATAGGTGAAGCCATGGAAAGACATTAAATTATACTCTACGTCATGTGGAAGTATATTAGAATTAATAGGGATATCTTCTATGATATGTGGTGATATGTTAGGGACTTACACGGTCTTATAATACAGGTTTGGAAACTCGAGGCTGTTTCCTATGTGAGAAGTGAGTCCGCTACGCGTCATCTGTTGCGTAGTACCAAAAGGGTGGCGCATGAGTCAATGGATGTTTTCTGGCACGTATACGACCGTGTTTGAACGATATGGCGCCTAATCCTGACATCCTGACAACATACTTCGATCCATGTGCCAGCTGGTGGCTGAGCGAGGGACTACGAGTTAGGCGACATGTAAGAGACTCATGTCAAACATAGAGTTTCCAGACCTGTATATACGACCGTGGGGACTTCCAATAAATCAGTTGACTGTCCAGTAAACGTCACCTGTTTTCTTATGGGATTATCTGTGGTTTGTGAGTTCGTCATAGATAGTCTGAACTGTTTCTATTCTGTCTATCCATCGATCTATGGAGTCATGTAAGCCTTGAGTGATTAAATGGCTTGTCAAAAACGTCAAAATATATCGATTTCCTTTTGCCAACCTGAATGTCGAAAAATCTGTTCTTAGCGGGTGTCTTCGTCGTATAAGGAGGATCTATTTTGGTTCTCTCTAGTATTCTGTTAGTAGGTTATGTACACCTTCTATAGAAGCATCGTTCAGTAACATTGCAAACTTTCTCGTTCCATGAGAGAGCTGTCCAGAATTATTAGTTTGTAGTGTTACTGATCTGAATGACGATTCTGAACCGACCTTTATCACTGTCAACAGGCAAGAGGTTTTAGATCTTACTCTCTGTAGCCGCAACACGAGAGCTGAGCTGCAGGAGTGGAGAGTTTCTGAGGAGCCCTCATTCTCGGATCATAGACTCATCAGAGTCGTGTTAGCAGACGTTGCAGTGACAGCCCAATGGAGAGGAGCCCTTGGAATACGAACTGAGAAGGGTACGTGCGAGACCTTTAAGCCCAGCTTGAGGGGTTTAAGGACAATTACGGCAGGACTGATGCTCTGGAGGTTCCAGAGAGCACTATCAGAAATGGGTTGCCGTCTATGAGAGAAATTGTCTCCTCAAAGCGAAAGGTTCACTCGGCTGCTGGCTCTATAGAGCAGCAGCTGAAGTGGAAAGGGATCTTCCTTTGTACCTTCTTGGACATAAAGGGGGCCTTTAACATGACCTCTAGGAGCTCTATTGAACAAGCGGCGGTAGATTATGTGGATGACATCTCCATACTCTCCAGAGGAGCCTACGAGGGTACTTTGCAGGAACTTGTTCAACAGGCCTTGATAATTTAAATCTGGTGTAGAGAGAACAAACTCTCCATTCAGCCAGAGAAATCTAGCATTATCATCTTCTTCTGAAGAAACTGGTAATCGGCGACAGGTCAGTTGACTTGCTTGGGGGAGTATTTGGGAGTCTCCCTGGACAAAAAAGTACTCTGGCAGAGGCAACTGTAGACTAAATGCTATGATAGACTTTCGGCAGTGTAAGAGAGCAATTGGCATGAAGTGGTGTTTGAGACCTAAGTAGGTGATATGAATTTACTCAGCTATTAGTATCTCAAAACTCAGTCATGCAGTTTCCGTATGATGATAAGAACCGAACTGGTTATAGCCCAGAAACTTCTGGATGGAATAAAGGCACCTTTACTCAGAGGCAATACATCCACGAAGAAGAGTACGCTGACTGCAACATTTCGCAATGATGGCGATTTACAGGCTTAGCTGCAATGGTTCCCTGGAAAGATGGAGTGTAGATCAATCCCGTTCATTCAGGGGGCAGCCTAGAAAACTGCAACCAGAACCGTAGGACAGAATCAAAGCCCTGTGGTTCGCGGAGCATGATTTCAGGGTCGTCATTCCGTCGAGCCAATGAGAAACTGGCTGCACGCCAAAGCACGGCACAATTTGGTATACAGATGGGTCTAGAAGAAACACAAGAGACGGAGCAGGCTTTGAGATGCTTGCCAACTAGAGATGTGCGAAGAAGCGACTATGGTAAGATAAATGAGATCTGTCAAATGGCACTCAATGCACTCAAAAGCTCGACCGTGTCCTCTAGGTTTGTCAGGGACACCAAGGATATCCTTAGCAGGCTAGTCGGTGAAAACAAGCTCAACCTGACCTGGATCCCGGGTCCCTCAGATTGGAAATAGAATGAGAGAGCAGGCAAACCGGTCAGAGAAGGGGCCAGGATATGCAGATTTCATGGAACCATCTGAGAGATGAACATGCCTTAGCATGGAGAAACATTGACGGCTGCCGACTTGGTCCGGGGATCATCAAGGCCGATGGTGTAAAGGATCTAAGCGTCAAACAGATCTAAGGATTCTATCGAGCAGCAATTTTTTCAAATACCCCCAGAAAAACGTAGGGGGGATAGTGTACAAGGGTCTTTGGCTGAGTTCACTAAACTTTTTATTAAGCCCGTTACCACCTCAACCAACACTGATCGATCTAGACTAGATAAATCTCATCATTTTTATCTGGCAAGAGCAAACAATAAATAGAGAATATTGATAAATGGGTGATGAGGACTACTTATGATTGTCGCAGCATTGAAGTATTTCAAATTGGTAAAATCTCATGATAGGTTTTGTTTGTTTTCATTTTATTTGTATTTTTTTCAGGCATTTCAATATATAGTCCAGTAAAAAACGTACTCAACTTCTGATTTGCCAGTTGTAGGTAGCGTATTTAGAGTATATACATTATTTAGACCAATAAATACACTTTAAACACATTGGAAAGCTGAGAACAATAGAAAAGAAACAAATTTAAACTGCAAAAATGTTGGTTTTACACTTTGAAAATAAAACTTGTAAGAATGAAACAACGACAAAACACTTAATCTGGATTCAAACCCTATTCATCTATTATTTTTAAGAGGAATATATTGTAAAAAAAATATTGTTGATAATTAATTAGTCAATAAAGTTAATTAGTTCCAGTAGTAATTGAACACTCATCATACAAATGTTAATTATGATGAATTTACTGAAAGTCTCAAAACAAAAATGGAGTTGTATCTTTATATTGACTATGGAATTTAGTGACAAGTGTCGAGAATACATTAGAACAGATATATAAGATTGTTCACAAATCAAAAATGCATCACTAAATGTTCAATATGAAATACTAATATTGATAAGTCAATTTCTGGGGCAAACCGGCGTTCGAACCTAATGATTTGAATCAGAGATATTATGAGGGAACTAGCCGTGATATTTCTCAATCATATCAATTACTCGATTATTCATGGACGCGTATATTCGTTGTACAGGGTATATCATGTAGGGAATCATTGGAATAGAGTCCACTTACCAAGCTAAGAATAACAGTGAATTTTATACATTATTGCATGAAAAAATAGATACGTAAATCCCTTCACGATATACTAGCAAGGAAATGTGCGTAATAAATAAATTCTAAGAATTTATTTGCATTCTAAAAATCTCGAAAACACTATATATCATCAACAGAATTGCGGCCCACCGGTTCTTCCGGGCGTTAAGAAGACTGCTCAACAATAGATGGTAGTTATACTTGAACCCCTATTCAAAAGGTAGAATAAGATTGGTTACAAAAGCTCTCCGGCATGCGAATCCCAGTTTATTTTCAAAAGCACAGCTGTTCAGGAAATATTATTCAGTTTACCTTTTCTTACAAAATATCGCAGATGCATCGCCTTAGGCTATGTGAACTCACCTAACTGTATCTACCTCCAATGTCCCTTGACAATTCAGGCTTGTACTTGTATGAATCAAATTCGGGTACTTTAATTATACAGCTTGCTTCATCAAAAGGGCGTATTTAATTATACACAAAAATGTTCCTCTAAAGAAAAAGTAGGTTCGTTTTTAAGTCTTTCCACACCTTAAGCTATTTCTACTGATTGGGAATATCTTTAATTAAGTATACAAACTAAGGGAATGACATCGCGGCTGCGCAGCCGATGCTTTCTTTTACGATTATTAGCTGTTTATGCGGGCTAGCACGCGGACAACAGCTAGTTCGTGAAAAATTTAATCTAAAATATTATAGTTTACGTCATGACATTGGAAGTTCATTTGAACTGACATTGGTCAGATGAACTGCGTATGGAATCAATAAATAATTATACTCATAATAAACTATAGAAGGGTTCACACTGTGGATACACTATAAAAATATACAAAAAAACAATCACCCTTATCCACCAAAAATACAATTAAAGTAGTGGAGACCTTTCAGCTACCAAGTATTCATCCTCAGAGTAAACTAAATTATCATTATTAGAAGTCAGTATGCTTGTTTGAGGTTAATAATGCAAACAAGAGGTTACCCTCAGCGGGAAATGAATCGGAATTTAATAAATCACTTTTCGTTCATACATTCCCATCCCTTCTAGATGACCTACATATTTGTACGTACTGTATTCAGAAGTGATAAATTTTCTTGAAGGATGGTGTGACCTGTATTTAAAATATGTTTGGCTGATTTTTCACCATTATTTTTTTTTATATGGGCAAAATGTACTTCACACCGAGTTAGAATATTCCTTCTTGTTTGACC
The DNA here is from genome assembly GCA_958510875.1 of Endomychus coccineus. NCBI lineage: Eukaryota > Metazoa > Arthropoda > Insecta > Coleoptera > Endomychidae > Endomychus > Endomychus coccineus. The sequence continues at coordinate 48,985,663 of OY294067.1, forward strand.
TACATAGCACTTTGAATACGACTCACAAGCGATTTGTTAGTCCCGGATTTGTCGAAAACGGAAACTTCATCAGAGGTGTTGCCTAAACACGTTTGTTCTGCTTGTACCTACATCTATAAACGGGTTGTAATGCAAATTTAGAAAAATATGGAATTTATTAATTACTGAAAGATAAGTGAAACTTTCAAATCTTATTTGAACTATTGAAAGATAGTGGCTCTAATTTGGTTAATTGGTTTCTTTTCAATTTCCTTTTTTGCTTAGAAAATGAATCAGTCATCAAAAATTTGTCGTCTTCATTGTCAAACACTATTAGTTGAAGTTTCTCAACTTCATTGTTATAATTTTGCTGGCTCAAAGGGACGTTTAATAAACTATGAACAAGAACAAATTTTTCTTGAAGGTTTGGAAACTATAGGCATAGAGAAAGACCTCACTATATAAAGAGTTTCACAAATCGCCCACCCTTCTACGAAGTTCTAGAGAGGTCAATGAACTCGTAAGTATGACATCATCAATCGGATGAATAGCTCTTCAGGATACGTCTAATCTTTGCTTCATAGATTTCGAGGAGCTGCTGGGATGTAAAGTAGCTCTTGACATGGAATAGAAAACTAAGTTTTTGTGAAACGGTTTTCGCAATGGACCTCACATGATCATTCCATGAGAGGGTGTTGTTGGTGGTGATCCCGAGTATGGATATGGCAGAATTCATAAGAATAGTTGAACCTGACATCATCATATTAGGGATTGAGGAATTCGCTTTCTTAGAGAAGACGCAAACTTGAGTTTTGGTTGCACCCACTAGGTATCAGATCTTCATTTCATAATATTTGTCAGATCTCCATTTATTGCATCAACCTGTCTGTATAGGGGTGCAGATCTGCAAAGCTGTGGACGAGAAAGATAGTCACTTCTAGCAGATCGTTTATGTGGGGCAGAAGCATAGCTTGCTGGCAAGACAAATCCCTGTGAAACACCAGAACTCCTATTTGTTTGAGAGGGTTTCCTGTATATGTTGAATTCCAAGTGACACGATCTCTTATAATTCTAATATCAAAGAAAGGAAGCTACTTATCTGTTTCTACTTTGACAGTGAATTTCAGTAAATCGAATTGGCTATTAAGAGTGTTCACAAAGCTATATAAATCAAAATCTTCACTTAAATCGGATAAATATCACCGACATATCTATACCAAACTATTGGAAACTGATTCAATTTTTATTTTAAGGAGTTTCCGACTTCGACAAGTCCGGGATTTACAAAATCGATTGTTGGTCCTGTTCAAACCTCTATATGGGTCAAATTTGAAGGAGTATCCTAACTCGGTATAAAGAACATTTTGGCCAGGTAAAGAAAAATAGGTAGTGGTGAAAAAGCTGCTTTAGTAGAACATATTTTAAATACACATCATACCATTTCCCAAGAACGTCTATCACTTTTGAGAACTAAAACACTACGGACAAACGTCTATGTAATTTAAAAGAACTGGAAACGAAAAAGCAATTTACTGAATTCCGTTTCATCTCCAGCTGAGGGTAACCCATTTTTTTACATTATTATCCTCTAATAGTATATAAACAGACACATTTTGATTTATAATTTAGTTTACTCTGATGATGGTTACTTGGTAGCTGAAAGTTCCTCAGTACTTTAACAGTATTTTCATGGAACAAGGGTGTTTGTTCCTTATTTATAGTGAAACATACCTACCTATAATTATAACAGTATAAAAGGGTCGAGATGATATGTTGTATTTTTCACATTTTTCCTATCTTGCAAAAGCATTTTATGAATATCGTTTTAGAATTTTTTATTCCTCCTTCAGTTTCATCACGAAACTGTTCACATTTAATCCATTCAAAGGATCATATAATACTAGTTGAAATAAAAGAATTATCATTTGGAAAGATTGCTTACATAGAGGATACTGTTCATCAAAGTTTTCATGTAATTTAGATGAGTGTTTGGTGATTGTGATTTCTATGGTATCTCTCTGATAATATTTCCTATGCCTCACAGACTACATTATTTTAATCAGATATAGAGGCTACGTTCATCGAATCAGAAATAACAATGATGAAATATATACTGTTGAGTTTCCTAAAACTGATAAAGAGAGAATGAATTTGCCTATTCTGAATAGTCGTTCCTATTTGGAGACGTGAATCTAAATAAATGAGGAAATAACACATTCCATTCTAATGTTCAATATGACGAGGGAGAATAAAAACCAGGCGCTGAAAGGAAGAGGTAAATAAAAAAGGCATCGAATGATGCATAAGCGGAAATAGGACACACTTAAAATATCAATGGCAATGACCTTATGGCGCCAACATGACAGAATACAAAAATTTATTTTGCTAGTCGATTCCAACTCATAATGTTTTGAACAAGCAGCTTTATGGAATTTGCCGTCCGTCTTCAATCAACCGTGAACCAGCTTGATAAAATAAAACAATAGGAGATTTACTTCCTTACCGCATGTTGTATTTGAATGTATCAGCTATTTTATTTGCTTTGTTGTTCATTTCTGTCTACTACATCAAAGAATTTGATTCGTTTCGATCCTCCCAATAAATGAAAATCTGCACTAGAAAGTGGGCTCAGAGGCGTAGCGAGGATATATCGCGTCAGGGGCGGGGAGAGTTCCAGTAAATATTTGAGTACCAAAAAGAAGTCACACATCAACATTGTTGAATACAACTATACACATAACACAAACGTATCAGATTTTCTCAAAAGTTAGAAATTTGAATACATACCAGATCTCACTTAACTTCGGAGTTTTTCGCCTTCATAATATTTGCGCCCGGGGCGGGTGCCCTTCACTATACCTCTGAATGGGCTCGAACCCCGTCTATGGTTCAATTTTACATTTATAAATCTTAACAATACTATTATTAAATTTTAGTTGTTGTCTGCGGACTACCTCAAGTATCAAGACTAAAATGCATAAATTTAATCAGCCACTAAATACTTTTTGATAATTATATGAAGAATCAACTGTGCAAATGATTATATTTGTTTATTAAATTAATGAAAATTTATTTGAGCTTAAATGCATGTTTAAAATTAGTAAAACCCGTTAAAGAAGTGGAAAGACATCAAATTATATTCTCTGTCATGTCAAGTTTATTTGAATGGAAAGGGGTTTAGTTTAGTTCATTTTCTTGCTCAGATACAATATAAATACAGCAAATATATGTAAGAATACCTCAAAGAGGTGTAGAGCACGTCAAGTTAAAATTTCATATACATAATATGATTTACAATACATTTGTCATCGTAAATAAGAATAACAGTGGATAAACAGATTAAAATGTGTTTAGGTTCAGTACATTAAAATCGAAACGATACATCAGATATGACTAAAGTAACTTAGAATACGTAGAAATAGAAATCGCTCAAATATCTTCGTCCGTAAAATATTCATTCAGTGAGTAGTAGGCTCGTTTTACAAGTAGAGATTTCAAACTGTTCTTGAGATGATTTAATGGTAATTTTTTCAATGATTGGGAAATTTTATTATAAATTTTTATTATGCTTTATTGTAAATTTTTCTGGAGATATGTATAATTAAGTTTATTGCAGATCTAGTTATTTTTTGTTCTTGTATTATGAACATCATTGTTCACCTGTTCCTGAAATAGATGCTGGTTTTGATGATTGAAGATAACTGCTCCATAAATGTATAGACCTGACAAAGTAAGTATATTATTTCCTATAAATATTTCGTTGCAACTTGTTCTTTGAGACAAGTTGAAGATGCCTCTATGACATCTTTTTTGAGTGCGAAACACTCGCTCTACATCACTATAATTACCCCAAAAAATTAACCCATATCTCAGTGTTGAGTGCACAAACGCATGATAAGCAGTTAACGCTGCCTCAGTGTTCACTAAGACTGAATTTCTTTTTTGGGCAAAACAATATCATGATAGCGTTCTCACTACTTTATTCACTTGTTCATACCAATCTAATCGTGAATCAATAATTATACCTAAAAAAGTGGTATAGTTCACACACGCCAATTCAGTAACGGTATCAGTCGAAGTGCTTTTAATGGTAGATGTATATCCAAATTTGAGGACCTGAGTTTTATCTTTATTCATTCTCAAGTTATTTTTGTGAAACCAGTCTTCAGCAGTATCAATAATTTGGAGTACATTCCTTTCTAAAATAGCATCTTCTGTTGATACCGTTATTGAGTTGTCATCAGCAAACTGTTCTAGGTATTCTTTCAGTGATATAGGTAGGTCATTTGTATAAAATATGGAGAGAAGTGGACCCAATATGGAGCCTTGAGCCTCATGACTAGATTAAATTAAATACCATTCCTCTGAAACCTAGCATTTCCAGTTTGATTGATAGAATGTTATGATCTACACTATCACTATCGAATGCCTTGCTTAAGTCGAGGCATATTAGTGTCAATATTTAGTGAATTGATTATGTAGCACAAAGTTTCAAATATTGCTCCTATTGTAGATTTACCTTTCCTAAATCCATGTTGGGTTTCAGATAGTATCTCAAATCGTTCCAAAAGTATGATCAGTCCATTATATATAATTCTTTCGAATATTTTACTCAGATTCGGAAGCAATGCGATTGGTCTATAGTTTGAAATAGTGTCCAGAGAACCTTTTTTATGAATTGGAAGTATCTGGGCAATTTTCAGTTTGTCCGGAAATAAGCCCTCACTTAAGCAACTGAATGGAAATGCGATTTCTTTTGCCACATACTTCAATAATTTTATTGGAACCCTATCATGACATAGTGCATTAGTATTTTTTAGACTAATTATCATACATTCAACTTCTTCTGACCAAGTAGGTATAAGGTAGATATTATTTTCAACTTGTAGAAGATTAGTGTTGTCTTTATTGGTTGAATCAGGACATTGATGAATGAAGTAACCGTTTATTTTATTCAATGTTACAATATCTGAATCATGATCTTGTTTCAGATTTTTGAAAATATCTGTTGGCTTGAAGTGTTTGTCCATTGCGGAATTTACAACATTCCATATAGCTTTGGGTTTATTCACCAAATTTAATATGTAATTGTTTAGTTTGTGTTTCTTTGTGGCTCGTACAACTGATTTCAAATGTTTACTTAGCTTGCTATATTCGGCATTTTTTTTTATTATACAGATCCCGCTTTTGCATACTTAGGTTTCTTATCTCGTTAGTGACCCACGAGGTTTTGTTTTTTGTATCAACTAATTTGGTGGAAAAGATTTCATCTGACAAGTTTGCCAAGGTCTCAACAGTATCATTATAGCTGATATTAGGATCAGTCTGAGTATATTAGTTTAGAGTGGTCTGTCACGGACATTATGAGGCTCTTATGTATCAGCTGTCTGTCATGTAAGCTTTGCAAAGTAAAATACAAACACATTTTGTATTAGCTTCAATGGCTGTGAAAGAAGGTGAGCTCATGAGAAGAGCGAAACAGCTGTTTGGGACTAATAGACATGTTGGTACTATTCAAGTTGGAGAACCAAACCTTTGTCTACATAAGCTTTGTTTTGTTAAGAGGTTACGTGTAGTCATAGACAGTCTAAGCTGTGATGACAATCTATTCATATATGGTGCTGTTGGTCATGTAAACTTTACGTGATTGTGGGATCTGTTAAAAATTTGAGCACATATCGATTTTCTTTTAACACGTGACTTCGCAGTACAAGGTACTTACCTGCCAAATTTCATGTCAGTCACATCCTTATTGTTTCCGAGATTTCGTGATGAATGAGTGAATGAGTTAGTGGTATTTCTCTCATATACAAAAGCAAGCTTGAAGATTTTTGCGAAGCGAACTTGGAAAAAGTTGATTTCGCGTCTTGATTGAACATTAGTTCTTGCGTAGAAAAAACATTACGCAAATCAAAGCATCGCTTGTTAAACATTATGAGAACTCTTCACCATCGGTTAGACCGGTTCACAAGTGGGTTACTGATTTTCGTTGTGGTAGTATGACCACAAAAGACGCCTAACGTTCTAGTCGTCCAATTGAGGTTACAACGTCAGAAATCGTCGATAAAATCCATGGTATGATATTGGACGATCGGCGAGTTGAAGAGCACGAGACTGCTGAGGCTATAGGCATCTCAACCGAATGAACACAGAACATTTTACATACATTTTTGAATACGATGAAGTTATCTGCCAGATGGGTGCCTTAGTTGTTCTCTGTTGACAACAAGCGCGACCGTGTGGCAACTTCGAAGGAGTCTTTTTTTTGGTGGTATTCAAGCGCGATAAGAGGGACTATTTGTGCCGTTTCGTAATCGAAAGCGGCCGTATTTGGCAAAAAAAATAGTGCTCTTCTACCAGGACAACGCATTGGCGCACAGGTCCGCAGTCGCAATGGCAAAATTGCGCTACGAATTGGTTGGTCATCCACCATATTCTCCAGATTTGGCCCCCCGAGATTTTTATCTGTTTCCAAACTTGAAGAAATGACTCGGCGGAAAAAGATTTGGCCCCAACGATGAGGTTATCGCTGTAACGAACGCCCATTTTGAAGGGTTGCCGAAATCGTATTATTTGGAAGGAATCGAAAAATTAGAAAATCGTTGGATGAAGTGTATCGGTCTGCAAGGAGATTATGTTGAGGAATAAAATAAGTTTTGACCAAATATATGATTTCTTGTTTAATTTTTCAGGAACTTTTCACCTTGCCCTCGTAATATATTCTAGCTGTTTGCACGCCGGAAACACGTGCATTCAAACAACTAACAGTCGCAGAAGCAGGTAAGGCGTTTGCATCAAATGATAAGAAATGGCTGAAAGCGTGATAATATGTCAAATTATACTCTATGTCATATAAAAGTTTATTTTAATGGACAGGGACATCTATGTTATGGAATGGTCTGTCCCGGATATCATCTGTGTGGTCTGTCATAGACAGTCTCAACTGTACTGATGATTAATCGTGCTATGGAGCTGCCTGTAATTCAAAATTTGCGTGATACATGACTTCTCAACAATATCAAAATATATCGATTCCTTCTTACCTCCTTTGAGATTGAATTTCGCAAAATAGCAAAAACCAGCGGATCATTAGTATTTCTCTTTCATATACAGCGCGTCCAAGAACAGGATGTCTATCATGGGGAAATCGCAAAGGGTAATAGATACAGTGTTGGTTAAATGAGGAAAGGTTGCGTAACTGAAAGGTTATTCATATGGATGTATAAAATTACCGATATCTTGAATAGTAGACTTCCGCGGATAGCCAATCTTGAAAAATCTTTGCTTCCGGATGGATTCCGTGACGCAATAGCACGACTTGGTGCCGACGTTTCGCCAACCATTGAAGATACCACCTGTAATGTTTGGCGTGACGTCGGCATCAAGTCGTGCTATTGTGACGCGGAATCCTTCCGGAAGCCAAGATTTTTCAAAAGTACTAATACAAGAATCAAGAAATTCAGTTTTTCCAAAATTACTTGGAAATTAAAAATGATTCAACCAAAACTATATCTATTAACGTTTCCGGTATCCTCGTGATAGACATCCTTCTCTTGGACATATATAGATATATTATAGGGATAGATTATCTTCATAATTGAAAATATGTTATCTATATCTTTAATATACATGAAATTATGGCATAGAGCCTTTAAATTTGCTTGTACTTACTCAGAACATGGGAGATCCCATATTGTCCTCATTTAAACGATACAGTGACAGCGGTTCTATCATGGTTAGCTATCTGAACTATAAAATCAGAAAATGTGAGTTCGAACCCCATTTTTGACTAAAGTTTTGAGATTTCAAAATCCCATATAAAGTCACTTTTATGATTCAGGAGGAATGATCAAACTAGATATCAAAAAAATGGAATTTACTGAAAAAAAAGTCCTTCATTACCTACAAAATACTCCAATATTTTGCGGAATTAGAATTTGAAGACTATCTTTGTAAACATATTTTCCCTGCATTTGATTATCTGAAAATGATGAGATTATACATACATTACTATCGGAAATTAAACTTCAATGATGAAGAATACCTAAAGATACTCGGACACGAATAGCACATTAATTATTTCAATTTTAAGTTAAAATGATCCAAATCTCTCATTTCTGTGATCTTGGATGTTTTTATAGAACACAGGGGTGAGATTTCGATAATCATGACAGATGACATTCGCAGAATGAAATGAATAAAAACTGAAAGCCATCCATGGAGTGGCTTAGTTGGAGGAGAAACTGGGCACTGGGTTGACGATATGTCAACCGTACTTTGGAGAGAAAAACTGATTTTCTCAATGTTTTGCCATTGCATCCAAATCCATTATTAACTTTGATATTATTACTATTTTAAATTTCTAGCAGATATTATAAAATACCCAAATTTTTGCAAAATGTGCTTCCAGAATCTAAGGTTTCAGCAAAACTAGATGCATATAATGTATTTATTAGTGAAATCCAACTTCTAATAGTTATTTTATTTGAGTAAATTCCTTTTGATATGATAGTTTGAGTCTTTTTCGATATAGAAGAATATCAATAAACAGAAATGTGTTTCGTCACTTTTGACAGTAGATTCACACAACCATCATGTGAGAATGTGCGAGATTGAATTCCCAGTTGCTTCTGTTTTATTTACCCCCATTTAACGCAAATACACGAAAACAAACTGACTTACATTTTTGTTCAAAATTCATCCTAGATCGTAGCTTTCTTCTATGAAGGAACTCATTGTGATCCATTTTCAGTAAGCGTGACTTATATTACGTGGGGAAACACAATACGCTTTCTGAATGAAGGAAATTAACTCTTCATCAATGAATCTTATTCGTTTAGACGTTCCTACTGGGCACGAGTTCACAAGCCCAGACATCAAAGATATCCCGGATGATAAGCAATTTTGTTCAGAACTGTAAAAGAACATTTTGTTTCCATTTGCTGTTTCACCAGATTTCAAGAAATTGAGCACAACTTGGCAACCCTGCGCATATTGTATCGTCAGCATGATTTCACTTCCATTATTTATGCCCCTATGATTCTCCTTTTCGGATTGGCAATAATAATAAATGCCGTTCCAAAATAAATGTCTGAACATACGATGAAAATTATTGTTCTCTTGAGACAGACATTAAAACGTTTGTTTCAAATATACAGCACATCCATGCAATTAATTTTCCATTAAGTTATTCTATTTGTGTATAGTATATACAAGGGTAAGGTGAAAAGTCCCTAAAAAATGAAACAGATGGCTTCATAATCGAAAATTCCATGTTACATTTGTGATGTATTATCTTTAACTAGAACGCATAAAAAATTTCAGACTTATACGTCATTCAGTTCTGTTTTGACACCCATCGAAAGCAAACAACCTTGAAAATTTTTGTAAACATGAGTGGAAAAAACTTTAAGCAAGCCAAAGAATCGCTTGTGGGAACACCTCACCATCGATTGGAACGATTCACAAATGGTTTACTGATTTTCGTTGTGGTACCACAAAGGACGTCAAACGTTCTGATCCTCCAATCGATGTTACGACACCAACAATCGTCGATAAAATCCATGGTATAATATTGGACGATCGGCGAGTTAAAGTGGACCAGATTGCTGAAGCTATAGACATCTCAACCGAACCGGTACATTTGCATAAATTGTTGAATATGAGAAAGCTATCTGCCAGTTGGGTGCCACATTTGCTCTCTGTTGACAACAAGCGCGGCGGTGTGATAACTTCAAAGGAGTGTTTGGCGATGTTCAAGCCCGATAAGAAGGACTTTTTGCGCCATTTCGTAAACGTGGACGGAAAATGGATCCATCACAACACACCAAAGATCAAAGATGACTTATGTTTCGATAGACTAATGACTGGTGAAGTATTGCTATTATAAAGAGGGCTATCCGGTGTAAGGGAGGAGGGAGTGAGAATGGTTAAATAAAAGAGAGATAGAATACAAATACATTTTTATTATTGTAATAATATATTTCACTAGATATATAATATACCTATAATGTATATTTACCGGTGTATGATAAAATAAAATAAGTAATATAATGGTATAGCAACATTTAATATATGTATTTAGTATGTAGAAAGATAATATTAAGTAGAGAATATATATTTCCCAAAAACGTGTACTCGTACAAAATACCGACTGCATAACATAGAGAGTATGCTACGGATAATTATCAATATTTATTAAAATATATATGGGGAGATTAACATGTTTAGGAAATGTTCGTACATTCACTTTAATTCTTATTGACATCCTCACAAATAACAATCAATATAACGTCGCATAATGTTCCCCAACCTGCATAAAGCTCGAACAGCCTGGCGGCTAGTGATGCTGCAAAATACATATTTATAGTCAAAGGAAATCGAGTAGGCAGATTTAAAGAAAGCCAATTTCTGGATCTCCAAATGAATCATGGTAATATACCCGTATTTTATCCATTTGGAAACAATCTGTTGTTCTACATAATTAAATATTTTTCTCTGTTAAATTATAAATAACATAAAATTCATTATATCATTAGTCAGTTCGCGATATGAGCATAGCAAAATAATCGGTTGTCAAAAATAGGTATTTCGGAATCTGTTCATGTTGATTTACACATTTCGCAAACTAAGCAGTCCGTAGCTGCTCAAAAACTGAATTTCAATATATTTTGGCAGATAATCATTTTCAGTTTTTCATTTCACCGACTAGGCATTTCAGAAATGAGCTACATATTCCCGATACGTTGCATCATCTACGTTTGCCACAAACACGCAAATAACCTACTAATCTATTATTCCCAAAAATATATAAAAACTCAACAAACTAACTTGCGAAAAATGTATTAGCTGACCTGCAATAACGTTGCCACTTTGAGTACAGAACCAAAATTATAAACGGAATGATCATTTGCTGAAATATCTGTTGGCTTGGCATTTGGGCGGAAGCAAATAAATCTGTTCGCAGAATTCGTTATTTGCCTCACCCAAATACATATTTATTTTTGGCAGCCGATTATAAGACTTTGCTCATATAGCGGACTGAGTATTTATTTCGAAAAATGGGCAAATTGGGCATATGAGTCTAGCAAATACAAAGATACAAAGGAAACTGTAAATCAATTGTCGTAATATAATATTCTAAGGACATTTATGAAGAACTTATATTTTCCATAATGGAAGATTAATATCGTGGTATTTTCCAATTGTGAACAAATTTATTCCTATTTCTATAAAAACGTCTTCAGTTATCAGGGGCTAAGATATTTATTTGAAGCGTAATAGCCCAAGCAGGTTGAAAGTTGATCCAATGCTGTTTTGGAAGAAACAGCAGAAAGATTTTGAGTATAAAGCATTAAAAATGGCCATTAGTCTAATACATATTCATATAAATTCATGACTGAGATACTAGTGTGGTCCCTAGTGAGAAAGCGAGAAAGTGCTCTCTTCCTCTTTTCCCCATAATTTCCTATCAGAATTTGATAAAATTCAGTACAACAACATAATAAATTAACCGGGGTTGTTCAGAGCTCTCTGTAAGAAAGCCATAATGGAGACATCTGATAGCGAAATGGTACCAGGAAGAAGGAGTGGGCGGATGCCAGGTTGTTTGGGCGTATCAAGCTTGGGTATCCCCAGGCAGATCTAGAGGCTATCCTGATAGGCTGCAAAACATCTAGATAAAAAGAAGCAGCAGATAATCATCTAGTCGGATGAAGCAGGTCCACCTTACCGGTTCTCACAACTTCAAAAATCACATGCTGGGTTCTAACCTGAGGTGGAACTGCTTTGGAGCATTAATCTTGGACCCAGTGACCATGAAGGACTGGTTTTTGGAAAAGGGTTTAACTGGAAACGCCGTTACAGTCTCGCCACCCGGTGGGACCTGAAGCCCTCTTGGTGGTGCCCTTATTGAAACCGGATCGTACACATAATATTGATCATAATAATAATTATTCTATACTGAGAACGCGCTATTAAGATTAGCGTTGTGATCTTACAATTAGAATTCACAACAATAAACGTAAGATTATTGAATACGTATGAAGAAATTGAAAATTTTGCAATGCTTTAGTTAATATATTATGATATTATATGTTTATTTTGTGCCCTGACTTAGATACCTGAAGACCCTTTCATATGGTTTGGTGAATTGATGAATTTCAAAATTGATAATGAGATGTTGAACTTCAAGTTATTATTATGGTCCTGTTTTCGTCTAACTTTTATGAAATATTGAGCTTATTAAACTATGATTTGGCTTTCAGACCAGTCACCAATGACTAGTTCGATGTATTGGGAACCCTGTGACATTTTACAATTCATAGAAATACATTACACACCATGAACACATATAAAATATTTCACATCGAGAACACGTTCAGTGGAACTCTGAATATTGTTCAAAAATAAGTTATATCGAATAAAAAATATTCCCTGCAAAAATATTATATTTATTAGTATACTTTAAGCAAAATTCCCTTATGAAAATGTAAAGGCCATACACATGTCCAGTAATTCAGATTAGAAACAAGGAATTACAATAAATTATAATGGTATATATGTTTCACGACATACTAATCTGAAATACGTCAGACTTAATCATAGTTTTTAATTTTCTTGTTTCAGATTAAGATTATCTTGACGCACTTTTTAAAATAATGTTATAATATGAAAATACTATTTCCACAATGCTATTGGGTACTATAATAAATATTGGTGTGATTTACATGGTGCGCATTATCTTGAGAGGGTACAACCTATTTGAATACTCTTACACTCGATTTTAATATAAAATTTCTTGCAAAACTACGTATGTATTAAACCCTGACAATTTGTCACATACTATTATTACTATTTATTGAAGCATAAACCAAAATACATCTAAATGACATAGTACCAACAATTACTTTAAATTATATTGGGTAAATTGTAATTTCATTTACACTGCAAAATAAATATTCCCGTTTCTTCTCTAACATAAAATAAAATTTCAAGAATGTTGTACTTTTCATATGGGCAGTGTTCAATGATTAGTGCAACATACGTCATTTTATGAATATGGTCAACCAAGATACGAATATTAAAAATATAATAGATGTTGGTTGACATATCCATAAAATTGAAGCTTCGGATGAATACAGATCAGAAGGTTTATTCGAATGAGCTGTGGTCAAAGTGCAGAAAAAAAGTTTTGCTGTTGTTGTTGTTATTGATAATCAAATAATCATTATTATTCAATATTTACTGTTTCCCGAATTCACTCAATATAATAGGAGCCGATGTATTTTTTTGTCATAGAATAGGACTTAACGTAGATTTGAAAATCAGTGCTACTGAAGTCTTTGTAGCCGTTCTTTCGTTATCTCATTGCTCAATTGGCAAACAATTTTGGTAGAACCATTGCTAGGTTACTTTTAAACGAATTTGCTTATTGAATGTGCTCTTTCTCTCTCGTAGAGATTTCATCATTGTTGAGACCTAAGAAAAGTGTAGTGGTTCCACCTAATTGATACCTATGCGGAAAATTCGTACCAATTAGGGAGAAACTCTCATATACTCTAATTCCCTCATATAAGTGATTCCAATTTCAATTGAATAAGATATTGTTTGTTGAGGTAACCTTTAATATGTAACGAGAATTAGTCGAATTATTTTCCACAAATCTGAATCCATCTATTATGATAAAGAGAGAGACGAAAAAAAGGAAAAGATACAAACTTCTCCAGCTATGATATAAAATTCAATTTTTCCTATGTCTACCTTCCTTTACCATTTCACATTGGTCAGATTCAGTGACTTGATTAGATTTTTGTCCAAAGAATTTCCTCCAACCAGTATTTTGATTTCAGTTTTACGATATTGTGATCAAACTACCCAACTATACAACGTCTATCACCTGTTGCAGCAAATTATTCCAGCTATCACTATATTTCCATCTGAGATGGTATTAATTTCACAAACGCATCAGGTTGATTCGTTATAGAAACATCTGACAATTTGTTGAGTAGTTGTGTATTCGGGCAATTTATGTTGGGAACATGTCGTTTAGTATTAATACTATTTGAGGATAAAAGTAAGAATAAAGTTTAAATATAAATTGGTCACCGAGAAATTCTTCTAGGATTACTTTGCTATGCAGTATAACTTTATTGATATTTGAAAGGAAAAGTAACTTAGGTTATGTACGAAAACTTAACAATACATTTATTGCTTTGAATATAGAATAAAGTTATATCTGCATGACAAACGTATAGTAACTTTACACTTTGGCACCAGAATTACAATAATAATATAAAACGATTTTAGAATCCGTATTATCTGTCCATGTTTATTTTACTGATCCCCAATATATGGTTGCGCAGTAGCGTAGCGTGCTATAGGTTCCAGAAGGGTATTCCTTGAACATAATGAGAAGAAAATATTATCTGTCCTTGATATGACCAAAAAAGTTTTTCCATTGTCTCTGAAACATAATCTGAATGGCAGCTGATAATTGAATATTTATTATGTTCAAATTGATTATTGATGTGAGAGATTGAATAACTGCAGATGCGTTTCGGTGTTATCTTTCGTAGTAGTGTAAGACAGAGCGCCCACCTGAGAGACAAAAACAAGACAGATGGAAATAAATCGCTCGTGTCAAAACGAGTAGACAGAGATCAGACAAGATTTGTGTTCAGAACGTCATTTATTGGTGAAAAAGGCTGTATCCCTTATCGTATTAGCTAACCGAAGATCTGAACTTGGGATGCTCTTTTGAAATTCAAGGTCATCTATTAGTGAAAAAACGTCTTTCGAGTCATCCAATAAAATGAATGGAACTTCCGTCATTACTTCAAAAGTACTTCAAAAGTAACTTCTATTGTGTCGGTATTTCTACAGGGTGCACCCAATATCTTCTATTCTTGGTATTGATATTAGCAAGCGCATGTTAATCTTCCGGCGATGACCTTACGACGATTACTGCTGGGGATAATAAAAATGTGACTTTCAGTTTGATATGCGGTCAAAGGTTTCGCTCACTTGATGCTACATATTATATCGATCAATCAAAGTTTATTTGGACAACGAAATTTTATATTCCAAATTTCATTTTCAATTTTTCGCTTCAGTTTTAGAAGGTCCGATGTAGTTTCAATAGAACCTTCCAGTTCATCCATCTAGAATATTAGGAGAATATTTGAAATATCTCATATTTTCCTGCTTGCCCTCCCGATTGCAGCTTGCGATAACAAACTTTCTAATAGGCTTTTTGTTATTCTCTTACTTTGCAACAAAATCTCATGATTTATAGCTTGTTATTATAGTGCATGTTTTTTCATAACCATTCCATGAAGGTTTACAAAGAATAAAATACAATTCTTCCAAAGTAGCAAGTTTCCATCTCAGTTTTCCATGTCAACCGATTGTACTTAATTCAGGAATAAATTGATTTTTGGTTTTGGAGCATCTATAAAAATAGGATGGAAGGGTATATACTGAATGATAACTCTGCTAAAATATACAAAATAATAATAGTACACTGGAATTGTCATTTTTTGTGTAAAAAATTTGAGCAGCATACAGACCTGGTTTTTCAAGGGTTCGACTTTTACAACCGGCAGATGATACTTAAGATACTTCTTTTGGTGGCGTTTTTGTTCGTTTTTTGCAATTTCCAAAAAAACTGCATTCTATGGTCAAAATACAAGAATCGACTTTTGAAGATCGAACATTTCCACATCTTTTTTGTCCTATAATTTATTTTCCTGTGATGCGCCATTTCGCCACTAGGGCCCGTCGTAAAAAAATGTATATATATTGTACTGTTCCGGTGATTTTTTGCATTTTACGTGAAAAATATGAATTATTGTGAAAATTATCAGGAGAGCAAAGTTGTAGAGCGGAAAATTTCCTATTGTTATGTACTTTTTTGAAATCACGTATATTCACCGCTAGAACGCACCATAGTAGGTGCGCGGCTAAAGATAATCAGCTTTTTAAGTGATTTTTCACATTAAATCTAATTTTTGTGAAAATTATCAAGAGAACAAAGTTGTAGAACGGAAATTTTCATATTTTTGCCTTGCAAAAGTTTTTCTGAAACTGCGTATTTTCTTGGCTAGACCACGCCATAGAAACGTATATATCTTGAAAATCACCCCTTCGTTCGTCTGCGGGTTGTGAAATTAGTGTCTTAGAAGTCGAAAGCTTCCCAAAAAAACATGTCTGTATGCAGCTCAGAATTTTAATGTTTCAGGCGATTTTTATTTCTCATTCCGGTGGACTATAAGGGCAATCATTCATCCAATGATTTCAAAATTGATATTAATTGGGATGACTCAATTTTTTATTATTTTTCGAGAGGATATTAAACCATTTCTCGAAGAAGGTACAGTAGATACCAATATCATAAAAATTGTTTGATACAATTAATTTCCCTAATTAAAGATACGATTTCACCAAATTTTTAATAGCGTCTTGCAGCAAAATAAATACGGCGAGACAAATCCTCGTTACGAGAACACAAAATCCTTCTATCCCATCTGAAAAAATTGAATGTTGAAAAAAAACTAGTCCCCACAGAATAGCTACGCAAATAGTTTATTGTTATTTTAATGCAAATGTGCGGCTGCTAAGAAAGAAAATGTATTCATTCTTATTTTGGTAAAAAGCAACGATGATAATACAATGTACATAAAGCATTTGGCTATTTTATGATTAATAATATATCTCATAGTATATATATTAATATATCGTGATAGAAACTGTATCTAAATATTTTCTATGATTTATTAACTGGAAAAATATGCACACATCACACGTATTTTTTTATTTTTTCACTTTACAGCTGTTGGCGCACCTCGCTTAAAATATGTCAAACGAAAACTTACTTTTTAGAAGAAAAAATCTTTAATTTTCTATTCCGAAATAACATTTAAGTCAGTCTTACGAATCACAGTGAAGCTTTGATATGATCAAATTATTGTGCTCTGTTATATTAACTCACTTCACCAGGTAGATGACGCTGGTCTGCCAATTGAAAACATACGTTGGCAGGCAGGACTCTGTTTTGGAGGCATCCAGAAATATTGTAAGAGTATGATTACATTTTGATTCCCATAGTGCAATCCAAGATAACCGGTATTGCAGAACTTCCTGTACAGTCTCATAAATCTAATATTTTACGATTGTAATTCTTGAAACTTCGTGACTTACGGATGAATTCCGCGTTACAATAGCACGACTTGATGCCGACGTTTCGCCAACCAATACAGGTGGCATGTTCAGGGCAAACTTGAGGCTTGAACTGATACTGTTCGTGCTATTGTGTCGCGGAATTCATCCGGAAGTCAAGAATTTCTAAGATTAACTAGCCGCGGAAGTTTACTATTCAAGATAGTAATTCGTATTTCATTGATTTATTTTTTTTTTATTATTCTTGAGCAAGTGCATTCCTGACCATAAGAACTCGATATAATAATTCATAGTGGAATGAATATGATTATGTGGGTACAATAAAAAAGATGTCGAAGTTTCCGATTCTTCTTACATGAAATTGTTCAGCTCTTACTTTTTTCATTTTATGTTTTATACAGATTATGTAATAGCATGGTCGTATTTTGTTTAACAGTTTTGATATGATGTGACAGGGGATCTCAGAAATTGAGGAAACTCCGATCTCACAGAATTTCTCATAACTGCATAATCTAATTTAGAGTAACACGAGCGAATCTCTATCTCCATTAGGCCACTATAAATAATAAATAATCACCACTATCCACTAAAAATACTGTTAAAGTACTGAGGACCTTTCGGTTACTAAGGGTGATTATTTTTTATTTATAGTGTTATAGTGTATCCACAGTGTGAACTCTTTTACACTCCTTCATGGCCTCGTACAGGTCTTCCAAAAAACCACGCTTCGTTAGTGTTTAAAAATGTTCGCATTCGAGGGGATATTTCGAGTTGCTTTGAATCTACATCCATCGAATTGAATGTTAAGTACTCATAACAAAATAAGAAGTGACCATGACTTGATGTGTGCTTTTCCTAAAGGATCCAGTTTAAATCATCTCCATTACAGCACAGTAATTCTGAATGGACTGTTTCAATTAGCAACTCCGGATCACATCTGATAGATGAACTAATTTATGTCTTCAAGTTAATATGATAAGGAAGCACAATTCTGGAAGTTTGAAATAGAATTCATTTGTGACGTAAGGTTTATATTACCTTTCAATTAGAAACACGGTTGCTTTTTGATTTAAAGGAAGTTGACAAAATACTGTGGCAATATGTTATCAAGTGTAGCATAAGTAGTGTTGCAGACTCAGCATATCATTGACCTATAGACGGAAGTAGCATGAACTAGATTCATAAGTTATTGTAGTTTACCAATAGTTCTGGATAAAGGTTCGTTGTAACTAGTTCAATTCTTATTACTTATGAACAATATTTCAATATTCCCTTTACTTTGGTACTTTCAGAAAACGATGATGATAATAATGATAGTAATGATGTGAAATACCTACAAAATAGAATAGGAAGTAACATGGACACATCAAATGAAGGTAAGTAAATACTCCGGTGCCAGTTCAAGTTGCTTTGATTATGGAAATAAAAAGAAAAAAACATAAGTTCTAATTATGGTAAGTTTAATGTTGGTGATAGTATAGTTCCAATACTAGTTATCACGCCACCCTCTTGCTGTATGAGTGTATTGTATTTTTTGATTACAAATTTGATTCAAATGTCTAAGTAGCTTAATTATCAAGAATACTAAAAAATTATCGAGTTTGAATTTTCTTTGTTTTAGAATCTATAAATTAATGCCTGTTAAATGATATCATGTCATTTCTCATCTACCCATCGTTGACAAATTTCTAGTCACGAAAACGTCTTAAATTTTTCATATCATCATTTCTCTTTATTTCGCTGCTCATTAGCTCTTTCGAGATTTATATTTAAGACTCTTGATGTGGTCCTTGCTTAGAAAAATAGCAATTCTTCAGTCGATTTGTCTAGTTTTTGTTGTGTCCATGGATTACCAAGACGGATCCATCTTCCACAATCTACAACATCAACTGAAAAATTATCTGAGGATGCAATACTAGAATGAGAAAAACTTTTTGAACTAGATATGGCAAAGTTGTTTATTTCAACACCAATCTATGATATTGAATGGGCAATAAGGGAACGATGAATATGTATATTGAAAATATTTAATGAAATAGGTTGAAGTTATGACAATAATAAAAGTAGCATAACTACTGTTTCATCTTAGATTTGAAAATTCGAGTATTTCCACCTTTGCGTTGAAAGGAATTCCGGTACAGGAACACGCAAAAGACTTAATGAAATTTCAAAACAAGTAAAGAATATAAATTGAACCGACGAACGTATGATTCTGAATGAAATTGTGAATCAAAAGAAATGCTCACAAAGTCAAATTTATATTCTGGGAAGAGAGAACTGTTTGTGCGAGTGATTGAATATACGAGCGAGGACGTGGAGATTAAAAGGGAACTTGAAAATATCGGGGAGAAACATTTCAGCATAATATTATGAAATGTTGATAGAAAAATTGTATGAGCACGCTAATTCAACTCAAATAACCATCATTGCAACTTATAATACAGTAGTTGTAATTATAGTTTCGAGAAATATGAAGAGGGAAGTGAAAAACTGCATGAACCTTAAATATTACGTACGGCAAAATGTAATATTGATATTGTGACTGAGGGTGAGTTACGTACGACATGTGATATTAATATTGTGAATAGTGATGAATTAACTATGGCAAATATGTGATATTGATATTGTGGAAGAAGAATGTAAAATATGTACGGCAGGGTTCTGATATTGATATTCTGAATCAGAATAAGTTAATGTGATATTGTGAATGAGATAAGTATGGCATGAATGTGATATTGATATTGGAAATGATAATGAGTTACGTAAGGCATGACTGTCACATTGATATTGTGAATAAGAATAAATCAAGTAAGGCATGAATGTGATATTGATATTGTGAAAGAGGGTAAGTTACATACGACAGGGATCTGATTTTCATATTGTGAATGTGAATAAGTTACGTATGGCATGAATGTGATATCGATAGTGTCTACTAATGAGATACATACGGTATGAGCATGATATTGTGAAAGAGGGTGAGCAAATACTGATATTGTGAATGAGGATAAGTTACGTATGGCAAGAAAATGATATTAACAATGTGTATAAGGATGAGTTACGCACGGCATGAATGTGACATCGCTATTGTGAATAAGAATGACTTACGTACGGCATGATTGTGGTAATGACATTTGAAAATAAGATTGAATGGCATGAACGTGATGATCATATTGTGAAAGAGGAAGTGGTCTGATATTAATATTGTTATTATGAATAAGTTAGGTATGGCTGGAACGTGTTTTTGAAATTGTGAATAAGGATGAGTTACGTACGGCATGATTGTGATATTGTGAAAGAGGGTGATTCGCGTACGATATGAATGTGTTGTTGATATTGTGAAAGTGGCTGAGCTACATACGGCATGAGTCCAATATTGATATTGTGAATTAGAATAAGTTACGTATGACGAGAATGTGTAATTGATATTGTGAATGAGGATGAGTTACGTACGGCATGATTGTGATTTTGTGAAAGAGGGTGATTTAAGTACGATATGAGTGAGTTGCTGATATTGTGAAAGTGGGTGAGCTACATAAGGCATGAGTCCAATATTGATATTGTGAACGAGGATAAGTTATGTATGGCAAGAATGTGATATTGATATTGTGCATAAGGATGAGTTACGTACGGCATGACTGTGATATTGCTATTGTGAATAAGAATTAATTACATTCAGTACGAGTCTAAATTGATGTTGTTAAAAAGAATAAGCTACGTATGGCTTACATGTGATTTTAATATTGTCAATAAGAATGAGTGATATAGTGAATGAGAATGTGTTACGTACGAGATGAGTGTGATATTGATATTGTGAATAAGAATGAGTTACGTACAGAATAAATGTGATGTTGTGCGAAAGAGGGTGATTTATGTATGATATGGGTGTGTTATTGATATTGTGAAATAGGCTGTGTTAAGTACGGCGGTGAGAATAAGCTATGGAGAATAAAAATGAGTTAAGTACGACATTGATATTGTCAATAAGAATGAGTTACGTACGAAATAAGTGTCATATTGTGTGAAATAGGGTGATAGTTGTAAAAGAAGATAAGTTACGTTCGGCAATGAGAAGAAGTTACAGATGGCATGAATGTAATATTGATATTGTGAACAAAAATGAGTTATGTACGGCATGAGTTGATATCGATATTGTCAATGAGAATGAGTTACGTAGGAGATAAGTGATATTGATATTGTGAATGAGAATTCTCACAGCTTTTGAATTCGATCGATCATTTCAAAATCGAACCCATACAATTCGTTACCAATATTAGTTTGGAACAAGATGTTTATATTTTATTATTTTAGAACAAAATCAATGTACATGTTTGAACACAGTAAGTAATGTAGATGTGAATGCAAATAACGTGGAACTAGGAGTTTGTATCATTGGATTTAAGCGAATTCATTATTTGCCAAACTGACTTCGGATAACGCTGACTGAGGTAATGGGATACGAAATATCTATGAATATGTGTTAATATTACTTATCACCTGGGGGTGGAGTTCATAAAATAGGTTATATTTATTCCTATTCTTGTATGAGCTCCTAGGTTGTTCAGTGTTATTCAACTCTGTGGTGTACTGCAGCTGAAAGGTTACCAAGATCGAACCAAAAATAGGTGATGTGTTCAGTGAAACATGTACGGTGTTCATTTTGGAATAGAATAAAATTGTACTAAAAAATTTACTGAAACTGCTTCCAAAATTCGCAAATCTGGTTGGTGTGAAAATATTAATGATGCAACTTAGGATAATGTTGCTGTAAGATTCAGCTTTCTTTCTAATTAACCATTTTATTATAAATGTTAGAACTGCAGAAGAATTGAGGGCTGTTTTGTTTAGCTTGCACATCTGATGGAGATATTTATGGTTCAAGGTCTCAACTATACTCATTATATTCGCCTTCCCACTAATACGTATTCATCACTTGGTATACATATTCGGATTCAAAATGTAATCAACTCATACATCCTTGGTACGCCGTTTCTTGTTGGAATGTAAGATTGGGAATGGTAACTGAATTAACTCAAAACACTTTATATATACATCAATTCCCTCTAAATAAAATTGTGCCAACTTTTACATCAGTCGATGATGGAATTTTGTAGTCCCTTGACCAACAGCAATAAAGCCAATTTTTTTTGTTTAACTGAAAACTCTTGAAAAAATTACAATCTAACCATAATAGTACGTTGAAACAACTCGCACACATTCAATAATATAGAAATACTTTTAACATTTGCAGCTAAATATATTTTAGTTTTATAATTATTATACTTTATTATAAATGCTGAGCGGGTAACAGCCTGGGTCGTAAGTTACTCCTGCACGGTTGGTTGCTACTCTACATTATATTAAAGTAGATAAATAGATAGCACTTTAAATTCTAGTTACTTCGATACGTTATTGCTTTGAGTTACGATTAGAAGACGAAATTTTGATATCAACATACTTTGATATCATGGGGCTGCGGGTTTCTTCAGAACAATCTCTAACACCATTATACATACCGGTTAAAATTGAGCTTCCTAATGTCTTTTTGGAATTCTGGTATACTAAGTTCCCCATCATTTTGATGTATGCATTGAGTAATAAATCGTCAAACGCAATGGATACAACTCGGATAATTTAGCCATTGTTGTATTGCTTCACTGAAGCAATCGAGAAGATCCTATTACGAACAGTGAACTCTTCCAAATGGTTCGATACAGTTTGAACACTTAGTGAATCACAAAAAAAAACAAAATGACATCAAAAAGCTCATTTGCAAACTATTAACCCTAATATTAATTTTTTTTTCTTTCTTTCTCCAGTATGAATTTAGATTGGACAAATAAAAGTTTCAAAATGACTTCATAATTATTCATGATCAGGACAGCCACTATCAACATCTTTTAGAAATTTCGGCGATCTGATGTTCTTGTGGTCAAGAAGTAGGAGTACTTCAAGGCTGCGTTAGAAGGCATGTTTAGCTTACTTCCTCGTATACGTCGAGAAACAAAACCTATGTTAATCTGAAATAAATTCAAAATCGGACAACATATTCGGCTGTGTTTGTTTCTGTAATGGTATTCAACACAAACTTTATTATGGATGTTAATGAGGCACCAATTTTGCTAATACTTTTTATATTAATAAATCTAATTTTATTCAATTCCTAAATTTAAATACTGCGGTGTTAATCAGAAAAATTATAAATTAATATTTGCAAACTTTTTAAAGTCAAAACTAAATAACGTGAATTCAGTTTTTGAATGGTAACTTTAACCGATGTTGATATATCAAAGTTTGTAGGTACTTTAAATTGCTTATCTACAAGGCATTTTTTGAAAATTTGTATTTCTTTTTTGTATACATTATATTCAATGTAAACGATAATTTAATGGTGGTTATGAAATTCACGAAATTTGGGGAAAAGTAAGTTATAGATATTTGCGATGAAAGTCTGAGTATATTTTAATGAAACATCCAACAGGTTTTTTGCATGTCAGAATGTCGATCTGGCATTCCACGAATTCTTGTAAATTAGTTGTAGTTTAACCCTATTTAGACATGTTATCGCACCGGTAGCCAATGCCAAACGTTTTTCCTTTGGATTCATGGAGAATTTTGCTGAACAATTACTTTTCGTAAATTCATGAAACATGCTTAATGTAGATTTTCTGACAGCTCATATGAAATACGAGTCTTGAAGCTGTTAAAATGTTTCTTCAAATGGAAGAAGCAAGTATAAAACTTGCGAACATTGGATTCTAAGCACTTATTGTGGAGATTCATTTTTGGAGATCGACATGTTATGATTTATGCATCATCAAATGCTGTGACAACTTCATTGCTTGAACTTTTCATGTTTTTAATTAATTAACTCACTTATTCATTCATGTTGGTGGTTCTGTGCTTTTAGGTTCATGATGCAATGCCATAAAACTGAAGCGAAATGCAAATACTTGAAGCTTCCAAATTACAATTTCAGGTTTCGTTTCAATTTTTTTCAAAACCTGATCTTCCTGAATAACGCAGCCTCAAGTTCCATAATTTACTGAACTAAATGTATAATCGACAAAGATGATGTAGCGCAAATCTTAATAACGTCTAAGATACCTTATGTCAAAAGGAATTCGTAGACTCCGCGAACGTTCAAGTTTAATATTTCTGATTCTGATTCTGAATAAAAGTAGTATTATTTTAAATAAATGAGAGAGAATGAAATATAATGTTGTCAGTCCTGGTACAGGGAACGCCAACCCATGAGATCACGTAACAGTTGAACCTGCGACTCTAAGCTTCTGTCTTTTACAGGAGGCTACAAAAAGATATATCTTAATATAAATATTCTTCATTATTACAATATAAATACAGTTTTTTTTCTAAAAACATCTATATGTTATTTCTTACTCTAATTCAAAAATTACTTTTATATATAATTATGAAATATAGATATTATTACTTAAATATCGTAGTTAGGCCTGTATATTAAGTTTTAAAAATATGCTAATATACAGAGTGATTTGCAATTTA
Source organism: Endomychus coccineus (assembly GCA_958510875.1). Taxonomy (NCBI): domain Eukaryota; kingdom Metazoa; phylum Arthropoda; class Insecta; order Coleoptera; family Endomychidae; genus Endomychus; species Endomychus coccineus. The sequence continues at coordinate 49,010,341 of OY294067.1, forward strand.
TGTGTTTCGCAGTCAAATTGTAAATTACAAAACTGCTCAGTAGAGCAGCAGTCTGATGATTATGCAGATATAAATATATCTAACAATAATAATTATTGCAATAACCAAGCCGGTCTATCGGTTCAAAATAAAAACATCAATATGTTGTTCAAAGTTGAACCCTATACAACCCGCTTAGTATCAAGTACACATAAAATACATCAAAATACAGCAATGAAAATGCCAATTAGACTATCTACCTTTTAATTACCAAAATTTCTAAGTATATACGAATAATATGATTCGAAAACCCAAGTCTAATTTCTAATGTTCAGATGATTTTCGGGCGGGAAGACTTTTATTAAAACCATCGGTCGCTGCAGCACCTTAAAAGTCGTGCCCTTGAGAACAGAGTCGCAACATCCAGCACATTTTATTCACATTTCCTAAGTTTATTCCACCTACAAGACACCGTTCTGCATCCCGAAAAGTTTCCGCTCCATTCGTTTTGAGCAGAATACATATACACACTGAATTAATGTCATTTAAAGTCGCTACATCTACACGCTTAATAAAATATCTCCATATGCGATTATAAGATTATTAAAATATAAAACGCGATTTCCCTATATATGTATATATATATAAATATATGTATTAATTGTGCCTTTGAGCTACTCTAAACTCTACAGTACCGACTAGCATGCAAGGGATGATGAACAACACCAAACAAGACAACTCAACATTGATAGATCATGCGGGAACACAACGCAGCGGTGGCGAACGATAATGAATTATAAATAAAAAAAAACAAAATAAAATATAAATCACGAATTTTATTACAATATTTGGTAGCAATCCATTTTTATAAAAAAGTCAATATCTTATTTAATATTTGCTAGTTATCTAAGATTTAGCCAAAGGGCAAAGAGCGGTTTAGTCTTATAGTTTAAAATTTAATTATTATAAATACCACATTTGCACTATGGCTTTCATTAGACGACGACCAAATAAGCAAAAATTTCTTAAGCGTAGGTCAGTCGCATTATAAAAATTCGTACTAATTTATAAATTTCTAAATAGAAAACACACTTATACATTTAATATTCAAAAATCAATAGAAAATTACAAAAAGAAATCACCTCGAGGATTGTTTTTTTTTATAATATTAAAATATCAATATAAATATAATCATTAATCAAAAATCTAATTAAACTATTTCAAACAGTCACTCTGCACACAAAAGTGGACATGTACTTGTACTAACATTTATAATTAAATATCTTCACAAAAATATGTAAAAAAATAAAATAATAATAACTAATAATAATATGGTATTAATAGCTATAAAACAACAACTTATATACAATGTACGTATAAACAAACTAAGTTGGCGGCAGTAACCGCGCACTTCGGCTGCCGGAGACCGACATGCAGATAATATTAATGATAATAATAAAATATATAAAATTTATCTCATAACGATAATTTTAATTCGACACAATAAAAAAATAAATAAAAACAAAATATAGCTTCTTCATCTTCAATATATATAATAATATAATAATATTTTCAAGCAAGGTGGGTCGGTCGGGGGCAGCCGTCGTAGCCGAATAAGACAGTGTAATCGTGCAGGAGGTTGGGAGAAATGCAAATCATAAAGTGGCAATCGTGTCTATCGCGACGTAAGACTCAACTCAATTACGGTTTGGTGACGAGAAAAGACGTTACGACACGTGAATACTGAAGGAACGAGGCACGAGTTTGCAGGCGGGGGCTGCACTATCCTAAGGTGACGTCGATTAGTGAGACATAATGGCGAGGCGACGATGTATCCCACAGCGATCATCATCCACACACGTAAGACAATGAAAACTGTGGAAGAATGACAACTATCAGCAGCGACGTCGGCGACCAACTCATGAACCATCGTTATAGAGTATCATTTCTCACAACTTATAGGCTATAAGAAATATAGATTAATATATATGTATCACATCACATGACATAACAGAATAATAGCAACAATAGCGATCAACTAACAATAAGGGATATGTATGTCGTTATTAGAGATGGTTCCGAATGTGGTGCCGACGTTGCGATGGCAGTTCAGATCACAGCCTAGTGGCCCCCAAGCCCTACCTGCTGCTCATTGCTCTTGCTTGCTCACCGCACTACGCGCATATTCTACCATTCTAACTCTCACTTCCATATTCGTATAAATTTATTTTTTAAGTTTTTGCTATATTTTTATTCATATATTATTTTAACTTTATTATATATACTTAAATAATATTTTGAGAATTGCTGATTCAGACTTTAATAATGTGACAGCTCACATGGCGAAACTTAAAAAAATATATTTTAAAAAACAACGAAACACTTATCAATAGTATAAAAATTCACATTATTATTATTATTACGTTATAGTGTCGCGTCATGATGTCTTTTATAGGATAATCCGTGTGGCGAAAGTTTCATTTCATTATACATATAAAAATACAAATAAAAATAAACCAATATGATTCTAATACTACAAAACGGTGATAGATATATAATAAGAATATAGTTTTAACTGGCATATGATGACTACGTATCGGCAAGGATCGAACTCTTCGTCTAGCACAAAGTAAATACACTAATCCATAAAATATTTAAAACAAATATAAATTCAACATAAAAATAAAACATATCTAGTAATTTAGTATTCGTTGTATATGTAACGTGCGAAATGAAGAGCGCGATCCGTGCCGAAGCTGAACACAGGGCGCGGGGCGCGGACCCGGGGAATGTGGTGGGCGCGGAGAGGATTCGAGCGAGATCTGTCGGCCGACGACGGCTTAAGGGTTGGCTGAGTAGATGCGAATAGCTTGGATGGCCCTCATAGAACATACGGGGCATATAGAATCGCTACCATCGCATACCCTATTCGCGCAATCCATACAGAAAAAATTATGACCACATGGTACAAGAGCGTGTGTCACCTTGCCTTCGGCACATACCAAGCATTTGGCAGAGCTCAATAATGAATCAGAAGGGCTGGTACTGTTGGCAGGTGATGGTCTGGTAGTTACTGGTGCAGTTGGATACGTCCAAATGCTCGAGATTGCTGTGGAGTTGTCAAAACTTGGGGAATCACCCAAACCTTCGTCACGATCGCTGGAACTCCATATTGCTCCTAGATCTCCTCGACCGCCGCTACTTGATGAGCTACTGGAGCAAGATCCTGAACTAGAAAAAGCTCCGGTGCTGCCAGTGGACGATGTCATGGTTGGAAATGTATCTGAGGTAGGTTCAATGTAATTCAAAATGGAACTCAGTCCTGATTTATACAAAGATGAGATTAGATCGTTTTCGTCCATTCCACCAAGATTAGCTAGTCCATTGATGGAAGCACCATTTCCAGTACGCATAGCGATGTGAGCTTCGATTTCTCTTCTTGCAGTTTCGACATTTTCTGGTAAGCCTGTTACTTCGAATACTGGTTCTTTATCACGACTGGGGGTAACTATGTAGGTATGTGTTTGATGTTGAATACGTTTAATTGTAGCTCCCTTGGGGCCAACAACTAACCCCACTACTCTGTAGGGTACACGAACTTGAATTGTGACGTGACCGGGAATGTTGGCCGGTGGTCCTGGAGGGGTACTAGCTCCTGATCCTAAGCCGGCCAAGTTATTCTTTCTGGAAGCTCTGATTTGGGAAAAATGTTCAGCAGCTGATAAAATTTCCCGTTTGGCTTTGGCAACATCTTCCTTCCGACCGGTCACCACAAATACGGGTTCTTCTCCGCGAACAGGAGTCTTGATGTATGTGTTGGTTTTAGCTCGTAGAGCTTTGATCTTGCAACCTGGAACAAAAACAAATCGTTAGTTAATGCGGCATTCGGACGGATACAATCTTCGACAAAAGAGATGAAATCCTCTGCGGTTTTGTTCAAGGTACAGATATAATTAATATGATCGCGGTATCGGCATGTCTGAGAATCAACAACCGTTCAGACAAAGCTAGTGGTGGCGACGCCCTTCAACCTGCCGACAGGTCAGTCGCATTCACCTTGTGCGCGGGCGCTCAACTGCCCAGACTGCGTGCGAAAGTTGCACATGAATGCAATGTGCATTCGCAGAAACTTCAAGCAAGCTCACTTTTTAATTTTATATAGATATAAACCAACAAATTAAACGTATATTAGTAGTTACTGCAAATGCACTGAGCTAGTCCCAATCGTCTTTTATGAATTTAATTTTCCAGTACTTAAATAGACAACTAATGTATTATTTCTCTATAAATTATTTAATTTAATTTGGTACTCAACATTACGTGAGAATATCAATACACAATCAGCTTAGCGGTTTTATTATAGAATTTATTATAAATAACTGACACAATTTGATGTCGATTTTGAAGATTCGTTCTATCGTTCCCAACAGGTGGCAGAGCAAATACTTAAATCACTGATCATGACTCTCTTTTTCACTATGAATCATTGAAAGATAGGCTACAATGTACCAATTAAACGGACATTTTTGTCGTAATTGTTTATACAAATTTACAATCAACAACAGGAAAGTCAATTGCGGTGAAAACACTTGAATCAACATACATGCAACGAGAATTCGAACCGTTACGCTAAACTGTTACTTCCCACAATGGATCTGAATTAATTACAAACCATTTATTGGAATATCTAATACAAAATCATATTGATTCGATGCATCAACATTTGTATTTTGTTAATCAACACGCATAGTATGGTAATTTTGAACAATAAATAACAATTAGAACTTTGGATGATTTTGGTGCTTACTTATTGAAAATCCATATCTATATTTTAATAAAAAATACACTTGCAATAAATTTCCACAAACGTTTTTATTAAACAAAACGTGACATGTTTCATCACACGGTGGCTTTATCAAACAAAGGTCCTACAAAATGGTTTATTCCTTAAATATTTTAAACTTATTAATTTCAATTTTCTCGTAGTTGTTTAATAATTTACTTTTAGCTGACTTATGGAGAATATCAAATTCATCTTTGAAATGATGATCAGTTTCTTTAATATGGTTTACTTTTGAATCACCTTCGTTCGAATTAAAATGTTTGTTAATTCTAGTTTGAAAGATCTTGCTGTCTGGCCTATATAGAATTTATCACAATATTCACACTCTACCTTGTATACTCCTGATTCTTGATCTTTTTTATTCTATCTTTGTTGTTTTTAATATATTTGCCTACCATATTATTTGTTCTAAAAGATGTGGTAACATTGTGTTTTTCAAGTAAATTGCATATATTATCAGAAAGTTTACCTACAAACATTATTAATCTATAATTATGAGTCTTAACTGTACTGGGGTAAACTAACTTCATTGCTTCATTATAAGCTTTTTCTCAAGTAAATCAATCACAATCTTTTCGTTCTATCCGTTATTAGTTGCTATCTGTTTTATAATTGAAAATTTCTAATGACACTTTAATTCTGACATGGGGATAGTAACAAGTCTATGTATCATGCTTTGAAGAGCAGCCAGTTTATGTTGTATAGGGTGGTTTGAATTTTTATGGATAATAATGTCCGTATGTGAAGGCTTCTGATATATTAAAAAGGAATATTTTCTATTTAATTTAGTTATGGTTACGTTCAAAAACTTAATACATAGTTTGATTGACTTCTACTTCAACCGTGAATTTAATTCTGGGGTATAGATTATTTGAATGTTGAAAGAATCTAATTGTCGTTTCATTGAAGCATGTTAATATATCGTCAACATACCGATGCCAATTCATTCGCAAATATTTCGGCCAGATGAAGCCTTAATGAGTTTCCCATTGCTAATCCTTTTTGAGTAGTATACACATTGTTATTGTTTGAAAATAATTCTGAGAAAGAGATAATTCGAGATTGCGTAATATTTCTTGTATTATAACGTTTGTATGGTTTTTTCCAAGATACTTTGGATTATTAGTAATGTTTCCCACGGAGGTATACTAGGAAAGAGGTTAGTCACATCAAACGATATAAATTTACTGTTGGGTTAGAATTTTTTATGCTTATCCTACTTTACACGTACCTCTCATCCCCTTCTTCTTAATCTTGATTTTAATATTTAAGGAATAAGCCACCGTTTGTAAAACCATTGTTTGTTAAAGCCAAGTATTTTTTATTAAAGCTATAACCATACGGAGTTAATACGCAAGTATTTTAAGTGCAGAAAATTAGTCTAGTCATCCATGTTATTATTTTGCTATTCCATAACTTTGAATTAAACTTGAAATAATTGCACTAGCAGCCAGCGTCAACGTTATAAGGACGGTTGACAAATAAAGGAATGTTATATTTCCGTATCTGGTAAAATCACATTTCAAAGGTGACAGGTGGCGCTGACTGCCACATAGCTCTACCTGTATGATAATTTGCAATTATGCTTGACAGGAATGTCAAAATGGTACAAGTTTCAAACGAAACGCTATACATTAACGTATATTATACAGACGCCTATGAATTGGGATGTGGAAAAAGTTGCCTACATGAATAGGTGGTCACGCTATCTAGTTGCAGTGTCGTTCTAATGCAAAATATATGTAGTGACCATTTGTTTCTCAAAGCTGCAGACATCTGAGATCAACAATTAAGAGACATAATTATATCATATTGATTTTCCTCTATACTTCAATGTAATGGTTACTAAATATAGATAGATAGATTAATATTAATATTGTAATGTTTAATTCTCACAATTCATTTTTTTGTAGATTCGTACTACAACAGTTGAAATTCAGGAAATTCCTAAACTTCAACTGTTGATCAAGTATTATATAAATCAAATATGAAATTTTACATACAAACTTCAACTATCTGGCAATGAAGATCTGAAGAAGATTATAAAAAATTTTATATATTGAATCCATGCTTTATATATACCTGAGGAAGAGGTATAATAATTGACCTCGAAGCCTGGTAGTACAAATCTACAAAAAAAGGATTGTGAGAATTAAACAATATTAATATCAATTATGAACTCACACTTGGATGAAACCAATTTTTTTATAGATAGATTCGTTTGAAGGAACATTAGAAAATTAAAAAACAATAGAATTTCATATGACTAAATCAGTTTTTTTTGAACTGTACTCAACTCATTGTTAAGGGATAAATCATGTGTGTAAGTAACAGGGAGAGTGAAAATTTAACATTAGGTGAGGTAAACATTGACTTGAAAAATATAATTTAAATATAATTATAAATTTAAATAAAATAACTAGTAAAAGTTCGAATTTCTCTAGCTTAATGAATAAATTGAACTAAAGTTTCGCTAACACAGTAGCTTCTTCATACAAATATCACAAAGTGTAATATTGTAATTGTAATATTTGTTTGAAGAAGCGTTAGCGAAAGTATAATCACATTAATTTATTAAACTAGTGAAAATCGAACTCGAAGTTTAGAATGGATTTTCATTACGTAATGGCTGATTATATTCAGTTATTATAAATAGCCTGGTATGGTAAGTAATTAAAAGTAGTTGTTGGAAACATAGCATATAACAGAGTTGATAATATAACCACCTGGTAGTGCAAGTATATATAGAGGATATATTATAAAAAATTAAATGATTTCGGAATTTTGTGTCTAGTTCCATTCAATATCCAGTTTTTTACTAATAGATTTTGATTCTTTAATCGTAGGTGGAAATAACATGTATAATTTTAGTGTTATATATGTAATATTTAAGACATACCACTATCACTATTTCATTTATCTAGTTGTGTATGAACGATTTATCCATTGTGGATATATTTATTCCGAAATATAATGCAATATAATGGTGAAATTTCCATAAATTTAAACTCTTTCAACTACTGGATATATGGATATCTGAAATTCCTGTTGCAAATGAATGCTATGAAACATTTTTCGTTACACTAAGTTCAGTGTGATGGGTATCGTTTTTATAACCCAACGGCAGAACTGAATAAACTTTGTGCTAAGGCATAATAAAGAGTTTTTACATATTCCAATCTCATACGAAAATTGAGTATGAGTTAAAACCTATAATTCTTATAATAATATTTCGATTTAAATTTGATTTTGTATCTAAATTTATATAGGAAACGTCTCTTTTAAACTATAAGAGAGTTCACGAATATGCTATGACACTATAAATATGGAACAATCACCCTTATCCACTATAAATACTGTTAAAGTACTGAGAATCTTTCAACTATCAAACGGCCATCATCAGAGTAACTTAGAGTTAACTAGCATGATGGCTACTTGCTAGCTGGAAGGTTCGCAGTAACAGTAGTTTCATTGGATAAGGGTGATTGTTTATTATTTATAGTGTTAAATATCTCTTTGTAAATTTCTATGTTCGCTTATGATTTGAGTAACGCTGATCCCATTTTCATATTATTTATTTTCAGATATAGTTACATTATTATGCGATTGAGTGTTTGAGTTTGATTTGAAAAGATTTCATTGCTCTCAAGTAATAACAACATTCTACGGCACACGTATCACGAAAACAAGTACTTTTGGATACGAAGTTGGTACACAACTTGGAAATATTCAAATTGGGAAGATTTTTGAAGTGAAGGGGTCATGCGGGACTCGGGTCAGGCGTCAGGCAGTCTCTCTATACGCTTACACACGTATGCATATCTGAGTTGGTGTTAGTGAGCCTGCCTGTGTGAGCCAGTGCTCTCGACTACGGTGTACAGGACAGGTATACGTATACACTGCGTATACACACTATACACTGTATACAGCTACAACAGCACGCATATACTCGAACTTATTCATTTACTCAATCCTGCAGACGAAAGTTATATTTTTATGCTAACTGAAAAAATGGACTTCTTTTTGCAATACAACTAATACTTTAATCATTACAGAGTAAAAAGTAATAATTAAATTATGTGTGATCGGTAATAGTAGCCTGTTTTTATATATGAGCACACCGGATTCCACAGTATGTTTTATGCTTGGATCTAATCCGGTAATTTAAGTATCGTCGAAGTTACCGATAATGACGACGCAAATTAAGAAAATGCTGTTTAACATTATTTTCATTTACATCGATGTAAATATATCAATATAAAATGTGTTTCGAAAATAAAATAATGTGTATTTATTATAATGACTATCGGGTTACATTCATACTCTTTACAGGGATTATACCGCCCATTATACGTTTTTCATTATTAAATATAAAAATGTATATAATTGTTGATTGAAATGCTGACATTTGTGAAAACTAAAGAAAAACTAATTATATTAATTTTCATTTAAAAATATTAAAATTGTAATTTCCGATGCTACAATAATTCAAAGTTAACAGATAACATAAAATAAATTGGTTACTTCATAATGTCAGTTTTCACTTCTGTCAGCAGTGCTCGGTGACTGCCCGTTTTTTTTAATGAAAAACGATAAACAAAATGAATAGAATCTTATAGTTCATGTGGGAGAACAGGGGCATAGGTTAATAATAATTATCACAACAACATTTTGTAACAATATCAAAACATTTTTGCGGATTAATGATTTTGTTGTTTGTTTTGATTTTTAACATGATAGTGTGACAAAATAAATGCACATACTTGATCTGTTGTCTTGACCCATTACAAGTTTTATTATTTAGATCGAACTAGTTCACAGTGCGAACAGTATATAATTTGATTTATTTTAAGGTCAACATTACCGTTTAATTAAAAGGAATAAATCAGATTTGCAAATAACGCTATTGAATTAATAAAATGAAACGAGCTCGATATGTATTTTATTTGTGCAGAAAGTTGTATTGGTCTTATAAATAACAAACGGCGGCGGGTGCGTTGGCCAGGTATAAGAACATAACCTTGGATTGCAAGAATGGAATAGCATCAGTCCAGGTAAGGTCGGGATTTATTATGGACCACTCTTCATGCCTTGGGACTGTTGGACGACCAGTTTCATTGTAGGAATACCTTTCTCCTTCAAGATCTTAATTGTAGCATTGAAACAATACCTTGTTCGCTCCTAATATTATATCGATCACAACATTAAATCGAAATGAACTCATGTAAATAATGCATGAATTAAATCGTACTTTATGATTTTGTACATCAGAAATATTCGCATTTCCGATGTTAGAAGAAATATTACTATTGTCTACTATAGATAATCTCATGCATGGATGCTACGCATTCCATATCAAGTCCAACAAGATAAATTCCCAACCAACTGAATTTTAATAGTTGGGGAGATAAAAGTGTTATAAAGTGTATGTAGAAATAGAAATTACCATAACTTGTGTGTAAATTCGAAGGTGTACCGAAAAGTTAATTAGTTTTGTTTAGCTAATGTCAAAAATTCATTTAAAATGGTAATAAACAAATGTATAGGTACTAGTCTGCGGTCGTAACACGTTTTTCGGACATATTGACCTTTCTAATTTCGGTTGTTATATGAGGTACGTTTTGTCACATCAGCTGAGGCTTTTACACAATACGGAGAATGGCGAAAAATAGTTTTCACCAGAATGTGGAATATGAACTCAAATACTTTCATCATTAGAGTATAGCTCATGCCACTTAAGAACATTTACTTAAAAACTATTTATTTTCATCGTATATTCGTAAAAATTTATGACGAATTTGATGAAATAAATGTGAATTATTATAAATGTTAATATTTTTGTTTAAAACTGATAAGTATAATATAGAAGTGTTCTCAATAGAATAGCAGTCGTTTTAGTCGAGAAACTGAAAACAGACTTTCATTAACTATTATAAATCAATCTATAAAATGATTCGATATGACTAATTATAAACATCGACACGATAGACGTAACGTAAACAAATATTAACGTGAATTTCGCTCCCACATATATCAGGATATCATACACATCCTGTGCAGTTGCTGCCGCCAATTAGCCATATGTAAGTCCCTATAAACATAACGAATAATTCTTATACTTCCCTATTCAAACTGCTACTTACTAGTATGTTTAAAATAATAATTACATGCACAAACAAGACAAATTGCTTCCTACTGAACTGAATATGAATAATTTGTTAATGCGGATCACAATCAATAGAATTCGGATTAGTCTTTGATGATTAATGTCATCATTAATCTTGAATAATTATGTGAAATAGTGTATAACGAATTAATTGATTTATTCATTTAATCGAAGTAACAATAATGGTTAATATGAAAACTTACTTTTTTTGTTGTTGTTTGTAATTTTGTTTAGTTTTAGTAAGTGAATAAAATTTGATTTTTGTATATGTGAATCAATTCAAAAAGTCGGACTGTTATTACTATTTTCTCGAACACAGTAGCTTCTTCAAATAAATATTACAAAGTACAATAACTATAGTCAGATTTATTATTTAAAAACATTTTTCGTTTCTTCAAATTTACTTTAAAATGTGTACAGTTTAAGTCGACATGTTACTTACTGACACACACAACACAACTCATTGAACAAACAAACTTGGATAAAGTTTCTGTAATATTCTGAAATAACTTATTTGATTTTCTTGTAAATTAAAAAATACTACATAATTGTTGGAATAAGTAGATTTCTTTATTATTCAATTTGACATCAGATATTGCGTCATTTACCATTTATCAGACAACAAAACACAACTAGAGTGCAATTGAGTTTAAATTTTTTTCCAAACGCGAACTGTACAGATACATTTAGGCACTAATATATTGACGGTTTCGCCGATACATCGGAACAATATATAATATATTAATTATATCGTTGCCATCCCTAATTGTAATACTGTACCAAATGTTATCTGCATTTTCAATATTGTTTCTTTTAGTAATTGGTTTCTCTTAGTAAGAAGTGAATATTTTTGGAAACAAATCAATTGACCGGCATAAAAAACGAACGAAACCGTACTCGACGTTTCGCGATCAATCAGATGCGTCACCCTGAGGACAGGTTGGAATTGAAGGTAAGACAAAGTACCAAATATATTGACTATCATGTTTACAATAGAGTTCATTTCACAAGATGGTGCAACCTGCACTCGATTTTTTATTCCGCAATCATTGAAATGAAAAACGGTTTAAATATATTAAATGTGTATTACTACTTGCAATTCACTTCCGAGTTCGTAGATATCTTGAAAAGTGGTTGACACAAACAGTAGATAAAAATTGTTTACCTAAGAATAGATAATATTTGTACAAGATTTATTACTGATTATCTTACATATGACATTAAACCAACCTATATTTTAACAATTACGCCTCAAGTAAAATTCTAACGATTTGACTAATGTACCGTTGTATTCTAAAATCTGAATAGCATCGCACAATTATTCTCAAGATATGGGCTAATGTGCGAATTTGTGCTCTAACTTGTAATTTATCTTAATTAAAACAACTAGTTCCGATTCGTTGAATATACCGCGCTTATTATTCTAATCCATCAGAAGTTATTTACAGCCAGAACTACAGCCGTGGAGTTTACAGCGAGCTTTTAAACTTTGAGGTCTTTAAGGGAACTCCGCTAAATAGTAAAATTATGCTAGTACTTGATGTAATAACCATGGACCTATTATCCTAAGGAGACAGAATTGTTTACATTTAAACACGATCAGACGTTGCCAAAATTTCGGGCCACTCAGACCGCTGCATATTACCAGTATGGCCGTATGGAATGTGCCGTTGCCAGATTAGTTGTTCTGTTGCCGGATTGAGATTTGTAATTATTATAAAAACGTCCATAGCATTATTTATTGGTTATATTAGAAGCAATACTGAAAATCTCTGAAAAATATTCCATAATTTATGGTAAACCTGCAATATACAATCGAATTATAGAATATTTAAATTTTTAAATATAGAACTATTCCATTCCATTGCATCATTTGTTCAGAAAGCGACAACGCCGCGCACCTTTTATCAATGGCGACTTTATTCTGTACTACGCAATTTGACAGCTTCCGTATTTCTCGTAGCTATTTCGAAGCGGTGTTGCCTTACAAGTGGTACCAAGTTTTCAATCATAGTTAGTTATGCGTTGCCAATAAGGAGTAATTATGACTCGACGACAAAGAGGTCCGTTGGTTAGTCATTGCGACAAGTCAAATGGAGTTTTATGAATGAGATGTTTCGTCTCCTTAGGATAAAAGGTCTATGGTAATAACAAACAAATATGAAAATGCTGACATTATTCCTCTCAAACATGGTTTTTATTTGTGCCACAAATATCAAATAAAACATTTATACATTGCCCATGTTGTATTTCGACTACATGAGAGGAAAACTTATAACGTTCGGAGAACATCGATAGAATTGTGGGAGGAATCGATATTTTTCAAGAAATACTTCACCATGCAAAGAGTTACACAACTTCGCCGTTCAGTCTGGTAAGAAGAAGTATGGCAGGTCTCAAGCTAGACAGTGAAGAGGTGACCAGCCTGAGTTCGTCTAGTCTATTGAAAAGGGAGAGATCGCCCACCTTTATAAATGAGGTAAATGAATCCAAAAGTGTGATGTGACATCACCTTACAGTCAAGTCGAACAGCTCTCATGAGAAAATGAGGGAAGCTTGAATTTGAGGTGTTAACGTTGCGCGCGTGAGACGTTTCCCAAAAAGGCGTTGATGCCAGACCAGTGGCGGTTTTACTGTAGGTGCATTTGTGCAGTGCACTCCCTTAAATGTTAGGTTAACTATATAGATAATAACCTAATAATCGAAACTAATAAGAATAATTCATTTATTATGTTAAATCTTGGAACTTAGCATATAAAATTATTGGTATTGAATCTGCAACCTGCGTTCCTGCAACCCAAAATACATAGGTAAGTAAATAATAACGCCGGCACAATTGTAGCTAGTTCAATTTTCGAATAGCAGCCAGCAGTGATCCAGCTAATCATGCGTTAGAAAGAGATTACTTGGACACATGAAACAGGAGATACGTGTACGTACATTATGAGATTCGAGTGCGTTGCTCAAAACACACTGACTCAGTTTGTTTGACTGTTTTGTTCAGCGCTCACGCATTGTTCATATTTTACCTGGGCGAATATAAAGCGATAGCAATGGAGGCATATTCGGTAGAATATATTAAAGAAAACACAAAACATTTCCAAACTCGTGTAGAAATAATTGCTTTTTGGACAAAGTTGAACGGTTACAATATTTCGAAATAGACGTTTGTTTCAGCGATGACCTCATCGTTGAAGCCAAATCTCTTTCCGCCGCACTATTTCTTCAAATTTGGAAATATATAAAAATAGCAGGGGGCCAGATCATCATCTGGTAAATATGGTGGATGACCAACCAATTCGTAGCGCTATTCATTAAACTTTGCCATTACGACTGCGGAACTGTGCGCCGGAGCGCTGTCCTGGTGGTACAGCACTTTTTTCTTTGCCAAATGCGGCCGCTTTCGCTTCAAATCGGCGTCGAATCGATCCAACAGCTCTGCATAATATACTACGCAGGTGATCGTTTTGCCCTTTTCAACGTAATCGATATGGATGATACCGCGTACATCCTGACAAACTGTCTCCATGAATTTGTTTGTCGATAAACCCACTTCGGCTTTTTCGGCTTCAACTCGCCAGGATAGTCACTGTTTCGACTGTTCTTTGGTCTCTGGTGTGTTGTGATGGATTCATGTTTCGTCCACGGTTACGAAACGGCGCAGAAAGTTCTTCTTATTGCGCTTGAACATCGCCAAGTATTTCTTTGAAGTTGTCACACGGTCGCGCTTTGTCATATTCAAAAATTTATGCAAAATGTTCCATACCCATTTGGTTGATGTGCCCCTAAGCTCTATCACCTTGTGCACTTTAACTCGCCGATCGTCCATACCATAACATGAATTTTATAGACGATTTCTGGCGTTATAGCCACAACGAAAATCAGTAAGCCACTTGTGAATCGTTCCAATCGAGAGTTCCCATAATCTTTAACAAGCGATGCTTTTATTTGCCTAATGTTTTTTCCACGTGAGAAATAATATTTAATCAAGACGCGAAATTCACTTTTTTCATATTTGCAAAAATCTTCAAGGCTGCTTGCTTCCGATGGGTGTCAAAACAAAACTGAATGACATATCAGTCTGAAATTTTTAATCCGTCCTAGTTAAAGATGATACATCACAAATATCACATGAGATTTTCGATTGTGACGCCATCTGTTTTATTTTCCAGGCACTTTTCACCGTGCCCTCGTTATTCCTACAACTCGTTCATTAAGGTAGTTCCTCCGCGACAGTCCAGACAAAAAGTTTCAACTCATCACTCACGTTATACATATCTGCGGTACTACGCATTGTACAACATATTTTTTAACTTCACTGTACTTCTTACATTACTATATTCCCTATACATATACACACATACTATGAAATATTATTTAGTATGAAAATGTGGCAGCGTCGCGTATTTACTTTCCTTATTCATCTTATACAGCCCAGTATTACTTATAGTATTAACGCGCAGTAAAAATAAACACGATCCTACATTTTACCCTTTACAACGTTGCCGCATCGTTTCCATGCGATTATTCTTATATCCCCTCCACAGAAAATAATCGTCGAAATAAGTTATTTATTTATTTTTTTATCAAAACTATGTGGTAACTGGTAAATAATTTTAATTTTTTATTTATTTATTCTACATATATCATTCTAAAAAACATTAGTTTTTTATCGGGATCTTGAAAGTCGTTCTATAATAAAAAAAAATGATCATTTTCCACACAAATGTCATTTTTAATTACAAGTATCTCATGTCCGATGAGGTCTATCGTCTTCTAATTTTAACAATGTGTGTATTATGTACTCAAAACTTATATTCCAAGTTTCGAGGATTTCTTAAAACATTGCTTTCATAACCGTACTACCTTAAGGAATAAGCACAGTGAACGTGGAGGTTACAAAAAGTTTTCAACTTCCGCCGTTCAGCTTATTGAAAATTTAGAAATTTAATCAATTAGCTCATAATATTTAGAATATTGATGAATACATGATACTCTTGAAACCAATTTTACATGTGTAACCATGGCAACCCTGATTTCCCGGATCATTCAAAAACATATTTGAAGATTTTAAGAACCGAGTTCGAGGATAGGACGTGATCTTATTAGAAGTTAATTACACTGCAACGTATACCGTACTGAGAAAATATCAAATGAGGATATTTTATTAAGTAATTGGATTATTATCATGCGGCAATAAACAAAAAAACATAGGAAAGTCTGCATTCACTTGAGTCAACATATTTTAGGTAATTGAGTATTTATACATCCTTACAGTAGGTAAAATATAATTAGAGTGCAATTCAAGTCAGTCGCTAACTCCTGAGGCTGGCAGCCAATGACACAAGTTGCGTGAAGAATGCAACTATCTGTGCTTAATATAGTCTCTGACCTCCGCGTCGACTGTCTGCCAGTCGACTCGAGGAAATTCTCACTAGGAGCTACTAACTTATTATGAATGTAACGATGCCTCCACAGAGTTTACTAAATGCAACTGAAAACAAAAACAATATGTGCACCAGGCAAGCTGTTCTATCTCAATAGTTCCAAATATTTGATGTCGCCGACAAACACTTTTCTGATAGTGTAAGATATGAATGTTAAAATACATTACGGGGTATATTTGTAGCGTTCAACAGACTTGTATTTCGAAATTGTATCAAGCTAGCTAAGCTATACTTTTTTATCTTCGGAATTAATTTCCCAAAGACCATTTTATGAATTCTCACTTAGAAACCTATAATTGTATTCAATATTTTGAGTTACTGCAGTTGCCCCAACAATGTGAATCCCTATTTCCATGGTTGTGTTTATTTTATGATGCCAAAGAAGTAAATTTAGTGTGTTGGGCTGTTTAAAATATAATTCAATATCATGATGATTGAATTGTAGCTAATGAAGGTCTTTTTGGAAACACTACAGAAGATTTTTGCAAATTTTAATGTGTGTTATTGGATGAATGACCGCCGAAACAATTTTTATTAATCGAAATATAAACTCGCGGATTATGGCAAGGCGACTCCACATGTGTTTGTTAGTTTGAAGTTAATCCAACACCATTATCGGCAATTTATATATAGGGTACTAATTTGAATGAAAACCGCAATACGCAATACTAGTTAAGCTATTTATTTGAAATTTTAAGATATACTTTGATTTAGCAAAGAACTTACTAAGTTTTGAATGAAAACTAAACAAACGTTGCACCACCATAATTGATTATGCAATCATTTACCACGTGAGGAACACTGAATAAAATGGTCAATCTCTCCTAGGGGTATATCATTCCAAGCATAAATGTTCGTTGGGTATAGCTCGGGGGATCGTGCAGGCCGTGAAATCGCATATACATGAGCTTCTTCCAATACATGTGTTGTAACACTTGCTGTTTGAAGGAGGGCGTTTACATGTTGGTACAATAACCACCGAAGATATGGCACTGTAACAGGTTTCAAAACATCTACTGTGTAACAAACTGGCTGCAATCGTAATCTTACTATCAAAACATTCGAAGCAAGCAAACTATTACTCCACGTGTAAGGGCTGTAATGTGTTTATGTTTGTAAATTTCTGTGTTCCCCACAAAAACGACACACCCATGTGACAAAAACAATACCGTGACTAGTCGCTCGAGACCAGATGATGCCATTGGTGTACCTAGTATATTCGTTCATTGTATCATTCCAGTCTAAGGGCATGATGGATTATTGGAGTAAGGGGCGGAATTTTAGAAAGAATTTCGTATTGTCTCAATGAGCTTAATTTAAATTACATATTGTTAGAAAATTTTCATTAGAAGACAGATTTTTTGCATTAATAAAAGCAAATGGGGTGCAACTAAGGACTCAGTTCACGTCTCGCAGCCCCGTTCAAACAGCAAGCCCTTATATATGTCCTAAAAAATAAGTAAGACTTCTGTTTTAGTGTTGGCATTGCAGCTGTAACTTAGCATCTGGCTTATGACGTCAAGATCGAGCATTCGGGCCTTGTTCTATAGAGGGTATTGCCCACCCAGCCTTGACTGTTCGTGCCCGTCAGGGGCCTAGTGAACACTCTTCGAGTGGAAAAGTGGGTAATCAGCGGTGTAAGGGGTTTCGGCCCAGACATAAGGCACCTTCCAGTTCCCCATTCCTTAATGATGAATTGACAAAAAAATTAAGAGCTGCATATTTAAGTTGAATACCATGCGAGTCACTTGGTACGAACCTATGTGTAATAGTTGTTTTCCTGTAGCTCGATGTTGAATTTGACAAATTTAAAAAAAAAACAATGATTACAGTAAGATACTCTATTAAATAGGTACGTAATTCAAATGAAATATGACATTGAGAAGATCAACAAAAGTTTTATTATTTTGAACTGTAGATATAACAGATAAACAACTACAGTGAATATGTTTGCTCATTGAAAATCTACATTTAAAAATACAACATGGAAGGTGATATTTTAAAACTGTCACGGAAATTACCAGTTTGCGTTCTATAATTAGTTAACTTGAGCAATTTCGACATTATCTCGCATCTTCTTTATATCCTATGTATATTAATGTGTGGTTAAATGAGTGTATTTTGTTTACAATTGAAAAGTGTAAAGTATTGCGGATTTCTTGGAATGTATACACCATTCACGTTGTAAATAAACTATGATATGTGATTTCTTGCGTTGTCCATCCTACACACAGGCCATTAGTCTCTTGTATGCGAGTTATACTAACTTGTTCTTGTGCACTTTAAGCGCTTTTCATTTAAATTGTTCCATGTCGAGACGTAGAAATCAACTCCGAGAGCCAACTATCTAACTTATCTGCATAATAAGTGCAATATAAATTAATTACTATCAGATTTTACTCATCTATTTATGTAAAAATTCAATTCAAACCGATGCAAAAACCCATCAAGCATTATCATGAATAGATTATCATGATTAATTGTAGAACAAGAAACGGATGAATTTGTTTACATTGATTTCCCACATAAATGATCATTCTTTGGAAAAGAGACCATACAATCAATCAATAAAAAATAAAAATGGGTACTGACAAGTCAAGATCACTTAGACCACTTGATTGGGCCCATTGTGCGTCCCTTGATACTAGTGCAGCAGGTCTAAGGCAGCGCCGAAGGTTAGAATTCTGCATGGACTCAAGTCCCTTATGGCCTCAGGAGGAATGTATGCCTAAGAGAAGATAGTGCAGGACATTCCACAAAGATTGTACGTCAGTTCTATGACTTACAGACTTAGCATCACGTTTTATGTGAGACATCTTCAGGATAATCTTTTATACAACTGATGTACAATCATTGAGACAAATTAATTTTTTTTTATTGTGGCACAGTTTTTCTATAAGGCACTTCTTTCTTTGTGGCTATTTTTGAGCGAGTGAGTGTAAACAAGTAATCGCTTTTGATAGTTATATCTCTTGGAAAAGGTTCGTTGTTTATTGGATTCTTCTGTGCTAGTAAAGTTTCATATTTTGACGAACTTCTTCTTTCTGACATTATTCGCATCATATATTTCATATACACTAAGATACGTCTAGCTAGTTAATATGAAACTATATCTTAGCCCATTTTGTCAAAATTATATTATATTTCTGAGTTCAGTAATATATTTTCAGCTTAGCTGTCAGTATAT
Source organism: Endomychus coccineus (assembly GCA_958510875.1). Lineage (NCBI taxonomy): Eukaryota > Metazoa > Arthropoda > Insecta > Coleoptera > Endomychidae > Endomychus > Endomychus coccineus. The sequence goes on from OY294067.1 coordinate 49,029,963, forward strand.
CACACAGCTACTCAATATAATGTTGCAAATATATTTTAATTCCCTTTGACTACACGAAAGGGAAGCATATAATGTTCGAAGAACATCGTGTGAGCCAGCAGTGGAATGTAGGGAGAGGAGATAGGAATTCGTATTTTTCTTGGAGGTTGTAGGCATACGGAAAGATATCACTAGGTAAAGAGTTCCACAACTTGGCTTTTCGATAAAAAAGTTAAGTGTGGTACGAAGAATTTCGGCAGGTCTCCAGCCCAACAGTGAAGGGGTGACTAGTTTGACCTCGCTTAGTCAGCCTATCTGGATCTCTCGTGGTGGAACAACACACGAGATTTCCGATGAACACCGACCATGGAAATATCTATAGAAAAGAAACAGATCTCCCACCTTTCTACGATGTTCTAGAGAGGTCAACGAACTCGTAAGTGTAACATCATCAATCAAACGAATATCTCTCTCTGGTTAGAATCCAAGAGCTTCAGCGTATGTTTGGGGGCCGAACTCCAAACACATAACACGTAAACAGTACTCCAGGACAGGTCGAATCTGTGCTTTGTGGATTATTAGGAGCTGCTGGGATGTAAAGCAGCTCTTGGCACAGAATAGAAAACCAAGTTTATGTGAAGCGATTTTCGCAATGGACCTCACAGATCGTCCCATGAGAGGATGCTGTCGGTGGTGATTCCGAATATTGTTAGAGAAGACTTCATAGGAATAGTTGTACCTGACATCATTATATTAGGGATTGTGGGATCCGACTTCCTGGAAAAGACGCAAGCCTGAATTTTGGTTGCATTAAACTCTACTAGATTATTAGATCCCCATTTCAAAATCTTTGCCAGATCTCCATTAATTGCGTCAACCTGTCCCTGTCTCGCTCCTCCGGTTTCATTGGATGGTATAGGGGCTCCAGATGAGAAGGCGGTATGAAGTATACCATCATCTGCAAAGATGTGGACGGGACAGCTATCACTTCCAGCAGATCGTTGATATGGAGCAGAAACAAAGTTGATGCCAAGACAGATCCCTGTGGAACACCAGCGTTGATAGCAACTATATCGGAGGATACTCTATCAAGATCTATCTGAGAGAAAACATGATAGTAAGCGGCAAAGTTGAGGCGGCAAACCATTTGACGGAAGTTTCCCAAGAAGGCTTTGGTGCCAAACTCGATCAAATGCTTTGGAGATATCCAATGATACAGCTGATGATTCCCCATATTTTTCAGTAATTTTTGCTATACATTTGTTACGTAGGCATATAGCTATCGATGGCGGCAATATTAGGAGGGTCCTTCTTTTGTGGATCCAAAGTGGAATTTGCTGAAAATATTCCTGCAAAAAGGTTGACATGTTCTTGTGGTGTAGTAGCCAGTGTACCATCATCTTTGGTTAGGGGAAACAATGAACTAGAAGTAAAATGCCTACCAATTGCTTTGGAGAAATTCCAAAACGAACGTGAGCTATTCGGACATTCAATAAGCTTGATTTTATTTTGGCATTATATACCTCTTCCAAAACGTTTATTGTTTCACTGATCACATCATATTTGGGCTGAAATTTCGATGTGATCATTATATACAAGATTTTACACTGAAAATTAACCTGTATGAAGGCTAACCATATCATTCTACCGGAAATTGTAGTACCATCAAACGGTTATTTTGTCATTGTATATTTCTGGGTCTTTAAAAGTAACATCGTTGTAGGATTCAATATAACCATATTTGATCAAACAGAGTGCCAACAGAATAAAACGTGTATAAAATGTAGCAATCTTCAATCCTTGAATTGATAGCTTCATTAGCTTTAAATAATCCCATTAATTAAAATTTATCTTAGGTATTATTCTGAGCATTATAGAAGATTTCGAATACTTTGAACATGATCTGAACTAGTTATCCGATACTATGATGATCCACCTTAATATTTATTCTTCAACTGAATTTATAAAGCCGCATTCACTATTTCCTAGGAATGTACTTTGTTTTTGTAACAAATGAAACGATGCTATTATTATGAAGTGGCATTTACCCTAAGATATTTCTAGACGCTTCAGCTAGACTGTTCCACGATTAAAGTGAAACACGAGTGCTATGTAGTTAGCTGGATGATGGCCAGATTTGTGACATTTTTAAGCATGGCATAAGAAGGCTTATTCATATCATGGGTGTAGATGTTACATCGAGAAATTAGTTGCTTGTGTGCGACATCAACCATCTACGGTCAACATGCTAGACCTGACACCAATATTCAGATTTGGTGTTTGATATCCGGATAATGTGAGATGGTATTAAAAATGACAATGACATTTACAAATTCCAATATTGTCGTAATTGTGCAGTGTGTTGGGGCAAAGTGCATTCTCTTCGGAATTTTATCAGAAACAAAGTCTACATCGTCTAAAATTGGGCAAAAATTTTGCATTGTTTATAAACAAGAAATTAATAATTTAATTAGCGTATTTATCAGATTTCATAAAAATTCATAAAAAATGATCGGGTAAAAACTATTTTTGGTCAGTGAACATATGAAAATAGTTGAACAAGTAGTTGAATTAACTTAATTGTTATAAACAAGTTATTTATTAACAAATAGACGAATTCGATCAGGACCGTTATCGAATAATTTTGCGCCAAAATTCCGAGTGTAAAGTGTTTTTAAAATCAATGAATTAATAGTCAAATAAATTATATCGTGAAAAAAATAAAAAAAATAAGTATGTTACTAGAAAAATCTCTATTTTGAAACGAACAAATAAAAAATATGTTATTCTCGTTCATCTCTTTTAAATATCCCCGATGTTAGAATTTAAAAAAAATATTCTTTTCGTGGCATTATAGCGGGAATTTGGAAGTATTATTCGTGATACGTTTGAATTAAACTACTTTTTCCTTGAACATGGCATTTTCTTATTAATTAATTTGTTATTTTATTAAGACTTGATACTCTTTTTTTTATATAATCTATTTGACTATTAATTAATTTTAAACACACTTTACACTAGGAATGTTGGCGCAATTCTTATAATTATTAATAAATAATTTATTCATAACAATTCAAAAATTTATCTATGCATTTAAGGGCTATAATAACAATAAAACCGTACTCAAGAGGTCAAAATTAGCTGAAAACGACTATAAACTCGACATTCTGGTCAAATTATTATTATTTTATAAATCATTATTATATATAAAATTTTCGGGAAATAGGTCATACTAACACATATGCTTATTATTTTCGTCTTAACGCACGTTTCGATCTCACGGCCATCATCAGAAGACGTATCACTGTATAAAACGTGATTTCTTAAAACTATCACCTCAAGGCGTCCTCACAGCACTAATTTCAATTAAAAATACCCACGTCTCCGAAACGAACAGAAACACAAACAATCGAAATTAGAACACATTAATGTTCTAAGTATCTAAATTAAGAATCCGCTGCTAAGCAATATTCTTATAAACTCTAACGACATATCGAATCACACTATGTAGTACGACTGAAGAACTGAACTGAAATAAAATGTTCGAGTATCCACTTTCTAACCAGATGTTGAAGAATTATGAGGTAATATAGAAAGGTTGTAAGACCTTATTAGAAATATTGCTAATTGAGCATTCTACCTAAAATATACTTTTAACATTATAAAGACGCATGTAGGAATTTTCAAGGGTTTTAATTAATTAAATTAGTATAAATCTGACTTAATGATTGAATATCTGTTCTATGATGAAGGTTTCCGATTTAAAAATATTTCCCAACAGTTAGTAGGTTTATGCGCAACATCTATATAATACATACATTCCTTAATTTTCTTTGAGGAATGTTATTGAGTAGCCATTATCATCATTATTAATTTATTTTATTATTTGTACACACTCCGCGTTAATGGAGTGAAGACTCACAACATTATCTCACAACGCTAAAAACGGAGAAATAGCAAACAACTTACATTTGGACACGTACAGTTCAATGATAAGTATTAAAATAGAATCCGGAAGAGTCACTGCTGCTAATGCATTTGTGTCAAATGATCAAGTAGTTCAGTTTCGAGAGGTGGATGGCCCGTAAGCATTTACAGTGTGGGAGCATATGACAACCTGTAAAACGACGGTCTAAATACAGATTTTCAACATCTCCCATTTTCGTTTTCGAACATCGATTACGAGATAAATTACTGTGTCAACGGTAGGCAGAGTATTGATACTATTACTCCTTCCGGAGCTTCGATATCAGATTACCATCATTTCAGATCCACAAGCGCTGTGACTCGTGAGACGGAAAGTTCGAAATTACCGTATAACATCAATTTTTGTAATCGATTTTATCCATGGCGTAAGGTGATGCAAAACTACCACTAGTTGAGCTATAATTGTCAGCTAATACAAGTAATTTATTTTTACCTGGGATATCTTGAACGATATCCTAACTTTTATCATGTTTAAATATTATGTAATATAATATTAACTATCCAAGATCAACTTCATCCTCTTCACTTAGAAGGTGTTTATAGCATTCCCTGTTCTTGCGGTAAATTCTACATTGGTGTGAAAGAACATGAGCGCTGTACAAGGCTTCGTGTCACCAGTAGATCGACACTAACCATCAAATCTTTTTGGAAAATACTAAAATCCTGGCCACCGGAATAAAGGCAGTGAATTGTGTAGCATGAAGGTTTTTTCCTATAATAAAAACCGCTACAGAAACCAGTAGAATCAAGTTCAAGCCTCAAGCCTGCCCTGAAGATGCCACCTGTAATGGTTGGCGAAACGTCGGCATCAAATCGTGTTATTGTGAAGGGGAATTCATCCGAAAAACAAAAATTTTCAAGATTAGCTATCCGCGGAAGTCTACTATTCAAGATAATATTAACTGCTACATGTGCTTCCAGTTCGTTACAAAGCAGATTAACTGTCAAAGCATTTTTGGCTGCTTTGCGAATTGTAATTTGTGATCCATATACGTAGACAAATTGAAAATGTCCTGAACCTGTGGACCAGAACTAGCACTGCACAATTCGAATTCAAATAAAATTATAGGCGTATCACCAGAATATCGTTTTGAGTTTTTGGTTCAAAAAGGATCTACTATTCAAAAATATAGTCAATCTTCCTCGGAAGTTGATATCAACTTAATTATTTCAAACAGGACAAGTCCATTCTTTCGACAGTTCTTTGGTCTCTGGTGTATTGTGATGGATTCAAGTTTTGTCCCCGCTAATGAAATCGCGCTTGAACATCGCCAAATACTCCTCCAAAGTTGTCACACAATAGCTTATTGTCAACAAGAGCAAATGCGACACCCATCTGGCAGATAGCGTTCTCATATTCCAAAATTTATGCAAAATGTTCCGTACAAGTTCGTTTGAGATGCCTCAGCAATCTAGTGCACTTTAACTCGCCGATGGTCCAATATCATACCATGGATTTCATCGAAGATTTCTGGCGTTGTAACCTTAATTGGAAGACCAGAACTTTCGACGTCCTTTTGTGATTATACTACCATAACGAAACTCAGTAAACCACGAAGCTTTGGTTTGCGTAAAGTTTTTTCCAAGACGCGAAATTCAATTTTTTCCATGTTTACAAAAATCTTCAAGGTTGCTTGCTTTCGATAGGTGTCAAAATAGAACTGATTGACATATCACCCTGAAAATTTTTATGCGTTCTAGTTAAAGATGGTACATCACAAATGTCACATGGGATTTTCGAGTGTGGCGCCATCTGTTTTATTTTTCAGGGACTTTTCACCTTGATTCTCAACTATTTTTGACGTAGGTATTATAATTTAAAAGAATAATGTCTGCATCTTTATTCCGATTATCTTCGAATATAATTTATAAAAGTTGATTTTACCAATCTTCCACTAAGTTATGAAGATTTGAAAGACAATTAGTTTGAAATCTCCTTTTTTTTAAAAGCACACCATATTTTTTCCGCCAACAGATTGAACAATTGTTTCGGATTATATAAGATATGAGGTAATATGCGACTAAAATTGAAATTATAAAAAGGATTTAATACAAAATTGCGTGTATTTACGGAAAAAACAATAGACTGACACCGTGCACAACACATTTAGGTTAGCAAATAATTAGAAATCCTTATCCTTTCTCATGTGGATATATTTTTATAAGGTCATTAAAATTGGGAATTTCGGGCTAGTGGTTGACCCCACGGAAAAAGTATTGATAGCAGATTGTAATAATCAACTTTCCAAACATTATCAATTTTCATATGAATTCCAGATTATAAATCGACAGACATCTACCGAAGTTACATAATAACTGAAGCAATATTCCTGCGGTTTTAATAAACTTAATCTTAAGCTTTGTATTATCAGAATATGACGTAACATGGTAGAATTTGGTGGTTATTATTTATCAAGTTATGCACCTCCCACGGCGTTAAAAACTCAGCGTAAAACACGTCAAGCTCATATACTAGCGCTGATAAAAAAAAACTGATCTATATTTATTTACTGCTTTCATTAACGGCTTCACAGGAGGTTAATAGCACGAAGCAAAAAGTCGAAACTTGGATATACCCACGCTACGATAAGTATCTATTGAGTTACATACATGTATTTGGGACACTTACATTAACACGCAAACGCTTTGTCACAAAACTCTCCCACTACACACAAATTCATTTGTCATACATTAGCGAGAAAATATTTAGCATCACTCATTTCATTCATTGTCGATCAGTAGTTGAAAGCCCTAGTATGAACTGATTCACAGGATAAGGTTCCTTTACAACAATAAATTGCATGTGACCGCTTGAACAATGCTTCAAAGTTAAATTTACCTGAATAGACATGACAATTATTTTGCTATCTTCAGGATGCTCGGGACTAACAGCGTGATATATAGATATTTTAGTAGATGTATATTCTTTGATATAGCTTACATTAATTACACTAGACTTATCGATATCTGTAATATTATATTAATGAATCAACAAACATATTTTTCCTTCCCTCACTATACTTAGTATAACGGAAGTATTGTAATCGATTATTCGAAATGGCAATCAATGTTCTTAATAAAGTGATATTGAACAGAGTACGATTCCTTGTTTTTATCTGTACAACACAGTGTTCGTCTAGTTATAAATATTATCATACGCATTACATATAGCCCGCAGAAGTGTCCAAAATTCTTATTTTAATTGAATCACACTATTTCATAAAAGTGTGACGTCTTATACTTACATTGAATGAATTACTCTCTAATAACATAGATGAACACATAAAGCTGCAGACTTTTACAAGAAGAATTACGTACTCTGTGGTACCTATCATGAAGGTAAGGTTGATTCTGTGTCAATGATTGTGACGGTTCACTTGTGCAAAATATTGTTGATGTTTCATAAACAAACACTGCAGATCTCACAAGAAAAATTACATGAATCGAATTTAATTAAAAGCTGCATTAAGTCATTACGAAAATGTTGTGTAACATTAGAATTATTAAATATATCTACTAAAATAATTCGGTTCTTGAGGGTATAAAAATCTTTTTAGTGCTATTTATACATGCATGTTTTCTAGAAATTAACCACCGAAGAGGTATGTTAGGGATGAATGGGCTGCCGAATGGGGACAACATTTTTGGGATTACCTTCATATCGGTGTGTTTACAATGCAATAGAATTGATGTCGGGTATTTCAAAGAATTATTATAAGCAGCACATCGAAAGAGATGTAAATGTTCTTACGTCGGTGTCGGTGACGGTACAATTTCAATTATTCGTGGTTCTGTTCGTTTCGACGACGTGGGCATTTTTGATTTAAATTGGTGCGATATGGACGCTTTATGCTATAATTAGTTTAAAAAAAAAACTGTTTGACATAATAAGTCTTCAGATGATGGTCGTGAGACCGAAACGTACGTAAAGACGAAAATATAAAACAAAGTGTTAATGTGACCTATTTCCCGAGATTTTTTATATATAATTCATACTGGGGCAAGAATCTTTATTATAAGTCCAAATAATGTACGTGGTAATTGAATTGAACTGTATTTTTACAATTATCGATATTTATTTAACAATAATTGATCTTTCCGCTACGTAACTTGAACAAAAGACTTACGTGATCGTTCCTTTATTACACATCGTTCTTGTGAAATTAATTTAACTGTATATTAGTTGTCTATTATCCGTATTTTAATTATACAGTAGAAGTTCCTAGCTAATTGAATTATCGTAAAAACTGAGAAACGAAGACCTTTATGATACGGGTTTATGAATGACACCAAACTACTCGATTACTTGCCATTTACACACCTTCTTTCGACTCTAATGGTTAGATCACAACTCTTATTATACTGAGTAATATATTAGGTATACAGGGTGTCCCAATATTGCTGGGACACAGAGCTACCACGTATTCTAGAGGTCAAAATAAGTCGATTGAGCCCAATTTACCTGTATACCAAAATGTACCGTTTGTCCGTGAGAAGAGTTCAAAGTTTACTAAAAAAAATACATTTTTGTATGTTGTTCCGAAGTGCTTTATACAAATTTAATGAAATTTGGTAAATGTGTATTCTAGATGATTAGCTTACTTTTAGTAATCAAAAAAACCCAAAGAAAATTGTAGAGGGGTTGGAACCACCCTCACCCCTTGGCATTTTTTCCCCCATTTTTGTAGGGGTGGGAATACGGTTTTAAGACTTTTTTATCTGGAAGGCCTACTCATTATCTTCATTTTCTTACTCTTGTAAAAACTCCGTATTTTGCGTAGTTTTCAAGAAAAAAAATGTTTTCGCAAACACTGATAACCGATTTTCGGGTATAGGTTTAATAAAATTATTAGACACAAATTACACAATACATTTACACAAGACAAACAATAATTTTTATAACAAGTGTTCAATGTGACCTCCACCTTCATTAATACAGAGGTCAATTCGACGTAAAAAATTGAAATGCACTCTTCTTAAAACATCGTCATTTTCTCGTAGCGCATTTACAGCATTTTGAATTCTATTCCACAGTTGTTCGATGTTATTTATTTGAACCTCGTACACTTGTCTTTTTAATTCTCCCCAGATGAAGAAGTCACAAGGGTTTAAATCTGGAGACCGCGGAGGCCATTGAATGGGTGCTTCTTGTCCCCTACCTATCCACCTGCCACCAAATTGTTCACCAAGATATTCTCTTACTGCACGTGCAAAATGAGGTGGTGCACCATCATGCATGAAGAACGTATTTCTACGCAAGTTAAGAGGCAAGTCTTCTAATAATTCTGGCAAATTTTGTTGAAGGAAACGGAGGTAACTATCGCCATTCAGACGATCAGGTAATCGTAACGGTCCGACTATAAATTCGCCAATAATTCCGACCCAGACATTAATTTTAAATTCACGTTGATAATGTCTACTTTTAATGGCATGTGGATTTTCATCTGCATAAACATGATCGTTGTGTAGGTTTGTCATACCGCGACGTGTAAAACAAGACTCATCAGTAAACAAGATCTTAGTATGGAATCCGTTGTCGACTACTCTGCGCTCCCGAATAGTTTGTAAAAAACTTAAACGTAATTCGTAGTCAGGTGGCAACAATTCTTGCACTGGCTGGATGTGAAATGGCCGAATTAATTGATCTCTAATGATTCGACTTACAGTGCTTTTTGGAATTCCAGCTTCTCGTTGCAATCTTCTAGTACTGGTATTAGGATTGTTATCAATCATTTGAAGAACAGCTTCTTCCGCAATAGGTGTTCGAGCTTGTCGAGGTCTTCCAGCGTTAACTCTTACTGGGGTCAACCTCCCCGTTTCTCGAAGACGTCTTTCGATTCGGGCAAAAGTTTTATGGTTTGGAATTCTCCGGTTTGGATACCTCTCTTGATACACGCGAACACTTTCGCGGCAGTTACCTTGACAATATCCAAGAACTAATAACATGTCGGTCTGTTCATTAAAAGGAAAATTCATAATTGTGGGACGTCAAAGGAACAGCAACAACAGCAATAACAATTAAACAAAAACAGTGATGACAATAAGAAATAATAAAAAAACAAGCAAAAGAGAACAAATAACTGACACATTTACTGTTAACAATAAACTATGTTTCCTGTCAAAATCATAACATTTGGTTTTGTCTTTGTGTCCGCGGCCAACTAAATTTTGTATTACAATTTTATTAAACCTATACCCGAAAATCGGTTATCAGTGTTTGCGAAAACATTTTTTTTCTTGAAAACTACGCAAAATACGGAGTTTTTACAAGAGTAAGAAAATGAAGATAATGAGTAGGCCTTCCAGATAAAAAAGTCTTAAAACCGTATTCCCACCCCTACAAAAATGGGGGAAAAAATGCCAAGGGGTGAGGGTGGTTCCAACCCCTCTACAATTTTCTTTGGGTTTTTTTGATTACTAAAAGTAAGCTAATCATCTAGAATACACATTTACCAAATTTCATTAAATTTGTATAAAGCACTTCGGAACAACATACAAAAATGTATTTTTTTTAGTAAACTTTGAACTCTTCTCACGGACAAACGGTACATTTTGGTATACAGGTAAATTGGGCTCAATCGACTTATTTTGACCTCTAGAATACGTGGTAGCTCTGTGTCCCAGCAATATTGGGACACCCTGTATATTCGTCGAGATACCACATACGTTAGAATTATACTCGTATATGTTAACATCTAACGGCTTCACTTTATTGCTTAGCGTTTCAAAATTTGTAAAAATAGGATCGAAATCACAAAGATTTGAAGGTTATGGTGGATGATAATAATTTCATATTATTTTCTTGTTATGATTGTGTGAGTAACATAATATCTATAATTGGAGTGCAAACTTGAAACATTCCAGGAAACTTATCAATTGTTTAAACAAGCTTACGGTGATTAGTCTTTGAGGCTTACTTAATATTGTACTACACCCACAAATAAAGTGACAGCAAATTCTATGAAATCAATCATAACCAACGAGATTTTATTTTGTGCCCAATCCCAATTTTTCCTTAAACGTATTCCTATTTTAGATTATCACGTCACCTTTCAATGAATTTATGCTTCGCGGCATCATTGTGAGCTGTATCGTGATGTCTCGTTATGAGGTTATACGTGGCCGCCACGGACAGTCTGAACTGTAATGAGCCATCAATATATGAGTTATCTGTCATGTAAGAGTAACACTATATCAATTGCAATGCAAATCCTTCCTTTATAAAAAGCCTTTCTTAGAGACTGTCTACGCTCTAGAAGCACCCTAGAACCAAATAGTTCCAGATTTCGAGATGAGTGAGTGATTCAGTCAGTCACATGTTCTGATGCGTAATAAAGTAGCTGTCATCGGCGGGTTCGACCCCCAGAAGCGACCGCTTTTCAGCCCTTAAATGTTAGTTGAGGCTGAGGGAACATCGGTGCAAAATTTGGCTAGAACCTAGGACCTACTAACCTAACCTAAAATGTTTATCTTAACTGGCAAGTATAATCAATGAACATATTGACGTATACGTTTTTAGCAACAAAAACCAAGTAAACATAAAATTATGAGAGCTCCTGTGATATGACTTGATTATGAACAATGTGATTTTGAGCTTCGACGTGATTTCTTATTATAGTCTACCTGTGGTTTGTCATGGACAGTCGGAGCTTTGATGAGCCACCAATCATAAGCTGTCTATCATGAAAACGTGAGGTGATTATAAGAGCTGTCAAAAACGTCACACTATAATATAGTGTTTTTCAACCTACTTGAATACGCGACCCCTTTACAAGTGAAAAAATTTTGGCGACCCCCAGGACCTTCCGATTTGAATGATGTGCTTAATAGGTGTGAAAGTTGTGACCTTTATTGGAGGTAAAACCTTGCAAATTCGACTGTTTAGAACTGGTCAGAGGGCTATCCAAAGGAAAGGAAGGTATCGACAGTGTTGGAACTAAAAGCTAAATTGTTAATGTTCTTACAAGAATTGGATAGAATCAGCTGTTATGTGATGAAAATCAATTCTAAAATTAAATAAAATGCTATTAAAGTTAGAGAAGAAAACATTCTAAGGAGCAAGGATAAAAATTAAAGGATTCGTCTCAAAACTTGGTTTGTGGTCAACGTCTTTACAGACGTTTGTTCTTTCCTATGCGATAAGAAGATTGTTGAAGAAATTTCAACGGAGCAATAGTTGGCAGTATAAGCTCTCACATTCCTTGCTTGATACCGAGCTTGCATAATTTGGAAGTGAAACTATCAAGTTATTTTCCAGAACTGGATTCTGAAGCTAACAATAGGCATAGATGGATACTGAATCCTTTTTGGGATGATCTGAGCATGAAGATGAAAGAAAATCTTAAAGATTTTGCTGCTAACGGCATGCGCGTTGGCAAAGGAAGCTTTGAAATTATTTGTGCCATTCACCACTTCCTGCCTACGTGAACTAATGTTCTTTTCATTGGTGAACATAAAATCTAAGAAGAGACATAGACTCCAATTGGAAAATGATTTGAATATTTGCGTCTGGAAATAGAACCACCAATTATAAAAAAGTAAACAGACACAGCCTTCTCACTGAAATTGTTGTATTTTCATTGTAATGTAGGACCTACAGCTCTCGCTTTTTACATTTACCTTGCTTTGGCTTGCGACCGAGACCCCCGAACAAGAGTTGGTGACCCCCTGAGGGTCGTTGAAAAACTGCTATAATATATCGATTGAGACCCCCTACATCCTACAAGGAACCTACCTGTACTAACTGTTCAAATAAGATTTTTTTGTTACAATAGCCCAAGCCCAAACATGCATTTCTTTCATAAACACTGAACGTAACTTCATGACATAATTTTATGAGGCACTTAAAAGTTTTTCGGAACGTTTACTTTAATATTTTCTCCTATTTTTTTCCGTATCAGGTAATATCCAGAAAAAACGAATTTTCCAGAAATTTTATATGAATCAATCCTTTGGGGTTAATTACATATAGAACAGGAGTTTTAAATATTTATATTCGACATTATTACCTAGGTACTGAAAATTTAGATTTTTTTGCAATCAAGAGTATCTGAAAAACCACGTTTTGCAAGTTAATTTGATTATACAAACAATATCGTCCTGACTAGAATTCCTAACCGTTTGATTATACCTCTTCATATGTGTACTCTAACTTCAGTGATAAAAATGCCCCCCATATCTTTTAAAATTATTATTTGTACCGTTTGTTTACCTGTAGTTACTATTACTCTACAATGCTATTGTCCACTCTAGTGTATTAAAATGCTCGTAGTCGACTATTGATTAACAGACTACATACTAATCTAATTTAGCAAGTAAGAACAGTAGAACACCACTAGGCGAAGTCCGGTTCTGATAATATCAGCTCTAGATCAAACATGCAAACGCGTTTCGCCATTTCCACTACAACATTTTGCATATGATGTAAGTAATGTTTACTCTTGACATCATTAATAATACTATGGATCACTATTGAATATTTAGGTTGTTTCTCAATGTATGCAGCCATTTGCATTATACGTTCAGGGCAATTGGGAGTATTTGTGTCGACAATATGAAACCTGCGTGTAGCTACTTCCAATATTGATTTTTGAAATTTTTGAAACAATCAGCGGTAATCCTTAAAATCAACAGGGCAAATAATGTAGACAAACAACACTTGAGCAAATATGAAAATAAGAAGTACAATAAACATCATCTGATATGGACATCTAAAATTGCAATTTATTTGATTCACAAAGGTAATTAAGGTTTCTCTAGATGAGATCGAGAGATTGTTACAGCTGTCAGGAACTAATAAACCTAATTACATTTGTGGATAATATCTAATAAGTAATTTTCTTCAATTTATTTGGTATTGATGATATTACTTTGTGGACCTAAGATTACATCAGTGCAAAATATTATTTTGGTTTGATTTTGTCACGTTATAATTGTAGAAATTTGTTTCAGTTATGATGAATGATCTGGATGACACTTATTAAATTACAGGAACAGACCAGCTAGCCCATCGAAAACGAAAAAGCAATCGAAGAATATAACCGATACTTCAAACGGTCAATCATATTGGAAAACAAAACTCAACATTCAGCTCTAAACATCGTTTTTGTAGAAGTCAGAAGAAACTAATTGTAGCTGAGATGATTGCGGAGAATCATTATCCCAGGGTCGCCTTACGATATGAGCCCAGTGAGTTCGGACTCAGGGTTCCCAAATTGTGTTAAACATCAGTCAGTATCAAGTTTAGTTGCTATAGGTATAAATTTAATAAAAGAATCATGTATATTAATTTTTAGTAAACACAAAAATATAATCCTAATAATTACCTTAATACAAATACTGTTTCAATTACAGATCATAGATATTTATGAATCTGTTTATTTCTTCGATGGCATCAGATAAATCGATTTTATCTAACATTAAGCAGGATTCTGTATCCCTCTAGCCCCCTTGACACAACACGTTCAAACATTAGGCGACGTCTCTCAGCCTCAAGGACTAGATTTGAAAGAAAATTGTATGTTCTATGTTATGATCGTTGAGAGAATTTTAGAAAGAGTTATGGATTTATGAACACTTGGAATCGGCATATTATGATTATTTATTTTATTTGGAAATTAATAAATGTTTATAACTATCTATATCAGTTTTCTACCCCGTTAAGAACTGTACAAGAATTGAACACATTACGAAGATTTTCTCACTTTGGAGAAAACATTAGGGCGCGTTGCAGTAATAACGCGCTCCCTGCATTATGCTGATATGGGATACAAAACATAAATCAGTACTTTAAATCTCGATGATCTTCATGGCTTGTCGCGTTAACAGAAATTTAATCTGATGTAGGGCTCAGAGAATATAATCCGAAATTTATGAGTTTCATAAAACAATCCTGAGCACGTTGTGTTGTCCAAATTACTATCTAAATATATTATATTCATTCGAGGTTACAGCAATATTATTCACTTTTCATCCCAGACACAGTGACATAACCATACTTCAAACATCAAACAAAAGCGTGGTGACATTATAATAATTATTCTCTTCAACAAAGACCGATGTTTCCCAGACTTCAGGCAGACGAGCACCAATCCAATTATTTCCGATTTTGAAAAGTTATCACTTGAGATATTAACAGGGGAACGGAATTTGTTTATTTTTATCCATTAAGTTGATCGTTATAATATTTTGTCTTATGACAAATTCCGATCACAATAATATCACAACTTTTTGGAACTAGCGGTCTACGGCCGCAGAAACAAACCCTTAGAAGAAAGCGTCGACTGTGCCGAACCGATGTCATTCCCCAGGTTTTCATATTTCTAATGAGTAGAAACAGCTAAAAGCGTGATACTAAAGTGATACTGTTTTATTATACAGTGAATATATATTGTTTTTTAAAGTTCAATTTATAAAGTCTAAATTCAATTGAGTGTTCTTAATGTTATACAAAGGAAAATTTCGACTTTTACAAATTCCATGGTTGGAACCAGTTAAATTGACGAATCGATATGAAACAAGTTCTGACCGAAAACCACAGTTCAAATCAGTGGTCCGTTAGAAATTACTATTTATTCGGATTTTAGCTGACGCCAATTCGCGTTGGTCTAAAGTTAAAACTTGTTTTCACAAAGGTTATTTCTATTCCAACAAGTTAAAACGGGTTCTCACCGATTTAGGGTTACAACGACAGCCATGTCTGTCAACTATTTCATTGAATAATTTAGGTTCCTGGGACCGTTGAAATAGAGGTTTTAATATTTTCGAGATATTGAAAAAGAATCTATGAACTAGAAATGTGTTACCGCTTGGAGAATATATGAATAGTGTGCGTGGCAAAGTTACTCTTCGCAAATCATTAGATTACTGATTTTTATACAATTGTGTCACATTGTATGAGACATTTGTGTAAAGATAATGAAATAAATTATTTATTACATTATCATTAAACAACTAAATAATATTCAATTTAATGTTTTTAAGGAAATGTACAAAAACACAATTCTCGTTCGTCACCAAACAGCAAACAATATTTGTCAAAATATAAATATGATTAGACCTTTTGTTTTTGAGTTATCGTGTGGACAAATTTCGTGGCGGACATCCAGACAGACAGACGGATTTTTTCAAAGTTGCTTAAATTTCGATGAAAAATACTATGGTGAATTTTTGCTCTGGGACTTTTTATTTTAGTGATAGCTTGAGTAAATGCAATATAGTTTCTCTTCGGACTTAGTCTGCGAAGAGTGTAATAATTGTGATCAAGAGATAGTTGAAATAGATGTTGATTAAGATGATTATCTAAAATACAACGGATTACACAAACACCTACCAGCACATACTCGTGAATTAAGAATAAACGTTTCGTGAATAGATCGATTTTTGTACAACATAATAGGAATGTTTTTTAAATAAAGCCTATTGTCCCACATAAGGATAATGAACGTTGAATAAACTCAAATTACTATGAGTGATAATTATTCAGTCAATGAGATAAAACAACAAGCTTCCAGTGCTGTCTAGAGTAAATTCATTGAGCGATATGACATGCAACATTTAGTCTAGTTGTAATTATTATTTGTATACATTTAGATTAGAATATTTATAGAATTAATCAAGCTGTTATCGTCATTACCGACACCTTTTCTTAAAATATAATTCCTATTAATCCACTTTTCCTACATCAAAACCAACTTACACAAGTAATAGAAACATTAGAGATACCCTTCTTCAGTACAATGTACCTAATAATAATTAATTAATTCGAAGAAATGTTGACTATGTTAAATCTATATTGGTCGAAGACATCATTTCACAACATAATGTGGAGTTTTTATGTACAAATTATATAATGAATATAATAAAAAACACATTTACTTTGTTTTTATCACATATATTATAGAAAAAAATCGTGACTAATTTGGGAGTATAGGAGGAATTAGCGATAGTTGTATCTTTAAATGTTGAAGATAATGAAATTATTTTGATTCTCCAAAGTGAAATTGTTGTTAATGAATGATAAGAATTAAGAAACTATTCAGTTGTCTTGACGTACAAATGAAGAAGGAGAAAACCTCATGTATGTGTCTAAACCAGTCAAGATTATTTTTATCTATAAGGGAGCTCATTATAGTTTGTTTAATAAGAGATATGAAAAAATGCCTGCCAAAATAGGATCTCAAGGGGATCCCATAGCTTTCACTGCGTTATGTGAAAATTTGTTATTGAATTAAGACAAGCAAAAGCTTGTTCTAACTCAGCTTCTATTGGGGAGTTGACAAAAAACATATTGCTGTTTGTAAACGGTTAATGGAAATATTGCCAATAAAGGGAATTTCAACTACCTAATTTCTTGAACAATTTTAGTAAAATATTCTAGAACATTCTCAATGGAAGAAATATATCCCGAGCTACAATAATTTGCCCTGTTTGTAGCATCAAAGTGTAATTGAACTCAACGATAAAATTACAGAAACTATATTTAAATTGATTCGATTCATAAACAATGAAAAGAGCTGTATTGGAAAAATCTCGGTATTATTATTGCGTAGGTTGGAGCAACCATAGAACATAATGGGAAATAATTTCACGGTGTGTTCAAGTAAACGATGAAAGCGTCACGTATATCCAATCAATAAACTAGATACTCTAAACAAGTAAAGTTAATAAACTGCGTAAGAAATTGTAATAAATGTAAATATTAGATTCAGCCATAGTTTGATTGTACAGTTACGGTATGCAATACAACACATACAACATCTGAGAATGTATCAAATTATATTACCTTAATTTCCCCTTATCTTGGGATGCAATAGCAATTATTGTTAGAATAAATTCCTAAATACTTTTAATTTGTATACTTTCTAATATCAAACATTTATTATCATTATTTTCACTAGACTAATAATAATAAACGTTTGATATTAGAAAGTATACAAATTAAAAGAAACAATTGTGTTAATGACAGAATAGATTTCAGTCTTTCAAAACTTTATAATAATCTAATTCAAACTTAACCAAATTTAATTATTTTGAAGTAAAACTTAAAATTCAACCTAAAAAAGATAATATATTATCTGACATTTATGAGTGACAGGTTTTGAGGTTAGATTCCATAGAATTATCTTAAACTTGATTAGTTGTTAGTAATAAAAATGAAATGTGAATCATAGAATTGCTAATTCATAAAATAATCATAGATATTTAGAATTGTATAATCTTAAAATAATATGATATGTATTTAACTAACTATATTCAATCCATATCAAATTGATAATATGTCACATACAACCGACCCAATGTTTTCTGCAGTTTTAATTGGATTTTAAAGACACAAGTCGGCTGCAGACAATGAAGGGGTATATAAGATTCAATTCAAAAGACTACAGGTTTTACAAAAATATCGCCCGAAGATTCCTCATAACAAATACAGTACCCGAAAGAAGTCAGTTTTGTCCATCCACGTATATGGTTTTCTCCATGCACGTATATGGTTTATTCCTTACCCCTTAAAATTGAGCAACTAACTGTGATAAACTAATTGCATTATTACTATTTCGTTTCATTTTGAAAATGAGATGGACAAAAACCACGGTAACGACAGAATCAATTATTGTCCCCAAATTCTGTATATTCTCTTTATTTAAATAATATTTTTCAGAATAAATCAATAATTTTAAAATATCACAAGTTATTAATTTGAATGAAACGATCAAATAAAACATTTGAATTTATCTTACTGGGGTTGTTTTCCGATTGTTAATGTCACTTTTGCCCCCTTCGAATAAGATTTTCCACTGTATGTAATTGTTTATGTTTTGATTGAACATAATTTTGAAACTTTTTTCAAAATTTAAAAACGACGAAACTTTTTATTCGAAAAAACTGTATCTAGTTTGTTCTAAACAATAATTAAAATCCAACGACATTTAAAGAATTGAATTTCCACGGTTTATGTAATATTGTTTCTATTGGTTAACTCTATATGCTATATCCTGAATGAAATGGAAAATATGATGAGAGCAACACCAAAAATTAGGAGATTCAATCATCAATTCAGGAATATTGAAACAAAATTAATAAAATAAATCTCGTTTATTACAATTATTAATGATTCTAATCATAAACTTCCTTTGTTTGTGTGTAGTAAACCTCAAATGAGTTCACATTTAATGATTTTTATCCACAATTAACCTTCAACAATACCTGGTAGTCGGTAAATGTAAATTAATGTAATGCTTGGTGAGAATAAAATTGGGATTACAACGGATAATGTCTGAGTGGTCACAGGTGACAACTGCCATATGCATATAAAGTTCATTCTCCCAAAATGTAAAGATTTAAATTAAAGGGGTGACATGACCGCCCGAGCGCAAGGCAAGCGCGTGTGCCTTTAAACTAAATAAGAGATCTATACACCGTGAACCGAACGTAACGTTTATGCTAATTTCGCATGATCAGAAAATCCTGCTTTACAATTCACCCTTTTATACACGCATCTACTATGTAACAACCCAAGGTTGGCTGTATTGATTTTTAACCGGTATAAAAAATAGACCGTTGGGGAGTACAATCATCATCAAAACTGTTTTTCCCAACCGAAAATATCCTATTATCGTAGAGGGAAATACAACGTATATATTTTTAATTATAAACTTTGATTATGCAAGGGTGCATTTTAAACCATTCGTTCAAGAAGGCAATTAGAAAATTTGATACTCTAAACAAAGATGTAAAGATGATATATATTTCTATATCAATCATAAATGCTGTCCGGTAACTTTCTCTATTATAAACCGGTTCATACAAGTATGCAATGGACAATATACTATCTCCTTTTTTGACCAATATCATTCCAAGCGAATTACAAATCTTCTCAAAAACAAAATTGAATCTCTTCCTAAAAGTTTGGTATAGATATGTTGACGATATTTTCACGAATATAAGTAAAGATGTTGATACATGACTTTTTGAACACGTTTAATAGCCAATTTGATTCACTGAAATTCACTGTCGAAATAGAAACAGATAATCAACTTCCTATCCTTGATAATATTAACATTATGAAAGATGGTAATCACTTGGATTTTGACATATACAGAAAACCCACTCAATCAAGAAGGTATATTCCGGCGGATTCAGCTACACCATTTAAATATAAAATAGCCTTGTTCATAGATAATTGAGCGTCCCCTTGAACCAGCAAAATTACAACAAAGTTGAGAAATTTCAGCAACTAGCGTCGTACAATGGTTTCGAATTTGAATTATTGATCTTTGATCAATAATTTAAATTCTAAACAAAAAAGTAATTTGGTACGCAACCAACTAACCAAATTAGAGCTATTACCTGCAAATACTTCGTTAAAATTTCGAAGTTTCATCCATCATCCTTCAGTAATTAATAAATTCTATAATTTGTAATACAACTAGTCTATAGATGAAAAACAAGCTTTAGACAACACCTTTACATAAAGTTTCCGACTTCGACAAATCCGCGATTTACAAAATCGATTGTCGTGTTCAAAATGCTATGTGGGTCAAACTAAAAAAACAATTTATTAAATTCCGATTTATCTCCTACTGAGGGTAACTCCTTGTTTGCATTATTATCCCCAAATAGTATTTAAACAGGCCCATTCTGATTTTTAATTTAGTTTACCGTGATGATGGCTACTTAGTAGCCGAAAGTTCTCAGTACTTTAAGAGTATTTTTGTGGATAAGGGTGTTTATTTCTTATTTATAGTGTCATCCACAGTGTGAATTCTTTTATAGTTCATAAATATGGAGATATCGAGTATTCGAATTTTGAGGACAATACGCAGATATTGCACCGAATGGTTATTACCAACTATTAACGAATTGTGTAATTGAAAATGTTTTGACAACTTTATTGAACTAGAGAAACTAGAGGCTTCGTGGCTGCTAAATATGTTAGTGGCCGCTGAAAGAATATTGGTGCAACATTATTTGGTTTCGATATCTCAAACGATTAGTCATGTATGGCACATAAAGAAGCTTTCCTCAGGGGCTCAAACTTACGACCAACTAACCTAACCCACCGAATGCCGCAAACTAAATATATACACGATGAAAATTCTGCGGATTTCTCAAGCCCGCGACTTTATTCCAATTGACAGGAATAATCAATCAAAAAATTGCCCTATATATTTTAAAGAAACAAAATAGAATATACTATCTTAACAACAGAAAATCATGGAGAAAGGAAAATATCTGGGTAAATATTATATACAATTTCAACCTCATTTCTGTAGATTTACGATTTTAGTAATCTTGAACCCATTAAAATTTCGTTCAGTCTGAAATGTGAATCAAAACTAGCATCATAGCTTGATTTATGTCCAGACTTATCATAAGTATCGTTCCTTTTCTTCGAACCATTAATAAATTTGTTTGAACTGATTAAAATCTGATTAAATAAAGAAAGTGTATTTCTTTTTTAGAAATTTCTGTTCTCGTCCTTAGATTAACACATTCTAATAAAGAATTTTGTTCGTTATTGAAATTTTACGAAAAGGTTTAACAAAATTTTCTATGATACACAATGCCTTCTCATGATGACAATCCTGTATATTGCCTGCTAATATCTAGATCAGTTTATTGATATATAATTGCCTCAATGGCCATCACTTCATACTCCCAGAGATGATCTCTGATCTCTGACATGACATCCATCAGCTATATAATTCCCCAATCTCTTATGAACAATTCCTGAGGGTTTTCTCACGTTTCCAATTGATCCCTCCATATACTCTTCATTTACTCACATAAGTCATATGGTCGTAATCTACGGTTTAATTCGTAATGTCATATACTGCCCAGTAAAACGTAGATTTCCCTTCGAATTTTCACTTAACGGCTTTGACGATCAGATATCAAAGTTACAAGAGCTTATTTTCTAAACAACTGAATGGAGTTTCTGAAATTTAGTCGGTCATGATGGGGATATGCAATACAACAACTTAGCATATTGGTTTCCGCCGCACAAATAAGGAAAATCATTTGCTTAACAATTGGACAATTATACAAAAGAATATATAGAAAATAATAAAGCCTAATGCCTCGTACAAGTAGCAATAAAAAGGTTCGCTCGAACCAAATCAATCGCGGGGCCTGGAATGAAGAAACGTAGTCATAGTAACTGCTGCAATGCGCGGTAGGGGTTGCAGACGTCACGTGAGCCGTTGCAGCGAGTTCCCTCCCCTCATGACCGCTAAAGAGGTCCGGAGTGGCATCGCGACGCAGCCGTCGACCCCGGTAGTTCAATAAGAGTCATTGCCATCGCGAACTAGTTCTTACAACCCGAAATTCGCACTGAAGCAGTGGGCAAACAATAATAGCCCAAGGGCGTTTCCCTTTACTCTAACCTTATCATGCATTCTAAAACGATGAAATTTTGTTTGCGACACGAATTTCAACCTTGAATATTATATAAAGAGGTCAATCGCTTTTGTTTCACTAATTATCATGCAAATTGCCGCAGAATAATGTTAATTTTAATACGTCATTGTCAGAGGTTATAAATAATCAAATGAACGAATCGATAAAAACTGCTACTTCCTAGATATATCAAGTGTTTGAATAGAGCTGTACGTTACTTGTGACATTCCATTTAAAAAAATAAAACCATACATGTTTACTGTCTTGAATATCACTTTATTTAAAAGAATGTTCATTGCAATTCCGAACTTTACAGTTCATTACTGTATGTTTTGATAATGAGCTGTAAAGTTCGAAATTACAATCAACGTTCTTTTAAATAAAGTGATATTTAATTCTTCTCAATTTTTAATCTTTAGGTTATTATTTCTTAATAATGATTCTTGACCCAGGTATGAATTATATTTAAAATTGTAAGTAATATTGGAGCGCCTACCTACAATTTATCAAAATCAATCATCAATATAATTGGAAAAAATTAATTTTATATGAAAGACTTGTGGCATTTTAATGAATTTATAAAAAAATCAATCCGTACCCGTAGATCATGTATTAATTTCCTTGGACGTTGTTTCTTCATTCACAAATATACCAGTCGTTTTGGCATTGAATAGCATCAAAAAACGTTGGTCAGAGATTAATAGATCAATCTGAATTTATAAAAGCAGCAAAGTTTTGTTTAGAATGCACCTATTTTCAATACGATAATCAATATTTTGGGCGAATATTCGGCACAGCAATGGGATCTACAATTTCAGCTACTATTGCTAACCTAGTTATGGAATTCTTAGAGAAATCTGTAATAAATCCATTAGATTTTCAACCCATTTTCTTTAAATGGTATGTAGACGATTGCATAAAGTATGATAAAATTCAATACGTGATTAATAAATTCAACAATTTCCACTGTAAACTTGAATTTAACTGTGAAATAGAAGTGAACAATAACATAAGTTTCCTAAATATGAACATTGGGCATGATGCAGATGGAAAAATAAAAAAATTCCTGATTTACTAAAGAAGTTTGGTCTCAACGTTATCTTCACTTCAATTCCGTTGCACCAGCAAGTTATAAAAAAAGTGTTATAAACAACTTTACAGATCGCGCGGTTACATTGTCCCACCCAGAGGACCGTCCCAAAAATTTGAAAATTGTTCGTAATACACTGGAAATGAATAGCTACCCAAAAAATTTTTTCAATTCCATCATTAAAGAAAGAATAAACAAAATCAATAATGGAACGTCATATATAAATAACATAAACGTTAATACAGATAATTTTATAACATTACCATACAATCCGGAGACCTCAGAGAAAATTAAGAAATGTTTAAAAAAGTATGATATAAATGTTGCGCATAAACCTCCTTTCTAACAGTGTTGGGAAATGTTTTTCAAATCTAAAACCTTCAATACCTGAAGATTTTTTAGATTGCGATGGGATTTATACAGGAATTTCTAAACAATATTTACAAAAAAGAATGTATGGTCATAAGTGTAGTACAAGAAACAAAAATTTAGAAAATACCATTACCCTCGCTAAGCACTGCTTTGATTATAACCATCAATTCGATTACAAAAATGTTAATATTTTAAACGAAGGAAACCAATTATCATAAAAGATCTATTCTGGAGATGATTTACATGAAACGTGACTCCAATTCTGTAAATCATAGAACAGATATTCAATCATTGAATCAGATTTACACTAATTTAATTAATTAAAACCCTTGCAAAATCCTACATGCGTCTTTATAATGTTAAAAGTATATTTTAGGTAGAATGCTCAACTAGCAATATTCCTAATAAGGTCTGACAACCTTTTTCTATTACCTCATAAATCTTCAACATCTGGTTCGAAAGTGGCTACTCAAGCGTTATATTTTTGGTTCAGTCGTATTACATAATGTGATTTGATATGACTTCAAAGTTTATGAGAATATTGCTAAGCAGAGAATTCTTGATTCATATACTCGAAACATTAATGTGTTATAATTTTGACTACTCGTGTTTCTGTTCGTTGCGGCGACGTGGGCATTTTTAATTGAAATTATTGCGATAAGGACGCCTTGAGGTGATACAATTTGTTTTAAGAAATCACGTTTTATACAGTGATAAGTCTTCTGATGATGGTCGTGAGACCGAAACGTATGCAAAGACAAAATTAATAAGCATATGTGTTAGTGTGACCTATTTCCCGAGAATTGTATAAATAATTTAAATAATGTGATATTTAACAAAGTAAAATTTCTTGTTTTTATCTGTATATCAAGTGTGACTTGAAGAAATACTAATAAGTTATTATTTCTTTTTGCAAATGGGAATTTCATGGAAATATTACTCCTAATCAGGAACCGAATCAAAATTATTATTAAAGTAATCTACATTTTTATTCCACAATAAATGCAAATGAAGTGCTTTGCAATTAATTATATCAACAGCTCTTGCAAACTTTCTCCACATTCTCGAAATCGCTTATCAACGTGGACCTATTGAAAAGCGAAAATATATACAATCATACATTAGAACCGACACACCTAAGTATGATACTTAGGAATAAAGATATTGAAATGACAGGATATATTATGTATCATATAATCAATACGTATCTCGAATTCCTACCGAATATAACGAATGGACGTAGGGTCCTCGTAGCATTTCCCGAGTGACCACACCCTACAGTAGGGAAAAACAATTTTAGTTAGTAGTCAAAACACATAAAAACTCCCTTCTTATTTATGGAATCGCTGAGTTGATACGAATTAGAACTGAAAGGAAAAAAACATATTTTTCTCATTTATTAACATGGACGTTGGCCAATGGAATGATTGTTCCGAAGTACTGTTTTCAATCGCAAACTAGTTATTACGTATTGAAGTTACACGAATGATATTGACGACTTTATACCTGTTCATTCAATAATAGTTGATTCGATTGTAGTTTTCATCCAACTTTTTGAATACCAATATTATTCTAAGGCAACCCACTCGTTATATTGTTGATAATTGCTATTTCCCTTACTATATGTAGGATAAGGGAAGTTTTGTAATCGGCATAAAAAAATTTTAAGATATTTGCCGTTTCAATAGATATCCCTTTTAATTCAAATAAACTTTCACATGACATAGAGTATAATTTTACGTCTTTCCACACCTTTAGCTTTTTCCACTCTTTTGAAATATGCATTAGGTCTTGAAACTTGGGGTAAAACATAACGGCGGCGGAGCCAACGCCTCAACTACGGGAATTAGATGCTTATGCGGACATGGCCCGCGATACGGATATGGCCCGCGGTATATGAAAGGCAAATTCTACTGATTGTGTCACTTATCACAAAACCTCCGAAAATATAAAGCTATGAACGGATTTTTCGCAACTGAATCCCAGCGGGGTAAAAAGGATTCAATACATTTTGACGTTTGTGACAATTAATATCACCAATACAATTTCTATGACAGAATGATCAATAGATTAATGGGTCATTATCACAGTTCAGGCTATCTATGACAGACACATAACTCCTCTGCAAGACAGGTAACGTTTACATGACTGCTGATAAATTGATAGTTACCTAATGTCAGTGACAGACCATTCCCTAACTTAGAAATCTACTGTCAATTCAAATAAACTTCCATATTACAGTTATAATTTTACGTCTATCCACTCCTGTAGCTGTTTTTACTCATTATAAATATGCATTAAGATTTGAGACTTGGAGGATGACGTTTCGGCAGTAGAGCCAACGCCTTTTTCTGCGTGTATTAGCAGTTACTCCTTGGCCTAGCCCGCGGACAACAGCTTATAGTTAATATTCTTTTTCTTTCCGCAATTAAAATAATAATGTTTATTCATTGTAATAAGCTTCAAAAATTCAGTAATTTCTTCGTAACATAATTTTTTTTAAACTACAATCAACCAGAATCCAACATTCTCTTTTGTACGTATAATATTAAAATATCAATTTTGTAAATAGAATTATTTCTACATGAACTTCAAATTAATTATATGTTATTGTGCAGTTTATGATTATTCATTATAAAAACTATTGTTAAACCAATGAATGTTATCTTAGAACAAATTTAACATTTGATTATTGTAGGATACCAACTATTATTACTTGGAACTGTAAAACTAATAATAATAAAGGGACCTTTTTTAGAACCCCTACCCCTCCTGTTAGGGAGGACGTTGCACCTGAAAGGCTTAGTGAAGTACCTTGGAGTTCTCCTAGATGCTAAGCTGAGATGCAGGAGAGCCTTCGCAGGCACATGGTGCCTACGGTCACAGGTTCTCCACGGTCATGTTCAGCTCAGCGACTAACTTGCGTAAGGAGGAAGGGTACTATGAGGACCGTCATAACTAGGGCTCTAGAGGTTCTAGTGAGAATCCTCTACAGCTCCACATTAAAACTTGCTGATCTGGGTTAGTCGGTTCTGGGTCTCGCGGCCATGGCAAATTTGGAATTGGGCTCCTAGAACCGGTTTCAAACACCAGACATCCTCATAACCCAGAAAACAAGGAGTCGTGTGGTTCACGGACAGGTCTAAGACTGACGAGTCTAGCGGAGCCGGAGTCTAGTCGTGAACAACCAGAAGGGAGCTTTCCGTGCTCATGCAACCGTTTTCCAGGCCGAGTTCTGTGCAATCCGGACCTGTTTCCTAGAAAACCTAAAACTAAACTACCGAGGTAGGCGGATTTATATCTGCACTGACCGTCGAGCAGTCCTGGATGCACTTCGCGCCCATAGAGTGACTTCTAGGATTGTTGTGGAGTGCAGGGAGACCCTGACTGAATTGGCCAGAAGGAACTAACTTCAGCTAGTATGGGTACCCGACCTCTCTGGTGTGAAAGGAAACGAAGTGGCCAATGAATTGGCCACAAACAGGTTTCCCTAGGGACCCCTGGTACAGATTCAACGATCGGAATCTCACCGACCACCGGCCTCTACGCCCTCATAGAGCTTCTGGATGGACAGGAGAAGATCCACTCGAAAGCACTCTATGAGCAGGAGAGGCTTAAAACTGGCGACAGGACTTCTCACAGGATACTGTCATCTGAATGAATACACGTAATGGGCATTGTTGATGACTCATGTTGTAGTATATGCGGAGAGTCGAACGAAATTGTCTCTTATATCCTTGTACAATGTTCAGCACTGGCTTCTCTTAGGCTACAACACCTCGGCAGTGCGTAATGCCTACGGCCACAATAGACATCAGTACATGCAGAAGCATAGCCTTCAACGCTACCTCGGGCCTGCTGGACCGAGTCTTGTATCAAGGAACACACTATGGACACAATCAAGCGGTTTAAGTGCACTGGACTTGCCCATCCCGTTTTGATTAATTGAAAAGGAATATTAAAGCGTGTCAGGAAGTGGGAAGAGTACGCAAAAAGCATTTAAATTTTCATTTCAAAGTTGACCGTCACCTTCCCAGAACCCTACCTATTTACTTCCTTATCTACAGAATCAATATTTAAAATACAACATTTGAAATAGGCAAGGTTGAATACTCAACAGCTGTGACCTTTCAAGGTTGAGCATATTTATGTCAAATTACCAATTGCAATGAAACCAGATAGTTATGGTATTTTTAGTGAAGTGTATCAAATATGCCAGTATTTTTCTGTAAGACGAGAATTATATGGTAATTCCATCAAATGGTTTTTGCCAAACTTTTAAACTGCATGAAAAATTATGCAAGAATTGGAATGACATTTTGTAGATTTAGATGTAGCAAATTTTATAAGACCAGATGGACTAGAATTAGTTGGAGAGTAATTTCATTTTATTCTGCAACGTAAATAAAAACATTTAGGCCACTTATTTATTGCTACAAGAAGAACCCATATGCTAATTCATGAACACTAATTAAATGTATTGGAAGGACTAACAATACCTACATTTTTCGCATCAATATGTTAACAACTTAGCTATTCAAATTGTATAAAGTTCAATGGATGAAGACTACCAAATACAATTTTCAAAATTTTGTTTGTCAAATATTTCTACATAAAATAAGTTAATTATTAAATTGGATTAATTGAATATATTTGATTAAGAAAATATAATGTCTAACAAAGATTCCAAGTCATGTTCTAAACAGATTCATATGGTTTTTTGTTATGAATCAATTGAATTAAACGTTCATTGAGAAAATCATGTCAATACCAAGAATCATGGTAGAAAAACTTTAATATTTTTGATTTTTACCCTTGTTAGATTAAATTACTTTCGACTAGTTTTGAGGGACTTCTAGTTTCAGAAAGTGAGGAAAATTTTGGTTAATTTCTCGGTTACATAATCTAGAGATTTAATTTTAGCATTATAGAAAGTGCTATAAATTGTTGACAACTGGTAAATAATCTCTTCTTCACATAATGCAATAGCTTGTATTTATATCCCATATCTAGCTAATATAACAAATTAATTTTGATTCTTGACCCAGGTATGAATTATATGTAAATTCGCGGGAAGTATACTATTTTCGTCTTTACGTACGTTTCGGTCTCACGACCATCATCAGGAGACGTTCAGGGTTTTGTGCAATTAGTTTAAGGAATCCTGCGCTTTAGTGACGTCAATTACTTTTCAAACGTCTTCTGATGATGGTCATGAAACCGAAGCGTACGTAAAGACGAAAATGGTAAACAATATTTCCCTATTTCCCGAGAATTTACACATAGCTAATGAAACTTACATTTCAGTGTGTTGTTAGAAAATATACCAGGTAGTATTACGATAAATATGACTTCTTCTGTTTATAAGAAATGATGCAATATAGTAAAGAAGGTTAAATGTAATCAGAACTAGGAGCTTTGTGTAATATTATATTGTGCGCACGCTAACAACTTGTATGTATTCGTAGAACTAATCCGTAGCGGTTTATAAAGGTAGCAGCCCGATAAACCTTATTAATATTTCGAATTCATCATAGCAATAGATCATTCTTGAAATAGAGAGGATTTCATTTCTACTTACTGTACAGCTTATGGTTTATTAGATGTTAGCTCGGAAAAGTCATACATACCTGAAACAAATGAATTGTATATTAGTAATTACATATATGGTTGTTTATATATTCATAAAATTATTGAGAATACGTATTGCAACATCAGACGTGTGATGTAATATTACTAAAGGCACCTACACACGCTCCTTCTTACCTTGATACTTGCCTGTGCAGTTCAAGGTAAAACGGAGCGTGTGGATGCAAAGCCCACTTTCAAACCCTGCTTGATAGTTGGCCCGCAAGCCGGCAGAATCGTAGACAAGTTTCATCTTGTGTATTATGAGTTCCCAACTCCAGTTCGTGCAGATTAGTATACATAAGTTTGTTGTTAAAACATGGCAGATTTGAGAAACTACTCTCATGAATTCATCACAGGGTTCATTTCTTCATAGAGATAGTCCATGTTTAGGGAAAATTGAATCTAAAGATTACAGTAATCGAAACAAAAACTCAGATGCCTTAAGGAATGATAGCGTCTTTCATTGCGGTGTAGTTTGGCCTAATAAACGTATAACTCGATGTAAAAGTTTTAAATACGTGTGTTCATCCATTCTTAGGTAATTTTTCCAATCAGTCAATTAGCTTAATAAATTTATATGAGAAGATAGACGTCTTATTTTTGTCTACTTCGATCTTGATTTGAGCTTCTTCCTTAAAATTGAGAACCTAACAAAATTTTGCACTGAACACTATACGCGTTTGGTATTCAGACTTGCCTTGAGACTTGAACTGCACAGGCAAGTATTAAGGTAAGAAGGAGCGTGTGTATGACTCTTTATAGAAGATTTACATAACTTGCAATAATTGGGCTGTTATAGGACTACGGTCCCATTCAGTGTGAAAGTCCCGAGTCAAAACAAAATAGAGGGGATATCATGCTAATTGATGAACTTATTATGATTTGTAATTGTGATTTGCGCTTTGTGTGGGTATATTACATAGCTAATCTATTGCGATCTCTTTATTCAACAAAAACATTGGAAGAAACTTAAAAACGCTATTTGTTAATAAATGTCAACGATTCAAGGTCATGAGAAATTAGCATTTATGCAAGCCAGACACGTATTTTTCCTGCGTCCGTCCGGAGAATTAGTTATGTCAAAATCACTTTCACAGATTCGTTCAGACAATCAAACTAGATGCTTGTCACTTTCAGTCCTTTCATTATAAAATTTACGTAGCAGATAACAATATACCAAGCATAACGTCAACCAAACAACAGCAGCTTACTACGTCGGTAGAATTTCAATCCTAGGTCCAACATATTGGACCAATGTCTCTTAATGTTAAGAAATTGGGACGATTACAATTCATGTAAACTTACAAGTGCCACACCTGTGTAAGTTTGATAACAATCAATATTGATAATTATTTCTTGATGTTCTGATCGTCAAAGCCATCGTTTGAAATTTAATTCTCAAAATCAGTTCTCGTTGCAGTAGCCAAGAAAAGGCAGATTAAGAAAAACCAAAGAGAGAATAATTCAGAAGTAGCAGTTTTGGAAAATCGTATCCCCTAATTCTTGCAACTGCATACCGATTATTATAGACAACTGAAAACGTGAATAACTCGAAACGATTTAAGGGTGCATATGCATTTTAAATAAAGAATACAGAGGTCAGAATGCAATTAACGATATTGAGAAATTTTTCACAAATTGCAGTAGAGTGTTCAGTGCTAGAATGACAAACATTTGATATGCATCAGGAGGATGTTGAATTTCAATAAAACAAATATTATTTACTACTAGGAGAGTCCTATATCTACGACCGCAAGGTGAAAAGTCCCTGAAAAATGAAGCAAGAAATGATTTATTTGGTCAAAACTTATTTTATTTTTCAATATATCCTCCTTGTAGCCCGATACACTTCGTGCAAAGTTTTTCTAATTTTTCGTTCCCTTCCAAATAACACGATTTCGGGAATCCTTCAAAATAGGCGTTTATTTCAGCGATGACCTCATCGTTGCAGGCAGATCACTTTCCGCCGAGCCATTTCTTCAGGTTTAGAAATAGATAAAAATCGCAAGGGGCCAAATCTGGAGAATATGGTGGATGACGAACCAATTCGTAGCGCAATTCATGCAATTTTGCCATTGCAGCTACGAGCCTGTGCACCGGTGCGTTGTCCTGGTGGACGAGCACTTTTTTCTTTGCCAAATCCAGCCGCTTTCGGCGTCGAATCGATCCAACAGCTCTACACAATATACGCCGGTGATCGTTTTGCCCTTTTCAAGGTGATCGATATGGACGATACCGTATGCTTCCCAAAAAACTGGCGCTAGACTTTATTGGTCGATAAACCCACTATGGCCTTTTTCGGCTTCGATTCGCCAGGACAACTCCACTGTTTCGACTGTTCTTTGGTCTCTGGTGTGTTGTGGATTCATGTTTCGTCCACGGTTACGAAACGGCGCAAAAAATCTTTCTGATCGTAGTTGAAAATCGCCCAAACACTCCTTTTGAAGTTGTAACACGGTCGCGCTTGTTGTCAACAGATAGCAAATGCGGCAACCATGTGACAGATAGCTTTCTCATATTCAAAAAGTTTGCAAAATGTTCCGTTCCCCCTCCGGTTGAGATGCCCATAGCCTCAGCAATTCTGGGGTTGTAACCTCAATTGGACGACCAGAACGTTCGGCGTCCTTTGAGGTCATACTAACACAACGAAAATCAGTAAACCACTTCATTCCAATCGATGCTGAAGAGTCCCCATAATGTTTAACAAGCGATGCTATGGTTTGATTGATGTTTTTTCCACGCAAGAAATAATGTTTAATCAAGACGCCAAATTCACTCTTTTCAAGGTTGCTTTCTTTCGATGGGTGTCAAAACAGAACTCAATGTCAGACAAATTTAATGCGTCCTAGTTAAAGATGGTACATCACAAATGTCACATGGGATTTTCGATAGTGGCGCCATCTGTTTTATTTTTCAGAGATTTTTGATCTTGCCCTCGTAGTTATAACGTATGTACAATGAAACATCCAGAGTATAACTTTGAAATAATAGGAAGTTTCCTCTTAATTCGATAACATCAGTTTAGTCTGATGATGGCTACCCGGTAGCCGATAAGTCCTCAATACTTTAATAGTATTTTAAGTGAACTGAACACTTAGGAGAAAATATATCTCCTGTCCTCTCAACCAAATGAGAAACTTGAAAATTGCAAAATAATTCAAACAGTTGGAGATATAATAGATTTAAAAAACGTAAACGATCCAATTTGAACTAATTCGATATGGCTTCAATTTATAACAATACTTTTACTTTTAATGTTTCTTTGTTGTTAATTTTGTGGACAGTTTCTTTATAATAAAATTAAATTCGTTAGTCTTCGTCACTATGGTCCATAAAGAGTATTATTATCTTTGTTTTATACTATATATTATATTTTTAGGTTAAGATAAACATTCTCCTCTTACGTGTTCTCTAACATTTTGAGATGTTTATTATCAGTTATTGAATAATTGTAATCAGAGGCTGATCAGGAATTTGGGGGATAGAGCTGAGAATTAGTTTCATCCATTTGACTGCCTGTCGTGTCAATTTCGTCTGACCTTCTAGTTTGATGGGGCATCTACTGCAAATCGTTTGGGGTTGGCTTCATTCACCAAGTCCCGACCACCCAGTTATTATTATATATTATCACCAAGCAGCAATCCTAGGTAAGTAGGTTATTTGTAAGTGACATCAACTGAGCATATATCTATGGTTTTGGCGTTTACGTGTGTAAAAAATTTCAACTTTCGAAAGTTGGAGAGTTAAATTCAAATTTACACAAAACTTGTAATATTTAATTTAGAAATATTGCTGACAAATTGTTTCACCGCACTGTAGCATTCACACAGTGTTGATAGCTAGCTTGGAAAATGCCACAGTGTGGTGAAACATTCATTCTAAATTAAATGTATGTGTAAATTTTGGTTTAATTCTCCAACTTCCGAAAATCGACTGAACACATAAGAGAACATAATATATTAACCACAAGCGACAATCTTAGGTTAATAGGTTATTCGTAAGTTTGTAAGTTTATTTTTGGATGCAATAACATTAACTGAACCCACAAACGACAATTATAAGTAATAGTTCTAGGTTAAGTTAATTTTTGGAAGCAGTGCAAAACAGTCAGTTATTATAAACCCGTGGAGATATTCGGTTCCATTAGCCACGAGACGCATCCGGGCGTAATACAACTGATAGTCGTAGTAGCTCGGTAGGTCACTTTTTTCAGGAGCACGCAACTCGGTTTCAGCCGCATGTCACAGAACGTAATAAAAACCTGATGTTTATGATGGGTATGGAATTCAACTCAAATTTTACCCTTCTATTTTGTGTTCACAACTTCGCATAATTCATATAATGGACACAATCTGATGAAAGTTGTTGATAAATGACTTGGTACAATTTACACATTCTGAGGATGTACTTTTTCAGTAAATCGGTTACAATCTAATTAGATGGACGTGTTTATGTAGAGACATTGTATACATATGTTGGCTCTTCTGCTTTCCTCATGCAGTTCCTAATAAGTGAGTCATACATACATTAGCAAACTGCCTTACATATTAATTAAATCATTATATGGCAGTAGAAGCTTCTCTATTATTTTGCTTGAACTATACACAGTTATAGAACAACCTGTATATATGTAATATAAGCTCTTTCAACTATCATCTTCATAACCTTAACCAATGCACATTAGCGGTGTCCATTACAAGTTTGTTCATTATAACGAACGCTGAAGAAAAGTTCGTTGAAAATAACTTTTCTCGTTAATTATGTTGTTGTAACTACTTTTCATGCAGAGATACTTGCTTTACAGAATGTTACCGTGTTACTTTGTTTTAAACTATTTCATGAAATTACGTCAAACTTGATTTTCTCACGAATTTACCGCACATTTCATTCAATGTGTCATACTGAACATATCTCACCGGGTGGCCTCGTTGGACAATAAATGTTCGGAACCTTCTTTAAATAACTAGCTTATTTTAAATCTCACCTGAATTTATAACAATGAATGGCTTAAGAACAATATTAATGTGAATGACATATCTACGTATACATATTGTTTCACTATTGATAAGAAATAATCACCCTTATCCACTAGAAATACTATTAAAGTACTGGGGACATATCGGCTACCAAGTAGCCATCATCAGAGTAATCAAAAATATAAATCAAAATGAGCCTCTTTAATTACTATTTGGGGATAATAATGTGAACAATGGGTCACCCTCAGCTAGAGATAAATCTGAATTTAATAAATTGCCTTTTCGTTTATACATTTCCATCCCTTCTAAATTACTTAGACATTTGTCTGTACTGTGTTTCAAGAGTGATAAACTTTCTTGAGAAATGGTGTGACATGTATTCAAAATATATTGGGCTACCGCTGATTTTTCACCACTATTTTTCACAATATCGGCCAAATGTTCCTTATAGTGAGTTCAAATGTTCGTGCTAGTTTGACCCATATAGAATTCTGAACACGACTCACAATTGATTTTGTAAATCCCGGATTTGTCGAAATCGGAAACTTTATCAAAGGTGTTGCCTAAGCGTTGTTTAAGCTTGTTCTTACATCTAAAAACTGGTTGTATTGCAAATTTAGAAGACAAACTATGGAATTTATTAATTACTGAAGAATGATACATGAAACTTTTGAATTTTATTGAAGTATTGAAGGTAATAGCTCTAATTTTGTTAGTTGGCTACGTTCCAATTTCATTTTTGCTTAGAAATTAAACTATTGATCAACCATTGTCCAACGCAATTTGCTGAAGTCTCTCAACTTCGTTGTTATAGTTTTGCTGGCTCAAAGGAACGTTCAATAATCTATGAACTAGGCTATTAAACGGAACTATTTTATATCTAAATGGTGTACATATTATTTGGTTACAAGCGTTATTAAAAATGGTGAAGTTAATTAGTATTTGATAATCACTCATACCCACAGTGATTTCCAACATTTGAATTCAAAATAAATATTTAGCTTTGAGTCTCCTAGTGCCTAGTCAGATTCTTCAGTTATTCCAGGAAACAAAGTATAATTCTCAATTAGGAAGGATTATTGCAATTAGAAACTGCAATATATTGTTGACCTCTATTTTGGTTAGTGGGATGTTTAAGATTCCTACTAGTGATCGGACGATACAGATATAAACATCGGAGCATCAGTATCCTTTAGAAATAAACCCGTCTTCAGAATCAGAGTTTTCTGAGATTTTACCGAATTCACGTGCACGAAGACGGAAGTCGGCCTCAGACGCACCCATCCCTTCCCATTAGGTAGCATAAGAAAATTTGTAATACCGTAAAATAACTTTTTCTTTTTTTTTTCTCCGCAATACTAAACGTTTATTTTTCAACACAACTAATACTTATAAGAAGATCCAGGGCTGGAGTAGATCGCAGAATCTAATAGCCGCCCACCTACACAATAAAATATTCAAGTCAATATGTATCACAAGCCCTAAAAACGGAATGAAAGTTTTTTCATTCATTCATTCATTCATTATCGTATCGGTATTTCGGCAAATTTTGCCGATAATCGGTATCGGCAAAATTTATCAGATAAATATCGGCAAATTTAAGATTAACTATTTTATTTATACTCAAGTAAAAACCCATTTTTAACATTTTTTTTCAAATAGTTTTACGCATGTTACAAATAGCAGCTTTTTTCAGATTTAGCAATCACGTTCTTTTCAAAAACAAACTTTCATAGAGAACTTTACTTCCATTTCGTTATATTGGAATCTCCAGCGGCTTTGGGAATAACTTCTTTAGCTAGTAATTGTGAACTATTTTGTTCTTTTGATTTGAAAAATACAGACTTATTTTCAATTATCACTATTCTTTCCCATCGCATTTTCACCTGCATGTGTATGTACCGGGATATCAAAAATTATCTTGGTCAAGTGTGGTTGTGGAATCTAAAACGTGTGTCTTACTTTACGTTTGAAATAATTATGTCACTGTCACACTGACATCATCAATAACCTACAAATTTCATACCTATTTATTTCAGTTGTAAAACAATAATGAACTACAAATTATGAAATAATTATGTGAACTTTGAACCGTTTCAGAAGTCGTGATAGCCACAATCCGGGTCAAAAACTGTTCTGAAATAGTTAATTTTCCGTAAATCGAATGACGTTCACGTGAGAAGCCCGTAGCACGCGAGTTAGAAAAGTGCAAACGGGTTGTACCTAATACGGCTTTACGACGACTTTTCGCGTGCCGTTTTCGCTCCATGTAGTTAGATTTAGTATCGGACCGTGCCCGACGGCCCTTCTTTTTTCGATAAATGTCCATTAAATAGGAAAATTTGATTAAAACAGTTTGAGCTATTCTCAGATATCAGCTACGCACGTCTAACGTGCGACGAACCAAAGGGAATTTTCTCGCGACTAAAATATACACGAAACTGGTAAAAGCTAGCGGCCCATAGCCAAAAACACTTTATTACAACTGGCGCCGGTCGCACGGGGCAAGAAACGTTCACAAATTAACAAGACCTAGGTAAAATGTATAAACTCTAACTCGCGCAGCGAGCTCCTCGAGGCATATGTCAAAATGATTTCGTTCGTAGCTAATTAAATGGGACGTCTGACGTTCATGCAATTATGTTTTTAGATAATTCGAACCTTCTAATTTCGATAAGCCACGTGAAAATCACGTCCAAAGCGCTAAAGACTTCTGAGTGTTACAATATTCGTATAAAATTGCGAACTTTCGCACTTTTAGAAACTTCAAATTAATTATGACATAATTATTTCAAACGTAAAGTAAGACACACGTTTTAGATTCCACAACCACCCTTGACCAAGATAATTTTTGATATCCCGGTATAATGTATGTATATAATTTTTATGCTCATTTTCAAGAATGGCGATCTAGACTAGAGAGACATTATCATTTTTATCTGACAAAAACCAACAAGAAATAAGTGAATATTCATTTATTTCTCATTTGTTACAGTCTATATTTGGCATTAAGCATTGAACATTTTTGAGAATAATGGGAAAACTCTAAATACAGGAATAATTTCGTAAACCTAGCCAGTTGTTTCTGGAACACATTCTAGAAATTCTGGAGATCTCAATGAAATTCTGGATAATCATTTTTATTTCACTGTTTATAATCGACCTGTACAAAATTTCGTATTCTCTCGTGATTATCCGATATGTGCCTTTCTGAATTCATCTAGACTATTTTTGAAAAGATGTCTGTATGTGCCTGCGTATTATGTGTTCGTACGTATGGGGAAGAAAACGGTGGAGGCAATTGCTTTGAAGTTGTGAAAATAGACACTGCTTTTGTGTGCGGTAGCCCCCTTGCAAATTGTAGGTAATTTTGGCATCCATCTT
This sequence comes from Endomychus coccineus, assembly GCA_958510875.1. Taxonomy (NCBI): domain Eukaryota; kingdom Metazoa; phylum Arthropoda; class Insecta; order Coleoptera; family Endomychidae; genus Endomychus; species Endomychus coccineus. Next base: position 49,067,781 of record OY294067.1, read on the forward strand.
CAGTTTTGCAAATGAAATCTATAGTACTTTTGTTTCATTAAGACAGCATTGTTTTACAGATAGTTATAAATATACATATATCGCAATCATACATTTTACCTGCATAATTTAGAAATAGTTTAAATGACGTCATTTTTTGTGAACCTCATCACAAATATAATGCTACATTTTATAGTTACTTCATAATGAGGTGGTACCATGAGAATAATGTTGACAATACATACTCCTATTTAAACAGTTCACTTGATACCAAAATATTATAAGAATACAAAGAGTACAAAACATACGAGTGTAAAACATAATTGTTGTCAATTCGAATAAGCTGTGAAGGTCATGACAGGCATGACATTAAAGAGAAAAGTAATGTAGATCCTGTATAATAATACAACTGATAAAACCAGCATCTTCTTCAAAGATGAATGTACTCTCATTCAGGAAGCCTAGTACCGCCATCAGATATTTATTTATATTAAATCCAGTTGTTTACCTTCCACAAAAATTCTTAATTAGTTAATTTCCTGCCTGAAGATTATGTCGCATATGTGTTTATTTTACGAGTGTTGTTTGTTATGCTCTATTATACGGGACGAAGGTCCCGGTTAGAAATTAGAATGGAATAATGTACATTATTTAGTTATAAGTTGATTATCACGATAACGAAACACGCTTCTTTTCGTTTTAAGCCTACATGAGCATAACGCAAGTTAACAATTAAACGTTCATCAACTTAACAGGAAGTAACGCCATGTCATTGCCAAGGCACGTTCATTGTAATGTAATGAGGCTTTTCCCTTGAATTTGAACACAATTATTATTCAAATGGTCAAGAACTACATTTCTATTTACTTTACGAAAAGTAAAGATATAAATATACCTACTTATTGTAATAAATTAACTGTTACACAATGGTTTATCTTTACAAGGTTCAACTCGTATTTATGTTTTTTGTTATGCGGTTATAATTTCTGGCACATGTCTGTGCCAGGCCTACGCACTAAGAACATCACAAGATCCTTCAGGAATAATGTTCGTAATTCAGTTATTCGACAAGTGTATGCCATCCAACGCACACAATAATAATACAAATAAATTACAATTTTCATTTGAACTCTCAAGATGACTTATTTTTATCCACGACGGAATTGAAGAGATTTATTTGAAGACATAATATTTGTTTGTTATTTTATATCTTCGGAACGGATGTACCAACTTTAACGCGGTTCTCTGTTCACTAGTACTCATGAGCAAGTTATTGGACAGATTTTATTCTCTCAACCCAACAGGCAATTGACGAAGCATGATTTTTCCACAATGTCCCATAGTACAGGATCGGATCCACTAGATCGAGTGAAGTTTACTATAAATAAAATAGATATTCGGTAACTCTCAAGAGCAGTTTTTGGATATGGTCACAGTCCATTTGAAGACGCTGCCGTGCTTGGTTTAATTAGTGGTTTTCGAAAACATTTAATATTATCTCAGAGATACTCAAGTTCTAAGGGATACTTCATCTTGCTAAGCCAACAAAGGAAGCGTCAATACGAACTTTTGAGATTTTTTCATGTATGGAGCTATGACTATGATTGAAATACGTCATTAAGTAGGTATATTGTTCTCAAAAACATTTATGAAAGAATGTAGGTAGGTGTTGCATAGCGAATGAGAATAGTCTGGAGGTAATATTCAAAAAAATAAAACATGAAGTACCGAATTTTTTGAAAAGCACTGTCCAATACTTCCCTATTAAGATAAAATAATCGTGAATCTAGAAGGTATTATATATATAGGGACAATGCAGAATATATAACTATATTGCTACAAAATCAATTTGCGTGCTAGAAGACTCCCTTATATAAGCTCTTTGACGTTCTCCAACAGCAGAGAGGTGCCCAAGATGGTTAGGCAGGTTTTTCAGTTAATAGGTATGTTGGGATGTTGATCAAATATTCTGGTCACGTCCGCTGGCTACATGATTTTTGCAAAACCAGATATCAGAAGAATATTTTGTCATCTTGGGGACCCAAAAATGGTTTACAAAATGTGATCTATGTGCATTATGTTTGCAATGGCACGTTCATTTTTTACTCTATATTTTTTAATCAATTTTGACATCGCACAATATCCATCCCAGAGGAAAAAAAATGCTGTTCACTCCTGAAGACCGCAAAGATGTCCAGAGGAGCGAAACGGCTACAAGTTGATGCAATTGATGGAGATCTGGCAGAGATTTTGGTATGGGGATCTGATAATCTAGTAGAGCTTAATGCAACCAAAAGTCAAGCTTGCGTTTTCTCTAGGAAGGCGGATCCACAATCCCTAATACGATGATGTCAGGTACAACCATTCCTATGAAGTTTTCCATAACAATGCTCGGGCTCACCACCAACAGCACAATCTCATGAGACGATCATGTGAGGTTCATTACGAAAACCACTTCACAAGAACTTGGTTTTCTATTCCGTACTAAGAGCTACTTTACATCCCAGCAGCTCCTCCTGCCCTGGAGTACTGTTCACATGTTTGGAGTTCGGTTCCCAAAAATACGCTGAAACTCTTGGATTCTATCCAGAAGAGAGCTATTCGTTTGATTGATGATGTCACACTTACGAGTTCATTGACCTCTCTAGAACATCGTAGAAGATGGGAGATCTCTCCCTTTTCTATAGATATTTCCATGGTCGGTGTTCATCAGAAATCTTATCTGTTGTTCCACCACGAGAGATTCCAGATAGGCGGAGTAAACGAGCTCAAACTAATCATCCCTTCCCTGTCAAGCTCGAGACCTGCCGAACTTTTTCCTACCAGACTTCATTTTTTTATCAAACCGTAAACTCTTTACCTTGTGAGGTTTTTCCCTACGTCTATAACCTCCAAACCTTCAAGAAAAATACGAATGCCTATCTCCTCTCCCTACATTATAGGTTTCCCTCTCGTGTAGTCGAAGTATTGAAAAAAAATTAATTAACCTCAATCCCATTTCCAGTAAATTGAAATTTATATTATTTTGTGGAAGACAGTTTGATGATATACATTCTTATACTGGGAGGAGGGGTCAAATATTTAAAGATTCTTAGAGTCAGGGTCGATCAAAAATCATTGCTCCACGACTCGTATCAAGGGGGAAGACATCTATCAATTTATTAATATTCTTATTTATCGTAAAAAACTGAAATCGTTGCCGAATTGACACTAACTAGAGGTCACGAGGGAATCTTCAAACGATCTGTATAACCTTGAACTAAACATAAACAAGATCATTTTTCGATTTTGTTTTCTTTCCTATATCAGAGTTCCTCGAAAGTAAAGCTGGACTAAACCCTGAAATACGATATAACCATTCCTGCACTTGTGTTGGTTGAAACTATAAAGATAAAGTATATTATGCTCAGTTTTAAATAACCACAATATCATGATAAAATGTCAAATGTGAGGTCATACTCCATTACTTCCAAATGCTACATAAGAGGAATGATATTCTAAAATGCACCAGTTTGGTATTTGAATGTAGTCGGACAAAAATGCAGTGTAAGCATGTCTAACGAGAAACAGGTTATTTCCTTATTTTATTTATTCTACAGTTTATATATACGTTTGGAAAATGAAATACAAACAAGTTTGCATGAACTTGAATGAACCATTTTCCTCTATTGATACGATATTCCTTAATCCATTCGTTCCATCATCAGAAACATCAAGTTATGATGAATTTCAGATTACGCGGTATATATTTGATATTTTTTATTCAAAAATAAATCATCCAAAATAATTCAGGCGGTAGATCGTGCCATTTCAAAGGGAATATTCTAGCAACTAATGCACCAGTTTTGAAAAATTAGATCTAGTTTCTCCTGATTGTTAAGACAGTGTGGTGTTATGTTCTTAAATCTAGAGTTTATGTTTACATCATTATTATGAACCCACCATTATTATGAACCCCCGTTCATAATAATAGTGTAAACTCTTGATTTAAGAACGACGACATTATCTTATTCCACACTTTTAATTTCTTTTTGTTAAGGAAAGTGGATTATTTGCATTAACCTCATATAAAGGAAATTAACTACTTTTTGCACCACAATAACAAGTCTCTTTTGAATCGACAAATTATGTTTAAATTCAGTTCCGAGAACTGTGATGGAATTTTAATTGAGTCAATCGAAAATAATGCTATCCTGTAAGACTATTGAAAGTAGCTCATATCAGAAAGAACAGAATCCTCCACAACGGAGGAGAAGATATGACTTCGTAATGTTATTTTCAATTTCAGATGTATTATATATTATATATTTTTTTGTCCAAGTATCACCTTATTGTTTATAGCAAAGTGATGAAACATGCAACTAAATTTCAAGGGACATGTTTTTTGTAGCCAAGAATTTATGAAATTTGATTCCAGTCAATTAAGAATAATCCCATTTTACGACATCCTTCAATTTGTTGATGTCAATCCGATGAAGCTTTATGTGGTGACTTGGTGAGTAACCAATCAAGCAGAATAAAGCGTATAGTGTGACATATAAAATACTACCAAATATGTCCATTAAAGCTTAAATGATGCAAAGTGATTAATAATGCACTGCTTAATAATTATAGCTGCAGTTCTTTGTTCGCTGTAGTAGAGAATTCAACTATATACACGTCTTTCTCGCGCTTCCTGCCGTCTCACACAGGAGGCCTTGAGACGAACCTAGTTCAACATCCGCGCACGGTGTCAGCCTACACCAGCCAGTTTCACCCATTTCACTTTCATTCAATCGCCTTCATCAAATTGATCAAATAATTATCGAAACGTAGTACGTGTCATATGCCGCTTTTAAGCTAACAATACCAAAGAGCTGGCAATAAGTTGATAAAAGTGCGACTACACATTTGGTTGAATATTTATTTTTCTCCTATATTAAATAAACGACGAACACACTTTCTATATCGTACGAAAGATGGGGAACATCAAAGGTCTGACACGCTCAATGTTCAAAAAGAAGTTGAACAATTAAACTCAAATTTGCACAAGACTAACGTATGTGGAAGAAAAGCGGTGGATGTAATTGCGCCGTTCCTGTTGGTAGTCTGAATGTGAAAATTCGAGAATCGCTTTGAAGTTGTGAAAATGGAAACTGCTTTTCGCCGCAGTAGCCCCCCCCTCCCTTTTTTGTCTTCCTCATCATAAACATCCTACATTCTATAGTTACTTTATAATGAGGTTACCATGAAAATACGGTTGTCAATACATTAGTTCTTCAGTAGTGGAGTCAATCTACGGAAAAATAGAACACGGTTCGTAAAAATTTGATAGAGGTTAGGGACCTGGAAGAAATGATGTCTTATGATAAAAATAATAAGACCTTAAAATTTCTATTACCAATATTGGGTGGAACCATGTCTACATTCAAAAAACTGTTTTTTTGCCGTTTTTAGGTCCGTTTTGGAGTTGTATTTTGTTTGGACCCCTTAGACTTCCGGCTAAAGTTTAAAATTGGTACCCTTTTATTGTTGGTATTTAAGGAGCCTTTAGTCCAAATTTCGTGACATTCCGTTTACCCCCCTCCTGGAATGTATTTATTTATACGTTTCTTGAAGCCAAAATTCAAATTGGGCAGTTTTGGTCAAATTGCAACCAAATTGGATGAAATTTGGTGAAAAAGTAGGTCGTGCCGGTCATGATAAGTGGTCCAAATATGGGCTGAAAATATTTGATAGTTTTGCCTAAAATCCAAATTTGGCCAATTTGGACCAAATTTTAAAATGAGTTCCCTTTTTGTCAAAAAAGTTTGAGCGTACTCTACTTAAATTAAAGGTTATTATATGTACTTCCGAGTGTACTTCAATGTGGTATATGTCCGTATCAACTCTTTTTCACGATTCATTCAGTTTTTAGCCATTTACAGTATATGTTATCATAAACCATTTATGTGATCCACATCAACGTTACATTTTTTGTACTATGAAATACGTTATTGTTTTAATGTTACTATATGTATATATTATAGTAAATATACAAACATCATACACAAAGTTTATTTTAGAAAAATATTTAAAAAAAGACACTAAAAATAAATAATTACATATTATATGTTCAAAAAGTAAAGAGTATAGAATTGTTTTTCAAATAGCCCAATTCGAATTTTTGCTTCAAAAAACGTATAAATATATATTATATTCCAGGAGGGGGGGGTATAAACGGAATGTCACGAAATTTGGACTGAGGGTTCCCCAAATAACAACAATAAAAGTGTACCAATTTCAAACCTTAGCCGGAAGTTTAAGAGGTTCAAAAAAGATAAAACTTCAAAACTGACCTAAAAAAGGGCAAAAAAACAGTTTTTTGAAGGTTAAACAAGGTTCCAACCAATATTGGTAATATAATTTTAGGATCATATTATTTTTATCATAAGACATAATTTTTTCCAGGTCGCTAACCTCTATCAAATTTCAATCCAATGTGGTACAAATTGATGAATGGGGTAGACATGGGTTTGGGTGGGAGTTTATTTACAAAATTGTGGTGAATTATACTTGGACGTTTGATATTGTTACTATTGTTTTTTGAATGATTTAAAATATCTATTGTTTCTAGAATATTGTGCGTATGTCCTTTTTTCTTATGTATCGGGATCAAGGATGAAATTGTTCCAATGTTCCAATAGCTGATTCACAAGAAGAGCATATAACTTCTCAAAGGTTCCTGGAACCTTACGTTGAAACTGCGTCCAGTTTGCCCTATGTACAAGGCATCACAGTAGTCACACCTCAGTAATAAGAACAAAATAGTATGTTCAAGACTCTGTTCTAACACTTTATAGTAATAATAATAATTTAACCCGAAGAAGTATCTGAAACCGGAAAATTGTGCGAATCAAAGGAGGATGAGGGAATTTAATTTGAAACATATAAACCTCATTTTCATTTTCTATATCAAATCTTGAAATTCAAAGATGACTCTTGGACTTTCTTAGACTTGAATTCTGAACCTACTGAAGATTATCTTGAAACTTGACTAGACGTTTCTAACTAAATGGTATCATATCGCGAATATTAATAATTGATTACACCTGCCCTGGGATATAATACCTTCAATGTTTTTATTTAATAAAGCAACTAGTATGATCTGAGCAAAGCTAATGAATATGGCTACCAATTTTAATGGTTAAACGAAACAACTTCTTTAAATGGTACACCGTCCAGTCGATGTCCATGAAGCGTGGAACTCGAGACAAAACCCTGTGTGCAGGTTGACTGCATTCCGCACTTTCCGTCACTGTCTACCGTGCAAGTTAACAACTAGCTGTTCCATGTTAGTCGGTCGAGTTCGTGTTCGTTGACTCGATAATACATACCGAGTGCAATGCTTTGCGTTATTTTAATACATTGGTCGACACTTATGAGAAAGTAAGTACGTACGTCTCAGCTACAACTGGTCTCTCAGCCATGACCTACGATACTATTCAACGACTACTATGATGATGCACCCACGCATTCATATGTTTACAAGAGATACTTGAAAGAAATGGTAAAAATGTACCGTCTGGAAGGTTGTTCATTGACTACGTAGGTATGACGATGTAATGAAACAAATCAATCGATACTGCGTGAGTCTATGTTAGATTTACCAAAAATCGCCAGATCTATTATTAGAATTTAGATTCCGAAAATTGAATACAAAAGGAAACGTAACACTGTTGTGTTTTAAATCTTGATTTCATTGAGAAAATGAATGGTTACATGATTCTTTTCAAACTTTGTATAAAAGCCTGTTCCGGATGCAATATAATCTTCCGATAACATAATAAAAATAATAAATAATTATCAAGTATTATTCCGAGTGTAAGTATGTTTTTATAACAATTGCCATTCAATTTATTTGAAAATCCTCTCATGGTACCAGAGCTGTTATGGTTGAAACAATTTGGCGGTTTACGAACGCTCTATAATTCGAAGTATGAGAAGAATCAAGGTATCGAATTTTTAACTGATCAGAATAATTATTTACGACTCAGCTGTTTCTCCCTTCGGAGTTTCTTTTTCCCACTTCCTCCCAGTCTACCTTGAAATGAGCAAGATGATTGCGAACCAGAATTCTCCAATTTCGATGAAATTTTTACTTTTTTATTGCACAGAGCCGCTCGTTCAATAATTAAATTAAACTGATGCGCGTAACAGTGAATATAATGTGCATATGGAAAAGTTCTTTTGATAATGGCTTGGACACCATTTGTCTTACCACTCATCACGGACGCCCCATCGTTACTTTGAGCGATTAGTTTATTGGAGAATTTAAAATAGTTTGCAATTCATTCAGCAATGTTAGAATTAGGAATATAATCTTGATAACGTAATAAAAATAATAAATAATTATTATGTATTATTTCGAGTTTAAGTGTTTTTATAACTGCCCTTTCAATTTCTTTCAAAAGCCTCTCCAACACTAATGGTACCAGGGCTGTTTTGGTTAAAACAATTTGGTTTACGAACTCCCTATAATTCGAAGTAAGCAGAATCAAGAAATCGAATTTTTAACGAATCACAGAATAATTATAATGTACATATGACTCAGCTGTTCCTCCCTTCGAAGTTTCCTTTTCCCACTTCCTCCCAGTCTACCTTGAAATGAACAAGATGATTGTGAACCAAAATTCTCCAATTTTGATGAAATTTCTACTTTTCTATTGCACAGGGCCGCTCGTTCAATAATTAAATTAAATTGATGCGCGTAACAGTGAATATAATGTGCATGTGGAAATAATCTTTTGATAATGGCTTGGACACCATTTGTTTTACCACTCATCACGGACGCCCCATCGTTACTTTGAGCGATTAGTTTATTGGAGAATTTAAAATAGTTTGCAATTCATTCAGAAATGTTTTTGCTAATACATCAGTATTATGTCCACCCGGCTTAAAAAAAAGACGAAAACCGTTCAAAAATGTGTCCATTAAACAAGTATCTAATAATAGCAACCATTTGCTGGTGATTAGAGGTGTCTGTAGTTTCATCGGCCTCCAAAGTATTAAAATTTGCAGATTTAATTTCTTTTGATATTTTCTGCTAGTAAATTTGCAACATTGCATCTAGCAATTCGTTCTGAATAGTTTTTGAGACGCCTTTAAACATTTGTGAACCCGAACCTTTCATATGTATTGCAAGCACAGCGTCTAATTCAGCTGCAAAGTTGATTGAGCCTACATAAATACCTGGATTTTCCGACGTCAATCCCTCATCATGGCCTCGTAACGCCAATTCAAAGCCTCCGCAAAATGTTATACACATAATTAACCGGTCCAAAATTTGACGACTTTTTTCCACAAATTCGTTGCACTTAATTTTATGTCGCAAATAAGCATTGTCTAACTGTTCACGTATGTCCACATTGCCTAGAACACTAAAATCCATGCATGCATTCATGTGAGAAATTTTTGTCTTTCCTCTTTTAACATCGAACTCTCAAGTTTCTCTGCGACCCCTTGAAATTCGATTCATCGAAAGTTGACTGTGTTAGTATGTATATCAGAAAATTGGAATGATGTTATGGATAAAATTTTGAACACAGTTGAACTGAAATATTTTCATTACAATACTCTTGATAATACTGGAATTATCAATTAATTCCGTTATTTTAAATGAAATATTGTGTGCATTGCTTCTCTAGAAACGTTTATAAGCTAGACACCTGTATTGGCATTTTGCAATTTCCAGTTTTTATTATTGTTCCTTGAGAAATTTTTAATTTCTAGTAGTATGTTCAGATTTATGTTAATTATACCAAACTTTAGTTTTTGTTAAATGAGGACTTAATGGGAATGTGACTGTGAGTCAAGCTAATGTTGTCAATCACGAGCCCACAAGAAAAATTACTTACTTCTGACTGGTACCTTCAATGTATGTGTTAACAATCAGAATAATAAATGCCAGTACAAAACTAGGGGGCCATTTTGCATTTCATGATAATCTAATACCTTTCGTTAGTGCATTCAATATCCTGTCGTATTATTTAAGAGGTATCTTTTTAGGTGAATATTCATTACATTTAGATATCTATGTAGTGTTACTGACTGGATTTTACGTGACATATTCTATACGATTGTTTGTAGCCATTTTTTTCAATTTGTTCAATAGCATGTCTCCTTGTTGATTCTAAGATTAATTATAATCACCCGTAATTCAATAATCGTTGATTACAAGCATCAATATCCTACTTAATGTGTCCAAATTGATGTATTCCATAAGATTCAAAGTATTCAGGAGTATCGGTCGGGCTAGTGGATGTGGTGAAAAACAAATTTCAATATCATTATAGAATTAATTTTATCTCACTTATTTCATATCATAGGCATGTTTTCAATGTGGTTAAAAACAATTATTTTCATGAAAATTAATTTCCATCTATGAATTTTGGGGTGAATATTATACGTTCTTTATATCAGAGATCAAAGAATGTACTGCAGTTGTCTAAACATGAACAAATTGTGTCTGTGAGTGGGTTTGTTTGGATTATTTAACATGACCTCCCAAGTAGTAAATACTTAAGAACATAATTTCTCAATTTTTGTTTTAATCCTATTGCATATCAAGTTGCATTGACAACGAAACGATAATCTAAATATACCTATAACAGAGTGAATGTTTTATGCATGTTTCATATAAAAATCGTAAGGTCGCAATAAATTCCTACCCAATTTTGCATATGCATAAATGTTCAGATAGGTCGTAAAGATATTCAGACACCATTATTACGCGCATTTTTTCAATGGAATTAATTAATAAAGATTCTTGACCCAGTATGAATTACCTATATATAAAAATTCTCGGGAAATAGGTCACATTAACACTTTGTTCTAAATTTTCGTCTTTACGTACGTTTCGGTTTTTTCACGACCATCATCAGAAGACTTATTACGTCAAAAAGGGTTTATTAAAACTAATTATAGCACAAGCGTCTATATCGTACAAATTTCAATCAAAAAAGCCCACGCCGTCGAAACGAACGGAACCACGAATAATCGAAATTGTATCGTCTATATTAAAAAATAAAAATTTTTGTAACGAGAATCCACTATTCAGTAATATTCTTATAATATACAAGCGCATGTTGGTATAGTCTCATAACAACTGAAGATCGAAGTTATTATGTTGAGTACCTACTTTCGAACCAGATGTAAGATTTATGAGGTACTTGAAAAAGGCTTCAGACCTGTACTGGAATATTACTATTAAGCATTCTTCCTAAAATATACTTTTAATATTATAAAGACGCATGTAGGAATTTGCAATATTTTTAATTGATTAAATTAGTATAAATCTGACTTAATCCCTGAATATCATTCCTATGATTTACAGATTTGGAGTCACGTTTTGTGTAAATCATTTCCAGGATAGAACTTTTATAATAATTGGTTTCCTTAGTTAAAATATTACCATTTTGTAATCAAATTGATGGTTATAATCAAATCAGTGCTTAGCAAGGGCGGTGGAATTCTCTAAGTTATTATTTCTTGTGCTATACTTATGTCCATACACTCTTTTTTGTAAATATTGTTTAGAGATTCCAGTATGAGTCCCATCACAATCTAAACAATTCAATTTATATACTGTGTGGGTTTGTTTATCTTTAGGTATTACAGGTTTTAGATTTGAGAAATATTTCCCAACACAGTTAGTAGGCTTATGCGCAACATTTATATCGTACTTTTTCAAACATTTCTTAATTTTCTCTGAGGTCTCCGGAATGTATGGTAAATGTTAATGTGACCTATTACCCGAGAATTTTTATATATAATGGAATTGATAAACTTTAATCCTTTATTCTAGCATTGCTAGCATTTCTTCATTGAGTCATGTTTGTTTCACTCGAAATTATTGAAATATATTACTGAGCATCAGTGAATACAAATAAATAACAGCTACTCAGACTTAAAATCTACGAGACACTTATTTTTTTCACAAACAAAGGGAATGGAAAGTTACATACAAACTCTGTATAATCTTAATACAAAACATTTTCTTATTCAAATCTCCAGGTAGAAACTATATTTCTAGGAAGGTAACAATTTAGCGCCTTCAAACAATCGGGACAAGATTTGTTTAAATAGGGTTTATGCCCTACAATTACAACGAGAATAATCTTTTACAGCACAGTTTCTTATCTCCAAAATGTGAAAACTGAATTCAATACTAATAACGTTGTAAACTTGTACCGATAGCCGTGGGGTTTCAAGTTTCAAAAATAAGAAACGAAACCACCCTGGATTTTATGGCCCTAACCACAACGGGACTTCAAGTGTAAAATGTAAATTGAAATCGTACGGTTTGCATCTTGACGTTGTCATAAAATTAAAAATTCAATAAAAACAACAACAATGTTTATTAAATAAATTCAGTGATAGTTTACGTCAACCTTAGTTTGATTGGAATATATTACACCTCTGTTATCTCAAGCGTTAAACATTTCCACTTAGATAGTAAAAATAGTATTTAAGCTAGTGTTGCCGCTTGTAGAATAGATACATAGTGTGCGTGGTGATGTTACTCTTCGTAAATCATTTGATTTGGTTACTGTTACCTTTGGTTCATCGGCGTTTGCTATAAACAGTTATAACTATGGTGTAAATTCAAGTTTAGGTTTTTGTTTTTTTGTTATTGAACGATTATGTTGAAATTTGGGTGAAAGCAGTTTTAAAGTAACTCAAATTTACTGTAAATGTTTAAAATTAATTCGATGTATACTATAAAAGTTATGAATTTTTTTAATTTTCAACCCTTCAGAAAAGGGTGCGTTTATTACACAATTTCCCTGAAAAACGGGTTCGTCACCGAATAGCAAACGATTTTTTATCAAAATGTGAATATGATAGGACCTTTCGTGTCGGACATCCAGAGAGAGACAAACAGACAAATAAAGGAATTAATGCATGTTGAATCTAGCCACCAACGAATATTCGTCATTTTACCTGTAGTATCGATTTTCATGTTGTAGATATATGTATTCCGGTTATTCAATGTCACTATATTTCATGTGACGAAGCTCTAAATGGGCATTTTACCGCTTCCTCACGATGTACTCGGTTTATCCGTAGTTTCAGGTACATTCGTTGTTAGGTAACAATACACTACAAAAGCGATCACTGCATACGATACAGATTGAATCGATAATTAAATATAACTGGTTTACTCTGGAACCCTTACGATGATATTCTAAAAAAAGCTTGCCTCGCTCGAGGATTGAGCCCGAGGTAACGTATAGTGGTGAATATAGCTAACTACTAAGGTGCCAGGCTTACAATTTCCATATCCAACAATGGCCTTCTGGTTCAGTAAATGAAGCATTTTCTCTACCAATCGCGATAGATTCGGATTTTGATAAAACTTGGTGATTATGTTCACATAGTTTCCAGGATGTATGTGGCACGTACGAAATCGTGCTCTCTGATGCCGAGTTATTGGCCAAAAACACTTAAGAGGTTCGGTATTTTTGTGGTTTTTGGACTTTTTCTACTCTCGGCATTTTTCCTAAAAAATGCATTCCTTCCAAGTTGCCCTTTGAGAAAAATGATGACAATAATTTAAAATAGCTAATGTTGGGAAAATTAAAATTTTATAACTGGAAGTTGTTTGTCTTGTGAGATGTGCATTTTTTGTCCATTTTTTTCGAAAAATATTTTCCTGGTTCTTCACGAAATAATAAGGTTTTGATTGAAGGGGGAATGGTAGAGAGAACGTTTCTTGAACAATCCAAAAAATACCTAAATAAACATTTTTCTTCTGGTCCATTTTCGAAGTAAGTCATTGTTAATATGTCGCCATTTTGGGTTCTCCATTTTGAACTAAAGAAATTTAATGAAGGATGCATAATCGGCGATTAAAAAAAAACATGCAAACTACATTTCATTGGAATGGGATTGATAGATCGAGAGTTATCGTAATTTTACCCATTTAAAGACGGGGAGACTCGATTTCAGATTGTCGCCCATATCTTGAACGATATGCATTTTGGACTGAATTATAAGCAATGGAGAAATTTTCATTCAGATCTCATCTAATAGGTCAAGGGTTTTGGAATCTTCAGAAACGTTCTTTCTACCGCCTCCAGTCTTCAAACAAAACGTGATTTTGTTCGGATTTTCGTGAGAATGTTGGAAAAGTCTGATTTTTGTTCGGAGGGTTTTAACTAGGGAGAGAGGCATTCCTTCAAGTAAGTGACAAGTTACCAAAAATATATAAAAATTTGAAAAACTAACCCGTTAAAAGTTTAACAAAACTAATCTGCGATTGCCTTGCCGCTTGGAGTTTCGAACCTGCGCCGCTATCGGGGAGCAAAATATATTATCGGAGTCTTACCGCCTCGGCCAGAACCGCCGATGTTGGTTGAACATTGATTTCGGTATATCTACAGTTAATTCGCCGTTAGGAGCATATACTAACTATATGGGGGAGGACACACGATTATCTAATAGTCACTCCTCATTCGGCTACCGATACCTGGAGGCTAGACAGTACCATTTTTAATTCATCATAAATTCAAAATGGGAAATATTAATTTTGTACGCAAATCAAAATGATGGTACTGTCCGATATAATATAATTAAGACAGAATGAGAGTTATCGAATGAAAAAACAAAATAAATATTAGTTTAATTTTCACTAATTTAATAAAGACGGAGTGAGCGTAGAGAAGTCTTACACTAACTCGGTCTTAACCCTTTGGGCATGCGTATCCTTGGAAATATTTATTCATTCATGTAGAACGTTTGGTTTAGAGGTTTAGAGTAAGAGGTTCCAAATCACGACTCTTAGAAATGTCTGAAAACTGTATATGTATAGTGTAGTTTACTAGTGATAGTGTGATGTAATGCATGATGATACACATTTCATGCTACGATGATATGCAAATGAGTTTTCCATATTTGAATGTAAATATAATTCCATTAGTCTTTATAAACCCAAAGAGAGCATTCTGTATTTTTTCAGTGTAATTTTGTTTCTAGTATATTGTAATATGTGAGTTTAATTTGAATCAGTATTATACATCTATGAAACCGATGGCAATAGACGAATAAACTAAGTTCCATATCGAATATCGATACTACATTATAAGTTTATATGGTTTGACGATAGGACAATACTCTATCTAAAGATGAATAAACTTGTTGTTGAGTCACCGATAAATAATGCGTTGTCCTTACCTTCAATGCATTTCGTTAGGGGGGAAATAAAGAATACTCATTCGGTGGCACCCGAGGTATTTTACCCGTTAATCCAAACTAGTGTTGCCACTTGGAGAATAGATAAATAGTGTGCGTGGTAAAGTTACTCTTCGCATTTGTGTAAAGATAAAGAAATAATTTATTTATTTCATTATCTTTACACTACTAAATGATATTTAAATTAATGATGTTCCTAAGAAAAAGTTATTACGAAAACAAATTATACGTTTCTGGGAATCGAATCCGAACTATCTTAGCCTTTTGGTTAATCGCCATTTGGGCGAAAGCAGTTTTAAATGAACTCTTACCACTAATTTCAACCCTCCTGTAAAGGGTGTGTTTATTAGACGATTTCGTTGAAAAACAATAGGGTTCATCACCAAACAGCAAACGATTTTTTGTTGAAATATGGATATGATAGAACCTTTCGTTTCGTTTAGACAAGCAATTCGTGATGAATATCCAGGCAGACAAACGGATTTTTCCAAAGTTGCTCATACTTTTGGGCCAATAACTCGGCATCAAACCACCAGCATACCGTTCGACATAGCATCCTGGAGACCAAAAGAACTTACAAAGTGTCATGTTAAGCCGAATCCTTCGCGACAATTGGTAATCTGGACATTTTTTTCGACTTCATTGATTGAACTATCCATATAATGATAAATTAGCCAACTGTTATGTCTCATGTAGATAGCTACGTATTTTGAAGATAAATTTATGTCGATAGTGAATCACGAATTTACCTATTTTCGTCGAATGTCGAGTGTACGTATATCGTATGTGCGTTATGAGAACTTGCCGAAAATACGGGATCAGGTTATGTAATATTTGTTAATGAATAATAAATTTATAAACAAATATCACCCAGAAGTGTACCATATACTTAAGTAACCCGGTCTGTTCTAGATTCCGACAAGACACTAAAATGACGTTGAGTAAATATTTGTTCAGACCTTCCGAGAGTAAATATTTCCAAATGTTACTTGGTCCAATGACTTGTTCAAGAAGAACGCGATAAAGCTGAAGTCATGTTAAGATATAAATATATGATGCCTAACTGATAATAACAATGAACTCTTCTTCCTTAATTAGTCATTCAACGCATCTACTGGAAAGATTATTTTGATTATTAAAAACAAAAAATCTTGGCTTATTACCTCAGAAGCTCCCTTGAGCAATATTTGTATAAGGAGAGACTAATTAGTTTTATTATATCCGATGGTACAAGGTCAATTTAATTATAAATGGAAGGTAATGAACCTATGAATTATTTATTTCACAAATTACTATAACTTGATGTAATTAATTGCGTACAATATTTGAACAACAAAAACGACAAGAGTAGGTAATAATAAATTATCAGACTATCCAATTTAAGCGCCTGATCTATGAAGAAATACGGGAAATTATCAATTTCTCATACATCTTATGGCGACTGTGCAATGATCTGTCTGGCAAGTCGCTCGGCTCATTAAAACGGGCCGCTCTCTATATGAGCCCAGACACAACTCTCAACCGAGAGCGACATATCCAGATTTATCAAGCTATCCCAACCATTGTAGCCCATCACATAATAATTATCTTGACAAATTAAAGCACATTAATCGCAAATTTGTTAGGCAAAAAAAAATTTCTCATCAGTGTTTTAAAAAGTATGGTGCGATGGGCTTGACTGTCAAGCTTGCCCAACAAGAACGGTATTTTATATTTAAGGGCGTTAGAAAATTATTTATTGCAATTAGTTACACAACAAAAAAAAATTTTATAACTATAGGGTTTTTCGATTGACTGGGCTAGATTAACTGTCAAGCTAGCCCAGTCATTGTAACCCACTACATAATAATTATCGTAACAAATTGAAGCATATTAATCGCAAATTTGTTACGCAAAAAAAATTTTTAGCATCAGTGTTTCAAAAAGTATGGTGTGCTGAGCTAGGTTGACCGTAAAGTTTACCGAACAAAAACGGTATTTTCTATATAAGATCGTCAGAAAATTATTTATTGCAATTAGTAACGCAATAAAAAAAATTATTGCATTATTGTTTTACAAACTATGGGGTTTTCGATTGGCTGGGCTGGATCAACTGTCAAGCCAGCCCAAAAACGGTGTTTTCCATATAAAATCCATAGATTACTATTTATTGCAATAATTAGTTATGCCAAAAAAACAATAAGTTGCATAATAAATTTGCTATTAATACACTTTAATTCATAAAGATATGGTTTATATGGTGTGCTTTCAATCGATCGCAAAAATGTGTTTCTTGCGTTGTGCTAGGTCAAGGTTGAAACCAGCACCCCCATCTTATAAATAAGATTATGTAGCATATGTGGCTTCGTAACTAATTCCAACAAATAGTCTTCTATTGATTTTATATAGAAAAGAAAATATAGTGGGCTAGCCCGACTGTCAAGGTAGCTCACCAACCTATATTGTTTTTGAAATAACGAATTTTTTTTTGCGTAACTAATTTCAATAAATAGTATTCTATCGATTTTATACGCAAACAAACATGAAGTTGCATAATAAATTTGTATTAATATACTTTAATTCATAGAAATATTGTTCATATGGTGTGCTTCCAATCGATCGAAAAAATGTGTTTCTTGCGTTGTGCATGCTAGATTAAGGTTGAAACCAGCTCACCCCCATCCTATGAATAAAATTATGTAACATGTGACTTCGTAACTAATTGCAACAAATAGTGTTCTATTGATTTTATATAGAAAAGAAAATATAGTGGGCTAGCCCGACTGTCAAGGTCGCATTTTCTTTTTGCAATAGCTTTTACAATATTTCAATAAACAATATACCGTTTTTGGATGGGATGGGTTAGCTTGAGAGTCAAGCCCATCGAAAAATACATAAATTTCAAAGCAATAATGCGGCGATACATTTTTTTATTGTATAACTAATTGCAATAAATAGTTTCTATCGAACTTACATAAAAAATATAGATTTTGGATGGGCTGAGCTAGCTTGATTGTCAAGCTGGCCCACCACATCATATTTTGCATCAGCATGTACGATAAATTTCTTTTTATGTAGGAACTTTGCGATTAATATACTTAAATTTGCTACGATGATTATTATGTGGTGGGCTACAATTGCTGGGCCAGCTTGATATGTCCAACTTATCCACATTTGTCCAAACATTTAACGGCCTAGATATATACTTAATGTTTCCCGTACTCTCCAAAAACGCGAAAGTTCCTTGGGCTGTTGGTGCAATCACCTTATTAGAAGACAAAAAGAAGAAAAAACGTGTTCTAAACTATTAATTCGCCTTATTTGTGGCCAAAAGGATACAAGTATATTTTCAATAACAAAAATGCGCATTGTGGGCAATGCGCACAAAATTTTTTCGCTAGTTGCGATAATCCTTACTTTTGATGGATTTGTTGATACAGGATGAAAAGTTCTCCCTAAAAATGTTTATTTTCTTCAATAATTCGGTTACTGATACCCGCGTTGAACTGTTGTCTTCACAGAGCGCACACATTACAAAAAATTAATGGATTGGTCGCGTTCGGGTTGTATCTATCTGCGACTTGTATCCCATTACCATTCATTGGCGGATCGTTTGGTACGTCGGCAGGCAAATACTTCACGGTATTCAAATATAATAAGAAAACAGTATTCATGTTATTATACTCTTCGCAGACGAAGTTCGACGAGTGTATTGTATTTACTCAAGTTATTTCTTAAATCGTTAGATAAAGTCCTAGAGCAAAAATTGCTACAACATAATATTTTTCATCGGATTTTGAGCACTTCCGTTTTGCTTGTCTGAACGAAAACTCAAAAAAAAGGTCCTATTATACTCATATTTTGACAAAAAATCGTTTTTCAACGAAATCGTGTAATAAACACACCCTTTTCTGTAAGGTTGGAAGGAAGGTTAAATTTAAATTGATTTAAAAATGCTTTTACCCAAACTTCACCAAAATCGTGCAACAACAACAAAAACGTAAACTAAAATTTACGCCGTACGTTAACTGTTTGTTACTAACAGCGATTAATCACAGCTTGGTCTAGGGACTAAGATAGTTCGGGTTCC
Organism: Endomychus coccineus; assembly: GCA_958510875.1. Classification (NCBI taxonomy): domain Eukaryota; kingdom Metazoa; phylum Arthropoda; class Insecta; order Coleoptera; family Endomychidae; genus Endomychus; species Endomychus coccineus. The sequence goes on from OY294067.1 coordinate 49,087,042, forward strand.
ATTCCCAGAGACGGAAAATTTGTTTTTGTAATAACATTTTCTTAAGTACATCATTAATTTGAATTTTTTTTTTTTGTGTAAAGATAATGAAACAAATGAAATATCTTTATAGAAATGCGAAGATTAACGTTGTCACACAAACTATTTATCTATTGTCCTAGTAGCAACACTAGTTTGGAATTATAATTATCTTGGAGTAACGGATAAAACATCTTGGTGCCATCAAATGAGTATTCTTGACTTTCCCCATTACGAAATGCATTGATTGTAAGAATAACGCATTATTTATCGGTGACCCAACAACAAGTTTATTCATCTTCAGATAGCGTATTGTCATATTGTCAAACCATATAAATTTATAATGTAGTATCGATATTCGATTACGTCTATTGCAATCGGTTTCATATATGTATAATACTGATTCAAATTAAACTCACATATTACATTATACTAGAAGCAAAATTACACTGAAGTAATACAGAATGCACTCTTTGGGTTTATGAACACTAATGGAATTGTATTTGAGTTCAAATACGGAAAACTCATTTGAATATCATCGTAGCATGAAATGTGTCTCATCATGTATTACATCACACTATCACTAGTAAACTACACTATACATATACAGTTTTCAGGCAATTGTAAGTCATCATTTGGAACCTCTTGATCTAAACCTCTAAACCAAACTTTCTACATAAATGAATAGATATTTCCAAGGAGGTCGGTGAATACGCTGCGCATGCCCGAAGGGTTAAGACAGAGTTAGTGTAAGACTTCGTTCTCTACGCTCACTCCGTCTTAATTAAATTAGTGAAAATTAAACAAATATTTATTTCATTTTTTCATCCGATAACGCTCAATATTTCTTAATTATATTATATCGAACAGTACCATCATTTTGATTTAAGTAAAATTTTTGAATTTATGATGATTTAAAAATGGTAGTGTCTAGCTTCCCGGTACCGGTAGCCGAATAAGGGGTAACTATTAGATAATCGTGTTTCCTCCCCCCATATAGTTAGTATATGCTCCTAACGGCGTGCGAATTAACTGTAGATATACCGAAACCGATGTTCAACCAACATCAGCGAGGCGGTAAGACCCCGGTAATGTAATTTACTCTCCAATTGCGGCGTAGGTTCGAAACTCCAAGCTGCAAGGCCATCGCAGATTAGTTGGTTGAACTTTTGACGGGTTAGTTTTCCAAATTTTTATACATTTTTGTAATACTAGATTAGTAGGTTATTTGTAATTGATTGATGTTCCATCTTCATGTATTATCAAAATGCATATACACTCGAGCGAGAGATACCACGCTTGACTAATAGCCTATCGTGCCCAATAAATCTCAGTCAGCTAATTCATATACACAATTCAATGTCCATCCCGATTCAATGTTGGTAGCCGAAGCGGTGAACGGGCTTAAATACTTTTGCTTCCAATAATAGCGTAGGTTCTAAACACCAAACGGCCTCATCGCCGGTTAGTTTGTACAATTTTTCACGAGTTATTTTTGGGTATATTATGTTAGTAGGTTATTTAGAAATGTGATTGATTGATTGATGTTCTTTCTTTGTTCAGATATATTACGTCACGACAGTTTCTACCGGGATTTGTTCGGGTACCGGAATCGGGCGTCTAACCGCAGCGATTATAAATCGGAATTTCCTACAACTCCTTTGCGAAATACGAAAAAGGTTCCGTTTGTCCATTTTGTATAGAAATAATCCTCATAGTTAGAGATTCCGAATATCTAATGAGCGTGTGCTGTTTACGAAGATTATTCCACTGCATGCATGCAACATGTTAAATCTTATCCAATTTTTCGAACTACCACTTTGAAACTGGAGATAACATAAATTTGCCAGAGTTAGAGGCAAACGTTTCAGGTCGCTTCAGAACAAAAAAATCGAGACTTCAATATAATTGTTTGTTGAAGCCGCATTTTGCCCAAGGCAAAAAGGATCACAAGGCCTAATATTGCCTTTTTTCTGTAGCTCTTCTGTTTGGAAGTTTTCGTTTTACTCCAGGTACCGTCAATCCGGCCAATTATAATTGCAAATGTTCACAATACAATTGAAACAATATTAACGCATATGAATTCAATTAAATATATTCATTCATTAATTTATAGCAACAGATGTATAATTTGACAGCTGAAATTATTAATTCTTACTTGGAGAATTATACATGCACTCATTTACACAAATATCTGAAATGTAGGGTCGAAATACTGAAATTATGTGAGAAATTACATTAGAGTTATAACTGACTTTTTTAGGTGCTGTATTAAAATATAGATGCACCTCTATTTACCTGCTTTCATATCTCATGTTATATTAGGTACAATATGGAGTAAACTCTTCGTATATTGAAGAAATATTTATTTAAACATTTATCGGAGTACCTTATTGAAATAATCTTTTCGGTAAAACACATTTTTGAAAAAACTGTTTTTTTTACGATGTTTGCACCGATATATTCAATTTGTCGTAAATACACGTCATCCATTTGTATTTTCTTTCGCTTCGAAAAAATGGTATGGAAAAATACGAGGAATCATACCAACAATTCGTTTTTCTTTTACTTTGCGAGAATGCATTAGAACCCATTTAGAAGGAACATAACCTCATTTTAAATTGTCCAAAAATTCGAGATATATAGTGAGTAAAAAGTTCATGACTTTCTGTTCAAATATAAGTGAATATATGAAAAACAATGGCACAATATATTTTCTTCATTATAGAGATGCACAGAGAACAAGATAATTATTCAAAAACGTGACATGTAAATAAATGAAAATATGTATATGGGAGTATATAAAATAATCCGTTGATATTCATAAAGGATATGATAACGAATTTAGATTTCAAGATATTTTCAAATTATATTTGAAATAAACACTATATATCGCATCAACACAGTTTTCATTTTTAAACTAAAAGAATTCACAACTGTTGATACACCACAGTAATAAGTACGAAATAATGACCCTTATCCACTAAAAATACTATTAAAGTACCAAGGACCTTTCAGCTACCAAGTAACTATCATCAGAGTAAACTCTCAATAGCATTTTTAGATAAGGGTAATTGTTTCGTACTGATTAGTGTCAATTTTCATTAGTAAAAGTTTTATATTGCAATTGTTTTTTCATCAAAGGACATTGCTAGAGAACGACAATTACAAATATCTTACCAATTTTACCATATCTTTAATATATCAATTAATATAAATGTGTGATAAATAAATTCCCTTCAGAAGTGTATTATCTAGACTAAAATAGTTCACAACTGTGCAACACTACACTAATAATTACGACATAATCACCCTTATCCACTAAAAATACTATTAAAGTAGGTAACGGTTCTATAGAACTCTTTGAGGTACCCAGGACCTTTCAGCTACCAAGTAACTATCATCAGAGTAAATTCTCAATAGCATTTTTAGATGAGGGTAATTGTTTCGTACTAATAAGTGTCAATTTTCATCACTAAAAGTTATTATTGCAATTGATTTTTCACCAAATGACATTGCTAGGGAACGACAATTCCAAATATCTAACCATATCTTTAATATATCAATTAATATAAATGTGTGATAAATAAATTCGCTTCAGAAGTGTATTATCTAGACTAAAATAGTTCACAACTGTACAACACTACACTAATAATTACGACATAATCACCCTTATCCACTAAAAATACCAGCTACTAAGTAACTATCATCAGAGTAAATTCTCAATAGCATTTTTAGATAAGGGTAATTGTTTCGTACTGATTAGTGTCAATTTTCATTAGTAACAGTTATTATTACAATTGTTTTTTCATCAAATGACATTACTAGAGAACGACAATTACAAATATCTAACCATATCTTCAATAAATCAATCAATATAAATGTGTGATAAATAAATTCCCTTCAGAAGTTCCCTAGTACGAATGGCAATATATAATTTCTTAAAGCTAGTTTTGAGATAATTCATTTGATTTATTATATAAGTATAGACTATAAGAGATAATTGGAAAAATCAGCAACAATTCCAGTTCTTTCAAAAACAAATAAGTCTAAACATTTTTCATGTGCGTTCACAATAATAAATGAGTAGTTTTCTCTATCAAGCCTGGTACAGTTCAGGAAATACAAATGTGGGAAATTAAACAAATAATGTATACAACTTTGTGTTTAAATTATTTCATAAAATTCAAGTTACTTTATTATACCAGTATTAATGTGCGTTTTCAGTTCCAAGAATCCAAAACAACAAAGGTACCTGCATACTAATTTTTTGAAATGCATTCCAGAAGAAAAAGCAGAATATGCACCATGCAGGTCGATATTCTTTATTACTAAACAACTGGCAAGTGGTTGAAGCAAAATTAACGGCTGATAGTTGTTTGGTGGTGAGTGTAAAACTGGTATTAGGCGAGACCGAAAGCGCCGCACCAACAGACACATCAACGGGGTGGCAGCTGCGAAACAGACCTCAGCCAAGGCCCACTCTTTGTACGGCATCATATGGCAGCCTTCCGGCCAGCTGCCGGAGCGACAGATGGACGATAATGACCCTAACAACCTCCTCCGTAAGAACCACCTCCGGTCAGAGGTTCTCACCGAAAACTGTCTGCAATTTTTTATGCCCATTAACTTTAAGTATTGCCCAAATCGACAATAGAGATTAAAGGTATTAATGATTATCTGATATGACGAATTACAATTTTGTTGGAATTTCGAATTCTATGCCGCCCTACTAATTAAATAAGGATTTTCGACGCTTTCTCATTCTTATTTGCCACAAAATTACAACTTACACCTACATATTTTACCCGATATTATTACGCATTTCGCTCAAATTTTTAGTGGTGTGAATATATAACATACTAAAGCATTCACCACACTTTCCGAATTTACAGTTGCAATCATGATGAATGTTGAAGTATGCACACTGAATAATTTGTTATAATTGGTCATAAATATTTTTACTTTTGTATTAGTGTCGCCAAACTTTTCGTGCCGAACAAATTTACAAGAAAAATAGTAATTATACCTGACTGAGGAGCATCTTTTTGCTATTGAAATTATTAACGATATCGAGAAAGTTACTCGGCGATGAAAGAAAACGAGAATAAATTTGTCTGTGGAACGTTAGCTACTCACAGTTGAAAGAAGTTTAGATACACTTTCCGATTTTATGGTACCTGATCAGTACAATAACAATTTTTGCCGAGAATTGTACTTATTTATATGTAGGCGGTAGAGTGCAAGCGTATTATAAAAAAATTATGCCCTCAAAATTAATCAAGAAATAATTAAATTATAATCATTTGAATTTTTTGTTGGCTTAGGACATACGATAAATATAAGAAGAGGGAATAAATAGTTTTAGGTAGATTTTCTTAGTTGATTTGCTACCTCATCTTGGACTACGCAGTTTCCTAAAGATTGAACACATATTTCATAGAAGCATAAAAATTCGAAGAATTAAAAATTTTGGCAATCTTGTTTAGTATTTACAAAAGTAAAAAATACGTCAAATGAAGAAACATGAATTTTTTGTTTTGAAAAATACGCAATCTACGAGGGGAAGGTGACAAGTTCCTGAAAAATACAACAGGTGGCGCCACAATCGAAAGTACCATGTGACATTTTTGTGATGAATCATCTTTAACTAGAACGCATTGAAATTTTCAGACTGATATGTCATTCGATTCCGTTTTGTCAACCAACGAAAGCAAGCAAACCTTGAAGATTTTTGTAAACATGGGGAAAAGTGAATTTCGCGTCTTGACTAAACATTATTTCTTGCGTGATGGAACATTACGCAAACCAAAGCCTCGCTTGTTAAACATTATGGGGACTCTTCACAATACAAGATGGATGCCGCATTTGCTCTCTGGTGAAAACAAGCGCGATCGTGTGGCAACTTGAAAGGAGTGTTTAGCGATGCTCAAGCGCGATAAGAAGGACTTTTTGCGCCGTTTTTAACCTTGGACGAAACATAGATCCCATAGATCCATCACAACACACCAGAGACAAAAGAACAATCAAAACAGTGAACTTGTCCTGGCGAATCGAAGGCAAAAAAGGCCAAAGTAGGTTTATCGGCCAACAAAGTCATGGCGACAGCATTTTTGGGTTGCACACGGTATCGTCCAAATCGATTACCTTGAAAAGGGCAAAATGATCACCGGCGTATATTATGCAGATCTGTGGGATCGATTTGACGCCCATTTGAAGCGAGAGCGGCCGCCTTTGGCAAAGAAAAAAGTGTTCTTCCACCAGTACAAAGCACCGGCGCACAGGTCCGCAGTCGCAATGGCAAAATTGCATGAATTGCACTACGAATTGATTCGTCATCCACTATATTATCCAGATTTGGCCCCCTCCAACTTTTATCTATTTCCACACTTGAAGAAATGGCTCCAACGATGTCATCCCTGACACAAACGCCTATTTTGAAGGATAACCGAAATCGTATTATTTGGAAGGGATGGAAAAATTAGAAGAGCTTTGGACGAAGTGTAGGCTACAAGAAGATTATGTTGAGGAATAAAATAAGTTTTAATCAAATAAATAATTTCTTGTTTTCAATTTTCAGGGACTTTTCACCTTGCCGTCGTATTGATTGATGATCATAAGGACGCATCAAAAAGAGGGTTAATTTGTTTATGTCCCTCCGCCAGACCTACTATCATGAGACAGATTGACTTATAAATTAGAAAAGATTTATTCGATAGCAATAGGGGAAGGTGGTGTAAACTGGGACATTTTTCTTCTTTCTGGTCCAGATTATTTATTCTTCTAGTGACAAATCTAGGATTAACAGGTGATATGTGTATATCTTCAAGCTGAAGTTTAGTCATCTGACCATATTAAACAGAAAAAAAATGGGCATATATTTAGACTGTCCCGGTATATACCACATGCCCCTAAATGTACCACACTATGGTACATTGTGGGACAGTATATATAGGAGCATAGAAGTCTTTGAAAATAGCTATTTATTATTAAGAAATTGTTGCATGCAATAAGTAATACAAAAATAAATGAATACCCTTATTGAATGTTATGACTTTTGATATCAAATTTGAATTTTAATTGCTTTTTAACTCTTTCCGTGCCTCCAAGTGTTGTTGGGTTGGGGAGCTTGTGAACAACATTCGCCTTTTCAACGACGTCTTCATCTTTCTCATCAGGATATAAAAATGCCGACTCCGAAACTTTTCTCAAGAAATTCACTTGATAGAATTCGTTTTCTTTTCCATCTACTCGTCCTACATAATGTTTTATGCTCTTTTTCATTGGGTACTGGACCAAGATGAAGTCGCCAGTTGTTATTTCTTCGCCTTCTCCTCCCTCTGCTCCAAAACTGATATCGGTTGAATCATCCAATATTGGTTCATCAATATCGTCGCTGTCGCTAGAAGATTCCTCCACGAGAACTATCCTCTTCACAAGTTTTGCCTTTTTCTTTCTCTCCAGTTTGATTTTTCTTTGTTGCTCCTTATCTAGTTCTCTATTTTCCCTTTCTTTCATATTTGGTGTGTCGGTGAGTATTGTCGATACAGCCCTTTATCGCCCTTTACGTGTTTCTTTCCTTGCTCCTGCTTTCACATGTGGCCTTACGTCTTCTGGACTCATGAACTTCTTCTCTGAATTTTTTGTTGGTGTGGATGTTCGCATATAACTTTCACCGAGATGTGCGAGTTCATTAGTTGTGTCAACATCTTGAATTTTGCTGGTAGATGGCTCTGGCTCAGTAATGGGATCAGCAAGAACAGCTAATGACACATACTGTTCTTCAGTTTTTTTTTTCTTTTTTCGCGACTGCAAATTTGTATGCAAATTCACGAGTCATTTTTATTGTTAACCCATCACACATCTGAGATGCCTTTACAAGATATGCTGCTAATGCCTATTCTTCATTATCATCAAAAATCTGACAGAAACCGTGTTTGCGTTCAAAACTAGAGTTTTCTCTATCACTTTCACTAGTAAGCTTATACTTGAGCACTTTTCTATGGGGAGCAGATTTGCTTAATTTGTACAAGTCTGCCGCAGGTCTTAATTTCAGATCACCAGAAATCAGCTGGAATTAATGAGAAATCACGATGGTTTCGTGACTTCATGCAAGATGGTGTATAGTGGGACATGTCCCATTATGGACCACACATATTTGTCCCGCAAAACACCATGTGTTCATTCCACGAATCGTAATTAAAAATAGAACAACCTTTTCATATTTTCAATTTCAAATGTTTACATATCTTGAGCATATATTAAATCAGCCCTGTTGTTAATTTGACTCCTCTTGGTGCACAAATAAACGAAATTTACTTCAACAGAACACAGAAGAAAATAAAAGTTTGCAACGATTGTCAGATAAGACAGAAAAGTAATAACAATGCAATGTTGGTAAGGCAGTGAAATGTAAATAAGATTGGAATAAGAAAAGGTTTAAGACACTTCAGAGTGGAGAAAGTTCACCTACTGAACAACAGATGGTCAAAAATGCGATTGTCCCACAATGTACCATGTCCCTATATGCACCACCTTCCCCTACCAATAATAACGATAACATCCATATTACTATTTCCGAAATGAATGAACAATAGAATTCGAGATATACCCATATTTTTGTTCCAAAGCAACCTAATGAAACTAGGTGATATCAATTGCCTAACTCAGTAGTTGTAGCACAATCTTTAGATAATTATTTTATGCTTGTCGCATAAGAACTATTCGGATGCAATATGCATATGGTCTAGCTAGATTTCTAACAAGCGCGCTATGAATAAAATGCCCATTTATCCCTATCTTCATCGATTCTCGCTCTCACTCATTAAATCCCTATACACTGCTGATATAAACTCAATCTCTATAGATCAAAACAGCTTAACTAGATTATTTTCTTTTGTATGTACCTACGCATCTTGGGACCGTGTCTTTTTATTTCTAAGCAAATTGGAGATCCTAACTATCATTTTTGGTATAAATTTCCCTATCCTTTTATTGGCACCTTACGCATTTGGGTATTCCCACGCAATTTTCATTAACGTCGTTATTTTTAATAATGTGGGTTTAATTATTCTTCCAGTTCTGGATCAATTCATTCCTCAACTCATAAAAGATTAAATGGTAGTTCCTAGTAACCTTTCTTATTATAATTGATAGCTAACCGAGCAATAAACTACTTAATATCTCTCTAAATCTATAAAACATTATTTTATTACACAATCTTCAAAGATAAATAGTAAAAAACGTGACATCATTCAAAAGAATACTCTGTTACACTTTGAGATACCACGTTTACATTATGTTGATTCACATAAAAAAAATTTATAAGATTTGAATTAAATTCTAGATATACTTGCGAAGGTTACTTTTTATGTAAAACATTGTCTTCAAACTACCTAATAGAATGCTTGAGACATTAAAACCCATCTCATGGTACGTAATAAGAATAAAAAGTAGGCAGTGACACATGACCGCGGCGAGTGTAACGACTAGCATGTCCGGTGGTCAATGTGCCTGGGACAATCTGAGCGTTAACAGGAAGAAACGATAACTCTGGGAACAGACCATGAAGAAGTTAATGACAATAGTAAGATAAATAAGTAATATGAAGTTTCATTGGCCGTAGATTACTAACCTATTAAACTACCTTATCACAGAATTGCGTTATATCTGTGTCGTTATACAACGAGTTAGTTCCTTTGAATAGCCGCCTAATTTTATTTCCAAATAAATTCGAACTAGGACTCTAAGGTTCAAATGTTTAATGTGTGAGGTACACGATGTTATTTCTAGCTATGATAACACGTTTTGTGGCATGAGTCAGTATTACCCATCATTGGTAACTTCGTACGTCATCTCAAATTATTGATCACACGGTTTCTCTTATGGAATGCTGTAGATATTATTAGTTTTATATTTATGATATTTTGATAAAATAATTGATATATGAGTCGAAAGTAAATCAAATTTATGTTACTCTTGGAATTATTTATTAATTTTAAGGGTGCCATTGCCAGCGTCAAAAATTAGTTATTACAAATCATCCACCTAAGAAACTCAAGGGATAACAAAAAACGTTATATTCAATGTTTCAGTGAATCCGAGCAAACAAATGCAATTTATATCTAACGTATTGGCACCTAATACGCGTATTATGTAGCGCGGCTGTAAGTGTTCATACGTACGCTTAATTGGGATCCGTAGATGGAACAGAGATATACAGGATGACCCAAGGTTAAACCGCCAAACGTTTAGGATCGGTTTCTTGGGTAAAAATAAGATTTTCTTTGGCTTATTTTGATAAGACTTGGCATACTTATTTGCCACAATAAGGGGCTTTTTTTAATGTAATTACAGTAAAATTATTAATTCCAGTGGCGTCCGAAAGGGTAATCTAATTGATATCATTGTACGCCACTGTTTTTTTGCATGTTTATTTTTGTAGATAAGCAACTAAAAATAAAAAATATTTGCCTTTCAATACCCTGCATGTAACAGAAAAAATTTAATTCCAACAAAAATCAGATCAAAGGTAGTAAAAATGGTTTTTTTTTGGCTTATTTTGATAAGACTTGGCGTACTTTTTGCGACAATAAGGGGCCTCATTCAATTTGATTAGAGTAAAATTATCAATTCCAGTGGCGTCCGAAAGGGTAATCTAATTGATATCATTGTACGCCACTGTTTTTTTGCATGTTTATTTTTCTAGACAAGAATTTAAAGATAGAAAATATTTGCCTTTCAATACCCTGCATGTAACAGAAAAAAATTAATTCCAAAAAAATCAGATCAAAGCTAGTAAAAATGAGGTTTTTTTTCCTTATTTTGATAAGACTTGGCATACTTTTTTGCGACAATGAAGGGCTAATTTTAATGTAATTAGAGTAAAATTATTAATTCCCGTGGCGTCCGAAAGGGTAATCTAATTGATATAATTGTACGCCACTGGTTTTTTGCATGTCTATTTTCGTAGATAAGCAACTAAGAATAAAAATGTTTGCCTTTCAATACCCTGCATTAAACAGAAAAAAATTATTTCCAACAAAAATCAGATCAAAGGTAGTAAAAATGAGGTTTTTTTTACTTATTTTGATAAGACTTGGCATACTCATTTGCGATAATAAGGGGCTTCTTTTGAAGTATTTAGAGTAAAATTATTAATTCCAGTGACGTCCGAAATGGTAATCTAATTGATATCATTGTACGCCACTGGTTTTTTGCATGTTTATTTTTGTAGATAAGCAACTGAAAATAAAAAGTGTTTGCCTCTCAATACCCTGCATGCAACAGGAAAAAATTAAATCCAACAAAAATCAGATCGAAGGTAGCCAGCCGGGCACAATCCCGACAACAATTGAGGGTTTGCTTGAATCATAGTTTGACGTGTTCATTGATTAATAAGAGTAAGATGTGTGCATGCGTAGTCTGCGGAATCGTCAATGATTTGTCCTGATATCAATTAGATTGCCCCCTGAGACCCCTCTGGAATTGTTCCTAGACAAAGAGTTCCAAAACTTCGCTGTTCGATAAAAAAATTTAAGTCTGATAGAAGGAAGTTTGGCAGGTCTCGAGCTTGACAATGAAGGGATGACCAGCTTGAGCTCATCTAGTCGTCTGCCTACCTGGAATCTCTCATGGTGAAATAACAGAAGAGATTTCATGTTTAGCACCGACCATAAATGAAAATAACAATGGCGTATGTTTTGAGAGCTGTAGTCTAAACATGTGAACAGTGCTTCAGGACAGACCTACCCTAGACTACGAGGAGTAAGGTATCTCTTGGCACGGAATAGAAGAAAAAATGTGAACCAACTTTTGCAGTGGACCTTATATGATAGTCCCATGAAAGGGTGTGGTTGATGAGACCGTGCAAGGATATGGAGCTTGAGTTTTGGTTGCATTGAACTATACTAGATTATCAGATCCCCATCTCAAAGTTCTGCTCAGATGTTCATTCCTTGCATCGACCAGTTTCTGTATTGATCTTCTGTGTTCATTGGATGACATAGAGGCTCTAGAGAGAAAGCGGTATGGAGTGTACCATCATCTGCAAAGCAGTGGACAGGATAGGAGACAACTTGCAACAGATCATTGATGTGGAGTAGAAACAAAGTTGATGCCAAGAATCTCTGTGGAATATCAGCGTTGATAGCCATTGTATCGGAAGAGTCTCCGTCGATCACCATATGGAGTGATATATCTGAGAGAAAACTCGACAATAAGCGACGAACCATATTTCGGAAGGTTTCCTAGAAGGCATTGGGCTAAACCTGGTCAAATGTTTTACTTGCTTTAATTAATTACGCAGTCATAACTGCAAATATCCACATATTTGATTTTAAATTGTGGTGATGTGCTGGCTTTTATTCTTACTTTTGACGTAAATGTAAATTTTACTTCATAAAGTATTTAATAAATACACGTTCATTTCTCGTATACACCTATACACTTTCGTATCATGAATTTAGTGAAAAAAATATTTTGCAATCTCAGAGACTCGATTGAATAAATTCACAAATTATGGTAGATTGAGCTATCTCTAAATGTATGGCTGGGTGTTTTCTCCTTACAAGGGAGTCTTGTATAAAGGTGTTAAAAAGTTTCAACTGGCAAAAACAGAGTGATGAAAGATTACTGCAAATTAAAAGAAAACTCGAAAAAATTAAAAATGTAGGTACTCTCTCAATAATTGTGCAATAGTTGTAAGTTGGTAAGCTGGAGAATTACCCAAGTTTGACTCAGGTAATAAACGGAACAAGATTTAGATCCAAATCATATTGTATCCACCATGACCATGACCACTCTAACAGTGCTGTAAGGGCAGGATGCAAATATTGGAGTGAATGTTAGAGCTTGCATCCTCACATCATACATAAAAATGCTACATTAATTTTTTTATTGATGACATGGAAGATTCGATTCGCACTTGGTATTTTCTTCAAGATCTGACTCACTGTCTTTTCCACTCTATTTTCATTTAATCATTGCTAATACAAGAACATATGACCTGAATAAAAGAATGAATACTGATTCCAGCACGTGGAAGAAACGCGGGAAAGAACGATATCAACGATAAAAAGAATGATATAAATGACAAATTTTATAATTCATTGTTATGAGTAATGGCTTAAAAATGTAAATATGCAGTAGGTACTTAACGAGGGTTGATAAAATGTAAATCATACATCACAAAAAATAGTAAATACGAGTATATATAAAGTATATTTGAATTTCAACTAAGTTGATTGTTTTATCAAAATAAGTATGTGTTGGTTGGTATCCGCAGTTTTGAAGTGATTCAGATATAGGTTATATCTTGAATAGTAGACATCCGCAGACAGGCTATCGTGAAAAACTTGGTTTCCGGATGGATTCCGCGTCACAGTAGCTCGACGCAATCAACAGTTTCAGTTCAAGCCTCAAGTGTGTCCTGAAGATGCCACCTGTATTGATTGGCGAAACGTCGACATCGAGTGGTACTGTAACGCAGAATCCATCCGCAGCCAAGAATGTTTATAAGTTATTTGTATGGGCCAAAACCACTATAATATTTAGTTCTGAACTTTGCTTCTGTTGTATGTTGTAAAAATATATAAATTAATTTACACATTTGAAATAATGTTTATTGTATTAATTAGTAGACCCCGTAGGTACCTACATATCTAGAAATATGGATTGTGAGAATGAAACTTCAATTTTCCAGAATTTCCATTATTTTATATATTGAAATATCGCTTGAATTCGTCCATTTTCACGGATAATTGGAAGGAAATATTCTTTTCGGTATGGCGAGATCGTATCTAATCTAGATTATATTCTAACAATGTTTATTGATGAATGCTACGGTTAGTTCACATGGTTCAACCAGTCAAACAACTAATTAACAAGTTTTGAATCAATTATACCTATTCTATACAAAAGTATTTTAGAAATAGTTCCAGACTAGTTTGAGTCGAGGGCCCGTTGAAAAACTGACGGTTCTTTCGATTATGATGACCTAAAAAGTCAATACTATTATTAAAGTAATAATCCCACAGGACGCATGCCGAGCGCAGAGCACTCTCAGTAGAGCTATGCGACACTGAGGAGATCCAAAGACTGAATATTAAGACGGTGTTAAACCTTTTCAGGGGATTAACCACCAACCCGGTTCCGACTGGGTGTTTAATAGGTGGTTGCTCGCCCACCTCAAGAACCTGGTGAATACTTTTGATTGGGAACCGATCCCGTCTACCTCTGGAACCTGGTGAACACTTTTGTGTGTGCAGATTGTGCCAACCTCTTCAGGAATCGTTCACCTGGGGGAGCACACTCGTACTTTGGTAGCTGAGTAACCACTCGTGAGTGTGAACGCCCCACTAGGTGACACAGGGTGCAAAGTGCTTCGGCCAGGCATTAAGAGACCATAATGGTTCCCTTTAAAAATAATAAGAATCAAAGATTACGTACGTATGTACGTGGGTAACGTGTTACAGCTAAAACTATTTCTCTGATGTGAGCCTGAGAAAATTATCCAAAAAGATGATTGTTTACATTGCAGTTTCGATTTGAAATCTTTGCGAAAAGAATAATTTGAATTTGACAAAAGTAATAACAAACTAAAGTTCGACAGTTGTCACATAAGTTTTGGACAAACTATCAACGTCCCTCCGCGACATGACAATCACATATTATTTAAACCAAATGAATACGCATAAAAACCAATTTTCATTTGTCAAAAATATGTTTGCCATTTCTTGATATTTCCTCTCAAAAGTAGTCATCAGACAGACAATGACGTTAAAATGCTGGGCCGGGAGTAACAATCGACTAAGTAATCGCAAATAATATGAAACTAAGTGCTGTGGAATATAATACGTTATATTTTGTCTTTATCAGAATAACAAATTGATTTCTAATATATCCGTATTGATTACTTGAATCAAACAATTCAAGATAATAATTCTCACATTCGTATTCCTTTTATTAAAAAGATGAAACCGCTTTTTATGGCATTTACGCAATAAAATATAAATCCTTCATGAAATACTAACGGAAGTTGCTTAATACTTCCAAGTTTACTAACCTTGGATATAACCCCATGTTTAGAGATGTCCTAGTAAAAAATGTATTTATCCAAGTATTAGATAATCGATATAAACTTATATAAACAGCTGCTATACAATATACTTCATTATAACCTAATCTGATAAAATGTTGTTATATAAAGAAATATTTGTTCATTTTGATTAAGCTGCAGAGTTCTCATTTTGATTGAACTCGCGTTTTAGTAAATGATTGATCCTTTACGAAGATTAATGTAGCTGTATAAGCCATTCTGAGTTGATCAAATAATTGACGGTAAAAGTGGAAATATTGATTGGTAGGTTCGTAATGAAACTCAAATCATCAACTTGGTGAATTTCATTTCAAGTATTGATGTGAATCGTGTAATAAAAACAAAAATCGCACATTCTACGGTACAGCTGATTCTATAAATCGGCTGTGAATAGGATGTAGCAAAAAAGTACCACTAATTTACAAGATATTAGACTATTTTAGAATATTGATGACGCTTATAAAATGTTGGAAAGAACACATAACAGGCTCATGTAGCATGTATGGATACAAAGTCAGCCCAATTTGAAAGGTATAGTTCCCTGAAAGGAATTAATTTGTTTTTGCATGTTCAAACAAATTAAACAAAGATAATTAATACGTGAATTTAGATTTTGCTTTGATTGGATTACGGTATAAATATTTACGAAAATAAACTCTTGATCATCTTGATGGCATGACATGAAACAATAACCAATTCAATACAAAAT
Organism: Endomychus coccineus; assembly: GCA_958510875.1. Classification (NCBI taxonomy): domain Eukaryota; kingdom Metazoa; phylum Arthropoda; class Insecta; order Coleoptera; family Endomychidae; genus Endomychus; species Endomychus coccineus. The sequence goes on from OY294067.1 coordinate 49,102,866, forward strand.
AATGATAATAATAAGAAGAAAGGTAAAGTGTTTGCAGTTGGCGCGGTAATTTCGAAAATCAATCAAAAATTTAAAATTTGAGTCGTGATCGAAGAGTTCTAGAGTACTCACAAAGTATTTCAAATAGTTGCGGCAAAAAAACATTGCCTGGCAAAGCAAAAATAAGACCACCCGCAATATTACCAGAATTCTGAATAGCAGTTGAAGAGTTTTAGAAATCTCTCCAAGTTCTGCCAAATAACTTTAAAAAATGATCAACCGAAATCTTGCGGAGAAAATTATTCGAAAAAGATATACATATAGCTTACATTTTGTTAAGTTAATCAATAGATCTTGATTAGTACCTGAAACTGATCAGAATAGTGAAAAAATATTTTTTCAATCCTCGTTAATTGGTCTTTCTGATCATTTAAAAGGTTTCCTGTATTTTTAAACTTATTAATTTCAATACTTTACTTTCAACTGACTTATGCAGAATCTCAAAATCATCTTTGAAATGATGATCAGTTTCTTTAATATGGTTTACTTTTGAATCGCCTTTGTTCAAATTAATATTTTCTTCAATTCTAGTTTTGAAAGGTCTTCCCGTCTGACCTATATAGAACTTGTCACAATCTTCACACTTGTATACTCCTGATTCTTGATTTTTTTCTTATCTTTGTTGTTTTTAATATATTTGTCTACCGAATTATTTGCTCTGAAAGATGTGGTAACATTGTGTTTTTCAAGTAAGCAATTACTTAAAAACACAATGTTACCACATCTTTTAGAACAAATAACACGGTAGGCAAATATATTAAAAAACAACAAAGAAAGAAGATCAAGAATCAGAAATATAGAAAGAAGTGAAGATTGTGATAAATTCTATATGGACCAGACAGGATGATCTTCAAACTAGAATTAAAGAACATTTTAATTTGAACAAAGAAGACTCAGAAGTTGTAAACCATATTAAAGAAACTGATCATCATTTCAAAGATGATTTTGAGATTCTCCATAAGTCAGTTAAAACTTCAAAGTATTAAACAATTGACGAGAAAATTGAAATTTTTAAGTTTAAAAATACAGGAAACCTTAGAATGATCAAATTTATTTCTAAGTAACTCTGATCCTACTGTACACGTACCTCACTCATCCCCTCCTTCTTAATCTTAATTTTAATATTTAAAGAATAAACCATAGTTTGTAAAACCATTGTTTGATAAAGCCACCGTGTGGTGAAACATGTCACGTTTTGTTTAATAAAAACGAAGTTTGTGATTGCAAGTGTATTTTTTATTAAACCTATATTTGAAACACTTAGTGAGAGCTCAAGAACTTTTCGACCACGATTCAGAACCCTGAAATCCATTCACAGTCCTAAAAACGTACAGGTCTTCTCAGTTCATACGTAATATCTATGTTTTCCACAGCAAACTAAAATCCACACGCACTCTCATCTGCCTACAACAACCTACTTAATCTCTTTCGATTGGTAATATTCTGATTTGTCAAATAAACTGAGATGGTTACTTACTGAGAAAGTTAGCGCTGCTTTTGGAAATGCAATCAATACATACCTGAAACAAACAAAATCTAAATCAATATTTACTTACAAGACAACTGAATAAATTAACTATCTTACATTAATAATTACTACAACACTACTAAATTATAATTTATTCAGTACCAGAAGATTGATTTATGTTCGATTATTTGTAAGTGAATTTCCTGATGTAAATGAACAGTATGTTTATTATAAAATCAATTTGTTGATGTTCGCATCCGTCAATGAACTATGAAATTACAACATTACACTTCTAGCTTACATAAGCTTTTTACTCCTGTGGGTGCAATGACCAAACCTGCCTCCGGCCAGGTTAAAGAAACACGAGGGAACCTGGGGAACCGCAACCGTGACGGGGCCGTTGTAGAAGCAGGAACCGCCCGCAAGTCTTTCTAGGAAGCGGCGCCATACAAGACTTGGATTTGAATGGGGAAAACAACAGATGACGAAACTACTATTTCCAAGGGGGTTAGCATGCCCTAAAACCTGTTTTCGCCACTTTGAAGCGATTTGCAAAATTTCAAATCCGTGCCACCAACAAGAACATCTGCAAAATGTGCCAATAACCTATTATCGGCAAAATTTTATTTATATCGGTATCGGCCGATCACTAAATGGAGCACCATGCTATGTATAATATTATGCTTCCTCTTGAGATAAAAGTGAGGAAGGAAGGCATGATTTCCTATCAAGCTACATTAGAGAAACTCGAGAGGAACTACTTCCAAACCAGAAAGCCTCTTCTGGATTCCGTGATTCTTGATTCACAACAACCAACGCAAATGAGATGGTTAAAGCTATATAGCCCAGAATGTTAATCGAAATTTTTCAGTGGGTAATAACGCACTGAGTTAATTCAGCTGAGGATATGCCACGATATGATGATTCGAAATTAAGAAGGTAGGATAGAAACTGTTCTTCTTCCACCTAATCAGGAACTAGAAGATGAAACATTCCACACACTTCCACTGGGAAAAGGTTGTGATACAAATACCGGGATAGATAACTTATCTCATGATAGGTTATTGCTCCTTGAAGAAGTATCATATTGTAGGGCCAATGAGTAGGTGAAAATTTCATTGAATCTTACATTTCCGAAACTTTGTGGAGTAATGAAGTACCAACGGAAATGAACTATGAAATTTTTCAACTTGATTCAAATTCAGCCGCCCATATCTTGAATATTGTAATAAGTCTAACAAAGTTGCAGCGATGTTAAATTTTTCCCGTCGAGTTTAATTTAAATTTTTGCGATTTTTACCATGGTGTCCCTTCCTTGAATCGAATTGATAAATATTCCAGTTTCGTTTTGGTTGGTAGTTTTTAGTACACCAGAAATTTCCCAGTGTTGAATTTAATGTTAAATTTTCTGTAACCGTCGCTCTAAGCAATGGCTATTATTATAAATATATAGTTTGCTCAAGACATTTGATAAACATTTTTGAATAACTGAAAAGTTTGGTTCTGTCACATCTAGAATAAAATATTTTGTTTTTTGAGTAGAGGAGGGGAATTTTTCCATAGAAGCCTCGGGGGTCCGTGCCCCCGGATGTGTCGCATTCTTACGGATCCGTATGTTTCTCAAATGGTACTACAATATTTCATTGAACCATTATGACAACACACATTTCTAGAATTAATTCCAGACTACATTTAAAAGCACAGGTCCTGCACAATCCCCTAGCGGCGCGCGCATCAAAAATTGATAATTCGAGTTAACATGAGGGGTTGTAGCGAGGCGTTGGTAAGATGCTTCCACTATATAATAAACTAGGAGTTGGTAAGCGCAGCTTCGAAACTTACAAACTGGCAAACAATTATTTATCATTTATTTTCGGATCCTACTGGTAAATAAAGTCAGTGATCTATGGATGACAGTTAATTTCCTGATGTTTTAATCAAGTGCCTCTAGGCCGTGAATAATTAACAACCCAAGGGCGGCCGGTGACACATGGATGCGATTGGCAGAAATCTCGACAAAAATTATTTAAAATAATATTTAAATAGGTATTTAATATTTAAATATCAAATAATTGAAAAACAACTTGCTTGCTTCACGAAAATCTTCCCTGCTATATATAACCGTTAATTCACTTCTCAGTTTAACTTTGTCCAAAAAGCAATTATTTCTACACGATTTTGGAAATGTTTCGTGTTTTCTTGAATATATTCTACCGGAAATGCCTCCATTGCGTCTCTTTACCCTCGCCGAGGTTAAATATAAACGACGTGTGAGCGTTGAACGACTGTCAAACATATTGAGTTAGTGCATTGGAGCAATGCACGCGAATCTCATAATGTACGTACACGTATCTCCTGTTTCACGTGTCAGATTGGTCTCTTTCTAAGGCATGATTAACTGGATCACTGCTGAGTGCTATTCGAAAATTGAACTATCTACAGTTGTGACGACGTGATTATTTAGTTACATATGTATTTTGGGTTGCAGGAATGCAGGTTTCAGATTCAATACCAATAATTGTAAAAGTTAAGTTTAATGTTTTAACATATACATAAAAGTATTAATATTAGTTTCGACTATTATGTTATTATCGATATAGTTTAACAAATTTTCAAGGGAGTGCACAATGCACCTACAGCAAACCCGCCACTGTTCACAACCCTACATGTCCTACCAATATATGAATAAATTTCAATATCTGAACATTATCAATAGTCTTGGATTTGGTTGTGCAATGAAAATATTACTGAACAATTTTCAGGATACTCATAGTCTAGGAGCTAGAGCGGTATGGATGGCCTGAATGAGTACACCTTGGCACTACTGTATATTGGTGTACAATAGCTCTCACAGGCCGAATGCCAAGGTGTATTCATTCAGGCCCACCATATCGCTCTAGCTCCTTGAGGCTAGACTATGAGGAGGTTTGGTAGTGTTAGCGGGGGGAAATATGAGAAGAGCAAGCGGAGGGCGAGAGCGGAGGTCTGGCAACGCTGTAAATATTGACGGCTGGAGATGTATGTATTTTTACATGTGCTTATGTACATGTAAAAATAATAACCAACAGTTCCTCGAAGAATGACTATTGTAAAAATATTGAAGTATTTAAGAAATTTTAATAAAAAAGTAGTTTTAATCGCTAATTTTCAGCTATTTTTACATAGAAATAATTAGTGAGACTCGCTCAAACTTGCACAGAATATGAATGTCATTCTATTAAAAAAAAAGCAGTTTTTTTTAATTTGAAGCTTTAACCACATCCCCATAAGCCTTCATAATAGAATGTTGTTTTTTTGACTCGATATATTTAAAAAACGGTGTAGTGAAACCCTCCAGAAAATTAGAAGTATTCTTATATTGTTATTCTCAACGGTTTGTGAAAATTTCAAAAAATTTTATCATAAAAGACTATCTCTACCGAACCTCCTTAAATGAATGTGATAATCCTTTGAAATTATATGGATTTCGTATTTCATCGATATATTTACTTAGCTTTCCAAATATATTTATGATATTCCCATACTGCCTTGAGGTTCGAATTTGAATCACAACGCAAATAACTAACGTCCTTATCACGGAGCTGACGATATAATAGTCGACAATACACCTATATTAATTTTGTTTAATTAGAGTATAAAATTTATATTCAGTATCTCTTCTTATAATTCGGTCATAGTTGTTTGTTCTTCATGACTCACATGAGTATACACAAATTTGCAGTAAATCAAATTAACAATATACGATTTACGTCTTTGAAATTGAGATGTCATCGAGATAATTTATAACACGTTGTGTGATGTAATAGCACCATGTTAAGATATCTATTTAACATGATGTTGATTTGAAATAATTGTGTTTGCTTAGTTTTGTCAAATATATATTTACTGGAAGACCTACATTTTAGTTCGTTGGGTACGAGTTTCGATTCGCACAAAATGCAGGAGAACGACCGCTATTTGTTTACGCTGACTTGTTAAAGTGCTTCGCAGCGCAGTTACGTGTTATCTCCCCCACATGCATTAAATTAACTATGAGAATTGATAATTTCATTACTCTGTTGCAAAACATGCTCGCCTAAACACTTTTAGAAAATTCATTCTAGTTTTTTCACGCAAGGAAGAAATAGTATCGTGTTTATAACACACTTTTACGTAGATCTACACTATACATGGAGATAATACCACGTGTGGAAGATATCATAGGTTGGATTCCGAGAAGCTTCTATCAGTGATAATCTGGAAGCAATTGAAACCTAAATATAGGAATAACAGCCATCACATATAGTCCAGGCAACGAACCGGAAAATAAAAAAATAAGATATAATAAGCTAGAATTTCAATTTTTTTTTTGCATTTTGTTCCTAATACCCCATAGATCATTCATGACTATCAAGACCGCGGGGGTCGACCTTTCTACCCCTCAAAACGGGGTTGTAACCCCTCAGAAGAACATTCTTATAAACACAATCCAAAAGTTTAGAAAATTAATGAATTAAGAGCCGAAAATAACCCCTAGTATGTTTTTTTGGTCGCTGATCACGATTCCGCAGTTAGTTTTCTCAGAAAACTCCCTCCAGATGGGAAATTTGGAAAATTTATATATAATAAACAATTTATAGTCTTTTTGCAAAAATGACCTCTAGTAAGTTTTTTGGGTAGCTGATCAGGATTCCGCTGTTATTTTTCCCAAAAAACTCTCTCCAGAGGGAGAATTCGGGGAATTTGAGATTTTCCTGAGACGGTTATGAATAATGAAGTATAATTTTGTTGCAAAACTACACTTCATTATTCAGAACAGTCTCGAGAAAATCTCAAATTTCCCGAATTTTCTATCTGGACATAGTTTTTTGGAAAAAATAATCACGGAATCGTGATCAGCGACCCAAAAAACCTAGTAGAGGTCATTTTTGCATCAAAATTATAAATTATATATGAATTTTCAAAATTTCCTATCTGGAGGGAGTTTTCTGAGAAAACTAACTGCGGAATCGTGATCAGCGACCCAAAAAACCTACTATTGGTCATTTTTGCAACAAAATTATACTTTATTATTCAGAACCGTCTCGAGAAAGTCAAATTTTCCGATTTTTCCATCTGGAGTTTTTGGGAAAAAATAACCACGGAATCGTGATCAGCGACCCAAAAAACCTACTAAAGGTCATTTTTGCATCAAAATTATAAATTATATATTATATACTTATAAATTTTCCAAATTTCCCATCTGGAGGGAGTTTTCCGGGAAAACTAACTGCGGAATCGTGATCAGCGACCCTAAAAACATACTAGGGGTCATTTTCGGCTCTTGATTCATTAATTTTCTTAACTTTTGGATTTGGATTGTTTTTATAGGAATGCTCCTCTGAGGGGTTGAAACCCCGTTTTGGGGGGATAGAAAGGTCGACCCCCGCGGTCTTGATAGTCATGAATGATCTATGGGGTATTAGGAACAAAATGCAAGAAAAATTTTGAAATTCTAGTTTACTATATATATTTTTTTTATTATGGCCTTTTTCTTGCTTTATTGCCTGGACTAATACACTGGATCGCAAAATTACCGCATCACCCAAAATGTAACTGCCTGATTGGATAAAAACACAATTAGTAGAAAAAAACTACAATATATTCCTTCTGGAACATGTACCTGACCTAGTGAACACATCTACTTCTGACAGTATTGATGTTGATGTCAATCCGACTGATTATGAAAAAAATTTGAAGAAATAGAAAGATTGGTTAAAGAATTCAATAAAAACGTTGATTTATTTTTATCTAAACTATGTATAAAAAAATATTTCCAGGAGCGAAATTCAATTCATAATAAAATATGATATTTTCAGCTATGAAATTCTGACCATGTTACATGATTAAGACAGACCTCTTGAACATCACCGCTTGAAAGAAATTATCAAAAGATTTTTCCATCATCTGTTCAATCCTTTTGATGGTTTGGAAACATAATTCAAGAAAATCAACCATTTTCAAAATATAGGTTGTTATATCAAGCCAACTGAGATTATTTTGCACTAAACAGTTCAAATCACTTACTATTGGGAAACATGGGGAATCTTTATCTGTACCATTGGATATCTCCAAACCATCTGACCGAGTCTGGCACTAAAGCATTCTTGGGAAACTTCCGTCGTATCGGTTTGTCGCTTCAACTTTCTCGCTTAGTATCGAGTTTTCTATCAGATAGATCACGCCATGTGGTTGTTGACGGAGTATTCTCCGATACAATGGCTATCAACGCTGGTGCTCCACAGGGATATGTCTTGGCGCCGACCTTGATTTTGCCTCATATCAACTATCTGCTTGAAGTGACCACCTACCCCGTACATAGCTTTGCAGATAATGGTACACTTCATACCGCTTCCTGATCTAGAGCCACCATACCATCAAATCATGCAAGAAGAGCGAAACAGAGACAGGTTGACGCAATTAATGGAGATCTGGCGATGATTTCCGAATAGGGATCTGATAATCTAGTAGAGTTTGATGCAACCAAAACTCAAGCTTGCGTCGAATCCAGGAAGACGGATCCCACAATCCCTAATATGATGATATCAGGTACAACTATTTCTATGAAGTCTTCCATATGCATGCTCGGGATCACCACCAACAGCACCCTCTCATGGGATGATAATGTGAGGTCCATTGCGAAAACCTGTTCTGGAGTACTGTTCACATGTTTAGAGCTCTGCTTCCAAACTTACGCTGAAGCTCTTATTGGATTCTATTCAGAAGTGAGCCCTTCGTTTGACTTACGAATTCATTGACCTCTCTAGAACATCGTAGAAAGGTGGGCGATCTCTTCTTTTCTATAGATATTTCCATGATCGGTGTTCATCAGAAATGTCGTCTGTTGTTCCGACTAGACGGGAGATTCCAAATATGCGGACTAGACGACCTGAAGCAGATCATCCCTTCATTGTCCAGCTCGAGACCTGCCGAATTTCTTCCCATCAAACTTTATTATTCTATCAAACTACGAAATTGTGGAAGTCTTTACCCAGCAAACCTTCAAGAAAATTTTGTCTATCTCTTCTCCCAACATTGTTGCCCTCTCGTGTAGTAAAAGTATAGAAAAAAAACAAACCCAATGTCAAAATACAAACTGATAAATCAGTTACAGTTCCTTTGAGGAAGGTGCTGAAAGTTTTTTCGAATTGCCTGGTGTATACAAGGGAACTATACAGAATTAGAGCAAACTCTCAAATGAAAATGTTCTTGAAAATTTTGTCCAAGGCAGTCATTGGATAGAAAAACACAAGAAATATAAAGGTAAACTTTATATGCCAACATTCATTTACTTCGTTGATTTTGAAACCGGAAATCCTCTGGGGTCCTATGCAGGTGAACAAAAGGTCGGAGCAGTTTATGCTAGTGTCCCTCCTTGTCTTCCAAAGAACTACCTCTCTAATCTAAGTAATATTTTCTTAGTGCATTTGTTTAAACCAAATGATAGATGAGATCAAATATTTACAAAAGAACGGAATAATCAACATCACATTTTGATATTGTGCTTATCATCGGAGATAATTTGGGTTTGAACTCAATTCTTTGTTTTGTTGAATCATTCTCTGCAAACTACTTCTGCAGATTTTGAAAGAATCCCAAACATATAACAAATTCATAAATTTATGAAGGGACAGATTCAATCATAATGAGAATGCCAATATAAGTAACGTTACTTCGACTGGTATAAAAGCATTCAGTATATTATTCAATACTATAAAAAACTTCCAAGTGACAGAAAAGATAACTTGCACGACATTCTTGAAGGGATATTATGTAAGTTTGATATCTTTCTCATTTTGAAATATTTTATTATTGATGTCTCCTTTTTCTATCTCCATTATTCAAACATTTGAATTCTATTCCAGATCGATCAGTAACGTTACAAACTTATAAATAGTTCCAGACAGCTTTTTCGCTCTTGTCATGGAACGAGCAAGTTTGCAACGTCGTTTTTAAGCTTTTTTATAATTGGTGTTCTTGAGTAAACTATATATATCACAAACAATGTATTTTTCCTGACCAATTCGAATACAAAAAGCAAAAATGAACCAAGCATCATAGTGATGGATAACAGATAAAATTGCACACATGACAGTACTATGTGGATAGGTTAACAGTGTCATATTGTTAAGGTAACGCTATGATATTGTGATAGTTACAGTGATGTAGTAAAGGTAACAATTATTATTATGTTACCAATATATATTTTAGCTATGTTGACAATGTGGAATGTTTAGTATAACAGTGTAATATTGTTATGTTAATAATAAGAATCCATTGTGGTAACTATAGTATATAGCTAGGATAACAAACAATGTGGTAAACAAGTCAATATTATATTGTTGAGAAACATACAAATATGGTTATGATAACGATACGATATTGTCATGAAAATGATATAATAAGGCTCGTTTCGCAATATAACATTGTTAGAACGACAATATGATCTTGTTGTGTTAACTATACAATGCTGTGGTTACCATAACAATACAGAAGTGGCTATAGGAACAATTTGGGCCTAAAGATATAAGCTTGGTGAGAGTAACAATATATATCTGGTTGTGCCTATACTAATTTGTTTAAATTCGATACTCACTTACAGTAGAGATGGAACGAACTCAAAATTCAACAGACTACCGGACACCGGAAATTCAGCCAATCTACCGGACCGGACCCCGGACGAACTATTGGGTTCACCAATTACTAGTAAAATTCGATATTATTTTGGTCTTTGGCGCTCATTCCTACCCTGTTCTATTATAAAATCTACATACAGCGACAATCCGTTCTTGCCTTACGGTTCTTTAGAGGTAATGTTTATGGCACACTGCTGTGATGCGAAGCGTGGGGATATACCGACCTTGTATCTGTAAATCCCCGAATGTTAACAGGGCGATACAGCAAATGGCAAAAATTCAGTGGTCTGTTCAATTTTCAATCGTGCCCGTTAGTCGCTTCATGTTTTGTGTAATAATTTCATTTAATAAAAGTAAAGTTTGGATTGTTTTCGTAAAGTTCTTTCGCAAAGTTCAACCTCCAATTCCAGGTTAATAAAAAGTGATGGCACCATTAAGGAGTTTGAGGACTATCTAAGGGAACCTTTACAATAAAGACTGTCCGATCCACTTGTTTGGTGGAAAGATCACCAATTTGTGTTTCCGAACCTGACAAAGATTTCAAAACAATATTTAAATGCCCCAGCTAGAAGTGTGTATTCTGAAAGACCATTTTCAGAAATGGGAAATATTTAAGAAGAAAAACGTTCCGGACTGACTTCACAGAATACAGAAAAGCTTTTGTTTATTCACCATAACTTAAAAAAGATAAACTTTGACTAAGTACTAGTTTCTTAAATAATGATATTTTTAATAAAATACAAAGTATAGGTTTTCGTTTCGCTTATGTATGAAGTATTAATATTTTGATTTTTTAAATTTTTTTATATATTATTTTGACTAAGTAAAATAGATTTATAAAAATTAATTTTTACTTTTAGAGTCATTATTCATTTTGAAATGTTTTTCATTTTTAAAAAATCCGCCCAAAAAACCGGCTAAACCGGACGTCCGGTAAAGAAGCTTAACTCGGTTGGATTCGGTACTCGGCCGGACTTCCGTTCCATCTCTAACTTACAGTACATTATAACGATATAAAAAAAATTCAATAATACTCCTGAAAATGGACAATGGCGAGGGTCAAACGTCGATTAACAATTAATTATTGTTAAGTTTTTACAAAGCAATGTGCTGAAGCAATTGAATGTTGCAAATTTGCCATATTCACGACCTTCGCTGCCAATTTGCAAATTGTCCCAATTTTTTAACATTGATTAGAAATAATTATTATTAATATGTTAATAAATGAAGCAATTGCTTTCTGTTTAAATCTTTTTCGCAAGTTCGCTTAATGTTCAAATTTTTCTTAACTGAACGGAAGAAAACTTTCGATTTTCACATTTTAACCAAATTGCCACGTATGAAAAATAATTTTTGGAATTAATGTGAAATTTTGTACCGACTGACTAGTGGTACAGGTTGCATTAATTTCAATCTTTCCCAGTAAATAATGTTAATGTTCCAAACTTTGTGGACATTTGGGCTATATCGAAACGGCAACATACCAAATGCAGTAATGAAAATGACAATGAGAACGGTTGAATTGCAAAAATAGAAATTTCAGTAGAGAATCACAACCACACGAAGGTTGACGGCTGATTCACATCAATATTTTAATTTATTTGCGGTTAAGCAATGAACCTTATGGTTTATCGAGCAATTCTTTCAGAAGTCATAATTTACGGATATATGGTGTAACCTACCGCAGACTGCTTCAAAGCCTATACGGTGACATTTATGGTATTTTTATGATGATTAAAATACTTGCAATTGATTTTACCCGCTAAATTTCGACACGAAAATAAAAAAACGCAGCAACAACAAAGAGATTTAGCGAAAACAAGTTACCGGTTACAGAAAAACAACAAGAAAAAGCTACACAATGCTCGTATGTACGATTACGGAAATGCCTTGTTCATAGCTATTATTATTATTAGATACATATATTTATCATATAACTAAGCACAGTGAACTGGTAAATGTCCCTGAATTGAATTCAAAGACCTTCTCATGTACGTTCCGAGCTCCATATTAAAATTTGCGTATACAATCTAGAATTAAGCTGTAGTTACAGAAATGCGTAATAAGATCTGGGATTCCTGGTCTCCAATTCGAAAATGCTGCCAAAGTTTCATTATTATAATTTGCATAGTCATTATAACTATTTGGAGTTGAGACGGATAAGTAGGTTGACATATTTACTTTAAGGAAGTAGATACGTTGTTTCAATGACCCTAATGACAACACTCAAAACGTTGAAGTGCCAAATATCTTATATTTGTACTTTTAAAAATAAAATTGCTGTATCGGCTATATCCTAGTAGTCACCTCCAGATACACGTGAATGTTTGGCTGCAAGTTACAGGTGCAACTGAGCGCAGTAACCTAATTTATTATTACAAATTTATTTCGTGACAAAAAAGACAAATGTGCATTGTTGTTGATACTATATCAAGTGAACATTATTTTGAGATAAGAAATTGTCGCTATATGGTTTCTTTAATCTCGAACAAGTATGACATTAACGGTTAAGATTATCATACAACAAAAACAGTAAATTCTAGTTTCAGGGTTTGCTAAAGTGCCTGAATTCATTACGAACAGAATTATGAATTTGAATAGAACACAGATCTCAACCCTAGTTGAGACATTTATTCAGTTTCAGTTCAAGCCTCAAGCCTGTCCTGAAGATGCCACTTGTAATGGTTGGCGAAACGTCGGCATCAGCTATTGTAACGCGGAATTCATCAGGAATCCAACAATTTTTTCATTAATATTGATAATTTAAACATAATCCAAACAATGAGGAACTTGCAGATGTTCTCATTCTCTTATTGAAATCCTCACATTGTAAAAAGTCAATAGACTTATTCTCCAGATTTGGCCCACTGTGATTTTTATCTATGTCTAAACTTAAAGAAATGGCATCGCTGAAACAAACGCCTTCTTTGAGGAATTGCCGGAATCGTATCATTTGGAAGGGATTCAAAAATTAGAGATTATGTTGAGAAATAAAATAAGTTTCGACCAAATAAATCATTTCTAGTTTCATTTTTCAGGGACTTTTCACCTTTCTGTCCTCGTAGGTTCTCCTCTCGTGTAGTCAAAATATGAAGAAAAAATATCCAAATATTAGATTTTTTAGTCATATACCTATACTTACCCATCAAAAAGAATAGATATATGTCAATGAAATAAAAAAGCCACCTATGATACAATGCTCCTGGATCTAGAATCTTATTCAGTGGACGAATATCTCCATTTTGTTTTCAATAATAAGTTGTTTATTTGTATGATCTACGTGTATTAATATTTATTGATTATTATTACCTCGTGTTGTTTTCGACTAGCTTGTAGGCACATTTTTTGTAGTTATTATAGCTCAACAGAACTTATTATTATTTATTAAACATAAAAAGATCTACTGTAAATAGCTACTTACTTGCCGAGATACCTATACCTATTCCATTTTCTAAATATAATGACGATATTTTGATAGGTACTAGTTTTGGTATATCTTTTGAATTAAATATCATTTGAAGATTGCTTTTATTTCAAGTAAATTTGACCTGAGTATCTTTTATCATGATTCAGACAATACTATACTTCAACTAAATTAATGGAACGATATTTTGATATTCAGTTATATTCTTGGCGAAAATCTTCTGCCAAGACGGTTGCCGTAGAAAACGAATGTGATAGCGACATCACGCCCCGTATTCACGCACCCTTGAAAAGAAAATCAATGCGAACGAATTTGGCCTCGACTTTGCCACTCTCCGATAAAAACACATCTCGCGAAACAGGGATCTTTATATGCGATGGAACGTTATATAAGTACAGTACCGTCCAAAAGTTTGGAGCAAAAATACTTTTATTATCACCAGGAAAATCTTCAACAGAAGACTTCTACAAATGTCATAGTAAGTGTCGAATAATATCGAAAATTCTACTATAAAATTGATAGAAATTATTGCATTTTGTCAAAAAGAAATCGATTTGGCAAGTTTATTGATGTAGAGATTATTATTTGAGTGTCTATCTATAATATGTATGCAAACACGATACAATATAAGCAATCAAATGCAATAGCATAACTTCAAAATTTCAGCAGATTTCGATTAAGAAAAAAATTTATTCAATTAAAACATAATTGTTTAGACTATACATTTTAGTAGTGAACGTAAGTTATAAAAACATTAATCCTATTTTGTATGAATGATCATTGAATAATGTAATGTTTTGCATGCAACGAGCTAAGTTGTAAATTTTGTAATCTCTCTCACACACAAAATGCCTGAGTAGATTAATCAACAGACTGTGAAATTGATACACAGAACATCAAAGAAACCAACATCGGAACGATGGATCATGAGTTTGGGATACATGCAATACATTCTTTCGAATATTGTAGCCAAAGCAAGCTTGACGGTCTTGTAATTCGATCTCGGTAAAACTACAAATAAATGTACAATGTCCAACACTACCCGACAATGCCTTTTACAGGTAGTTAAATTGTCTGAACGTTGCAAACCTGGAATAAGGCACTATGAACAAATAATACTCTATCAACATCGAATATGTGAATGTGTTTCGCTACACTGTAGTATTGTACGAATTTTTTATTACCTTATTTGCTTACCTACAGTAAGTACTTATCGAAAACATGGGACATGATAGTCCTGATAGTTGAGAATTACACAAATAACTTTGATGATTTAAATTATTGGCCTGCACTTTCATTTGGAAGAAGAGTGCAACGCTGTTACAGTCGATGGTGTAAGCTATCGAAAGAAGCTACTAAACTACTCTTATTCAATAAAACTAACAGTTCGAACTGTGTTTTCAGCAGGATGTAGCTACATGTCACACAACACGTGTAACTGTCCCTCTATTTCACACCAAATTTCTTGATAGAGTTATCTCTCATAAGACACAATTTGGTTTACCAGTAATGGCCCATTATTTGGATCAAAAATGGAGTTTTTAACCACTTTACGACTGAAACGGGTGCATTGCGACAAAATATCTTGGTACCGTGTCAAATACGTTAATTTGTTGTCAAAGAATAACTAATATGAGTGCTAATGTTTTTCTCCCAATACCCTTCCCTCAACCCCGAAAACATCCCAAACAAAAAAATCAGTAATTTGGATATTCAACCGGAGTCTAAATAATTGCGTAGTTGATCATAACATTTATTCAATTATCTACCTGTTTCATATGTATGCTCTATTTCCACCCTCTACCCCCATTTTAATTATTTTCACCCCCACCTCTACTTCAACCTGGCCAATATAATATACAAAAGCTTTTGGTGAATATTTTCGGTGAAAATATACTCATATATGCATTCCAATGCATTATCCCACCCCTAAGAACTCATACCTCCTGATAAATGCAGTATACATACCGTTGTAATAGAAATAAAGTCAAAAAAAATTTCAATTTGGGCAGATTACACGTATACTGTATTTATCAGGAGGTATAAGCACATAGCGGTTGACTTAGAGGTGAAATGAAGTGGATGGGATAATGCATTGGAGAATGCATATATAAGTATATTTTCATCGAAAATATTTACCAAAAGCTGTTATATATTATATTGGCCCTGTTGAGATAGAGGTAGGGGTGAACATAATTAAAATGAGGGTAGAGGGTGGAAATAAAGTATACATATGAAACAGGTAGATAATTAAATAGATATTGTGATAAATTACGCAATGATTTAGACTCCGACAGCGGTTAATATCAAAATTACTGTTTTTTTATGGGGGAGGTTTGCGGGGTTATATTCGGAAAAAAAACATTGGCACTCATATTAGTTATTCTTTGACAACAAATAAACGTATTTGAGATGGTGCCAAGGTATATTGTCGCAATGCATCCGATTTAGCAGTAAAGTGTCCATTTTTGGTCCAAATAATGAGCAATTACTCGGAAATACCCCGATAAAAATCCTTGGTATGTGTTTTTTGAACAACTGGCAACAATACAAACATTTTCGACCAGGTTAGAAACTGTGTTCGTGCATACCATTTAGCCTACTAAATTAACTGGCTAGCTCCAAGAAATTGCCTCGATAAAAAACCTTGGCACTAGGTGCAAATGTATAAAATTACATGCTGTTCAATATACAACCCCGGGAGAGGGTTCGTGCAATAAAAAAGTCCAAAATTTGAGGTGGCTGTAGCTTGGAAACCCCTGACAATACACGATTCGGCCTGTGAGAGCTATTGTACATTGAACCTTCCTCCACCAATATACAGTAGTGCCAAGGTGTATTCATTCAGACCCATCATATCGCTCGGACTGTCTTAAGAAGAGCGAAACAGCTGCCTGGAACTAAAGGACGTGTTGTCACTGTTCAATCTGGTATGACTTGAACTTGGTTTATTCAGTTCTAACACGAAATATGTTTGTAGTTCACTGTGTATTATCTCTCATAAGGTGAAAGTCAGCCTGTAGTTTGAATCGATTTAATTTGTACATTTCGAATAATTTTTTTTATTGAGAAAACAGATCAGTTTATTTTTATCGCCTTTTATAAGTATATTATCTGATTCTATCCATCTTAATAGATTACCCCCGAAGACAAATCTTTGTAATTTTAGTAGGTATGTACATGAATAATAGATGAACGTATTCCGGGTATATTTTATGAGATATTACACGAAAGTGCTTAAATCATCTCAGGGATGATATTAGATTGAATTATAGCGTTTAACCCTATGAATACAACAAAAGACCATAACTACTGGATTTGGTTGCGGTAAATTATATACATAATACACCATGTACCCGAAGGCGCTAAAGTGTAAATAGATCTTAATCATAAAACAGAAAACAATACAACCTCCTACTCTGTAGCGTATACGAATTCAACTTTCGCTCATTAATTATTTCATAGAGGACAAGTCAAATTACATCATCGAACCAATATTTTTGCATAATTTAAGAGCGCAATACTGTTTAAAATTGCAATTTGTGAAATCTGTTCAACTGAGGAGCCCTTACAAATTGCTACCATTGACACAATCCGATTTCTTGCTTGACCATTGAACGCCTCAATTATACACTTATTGATGCGATTAAAAGAAAGGCGATTTACGTTTAGAATTAATAAAGTGTTAAATAAAATCTATTTGGGTAACAATGATTGACGTGAAAGTGATCAACGCTTTGGGTGTTCTGCAACGTCACTAGTCATCAACAAGAGTCTTAGTTGATGAACGGTCTTCTACCTCATACTTCTTGTTTATTGCCTGCATATATCTAGACATACCGTGAATTATTGAAACAGTTGGAGAATATTAAACAAATGACTGGTAGTAGTTCCTCTTTCATAAAATATTTTCCTGTAAAATTTTCATAAATCTTTCAAGGTGTCGTCACTTTCGATGGGTGGGAGAATGCTGGGGGCTATCGTCATATGGTTTACCGAAGGCACCAAGACCGAAAAAAGGACACGTGCTGGAATAGTCGAGACAAAGGACGAAGGAGATATTATTTCTTCAAACACTTGCGACAGAATTTCAAGCAACAATATTAGCAGTTACAACATGTGCTTGAATTATGAGGGAGAGGGGCTATGAGAATAGACAAATCACAATCATATCGAGCAACCTAATAGTGCTTAAGGCACTGGAGTCATACACAATCACCACTCGATTGTCTAAAGGATGCCCTCATGACACAGCGAAATCTGTAATCCAAAAATGGCTCGAGACAGAGCACCGTGCCTATTGGAAGAAACTGCCACGTATGTCGCATTCCAAGCGACTAATGGGAAATCTCCAGCAGCAACGAGTGAAAAATCTACTGACGTTCAGCAGACAAGAAATACGGATTCCTGACCGGACACGCCCCATGCAACAAACATCTCTGCACGATGGGTCTGATAGATCAGCCTATACATGCATGGGTTGCGGCGTGGAAAAGAGACACCCATGCATGTGCTGTGTCAGTTCAGGCTACTGAATTTCATAGAATACACCCGATTGATGAGGAGATAGCAATATGTGAGGGCACAATAGCACACTAATGACCGCAGGGCAGTGGGGCTCTCTCTGGGAAGGAGAACCAGGCTCACGGGGGAGGTCTTTTAGTCGTTAAGAATCCGGCACACCCGGGGGCTCGGTCCACCGGTCGTCTATGCAAGATTTCACCTCCTCTAAGCAAAAAACAAACCTTCGATTTTTCCTGTTTTTTTGAGGGTCTTCATCTTTGGAGTATCGCCAGAATTAAGATTGCTGGTGGTTAGCCCAGGGTGATAATGGTGATATTGAATAAAATAATGAAACTCTTCTCCATTTCCATTTAGTGTGTGAGTTACTAATGTGTTCTGAGAGAGACTTGATCAAGATCATTTCAAGGTTTTCGTTTCAACAATTATTGCATTTTCGTTCTCAACAGTTTTTGCAAAACGTCAAGAAAATGATATTAATTATACTAGAGGAAAGTCGGGGAATATGAAATAGATTAGGTAATGTGGACTACCTTGGTTGGCGCCATCTACACAATGAATTTAGGACATTATCTTGATCGGGTTTGAATCACTCCTGGACCGGGGACCCCAGATCTAATTCAAACGTTATGTGCCCAGGAAGTGATTCTGTTATTGAGGAAGCTATTACTCAAACAAAATTACGATTAAATAGTACGTGGCTAGTAGCGATTGAAATGCATATTAAAAATAACGTAGTTTACAATCCACTGATTTTAACATTGCGGTTTGTAACTCAACCTTTTATGTCTGCAGATGCTTTACTTTTTTTTAACTTTTGAGGGAAAGTTTCAAAGAGTATGCGTGCCGCAACCGTATAGTCAAATTCATTTAATCATCTACCCTTTCTCAAAGTTAAAAAAAATATTTTTAGGGCTTTCTTATAAAATTCATTGTTCCGAAAATGCCACTTAAGAAATTGATCCAGTTTTAATAATCAACAACAGAAGCTTAATATAATTTACGTCAAAATATTCACCTTTAGGGAGGACATTATAACATTATATATTAAAGTACCCACATAATAATAATATAATAATAATATATATTTAAATATCAAGTATTAATACAATATTTACATACAATACAATAAATTGAATCATCTGAATGAGCACCTAGAGGACTAAGCCTCTGTATGTGCAACTATAAGTAGTTTGAATATAGTGTATGTGATATTGTTTATATAAGTATGATATAATACAATTATAATTATAGTTACAATTATAATTACAATTATAATGCGATCCGATAACATTGAGTATATGCATATTATTACATTTAGTGAGAAGAACAATTATTGGTTAGACCAAATTTGCAAAACTTTGCTGATTATTAATTATGTAGTTTGTACAGCATTTCTTGAATTTTTGTTTGTTTGTTATTGTTCTTATTTCAAGGGGTAAGGTATTGTTGATTTTTGTACTGAGATAATTTAATGATCTTAGATTGATGTTGGTGTTACATTTTAGAATGGCTATAGATGTTCATTTGTTTTG
Organism: Endomychus coccineus; assembly: GCA_958510875.1. NCBI lineage: Eukaryota > Metazoa > Arthropoda > Insecta > Coleoptera > Endomychidae > Endomychus > Endomychus coccineus. The sequence continues at coordinate 49,122,507 of OY294067.1, forward strand.
TTTCTTGTTGTATAAGAGTGCATTACGTAATTTCTAATTTCATATTTTTTATGGATGAAGGAGCAAACATTTAAAATGTATACGGATCTTATGTTTAAAATATCTATTGAATAGAGTAACTGAGTAGAGAATAATCGCTTTTTCTATAGATGATTTTTAATATATAGTTTTGAATTATCTTTAATGGTGTTAAATGGCTTTCTAAGAGGCCTCCCCATATAACGATACCATATAAGGTAAATTTTAAATTACTAAAGACGGAACACGAATTACTATGAGATTTATTTTTATAAAAAGAAAATTGTGATAAATTTTTTCGGTGCCTTCATTCGTTAAAATTAATATGTAATATTCAAATAAATGTATTCAATTCAACAGAAAAGTAAGTAACTTTCTTTCAAAGTTCATGAAAAATTAATAAAAAATGTAATAAATTCAATTAGAAAAATTGTTAAATATTAATTATATTTATAATACAAAATATTGATTATTCAAGTTTTATGAAATCATGTTTTTTAAATAAATAAAACCCTAGATGTTAATACTACATTAATACTACACACCTTAATAATAATTACGGAATTGTATAGATCACAAATTACAATGAGTGATTAAGAATGGCAAAAATATTTAGAAACGATCATTAAATTGGCTAGTACACATTTGTGTTGCCTGTAACATCTTCAACATGTTTATTGTTTATTGAATGTTCCTATTGAGGAAATGGATTGTTAAATTGGTAAACAATGCGACAACTTCGAAAACGTCTAAATTTAAAAGGGAGATGCATCTCCAAATTTCTCAAGAGCACGTAATGTATAAATTCTTCAGAAAGCGAAATCTATATTTTGCAAACGAGTCTCAGGTTACAAAAATCAAATAAGTGCTATTGTTACTACTACTTGATTAAATGTAAATTCAGATCACCGTTATGGCTGCGATTATGTGGCAAATTTGATTGAATAATAAAACCGCACATCTACTTTCGCAATTTCAACAGCAATCCCTTCTTCAAATTCAAATCAGTACTGCCTTCCTGGATTTCAGAGACTTACTATGTAACCTCTTGCTAACTAATACATAATATTATAATACCCGCATGTTTGAATACTAACTATCTAAAAGGACAAAATTATTCAAATTGTTGTACCTAATCTGCCAAAATATAATAAATTCATTGGACGAATGGATATAGGCATTACAGTTAAATTATGGTTATGATCCCCATTAACTTCAAGGGTATAAGCCCTACTAATGTTCGCAAGTCCGGAAGATTCTACAAAAATGGTGTACAAAATTGAAATTACTATTATTCCAAAACATATGACATTGAAATATAGAAATTTTCTTATTTCAATCAAAATTAGTGAAATTATGTCAATAAATCCTTAATCCTTGAATCAACCTTAATTGGTTTCTCTCATACCTCCTCATACCTCTCATTACAAGCTCACGATAAATTCTTAAATTTCTAATCTAATACTCATAAATTCTAATGAAATACATAATAAATAAATTCATAATTTCAAATAAATTCTACATATTCAAATGCGCCAAGGGGAATTGCACATTTTCAAACTTCGCATTGTATTCATAAAATACTCGATTATGAAATAGAACTAATACTAACACCAATATTTGACACGAAATAACAGCTCGCATTAATAAGAGATTTCCATAATTGATTCATTACCTAGGATAATGAACACTGAATTAGAATTTATCAATATTATTTGTTCATAATTTATGATGTAATAAACTATAAGAGTTCACACTGTGAATACACTATAATACTATAAATAAGAAATATTCACCATTATCCATCAAAAATACTATCAAGTATAGCAATCATCAGAGTAAACCAAATTAGAAATCAAAATGAGACTGTTTAAATACTATTTGGGGATAATAATAAGGGGTTGCCCTCGGAATTTATTAAATTGCTTTTTCATTTATACATTTCCAACCCTTCAAAATTACCTAGATATTTGTCTGTACTGTGCTTTAAAAGTGATAAACTTTCTTGAGAAATGGTTTGACCTGTATTCAAAATACATGTTCGACTAACGGTGATTTTCCCCCATTATTCTTCTTTATATGAGAAAAATGTTCCTTATACCGAGTCACAATGTTCCTTCTAGTTTGACCCACATAGCATTTTGAACACGGCTGACAAACGAATTCCGGATTAGTCGTAGTCGGAAACTTCAACAAAGAGGTTGCCGAAATGATTTTCTACCTTGATCTTACATCTATGAACTGGTTGTATTGCAAAATTAGAAAATAAATTATGGAATTTATCAATTAGGTAGGTACTGAAGGACGATATGTGAAACTTTTGAATTTTATTGAAGTATTTGAAGGTAGTGGTTAGTTGGCTACGTTCCAATTTCCGTTTTTGTTTAGAAATTAAATTATTGATCAAAGATTTGTCGTAACCGCTATTTGCTGAACTTTCTCAACTACATTCTTATAATTTTGCTGGCTCAAAGGGACGTTCAATAATCTATGAAGTAGACTATTAAATGGAGCTATTTTATATCTAATGGCGTAGCTATCTACCGAGGTATACCCATTTGTTCGTGTTCTGTATATGTGGAAATCCAAATGATGACCATCTTGTATAATGTTCCAGGAAGGAAGCTGATTATCTGTTTCTATTTCGACAGTGAATTGCAGTGACTCAAATTGGCTATTAAGCGTGTTCAAAAAGCAATGTGAATCAAAATCTTCACTTGTAGTCGCGTAATATCGTCCATATATCTATTCCAAACTTTGGGAAACTAATACAGTTTTGATTTTAAGGAGGTTTCAAGTTCGCTTAGAAATATATAGGCCAAAAATGAGAGAATAGATTGCCCATTGCACATCCGCTTGATTGTTTATAGTAATTTTTATTAAAATTGAAATAATTTTCCTCCATACATAAAGACGTAAGGATCACGTATTCTGTGCAGTTTCTATCAGGGATATTAATATTTGAAAGCCCATTCCTTTTATCGACTCAGGGATTGGGGTATTTGTAAATAGTGAAACAACATTAAACGAAACGAAAGTATCACCAGATTCAAGTATGAATTTTTCGATTTTACAATAAGTTACGAAGAATTTTTAACAGACAAAATTGGTGCGGCTTGGAAATTAAATTCCAACGGATGTCTGTTTATTCTGCTATGGAGGTAATCATCAACGCTAGAGTGAACTTACCACCAAACCTGACAATTTCAAGACATAAGTACATGGATCTTAAAGTACATCGTATTATTGTCCAAAGATATAGTTTTGCTGATGGAATGGCGGATTCGCTAACATCATGTGTGCCACCGAACAAAAGGTGTATAACAACCAATTTAGATAATCTATTCATTAAATAATAATCATTTAAATCTTAGTCATGACACATCTGAAATACAATATTAATGCACGCGCAGGCTTTACATCGAGCTATGTCCTATAAAATATGTATTTCTCATTGATCCACGACCTTGTACAATTTAATAGCAGCTAGAAGCTACGGTTTGTCCAAAAAGGTCATGGAGGAATCTCACTAGAAAATAGATGATGATTATTTGATAGCTGGAAGGTCCTCGGCGCTTTAACAGTATTTTTAGGGGCGATTGTTTCTTAGTTATAGTGTTATAGTGTTTCCACATTGTGAATGAATCTTTCATAGTTTATGCCATTATCTTATCAAGATTGTGAATTATCAACATTACCTAGAAATAGTTTTGTGATGTTTGGAATGCTTCAGTCAAAGCAGAAGGAAATGGTATTTAGCGGAATTCTGAGTGGTAAATCATAATGGTGGTGAAATGCACATGAAATGGTAATTGATTCGTAACTAGAACTTTTTCAAACACAAATAATAGATATGGCAGGAACACACCTCCGACAGGCACTTTAGTATTCTCGATAATTATGTACGCAGCAATCAGAAGCAGTTTTACTATTTCCTAAGTATGACATGGTGGCAATAAACCAACAAGATATTTCGTACTTGTGAAACCAGATATTTTTCGTAAATGGTTGTTGTAGCAGTGGGTGTTAAATTAAAAATTGGAACTGGGACATGCTCAGAAATGCGGCGACCGCCTTACCCTAATAGGTGATGTAATTTACATAGAAAACAATAAATCGAACGAGGTTTTTATCACCGTAAAGCGCAAATTTAAGAACGGAGGGAAAGTTAGGTAGGTACATTTCAATTAGTTATTATCTAATATAGCATGTTGCTTATCTATTTATGCACTTGGGGCACGTGTGACATGAATATAGTATGCGGAACAGAAATTGCTATTAATGAGGAAACAATAACGAATTAATATTCTTGGTGTTGGCTTTTTTGTGCATGAAACCCACTTTGTCATAAGAATTGAACTTTCAAGAATGAATATCTATCAAATGAACGCTGTCTCGGTCTGACGAAACAGTATACACATTATATATCAGGGAAATGAGTTTCAATTCTCGTTTTAATCCCGAAAGTGAAGAATAAAAGGCATTCCTGTCCCGGTAGTATATACGCTATTTTTTGCACAGTGTGAAAAAATATTCAACATTACCGATTTACATCATATTGCGTGAAAAACATTCTTCTGGTGTAGAAGTTTCATTGATAAATCGTAATAAAAAGTTTTGAAAATAAAAAAAAAATAAAAAAGGTTAATCTCCCGAAGATTTGAACATGAGCCCTACAATTTAAATTCAATAAAGGACTAAAATATTCAAGTTCCAAGGGAGTAAACGTGGCACTTAAATGAATGAGTGAAGGTCGGAGTGAAGTGATGCAAGGTTGAGCTCCTGCGCTGTAAAAAAATGTAAGACTTTTCTGCAAGACGTGTTTACATAGTACTATCCATATGAATTCTCACTGAATTCTCAAGAATTCCTCAAAATTTACCGGTATCGGATATTTTTCATTAGTTTCATATAAGCATATTAAATTTAATTTTTATATTTCCTTCAATACACCTCTTGTATTTTTTGCAGTCAAATGGGTATAAAAACAGGCCAAACCAGTAAATCCTTGAGAAATGGATCGATTTTGATGAGACAAAGTGGATTCTCTTGATAAGAAAAAAGTTGATCACAAATAGAATTTGCGCAAATTGTTTATATTGTTTATAAAGAGAGATTACATGAAAATTTCTAAAAAAAAATGCAAAATTTGAACGTTTTTGATCGGATAAAAACTATTTTTTGTTGCAAACAATTTATTTATTAACAAAATAGATGAATTCAACCAAAACTCCGCCCTTAGGGTCGTTTTCGGATAATTTTGATATTCCCAGTTCGATTTTATCGTCAATATCGTCGAATTTATACCCACAAATTTGTTAATTTGTAATAAACAAATTATATTTATTATTAAAGAGGTATACGAATTTGACCAAAAAGTGGAGTTGTAGTCGTTGTCGGATAATTTTGGGCTCCTGAGTACGGTTTTATTGCTATTATGGTCTCTAAATACATAAATAAATTTTTGATTTGCTAAAACAATTATGTTTTGTCAAAAAATCAAGTTCTGAGTGTGCATATTATAGGTATAAAAATAAATAAAAATGTCACATTTCTTTTTTCTTTTTGTTTATAACAATTCAAAAATGTATATTTGCATTTAAAGACCATAATAGCAATGAAATATTACTCAGGAGGCCAAAATTATCAGAAAACAAATATAAACTCGATATGTTGGTCAAAATTCGTACTTTTATTAATGAACATAATTGTTTACAACAATTCAGAAATGTAAGTATGCATTTAAAGACCATAATAGCAATAAAATTGTCCAAAATTATCCTACAACGACTATAAACTCGACATTTTGGTCAAATTCGTATATTTAATAATAAATTTAATTTGTTTATAGCAAATAAGCAAATTTGTGGGCAACATTCGACGATATTGACGATAAATCGAACTCAGAATAATTATCCGAAAACCACCCTACGAGTTTTGTTCGAATTCGTCCATTTTGTTAATAAATAAATTGTTTATAACAAAAATAGCCTTGATATGATTAAAAGCGGTCAGTTTTGCATTTTTCAGAACTTTTTATGTTATCTCAAAAATGAGCTTTTTCAGAAAATGTATTTATTGTTTATAAGCAATATAAACAATTTGCGCAACTTTATTTGTGATTTGTGTGAATATTTTTTCTGATGTCATTCTGAAGATAATGCACTTTGTCCCATCAAAATCTATCCATTTCCCAAGGATTTACGGGTCCAATACCCATTTCACAAATAGTTCAAAGATTCCATTCTGCCTGCTCTAGAATCCAATATAAATGTATCAGTGTGATGAATTTGGAAATTCCAGGTATTTATCTTTATTGTACCAACAATATTGTTTGCCGAGTAGTTAGCATTCCTATAAAAAGTTTAAAAATTCGAACATGTTGTTAAAATCGAAGAAACACTTGTTATTAAAGTAAATGAAAATGACAGTGACAGCTAAGCCGAATTGAATCTGAAGTTAAGACGGAGTGATCGTTAGGCAACGGAATCTTCTCTTGAATCGGGTTATATGGTACAAGGTATGTATTCGTGTAGCGGTCAGCGGTAAATGCAAACCACTCGAAATTTTGACACAAACTAGATATGAGGCTCGAAATTTACTGGTATAAAATTCAAAGTCGCACTTTGAGCCGTTTTCGAGTTATTGAGCAGAGCGGTCCTTCGAAATACTCGACAGTATTCGCTGTTTCACGCGTTCTTCGGTGCGCTAACTATCTGGCCGATTGTAGAGAGAAATATAACAACACGTTCGCTGCGGCACCCGAGAAACAGCTAGCGCGTTCCGTCGTCGCCAATTTAATTAAGATGATTGTTACGTAAGTAAGTCTTTCGCTTAAGACGGAGTTAGCGTAGTGAATAGTAAAATTAACAACTAAAATAAATATAAGAGTTCGATTTTCACTCATTTATTTAAGATGGAGTGAGCATAGCGAACGATGTGTTTCCTCTTTTCGGCTCACTCACTCACTCTGAACCCTTTGGGCATATGCGCCGTGTACTGACCTACTTCCTATTAAATTTAAAAATAATCTTTTATTGTACTTATAAATACGCAATTTAACAATATATTATTTTCTCATAATAATTCCAAATTCAAACCACTTGAAGGGATATCAGCAGCGAAGGGTGCCTATTTATTACTTGTCAAACCGAAACTATAGTTTTATTAACAATATTTGGCTCTCTTTATTCCTATCCCCCCATTTATCCGCGCCACTGGAATTTCGTTAATACACCTAATGCTTTTCAGTGTGTGCATGAATCTCATGGTGGACATTCTCAAATAGTTTTTATTTGAGCAGTCTGTATATATGCAAAGTAGCATTAATTAAACTTTTCAGATAGCGCATTTTTGAACGTTATAAATTCTAAAAAAAGGTGTGCAACTAAGTCAGTCTGTCCCACACAAGGAGAAATTGTTCAGCTAATATAAACAATCCGCTGCAGTAATCTTTTTTCCTAGTTCCGAACAAAATGCATCCAGACGTTAAAAAAACCCACACTTGATGTAGAGCTATGCTTTGTTTCAAGAATTTGACGAGAAAAACTTGTAGTCAGCCTGGGTGCGCAGATTTTGATGATAATTCCTAAAACATGAGTCTATAGAAGTCAAACACTGTCGATGACCGCTTACGACATAGCAGTGGTCGGATACATTCTATTGTTAGTTAAAGAAATCAACCGACTGTTAAACCCTGACGTTCTCTCATAGTGAATAACCCACGACCTTGGAAGAAGCAACGAAGTAAGGTCAAGGAAAATGTTACGCTAGGTTCACAACATTAATTTCAAATGGTATTATTAAATATACCCATTTTGTTTTCAATCATCTCTCAATTTGTAGCTACATGATAAGACAATAATATTGCAATTCTATCCGCGGACGACAACCTTAAATTGACTTGCTAATGTTGTTATAAGCTAGTAAAACCATAATAAATTAATAATACAGGTATGTTAAGTAAGGATACATTTTTACAAAGCAAACTTTCATGTTAACAATTGAATTGAAAGATTTTGAAGTAGAAGTAGTAGTGTTGTCAACTTTACGGAAATTTAGCCACCTTTAGGGAAATAAGGAAACTGACATGAATTCTGGAGGAAATTCACTTTTTAAAATTCAAACAATTCGTATAATGTAACAAATATAAAAACCGGAGACGGAAATTTGTATTTTGCCTCACTGTGCCAAATTTTAACTTTGCCGCATTAACATTAATTAAAACGAAAAACAGAAACAAACGCAAACAGATACGATGATTGGATTATTACAAACGAAAGGTATATTTTATCAAAGAAAAAATATATATTACAACTCTGAGCTCGATAATCGACAAATTGAAAGCTGAAATATGATCGTAAACAATTGTAAACAACATAATCTGATGAATCGAACTGAATTTCTTTTATTTCTTCATGAAACTTATTTCTAACTTTTGAGGAAAATTCTGTAGTAGAATTTCATTCCTGTAGTTATATGTTATTTGTTTGAATGTTGTTGTAGAATATTTTGTATTTTTTTTATTTTCTTCATGAAAGATGTAGGTAAGTAAGTATGTTTTTGTTGTTTTAAGATAAAAATATAAGTTTTATTTCAAAACTCTCATTTATTCACTCCATTAGTGTGATAAGTACTGATTAATCTTTTTTTTCAAATTATCTTCAAAACCAATTTCTTTTGTAGAACTTCATTCCTGTAGTTATATTTTATTTATTTGTATGTTGTAGACTGTTTTGTAATTTTCATTTTCTTCATGAAAGATGTAAGTAGGTAAGTATGTTTTAGTTGTTTAAGGTAAAAATATAAGTTTTATTTCAAAATTCTCATTTATTTGCTTCATTAGTGTGATTAGGTACTGATTAACCTTCCTTTTTTTCTAATAATCTTCAAAACTAATTTCAAACTCCCTACGGATTTGTCTAGAGAAAAGTGTAAGTCTCGGGAAATTTCAAAGAGCAGGCAGGGACTTTTATGCAATTTGGTTGGTGACACTGTTTAGTACAGAAATAGCTTGTGACGTCTGAACTTATTATTGAAAACAAAAAATCGAAATGTACATTATCCACTTCTAAAGATACCCTACTGCCTAAACTGTTGCTACAAATTAGGAATTAAACTGTCCAGTCACTAAAAGAAATGGAAGGATTCCATTCATTCGGAAAATGTCAATTCACTTTATGATTTCCTTCTCTAGCAGCATCATGAACTGTATTCTAAATAAAGAATATGAATGAAAATGGAAAAAGAGTCGAAACGTATGTTATAGAATTAACAGTGCATGCAGATAATCCCTGGCATGTGTAAGACAATTTCACACGAATGTAAATATAGATGGAAATGAAATAGGCCCCATTTAGACTATAATGCTCTCGACACGAATATAATGAAGTTTTTAATACAAACGTATAGTTTACAATATGCGGGAACATAAATAATCACGTAAATAATAGTTATAACGATATGTAGAACTCAATTTTTCTTTTACGCATAATGAGGATAACATGAAATTATTATTATCTGTCTATATCTTAAAATTTCCGGCTAAATGTCATAAAATTCAAAGATTATGTTATTACAGCAATAAAATACAGGACATAAGCAGATCATAAGTATTTTGAACTTAACCTTATGCAAATTAAAATACGCAATTTCCCACAGCATCCCATTGCTGACTATCGCATCGCCAACTTCAAGAAATCACCAATAAAGTGAAATAAAAACAACCGCAACACAGCAGGCGCATATGTTGTCCTTCGATTAACCTGGCGCTTTGATAAGCAAATGTATGCAAAATGCATCATAAAATCCGATATAAAATATCATAACAAACATCTTACTTTTTGAGTGTTCTAATAATGACCGAGTCTTTTTTAACTGGTATGTTGTTCGTGTTTAATTCGTTATGGAAAACGCCAACTGTGTCGAATTGCTATGGGAAAAACAAGTTCCGATTAAGCAATGAAGTACGAATTATATTTACCAGGTAGCTACAAGGACATTAACGATATACAGAAACAAATTGGAAAAATGTTACATTGAGTAGAATATTCGACACAATAAGCAATTCAACCTATTTTTCCATTATGTGCGTCATACATGATATAATAAATGGAAGTCTGCTGATCGCATCTTGTACTTATAGGGGGGCCTTCAAAACTTACATGAAATTGTTCATATTTATCAATTTCTTCAAGGATTTTTGTTCCCAACACTTTTCACCAGAAATGATGATATTGTGTTTCCATAAAATTGCCAAAAATTTCATACATTTCCAAATGTTTAAAATTCCAAACATTTTCACAAACTGGAATCCCAGTGGGAGTGAAATGAAAGACTGAAGAAAAAATGCATAAACTGACAATGAATAATAGAAACATATGTTAATCTATAAGAGAAGCCAAGTGATTTATACATTTATACATAAATATACAGGGTGTTACAAAATATTATGTACTTGCTTTATTAAAAGATTCTTGGGTTGATTTTAGGTCGAAAAGTTATGTATGTCCCAAAAGTATTAATTTTTAATATATGCTGAAGTTTTAAATTTTTTTCGGTTTTTAACAAAAATTTCGAAAACCATATGAGTCATGATAAAAGTTTGAGGGAATAATTATTATGCCACCGTTTTTTTAACTGCTAGTGCAACACCATAAACAAAATGCATATCGGTCATCTCAGAATTAGAATAATTCACCAAATTTAGCGCTTACTTGATAAATGGAAAGGACAACACGAATTAATTTGTCTAAATGTCAAACATGAGATAAGAATAACAGTTCATTAACAACAAGATTTCCGTCGTTTCCTCAACAACGGACAAAACTAACCTGATTTTATGTAAGCGATTTTAGCTTAGAGATAAATTTAAGATATCTATTAAACAACTACGATTTTTAATTATTCTCTTCAAAATGGTAAGTTGTACGACAAAAATGCTACAAACCTTCAATGTTTAAAATTAAATGTTAATTGATATTATACTAACAGTTTGATAACTCAAGTGGTTTTTGAGATTTTTGGTGTAAAAAAAGCTTCATCCCTGCATATCGAAAATGAAGAATCAATAATAGCCAATTGAAATAAGTACAGGCTGTATATACGTATATGTAGGTAGATAGTTTCAAACTAACAATTACATTAAACACTACATTCTTTTTGTTAACTTATAAGTTTTGTTAGTATTTGATACATCAGTTCTTTTAATTGAAAATGGTTCGGATCCAGTGAGTTGAATAGGACAAAAAAAATTATTATCTACTTTAGCAATATCCTTAGTTTTAGGCCATATATTGTAATCCAACTCTTTTATTACAAACATCATTAAATATTCATTTGAACCGTTTTCTTTTAGGTTTTCTTCAAAGATTTCTTTTATAACTCGGCCGATATACCATGTTTCTTCATTTGATACAGCATAATGATTTTCATTTACTATTAACACATTTTCGCCCAAACGATGAGAAACTCTCCTTGTCATAGAAACCATGATTGATACCATGTTCAACTATCAATTCCATTAATATTTTCCAAAAGCCATTCTGTGAAATATGTAGTTAATATTTTATTAAGTTCTTATGACTGAGCTGGATATTACATGACAATTCTGGACAATTAGATTGAAAAACTTTCAGAACCATGCATAATTTCAATGAATATTCAATAAGCTCAACAACCAATCATAAGGATAGTATCGAGGATATTATGTGAGTTAGCAAATTTCAACCAAACAGTTTTTATAATAAATATTCATATTCTTACGCATCTTTGATCGAATTCGGAACGTACTGGAACCAAATGTTCAGTAGGTACTCTATTTACCATAGAAAAAACATTTTAATGGAATTTATTAGTCATTTATATTAATTAAAATATCTTAAGAGTGGTGTTTGTTGTAATTAGATACTACAAGCTTACAATTATTTTGAACTTGCATGACTAATGAGTAAGTATTCATCGTTTGCAAGAATTGGCTTTGGACAAAAAAATTATGTGGTTTCTGATTCTGGCATATGTTATGAACGCGTTATTAAAAAGCCTTGCGATATGATTCGGTTGAACGGTCTTCCCAAATCTGTAAGATGATCATATGAATTTGTGCACCTCTCTAATTTAAAATTCCTCTATGACATGATAATTGAAACAAAGTAGCAAAAATTAAAAAAATTAAACAAATACTAAATCATCTAGCGGGGGTGCCTCGAGTTTGATTCAAACTACAATTCTTATATCATTATGAACTTTTTAATCTGGTTTGAAGAGAACAGTTTCTAAAATAACAAATACCCAAACAACGTTGATGTTGGAATGAGAAATTACTCAGCAAACCACTCAAAATATTTTAATAATAGACCCAAGAAATGAAATCGCATTACAAAAATTAACAGGTTTAGCTTTTTACGACTTATTAATGATAAGTATTTTAGAAACGGCATGTAGAAGATGATACGCTGTGTTCTAAATTCAGAAGAAGTTATTAGTAGCAATATCTATAACTACTTGATGAACCAAAGACACAAATTCAATAAGTGGAAGTCAAGATTGGAAGGCATCCGATAAATAATTTGGTCCTTGTTCTTTACTTATTAATTGGGAAAACATTCATATATTATTTCGGAGTTAATCCAACAACTAAGTAAAATATCATCCCGCTCTAAATGGATTGAAAAACTAGTACATCATACCCAATTATTGATAATAAAATTAAATAAAAGTGTCAAATAAATTTTAAAATAAGAATTTGTGAGGAATATTATGCCTAATATATAGACCAAATTAGAATATATCCACGAATTGAAAAACATTCTACACACGATAAAGTTGAATCCAGAGAAGCAAATTTAGTTTTCCTTCGATTAATAATTCTTTAAACAATTCCGATTACCCTTAAATATGAATACCAGGCACACATTGCCCTAACATTATTAGGATCTCAGATGCTTGATACAATTAGTTTTAAGAAATCCCGTTTTAGATAGTGATACGTCTTCTGATGAGGGTTGTGAGACCGAAACGTAGGTAAAGACGTAAAGAATAAGCATATGTGTTAGTGTGACCTAGCTCCCTAGAATTTATATATAATTCATACCTGGGTGAAGGATCATTATCAACTCTAATGGTATTCAACCTACATTCAAATCAAATTGAGCGATATGCGAATGAAATGAAAAACGCTGGCTGCTTTTGAAAATTGTTCTACATGAACCTTCCAATTGTTCAAACAATACAATGGCACTGTGTAGAACGTTTTTGAATTCGTGGATATATTCTTATTTGGCCTATATATTAGGCATAATATTCAATCTTCAAAAGACGTATCACTGTCTAAAACGGGATTTCTCAAAACTAACAAGCAATTTAGATAGTGATACGTCTTCTGATGATGGTCGTGAGAACGAAACGTACGTAAAGACGAAAATAATAAGCATAAGTTTTATTGTGACCTATTTCCCGAGAATTTAAATATAATCCCATTTAAGTAATCTTAAGTATAGATAAAAGATCCAAGTATAGTTTCCAAGATGCTGCTTGATAATTAGATATCACCCTGAACATTACTTATGAGAAACAATTATTTATTATTTCAAAACTGAAAAACCAAAGCGGTTGTGCCAGATGGCTTATAAGGTCGCTAGTTTCGAGAAAAGATTAAAGCCGTTTACAAAAGAATATCAATCAATGCGACCTAGAATAGTAACGCCACTTACAAAACAATTCATTATTCCCTTTTAATCTCTCGAAAGTACACATGCCACTATTATTGGTGTAAAACTTCTTTGTTATCTTAGAATGGAACTTTGAGGGTAAACCAGGTAAGAAAATTACCTGGGATGAAGGAAAGGTTGGGAACAGCTGTAACAAAACCAGTTACTTTACCCAGTTTATTAATAGCACTATTTGGTCTGCATATCTAGGATTACAACAGGGTAAGAGCTGCTTTATAATCTTGTCTTGTATAATTCAAGAAAATAACTGCCAATTTTACATTTGAAGTTCCAAAAACATAATATATCGAATTACCACAATGTTTATTGCACTTATGCCGTCTGCAATTTATGGCTAACTATCAACTCTAGGAGATTGAATAGAATTACATGGATACATTAGGAGATGGCAAATTCGCGGGGGATTCGAAATTCATCACAGTACGCAGGTAAACATAGAATAATTTAAAATTCGCACATAGCATTCTGTCGTCCGATTTTGGGACAACGAAACGAAACGTCGCAAAGATAATTATTGATTTTAAAATTCTAAAATACAACGACAACCTTGTTGATCCTACGATTTTGCTACCATAGGCGGTCCAAGCATCATTTTTACATTCACGAAAAAATTAATATGATTGAGATATTGAATCATGAGGTCGGTTTTACTTTATTTATTCACTAAATTGGTGTAATAAAAAAATGTGTAACATATGATCAAAGATATAATGTACTTATAATACATACATTTTACATAACACATGAAATACAGAAAAACATTGACAATTTATACATAATAATACTACATATTTTGTGCAGTATTGGAATGCGCCATCCATGTATATAAAACTCGAAAAATTTCAAATTTGTTTGGCAGCTAAAAATTACAAATACATTTCTGAAATCATTATCCAGAGCAAAATTTTCCTCTCTTGACGTTTTGTACGAATGTTCTTGCAGATAACGGTGAACTTCGTTGACAGAGCCAGGCAAAGTTGGCAATGTTTTGCGACGTCTAGTGTGAATATTTTCTTTGACGCATTTTAAGTCCCGAGATGTCAATGTTTCTGAAGAAAAAACTGAGGGAAAACCATTCTAATTCTCCTCTTAGTTGGTCTCTCTGTAGGTTCTTATTCCGCTTTTCTTTTGCAGGCAACACTAAGAACTTGTGAACCAGTTTTTTCTTCAGATTAGTGATTATGTTGATTTTTTAATGTTGTTTACAACAAAATTACTCGATTCCCCAATGGTATACACATAAACCTTACATTTAGGCCATTTGATGCACCTCCAGACAGTTTCGTTAGTTGGAGATCGATGTTTAGAAAATTTATAATTTTTACACGTTTTGGGTGTTTCTGTGTTCACTAATAATTTCTTTCACCAGCAACATTTTGAATTTCGAAAAGAATGTTAATAACTATTACTTGTTAGCACGTACAACACGAAAAATATAATTATTATAAAGTTTATTAACAATTCGATAAATAAAAGTGCTATAGTGACTCTTGACCTTTAATAGTTTCTAAAATTTCATAAAATAGTTGTTTATAATGTAGTTTTTGCCTACCAAATTATATGTTTCCCTCCTTTAACAATATTCTGTTTACCGGTTAATTTAAATTTAATACTCGATGTAATATGTTCCTGCGATTTTTCATGTCTGTCTATACCACGAGCTACATTTTTCAAATCATCATAACCCGAGTGCCCCCAACATGAAGTTGTATCAGATGTAAATAGCAAGCAATACCAGCATTATAATTTATTGTGTACCTCAGATCCCGTTGACCATAAATATCACTAATCCTTTCAAATTCGGTAAAGGCCGTTTATTTCTAAAAACACTTTTCTGTCATATGTTAATCCACTAAATGGATTTTCTAAGATCTCAGCAACTAAATCCTTACTCATTTTAACGTTTAATGACCAAAGAACTCTTTGTTAATAACTCACCGAACAGATAAATTATAACTTAACCTTACATCGCGTGGCGAAACAAAAACAATAACTGACGGAGCACGTGTCGCTGTCGCAAGTATCGTATTTCATACGACCGACCGAGTTGGTACGAGAAGCTAGCCTACATAGAGTGTTGCCATATTCGCTGTTTTACCCTATTTGGCAATTGAAAAATTTGAAAAAACGGCAACTGTGTTGACCACACGTATTTAGCGTTTGAGATATAAAGAGAATCTAGCCTCTGGCCACTGTTGCCAGATTAAAAATAACTACTTAGAACGGGGAATTAATTGTAAAATTTGAAGAATTATCAGAGAAACAGGAAATAAAATGGAGAATGATCATCAAGATAAATTGGTGAGGAGACTGAGCCTCCTTAGCCTCCTTCGAGGAGCCGCCACTGATCATTTATGGTAATTAGGCAACCCTGTGATACATATAACGACCAAGAACACAAGTATTATTGTAGTTCTTGACTCTTGAGTGGTTTATCCTCTCCACATGTAATATACTAAGAAGATTGCGAAAAAAATGAAACCAAAATTTGAATTTTATATACGATTTATGACAATAAGCGATAGAATGTCTTACTGTTGTATTGTTCGCACATGAGATATTTAACTTTGATGACCTATGCATATTTTTTTACTTTTCGCCAGACAGTCAGATTTGTGGTATCTACTAGGTGAAAAGTACAATTTTAATTTGTCTTAAGAGCACAATTTATCTACGATCATTAAAGCTATTCCAGTCATTCCTTAATTAAATAAATCTGACTCCGCATCCTGAATAGACTAAATGTCCAGATGAAATATGTGAAGAATTCGACAAAGACGAACGAAACTCAACCTACAAGTCTACACCCTGCGCTACGAAACCATTAATGGTCGATGCAGTCACTTACTAACTAAAATATTAATGAAACCGAACGTGTGGTACGTACCGAAGTAATTCATAACTTCCTGTCACTGACTCATGTAAGAGTATACTTCAACAGAATACAAAAGTAACAACACAACATGTACACAATGACAAAGAAACAACGCCGAAGGTCCAGAGCGAACATCCTGCGGATGAGATCGAATATCGATCAATAAACCCGCGCCTCTATACACGTTCACCCGGTGTATTATATTACGCCCCTATATATAAGCGTAAAATCACAATAACGCACTTAATTGAACAGCATCGCACTTCGACAACTCAAAAATTGGCGACGTAAGTTGTGTAAGGCGAAGTATTATTTACATCTGTCCCGTTCGGTATAAAATTTCCCAATGCGAAAATAACACAATGAAGTCTTGAATGAAGCACATTCATATATGCGAGACGTCCAACGAACTCTAACCGCAGAAATAATCCGGGAAATAATAAATATTTCAGGTTCATCAGTTGCAGAGGAATGCCTACCTTTAGAAGCGTGATCCATTAATACTATCGGAAATTAATTGAGAATTTTTGGGAATTGTGTTTCAACAATCAATACTGCTTGAAGAATAAGTAATTTGCCTTGTATCAGTATACAGATTAAGTCGGTACAAGCGGTGTAAATAATGTGAGGGTACCGAGAGACATACGCATTGTTTATAAGATAAACAGAAGAAGAACTTGTGTTGTTGCGATAGGGAAAGGGCAGTGTGCATTGTACATGCAGGTCGATTTGTTGTTTAGAAGTTGAGATGGGTTGCCTATGCAGCGATCTGTTGTTATTTATCAACTGATGTTTCATAAAAGCAACTCCGTGACTGTAGCATATTTTGTCTGATTTCAAATAGCAACTACTATTTTGTATTTGAAACAGTTATTTTGAGATTTAAGATAGAAACAACGTAACAGCACTTGGTATTATGATTGTGGTATTTTAATTCAGAAATAACAGTTTTGCCGAAGTCTAGAAAAATACTGTACTGAGTCGTTATTTAACGGGTATAATGACATGCGCCTTTTTGTTTCTGGTTGAAGTTACATGATATTCTCATCTACGCCGATTCTTTGTCGCACTTATTAACTGGCAATACCCCACTCGATCTGACTCAAGCTTTATGATGTTTCGAATGATATGCCAGTGCATTTTTCAAAATAAGCTAAACAGATTTCTAAGATTGTCTGGACAATTATGGAAAGTTCCAAAAAATTACTAATAAATAAAAACTACCAAAATAATCAACTCTTAAAATCTTCGACCATTCTGTCGAATCCTTTTAATGTCTTTCGATAACTTAGGCAAACTTATTGTTGACAAATGAGAAATGTCAATTTTGCGCCAATAGACTCCAATAGTGATGTCGTCTTAACCCCCACCACTCTCACTCGTAAGAATTTCAGTAAATTTGAAATATTTGTAATATTGACTGTTGTCGCACTAGAAAATGAGCGTCAAAAGAAGCTAATTCTTTCTCTTCATACGCTTCATTTAATTTCTCTCTTATAACAAATATTTTAAAACTTCAATGCGAAGGTGGTGTACGCGGATCTTGGAGCATCTGGGAATGTTATGAGATAGTTCCTACATGCTGGATTTTCAAAAGTTGAAATGTGAACACATTATTTGAACAACAGGATTCTTTCGAAGAATGTTTAGACAAAATGAAGATGGAATGGCTTCAGTTACTATTAGTGAAGAAAGTGGTTTATTGAAACATTTAAATTTCCCGGAATTTCTCTATTAGTTGAAAATATTTCATTTCATCATGCCACATGTTGAAATATTATTCAATCAGATTCAAATGCGCGGGGATTGACAGTGCTCAACTACAAAAGGCAATTGAACAATTCGAACAACAAAAAATGAAACGTGTAGCACTCGGGGATTGCCGCGGTAAAGCTATTGCATAGCACTACGCCACTAGAAAAAGTTGGGCAGAAAAACATCCACTACCCCTTCAAAATCTTCACGAATTATGAGTAAAAAAATGTTTTGATCGCATAGAACATAGCTTGCTATGAGTAGAAAATGTTCGCAAAAGATGTTTTCTGTACGATAAACAGTTCCGGAGATATTTGCAAAAAACGAAATTTTTGTTTCAATTTCAACACCCTGTATCTCAAAAACTAAGCGTCTGCATATATGTTAATATGAACTTTTTTCCTCAAAATCAAATTTTCCATCGACTGTTGAACATATAGTGTAGTACCAAAAGACGCCACGTAGGGGAAAAATAAAAGGCGTCACGTAAGAGTTTCATCTTGATCTCTATGAAGAGTATTCTGTGACAAGCATAGATAACTCTTATACCGGTAGTAGAGATATCTATGGTGACAGTTACTTACAAACACAATTTTATACGAAAGTTTTAACGTTTAGATCTCGATAACGCTTCCGGCTCCGGGATTTTCACGTGGCCTATCGAAATTAGAAGGTTCGAATTGTATAAAAACAGAATTGCATGAACGCCATACGTCTTATGTAACTAGCTACGAACGCAAACATTTTGACATATGCCTCCAGGAGCTCGCTGCACGTAAGTTAGAGTTTATACATTTTACCTCTATTTTGTTAATTTGGGGCCGTTTCGAACCCCGTGAGGCCGGCGCCAGTTGTAATAAAGTTTTTTGGGCTATGGGCCGCTAGCTTTTACCCGCTTTCGGTATATTTAAGTAGCTAGAAAATTCCCTTTCGTACGTGGCACGTCAGCTGCTAGTAAGTGACAGCTGAGAAAACCTAAAACTGTTTTAATTAAATTTTCCTATTTAATCGACATTTTGGGGCCCGAGACTATGCTATTTAGTTGGCCCCGTTCATAAACTAACGACATGGAGCGAGAAGTCTTCGTTAAGACGTTCTATGTACCGTAAATTTGCACTTTTTCTAACTCGCGAGCTACGCGCTTCTCAAGTGAACGTCATTCGATTTATCGAAAATTAACCAATTCAAAACAGTTTTCGACCCAGTTTGGGGCTATCACGGCCTTTTAAAAGACTTCCGTTACGGAAATCTAAATCTTTTGTTTTTTTCTTGATTCGGTCGCCGCGCTCAAAGCCCGCGATAAAAGCTATATGCAATAGCTTAATTATTCGAATTAAAAATTCTACTGACAATGACAATCAAGAACGCAATAATGAAGAAGCTGCTAGGAAAAAAGACAAAAAACGACAGCTGGAGATAACAGAGCTGTTATTGCAAAGGAAGTATGTGACACTATTTCAAGCCAAATTAGCGACCGATTTGATTTTAGGGATCACTAAGTGCAGCAAAATTATTTGATTCTCAAAATTTTAAAACTTATAGACATGTTGGACAGTGTAAAATTAAAAAGTGAACTTTCAGCAATTTCTGAGAGCGATGACATGTGTGACGTAGGTGGTATTATGCCACTTTTAGTGTTCATAACAAACAACAACCTAAAAAAGGTTTCGACGGAAACATACGAACGGTTGGATATTATTTGTACAACGCCCATGTCGACAGCAGAATGTGAACGATGTTTTTCCATCCTCAAACGAATTAAAACTTTTCTGAGAAGCACAATGTCAGAAGATTGACTGAACGCATTGGCGGTCTTATCAATAGAAAAGAAGTTCGTCCAGTCTATCCGGATTTTGACAACAAAGTCATAGACGTTTCTAGCATGAAAAATAGGAGAATGGATTCTATGTACAAAAAATAGGTAAGTTTTTTCTTGTGCTCACCCTCTTACATAACTCACGAGCCGCCACTGTGAGATAGTTTTGCTTCATTTTTCAAAAATTGAAATTAAATATGAATTATAAAATAATGTACAAGTAACTATATTTAACGATATTATACTATGATCCCCTCGATAATCCCTATGTAGTAGTAGGTGCATATGAATAAAGTCCAATTTTATAAAGGTTTAAAATACAAATTCGAAAATACGACAGCGAAAGGTAGGTTCGTCACACTATCGGAGTCAATTATCAACGATAGTCAGAACAATTTAGAAACCAGCAACCCACCAGAACATGAAGATTCTCCTCCTCCGCAGGCTCAACCCGAATTGAAGAAGTACATGCCATTGCTTACGAGGACAACTTCTGCATAGGCAGAGCAATCAAACATACTCAAACAAGTGTACCTAAATTCAAATTCCTCAAATGGGAGTAAGACAGATTAATTTGGCCAAAAAATTCATTTTGGGTGGACCTGTTTTACTCACAGGGGTCGGTCCTTTAGAAATGAAACGACACAATTTCATAAAAATTAAATATGACCATTCTTGTCCGATCTCGTAAGATTTTTTCCAATATCAAAAAACGTAATCTTTGTGTACGTTTTTTGAGTCGCAGTGAACTACTCTTGGCAATGTCAGAGCTATATCCTCAGTGGTAGTCATTGATCATAATAGTCTAGGAGCCAGAGCGATATTGATGGTCTGTACATTAACCCGATGGCACTATGGTTTATCGTTAGAGGACGGTTCAATGATCAATACATCTCACAGACC
This sequence comes from Endomychus coccineus, assembly GCA_958510875.1. Taxonomy (NCBI): domain Eukaryota; kingdom Metazoa; phylum Arthropoda; class Insecta; order Coleoptera; family Endomychidae; genus Endomychus; species Endomychus coccineus. The sequence continues at coordinate 49,143,601 of OY294067.1, forward strand.
GAATTTTCCCCGGCTGCTAGATCTCGAGATACAGCATCCGAATTTTTTTTTTGACTGGAGGTTAACCCTCCATTTTTGGTCCAAACAACGGCCAATTACTCGGAAATGGACCGATAACTTTTGATGGCATAGGGTATGTTAACAGTTGCCAATACCAATGAACATTTTCCACCAGGTTTGGGAGGGTTAACTTGCAGTCCATTTTCGGGTCAATTTTAACTGGTTGATCTTATAAACGGACACCATAAAAAATGATGGCACATGGTGGAAGTGTATAAGAATGGCATGCTTTTCAAGTAACCGGAACTTGGAAAGGGTTAAACCTCCAGTCAAAAAAATTAAAAATGCGATGCTGTATCTCGAGATCTAGCAGCCGGGGAAAATTCGGTCTGTGAGATGAATTGGTCATTGAACCGTCCTCTAACGATAAACCATAGTGCCATCGGGTTAATGTTCAGACCATCAATATCGCTCTGGCTTCTAGACTATAATGTTTCTAATAAACTATAAAAGAGTTCACACTGTGGATATATAACACTATTGATAAGAAATAATCACCCTTACCTACTAAAAATTCTTGTTGAAATTAATGGTTGATTGATTTAACTTTGCTACTGGTTTTTGCCGAAACTGTGTCTAATAATTTAGAATAAAATATTTTTAGTGGATAAGGGTGATCATTTCTTATCAACAGTAATATAATGTTTGATTACTTTTAGATTTATAACACTAAGTTCAATGATCTAATTTCCGACCTTAAGTTGCTACTCTTTCCATTTATTTCTTGTTAAATCTTTGACCATAATTTACGTTCAAAACTCGATTCTGGATAACTAGTAAATTAGCTTATATATTATAATAATATGACGTGTTACCTTAACATTATTCATTACTTGGAGTAGAACGTATACCTAACATTTGAAAATATGTATCTACCAATTATTTTCCTCGCAATTCATAGTTACCTGCAGTTCCAAACTCCCGTCTTGAATGTATTTTATGAAAAGCTGTTATTCATTCACTTTCAACAACTTTGCAATGTGATTACAACGATATCTTTTAAAAAATTCGTATATATCTCGATATAATGCTCGGCACTTTGAACAGCATTCCGATCAGCATTCTATACTCGTTAAATTCGAAATACCTGATCATGGCAAATTATTGACTTATTATACGATATTATACTAGTTCTAGGATTTATTTCAGAAACTCCAATAAATTCACCTTCAGCAAACAAAAATAAATCAAATCTCAATTCCATTTCGAGGAATAAACATTGCTATCTTAGTACCACAAATCAAACATTTAGATCTCGAGGTAGGTTTAGTCGAAGAATTAATGTAAATAATAATCTCGATAATAATAGATCTACTTTACCTACATGACAAAGTTAGTAAATATAAAGTCCAATTAACGTAACAGTGTGTATTATGATTGATAACTAGATAGGTATATATCTAATGAATATTACAAAAAAAAATGGTTAACACCGGGAAGAACAATAGATAAAAATAAAGAAATGTTTACAAAAATAGAGATATATAAACCAACATCCTCAATTGTGGTTTGAATATCTATCATCAGTAAGTACCTACTTATAATGATTTCAGATTGTTTGTTTTTTTTGTATGATTGATTTTTTTGTTTTATCGTCATACATCAATGAATTCTATCAATATTATCGTTATGCATTTTACGGGTTGTAAGGCCGATTGCAATCCAGACTATAATCCTAGTTATTTTTCGGAATCTACATCACAGAAAACACATTTTGCCAAGTAATTTATAAGGGATTGTCATTGCCAAAATTTACTATATTATTTCACATTTCACTAACTATTGCGACTGGAATTTCGAATTATCCTTCTTTGTACCTCAGACAAATTGATATTTCTTTTATATTAACATTTATAATTTGACGTTGAATTACAAGTTATCACCATGTTAGATTAACCATATCTTTGAATGATTCTAGGGTTTCCACTTCTACTACGTTTCAATTGATTAGAAATTGAATAATAACAAAACAATGCATTGACAATTATTTCACCACACAGTCCTCTGGGAGATGGCAGTATGTGGTAAAACAAGTACCTATAGGTATTCAGATGTGGATATAATTATTGTTATCCAAGTAAATTTGTGTTTTATTCTTCGGCTTATTAAAATCTTAGGATAAGTTTGTAAATTCAGGTTTCAGAAAATCTATACGAGCGTATAGTTGTAGTATAGTTGTGGTGATTCTTGAACTAGCCCTAATATTTATTAACAGTTTTTTGCCTTACGATTGGATGCACCAATGTTATCTCGCTGATGCAATTACAATTGATATGAACTCGGACATGAATCATATTGCTAAGGACGTTATCTCATTATATCAGGAAAATATTCAGCTAACAGCACATTACTAATTCTGGAAGTTAAACGAAGTACATAAACCTAACAATAGAGATGCACCAAGACCAACAGATATATTATTTATTATTAAATTTTTTCGAATTGGAAATCAAACCAACAACAACAAATCGTTGTCGATTGACAGTACGTTTGATAGGTACCTTTGAAACAAAAATGATTCAAAACAATGTTTTTAATCAGGATGTCATAGTGAAAAGTATAAGTATTTAAGGCAAAATAGTTTGGATATAGACATTACTGATCACTATTTATCTATCGTTGGGTAAGTTTATTATTTAAAATTCATAATTAAAAGGTCAATGTGTAAATACTCGTAGTAGGTGACCTCTAAAAATGTTTATAATGCAATAATATAGGTATCGTTACCTCAATACTTACTCAACTAATTGCAAAACATAAAGGTAATAAAATATGGTTTGCTGTTAACATCGCTAAATTAAAGTGAGTTGATAGTACATTTTAGACACACTGAAACAGATAACTCAGAAAATGTAATTTCCTACTAATTATTTCGAGCACTTATGTTGGTGGTTTTATATATATACGATCAAGCAATAGTAAAGTATTATCTTATCTCTATGGTAAACGGAGGTGATCTGGTATCTATTTATATTAATTGCTCTTTACCCTGAAGAAGCCTTGGATTTTGCTCCACACATCAATAAATTGGTAAAATTTACAATATAGTCTTTTAGATAATATTCCAGATAAACGACTGAAAAGAGCCTACTTAATTCAATTGGATAACAAGAATTCATAAGCAGCTGTCTAGCAAACAGCCAGCTGAACTAATGTGGAAAGATAACATTAGTGTTCGTTTAACAACTTACCTTGTCTGCCTACGATTTCAGCCACATGTTCAGAACTCGGAACCGGCACACACTCGGTCATATTCTGAGACTTCTTAGATCTGACTTCATCGAGCCCCACGAGGGGGTTCACATAGGAACTTATATCCCCAGGACTATCTGGTTCTACTACAGAGGAAAGAGGTTCGTTGAAACCGAGCATGGAAAGTTCTAGGGCGAGTTGTAGGGCCCTTTCATCACCGATTCCGTTAGGACGATCCATATCTGCGAATAAACTGGAAGCAGGCATTATCACCCTTATTATCTACAGTAGTAGTGTTTCACAGTTTGTGATATAGAACGAACTTGATGTCCGCAATAATGTTTAAAACACGAAACTGACACTATTATTCTCGGGAATAGTTTCAACAATGTCCAGAAGACATAAAAACTACGTTATTATAATAGAAAACGATTCACTGGTACAAAAATATATAAATATTTAATGTAATGAGTAATACGAATATTATGATTCAAGCAGACGTGGCTATCTTGCTTGCCTGAAAGAGACTAAATTTAACCGGCAGCATGTTAGTATAGGAACATGTGCGCAAGATTGCCTACTCTGCGCCTGCTCCCCAGCCAGCCAGGCCGCCAATTTTAAACCTACTTGTTTTATTGGCCCTGCGTTGTACGCATACGGTTTAAAATCCCCTCTGCTAATACCTCCAGCATAAACGGTGCATAACAAAATTGTTTATTGCAAACAAAGAAATACCACGTGTTACTACTGGAACATTTGAGTTCTAACCGCTGTAACCGGCTAGAATCAAACGAATTTTGAGAATCGTTATTTTTACAGACATTATATTTTCATTAGTAATAATCGTAAGTAGTCATAAGTATTACAAATAATGATTCTTTTCACAAAGCGAAATACATATAGAGCTATACGTACATATGTAACTCCACGTGTTTCCAAGAACTAAATGTTTAGATTTGACAGTTGTACTTATTAGCCAACATTACCTATATACAATATTTCGCAAAATCGGTAAACTATAAATAATTCCACATGGTTGGTAATAGAAGAATCGAATAAGTTTAAATATCGGAACATGGAAAAATAAAATTAGATCTGAAATATCTAATTTCGTCTTCCAAAATTTAGACAAAACATTCTAATTGTTAATATTCTGATAGAATCAAATAGCTTTGACAAGTTTGGCTTGAAGCAAAAAGCGCATATCATAATAGAAGAACTACATCAAAGAATAGTTCAGCAATGTGCAACCATAACGCAAGAAATGCTGCAAAACGGTTTTCACAGCATGAGGATGCGCGCAAAACGGGGGACGTTTCCAACAATTACTGTAATTTAGTTTTTCTTGTTACTAAAACCGTTATTTCATAATTTGTAGTTCATTATTGTTTTACAACTGAAATAAATAGGTATGAAATTTGTAGGTTATTGATGATGTCAGTGTGACAGTGACATAATTATTATTTCAAACGTAAAGTAAGACACACGTTTTAGATTCCACAACCACCCTTGACCAAGATAATTTTTGATATCCCGGTAAAAGAACAAAGTAATTGTTCTTTCTTGTAATCATAATGATAAATTACCATAAAGTAACGGCTTCTACCATCGATTTTTTTAAAGTATTGTACTCCCAAAAAAATTACCCAAATAAATCTGAATTTTTGCGGATATATCCGTTTTGAGTATTTCTGAATCGGTCTGGCTTATTTTTAAGATGATGTCTGTGTGTGCGTGCGTTTTGAAAATCGCTTTAAAGTGGTGAAAATGGAAACCGTATTGTTTTAGGGCGCGGTAGCTCCGTTTCGACTAGTATTTTTAACATCCTTCTTCAGTTTTTCTAATGGAATTATAGTATTTCACTTAACTGTAATAACAACCATGTTTTTCTGGTTATAAATATATATCACAAGCATATATTTCATCTGAAGAAGTGTCGGAATATCTCATTTTAAGATTCATTAATGACATCGATGTGTTACAATTTATTATGATACACTTCGACTCTAAGGAACGCGGTCTATAATAGCCCAGTTGGTAGAGCATACGAATTATGTTCGACAGGCCTGGGACCGATGCCTGGCATGTACGCAATTTTTTTGTAAATTTCTCGTTAATCATTTAAAATGATATATTTATTTGAGAAATTGATATTGTTGATAAAAATTTACACACTCCACCTTCAAAACAAGATGAAATGCACAGCCTATATGATATTTCGAAAAAAATACCCCAACCTCCTTAATCGCCCTTTGAAGCAAACAAGTGCCGATTATGAAATTACGACAACTTGACCTTGAAAACAAGAGATATGTGATTATTCAGGAGATTTGAGAAAAATTACCCTCATACCTCTTTCCACTCCCTGGTAGATAAGTATAGCCCTGAGATTTGTAAAAAATTAACCCAACGCCCTTCATCACCCTTTAAAGGAAACAGGTACCAATTTTGCTAAAATTCTGCACATTTGACCTTCAAAATAAGAGTGAAGTCACTGTTTACATAAGATTTAGAATTAACAATCCCAAACAATTTTTCCACCCCTTAAAACAGATCTTGATTGAATTTTGCACATTTGACACCGTCTACGTGAAATTTCGAGAAATCTACCTGATTTGAATTTCTCACCCCTTAAAGCAAATGAGTACCGATGAGATTTTGTACATAAGACTTCCAAAACAAGACTCACTTGATACATGAGATTCCGAATAAAACTACCCCAACACCCCATCTCAAATCTTGTAGAAAACAAGTACCGATGTTGATGAAATTTCGCGAACTTAATCTTGAAAACAAGAGAAAAATCCCTTTCTACATGAGATTTCGAAAAACTACCCTTTCCCACTCCCTCCCACCTCCTGAAGCAGATAAGTAGCGACCTTGATCGAATGTTGCACACTTGACCTCTAACACAAGAGGAGAATCACAGTCTGCATTACAGATGTCGAAAAACTATCCCATCTATCTTTCACACCTAGTAAAACAGGTATCACACCCCTTAGAGGTGAAAATTAGCGATCTTGATGAAATTTTACACACTGAACCTTCAATAGAAAAATCACCCCCCCCCCCTTAAAGCAGATAAGACACGAGCTTGATGAAAATTTGTTTCTGATCATTTGCTTTTTTTTACATGTCTGTGTGTGCTTGTATAAAACTATGGAAACGTTTGCGCCACTCCTATTCGTCATATGAATTCTGCACGTCGCTTTGGATTGGTAAAAATAGGAACTATATTGTTTTTGAGAATGGTAACCCCATTTCGAGTGGTATTTTTAAAATGAAATTTCAGTATTTTAAGCAACCACAACAAGCTTGTTTTTCTGGTTAAAATAAAAATCGCACGCATATATTTAATATGCTGAAGTGTCCGAAATTCTCGTATCAAGAATTAAGTGACATCATCGAAGTGTGAAGATACAGTTTATTTTCCGTGTTCACTCTGTTATGTAATGGTGTAAATAATTGAACTGTCAAGATAAATATTTAAATAAAGGTCAAAATAGTGTCATTACAATACGAATGAGAATAATACACTAAATATTTATTTTTAGGGTTCCATTATGAAATACTGCATCAACGAAAAATAGATGGGGTTTGTGCTAACTTGAAACTCTATTCCAACTACTCCTAGCCGGTTTTGTAGTTACAACTTTACAATTAATGATTTTATATCTGGAAACATATCGCAAATAGCTGTGCTTCCAGGTGGTGATCAAAACGCATAATTCTTCATAGCAAGTTTAATTATGAATATCACATTCAAATGATCATTGTATCAATTGTATCCCTTAAATGATATATATAAGAAACTAAAACATGTTTAACAATTTTGTTTTCAAAAAATAAATTCATTGAAAATCATAATGAAAATAAAGAATTACTTGTTTTATCAATTAATAATGATTCTTGACCCAGGTATGAAGTATGTATAAATTCTCAGGAAATGGGTCACACTAACACATATGCTTATTATTTTCGTCTTTACGTACGTTTCGGTCTCACGATTATCATCAGAAGACGTATCAATGTATAAAACGTGATTTCTTAAAACTAATTGTATCATCACAAGGCGTCCTTATCGCACTAATTTCAATTGAAAATGCTCACATCGTCGAAACGAACAGAAACACGAATACTCGAAAATGTAACACATGGTGGTGAGACCGAAACGTACATAAAAACGAAAACAATAAGCATATGTGTTAGTGTGACCTATTTCCCGAGAATTTATATATCTAGTGATAATGATATTTGATTATTTAAGAGTTGAAAGCATTCGAAGTAAAAGAAAAAGAGGAATGTAACCTCCTCTAAAATCACTCAGATATTTAATATATGATGTCATGTAGTCAAAATAGTTCTTTTATTGTCAATCAGCTCAGCATCTTGCAAGGGATTATTTTCGAAAACATGGCTTCGCAGTTCTTTGTTTCAGTAATTTTTAACGAACATGAAATAACTACAGTCATCATCTAAATTAAATATATGCTTCAAGTGTCAAGCGCCAAGAAAACAGAACAGAAATTTAAAATATGACAAGAATATTCAACGTGTTTTTATCTTTATACAAATTTATTACTACTTTGTAAATAAGCCTTTTTTGTTCTTTACGGATACATATCCAAATCATTTGTTTAGTAGAGATTGATCACAAAATCTCGCAAAATTGGGCGTGACATTGTGCTCTCTTTGGTCACCCTGAATCTGTCCTCGATCTCAAGCGTCCCTGGACATAGCAGTGTAGAAACGCTTATGAAATTTGATTTGATTTCATTTTTCGGAAAGCGTAAATTTCGTTTTGAATATTTGACAATGAATTTGCTATAAAATCATTTCATATCGATTTTATCAGCTTTTTCATCATTACAACATACAATAGGTACCGTTACGTAATTCGAACGACCTTGTGTCAATGTAGAGCGAAAATAACTATTCAGAACAGAAAAACGCCTTTTAGTTTAGTTCAAGGTAGTCCCAGAATCGTTCATTTAAAAATATTTCATGATTCGTTTATTGAAATTTTCCGGTTTTGGTAACTGAATAAATTGTAAAAGATCAATTATAACAAGAACCTATTCAATAATCGCTTACCTGATGTTGTTAGATACTTGATAATGTTCAAAAAAGACAAATATAGTGAACAATAAGTCGAGTAAGGGCTCGACCAGTGCCTATAACCCTCAGGGTACAAGACCTTCATTTTACCTGCAGAGTAAAGTAGGATGCACCGGTTGGTACGCGTGAAGCTGTGAAAAAGGGAAAATGTAAACGTGTACTATGTAGTGGAGCGGGCTCGAGGTTTTCAGACGTCATTCAATCCTACAGGATGGATTTATGGCATGAGATGAGTTCAAAAGGAGGAGATACCCCGAGATAGAGTTTACTGACCCAGTCAGGGTCGTTTTAGCCATGTGGGCATTTAAAGATATAAACCATAGAAAGTATAACAGCTGGTCCAAACAGATTTTTTTAGGTTTCATGGGGAAAATTGTTTGTTGTTTGTTATAATGAGTAAATCCACCCCTGTTACAGAAGCCGTTCAAATATATTTCCTGTATAAGTATGGATATGAATATCATCAGAAACGTACAACATTTTAATTATTGAATTTTCAATTACTTTTTGAAAAGATATGATATAAACATCAAACTGAAACAAAAGGCACTTTTCTGTTTCGAATGTTATTGCTCTTAACAAATCGTTGTACTTCTTAAATTTTTTAATCATTTTTTATACTTTCCAATTTGAAAGAAGAACGTTCCACTTTTCAATAAGAGATCGTGATAGATAAAGAAAACTTAATGGCTATTCCTATGTTTATGGGAATGTATCTTCGATATGTCCTTCTTTTAGAAAATGATGTTTTTAATTGTTATATCATCGATTAGTGTAGACTCTATATGTTAATTCTCTTAAATGTACACATTCTATTCATAATTCCTCTGCGTCTTTGTGATAAAAATTTGCTATAAAAAATAAACCGTTGACCGAGTTCTTTGTATAATTCGAATCGCTGTTTTTTATGAGCGGTCAAGTTAAGGATCATGTAATTTTCACTTCCCTCACTACACGTAGTATATAGTGTGAGGGAATCATTGTTATCGGCACAAAACATTTTTTCTGTATTTTCGATGAAATAGTTATTGATCTGGGTGAACGTACATAAACCCGAAATTCTCATTTACTGCTTTATGGGAGTACCGAGTAAATCACCTGATATTGCTTGAAGATTATTTATTTAGATATTACTATCACGATTTCAATCTATTATATTCAGTAAACTGTTATCTAATTGTTCTTTTGCAAATTTCTAAATTAACTCACTCGTTTTCTTAAGACTACTATTTTTTTATATATATATATATATTTATCATAACTTTTATAAGTGAACTATTATCCAAATATTCTTTTTCAGATTTTAATATAGTATTTCACTAGTTCTCTTCAAGATTTCAATTTTTGTAATAATTTTGATTATACAATTTGGGAAGATAACATAATCAGTTGTGAGATTATATTGATTATTCCTGCTGTTTTCGTTATTTTGTCCTTCGAACTTGTGGCCAAGATATTGCTCGTAGTGTCTATATTTCAGGATTTAAACGATCGAGACATGTCCATCCTTTTTCCGTGTCGTGTTGTAGAGGAAAATTCCTGGCAGAGCACTTCCTACAAGCTCATCCCAGTTCCAAGGACGGTAACACTGTTTTAGTTAGTTGGAATAGCCGAATTTTCATGATCAATTGTTTATGATCTCTAACCAAAATTATTTTCATATGCAAATTACATTCTTTAATTTGAACCTTCGGTTCCAAAATTATTTTTCTTTATAAAAGTTATAATTTCAATTTATTTAAGCGAACTATTTAGAATCTTAATTTGTTTCACTTTTTCTAAGTATTGATCTTTGTTAATTTATAAATAAGTATGTTATTAATCTTATTAATTTTGTTCCAATTATAATGTCCTGGAGGATTAATAATAATCATTTATCCATCTTGTAGTGCCGGAAATTCTTGATTCAGGATTATATCTTTTTTGGCTAAAGCAGTTGGCGCTTTGGGTAATCCGATCAATCAAGAATCTAAGGACACGTATCACTACGAGCCCTAAGTGTGAAATATCCTAGTGAGCCAGTTGGGATCATTAGAGACAAAATGTCGCTTCAAAACCTCACAGTGGCCCCCCACTTCAAAATCTTACAGTGTAACAAGTTTTTGTAGTGTGAATAATTCGAAAGGCAACCCGGTAGCAGTGTCGTATAAAACATGAAGTAGTAAAATACATTATGTAGATTTCGAATAAAATTTCAATTCAACATATATCTTAACGTCTTTCATTAGCGGTTTCTAAATCATTTCCAATACATTTTCTGTTCTAACAATCATACATTTTACCCGCAAAAGTGTCGGGAACCTATTCTGCTTCCAAGAGAGAGAGAGAGAGAGAGAGAGAAGTCTGTGTTTGTTTGATTATTTTAATCAATCGCAGAGTAGAATGAAATCTCTGCCAATAAATCTTTTCAATCTCAAATGAGAATAAACGGAAGAGAACAGAATGTGTTCACAGATAACATGATAACATTTTCTATCGGAGTGATTTTATTCACATAACAGTAAGGGTGCAGTCAGACGTAAAATATCTGTGAACTATTAAGAAAACAGTTCACTTAGATAGCGAAATATCAATTATGATATTACACAGGTTTATTTTAATGGACGGATGTTCTTTTCTGTTTGTCACTCGTTTATGGTTACATTATGTTCGCAAAGGGCTTGGACCAAGGAGCCTTGGAGATTGGCCAAGCAAGCTCCTGCGTAGAAATGGCCCTGAACCCAGCATTCTCTTGAGCAAGCGCCTATCCAGAAGTTCAGCGCATTATAAAATTGGTTTATAACTTTAGAAAATGAGAAAACCTTCTGAAAAAACTCGACTGCAGAACCATGGAACTATTTTACTCAAAAAAAAAAAACGCTTAAACCAAAAAAACGCTAACCTAACTTATTTGTCTACAACAAATTGCCTCTTATAGCAAGGTTATGAAAATGTTAGTGATTACCGTTTTATACAATTAAGCACTTTCTATCTTCGTTTATATCACTTGGGGGCTAAAATTGTACATCCAAGCGCTGTTTATTTACAATATGGCAATGCAGGTTCCTGGTTTTGCCCTCCCCTAATGTCATTCGAACGGTCTAATCTAACCTGATTCACATGTCTACAATGCATTGTCTCTGGAAGTTATTTCATACTGATTAAGTGTGTAAAAGCGGTCTTAAAAATAAATAACTCAATATTTTCAATTTTTAGTCCAAATCTACAAGGCACAAAATGGTTAACTTATTTGAAGCTGTGTCAGCTGCACAAGACTATAAAATGGGATAAAAAAGGGGTCAGCTGGGCAAAATTGAAAAATCGGCTTATGACATTAACACAGTAGAGGGTAACGCAAACTAGCTTTATTTTAACAACAAATGATATTACAAGAATAAAAAAATATAGCCAGCAATAATATCAAATAAAATCATATTATTTTGTATGGGTAAAGTTATTACGTTTTATTATAAAAAGAGATTACGTATTACAACATTGTAAAATTAATAAAATATATGTATATACCAATATTTTAATTTGCCTTAAAAAAAACTTCGTTTTAGATGAAGTGGGTTTAATTCTTTTGGGGGGGTAGAATAGGAACAACCTTGTATCATGAAAAGTTCATTTAGATTTAGTTAATAATTACTCTGCGTACATTGTTTTTTTTATTTTCGTTTTTGATCATCCCGTCATGATGTATTTTTTCAAAACACTGCCTTCTATTCTTTAAGTTGACTTGGGGTAAGATTGATAACGGGGTAAGTATGATAATCAATCCTAACTGTGCTAGAAAACCACAAAAAATGTGTAGGCAACATCTCATACATTTTAATCCCCATATTTGTGAACAGTCCTGAACTTGATTCTCGCTTTGTGTCAATGAATGTCTTCAATCAGCTGTCATTATTAGTTTAAGGTTAAGTAACGCAGATGTTTTTCGTATGTGTACAATTCCATTAAAAATCAACGTATGTGTGCGGTTATTGTTAGTGATGTAACGAAAATAGTTTATATTTCATCTGGCGGGTTGTTGAGGTGACCACGGCATCATGTTGGGCAGAAACTACCAAAGAAATTGTTTGCAGAGAATTTAGGCGACATTTTGACTATCGCTCGAAAAGCCTATTATTCAAAATGATTTTAGAAGGGATGCTATTATACCGTTCAATATAGGAACGTCATTCTATGCGAGAAGTTTTGCCCAGAGGCTCTTAAACTTAGCTTAAAATCTAGCTAGTAGTTCTTCTTGAAAAATCTTGTCTTCCGGATGGATTCCGCGTCACAATAGCGGAATCCATCCGGAAGACAAGATTTTTCAAGATTAGCTGTCCGCGGAAGTCTACTATCCAAGATAGTAGTTCTTCTACTTTTGCAGCTACCTGTATCAGTAATGACGCAGTATCATTTGGGACCCTTCTACTTTCCACGGTTAAATAAAAGAAGGCAGTCGAAATCCATCCAAAGAAAACAGGTGCTGAGATAATAAGCCGTGAAACTGTCAGCATGACATCTATTGCCAAATCCTTGAAGAAAAGACACCAGCCAGATAATTCTTCTGAAGATGAATAAGATATGTCACTTCGCGATTCTGACAGCGGGGGCTCTCTCAATAGAAAAGACCTGCTAATTCAAATTCAATTAATTACCATTACATTGGCACGGGAAAAGCCCTTCACTGAAAAAACTGTACTAACATATTCGTTTTTAAAACTAAAAACCTCAAATTTCCAGTTCAGTGAATTCACAATACAAAATCAAGCTTTCTAGGCCCTCCGGACCCCCCTCCTGGGCACGTCCTTGGGTAGGGTAGTGGTTGAGGTAACATTCGAAAGGGACTACACTGTAGACTTGCCAAAAACTCTAACAATTGAAAAAAGCTATGTCGTTTGGCCAGGATGGGCGACTGAAGTTCAAGGTTACGAACTGAGACAAAACACTTTAATGTGTGGCGGATGGTATAACGCCAGGTAATTCAATTATCACTTGGCGAAGGGAAAGTACGGCTAGTATTGAATATTATCGACTAGTGTCAAGAGGTGTCAAGGAGAGAATTACAGAAGATAGGGTGGTGGTTGAGGTAACGTTCGAAAGAGGTTAGACTGCCAAAAACTAACAATTACAAAAAGTTATGTCGCTAGGCCGGGGTTGGCGACTTAAAATTTAAAAAAAAATCGAATCTATGGCCGATATCGGCCGGGTACACTAATACATATTGCAATCTTTCATTTAACCCGCAGAAATAGCCAAAAGAGAAAAATTGTGCTTACCAAAGGAAGATGAGAGTAATTAGTGAGTAATTAGTGATCTACAGGTGAATTTTTGTAATGTTGGGTCTAAATACCAGAAAACTGTTTTCGGAGGCCCAATCTAAACTATGGTATAGTGCGTCATTACTTGAAAGAAGATAAGAATTGGAAACTTAGCTTTATTATATATTTTCCAGTTAACTCTACTTTCTGCGTGGGCTAGAGGATAAAATAACCATGCATTAAATTATTGCCTTGACTCTTGAGACAAATCGTACCATAGTAATGATAAATAATTTTACGTTTACAAAATGTGAGTAGGTACCAGTTATAAAATTCAGTGAAATATGTGACTTCACTCGATTGTTTATTAGGTGTGAGTTTAGTTGTAGATTAAACTTATCACATTTTCTCAAAGTAGAGAACAAATGTTGACATTATACATTCTACGGTGTGTCTCAGGAAGTAATATCTCAATGACTGTGCGTCTGAAGAATTCGAAAGTTGAAGAACAATCGAATCGTTGATGCATCTCCTCGAAGATTATGGAAAAATGAAATTTGTAGTAAGTTCATGGTCAAAGAATAGACATCGATTTGCCAATTATAGTTCTAACTCTATTCACTCATAACATATTTACACAAATCTCCTTAAAACTGATAAGTTGTCACGCAAGTTAATATTACCTACCAATTTTATATTAATCGTTGATGCACTTAAGTAACCTCGACCGGAGGGAATCTTAATCATATCTGTTGGCGAGAGTGTCTTTGCCAGACATGTGAATTCCATTTGCCTATTTGTATAGCTGTTTATTACAGATTATCCCTTGCCTGCACTTAGGATTATAATGATCTATAGTAAATGCATTTACTAGTCGTTCATGCAGTGATTAGAATGTTCTAAATAATGTGCTTGCTGATAACGACCTCTATTAATTGGCTACATTATCAAATTCTACACTGAATCGTCCAACTCTGGAATTCAATCTTGGAGCTCCACCTAGGATTTAAGCGGCGAAGCTTATGTAGTTCGCTAAATATTCGTCGGCCGTTATATTAGTAGCGTTCTGGAAAAGTTCAATACTCTATAACAGGGAGAATTCTTTAGTGAAGTACATTCAAAGAATATTTATCTATTCTTTGTACTATTATTATCTAGGATTGTATATTGTATAATGTATTCTTCTATTCGTTGAATGAATGATTAGAAATTTCACATCTCTTTCGATGGATGGCGAATTTTTCAGTATTGATTCAGGAGATGTAAGTCAAAATTAACATTTTTTCAGCAAATGGTGTGAAATACAATTTGAAGGGTCTTATTAGTGAATGTTCTTGTCTTTCCAGAAACCAAGACTCACATTATTTCCTCAACAGTACTTTTGCTATAATTATTCAATTTGCTCCTTTAGGACACATTTATCCACTCCACTTCGAAATAAAAATAATAAGATTCTGGTCCACGTTTAACTAATTTTCAACCGAGGTATCACCTTAAATCTTAAACCGTACTCTAGTGGCGAATAGCTTTAGTTCATAAATGCGTCACGATCGTCGATCGTTCTTGAGTTTCATTTATTCGAAACCAGTTCATATAACGCGCCAAAGTAGTATAATAAGACAGAAAGAACCCTTGTTTTGTAACATTATTTTGTGATTTTTGACCGAGTTGATTCACTTAGATAGTTATTTCGAACAATTTTGTGGTCAATTTCTCAGTAAAAACCCTTTACGAAAAAGAAAAATTACGGGATATTGGATATTCATCAGATAAGGAACCTTCTATTGACACTGAATCAGAAAAGGAATTTGATCCAACAAAAATAAGAATGAACAAACCGACTCCAAAGCTGACAAATACAGGAAAGAAAATAACATTATTATTAGTCGCTTGGTGCAGAAGACAATGTGTACCTGCTTTTCCTTTTTGTTTATCTGGGGGTAACACGCTTATCAAGAAGCACTCGTTCTAGGCTAGCTAGAGTAGGTATATTATAACTAATATAAAGTTAAAATCTTGTTGAATGGCTACTTTTATTAAGGCCAATAAAATAGAAGGAAAAAAAAACATTATTATTAAGAATGCCATCGCAACTCATTGTAAAAGATTTACTTCCGCTGTAGCGTAGAAGTATAAAAAAATATTATTATTTTTACCTGAAAATATGCTGCAGCACCGATATTGTTTGATAGCGACTGTAAAATAAGCTTTAATAGCACCATCGTATCAAGACCTTCATCAGTATTTACTGAAAGAATGTGATATAACTTTGATTATCACTGTTATTTATCTGGATTATAGAAATTTACGGATTCACTCTCAATATCCACTAACAGCGCCTTCTGTGTTGTCCCAAAAAAGTTTCACTTTAATGAAGATGGATTTGATGAAACTTTAAAATAAGAATTTGAATCTATTACAGTGAAAGGTGGGGTCATGACATCACATCCCGGACTATGTTACCTCATATGTTGGCACACTCTGATATTTTGAAGATCTATGATTGTCTCAGACTTTTGTCGAGAGTCAGCAGGTCGTATTGTACTTGTTAATCGTTCTCCATTTATGGATTCAGGTTCCTTTTCTCAAACGTATTAGTCAAGTCTGAGCAAATTACGAAACATGCTTACACTATATTGATTCAATTATAATTTAAGGTTGGGACAAACTACCAAGAACATTTTTTTATATATGTTGAGTACACTATACGAAAATCTCTAATGTTTATCGTGAATCGTGGGGGAGTGAGCACTGAAATGTTGGCTTTGGAATTTCAACCCTTCCAAAATTAATAATTCTCTAGAACTAATAGAAACGTTAAGAAAAACTGGACTAGAACCAGGAGAGATACCCATTCGAGATAGCAGTTTCATTATTACTCCTGTCGGCAAATATGTTTTATTTCTGGAAAAATTACACTAAAACAAAAATATTCCAGATGAAAGTATACCGAGTAGATACTCACTTTGAACTGTATCATTCAGATGACCTAGAGATCCTAGAAGATGAACTGAAATTTTTCTAAAATTATAGTGTAGTTAAAAGAACAGTGGTCTGAACTTCAATGTTTTTTCTTCACCGAAATCTTTCCGGTTCATTTGTTATTTTATACTTATATTATCTCAACTCTACTTTATTTAATCCAACTCTACGATGATGTGTCTGGAGGAAGATTAATGAAGAAATGTGATTAAGGTACATTAAGTTTGTTTGGTAGTTCGCCCCTTCATTGTCAAGCTCGCTTCAAGCCGACCTTTCTTCTACCAGACTTAATTTTTGCCTAGTGAGGATATGCCTTCAACTTCCAAAGTTTTAAGAAAAATTAAAATGTCTACCTCTTCTTCAACACCACCCCTGGCTCACACGATATTCTACAAAATATCAGTTTTCCTCTTGTGTAGTCAAAACACAAAAAAATAACTTTTCCATTACGTGTTTGGAATAAACAATATCGTAAGCATAGATGCGATATGTGCACGTATCATGAGGGGATGACCATTCATGGACAAAATGGAGTTACTTCGATGCTATTTTATTATCTTAAAGAACAGTACAACAGTAGTCTGGTTAAATTGATGAACACCGGTTATTGGCTTCTTGTATGTATAGTAAGACACGTCAATCCGTTGATGCGAAGTTCGTACTTACGAGGGCAAGGGGAAAAGTCTCAGAAAAATGAAAGAAGAAATTATTTATTTGATGAAAACTTATTTTATTTCTCAACATAATCTCCTTGTAGCCCGATGCACTTATACAACGTTTTTATAATTTTTCGATCCCTTCCAAATAAGAAGAAGAAATTAGGTTATTCAAAAATAAAAAATTGCGGAAAGAAAACGTGACGGTTGGAGATTCTATACAGAATGCGTTATCATAGAGATCTCTATGAAGCATTCGTCATCAAAAATCGGAGCATAAGCGAGTAGAAAGATAAGTTCGTCGACTAGAAAGAGATAGCCTCACTTCAAATTACTTAGATGGCGTCAAAAAATATCGCCGTCAAGAACTCTATTCTTCATGTCTATGAGCTAAAGATGGTACATCACAAATGTCACATGGGATCTTAGATCCCATCTGTTCTATTTTTCAGGAACTTTTCGTCTTGCCCTCGTATTATGATGCGATAGTGAATCTAGTCTTATTTCTAGTGCAACAAGGGTAATCTGTTTACGTTCCAGAAGGATGGAAAGAACTTATTCTGCAGAAGGTCCAAAACCATCTTCATTTCTAAAAGCTGCGAAGCTAAAACATTTTGTAAGACCAGCATGTATCGAATATAGAAATCCTGAGAAAGTTTCAATATCTCAAAGTTATCGTGATCCGTGTCCTTGAACCGTTCATGCTATTGCAATTGTTGAGGAAAGAAGAGTTAAAGAAACAATAAAGTAAAAACTGTATTAAATAGTTATTTATGTACCAGGGGCGACTTTCAAAACCTCGAGTTCGAGGGAGAGAGTGAGAGAGAAGGCCCTCGGATATGTAAGATCGTCGCCGTCAGGGCATAAACATCTTCTACTATATACTAGTTCATTATTGCATTCACAAAAAGAAATCCTAAGATTTGATTATAATAAAATTTTCATTCTATAATTGTAGTCACCATCGTTGTAAAAGGAATGTTGTACTTGTTGGCGTAAATACATTTTGCTGCTGTTAAACTTAAAAAAGCGGGAAAGCAACATTAAAGTTGCTACCGAAGGAATCGAAAGAAGCCTACGACAAAAAATATGATAAATTACTAAACATGGTAGAAAATTGTGTAGTACTTATTGTGTTAATGAACCTGTGCGGCTTAGATATTTCGACGATCTAGCTGAAACATTTTCTCCGAGTTCCTTTAATGGTAAGAAAGACTTCGATGGTAAGTAAGGATTAAAAAAATTTCCAATTAACATAAGTTAAGCGAATATTGAAGGCAGGGTTATAAGGATACAAAAACGTTTAAAGGTCTGTTTAGAGATGTTTTATTGGTTGTCGACGACAAGAACTTGTGAAATTGCTAGATACTGATGTAGAAAATCAGTTTTCGCGGTAAATGTACCGGGTAAAAAATCCCATAAAAATCCAGTTTTTAACATTATTGACGAAGACAAAAGATGAACAGTTTGAAGCTGATGAGAGACTACATATCTTTACAGCCAGATGGTTTTCAGAAAAAAGACAAGACGCTGTACCTACAATACTGTCAGTTGGAAAAGTTTCGTTCAGCATTGCAGAATATCTGGGTTTGAGTGATCCAGAAAAGCGCCATGGTGGATGGGAGAGCACGTCGATTGCTGAAGAGTATTTAGAGGATACTGTATCTTTAAAAATAACAATTCAAGGATGATGACTGGCCCTTGAGTAGAAATTGTTTCATCAAATAATGAAACACGAATCAACTTTCGCTGCATTTACGTTAACTAGATACTTACATTGGGGAGACCGTGGCTGGTTGGGTACAGGGGAAGGTTGGTATATTTGCTATAAGTCAGAAACTAATTAATAGGTGACGCTTGAACTTAAGACACGGGTTTCTCTTTCAGTGTTCAACGTTCCACAAGACTTACATATCGTTACGATTTTCTATTCGAATATTTGAAATTTTTGAACTAGTGATTAAAACTGTAATATGTTCATTGATGCGCTGTATCTTTTAAGGTATACAATAAAACATCTATTTTATCATAAAATATTCGGAAACTTCACAGATTCAGGGGTGGGGTAGGTTAGTACACTATTCTCAAGGCATGATGAAGTGTACAAACCTGATGAAGAAGAAGTCTTTTGTCTTGTCTGCTTAGAGCCGTTTCCAAATAGTTTGCCCAAAGAGGATGCAGTGCACGTCATGTAAAAAGTGGTACCAAATTTAATGCTGTGATGATGGAATATATTGTTTGCCACAACTGCAGCTCGGACTTAATTTATAATAATAAATTGATGTTAAGGGCTTATTTTTCATATACATTTCCAGTAAACACTTAGTTTAGTTCTTTTGATTTTCCATTTGCATTCCTATCAGATGTATCAACCTGCCCCAATCTAGGGGCAACGAAAGTGATAACGAAAAAAATAAATTGCTGTATTTGTATTTAGCTAAATTTTTGTGTGATAATATTCTTTCACATTCACAAGAATTTACCCTATGCCTACCACTTTTTAATTTCAAATATTTATTACAAAAATATTAAGTCAAATCTATACCAACTACCAATAATTTAATGTCTAATTTTAATTGATATAAATAATTTAATAAATATGTATGCCTTAATGCAATAAAAACGCAGTAATGAACTAGATGACAAAATAGTAATTTACGTTACAAATACGGAAAATTTTGATGGAATATTACGGCTATGGCTTGTAAAATGTTTTATTTCAAACTGTTTTACTAAAATAATGTATTTTAAATTTTAATCTGTAGTGTCAGAATGACTTTTTCATTAAGTCATTCTGAATTAGTCACTAATAGTGACAGCTACACATTCTCTCTGCCAAGAAAATTGACACTGCAGCTTGTTCGGGCGGCGTAAATAAATTGAATATAAAAGCACCAAAACAATAGGAAAATTGATTCCAAGCAAATCCATAAAGACTACAAAAATGTTTTAAAATTATGAAAATTCTTGAGATTTCTTGTAAAAGGCGATAGCAGTCCGTGATGTGTTGCTGGATAACACTTTCCGTGTCTAGTAATGTAATGTTCCACTTCCCGGCCACAAATGTATGACGTAAAGTAGAATTTAGCAAACAGTATGAAATAAAATAATCTTATTAACATTTGGACAATATTTAACATTTTTATGCAATAAAAAATACAAATTAGTTTGTCTTTCATGTTTACCCAGAAAAATATTTGGATTAAAATAGTTCATAACAATAAAGACAAGTTTTCTTATTTTCTCAAACTTTATCAATTTGTACATATTTGGGATAATGGAGAAGGGCATAGTTCATGTACCAAATGGTCTATGGAGACAATCCTGTACTTTCTTCCATAGTCGAAAGTTCGATCAATTCAAAACCTGATATTAATGCATTGTGATGAAAATGAAAATTTCAAATGAATTATTTAATGCTAGATTAAATTTTTCCATACCTACCTTCGTCTCCGTTCATTGCATTTACTAAAATTGAATATGCAAAACAGTATGATTCATAGGATATTTGCCCAATTCGATACAAATACGATTGAGGAATAGAGGACTAACAGGTGTTTGTCATCTTTGTGATGAACATATTCTTTCCAGAGATTATGTTTTTCTTGGTGAAAAAATTCTCTTAACACTAACGTTGAATTATTTCAATAGGTATATTAAAGATACAATTGAAATGCAAGTAACATAAGTTTATTTTCCAATTGTAGGTATAATAAAAATACATGTTGGGCTATTGTTTGCTTGTGATGAGGTATGCAAAGTTGACGTACTTGGTCTAAGGTAAATTCAGTAAATAAACACATCATCTATGAAATACACATGAGAATGTCCTTAAAACGTCAAGATACATCATGATCATGTATATATCACTTAGCAATGTAATATTGTAGAGGCAGTACCTACGGTTTTCTTGCTAATGAAATTTTAATTTGAAAAAATGTTGTTAGATCAAAATAAAAACAATCATATAAATTTCCAATCATCTACAAATCTATAACATAAATTTCGATATACTAGAAGTATGCTAGTGATCCACTTCTCATACGACAGAATCAAACAAATATGACAATGTTGTGGTTAGGTTATGTGCAAACCTCATTAGAACTTGGCATTCTATAATAATCATTATAATCAGTTAACCAGGAATGTGATACGTTTGATAAAATTAATTAATCAGAAAAAAACCTCGCTAGAGGCTAGATTCTCTGATGTTTTGTTCTTGTACCAGTCTACCATCATGAAAATATGAAATATTAGATATACTTTCCTACCATTTTTTCAATCTGAATCAAATGTCTTGTGGGATGAAATATCATGAAATTTTTGTTAGGGTGCTGCATTTCCAAATTTTTACATGAATTGAAGTTTTTTAATTCATTAACGATGACGTTGTTATTTATAAACTGTAAAAGTATTAACGACACGGATGATCAAATATTAAAATATAATTTTAGTTTAATTTTGGCTATATTCAGAAAATTGAGAGTATCATAAAATAACTCGGCAGAAAAATTAACATTATGTGAGGTTACCAAAAATTTTACTTTTTCAAATTTCGCTTTTAGATCAACACTTTTTTTATAACATCACATCTGAATTATGTATGCTTATGTAAATACCCAAACAGTATGAGAGGGAATATTGGTATTATTGTGCTAATAGTATAAGGAATTCAATTTCAATTTTCATAATATTCTTTGAGATAATAAAATGGACACCTCTTATATATTAATCAATTTTCTGAATAAAAAGAATTTACATTATCATCAAATACTATGTAAAATATTCGGTACAGAAATTCCTACAGATAAATATTGTCCAAAATCAGTCTTATTTTAGGAATTGAAAATATAAAAATAAATCATCATTTACCCAAATTTAAACTGAATAATAGAATTATGATTATTGTGCATGGTTCTGGTGATAGTCTTTGTCAACGCATATATTATAAAAAAAATTTGAGCATAAGTTCATGTAGAATGCCAGATATTTACTGTGTGCACTTATTAATAAAAAAAATATAAATTATAGATATTAACAGTCACAAAATTAACCGACAACGATTTTTTCTTGAGTAAGAGTATTTTAATTGCATTAATTGAGTGATCGTCATCATCAGTAAATGCTATATAAAATATTCGGTTCAGAATTTTTGTAACAGAAAATAACATCAAGTTCATAAAGACCTTGAAGAAAATTGGAGAAAAATAAATTGTTCTCATGAAGTTTGCATCATGAAAACCACAGGTAGGAATAGTGCTAAAATTCATACTTACGTGTCAAAAGTTCAATGGTTCTTCATAAATTTAGATGTATTAAATGCTATCTAAGTATTTTACGAACCAAAAACACATTCAGTTACACAAAGGTACTAATTTTTGCAAATTTGTGTAGGCAACACTGAGATACTTTGAAATTTCATATCGCTACTAGCATTTAGGTAGTTACAAATATATAGATATCATACATTTGTCTTCTTTTTGCATTTTGAGTCATGCTTGCTACATATTAAATAACAAATAAAAAACAATGTGCATAATGCTTTTATAGTGATATTTACATCTCTAAATTAAATGAGAATTTATAAAATAATAAAAATTTAAGTATTTATGAACGTATTTTATCAACATTTGAGTTTAACAATGTAACTGTAAATTACGCTTAAATATTTACAATTTTAAATAACTAAAGAGCCTGCAATAAATTGTCATGGAGATCACGAATTTAACAATATAGTATCTCACATCAGATCACTATTTATCATCGTGTGACAGCTTGTTTCGCAATAAATGTTTTATTACACATAATTATCACAATTTCATTTATTTAAAACTACACATAGGTAATGGAGCCTTTAGCAAGTTTGAGTTCAGATTTATTTATACTTAGTTATTTTAGTAGATGACCTCATATACAGTCGCTTTCTTGTCTCCTGAACCTGTCACGATATATTTGTCATCTGCAGAAATGTCACAACTCAGCACACTTGATGATTCTTTAGACTAGAAAGAGAAAAAAAATTCATATTTCAATAACAGTTCTATAAGATTATTTAACTTAAATTACTTGTGTAAAAATTCGGTACAATTTAAAAAAATCCATAAATAATGTACCAAAATTCATAAATAATGTACCAAATGTACGTTTTTTTGAATTATATTAGGATTAGCCATAACGTAATAAAAATCCGTTATAAATTCGAATTAAATAATATGGCCAGAATTTTGTGATTTCTGTTTGGAGAAAATATAGTATTATTTGAATCAGTTACATTTAATTATATATAAATTCTCGGGAAATAGGTCACATTAACACTTATGCTTTATATTTTCTTGTCTTTACGTTACATTTAATTTAATGAATTAGTGAAAACCAAGATTTTAATACCTAGTTAATTTATAAAAGTTTTCGTTTTTCTAGATTTTGAAAATTTCAAACCGCAAAAACTGATTTTTTTATATTTTTATTTTATATACTATATAGCATATGCAATCAGTTACTATTTCGTCATCTTGAAGATGAATCTAGTATTTTGTGATTATTGAAAGACTGCAGCTAATGTTTTATTCTTTGGAACAAACATTATTTGAATGCTAATAATGAACTAAATAATACATTAAAAATCTTAACTACCCACTGACAAAGTTCATAATTCTGCAGAATTTAACCAGTGGTGAAAAATCGTTAGTAGGCTCAAATATTGAAGAATCTTTTTACAATTATTACTTAGTATGGAATACTAATGAATCTCATAAATGAGCAGAATATCGTAAGTGGTGTATATTTTTAGGATTTTAATATATAGGAATATTAGTGGCCCTCAATACTTCACTTTAAAGTCAATCTTAAATGATCAAAATTTATTCAGGGCGGTATATTTTTAGGTAGTTTTTGGATTATCAAAAATGTGTGCCATTTTATATTTTGAAAAAGTGAGTTAAAAGTATGAAATATACCATGTCTTATTACATTATGTGAGAAAGCTACTTGACAGTTGAATTCATAGTAGCAAAATTTTTTTCTATCAAGTACATCTACATAATTCATTCATATTTTCATTTTTACATATGAGACCATATGAAAATCTTAATATCATATTAGTAATGGTTTTGCATATGGATTTCTATTAAAAATTCATGATTTTTGAAAATTTATCTTCATACCCAACGTGTTTAGTTATCTCTGGATATGAAAAAAACCATCTAGAAATATTAAAAAATACATGTTTGAGGTTGTCAATTTTGAGGTTAATTTGAACGAAAATAGTGTTTTCAGCAAATCTATCAGTACTGACTTTGGTACAATGTCTTTAATTATCTCTGGATATAAAAAACCATCTAGAAATATTAAAAAATACATGTTTAAGGTTGACAATTTTGAGGTTAATTTGAACGAAAATAGTGTTTTCAGCAAATCCATCAGTACTGACTTTGATACAATGTCTTTAATTATATTAGAACATTATTTCGTTATTTTATATACATTTTAGTTATTTATTTAGTTTGTGTAATGTAATAATCAGTTTCAACAAATTAGCGTTCATGTTATATTGTTGATTCTGGTAATTAATATTTTAAAGTGTTGGCAATCTCACCATAGATTAAATAAGTACTAGCCAGGTTCCGACACTATAAAGTATAGAACTTAAAACAATACTAGAGGTATTATTCTCATTAGTTTTGAATAGCATAATGAATCTTTGGAAAAAGTAGACTCAATACGTCGCTATCGAGGTAATATTTGAAAAAATAGAACAGACGAAGCCTTTCTGAACTTTGATACAGCTTTTTCTGGTGCTTTATTTTAAAAAAGGGCAGTTATTCCTTGTAACATGTAATAAATATGTGTGTGAAATTCGTTATGATTCATAGTTATTCTATGATGGTACAATTAGCAACATTTCAAAATATGAACTAACCTGCTCCATATCATCTGAATTAGTTGATTAATTGATACACTCCTCCTCATAATCTATTTAAACAACATACAAATTACACTTTGGATAAATTAAAATGATATTACAGCATTTATCCAACCGGAGAACGCAAAAGAATTTACCCAATTAACAAAGTTAACCTCAAAATTTCCAACCAAAACCATACTTATGCGATAGAATTGTTGAGTTCCGCAGTTGGTTTTCTTACATTTAGAGTTGACTAAATACGTTACAAAAAGAAAATTTCAAAAATCATCAGTTTTTGATAGAAGTCCTTACACTAAACAATAATTACCCAATCGTCGAATATTAAACCATGTATAGGTACATATTTTTGATTTCAAAACTTATCTTTTTCACATACCAAGACATATGTGGAAAAATTCAACATAACAATGCTTACTGAGTACAAAAAAATCCTTTACTGCGAACTTCAATCAACTGTGAATTGAAATAAGAGTATTACCTGGAATATGCTAGCCCCATAAGG
Organism: Endomychus coccineus; assembly: GCA_958510875.1. Classification (NCBI taxonomy): domain Eukaryota; kingdom Metazoa; phylum Arthropoda; class Insecta; order Coleoptera; family Endomychidae; genus Endomychus; species Endomychus coccineus. Next base: position 49,169,266 of record OY294067.1, read on the forward strand.
TGTTCGCCACGCATTAAGTAAATTGTCTTTTCCTGTAGACACGAACCATTTGCCACACGCAGCGAACCTTAAACTAAGCACACAACTTTCATGTAAATGTAACTGATATTTGTCAGGTTTGGAGGCGTGAAGTACTTCCACATTCGAATTTTCCATTCCCACGGCCAACCATTCTCCCGTTGGACAATATCCCAAGGAGAAAATTTGCGAACTAAAGTCGTGCTGTTGAAGTTGTCTACCTTCTCGCAAGTCCCAACTCCGCACAGTGTTATCTAAACCACCTGTCCATAACTTCGTACCATCTGCAGAAATGTCTATACAAGAAGCACCGTCCGTGTGTCCTTGAAATTGTCGAACAAGCGTCTGATTATGCAAGTCCCACACCGCAATATTACCATCACTACAGCAACTAAAACACACTTTAGAGTCTGGGCTTATCGCAAGGGCATAACATGCTGGTGCACTAGATGTTAATTCTGCTTTAATCCTAGGTGTAGGACTGGCAAGATCCCATATTGATAAATTACTTGCTTCACCCCCAACTATAAGTGTCCTTCCATCCGGGAGAAGTTTCACCGATCGAATATAGTTGTCCCTTTGCTGAAAATATAATCAACAGTCAATATTCGCTACGTCATAGTATATTAAGTTTTCTTTACAGAATATGAACTTTACTATTACATTATACGGATTGCACAAAACAACAATTGAGGTTCCTACAGATATTTTGAATGATAATTATTATAGCAATCTATTGTAGACATACAGTTCACAAATAGCATCCCATGTAATAAATATCTTGGAAATTTCTTAATTTGAAATTTTCGACTGTCATCGAAATTGAGTTAGGTATCAGAAAAAAAAACGTGAATTAGTTCGTTTACGTATTGGGAAATGGAGTAAAAAAATATGTCGAATAATCATTAACCTACATAATTTTTCGAAATTGTAAAGTGTTCTTCAAAATTAACCGTTGCAAGAAGTTCTAAATTAGGTATCTAATGTGTATAATTTAACTTTTAAAATACAATATAAGAAATGTTTCAATACGTTAATGATGAATAAAATCCTTAAGGAAAGATTTTAAAAGTAATTAAACGAGATTACGCTTTAAACTTCAGCATGAGGATCAAACCTTATGAGATGACTTGGTGTACAGAGTGGTCCAAGACCAGGGAAGGAACATACAGTGAGGGGAGAAACTTTCAACTGAGTATTTCACTCAGAATACACTTTTCCGTATTCCAAGCGGAAATGTACACAATACTGCAAGGTGCAAGGGAAAACAAAATTAAGTGCTCACACACACACGACTCAGAATATGCACTAACATCCAGACATTCATAAAGCTGTGATATACTGGCCAGAATTGGCTCGTCAGCCTCATATATTGCCCAAAACATTTACTCGGAGTAACAAAATCCGTTGTCCGCGTTAACAGTCCTAGAATAAGCCCTACATGAGTGGGAACCAGGTCCGAATAATAACAGGTCTCCTCACTGGTTATGGCCCAATGAGAAGATACTTGCTCAAAATGGGTCTGTACAATAGCGATCATTCCTCCAGCTTATGCGGAAAAGTGTTAGCAACTAGTAGGTTTAAAAGACAAGCAATATTCTGGTGGCCTAGGGTATTCCCCGAGGAGTACAACAGACCTTGTATGAACATATAACGGACAGACACTATTCATTTGATTACGACAAATTTTGAATATTAAAAAGAATAATGTTAAACGTTTGGGACTAAAAAGTATCCAAATTAAGAAAAAACGTTGTGTTAATGACGAAATTGACTTAAATCTTTCAAACCTTTTTGATAAGCAGATTCAAACATAACCAAATTCACATATTTTGAAAGATCACTATTTAATTTAAGCTCAAAAGATATGTATTATCTGACATTGTGACCTCCCTGGCAAAGCTTTCAAATTAACTTTCATATAATTGTCTTAACTCGATATATTGTAATGGGAGTAATATATAGAAGACAGTAGAATTATCGTAGTGTTTCCTGAAGTTTTAATTGGATTTTAAAACACAAGTCGTCTGCAGACGTATTTCATTAATCATAGTCATGTATTCTTTTCAAAATTACATGGAAACACTAATTTATAATAATAATTTTTGATAAAGATAGAGATAAACTGTCTAAACGTCAAAAACAAGTCTTATTTTATTCCTAGTAATATAGAACCAGAATACCAAGGAAAACAATAACACACATCAACAAATGGTTCAAGAATATAAATGAGGAAATAAAAAACACAACAGTACGAAGATTGCGAAGATATGATGTTGCCTTTGATTCAATATTACAGTGTATAGAAAGAATTAGAACTTACCAAGCAATCTAATTGGGACACAGGGCTTTTGGAACCGGGCTGACTGATATCCCAAACTTTGACACAACCTTTTCCACCTGTATAGACATATTTTGTCGGATTTGAGATAGTGACTGCACATACTACTTCCCCATGACTCAAAGTATTTATCTGTCGAGCATGACGAGGAATTCCAGGTCCAATGAGAGCATCCGGTGGAAATGGTACAGGTTGCATTTGTCCTTCCGCGCTTACATGAAAGGAATATGCCCTGGAATATGAACAAGTATGAGAATAAACGTTTATAACCGAAAATGACGAATATTGTAATATAATAACCATGCATCTCTTTTATTTTCCAAATTTATTAGGATGTTCTAATTGTTATCTCAATGATGAATACATTCTTGAGTTTGAAATAGAAGAGCACAAAAATGTTATATTACTTATTTTATTGAATGTTAGGAAACTAATTCAAATATATTCATAATGAGAATATAATAGAAATAAGTTAAAATATTATAAATGGAAGCATACAGTAGAGAATAAAATTATTTTCATTATTCGTCAATATTTCTGAATAATGCGAACATAAAGGTAATACGAATATAAGTGTGTATACATGAACAATAAAAGCGTATTTATACTCTTAACCATAACAAAGAGATAACTATCTTGAAATGTTACCAACCGAAACATTACTCATTACTTCGTTATTAATGGATAATTAATATGGGACTTTACCGAGCATTTAATTATACCACATGCTTTGGTTCATACATAATTGATGAACAATGTGTGCATCAAAACATAATCAGTATATTTCAAAACATGAATACGGAATCGTATAAAATGAATCAACACTTTTTCATGATAAAATCTGGCGAAATGCGTTTTCCCTGTGCTTGTTTCCGTTCATATTATATGGCTTAAACCATAACAATTTGAATTCATGGACTTGTTCATTCCAACGGGAAATGTTAGCAAAATATTTTTATCATTCGTCATATCACTCATTACTATTAACATGGGCTAAAGTTTCAATGAACATCAATCATTACTACTAACATGGAATAAGGTTTTAATGAATATTGGAGTGCTTATAGGGAAATTAGCACGTGAGAGTAGCTTAATCTGAAGCAATTGTAACGTGTAAATGAATTATGATGGTGATACAACAATATAATTATCGATCTAAAAATGGTGAATGCGCCGGCATATTGCATGATATAATATTGGAATCTAGATCTCCAATAAAAATAATGATGCAAATGCAATAGATAAAATCTTCTACCTTGTTATTTTATGAGAGCATGAAGCCTTAAGCTGTATGAATTATTTTGTTCAATCGGTGTAATCAAAATTATTATTAGATCATATAATAATTCGATTTTCAATATGAAATTTGTTTCAAAATAACGGAGAGATATCATGATCAAAAATATACATCTTATTCCATTATATCTATCATAAAGACAAATATATCCATAGGGTTAATTCTTCAGATTATAGTTTTTGAATTTTGGTTCGTTATATTCACTTTTTTATGAATCATTTAAATTCCATATTAGAATATCATTCATATGGCATAATAACGCCATGAAGAAATATTTGAACATAAGTCAAATTCAATTATAAATACCGTCAAATGGGGTGACATTGATTTTATGGGGGGATAAAGAGTAATATTTCGTTAAATTAATTTAAATCTCCCGCAATTATAATCCGCTGACAGCTGCGCGTTCGTCAGTAAAAAGAGTTCAGTTTCGCCATCATTGTGTCGTGCTAGCGTACAAGTAAGTAGCTGCTATATATACTATTTGTGTAAGTATTCTATTAGAATACTTCAAAGTGACGTTAAATTGACACTGTTAAAAATTATAAAGTGTTTTATGAGTTTTTACAATTTTTTTTTACAATATCGGTTATATACATTGGAGTGCTACTTAACATCACTTCATGTGAAATTCGACACAAAATTCATTTGTTTGAAAATTATTAGTGGATACATCATCTGGGGTGGGTCACTTTGGTAATACTTTCGGGTGAGATTGATAGTTATTAAAGTCGCCCCACAGTTTATAAATAACAACATTTTCCCAATTTTCCGTTGTTGGTTGTGGTATAGAACAATTTCAATTTTTTAAATTTAATTTTAGGTCAGCAGATTCACAAACTGTACAAAAACCTACAATGGGCCTACAATCTATAATTGCAAAGTTGGGAGCAGACTTTGTAAGAACTACAGCGATAAGGATCTGGATGAAGCACTAGAAAAGATAGTTGATGCAAACTGCTCCATTTACAAAGCGTCCAAGGAATTCAAGATTACTTGCGGAACACTATTTCATAAATACAAAGGCATGCATGTGAGGTCACATGGAGGGCAACCTGTTCTTTCCAAGCAAGAGGAAGATGCAATAATTCGGTGTGTAGTAACTTGCAGTGACTGGGGTTTTGCGCATAGAAGATCTACAAATGGTTACAAAATCGTTCTTAGATAGGCAAGACTGGGTTTATTCACTCATTAAAAGACATGAGGCTAGTATGACACAGAACCTAGCAGCTAATATAAAATGTGCGCGAACTAACGTTTCTCCTGAAATAATTTGGTAATATTTTGAAAATTTGCAAATTCGTATTGACAATGTGCCCCCGTAAATTTGTTCAATTACGATGAAACAAAAATGGGTGACGATCCTGGAAAAAAGAAGTGGCTGTATCGCAGGGGTAAGAAATACCCAGAAAATGTTATAGACCATTTAAAATCAAAATCAGCTTCATGTGTTCTCCTGCCTCCCTACGTAATTTACAAATCCGAGCCTCTGTGGGACCGCTGGACCGAGAATGGTTCCAAAGGACATCCTTGTTGGGAGGAGCGTTGTTGCAGCTCTGTATCAAGATACAACAGAATGAAAAGTGGTTTGATGGAAGCCAGCTGCTTTACTAATTGGCTTAGGAGCACGTTTTTACCACACGCTAATAATTTGCCAGGGAAGGAGGTTCTAATTGGCGACAATTTATAGTCGTACTTTACTGATGAAGTTTTAGATTTGTTTAACCAAAATAACATTGCCTTTTTGTGCCTCCCTACAAATTCAACTCCCCTTACGCAACCACTTGATTTTAGCTTCTTCAGGCACTCAAAGACTGCAAGAAGGTCACTATTATTTTGAGTGGAAAATGTAAAATCCAAAACAAGCTTTTTTAAGGAAAGAAATATTTCCACACCTTACTTACAAAAATATAATTCATGGAGAACTCACTCACCCCGAGCAATTAACCACGATTTAAGGTATGGCTTTGAAGCAACAGTATTAACTCACTGAAACACTGATCAACTTAGGGCATATTTTGGTAATAATCTCGTGTCCTATTCGAAAGAAAAACATTACAACAGCACTACTGTTCGAAATTCGTCACAAAAAAAGAAGCGGTTAACTGTAGAAACTGGAAAAAGTGTTGCTTTCCCAACAAATGAATCAGACGTGAGTGAAGAAATGAATCGTATTTCGGAAGAACTGTCCGATGAAAATGAAGACGCAAACTCCGACGTTGCTGATGAAGTACATTATTTACTCACTGACCCTAAGAATCTTGTGCCTGGTACATTATCCATTGTAGTAAAAGTGTTGTCTGGAAACCGAAATTGTAAGTATAGATACGTTGTCAAGGTTGAAGGGCAAGAAGACGAGAATGACTACAATATCTTGGGGATGATGTCAAACGCGAATAACATTGATAAGTCTTAGTCCCGAAGCATTCGTTGTAATGCAAAAACAAAGTGGCTTCCAAAGTCACCCCAATTTGAGTATAACTTTGATAACAAAGTTAATATTATTTTAGAGTATTTTAGAGTATTCAATTATTTGAATTACTGTTAAATCCTAAATGTCTTCATTAGGCATAGTGCGAATACACATTTTTTTAACGCAAAACTAAGTGTAGTTCATTTAAAAAAGCTATCAATGTCACCCCATTTGAAGGTACAACATATTCAAAAAAATTGCACGACTTTTAGATCAGCATTTTATGTATCGTCGCTTCCTTAGAATCAACATTATACCATAAACCATTAAGTAAGATCATTTTGGTTCAGCACTAGAACCTCTTTATCCATACGTTATTTCATGGACATAAGCTACATCTTTTCTCTGACCAATTTGCAAGGTAACTGACCCAAATATGAACGTTTTTCATAATCACAAATACGTGTATGTAGTTTTAATGAAACTACGGTTGGTGAAACAACATTCGAGCTTGATTCAACAGGACTTAATTATTATGTTGCTTCGATTTAACGTGCAGAATTTGATACATCAAAAGGCAATTTCTCTTTCTCAGATCGAGCGCATTATCAGAACAGGTGATAAGTTGAAGTAGAAAACAAGGCAATTAAGTAACTTACGGTTTTCCGCCAGGGATTCCACCAAGGCCAGGTACGACGGGTGCCCTCATCTGAGAATGCGGATCATAACCAACTTGCAAAGGAGGCCTCGGATAATTATTTATAGCAGGTGGAAGTGCGTTATGTAGACCGCCGTATGCACCCGCTGCTGCAGCTGCTTGCAATTCGTGAGGGGCAGCTCCTAAAACACATTATGCCAACTTAATATCGTTATATTTATAAGTATTTAATCACAACTACATGTGTTCCACAAAAATACAACAGGTACTATATTAATATAATTAACAGTAACATATGCTTTGAGAATTGAGCGATGATGAAAGTTATAGTTTAGTAATCATCTATTAAAACAAGGATCGTTCTACCTTTACAGACTTATAATTACAGATCTATTAATAGTTTGGAGATAATTAAAGTTGTTTAATAGTATAATAGTTCTATTTGATATACAAAAGAAAGCATCTTTTAATTAGTTTATTCACTGAGTTATTAGAGGATGAGACTTTCTATTAGAGAATCAAGTAAATAAAGGCCTACAGATAAATAATAATTAAAACACAATGACCACTAGCATTATCTTATATTTACTATATTTATAGATTCCCTTCTCTTTGCCTAGACGACAATCCCAAACAAAAGTGAGATACGTTTTACCCAACACTTCTTCATTGTAGGTACAGTGTGATGCAAAGTTGGCGCCTTGGGTCCACCACGGCAAAAGTAAAGAATAGTGTTAAATTCTGAATCTAGAATCGTGAATATGATGACCAGGTACATTTTCAGCTAAAAGAGCAAAGAGATGATATGTTCTAAAGTGGGTACAGGAATGTACCCATATTTTTTCACAGATGGGAAGCCGTCAATATTGTGAATAACTTTTAACAAAATTTCTCAAAAGTTACAGGGCTACATATTCAAAAAATGTCTTATCCAAGAAATCACGCCAACTCGGATTAAATATAGTTTTCCAAGAGAAACATTTGACAGTTTTTCATTCACAAACAAGGCAAATTTGCATATGTCAAGTTAGTTGCCATTCGTGATTGCTTACAATAAATATTGTTAACTTCTTGGACCTTTTAAAATGTATACACTTAACGGAAAAGATGATATGGTGTTGGATTTTGGTGAAGATCAACAAAATAGTAGAAGAGCTGTTACACTGGAAAGCACCAAGATCCATTTTCTTTCCGAAAAGTATTGCCAGAAATATTTGTGACGATAATATGGCTGCACGAGTTTTGCCTATATATATACAGAATTACATTTAAAATCGTTTGAAAACAAATGGGTACATACCACGCTGTTAAATGGCACAATTTAGAACTTTTGAATGATCCCAAGGAATTGTAAATTTAGAAATTACTGACCATAGACTTTTCCAACATATACTTTGGACAGTTCAAAGCCAGTTTATCAGCAACGGATAACCAAGTCGTAAAAACGAATATTATTGGGCGACAGAAAACCCACACAACGTAAACGAAATTGAAAATCAAGGACACTTTGGAATAAATGTGTGGTGTGGGATTATTTTTTAACATTTAGTTGGTCTTTTCATTCATGAAGGAGTCCTTAATAGCGAAAACTATTTGCAATTTCTGCATGAACAATTACCACAAATCTACTCGAAAACAACAGCTTCGTGCCGAAAATTATACAGGAATACTTGAACGCTAATTTCACCGTTAGGTGGGTCAGAAATAATGGACCGATACAATTGCCACCTAAGTCTCCAGACTTAGCACCCTTAGATTTCTACTTGTGGGGCATTCAAAAAAATACTGTTTATAGAACAAGTAGAGATCACCTAAACGTCTGTAGAGCTGTCACTAGAGAATTGCTGGAATAAGCTACAATGCAGGAAGTTAGAAAAAGATGGGAAAAATGTATGGAAGTTGAAGGAGTTCTGTATTTAAAATAATCTCAGTTCTTGAATATTGTTTCTTATATTGAAATTTTGCACCTTGCCTATTGGTCCTACTGAATGTCAATTAATTTTCCATAGAAAAAAATTAACCATTTTTTGATTTTGTAGCTCTATAACTTTTGAGAATAATTTTTTGATAAAAGGGCTTCTCAACTCCAAAAAAATATGGGTATATTCCTGTAAAAAGAATTCTGACGTCGTCATTACAGTCATTTTGTAACTTATAATTTCTTTTTTTTAGCTGAAAAAGTACCTTAGGCCATCATATTTGGGATACTAGGTTCAGAATTTAATTATCTTCTTTATATTTGTAGAATTAGGCCTTGGGGCTAACTTTGGATCACCTGTACAATGAATACTTTTTCATTAAATTGTACCATTTCGACTTCCGGATTATTCGATTATTAAAATATGTCAATAAAAAAATGGACAGTATCAAGACCTAGTTCATCTGAAGAATTTCTTTGATAAAAATTGTTTTATATTTTCCTTCACAAAGTTTGCCTATAATTTGTTTACTGAAAGTTGTCATATGCAAATATTTCTTGCATACTTAAATCTACATTGTGTGGATGAAAGCCATCTGAAAATTCACTTCTTGCAGGAAAAATCACGTGTTAAGAGAAGACATTCCAGATCTTCACCACAATCAATCATTGTAATGAGAATTTTGAGGCCAAACAATAAACGGTCTACAAGTGTGAACTGTAAACTTAATGGAGTAAATAAATGGCCAAACATACCACAAAATAGAAAGATAATCGTTATGTATACCTTTCTATACCTAACAGAAACCTTGGTTTCACCATGAATCGGAACCATTTATTTATCGAATTTAATCTAATATTATATTACTGTATTCATACCATTCGAAATTGAACCCAGATATGGTGGATATTGGCCTAAGGCTGGTGGTTTGACGACAGGTTTAAGACCACTGGCACCCGACGATGAGCCTGCAGCAGATGTTGGTGTTACGGATTTTGATATTGGTGTGCTAGGTTTATCACCGTCCATTTTCTTCGTGGAAGGTGTAGAGGCATTACTTGAAGTCCCTGATCGTGGACTATGTGGTCCCGGATGTTCTTTTTTTGATGACATCTTATCAATACCATTTTCTCTAGGTGACGTCGTCCCATTCGGAGGAGATACTGGATCTTCAGATGCATCATCAACTACCAAGTCTTGGTCACTTTTCTCGCCATCGCTATGCTGAAGATTGAAAGAATAAAATTAGTTAAGCTGGGTAAGTACTGTATTCGCAAATGATAAGCTAAGAACCATTCAAAATTGTGCATGTCGTTCGATCAAGAAATTTCAAGCATGAGTTTTGCAAAACGTTTCGATTGTAATTTATGATGTTCATTTATATGACGCGTATTTTTTACCACCACATGTAAATGCGGAAAACTTAGGGTTCACAATTTATTCACATTAGATGCTCTATCAAACGTTGGTGAGAAAATGGTTCACATTTTGATCATTTACATTGAATTGTCCCAAGGGTAATTTTTCTATTTATTAATTTGTTGGTTATCTCATGTACTTTAGGGTGTACCTTGGAATTAAATTGACATAATAAATTGCTGTTCATTTTGCGTATCTTGAATACTTTTCTTTTAATATTTGGGTCAGCTTTATTTGAACAAAATTGAATGCTTCTTCATGGGCCTGAAGAAAAATTACAAGCTTGTTGCGGGGTCATATTTTGCAGCAAAAGTACCCTTCTATTAGGGCAATATCATGTAAACTAAAAATGTATTTCAAACGAAACAGTCAACAACCAGTATTCTCTTTCTAAAATAATGCCTTCTATCAACTACCAAACCCCTATAGCAAATAAGTGACTGCTTGTTGTATCCCTTAAGTTTAATTATTATTATTATACAAAATTCGAATATTTTGCAAACGTATGTAGGAACGTTGTTTGGAGTCAGATGATGGCGAGTCCAATAGGTAGACGCTTTATGTGGAAAAAATACAATTTTTCATGCAAAACTATAAAAAAATTAATTACAAACAAGTTAACAAGTCTCCTTAGTTATAGACGTTCCTGATATGAATTAAAGTTTCTGTTTGCAGACCTAAGTAACAAGTCGTACAGTGACGTAGATAACACCCCGCAACCCCATCGGTGCGGGGGGGGGGGGAGCACGTCTGTAGGGGCACACGTGAAAATCAAAATGTTAATTTCATGTGTTGCGAAAATAATTTATATTATAAGATACACTATTAATTACCTGTAGGTAACAAATTATTTGTTGATTATTTTTAATTAACATTGTATTTGTTATTTTTCTTTTCCATTTATTATTTAGAAAAAGAGAGGCGCAAAGAGTTCATATGTGGGGGGCGGAGCGGGAATTAGCTACGCTACTGGAATCGTATACTTATTTACTATTTAAATTTCATAATTTTATCTAGAATATTCACAAAAATAATTCACACTACCGACCCATGTTTAAAGGAACTTTTTTCTTGAAATGAGGTCTTTTTACAAACTGCTACTAAGGACTGACTCACCCTATATTTACGAGCATGTCGTCATTGAAATAGATTCAAAAAAGTAACCTCTTTTGCAGAAATAAGAATTTCAGTTACGAATAGTTGCTTTTTCGCCGTTAAAATAATACTGAAATACCGATGTGTCTCTGTAATTCTGAGAAAAACTTTGTGAATGGCACCCAGACCGAAAGCTATTCTGCAACATGATCCCTATTTACAAAATAATAATGAGACATCCAACCCAACCATTCACACTACACGATTATTAACCGCCATTCAAACCTCATTCCTGATTAAGTTGAACAACATATTGTGAGGTTTGCGTTCTGCGAAACTTGTTAAACGACTTCTAAGAATTTCACGTTTCTGCGGAATGCGCAGGAATGGTAAGTGAAACTAGTTGGAGATTTATAACAGAAGCATGATATCAAGATATCAAAGAACACCGTAATACTCTATTATATGGTAAATAGGCAGCAACGGTCGTTAATGTTACCAACCTACGTGTGCTGTAAACGCTGTTTCTCGGAGGTACATCAAATCAAGCAATGCATTGTTTCCAAGGTTCGTTCCTTTCTATATGTATCGAAATACATGAGTTGTACCTATTAAAAGAAAGCGAGTGTTGAACACATTGAAATGAAAATCATGTAGGATATCTCAACGTCCTCTTTAAATTCTCACATACATACACATAAGATTTAAAGATAAAAAGATTAATGTTAAATTTATCAATTCCGGTTAGGAAACCAACAGTTCTTCAGTTATTTCAGTTATTAATGAAGACACTTGGATAGAATAATCATAAGCCGAGTTTATATATGTGGATTTTATGTTTCGATACATATGAATGGCTCCCAGATTATTTAGTGATTCAGTTTTAAAAGTGACATAAATTCTTCCGTCTGGTAGAACATAACCTAGCAGTTACTGATTTTTCTTGATTGTTTTATCTAACATAATGAAAATGTTTTTCTTACCTAGTGGGAATATTTCGTTTTAACACATCATCTTTTTTTCAAAATTGACACATCTCTAATTGTTCGAATATTTGTCTAAAGAATTTCTTAATAACATTTAAATGTAATATAATATAACAATTTTTCGTTATTTTCTGGAATAAAAGAAGTATTTTGTATTCACAGTGGAGAGCACATGAGTCTCTGAAAAATTTTCCAAGAAATTCATAAATATTTCTGCAAGTAATGGAGATAAGGGGAACTCATTGGGAGCCCTGTGTTCTGTTTCTAGTATTTATTGTTGATCGTAAAATGAATTTAGTCTGCGCAAAGTGAGATTAAACTTAATATTTCTTGTGCAATTCTTCAGTTAGACTAATGGTCAGCTGTGTGGGCATACTGGGTTTTTGACAACAAATGATAGAAGTTTGGGATTTTATTTGTCTTTAGTTATGTATTTTTAAATGTTTCCATTATTCGGTATTTGGAATAAAATTTTTAATGCATTTAGGGCTAACGTCGGTATATTTTGATAATTTTCTCTCGTCTTTGTGAATTTTTAATAACCCGTATAGATGAGGTTTAATAAATAGGATTTTCTCATATACGGTGAAAATATAGTTTTTGAGGAAGTTTTAATATTTGTCTGGAATTTTGTAGTAAGATCTGATTTTGATTCTATAAATTCTGTTGGTCTAAAAATTGATCAATCTTATCTGAATATGGGGTTTTTACCATAACAATCAGCTTATGTGAACACCAAATTATCTTTAACTGTCTTTACATGAAGTAATTTAGCTGTTCTAATTCCTGGATTAACAAATTTGCTGGGGGTTGAAAACCAGAATAAAAAAATCGACTTTTAAACAACAAATAATATATACTCATATAATATTAAAAATTCAAAATCTGAAGAAGATAAATAAAAGCAATCTAGTGAGATAACTGTAGTGCCTTCTACATAGGGCAAACTTGACGTAGTTTTAGTGTAAGGTTCTACGAACATTTGAGAAGTTATAGGCTCAAAAAGAGGACTCTAATTAAGCGCATCAGTTTTTGAAACATAATCACAATTTCACCCTTAATTGCCAAAAAATTTGGAATCAATAGAAATTTTGAAACATTGAAAAAACTATAGTAACATAATATGACGGAAATGTGAAAAATCCCAGAAAAATGAAACAAGAAATGATTTATTGGTCAAAAACTTATTTTATTTTTCAACATAATCTCCTTGTATCCCTATACACTTCGTTCAACATTTTCATAATTTTTCGATCCCTTCCAATTGATACGATTTCGGCAATCCTTCAAAATAGGCGTTTGTTTCAGGGATGACCTCATCGTTGAAGCCAAATCTTTTTCCGGCGAGCCATTTCTCAAGTTCGGAAATAGTTAAAAATCGCAGAGGGTCAAATCTGGAGATTATGGTGGATGACGAACCAATTCGTAGCGCAATTCATGCAATGCAAACCGGTATCGAACCGATCCAACAGCTCTGCATAATATACGTCGGTGACCGTTATGTCCTCTTCAGGTAATTGATATGGACGATACCGTGTGCATCCCAAAAAACTGTCGCAATGACTTTGTTGGCCCATGAATCCACTTTGGCCTTTTTCGGCTCCGATTCGCCAGAAAAAGTCCACTGTTTGGACTATTCTTTGGTCTCTGAAGTGTTGTGATGGATCCATGTTTCGTCTACGGTTACAAGAAGTCCTTATCGTGCTTGAACATCTCCAAACACTCCTTTGAAGTTGTCACACTGTCGCGCTTGTTGTCAACAGAGTGAAAATACGGCACCCATCTGGCAGATAGCTTTCTCATATCTAAAATGTTCCGTACCCGTTCGGTTGAGATGCCCATAGCTTCAGCAATCTCGTGCACTTTAAATCGACGATGATCCAATACCATGGATTTTATCGACGATTTCTGGGGTTGTAACCTCAATTGGGTAACCAGAAAATCAATAAGCCACTTGTGAATCGTTCCAGTCAATGGTGAAGAGTCTCCATAATGTGTAACAAACAATGCTTTGGTTTGCGTAATGTTATTTCCACGCAAGAAATAATGGTTATCAAGACGCGAAATTCGCTTTTTCCATGTTTGCTTTCGATGGGCTTCAAAACAGAACTGAATGACACATCAGTCTGAAAATTTTAATGCGTTCTAGATAAAGATATCACAAATGTCACATGGGATTTTCGATAGTGGCGCCATCTGTTTTATCTTTCAGGGACTTTTCACTTTGCCCTCATGTTAAATGACTAAATCGATAGCTACAATTCACCACTCGTCAACAATTTTGAAAATAAATTCCCACCTAAGGCCCCTCTCTCAATTTGTACCACATTCAGATTGATTTCTAATATTTGAGGACATAATTTTGAATTCAGCTTTAGGTGATAAGTTCAAGCTTTGAGAATGCCACCGTGTGATGAATACAATTTGTCACAAAAAATATTTAAAATTTAATTTTTTTGTGTAAATTTGAGTTTTATTCTCCAACTGTAGAAACTTTTCACGATGATGGTATATTTCCAAGGAGGAGATTTCATTATCTCAAAGACGGTATCCAGTTGGAGTTTTAACATATATAACTACTTACCACTACATCACTAAATTGGGGGTGTGATCTAAAAATTTAGCTGCAATTCCATCCTGCTTGAAACAATTTTCAAGCTCTAGAACTTATTCATCCTGTCGAGCGTATGAACTCAAAATAACATAAAAAAGAAAAGAAAAATGCGCTTTAAAGAGAAGGGTAATTCTTTTCAATTTAACGTTCGATCTGAATAAAAGATGGTGTTGAATGATATAGCTTTCCAGCATTTAGGGTCGAGCAAATTTTAAATGGAGCATTATAATTTTATGTGCAACCGCGGAGTGCAGTTCGCAGCTACGGTAATAAAAGTAACGTGCAATAAACAGACGCCCGTAAATGCTGCGCATATTTTATTATAATGTAGGTTGTCGTTCGAAAGGACACATTACGTCTAACAAGGAAGTGCATCCTGAAATTACATTCCGCATAACCTAAATCTTTTAAGTGGATATCTACACGCCAGGCAGCTCTCAGGTCACCTTATGATATCTCATAACAGTTTATATTTTGCTAACACGGAAAAATTTCCACTTCAGTTCGTCCGCAGAAGGATTTTGGTTCATTCATATTGCGATCACGTACAAAGATCCAAATGGTGATTTTGAGTAATCTTAATCTTTTAAGTGGAAATATGCCAGGCATGTCTCTCTCTCTCTCTCTCTCTCTCTCTCTCTCTCTCTCTCTCTCTCTCTCTCTCTCTCTCTCTCTCTCTCTCTCTCTCTCTCTTTCACCCCTTTTTCACCAACAACATTTTTATAACTCGGGAAATTGTTTATATGAATTCGTTGATGGATTTTAGTTCATCTACAGGAATCACAAGTAAAGACCCAAATGGCGATTTTGAATAATCTAAATTTTTAAGTGGAAATATACCAAGCATGTTTTTCCTGAGTAACCTCATTTTTCCAACAACAGTTTAATTTTGCTAACACCCCTTCAATTTGCCTACAGATAAATTTTGGTTCATACAAAAGAAAAACCTATAAAGGCCCAAATGGTAATTTTGAATAATCTAAATATTTTAAGTGAAAATATACCAGACATGTCTCTCTCGACTAACCTACTTTTTCAACTACAAAATAACTACAACGGGAAATTGTCCTATTCAATGCGTCCACAGATGCAGATAACGTATAAAAACCCAAATTATCATTGTGAATAGTCTTTTGAGTGGAAATATCCCAGGCATGTCTCTCTCGACTAACCTAATTTGTCAACTACAGTTTATATTTTGCTAAGACGGGAAGTTGTCCCCTTCAATTCGTCCATAAAAGGATTTGGTTCATTCATATTACAATCACTTACAAAGAGTCGAATAGCGATTTTGAATAATCTAAATTTCTTAAGTGGAAATATACCGAGCATGTCTCTCTCGACTAACCTCATTTTTCAACAACAGTTTAATTTTGCTAAGACGGAAAATTGTCCCCTCCAATTTGTCCACAGATAGATTTTGTTTCATACAACAGGGAAAAATATAAAGACCCAAATGGAGATTTTGAAAAATATAAATATTTCAGACATGTCTTTCTCGACTAACCTAATTTTTCAACAACAGTTTATATTTTGCTAACACGGAAAACGGTCCTATTCAATGCGTTCACAGATGCAGATCACGTATAAAGACCTAAATGGTAATTTTGAATAATCTAAATCTCTTAAGTGGAAATATATCGAGCATGTCTCTCTCGTCTTATCTCATTTTTTCAACAACAGTTTAATTTAGGTAAAACGGGAAATTGTCCCCTTCAATTTGTCCACAGATAAAATTTGGTTCATACACAGGAAAAAAGTATAATGACCCAAACGGTAATTTTGAATAATTTAAATATACAAAGTGAAAATATACCAGACATGTCACTCTCGACTAATTCACTTTTTCAACAATAGTATATTTTGCTAACACGAGAAATTGTCCTATTCAATGCAGATTCAGATGCAGGTCACATATGAAAACCCAAATTATAATTTTGAATAATCTAAATCTTTTAAGTGGAAATATACCAAGCATGTCTCTCTCGACTAACCTAATTTTTCAACAACAGTTTATATTATGCTGACATGGAGAGTTGTCCCCTCCAATTTGTCCACAGAAGGATTTTGGTTCTTTCATATTGCGATCACGTACAAAGAGCCGAATGGTGATTTTGAATAATCTAAATCTCGTAAGTGGACATATACCGAGCATGTCTCTCTCGTCTAACCTCATTTTTCCAACAACAGTTTAATTCAGGTAGAACGAGAAATTGTCCCCTTTCTATTTGTCCACAAATAGATTTTACTTCATATACTGGAAAAACGTATATAGACCTAAACGGTTATTTTTAATAATCTAAATATTTTAAGTGGAAATATATCAGATATGTCGCTCTCATCCAATGCCATTTTCCAACAACAATTAATATTCTGCTAACACGGGAAATAGTTGCCTTCAAATAATCCACATATGGATTTTGATCCATCTGCTGGATTTATGTATAAAGATCGAAATGTTGAATTTGAATAAGCGAAATCTTTCAAGTGGAAATATACCAGGAATATATCTCTCTCGACTAATCTCATTTTTCCAACAACCATTTATATTTTACTAACACTGGAAATTGTCCACAGAAAGATTTTGGTACATCTAATGCAATCATGTATGAAGATCAAAATTATGATTTACAATAATATAAATCTTTGAAGTGGTAATATACCAGGAATGTCTTTCTCGACTAATTTTATTTTTTCAACAACATTTTTGTTATCTTTTTCTATCACGGGAAATTATCCACTTCAATTTGTCACAGAAGGAGTTTGGTCCATTTAGTGCGATCATGGTACTCAAACTAACATCATTTTTTCAATAACAGTTTATATTTTGCTAACATATCCTTTAAGTCGTCTAAAGAAAAATTACAGATCATCATCTTATAACGACTCAGTTATTTAAGTGTTTTGAAGTATGTATAAATCATGGCAATCTATTTCACATTGTTTTGCACGAGAGTATTATATTATTTTCAGCAAAAAACTGAGAGTAAAATGGATGTTCAAAGCACACTATTCTGAGAATATTTCAAGTTGAAACATGATTTCAAGAAATGATAGATTTAAGTTTAAAATTTTCTAATAGAGTGAAAAGAGAAGACCACGAACACTTTCTAATTCAAGCCATTAGTTCCTACTAGGTTAGAATGGAAGATTTCGAATAAAAATTAGTAAGTTAAGAATTGAAACCTACGTACTTTAATACTTACGTGTCCCATATCCTTTTCCTCTTTTTTAGCCTTCTTATGCTCCGGTTCCTGGGGCGTTCGAGGTCTGTATTTTTCTCGCTCTGCTGGGGATATCGAATTTCTCTGTGAACAAATAGAAACTGTTTTAAAACTTATGTCGTTACGCAGATACAATTAATTGATTCACGGAAATTGTCAATTTCTGTTTAATGTTTTTCTGTATTCTCAAGAAGTACCTGAATTCCTCATTGATTAGCTGAGGACATGATTATGGAAACATTGAAAAATCAAACTATAATCATGATTTACTTTCAAATATACAACCTTTATTAGAAGGAACATATTTTTCACAAGTTCCTTAATCTTATCGTAATACAACCTGAATGGTAAAATTGCCGAAGATACTTAGACAATACCAACTGCAGTTGCAGAATATGGAAGGGTTTTAGTCAAAGAGTTTTATATTAGAGGAAACAAGTTGAGATTTTCGGGCAACCCAGAAGTTTATTGTCCTTCTCGCACATCTGTCTTTGCCGCACGATTTCCCCTTCTAGGTTACGGTGTAAGCAAAGAGTATTAGATCATACTCTTTGAGTGGTTTGCTTCGTATGCATAGAAATCGTAATCTTTAAATAAAAAAATAAATTCAAAAATACTATTGATAGAATAATAATTAGTTGTAAGATATTTTTAATATTATAAATTTAAATATTAAATCAGTCAATTACTAGATTAATAAAACATTGTTTACACCTTGAACCTTGCGAAATTTAATTTGATTTAAAACTTAACAAACATCAGAGCGCACAGAATGGCGGTGTATAGCTTTTTCCGGTGGAGAGAGGGAAGTAGTGCGACAAGGACAGAGCGAAAAGTACGAGAAGAACACTAAAATTCTCGGTCACTCGGCTAATAAATTGGTTTTATCGCACTTGTCTTCTATATATATACAACTCTTTGGTTTCGATCGGTGCAGATGATACCAGAAGCCTTTATTGAGATGCACTATTTCAAACTTTCAATTTAAGCTATTTATTATTTTATTTTCAATTAAGAGTGATAAATCGTTAAACAAAATGATTGCGTTGTTAGGTCAAAGGATGTTTTGCTGCCAACTTTTGACGGAAGCTTGACATTTCATAATGAAGCGATAGAGAAGCCCTAAAAGAATCGAAATAATCGGAATTTAAATGATCGTTCCGTATATTGCTTGCCTAGGCTTCTAGCTAATTGGGCGCCAGACGATTTGGAATCAATGATAGTTCGTTCATATTCAGTGCTTAGGCCCATTTTTGAATAAATGGCTTTGGTTATAAAAAACTCCCGTATTCGTGGTGGAACAAAACCATGAGAGATCGAAGACTGTCGACTGCACCCAAAGAAGATTACTGTCTGGTGTGACTTTTCGTCTAACGGGAGGATTGGCCCATATTTCTTTGAAGATGAGCATGGCGGGTTGATGAACAACGGAGATAGGTACTGAGCAATCATATGCGAATTTTTGGTCTCAGTTCTAAGAATCATAACGTGATTCATGACGAGGCACTACAAATGGCCATATGAGAAAAGATTCAGATTTTATTAGCGAAGTTATATGTTGGGAAAATAAAAACGATCCCGGGAAATATCACTAGTTTAGAGTTTCGTACAGTAGAGCCATCAATCCTATAAGGGAAACATAATGTTTTACATATTCTTCCATACTCCCGCAGCTCAAAATGGTGGGTGCGCCAGATCCGTTCTGAAGTCTTTGACACGACATACGCTGTTTGAAGTATATGATTCACATTTTAAACTGAATATTTCAAAACGTGGCTTCAGACATATTGTTGTGACAAATTATATTTTTGTCGATATGTGGCCTGAAGTCGAAGTTCCCAAAACGGTTACTTGGGAAGTTTTTTCTGGATCCCAGATACGACGAAAGTTGTTTGAAGTATATGATTCACATTTTATACTGAATATTTCAAAACGTGGCTTCAGACATATTATTGTGACAATAGTTATTTGTTTTACTAGGCATAAAAGCACAAGATTTAATGCCGCGGCTGGTGTATGAAACCAGCCAAGGCATTAAATCTGCTTTTCTGCTGTGTGAAACATATAATTTTTTCTTCAAATTTGTTCCAATTCCACGCAAAATCGACTTTTTCATATTTAAATTGCGTTTCATTATCAATATCCAAATAACTAAATTATTTTATTAAAGGTAACTGGGCCCTGCGTTGCTATGTTTACCGCTGATGACGTTTGTTGAATATGTTTGTTTACTGTTTACTTTGTCATTGTCAATTTTGAAAAGTTGTCATGTTAGAAATGGATTTACTGCAAAGTGAGGATGAATTGATGCAATTAACACCACCTGAGATAAGAGACCAGGCGCGAGATGTGGAATTTAACCTTTTACCGGAAAAATCAAGAACTGTATATGAACTCACATACAGCAGATTCATGGAATATAGACAGAAGAAAAATATAGGATCTTTCTCTGAAATTTTTCCGATCTTTCAAAAAAAATGAAGCCTTCAACGTTATGGTCTACCTATTCGATGTTGAAAGCTACCCTGAACATAAAAAATAACATTGATTTGGCAAAATACCAGAAGTTACGGGCTTTTTTGAAACGCCAGTCAGACGGTTTCTATGCAAAAAAATCCCGAGTTTTTCAAAGAGAAGAAATCGAGAAATTTTTATCAGATGCCCCAGATGAACTGTATTTGTGTACGAAGGTAGGAATATATTGAAAATGATCTATTATGGATTAAAGAACTAATTTTCAATTTATATTTTAGTAATTATTGTTGCAGTCGCTGGGGCTTGTAGATGTGATGATCTTTTGCAAATGAAAATAGATGATATAAATGATATGGGCGACAAATTGCTAATTATGCTACCAAATACTAAGACCAAAAGATCAAGATCTTTTGTAGTAACGGAATATTTAAGCGTTTACAGAAAATATGCAGCCTCCAGACCCTCGAATTTAAATAATCGGCGTGTCGTCTATAAATATGCGAACGGTAAAGCACATCATCAATTCATTGGCATTCACAAATTCGGTGAAATGCCAGAAGAAATTGCTACTTTTCTGGGACTATCCCATGCGAAAGAGTATACCGGGCACTGCTTTCGCAGAACTTCGGCCACGTTGCTGGTGCATTCTGGTGGGGACGTAACAATGTTGAAGCAACATGGAGGATGGAAGTCTTCCGCTGTCGCGGAGGGCTATATTGAGGACTCGCTAGCCAATAAGTCGAACATCGGCAATAAAATATTTTCTGGCGTTTCCGGAGTATCAAGTGTGGATACTAAAGTTGTTAATTTTACTGGAAAGGAGGGAAGTGGACAGAGTTCAATTGTAGTAAATAATTGTTCACAATTGACCATAAATATATCTAATAAATAAAAATTTCGTGTTGTAGTTTGTAGTTTTAATGCAATAAAACCAGTTTATTATCATCAGCATCATTTTGAGTTTTCTTAATGTCATTGTCAATTTTAATAACCAGTTTGATTTAAATTATTACTTGGAAGGTTGCCTAGCAACGAACTTTTTCTGCCTAGGCAGTAAAAGTGGACTTTTTCTGCCTAGGCATTAAAAGTACAACTTCTAAGCCTGCCAAGTGTCATTAAAAGGCCGCTTTTAATGTCATTTGGAGAAAAATTATATTTTCGTCGATCTGTGCATTCAAGTGGTTACTTTGGAAGTATTTCTGAATCATTTGACATGACGGACGTTGTTGAAAGTATATATTTTATACTGAATATTTCAAAATTTAGCTTTAGACATATTATTGAGACAAATTCTATTTTTGTCGAACTGGGCACCTAGTCAATAGATATTAGCAAACTTATAATTAAAAACTTATCCATCATCCATGAAATGAAAATTATTATGAATCTAGTTTTCATAATGAAAATGCCTGTGTTAGTTCAGTTTAGTTATTCATGGAAATCAATAGAAAAAATAAATAATAAAAACGCTATATTAATTAGTCCATATATTTTTATTATTCTATATATGTTAATAAAAAATCTATCTGAAGAGCAAATATGCCGGCATGCAAATTATAGCGTTATTGTTTGCAATGACAATGGAATTTGATTATATAAATCCATGTTTCAATCGAAAAACTAGTTTTAACAAAGCGCTTAATAAATTTACTTTTATGTTTGTAAATAAAAGTTTCTATAAAATTTTCAAATTAAATGTATGTAGCAATCAATTTCACTGTAAACGTTCGTTATATAGTTAACCGAATAATGAAATGCAAATAGTAGTGAAAAATTGTTGAATTCGTTTATTTGCTTATCCAAGTAGAATTACCAATTAAAATATATTTCATCATATCCCTATTGTATGCTCGATGAGCTGAAATTATACTCATCAGCAAAACTATTCACGTGTGAAAAACAGATATTTTCGAACATTTATGAGGCAGATTATCGTTTTCCATTGTTATAGGGGAAAATATATTTATAGCGATATCATTTTTGTTCAAAAATCGAAAGGCGATGCTTTTAGTATATCCCGATTATATATATTATATTCAATTGGGGATTGAGGCCGGAGCTTATAAATATATACTAACATTAAAAACTAATATCGCTAGCACTTTTTGACTAATAAATTAAGTAGAAGATCTACCACCAGCATTGCCGACACATCAAAAGTAAACAAACGTTCAAATTTTAAAATTACAAAAACCATGTGGCACTAGATCAATGTTTAATAGATTATCATAATTTCTGTGAATTGGACTCCACACGGAGGTTATCTATATATTTTAAGCTATTACTAAGCTTTTAGTGAATATGAGTGGGTAGCATGTAGAAAAATGGTCAGCTACCACGCTTATTACACTTTATTAACTGTGGACATGCCGAAAATATTTTACATATCTGGATCAACTATTCCTCTGCAACCAACTTAACAATTCGGACTAAATTCACTATAAGACCCTGGATAAGTTGTTGAGTTTGGGTTGAATATCAAATGCAGAATAGAGGTTATTGAATTCAATTGTGATAGTGGAATGATAACGCCGAAAAATCATATCTGGTGTTATCGTCTAATGTAAAGGTATTAATAGGGTCTGTTTATCTTTCAATTTATTGTATTGTAAAGTTTCCTTCAGGAGTATTTGAGAATATTGTAAGCAAATGGTATGTATTTTTGCTGAATTTGAATTTCAAATTTGGTAGGTACGTTGTTTATATGATCTAGTTACACGCTAAGAAGGAATTTTCCGAAATTCAACCAAAGAGGATAAAACAGATTGTGGTAATTCGAAGATTTTGACAGTTCAGGTGATGGCAAAATATTAAAATATAACATAGAGTGTAAAACATAGAGTTGTAGATTTATGTTACTCTAGTTTTAGATTATTGCTGTCAAACAGCAGATGGCGCCACATTCGAAAATCCCATGCGATATTTGTGATGTACCATCTTTAATTAGAAGGCATTAAAATTTTCAGACTGATATCTCATTCAATTCTGTTTTGGAGTTTTGGCACTCATCGAAAGCAAGCAGCCTTGAAGATTTTTGTGAACATGGATAAAAGTGAATTTCGCGTCTTGATTAACTATTATTTCTTGGGTGGAAAAAACATTACGTGAACCAAAGTATTACTTGTTAAACATTATGGGGACTCTTCACTATGGATTGGAACGATTCACAAGTGGTTTACTGATTTTCGTTGTGGTAGTATGACCACAAACGACGCCGAACGTCCTGGTATATTATCTTAAAAAGGGCAAAACGATCACCAGCGTATATTATACAGAGCTGTTGAATCGATTCGACGTCGATTTGAAGCAAAAGCGGCCGCATTTGAAAAAGAAAAAGTTCTCTTCCACCAGGACAACGCAACAAAACACACAGATCCGCAGTCGCGACGGCAAAATTGCATTTATTGCGCTACGAACTGGTTCGCCATTGTATACATTATTGTTTTAAGTACATGAAATGAACTGCTTAGCAATTTTCTTTCGTTATCAAGAACGAAAATATACAACTTGATTTTTGTTGTCAAAATTTAGAGAGAAATTGCTTAAAGTTTGGATTATTGAAATTATTTAATCATCTAATTCATGCAATGGAATCTTCACTCATGCAACTTAAGTTGTGGAAAAGCACGAGTGCATATTTACCAAAAATTATGGGTATTATTTCAATTCACTTGTTATGTTACTACTGAAAGTTTCATACAAAATCATCAACTCTATTAGGAATATGAACAAGTTACTAGAAAACTGGTAAATACAAGGGTTGAAGTAGAATATGTGTAACAATAAATGTAATTCTTCATGTTTATGGTTCAATGAATAAAACTATTGAAGAAACCAGTTTATATTCACACTATTTCAAATTAATTAGACAGATTGAAGATAATGTCATTAAACACGGACACATGAGCCAGGGTACCGTTAATAATCCAGTAAATGGGGCGATATGGACACGGCGAAATAGGTCACCGAATCTTTGTAGTTTTACAAGCGTTCACTGTGTGTTCCGGACAATTTATCCGGAGAGCTTCTACACGATGAAGCTTTTATTTGCCCTAGGGAAGCCGTCCAAGTCAAGAAATGAAACTATAGCGAATAGAAACACGTATTTTGTCACCAGAATTCCCGAATCCTACATATTAGATAGCTTTTTCTTTCTTCTTATTTATTATCCTGTCTCCCTCGTTTTATTAGTGTGGCTCGCAAATAATTTGAGTTTATTACTAACGGTTGGTCAATAATTTTGAATGTCAACCTGACTGCAGGTGTCAGTATAAAACAGAGTTGTGAAATAGGTACATTATGTAGAACATTTGAATAAAATGTCGATGTAATAAAAAGTATAATTTAACGTCTTCCATCACCGGTTTCTGAATCATTCACACAATGTATTTCCTTTTCCTACAATCATACGTTTGACCCGCAGATGTGTCCGAAGGTGAAAAATTATGCTAATAAGAAATAGTGCTCGATTGATACAGTTCATTCGAATATTATGTAGTAATTTACTAGATTCATTAAAATCTATGCTGTACCTAAAACTGTATGTTCAATAATATCAATTTAGCAATAGCTCATAATACACTACTCTTTGTAGATATAATAATTCCTTTGCCTGGGTGTTTGCGGTATATCTTTGCTCCGCCTGCCAAAGGTTTCTGGTTCCATCGATACACCAGCTTTCTCCATTGATTGTTAGGGCGGATTGATTGTTGTTGAACCAATAAATTATTTAGTAAGAAAGGGAAAAAACAAAGATGCTTACACATGAGCTACATAATAATTACATAGGGTTGGCAAAATTAAGGGGAAGAAATTGTTGTATTGTCCTAAGATTAGCTTATTTAGTTAGGAATAATAGTAAGGTCGCAAATTAGAGAATGCATCTGATAAAAAAGCGAATAGGCTATAGTTTGTATTCTTTAAATACCGGGATATCAAAAATTATCTTGGTTAAGGGTGGTTGTGGAATCTAAAACGTGTGTCTTACTTTACGTTTGAAATGATTATGTCACTGTCACACTGACATCATCAATAACCTACAAAGTTCATACCTATTTATTTCAGTTGTAAAACAATAACGAACTACAAATTATGAAATAACGGTTTTAATAACAAGAAAAACTAAATTACAGTAATTGTTGGAAATGTCCCCCGTTTTGTTCGATACACAAGTTGACGCGCATCCTCATGCTGTGAAAACCATTTTGCAGCATTTCTGGCGTTATGGTTGCACATTGTTCTTGCAAATTATTTACCAGAGTTGCGAAAATCTAGTTTTTCAAGTACGAACTCTTGGTCTACCAGCACCTTTTTTATGAGTCACACAACCTGTTTCGCGAAACACTTCAACACAATTTGTAAGGCACGCATAAAAATTGTCCGGTAATATTGCCACGTTTGGGAAGTGCTCTCGAAAATTTCTCAAACACAAACCTTGACTGTATTGCCAATTTCCATTAACTAGCGCACCCGTTAGAAAATTTCAGCACAATGACTTAACAGATTCTGACACAACAAAACATATTCAAAAATTTAAAGTGAGACACACGTTTTACATTTCACAACCACCCTTGACCAAGATGATTTTTAATTTGTAGTTCATTATTGTTTTACAACTGAAATAAATAGGTATGAAATTTGTAGGTTATTGATGATGTCAGTGTGACACTGACATAAGTATTTCAAACGTAAAGTCAGACACACGTGTCAGATTCCACAACCACCCTTGTCCAAGATAATTTTTGATATTCCGGTATGTGTGAGGAATTTTTAAATTTATTTTAATTTTATATAAGATTAATTTTTTTAGCTGAAAAAAAAATATTTTAAGATGATTGAACAAAAAAACGTTAGGCAGAAACGCTTTGGATTGTTTATTTATGTATTAGTAAACAAAATTTTGTTTAAGTAAAATTTTTTGATCTTTATTGTTTTCTGGATGAAATTTTTAAAGCATATTTTTATAATTTTTCATCCTAATTTTTTATAAGTGATTTTATTAATAAATTTATAACATTTTTATGGTTTTTCAATATAACAAATTTATTTCCTTCACACTTAATGAATTAAATTAAACTAATTTGTAGGGAATTATTATTAATATTTATATTCTATTAATTTAATAAATGAAAAGTATGAATTGATTATCTATTATTAATATAGTTAGATAAATTTATTAGTTTGTAGGGAATTAATTTCACTTAAGTATTATTTGAGTAATGCTTCATTGTTGATATGTTACAGTTTAAAGTATCAAAAGTGGTGATATTATTCACATTTGACAATATTGTACAGAATGGCGAAAACTTTAACAGATTGATGTTTGCTTGCTATAGTAAGTTTAAAGATAAATTGGGAAGATGTTCTTGAAATGACAGAGACGTATTTTCTTTTAGTTGAAAAATTTACAAAACCGAAATGTGACAAATTTGTATTCTGTGGAATACCTGAATTAGGATTTACACCATCTAATCTAAACGAAAAGTATTTTTAAAAGTTGTAATGCTGTGAATACGCTAGTTAAACCATCAGTACTATAAAAGCCCGTATTGTTTCTAACGACAATCTAACATTTTATAGGCGGCAGACACCGTGTTCTTATATGGAAAATGAAAGTTAGTTTATGGTCGGTTACACCCAAGTCTTTGATGGTATTAGTGCGATTGGGATGATTTTGAATTGCAAAACAGGTAGGTCCTTGAAATTTATTAGCGTCTAAAAGATTACATTTAAATTTAAGACAACCTAATTCAATTTTATGTAAGTCGTATTGTAGTAGGACACAATCGTTATTATTGATGCGAAAACATTTCGAAACATTGGTCAAAATACAGGATGACGAAATACCATCCTTGATGAACTCCAGATGACGGATGAAAATAGCGTGATTCATGATTCTAGCTTGTTTGACTCCTAAATTTTGATTCTTCCACTATAACATCTGCTTTCAAAGCACGCAACTTATTTGGTAACGTCAATTCAGGATTATGGTAACAAACATATTCTTGAGACACCGATGATAATCAGAAATCAACTGGTATGAATACCATTTTTGATTCTGAATTTACAGAAAGGGTTGAATGGATGTGATCAAAAAGCTGAAATGATGGAGATTAATCCAGTTACTGGCCCAAATACCATCCTTGATAAACTCCAGATGATGCACGAAAGTGGTGTGATTCATGAATGATTCCCAACTTTGTCACTCTAAGTTCTAGTTTGTTTGGATCCTAAATTTTTACTCTTCCACTAGAACATCTGCTGTTCTGATTTACACTTTGAAAACACGCAACTTATTTGGTAACGCCAATTCAAGATTTTTCTAACCTTGAAAGAAACATATTCTTGAAGCACCGATAATAAGCTGAAATCAACTAGCATGCATACCATTTTTGATTCTGAACGTACACAACGGGGTGAATGAATGTGTGTGATCAAATTGTTGCAATAGCAATTACAAAAAGCTGAAATGATGGAGATTAATCCAGTTACGTAAGAAGCTTTAGTTCGGAAACTTATCACGTAGAAAGATCTAAATGAGCATTTAGAGAGTCGTTACAGTATTCCCTTGTGAAGAAACCAAATACACACACAAATTACCGTGAATAATAGTGAATGTGATAATTAAGTAAGACAGGCTAAACCCATTTGAAGCACAACATTGTATACATCCCTGTAATCCACTAAGTGGTTGAAACAAACAGTAATAAAGACGGGTCAGCTCCACAAGTCCCAACTTTACCCAAGCGGTTTCTGTGGTAATTCTCTCCGAGAGTTACGTGAGAAACGTGAGGGATACTATGCAACAAAATGTTTCGAATCCGCTAACCTACATAGTTAACTTTTATTTTCTGGGAAACATGAATTTATTGCTGAATGTTTGTTGTTTGTTTTTTATACGTACAAAGAAGAAGGTAAAACTGATTATATATTCAGAATTGCGTGCTTTTCGTTTACACCACTCGTATGATGACATTATTATACACATTAGTAGATAATATCCGATTAATTAATCAACACTTTTCTTGAAGAAGTTTTCTAACTAGGTCGCGAGATCGAAACGTAATTAGAGTCAATCAACACTGTTGTTTTGGAAAGTTATGAAAATTCATAACTAACTTTTGAGATTTGAACAATGCAGCTTTCATCAAATTATATGTTTTTGTAATTTAATACCCAATTATTTATCTGGTTGAAGTTCTCTCTACAATTTGCTTCAAACAATGATAGAACTTAGAATGTTTATGTTAAGCCTTCTCAAAACTTGGAAAAACGTGAAAATTCAGACGGAATTATTTGAATACTACTGTTTCTAGCGTTCGAACGATGAATCCGATTTAGTTAAAAATTTCACAGAATATAGATATGATGCGTTACATTTACTGGTACAATGTTGTACCTTGAGCCGTTTTCGAGTTATTGAGCAGAGCGATCCATCGAAATACTCGACGCTATTAGCTGTGTTACGCACACGGTGTGCTAAATATCTAGCAGCTCTTGATCGGGTTACGGGAAAGACAGAGTGAACGTAGCGATCTAAGCAGAATACGACTCACGCTCTTGATCGGATTATGCGAATACGGAGCGTAGGGAACGAAGTTTTTCTCTTTTTCACTCAAACGGCTCTTTAAGACGGAGTGAGCGTAGCGAACGCAGTCTTTCCTCCTTTCTGCTCATCCGGCACATTGTTAGTCTCGACACCGCGGTGGAACGGTGGCTCCGTTTTAATTAAAATTCGTACTCAATGATACGATGCGTTAAATTTACAGCGTGCAGAGAGAACTTACAGTTAAAGGTATGTAGTACCTACGTAAAATTGAAATTGAATAAATTTATTCCCAAATGCGAAACACTCACTGTGTTAAACTTTCGAGCATGCGCAGGACAACCTTATTTTAGCCTTAATTCTACCATAATTATCAATATTGGGGAACTCGGGTCATAACTAGATAGAGAGGTACAACGTGATAGCATTATTACGTTTATTTGAATTTGCTGGAACAAGATTTGCAAGTCATTTTGATTCAGTTTAGAATGTCGTTTCAGAATGAATCAGTGTCGTCGTTGTTTTTGTCACTTTTCATGAATTTCCACTGAATATTACCTGCTATGTACTTTTAAAGCACATTTATTTTATCTGTAGTTTGGTGAAATTGTTTGGTTAAGCTGATCGTGTTCAAAATTCGATAGAAATTGATAATTTTCATTACGTTAAGGCTCGAAACAATTATTTTTCACGATTTCAGATGGTTAGAAATTCCGATTTTTTAAAATACTTCGAGTACACGAGAGGGAAACCTATAATGTTCTAAGAACACCGTGTGATGGAACAACAACGACCTGTCTGATGGACACCGACCTTGGAAATATCTATTGAAAAGGGGGAGATGTCCCACTTCCTACGATATTCTAGAAAGGACAATGAACTCGTAAGTGTGACATCATCAGACGAATAGCTCTTTTCTGGATAGAATTCAAGAACTTCAGCGTATGTTTGAGAAAAATGTGTACTCCAAGTCAGGTCGAATCTGTGGTTTCTAGATTATGAGGAGCTGCCGGGATGTAAAGTAGCTCTTGACACAGAATAGAAAACCAACTTTTTGGGAAGTGGTTTTCGCAATGGACCTTACATGATCGTCCCATGAGAGGGTGATCCCGAGCATATATGGAAGACCTTATAGGAATAGTTGTACCTGACATCATGATATTAGGGATTGTGGGAGGATCCGCCTTCCTGGAGTTTTTGTTGCTTTAAACTCTACTAGATAATCAGATCCCCATTTCAAAATCTTTGCCAGATCTCCATTAATTGCGTCAACGTGTCTCCGTCTGGCTCCTCTGGCTTCCTCTGGCTTCATTGGATGGTTCAGGGACTCTAGTTGAGAAAATGGTATGAAGTGTACCATCATCTGCAAAGCTGTGGACGGAACAGATGGTCATTTTCAGTAGATCGCTCATATGAAACAGAAACAAAGGTGGTTCCCTGTGGAACACCAGCGTTGATAGCGAATGCATCGGAGGATACTCCGTCAACCACCACATGGAGTGATCTATCTGAGAGAAAACTTGATACTAAGCGAAAAATTAGAGACGGAAAACCATATGACGGAAGTTTCCCAATAAAGCTTTAGTGCTAGAGACTAGGTCAAATACTTTGGAGATATCAAATGCTACAGCTTGATATTCCCCATGTTTTACAATAGATTTCTGCCATACATGTGTCACGTAAGCAAGCAGGTCTTTAGTACATCTCTGCTGACAAAAGTCCTATTGCCGGTCATTCACGATTTTGGACCTCTTTAGGTATTGGATGAGCTCGATTTGGATTGCTTTCTCCATTACTTTAGAGATCACAGATAATAGTGGAATAGGTCTATAATTATTAGGAAGGGTCTCCTTTTCTTTTTCGGAATTGGTTGGACTCTAGCTCAAGGAAACACACCAATTTGTATAGAAAATGGAAATACCAAAACAATTAGACTACCGAGAAAAACTTTGCGAACTTTATTGATAATGAATGAGTTTGTTTCATAATTAAATCACATTGATTTCACTGAATGAATGAGAAAACAATGCAATCGAATCAAATTAAAGAGGGACCTGTATTATTTATGTCAGTACTTAACTAGAACTAATCACGGCGATTATATTTATTTATCATCAAATACGAATCCAGTTCGCCTAATTTGAGCGTAGTTGGTGACATTTGCAATAATAATTCAACCAGGCCATTGAGTCGAAGAGATACGTTGACAGACGTGCAAATTCCATGCGTTATAAATTGAGGTTATGTGGAAATTCGTGGACACATAATGGACTTGTGCAATGTACATTGTTACACGTTATAACATTTCGTGCAACTCCTGGTTTTACCATCTACATCATTGTAAATGTAATATCCTATGTCAGAACGTTACTCTCCAAAACTATTATATTATTTACATGAAGTCACCATGAGCTTCGTATGAATCATTCATGAACGTTCCTGCTGGGTAATATAAATAACTCCAGATCGAAAATTAATATTCACGAAGTTAAAGTCTCAAGACTATTTCCACAAATCTCTAGTTTATCGTAATTCATAGAATTTGAACAGAAAAAGCTTTGGAAAATGAATAGACACTATGGATACGTATGTTCCACTAGATGGGTGGCGTGATTTTCACGGCGTGTCACTATGTGTCATCATACAAATACGTCTATGAACATTTAATTCAACTCAGTTTTTACAACCACGTATTACTCATAAACAGCAAGAACTCAAATATATAATAATTGATTATTTGAAATTGAAAACGCAATTATTGTGACATTTGCACCAGCACCATAGACAACTCCTATTGGTGTCGCCTTTTCTACCTTTTCTTGTATGACTTGTGCTGCTGAAATTGAAGCCTGTGTTTCTTCTTACCCTTGCATCCCATTGATAATTTTGTTATGGTGCTCCCTATCGAGCTGGAACGTTTGATAGATGATTCATTGCTGTGGCCTTTGCTAGTTGTGAAACGGCAGTAGATCAACTTGAATGATTCGTGATTTCTCTTTTTTTCACGTCCAAACCAATACGTTCTGCACTTGCTTTCGTCCATTTCGATTATTAATTTTTTCTGATAGGACAATCTTTGTACCATGCGGATCCTTGTGGATAACGATTTATTTTTTGAATGTTAGCTGTGAGCTATTTACTATCAGTACACTTCAGGTTTCCTCCTTGGTAAGTTTTTGTGAAAACAGGATTATATTCGATCCTGCCAGAATAGGTTCCATCGCTTTTCATTTATCTTCTAAAATAAACGATTTTACAATAGATACCTTTTCCTCCTCGCCAGGCCAACTCAACAGATAGTATTTGGAAAAATTGCTTCTGAAGACTGTCTGGGGTATTCTCATCAAAACTATTTATATTAGCTTTCAATTCATCTAGAGTAAATGCTTCTGAACTTTCCTTCCTTGAAACAACTTTGCAGTTCGCTGTTGAATTCCACAGTGCTTTTTATCTAAAGCAAGTCAGAAATAGGTATTCCGGCTCTGGCAGAGACGACCTTTTTTTTTAATTATTAAAATTCCCCTTCACTGTTGGGTGAAGGCGAATTTTAATTAACGTTAACACTAACACCGATTTTGAGAAAATTCAAATGGAATTACATAAAAATCATGTGGGCCATGTGAACTCGGTTGTGAAAGGGTATTTTCTAGTTCAGGGCGAATTTTAGAAGAAAGATAAAGTCGACGTTTTGAATGTTGATCAAACTTTAGTTTCGAATGAATATTAAAATTGTTAATGTGACCAGAAAGTTGTCACCTATATTAGTAAATTTTGAGATATAGCAAAAATAGTATTTCATTATGGATGGAAACATTCCATTCCAAAGAACAACCGAAACAGTGGATTTGTCCTGGCGAATCGAAGCCGAAAAAAGACTAAGTGGGTTTATCGGTCAACGAAGTCATGGCGAAAGTTAGTGCGTGAGTCCTACTGACGTGACTTTTTGTGTCCGTGACAATGTAGGAGTGAAACTTCCGTATCGTGAGCGTACATAAAAAATTACTCACGCGCCCATCCCTAATTCCCTAACAATTTGTTGGTTTGGCAAATGATCAACCACGAAGAACCTCGGCTGCTAGCAGGGAGACACCGGATCCCCCAGAAGCGACAATGTTCAGTATTTTTTATGAGTTAAAAATGAACAGTGAAGAAGAGCAGAGTGTTGCAGCTGCTACTTACCCCGGCACTGGTATGGTATCAACTAAGAGTGTATGATTGAAAATAAAAATACTATCGATAACTCTCTCGAAGGTATGTGAAGTGTGTGGGAGCTTCTCCGAAGACAGCTATTTTATAAAAATAGTTATAACTCAAAAGCTCATGAAAGCTATGGGGAGCTACGGGCTTAGGTCCTGCACTGGAAACATGCAAAACTTTTGTACTTCTCCAACGATAATACTTCCATTCGTAATCTTTTGATGTCGACTGAAGACAAAATTATATTCAATGTTCTTTTATTAGATCCTCATGTCGCTTGGACATTGGTTATATTCTTATATGATCATATAATTTATAACCAGCAGAAGTTCCAGTATTCTCTCGTGGTCTTTGAATGTATACTTAGCGGTATTTACAGTAGCGAAACGATACAGGTGACAGTTAAATGTTATATACAGCTTCGAGAAGCGTGATACCCCTCTGGAAAGCGTTAAAGTCTCCTGTTACGACCAGACTGTAAACTTATCCCCAAGACATTGTCTTTTATGCAAGAATAATGATGGTGAAGTTAGAACACTTACTTCCTTACAATGGAGCTCTATAATTTGTGCGACCCTCTACCTGACTTGTCTATTTTAATAGAATTCACTGTAATAAATTTTATGAAAACCCTTGATAAATATTTTATGCTTGTTGTTTCTGTTTTAAAATGAATATTAATTATTAAAACCATAGGAATTTGATTAATATTATTATTCATGTTGTTCCTATTTCGAAATCAATATTCGAATATTTCAATGATAAAATATTCAGTAATGAGTTGCACCACCCTGATTGATTATGCACTCATTTTCTAGGTAAGGGACATTCTGAATCAAATAATCAATGTCGCCTTGGAGTATATCATTCCAAGCATCTTGTATGTGATGCCGAAGATGGTCGACATTATTTGGGAGATGGGATGAATCACCCAGTCTGGTAATCTAACGATCTTACCCTAGACGTGTTCGATCGGTGACAGATCGGGGGAACGTGCAGGTCATGGAAGCACCTGTAAATGGTTTTCTTCCAAATAGTGTGTCTCAAAGTCTCCGTTTAAGGGCGAGGGTCATCTTGAAACATTGGTTCAATAAACACCCGCAGATATGGCTCTGCAAGACATCGGCTATGTAACTGGCTGAATTCGCTTGTTGTTAATTCCTTCGTTCCCACACAAACGTCTCACCATCTCACTTTATCCATCATGGGCCGACAAACAAAATCGGGATTGGTCACTAAAGACCACATGATGCCGTTTCTTTACCCTGTGTATTCGTTCATTACTTAATTCGTTTGATTGTAGTAAAGGATGAACATAGAAACGGTCGCTGAGAAACGAAGCCCGTAGGATTTTATACGCCGATATACGGACGCCACACACACTCTTATTACTATTATATTTTGCTGGTCATTTTGTTCTTATGATTTGCATTTTGCGTGTTCCATGAAGAGGTTTCGCTTTCGTATAGACTTACAAATTCCAAAGTAGCATCGTTCTCCTTCTAACCTTGATAATTGCCCGTGCAGTTCAAAGTCTCAAGGTAAGAGACTTTTGTTAAGTGTACAGTTCCGAAATTGGCTCCAAAGATTTCAAACCGTGCTTGATATTTGGGTCTAAAGCCGACGTACTCGCAGACAAGTTTCATCGTGTGTATGAGTTCCGAACTTCATTTCGAGCTAGAATGTTTGCGGTTAACATACACAAGTTTGTTGTTGGAACATGGCAGATTTGGGAACTACTCTCATGCATCTATCACCGAGGTAATAACAGTATAGAGTAAATATATACCTAGTAAAGTTTATGGAAAATTTAATCCAAAGATTTGCCAATCGGAATTAAAAATGGGATATTTGTGAAGGAGTTCTCAGAGATAAGTTTATGGAAAATTTAAAATCTGAAGATTCGCTAATCCGAATTAAAAATGGGATATCTATGAAGGAGCTCTGGCATCTCTCATTACTATGTCTTAGTGCCTAGTAAGCGGTGTAATCCGATGTAAAAATTCTGAGTACGTGCCTTCATTTTACGTTCTTCGATCTAGCTTTACTCTACCGCAATAACTAGATCGTCCTGGGATTTAACAGTCATAATCACAGGAACATTGAAAACTGAACAAAAGTTTGCACTGAACACTGAACGTTTGGTAACAAAATTGGTATTCAGACTTGCCTTGACGATTCTCGCTCTCCCCGCGACGGGAAACCACGAACCATCACGGGCCATGGTTTTACGACTCGCGGAGGGTAGAACGCGCCTGTACGGATCGCCACGAGCCACTTCTGGTGGCATCCTTCCCAAGGCGGGTGTACTACGCGGGCCGTGGGAAGCAGCCTTAAGGTTTCCCTCCAATAATTTACCACAGCTGGTGCTGTGGAAAATCTAACTTTCTATCTTCTTCTCAGATGACATTCTTCATGATCTGTAGTCACCTTATGAGGTCATCATCCGCGTCCTGGAAACACTTTCAGACCATCTGAACAGCAACATTTTAAAACAGTTGCGACGCTGCGGTGTAGGTGGTTGGTAATTCACCCAAGAGAAAATCAGACTTCTCTCATTATATAGAATTTGATGTTGAACATTTCAATGATGTATGTGTATATGTATGATATATTGTATATCATCTGTCTTCATTGTATTTATTTTTTGTGTTGCATTTTATACCA
Organism: Endomychus coccineus; assembly: GCA_958510875.1. NCBI lineage: Eukaryota > Metazoa > Arthropoda > Insecta > Coleoptera > Endomychidae > Endomychus > Endomychus coccineus. Next base: position 49,205,134 of record OY294067.1, read on the forward strand.
ATATGTTGAAAAAGTATCTAGTTGCAAAGATTTGTAATCGACAATGATATGATGATCGTTGAAATAAAACTTATTACAAAATAGAAGAGCATAAATTAGCGGCAAATGAATACAATTACTCAATGAAATTATAACAATGAGCGCACAATAATAGCTCCCTAAATTCGTAAAGTGCAGAACGAATTTTAGGGAGTCAAGTTTATTACCATACGGGAGAGTAATAGGGGCCATTCAAATGCGGAACACATATAATAACGCTAGTTTTATTGTTTGTAGTGCTATCCTGCGCACTCTCTCGAGAAAATAAAATTGCCACAAATCTCCAGCTTTGCTCGAGGGTCTCATCCTTTTCCCACACCCTACACATTATCACGGAGCATGCAGGGAACGGAACAACTGCTATTTTATTTACGAAAAAAGTTTTAAGAGGCCTATTTCCGCTAACTAGACCGACCATACGCTATATAAATAACTCAACAGCCAAATAAAGAAGTTTTTTATACCATGATTTCTTTTATTATATATTTCACGCAATAATTAATTGCTCTTCTGATAACAATATATGGTTACACACTTTGCAAAATTCGTATATACGAGATTCTTTTTGGTCGTCTAGAATATGCTAAACACGAACAATATTTAGGAGCAAAATTAACACGTTTATAATGAACAACCATTATCCAATTTCAAACTTTTCAACATTTCATCACGTTAAGAGAGGTAACGGATTGAGTATTGCTTTGAGTTGCAAGTTAATTTTTATATTCAAATGGTGCAAACATGATATATGTTAACTTGATTCCATTATCTGAATATTAGTCGAGTCAAAAATTGTACAAACAAGGTCTAATAAAGCAAAATTAACATACACATTTTTTTCCCCTGAAACCTCTTGCAATGTCTTAAGTTAGCCCTATATAACATAAGGCACCCAGTGAGATATGGAGCAAATGCCCCCTTCCCCCCACTAAACAATTTCATGAACAAATTCGATGTTTTTTTTAATTTTAAAAATAAAATTCGTTCCAAAAAGTTGATGAAATTGATGTGTTTACGTTATGACATTCCATTCTACCATTTTTATAAAACAACGTTTCTCCATAAAATAATCGAAATTTCACTAATTTAGTAGCGCCATCTATGATTTGCAATTTGTTGAGTTTATATTTTCACTAATAAATAACCAATATGTGTATTTGTTAAATATACATCTTTTTGAAGCTAGAGGCTTCTACGCGAGCGTCATCTATATTATGCATTTTTTTACATTAAATTCGTAATCAGCAAACGCAAACACCCCCGGGGTGTAATTTTTGATCATTAAATTCGTAATCAGCAAACCCAAACACCTCCGGGTGTAATTTTTGATAAAAAATTACAAATAGTTTTATTCAATTTGTTATATAAAAATTGAACCTAATGAGCGCTACTTCCAGTTTTGCGCGAGCGCCATCTACAATTTGGTATTTTTGACTTCATATTCGTAATCAGCGACCCAAAACATCTCCTAGGTGTGATTTTGGCCAAAAAAGCACCAATAGTTATTCAATTAAGGGGAAGGGGGCATTCGCCCCATATCTCACAGGGCTAACCTAAGACATTGCAAAAGGTTTTGGGAATAAAATTGTATCTTAATTTTTCCTGGGTTTCTAAATTTTTGACTGGACTTTGTTTTTTCATTTATCGGTGCAAAGATCAGAAGGAGATCGGGAGATTATTTTCAGCTGCAGAATGATGGAATTCAATTATGTAAGGGCTCTAGGATATATCCTTGGGGGTTTGCCCGAGTGAACACTGTTCAGAGTTGAAAAGCTGATATTGAATAAGGAACACAGTTGATTGTGTGAATCATGAGTATATGACAAAGATTGAACGTTTCGGCTTACGTGTCATTCGCTCTTACCTCATGAATCGGAAACAGTTTGTCTGTTACTGCGATGAAGATTCTGATCCTCTTCCTGTGGTGAACTGACTGCCGCAGGGTGGTTTCCTGGGTCCTCTGCTTTTTTTATTATATATTAAGAACTCGGAATGCTTTCTGATATATTTTCTGTGTCTTTGTGATGAGATTATTTTAATTGCACATGGCAAGACCGAATCCCAAATGAGACAACAACTAACTAAAAGTCTCGGAGTTATTTTCTTTTGAATGATTTGAAATGAAGTTCCATACTCATGCCGCCAACTATCAGTTGAATAAGTTGAGTTAGAGGGTGCTTCTATTGCTCACACCACAAAATTTAAGTTGTTAGTATTGTGTATTTATGTGCCTAACGTGGAATGTTCACATTTAGTTTGTATGTAACAAAATTTCCAGTTGTTGTTTTTCCTTGAAGAGACTTCATCATATTAGTACTGAAGATACATGTTTAGTTTTATAATTTTCAAACTATCATACGATATGGAATCCATTGGGGCAAATGCAGTGGAACTAATAGAATATTTGTATTCCTCTGCGTTGTATATTTGGTTTGCCATTTAGGCAATCATGTATTGTTATTTGTATCCAAGAAACTGTTGACCTTGCCTTGCATCTTCATTTTAGAATGGTTAAAATTTGTTAAATCCAATTCTACATGCATTCAAGTTCCTAAATTTTAATCAGGACTATGACACTCTTAATTCTTAACTCAGTTCTTCTTCTTTTAAAAGCATTCTATTCAGTGCATGAATTTCTGACATGCGAATTATAAACACGTGAATGTCTTGATATCCTTACTAACATTCTGTCTCTCACTCGGATAATCAGTTATTTTGCTATTGATGAGAAATATTATGTAGCTTCTAGAAATTACTTGTTTATACTTTGTTGAATAATGTATTTAATCTCCGGAATATTGTATTATTGTGGATTGCATTTTATTTTGGGTTCAACACAATGTTAGATTGTTTATATGAACCATTTGTATTTACCTGAATGCAATACATTTCTTCTTTCTTTCTTTATTTCTTTCCTGTATTTGATCATATTAAAAAGTATAAATCAACTTGATTGGAATAATCTGGTGTCCTTAGTACAAAACTAGTCAAGCTATATTTCAAACAATTCACTTGTTGAATGAAACAACCACATACAGTGGATATAATATAAGATATTTGGTTACAGGTAATTCCGCTATTCTAACAACAATGCTAAAATATTTTTTTCAGTTATTGACAAATGGGTCAACAAAAACACTCAATATATCAATCGTTCCAATTAATGTAAATAGATCCATAGAGAGTTATAGATGAACTACGTGTATACGTGTACAAGGCAAGATGACGTCACAATCGAAAATCCAATGTGACATTTGTGATGTTCCATCTTTAACCAAAACGCATTAAAAGTTTCAGACTGACGTTATTCAGTTCTGTTTTAACACCCATCGAAAGTAATCAACCTTGAAGATTTTTGTAAACATGGAAAAAAGTGAATTCCGCGTCTTGATTAAACATTATTTCTTGCATGGAAAAAACATTGCAAACCAAAGCATCGCTTGTAAAGGTTCGTTTTCACGCTCATGCAATTTGCGCAAATTGATTTGTGCAAGCCATTGGCAGAAGTAAATTGTTGCATGAGAACCAAAATCGTTCACTTGTACATGCAAAATTATTTGACTTGAGTAAAATCTGGCCGGTCAGATAATTTGCTTGTGGTTGGCACAAATGCATGAACGTGTATACGACACTCCAACTCGACGCATACTCTATTGTATTCTATCCTGACCTGCAACCTGCACGTGACTTTTGTATTTTCGGTGTTCTGCGACACCGTGCTGTTATCTACATAATTATTTTGTCTGTGTTGTATGTTGGTTATTAAACAATGTCAAAAAAAAAGATTCATTACAGAATTTATTGAGCTGTATAAAAAATGTCTGCGGTCTTCTTGATCTTTTCTTTTTTGGCACTTTTAACTTTTCAATTAAACAAACACCAGCTAGTGCTAACAACTCGTCTTCGTGGTCCATCGTAATTTTTGTTCAAACACGCGACACTCACCGATATCTGTAGTGGTGAACAAATTAGTGTAAATAGACTGACCCGTTTTAAAAAAAAATCATCAACTTGCGCAAATTGCATGAGCGTGAAAATGGACCTCGAAATTCAGTTTTATTTGTGCAAAATGGCATGCACAAATCAACTTGCGCAAATTGCATGAGCGTGAAAATGGACCTTAAAACAACATCGATTGGAACGATTTAAATGGGGTTTACTGATTTTCGTTGTGGTAGTATGACCACAAAGGACGCCGAACGTTCTGGTCGTCCAATTGAGGTTACCACGCCAGAACTCGTCGATATAATCCATGGTAAGATATTGGACGTTCGAGATCGCTGAGGCTATGGGTATCTCAACCGAACGGGTACGGAAAATTTAGCATAAAGTTTTGAATATGGAAAAGCTATCTGCCAGATATATATGAACTACGTGTATACGTATGATGTATATCACGATGTATAATATTTACTGTACCATTCATGATATAGTATGGAATAATGTAAAACAAGAATTTCGAAACACAAGCAATTCATAAATCTCACCTCTTACTCTTTTCAGTTCCTTTGAGGATATGTTAAGGCTGGAGTAGCTCATAATGAAATGAATGATGCAATATTTCCTTTGATGTATCCATGAAAAATGTTAAAAACAAAATCTGGATTTATTTACCCTTGGCAGGAAGATTAAAATCGCACCTTTTTATCATCGCTAGTTGTGTAATATTTTTTCATTCCCCCTGTCTGTATCTAATCCATTTAGGATCCCTATCCGCCTCGCTGCCTGTCAGCCACGCTTAATACTGCGTTTTATTTCCATTGAAAACCCTCACAGCTACAGTAAATAAAAAAGAAAGACATCTCATAGCTTTGTGCTCTTTCTATTTTCACAGAACTTTCAATTTGCTAAATGGATGGTTGAAAGTAATTTTTCTCGTAAGTTAGTCACGTACCGTTTGCTATCAATATTCCTCTCGATCGCAATGACAAATAGTCAATTTCCACTTACTGTCCTACTAATTGTATTTGCTAATGCATTTAGAACCAATGATATCGTTAGGTTTAATACTCTAGATATAAATCCACGTTGCCTTAGTTTTCTAGCGGGTTGACAACATCTGTAAACTGTCAGCAGCTATGACCACATCTGTTTGTGATTTGGTTGTACTTCTAAATTGTATGTATATCTGCGACTCTTTTTCTCGGGTATATGGTAACATCATTACATGACGATTGTATGATGGGAATTTCAGAGCACAATCAAAAAGATGAGCATGGATTCAATGTAAAAATGTCCTGTTTAAATAATTTTTATACTCGGAATTTCGTATACATCCATTGTTATAATATATTTCATTATGCATCTTCTAGAAAGTTTTTGCTTCGGGAGTCGGTAGCAATTCACATAACTTTAGAGCTCTTCTTAGGACATCGTTTACCTCAAAAATATTTGGTTCTGTGAAGTAATATTAAAAGCAAGAAATTTATTTCCTTGATACTTAACTACTATACAGGATATGTAGTATGTATATATGAATATGGAGAATGTATCGACTATAAATGAGAAATAATCACCCACCCTTATCCACTGAAAGTACTTTTGAAGTACTGAAGATCTTTCGACTACCATGCCGTCATCAGAGTGAAGTAAATTAGAAATCAAAATGTGCCTGTTTAAATACTATTTGGGCCAATTCATTACTTGAATTCTTTATTTATTTTTATATCTATCACCAATTTTGTAAGTCTTTTTAAAATTCTATAGATTCACTACATTGAGAAATTTGTTTTTGGGTCAGTCAAATTGTTTATTTTGTGAATAAACAATAAATAGCGGCAAAAAAGTTTAAAACGCTATTTTCCATTGATTTTAAGCAAGTAAAGTGTATTTTTTATTTATTTGACCGATAAACAGTATTTATTCAATGTTTATAACAATGTGTTAATTGACTATTTGTTAATAAACAATTTCTTAGTTAGAGAATTAGCAAAAAAAATGAAAATTTACTAAATATTCGACATTAGAGTCATTTTCGGATAATTAGGAACTGCTAAACATGAATTTGATGTTCATTATTTAATTAGTTGCTAATATCATTGGTTAATAAACAATTTCTTAGTTAACAAATATATTCAATATCACAGTTATTTTCGGATAATTTGTACTGTTATAATTTCATCGTCATTAGAAAATATTTCAGGTGTGCCAAAAAAGTTTTCCATTTTCGTTCTAATGTTTAAATCTTCAGAATGTTACAAATCCTCAAAAATAATATTAGCTAGAGCCAGCTGAACAAGTATATGAGCACGAACACGCAACCTCTTCGGTGGAGGGGCCTTACAAACATGCGCTGCTATGACTACGTTTAGAAAGTCCCTGGGAGCTAATATGGAATATTTAGCATTTTTTTTAATCAGTTAACTAAGAAATTGTTTTTTAACAAATAGTCAATTAACACGTTTTTATAAACATTGAAGAAACACTGTTTATCGGTCAAGTGAATAAAAAATGCACTTTATCTGCTTAAAATCAATGGAAAATAGCGTTTAAAACTTTTTTGCCACTATTTATTGTTTAGTAACAAAGTAAACAACTTGCCAAGGACTAAAAGTAGTAAGCTTTGATCTAGGTGTCAAGACGAATCGAATGAGCCCTCACAGATCAAAATCGGTCCATGAGAAAAAAATTTCCTTAGTCAGGTCGATTTTGGTCTTCATTTACTGGACTAATGATAATGCAAATAAGAGGTTATTCTCAGCTGGAGATAAATCGAAATTTAATACATAGCTTTTTTGTTTATATATTTCCATCCCTTCTATATCATCTAGATTTGTCCAAACTGTGTTTTAAAAGAGTTCGGCATTTTGCCCATATAAAGAAATAAAGAATGGTGAAAAATGAGCGTTATTTTTCACCATTATTTTTCTTCATATGGGCAAAATGTTCTTTATACCGAGTTAGAATGTTAATTCTAGTGTGACTCACATAGCGTTCAATAATGTTTGAACAAGACTATCAAATAGAGCTAGTTTTTAATTAAATGGTGTAACTTACTACACAGGAGTATAATACCTATTTGTTTGAGTGGGTTTCAGTATATGTCAAGTTCCAAGTGATTCCGACACCATCTGCCGGAAAACGGATGTCCCACTAAGAATGTAATTCACAATGCTACGCATTGATACAACAGTTCTCGCAATTCAAAGAATCGACGGGGAAACAGTTGGAAATATTACCGCATGGTGATTGTCTCGAGACAATGCATGTGAGAATCATGTTAGAAGTCGATAGACAAAGTTTTTGGTTTGGCTCATGAGAAGAGCCAAACCGCTGCCTGGAACTAATAGACATGTTGTCACTGTTCAATCTGGAGAACTAAAATTCGGTTTATTGATTTCTAACATGATATGTGTAATCCACTTGCAAGTAATATTATCTTATTATGTTTTTGATGCTGGCAGTTTATGTCTTATAAACTACACAGTGAATTAAAATATGAAATTTAGAAAATTTCTTGTTACTCTCTGGTCAATTTCACCCCACTTTTTCAGGCAAATTTCATATACGGTCAACTTCACCCATTTGGGGTGTAAAGTGTATAAAGTAGCTTCAATTTTTTTAATGTTCTGGTATAAAATAATTTGAATTTTTATTGTTAGAGCTAAATACAGTAATACCAATGACATTCCAAATAAACTACAGTTTTGTTCTGTTTATGAATTGCATTAATACCCACTCAAAGTTAAAAAATCGTCAACTTCACCACATTTTACTACTGTGGTTTCTGAACATGGCGCAAAATCGCGAAGGAGATTCTTATTTATATAATATTTGTATACTTATTACATTTATATACACCTCAACAAGTTTCTTTAGGGGCGGTGAAAGTAATACATTAGGGTACGTCACTTTCGGAAGCGATCTGTCCCTGGCAGACGAATGTTCCAGTTTTTTGCGATCCGTGAATTGATTAGGGGTTGAAAGCTGCTACGATTTTTCAGCGATGACTCGATTACTTAGACGGTGCTTTTAAATTGACGCTATTCATTTTAATTTAGTACAAGCGATCTCCCAAGTATAAATTGGAAGGGCGTCGAATTCGATATAAAGACAAATTGATCTCAACCTCCGCAGTTTTATATATTTTCGAAGTTTAATTAAGAAAATTAGAAATTACTGCACATTTCGATGGGAGAGAAGGTACTTTTTAATAAATTATATTGATTCATTTAGGTTTATGATAAAATGCTAGGTATATTGTAGATCATCCAGGTATAATAGGCAACATAAGGTGTTGATATAAACAACTGATCATGCACAAGCTCCAATGCATACAGTGCTTCCTAGTATCAAGGTATAAATTCTTTATAATCGTAGACAACAACATTTCAGAAAAATGTTCGTACGTATTTTAAATTGTCGTTCAGACATGTAATCGTCACATCCCTCCTTTCAGCCTTAAAGGATCGCAACCCAACCCCTTGTGGTGATTTTTTTATACTGAATACAACAAACCAGTTTTCCGAAATCACTTTATTGATAACGGAAATATTTACCAAAATGTATCCAACAAGGAATTGAGGAAACAATATAATATGTGGAAAATTATAAATTAAATAAAATGTTAACGGAACAGTGGCCCTATCTTACTAAACACTGCTTTGATTATAACCTTCAATTCGGTTACAAGAATGTTAATATTTTAACTAAGGGAACTAATTATTATACAAGATTAAAAGATAATTCTGGAGATGATTCACATAAAACGTGACTCCAAGTCTGTAAATAATAGAACAGATATTCAGTCATTAAGTCAGATTTATACTAATTTAATTAATTGAAACCCTTCCAAATTCTTACATGGGTTTATAATGTTAAAAGTCTATATTAGGTTGAATGCTGAAAAAGTAATATTTCTAATAAGGGCTAACTGACAACCTTTTACCTCATAAATCTTCAACATCTGGTTCGAACGGAGATACTTGAGCGTTACATTTTTTTGTTTCAGTCTTTGTTTGACATCATACGAAAATTGCTAAGCAGTGAATTCTTGATACATATTCATATACTTAAGACGTAGGCATTTTTAATTGAAATTGGTGCGATAAGGACGCTTTGTGCTGATACAATTAGTTTTAAGAAATCCCATTCTCGACATAATACGTCTTCTGTTGATGGTCGTAAGGCAGAAACGTACATAAAGACGAAAATAATAAGCATATATGTAAGTGTGACCTATTTCTCGAGAATTTATATATAATTCATACGTGGGTCAAGAATTATTATTAATTATTAAGAACGTCGTTATTATCCAAATTTCATTAATTTCATTTAGAATTGTGTAGCTGCTACAAATTTTCATGGGAAAATTGTGCTAATCGTTAATAATTATAAGAATGGAATAAAAAAATTGAAGACACATGTGTTTCTATCGAAATATTTTAATCAATCTAATTTACAAATTTTAGATTGGAATAATATTAACATTTATTACTATTTCTGTACTCCAAAACATTGAAATATGAAGATAGAGGGATATAATTATTGTCTAAAAAATAGAGGATTCAAACCGTCAATATTTCAATAAGCCATATTATAGAAGAGCAGTATAACTGATCCAAAACATTTAAATATGAAGTAATTGTCTAAAATAGAGATATCAAACCGTCAGGATTTAAATATACAATAATTTTTTTTCAAACGTTATTATAGAACATTATAACAGATATCATGAATTTATCTTTTTAGTTTATGAAAAGCAACAATTTGTTCACATTATTGAAAACTTGGCATCAATACGTTTGAATTATTGAAAACGTCGTTATTATCCTAATTTATTATTCACATCATTTAGAATATTGTCATTGCTTCAGTTTTTCTTAGGAAAATTGTGTTAACTGAACACGGTAATAGGTACGGTTTGAACTTCTGGAATGATAGCATTACGTGTCCAATATACTTAAGACCTGAATATTTTAGCGTACATAATCGATAAACAGCTAAAGAATGATTCGATAATTTTATGTGATATTCAGTTAATCCAGTCCTAAAAGAAATAATGCTTATTTTAAGAAATTAGTTCATTAGTTCATGAATATGAGTTTATAGAATTCATGGTGATACGTGGTTCAGTATTTATTGTTGCCACATATCTCAATAATTAAAATTCGATGGATGAGGCCGAGAGGCCATTACTTTGTTATAATTTATTAATACACTAAGAATAAATATTGTTCAAACAAAGTGTTTTAAAAAGAAATAATGATGGTTAATCGAAAACGAAATGTCGGGTATTAAAACAAGAAAGTTATAAGATTTGCTATCGCTATTTGCTTTATTTTGTTTCATCTCTGACGGTAGCACTAAAAAGAAATTAAATGAGAGATCAAGATATTCGGTTTGTTCAAAATTACTTTAAAATCAAGAATGACATTTGAAATTTTATACTTCCACATTAATTGCTCTTTAGTTGCGGAACTTTTTCCCTATTTAAACAGAACAGTATCTATTAGGGTTTCCGATATCCCCATGATGATATTCTCTTGGAAATTCTGTATATTATATATAGTGCGATCCATTAGTAAGGGATAAATTAATTTTCTACGTTATTATTCATTTTTGAGAAGAACCGTGGAACAGGTCGGCTATGATGTCATCGATAATTTTTTCAATGGACCATCCTGGGAATTTTTCGATTTTTGGAATCAGTGTGAAGAACCGATTACAAAAAATCTTTCACACCTGGTGTCTTAAGTTGAGAGTCTGAGAATTACAGACGTTTGGAACAACGTTATATACTTACTTCAACTTTGCTAATAGTTATACTTAAATTCATCATTCCTGTACAGTACAGTGCCATAGTTTTTTCCTAAAATGGGACCGGTTGATTTTTATATTTTCTAATTCTTCATTTCTTATAAAGAATGAACGAAATTTAGAAAATCTCAGTGTTCAATTGAATGTTCAAAATTAGAGTAAATTAAATTCTTGTAAAGTTCGAGAAATCTATCAGTCAATGTGATACAATGTTTGATTTCTTAGTGGGACATCTATTCTTAGATGGCGTGAGATACTTTTTAGCATGTTGTTGACTAGTGAAATAAAAACATCGATGACGTCATAGTCACAATGACCGGAATAAAAACTAGAAAAGATTTGCAGTTCGGAACAAAAATCGATTTGTTTCGGGGTTTTTCCCAAAAATGAGAGTAACGTAGAAAATGAATTTATTCGTTCCATTTGGATCGCAATATATAAATGAGCTAGCTAGTCAGCAATTAAATGCTACATCACGTTGATCTAAGCATCTGACTTTTCTATTGTACCATACCAGGCAGTACTTTAGGTAATTATACTTCCTAGGAGATAATATCATTAATTCATTAACATTTGATCACTATCGTCCGTTCCATCTGATTAACTATTATTATTCTTAATCACTATGATTATAATTTAATAGTAGCTTTCTGGTTCTAGATCTGAAACACGTCTGGAAGTCCTAATGCTTTTAAGCCGATACAATTTAACCATACATGAAGGTATTCTTAAAATTATGTTTAATATTGCCGGAGAGGAATTCTTTCATTATTTCGTTTTGAGATGTGTCCAAAAACGTCTGGTTTCTAATCTCTACAATCTTTGGAACAATTAACCGAATCCGAATTTTTTACTGTTGGTTTAGCTTATTTGCCCCTTCAATTATCAATCTGATGGTGGAATGTGGAAAATTGAAACTGTGGAACTGTGATATGAAATAATTGAAATTTTATTGTATTATAATGTGACCAAATAAAAAAGATTAGAATAGAATAGAATAATTTTTATTGTCCTTAGAATTATACATTATAAATTGCTTACATTAGTAAATATAGCAAAATAGTTGTTGAAAATATGTTTTATAATGATTAAAACAAAATTTTTGTCGTGTAACGATATTTCAGGATTCAAGTATCAAACAATTCTCTCACTGTTAAAACATAAAGTTTGTTAAAAATGTTTTTTGAAGAGTAGTTCATGGGTTCACCAAGTATATTTTTATTATTATTTCCTGGAATACACATACGTATTACTCATTTTTATATAGCTGTTTGTTTGACACATTTTTTAATGATTTGAAGACACTATAAGTTTTCTCAGTTATTGTTATCAGTATTATGTATGTACCCACTCTATCTGAAATTTCATCCTAAATATTTAATTGAAAACTCTTTTGTAATGTATTCATTGCAGCTAAAAATATTGATATATTTGCATGAGGCATGAGAAACAAAGGAATTTAGTTTTTTTTGATATTATGTTTTCATAAATTATAATCCTTTCATGATTTTAGTGTTTGGATAATTTTAGCTACCTTAGTCCTTATAAGATCCCAATACTTTCCCACAAAATAAATTACTGTATCGTCGATTAACTCAACACCCTCAACTTATGAAAATAATTCATTTATGTAACACCACATTGAGTGGTAAATAACAATTTTTTTCAACTCCTATTTGAAAGAGAACTTATGTACCAGTATTATGTTTTGACAAAAGCTGTATTTTTCAAGTTTATATATCATACTGTCAAAAGAAATATTGATGTCATTATATATTAATTTCGTGAAGATGAGAGTTTTTGCCTGGTCTAAACTCATGCTGAGTAGCTGATAATACACTATTTTTTTCCAAATATTTTATCATTCGTTGAGGGCTTCGATTTATATTATATATTTAGGTATTAAAGGTTTTAGATTTGAAAAATATTTACCAACACAGTTAGTAGGTTTACGCGCAACATTTATATCATAGTTTTTCAAACATTTCTTAATTTTCTCTCAGGTCTCAGGAATGTATGTTGACGTATCATTATAGTCATATATAAATAATATAAACGGTAATGCAGATAATTTTACAACATTACCATACATTCCGGAAACCACAGAGAAAATTGGGAAATGTTAAAAAAATTATGATATAAATGTGGCGCATACCTACTTATTGTGTTGATATATATTTTTCATATCTAAAACCTTTAATACCTAAAGATAAACAAGCCCACACAGTATATAAATTAGATTACGATGGGACTTATACAGGAATCTTCAAAAAATATTTACAAAAAACGATGTACAGTCATGAGTATGTTACTAGAAACAAAAACTTAGAAAATTCCACGGTCCTTGCTAAAAATTGTTTTGATTATAACCACCAATTCGATTACTAAAATGTCAATATTTTAACTAAAGAAACCAATTATTATGAAAGATCTATCCTGGAGATGATTCACATAAAACGTGACTCCAATTCTGTAAATCACAGAACAGACGTTCAGTCATTAAGTCAGATTTGTACTATTTAATGAATTAAAACCCTTGCAAATTTCTATATGCGTCTTTATAATGTTGAAATTATATTTTACATATCAATATTTCTAATAAGGTCTGACAATCTTTTCCTATTACCTCATGAATCTTCAACATCTGGTTCTAAAATGGATACTTGCAAACATTGCTTGGAAAGTCTTCGAATATAATAAGTAGATTGCTTCTTGATACATATTCTTATACTTAAAATGATTGTGTTACCATTTCGATTTCTCGTGTTTCTGTTCGTTTCAGCGAAGTGGGCATTTTTAATTGAAATTGGTGCGGTAAGAACACTTTGTGCTGATACAATTAGTTTTAAGAAATCCCATTTTACACATAATACGTGTTCTGATGATGGTCGTGAGGCCGAAACGTATGTAAAGACGAAAATAATAAGCATATCTGTTAGTGTGATCTATTTTCCGAGAATTCATACCTGGATCAACAATCATTATTAATGAAAGCTTTCAATTAATATGGGAGATGAAGTGAAGAGACAATTCCTACTTTGTTATTTATGTGACCCAAATTTCTGATAAGTTTATATCGTGAAGCGATGTTCCCTCTTTGCAAACTATTTTCCCCTCCCATTAATCATTGTATAAAATGTACAGTCGATTAATTTCCTAATGCATAGAACAAGATACTACGAGAACATGTCTTCATCCCAATATCTAAACGTTATAGTGTCGTAACTTCTTTGTGCCTCCTTTCAAGTTTCATTCGATGGATCATGATATTAATATATATCCAATTATATTACAATTGAATTGAATACGATAATTTATGAGAACATTTCTTGTACTCAATGTCTAAACGCAACAGTGACGTATCTTCTTTGTGCTTCCTTTCAAGTTGCGTGATAGATGCACATGTATAAAGGTACTATCATCTTGAATTGCAGTTATCTACTACTCATTAATGTTTGATCATTATCGCTAGTTCTATTTGATTGAGTATAATCATTCTCAAACACCATGATTAAAATTTAATAATAGCTTTCTGGTTGTTATTACGGCTCTTCAACATCATTTTTAATCGTTCTGATGCTCTCAAGTCAGGTAAAATCTTAACCGCACATTGGTATAGATTATTATGTTGGGATTTAATCGTTGTAATAATGCTGAAGACGGGATCGTTTCACGCCACAAAAACATCTATCTATGAATAGCTAACATTCTAAACATGCGTCGTTTACACCGGCCGCTGTGCTCCCAATGAGAACATTATTAAGGGGCCAAGCGGCACTATTAGGTAACATATTGTCCATTATAGAGTGTTGCGTTTACATTATAAGCATGGAGAGTCACTTAGGGATGATTCACGTTTGAGGACTTTCTCTCTCTTCCTCTTCTCTTCTTCGCTGCCACGGAACACTGTTCTATTATCCGCTTTATTACTAATACGCTGTTATTGTACTGAACCCTTGTCATCTTGCCATTTCCCCCAATTATTAGATTATTTCCACTGACATTATAACGCTCGCAGTTCAAACTAGAGCCTTAGGAAAAAAAGGACGGAACATTTAATTATGTTGGAAGCGTATAAATCAATAAACTGGGGGAAGGATATTCCGAACGGGATTTAATTTTCATTTGTGATCACATCGATTTTTATCCCCCTAGATATAATCATGCTCTATTTGTTTCCAGACCTTCGGAATGATTCCAAGTTTATTACGTTAAGATCTGAAGTGCAAGTATATATTGCAAATAGTTTCCGCAGATTCATTCTCAATTTTAGAATTAAGTACTTTCCATAACTATTCAACATCAGATCAGATCGCATTCAGTTTATTAATTGAAGAATGAAATAAAATAACTAGAGATTGTATAGAATGCCTAACTATTTTATACAGAGTATGAACTTTCTGAATATTCAAATTGTATTTGCAACCATCTGTGTAGGTGTCAAGAAATTTACCCAAGTTTTATACAGATTCAATTTCACGAATCGCTATTTGCGATAGTCTTAGGAGTTGAAGCGAGCAAGGCGCATTGTATTGCTTAATAATCAGTGACGTACCTTGGGTATGGCAGATAGGACACGTGCCCTGGGCGCCAAAACCGCTGGGAACCGCTTGGAGCGTATTATTATTCAGGTAACCCATTATGTCACTGCTCGGTAGGACCTTACAATATACTGATAGTTATTTTGTTTCCATTCGTCTATACATTAAAAAGTAATTTTGACCAATCGCTTAAAATGATTCATTATGTAGTAAAAATTCACCATATCCCCTGCTAAGCTAAAGCGAGAAACAAATGAACTTGATTGTACAATGTCAATAGGGGCGCAATTACAACCCTTGCCATGAGCGCCATTTCACTTAGGTACGCCACTGTTAATAAGGTACACGAGCGAAACTATTTAAGAAGGTAGAACCTGCTCACGTAAAATATGTACACGTCGGCAGTGAGGTCTTTTCCTATGCCTATAACCGTCAAGAAAAATTCGAATGCCTATCTCCTTTCCCTACATTCCACTGCTGGCTCCAACTCTCATGTACTCATGTACTATAAAAGTGACCGCGGGACGCAACTCGGTAACTACCAATCATCACATTAATGTCAATAAATTTACTTACATCGGCTTAGAGTAAATGACTGATGATGTAAATTATGTAGATCCAAATATGTATGAAGCATTTCTAATGAATGAATAGCTTTCAGATTATTTCCGAATATATTTGCCTTTTACAGACAGTTCTGATGAAACATCGCTTTCCAAAATTATGAACATTTGGATCTTTTTCTCGTAAAATGTATGGAAATATCTTATCCTATTCTCAGCTCGCTGTTCAACTCGATAGAATCTGACCGGTGACACGATTTAATTAGAAATGTTATCTGTGCCGAAAGAAATTGTTTGTAAATCTGCATTTTAATTAGAAGGAATCTCAATTAGTTGCCGCATTAAAGAGCAGCTAACAGGCAGAGACACCGTGAGTCAATATTAATTATTCAATGATCTCAAATTGAAAACTGATTTGCGCTAGCGAGGGTTGTGTTTATGCGGTGCGCCCGATCTCTTAATCTCTCTCAATTACCCCCGGCGAGTTCCGCTGCTTCGAGCTATCTCACATTCCCCTTGTTTCTCACCCTCGGATCGTTTCTACTCTACTCTTCCACCAACCCTCATTTCAATCTCGTTCGCTACAAGCTTGGCGCTACGTGTCGAGAATATTTACTTTCTCGCGACTAGCTCTCAACTTGATTATTCATTTTATTTTTAAATTTCCTCATAATCCGCATTGAGAGCTAGCTGTGTTGGTTACAAAATATTGTTAATCACGTCGGGCAACTTTTCATTTTCAACTGTATAGATTAATAAAATTCACGCCACTTCAAATCAATTATTAATATTCGAGAAAAGCTCTTGACTCGATTATTCGTTTCATTGAGCAAAGATAAAATGATCTGATGATCGGAAATCTTTCCATTTGTTCATATTAATTAGGGATTATGAATCCTCACAACATGCTTATAATATATAATCACATAAATAAGTAATAACTGCCTCTTCATTAAGCAATAATTAGCTCAAATTTATTGCTCATTGGGCAATGTTATGTGTTATTATAGCATGATAATTTTTACATCAACATATTATTATCAACCTTGACTAGATAATCAGCAAATTACATATCGAGACGGAGTCAAGGCATGGTGTCAATAATGTATAATTTAGTGTTTATTTTACATTTTACCCACACGAGAGGAAAAACCAATAACTTTCGTAGAACTTCGTATAAGCCAGTGGTAGAATGTTAAAGAGGAGGTTATAGCAATACTCTTTATAGTATGAGGCCATATACGCTGGGTACAAAAGTCAGTATGATGTCGTCAACAAGAGGCTTACGAAGCATTCGACAGTATCGTTGTTTTAATGGCGCGTAGTCGGTATAGACTATAGACTGTGACTGTGTTAAATATTACAACGGGAAAAACATATTTCAAAACGCAGTGAAAAAGTTTGGTGATACAGCTGACATCCACATCATTTTATCAATAATGATTGTTGACCCAGCTATGAATTATATATAAATTCTCGGGAAATAGGTCACACTTACACATATGCTTATAATTTCCGTCTTCACGTACGTTTCGTAATTGTGCATCACAAAGCGTCCTTATCGCACCAATTTCAATTCAAATCCACTGTTTAGCAATTTTCTTATAAAATTCGGAGTCATTTCAAAGTACTGTTTGAAATACGACTGAAACCAAAAAAATTAACGCTCAAGTATCCACTTTCGAACAAGATGTTGAAGATTTGTAAGGTAATAGAAAAAGGTTGTCAGACCTTAAATATAAACATAAACGGTATACAGATAATTTTATAACATTACCATACATTCCGGAGACCTCAGAGAAAATTGAGAAATGCTAAAAAAGTATGATACAAATGTTGCGCATAAACCTGCTAACTGGGTTGGTAAATATTTTTCAAATCTAAAAGCTTTAATATCTAATGATAAACAAACCCACATAGTATACAAATTAAATTGTTTAGATTGCGATGGAACAGGAATTTCTGAACAACATTCACAAAAAAGAATGTATGGCTACTAGAAACAAAAACGTGCTGAACATTGTTTTGATTATAACCATCAGTTTGATTACAAAATGTTAATATTTGAACTAAAGAAACCAATTATTATAAAATATCTGTTCTGGAGATGATTCACGTAAAACGTGACGTCTGTAAATCATAGAGCAGACGTTCAATCATAAAGTCAGATTTATACTAATTCAATTAACTAGAACCATTGCAAATTCCTACATTCGTTGTTATAATGTTAAAATTATATCACAGGTAGAAAGCTCAAACAGCAATATTCCTAATAAAGCCTGACAACTTTTTTCTATTACCTCATAAATCTTTAACATCTGCTTCGAAAGTGAATACTTCAGCGCTATCCTTTGGTTTCAGCCTTATTGAAACATTGCTTAAGATGACTTCGCATATTATATGTAGATTGCTATGCAATGGCTTCTTGATACATATTCATATACTTTAAGACAGAAAATTCGTGACGTGCAGACGAGTTGTTAAGTTATTCAATTTACAGAAAAAGTTCAATTCTCGAGCTGAATTCGAACCTGCGACCTCTAAATTACCGATCAGTGCTCTACCAACTGAGCTCCCAATGTTCATCTTACACCTACAAACTCCGGCGTTTGCAAGGTATTGGGTCAGTTAGTAGGTTGGAAGGTGAAGGAGAACTCATTAATTCAGTGGTCATCAACGTCCTAATTACCGTCCAAGCAGGGATCACGGTGCGGATCTCCGACCACTGAACAAAGTTAAGCCGGTCGGTAGCTCAGTTGGTAGAGCACTGACCGGCAATTTAGAGGTCGCAGGTTCGAATCCTGCTAGAGGATAAACTTTTTCTGGAATTTGAATAACTCAAGAACTCGTCGGCACGTCACGAATTTTCTATATTAAAACATATCACAGACACGACAACCTTCTATTTCATATACTTAAAACATTGATGTGTTACAATTTCGTTACTTGTGTTTCTGTTCGTTTCGAAGACGTGGTCATTTCAAATTGAAATTGCTGCGTTAAGACGCTTTGTGATGATACAATTAGTTTTAAGAAATCTCGTTTTAGACATTGATACGTCTTCTGATAATGGTCGTGGGACCGAAAATTACGTAATGACGAAAACAATAAGCGTATGTGTTAGTCTGCCGGCCATTATTTTATCTCAATTTGTATGCAATAAACAGTGATTAATAACTCAGAATAAGCTTTTGCACCGAACGATAATGAAACTATTTGAAATTTGTTTGGTATAACCAAACTGTGCTCGATAAATTACAGCTCGGAAAATGATAGTAGCTAATATGCACGAATATAAATTAAAACTGTTCAACCATGAATTGACGTGTGCAGGCCAATAAACATAAAACAGCTCTTTACGAGTTTGTAAATAAGCTGAAACTCCGAAGTTTGCATACTTGATAAAATTTGGCGAGAATCCGAAACGTTCGTAATAATCTAACGAAGTGATGAGAATTTTCGATTGGCATACAGCCAATAAACGAGCACTTTATGAAACTATTCATCAAATTAATGGCGAAGTTGTCGTAGCTAAGCAATGCAATAAGTGTTAATTTATTGTATAGGGTGCATCCGCTTATTTAAGTTAAGTTGCAATTAGCTAATATTTGATTTCAAATGTATTTCTTCGGTTTAGTTCACAATGTAAACTGAGTGTTTCTTAATACTTCAGTTTTATTCTCCAACTTCTGAAGTATTATGAATTTACACTACGTAAACGCCGAAACCATAGATATATGAGTGTTTCTTAACATAACAAAGGTATTTCTGGAGGTAATACTTTGGCAAAAAATTGCAAATAAACATTTGTCCTGATATACCACCTTGTCAAGATATTCGACCGAAATAGTATATAATGCAATAAGCAAAAAAAATGAGGCTCATTTTGCCCGAGTGTGAAAGTATGCAACACCAGCCGAAGGCGGGGGCTGGAAGTGTGAAAGCTAAAATTTCCGTTTGCGAGTTCCATACTAATACTTTTTCTACGACAATCTTCTGCGCACGTTTATTAATCTTATAAACTATAAAACTGAATACTAATGACATATTCAAAAATTCCGTTGTTAGGATCATATTTTCAAAGCCGTTTCGCACTAGCTATAGCGTACCGCCCTGAATGCATAATGCATCGGTTGCTAGGCAACAAATGCAATATGAAACATATCGTGTCGGGTCCTCTATGCAATATGATATTCTGTGCAAAATGTAGCTATATATGATTCAATTCACGATCTTTTGAAATGGAAAAATTTCGATGTTGTCGTAGAAAAAATACTTTTTGATTGTTTTCACAAATTTGGGAGAAACGGTAAGTGAAACTTGGCGAATATAATATTCCACTCTTATAAGAAATGGGTGAAATTGGAGACCCCATTCGAATTTTTTATTAGCAGGATTATTTCACTTCAAACTGCGTGAGAGCTATTTCTCCTATTCCATTTTTATAGATGTACAGATATCGACCAAAGCAATGAAACATCCTTTCTTATATATCACATTTGATAGAAATCTCTGGGTAATGATTAGTACACTGTCGTCAAAAATGAAAATTATAATTCATACGAACACTGCCATTTTTGTGCAATGTGTGAACCTAATCAATCAAAATATAATTAATAATCTTACTATTTGAAAAGTTCGACAAATCTTAAGAGGTTGTGAATGATTAAGATGGGAATAAAACCAATCAAATGGAAGAATAGAATATAATTAAGAAGAATAAATTAAGTTTCGAAGTTGTTGAATTTAGAATTGAGCAGGTGTTTTGTGAAATGAAATATCTGGCAATGGTACGCGTTTCCTTAAAAAAAGGTCTGACAGGATCGCCATGTAATATCTGCTCTATTTCTATATGAGAACCATGTCATAGTGTGGGCGATTCGTTAGCGATATAATCAGTATTAATCAACGATATCAACTATAATTTACAGATCATCAACTAAAGGTGAAAGGTCATTTTCAGATATATACAGGTGTAACAAAAACGCAGGTCATCCCAATAACTACGTATTTTTGACGCTAAAATAGGACGTCTTAGATTAACTTACCGACATAAAAAAAGTTTCCCTCAAAACAAACAGGGCGTGGAAGTTCAAATTATACAATAGTTTTTTCGCGATAATGTTGTCAATTTACCACGTCTATATTCAAAATAATAAATTATTACTCAAACTTGAGAACATCAATTTTATTTTATCAACATTCATAATAATTATGGCCAATTAGGCAAAAAAACCTTGAACGTTATATTATATCGTTGAGTGAAAAAGTTTCATTTTCAATCAACGATTATATTATATCTGATAACTAGAACGATGTTTTCTGTAATTAGTGAATTAGTAATTTAAGATGTAATGACAGCATCCTACCATCACATATTGCATTACCACAGATGCAAGTAGTTAAGACTAAATTTCTACAATTGTATTCACCAATGTAATACTTAGCGATGCGAAATACAAAATATGATCGTGTCCAATTTTCCATATTGAAATGATTCATAAAAATAAATCTTTATATGACGATCCAAAATTATTTCATCACAAGCAATTTATATTACATAAAAAAGAGGAGAATGTATCAACGTTCCAACAACAAAAGCGAATATATATAATGCAGAGTTAGAGACGGCATAAGTGTTTTTACGACTGAGATTCGTTTCTAAAAGCTCAAAAGAATTGGATTACCGTCGAGTGGTGCGAGTGAGGAACCAGAATTCCAGATATTGCCCTGAGCGATCCAAACAAATACCGCCAGAGGACGTTGCAAGTAGTGAAAATGCCTTTTATAATGTACAAGAAGTGACTTGGGCTGCGAGCGATTCTATTTATCGCGTACTATGTTTCAATGATCAAAAGCTGTTGAAAAAGTCACCGGCTCTTTTATTTTACATCATCGTTCCGAGATAAAAATACTTCAATCGGCACACAGGATGTAGGGAAAGAAATGTGGAATGCATTCAGCGGGGGATTATAAGTCACAGTCACACGCTTTCACACTCAAATCGTGTCAAACTTCACACTACATTTTACAACTTCTGTGAAACGTGAAACATTTTTGTAATGCTTTGTCAGCTTTATACGGAAGTGGAATATAATAGAAGTGCGCTATTTCACTAACCGAATTCTGTACTATCTGCAAAATCAATCTCTACTTTAAACTAGAAATGGTAGTTATTCATTTTCATTCTCCACAACTTACAGTATGTTTCGATTTTATACTGAATGTCTCCAGAAAATAGTAGATGCTTCAATTTTTATCGCTTTCAGTTATTATAGAGAATACTTCTCCTCATAATTTGCAATTGTTGTTAGTAATAATAAATGTTGTTTGTTTTAGCCAAAAATAAGTGACATTTGTGTGGACCCCTCACTATAGAATATTTATGTCAGCGGTCTTCAATCGATCAAAGCGGGGGCGGACAAGTCCGGAGCACTTAGACCGCTTGATTGGGTCCATTGTGCGCCCCTTGATACAAGAATTTGTCCAGCAGGCCTAAGGCAGTGCCGAAGGCTAAGATTTTGCATGGACTGATGTCTCTTAAGGCTTTAAGCGGCATATTTGTGCTGCCGAGGTGTTGTAGCCTGAGAGAAGTCAGTGCTGGGCATTCTGCTAGGATGTGAGAAGCAGTATCATCCGCATCTCCACATCTACTACAAGCTGGTTCTTCAACAATACCCATTGTGTGTAGATGTTTATTCAGATGACAGTGTCCTGTGAGGAGTTCTGTCACCAGTTTTAGGCCTTTCCTGCTCATAGAGAGTAGAGTTTTAGAGAGTTTAGGCGAGAACTCCCTAATGCGGAGCTTCGTCATGCCAGATCGAGAGCCACTATCTATCCAGTAGCTCCTTGCCTTTAGCTGTTTCTGATCATTTTTAATATGCATATAACTCATGGCGGCACTATCTGTTTCAACGGGTGTTAGCTGTTTCTGCGAGCTCAGAAGCTAATATAATGTCACAGCCCATACGTTGACAGTAACATATGTCTACGACCAGACAACGCTATAGATATCCCTGAAGCAATTCAATACGCTTTCATAGAGTATAATTGAACCACTCTCTATGCCTCTAGCTGTTTCTAATAATTCGCAACATGCATCTAAGTCTTGAAACTCGGGGAAACACAGAGTTGTAGAAGACATATGTTCTCAATTCAAATAAACTTTCAAAGTCATAATAGAGTATAATCTGACGTCTTTCCTCGCCTTTAGCTATTTGTAATCATCTGTGATATGTAAGTTCTGTTCCTACGGAATTTGTGAAATACATAACATTAGTGGCTTGTAATATGTTTTCTGTTCCGACAATCATTTCTATTTGGCCCGCAGGAGTGTCCGAAAGCTACTTTACTAATTTAAGTGAGAGAGGTCACGTGCACAGCTTTTTTTTTTTTGAATATCGCATCTTCTCCTAGCTTCGGATGAACAAAGTACTGGAAACAATTGAAATTGCGAATGCAAATGAGGTAGAAAATAAGGGAAGGGACTGTTGCTGGAATATACAGTGAGGGAAGAAACTCCCTACTGAGTATCTCACTGTAAAAACTTATTTCCATATTCCAAATGGAGATGTACCCATTGCTGCAAATTACTAGGCGTCACCATTGAGCCCAAAATTGACATCGATACTGATATGAGAAGAATTCACGTTCAGTTAGAACACAAGAGAACAACTTTGATGTGGGTTTCAGTACACTGTGGCATTGAAGGCAACAAAAACGCTGAATCTGCCTTCGGAGTGACAAAAACCGCCGTAGAAGGAAGCATACGCGATTGGGTCAAACCATAACAAAGGCAGTGAGTGCTTCAATGAAGTTCTTCAAATTCACCACAGGAAAAAATTTATTATGCAACTGTTGAAAAAAGCACTGAAGTAGAATGAGAAGCATTATATCGCATTATTAGGGAAGCCTAGGCTATCCTTAAACTAAAAATGTAGAAAAGTTTTATTATGAAGTTAGGATCTAAGATTTTCTAGGCAATTCAGCTCCTGGTTGGTCCCTTTTGATTATCCAGCAGTAATCTACCAACATATTTGGATTCCATTTGTCCTGGTAACGTTTTTCCATTCTAGAAATGTTCTGATGGAACCTTTCTCCGTGCTCATCGCTCACAGCCCACAAATTCTCAGGAAAAAATACAGGTGTGAGTCTAACAAATGAATCTTGGTGACATGTTGCAACCCAATGCTTGGTAAGTCAACAATAACTCGCAAACTAACTCTCTGTATGGTTACCCAAAAAATTTGCAACAACGTTGTTGAAATATTTCCATGTTGGTTTTTCTGAATCGCTCAATTTTTCTCCGAATACCGAATCTTTTATAAACTCGCTGATTCGAGGTTCTACGAAAATACCGGTGATAACTCTCCAAGACTAGTTTTGTGAGATTTCGTCTTTGTTTTTTGAAAGTCAATTCACCACAAACATAACGAAAAGAGTTACGATCGTTACTACTACGTATTTAGCTAACACAGTATTAGCTATCAAAGTTCGTGTGGCATGACTAGTGTTGATCAGTGATTAGTCTATGAAATAGATTCTGGTTTAATTTACATATAAATGATACATTCACATTCTTCCAATCTTAACGTCTTCAATATCTTAGGAAGTTGGCCAAAAACACCCAATGATGAAATAAGGAACTTCTACTGCCGTGCTAACAAGAAAGGTCCTATCTGCAAAATTTGGTAAATTGAGATGTATGGCTCATAGTAATCGTTAACATTTTATCTACATCTTTACAAAGTTACAACGGGTATCCGGAAAATTCTTCGAAAGCAATTCTTCGAAAACAATTCTTCGAAAACAATTCTTCGACTAATAATTCTTCGACAGCTTTATTATTTGGATTTACTAAAATCTGGGATAAGTTTTCATTAGACAATAATCAATATTTCTCGCATGATATATAAACGTATGATGCGGAACATACTAATAATAAATGAAAATTATAAGGTCATTTTGTTTTTTGAGAATACCTATAAATGTGGGGTTATTAGGAACTCGAAATAAAACACTACTTTTTTTATTTGTTATAATTATGTCAACATTTTATTAATAAATTACAGTAAAAGTTTACAGTACAGTAAAAGGTTACAGTAAAAATTACAGATAAATGACATAAATACTATCAAATACCAAGGTAATAAAAATATTATAGATTAATATGATATGTTGTGAGCTAAACCTCTAATGTATTCTATTATATTATTTTTATCATACTGATTTACAAGAGTTTTGATTCGTTGATTACAATCTTTGTACTTCTTTCTTGGTGTTTGTGGTTCAAATCCGCTTAAATATTGTTCTACACGAAGTTCATTTAGACTTTGCTCATTTTTTATACATTTTATAAATCTCCACAAGTTGGGGTGAACTGCTGATACTTGTGTTTCAAAACTTCGATGCCATCCTTCTACCGAATTATTTGTTCTCGGTAAATCATCCAAAACTGTTTGATATAGATTCCACAATTCGTATGGATATTGTGGTGGTTTTCGCTGTTTCCGATTTGGTCGCCTAATCCACGTATCTTCAAAATAATTAATAACACTTTCGGCTTCTGACGGAAATATTTCACTATCATATAATTGTTCAAAAGCCATAACTATATCATCCACTGGGACAAAAGCAATAGCACACAACATTTTTACTTTGAAAGCAAATTCACTGTCAGTCTCTTAGCGTTTTTTTAATCCATTCCTTTGAATCATTCGAAAAATGCATTGACTGAAGTGGAAAAAACAGCCTCTTTTTCTACAACTTGGAAAAGCACTATTGCAGGCATTAATCAATGCTTTTTCGAAGTCAGTGGTAATCGTTGCAGGCACTAAAGATGATTTCAAATTTTTAAGTTCTTGAAAAAATTGATCATAAATTCGTTCTGATTTTTTTGGTAAGAGTGCATAAACTAAAGGTACCGATAAAGTGTGTTGCAGTCCGTGAACGGTTAGTAATTGTTGGAATAATAACGGCACGGTTTTAAATGTGCCATCAATATACCAATGCTTACTGTTAGACAATAATTGGAGATTTTGTTCTGTAGTAAAGATTAATATTCTCTCGTCCACTGGACCGGCATCATATAGCAAAAAATTTTCATTTTTGTAGGTTTTCGTATATTCCTCCAAAAATATTATTTCGCTTCTATTAGTAGGAAGAGCTGGTCCTTGTAGATTTTTTTGTCTGATATTGCGAATACTCCGTTTCATACTGCTAACACTTGGAAGCTTGGGAGCTGCCGTTATGGAACATGTAGTCGAAGCAATTGATATAATTCTGTGCGGAGGATCATTACTTATTTTCGAGTTGATTCGAATTTTTTCGTACACTTTGGTCGCTTCCACCTCTGAGGCGTCAGCAGTATGATTATGTTCTTTTGTTATTTTACTGATTTTATCGTCGACAGTAATTATTCTCGCTGGACAGTTTGTTTTTCTTTTTTCAAAAAATGCGCACTTCCAATACACTTTTTCACCTTTTTCAACATCTTTAAAATAAAAATGTCCCGCGAACAACAATTTACGTTTTCCTTTTTCTGAACAAACAAATTCTGCATCCATATTTACTTGCACAGGGTTAAATTAAAACTAATTTTATTTTATGGAACACAATCCAAGGGATTATCGTCAGTTGCAAACTTGGGATTAGATAAATTATACCTGATTTAAATCTCTGAACAAAGTCATTCCTTTTGGATACTTCGAAGAATTGTTATTCGAAGAATTATTAGTCGAAGAATTGTTTATTCGAAGAATATGGTATTCGAAGAATTGCATTTTCGAAGAATTGTTTTTCGAAGAATTGTTTTCGAAGAATTGCTTTCGAAGAAAATTCCTAGATCCGTTACAACGTCCTATCTGCGTCTTAAGTGCTTTATTTTATACCTAAATGTTTTGTCCTAAGTGAATAAAATGCCATGTTTGCTAACATACATTGTCCGATCAAACATTCACGTATCGTAGCATACAATGAGAGTTTCGTCTCGCTTGGAAAGAAGTCTAAAACCTACCCTTTGGCTGTGTTGTGGCATGAGGGAGTTGCTGGCAGATCCAAAGATGACATTATTTCAACGTTTTATGCATTTCTTAAGGCAAATAGGGACATTAAGCACATTACAATTTGGCTTGACAATTGTTCGAGCCAAAATAAAAATTGGTCACTTTTTAGTTTCTTTATGTATCTAGTTAACAGTTCAGAAGTCGCTGTAGAAAATTTAACAATCAAATTTTTCGAGCCAGGCCATACTTTTATGGCAGCGGACTCTTTTCACCATCAAGTTGAACTTGCCCTAAAGAGAAAAAAGAAGGTATACGATTTTGACGATTTTTGTGGTGTGGTACAACATGCGAATTCTTCAAAAGTTAACTTAGTAAAAATGCAAGTTGCACAATTTTTTTCCTTTACAGACTACACTTCTAAATACAAGTTACAGAAACTTACTTCTCGAGTTTATTTAAAAGACATGGTTTGTCTTCATTTTGAAAGAGGAAATTATTTTTTTTCTTACAAAACAGAATTTGAAAACGAATTTATTGAGTTGAAGAATATTTTTATGATGAAGTATGTTAAGGGCACGCTAACGATGCCGCAGGCTCGTAACACATGTCGCGGTGTGTCTTTAGATCGAAAAAATAATCTTATATCCAAATTAAAAGCGCACATTCCTCAAAATCGTATGAAATTTTGGGAAGACTTGCAGATTAACGAAGATGGTTTTGATGAAGAAAATGATTAGTATCCCTATTATCCCTTTTTTCTTTTTTATGTTCCTACATTTATATTATTATATAAATAATATGTTCAGTTTTCTATATTATGATTTAATTAAAGTGTTCAGTATTAAATATTAGTTTCATTTAGGACAAATTCAGTAAGTGAAATTGGAAACAATCTAATTGCATATACTAACCTACATTGTCCTAAGTAACAATATTATCAAATTTCTCCTAATCGGGAAGAGGTAAATCAAAATTATGACTAGCAATTGGAATCTATTTTCCGACATAATGTATAAAATAAAATATGAAAAGTTTCTTAAAATACTACGTATTTTAGAATAAAATAAAACAAAAACCTGATTTTCTCAAAACTTAAATATTGCAGATAGGACCTTTCTTGTTAGGACGGCAGTCTGTAGATATACGATTTGAAAAATTTTGCTATTAGCTGTTTATCTGCAGCAGCTAATTGAAATTCAACAAGTGCCCTTTCTTAGGAGACTTTTGAACGCCACTGCTAGAGTAATTACTCCAGTAATTAGAACAATTATCACTCGCAGTGTACCCGATCTGAGACAACGGCATGAACTGTCGCCACCGAGACCGAATGCTTTAGAGGTAAATGAATTCCGGTTTCAGGTTTCTTTCAATATGTTGTGCTTTCCGTTCATTACACCATTTTTATCACTATCTTGAAACAACTCATTCTTCTACGCTCTACGGCAATTATTCAATCTCTATCGTACTTACCATCTTTAAACTGAACTTAACCGTACAAACCTTAATCACTAATCCAACAACTACTAACAACGCGGCACATGCTCGATTGTTTAACATTATCATCTTCAGATATTTCCGTAACATTTTTCATATCTGATCAAGTCAATGAACAATATGAGAGATACGATTCCTGTCACTATACCAGAATACTCCGCTGATATTCGTTTTTATCCATAACGTCTGCATAACATCCACATTCACAAAAGAACGGGGAGGGCATCATTATGCAAGGTTATATATAAATTCTCGGAAAATAGATCACACTAACACATATGCTTATTAATTTCGTATTTACGTACGATTCGGTGTCACGACTATCATCAGAAGAGGTATTATGTCTGAAACGAGATTTCTTAAAACTAATTGTATCAGCACAAAGCGTCCTTATCGCACCAATTTCAACTAAAAATGCCCACGTCGCCGAAACAGAAACACGAATAATCGAAACTGTTTTAAGTATATGAATATGTATCAAGAATCCACTGCTTAGCAATTTTCTTCTAATAGACGAACTCATTTTAAACAAAGTCTGTATATGACTGAAATCAAAAAATATAACGCTCAAGTATCACTTTCAAACCACATGTTAAAGATTTATGAGGTAATAGAAAAAGGTTAACCTTATTAGAAATATTGCCAGTTGAGCATTCTACCTAAAATACACTTCTGAATTATAAACACACATGTAGGTATTTGCAAGGGTTTTAATTAATTAAATTAGTATAAATCTGACTTAATGACTGAATATCTGTTCTATGATTTACAAACTTGCAGTCACGTTTTATGTGAATCATCTCCAGAATAGATCTTTTATAATAATTGGTTTCCTCAGTTAAAATATTAACATTTTTGTAATCGAATTGATGGTTATAATCAAAGCAGTGTTTAGCAAGGGTGGTGGAATTTTCAAAGTTTTTGTTTCTTGTACTATACTTATCGCCATACATTATTTTTTGTGAATATTGTTTAGAGATTCCTGTATAAGTCCCATAGCAATCTAAACAATGTAATTTGTATCTTGTGTGGGTTTATTTATCTTTAAGCATCAAAGGTATTAGATTTGAAAAATATTTCCCAACATAGTAGGTTCATGCGCAACATTTATATCATACTTTTTTAAGCTTTTCTTAATTTTCTCCGGAATATTTGATATTGTTATAACATTATCTGTATTACCGTTTCTGCTATTTATATATGACGTTCCATTATAGATTTTGTTTATTCTATCTTTAATGGTGGGATTGAAAAATGTTGTTGGGTAGCCAATCATTTCCAGTGTTTTTGATTTTCCTAAAGATGACACTTCGTGCCATAAACGAATTTCTTCAATATCTCGGGCATATTTTAAGCCAAGTTTCCATAGTGGCGAACGTTTATTACATTTAAATAAAATAAATATCGTAACGCAAATTTCACGGCACTTCGAAAAGTAATAAATTAGGATAAGAATTGAGATTGCAAGCAACAATCCAGATGCATTGGAAGCATGAAGCAAAATATTTGGCATATGTTTGTTACGAAACCTGTACCGAAATTCTCAATTTTTTCAAAATTACTGCCTCAATGATGATAACTGTTCATGATGAGGAAAAAAGTAACATTATGTAAAATAGAATGTATTTCTGGGTCGGCAACGCTTTAAAAATTAATTTAGATTGAAAAGAAGAGAACATTTTTTATGGATCTGAGATAATATTCGAGTGAATAAACTGAAATCGCTTTTTGTATCAAATAGTGTGGACCAAATTGGCGATTTATTAGAAGATAATACACAGCAATTTTGATAAAAGTGAGGAAAAAACATTCAAATGATGCAGCATGTGTCCAATATTGTATACGATTTAATAGGTGAGGATGACGATGATTTTTCATTTTTAAACATCTCAAATTACCTTCTTAAAGAAGGTACAGATATGAGATAATTAACAAATCTTATGATTTGGTTTCAATGACAATGCATATAAATATTTGCAACATTTCGGTTATCTTAATTTTCCTCACACAGGAATCATAACAAACATATCTGAAACAAATTTTTACCTGGCCCAATTCATGAAGAAAATGAACTATTTCTTATGCTAGGAATGTATTTAAACGTTGAAATGAAAATGATAATAACTTAGTCTTATTAATGGACGAATTTATATTCAACTATATTTACATTACAAAGGCGGTAATGTTGGTGACACGTCTAGTAACAATACATCTTCGGCAACTCCAGCTTACTCATTTATGTTTACTAGAATTCACTTGAATTCTAAAGATATAACACACATATCACTTTTTTGTAACATAAATCATGAAATGCGTCATAAGTTTGTAAAAATAATAATAAATAATTTGGAGGATTAAGACTATACAAAGTAGTTTGTGTAATTAGCATTAATAATGCGACGAATGGTAAATCAATGACTCACTGTTTACCTTCAGACTGTTTCAAACGATAGACCACTGTTTTTCTTCTACAATTTAGAACATTTATTAAAATGTATTAGAAACAATAATTGTTAATTGGTTACATTCTAAACCCTATCAGCTTAACTTGGAGCTTTTTGTCTTACAGATACAACTATTTTCATGTACTAATTTACTTGAAATAAATAAGTATTCTACATTATAGTTTCAAATGACAAAATGCATTAAAATTGTTCTAATAAAATTTCATAATACGCTGCAAATCATATGAATAAAGCATGTTTACACGCTGCCATCTGCATTCAAACGTTCGACCAATAGACGTGACATTACATCGGTAGCGCTCTGGCCTTGTTATTCAGAAGGTAATGGTGTTGTACGAAAATTGTACTAAATTGAAAGTAATCAAACAAAATCATAATTTCATAGATGAAACATATTTTTTTAATGTATTAATGTATTTAATGGTACAAATATTAATAATAACTGTAAATGCTGAAAGAAGCTTCGTGTTATTGCGATACTGATGCCATAATTATTATTCTCTCAGAATGGGAATCTTTACAGAACGGATAATGGTTGACATAAGATATCACCAACTTTGAAATTTTGAGCATTACGCTTATTATAAAGTTCCACAAAGGCATGCTACAAAAGTAGAGGGCGTTACGCTGAAACATAATACATAAACAGAGAACAATAATCTTAAACAATGTCGCTCTAATTTAATAATAATATTAGTTCTGTTAAAAGCTAAGTAATTAATTCAAATATTAGCATGAGTTCGTGTACATAAGACACATTATTAAACAAATTATGAACACGCGCTCAAAGTTACATAAACTATGTACCGTAATAAAATACTGAGACAGCGCGATGGAGTGGTAATGTTTGCTCCAATTTCCTTAAAGGAGTCATCTCGAGTCTCAAGACTCGACACAATCGTGTAAGGCACAAGTGTCGACCGCAGTTCAACCTCGAAGCAACTACTCGAACAAGGAGCGGCGCGCAATTTACCCACTCCGATAGTTAGAATTAGGAAAAGGAAGTGCGAGCGCTTTCATAAATTACACAATTACAGTGCGGAGGGTGTGAACGTTTCTCGTAGCGCTCGGGAAGGGAAACAGAACGACACCCTCGAGGTGCAATTATACTTCAGATCCTTCAAACAACCCCTTATAAAACCATCTGGCTCCTGAAAACGCTCTAAAGACAAAAGACCTCGTTACCGGCAAAAAATATTTCTGGAATTGTGAACTCGGGAAGCAGTATTCTTAATTTAATTAAGGCTGAGTTATGGCGGTGTTCGCGAAGAAGAGGTTTCGCGAAATTTAATTTGGATAACTCAGTATTGTCACAACTTTAAATCGCATTCTCCACCCTTCTTTGCAACTCGGGGTTAATTTGGTAATTCACTATGCGATGCATTAGATTATAAACTTTGAAATTCATTATTCATTTTACGTACAGCTACTAATCTGCATAAATGCGTTTCTTGCTTTAAATGTGAATCATAACACCGCCGCCGACATTAATTCTTATCTCGACGCCGCCCTATTAGAAACTTTTTAAAAGTGCTCTACGAAATGAAGTCATTTGCATAGTAAATCGGGTTTTAAATTTCTGTTATTCCTGGATGTTGGTTGAGGTATTTTCTTGGATCAGATGAATACAATTATAAAGGTGACATCTTATTCAGCGAATGAATTTCTGCCATAAGCAAATTTTCAAAATCTCGTCAAAGGGAAAGTGAAATTTCTTGAATGAGCCTGAGAGAGCGGATACAGCTGACCAGAATTATTAGCTACAGTATTACTGGTTATTATCTTTGTGATAAATATCTAACATGTTATTTGTTCGTTTGTTAATTTAATTAGAATTTTGAATGAAATATAAATTTAATACTTTGATAAAAATATATCAAACATTTGTTTTATTCACCATGTTACTATTCGATTCACATATAGTATATTTAGAAACTCCAGAATTCTGAATCGCCAAATGAGAAAATTCAAAAATAGCTTGGAATATGGGAAACCTCATCATGAAATTTGAGTTTATACAAGCAGTATGGTACAATAATTACTCTTGAAACTTTTTTTAAATTTACGGATTTTTTCTTTTATATATATTGGTATAATTTAAATTTTGAAATGAATAAATATATGTTTATTCATTTGTAATTAGTAAATGAAGTTTCAGTTGAATAAAAATTTTTCATTTATAAGATAAAATCTTTAAGACATATTTTTATAAGTAATTTTATTAATAAATTTCTTAAATTTTCATGGTTTTTGAATATAACAAATTTATCTTATTTATAATTGAGAATTAAATTTTAAAACAATTTCTATGGAATTATTTTAAATTTTTATTGTATTAATTAATAAATAAAAAATTTAAGTAAATTAATTAATCATTATTAAGACATGAAATCTTATTTACAAAATTTCAAGATTTAAATTTAAAAGAAATATTTTCATTTTTATTATTTTGAAGAGAACACTAATTTAATTATATTTTATTAGTGTAAAAATAATTTCGAAAAATTAATATCCCTTCGATATAAATAAGAAATTGTCTTTTTAGCATTTTTTGGTGAAATTCCAAATGCTTTTTATGTAAGAAAATTTAAGTTTAAGTTTTTATTTATAAATAATATTAATGAAGATTTTTATTTAAATTTACGACTTTTTACTTTTATATTTACTAGTACAACTTAAATTTCAAACTGAATAAAAATATGTTTATTCATTTGTTATTAGGGCTTTGTAACGACTCATATCACCATATCTTGGATAAACAGATAGCAAGCGCTAGAAGATTATTTGTTTTATATCATTTGTGTAAAGAAATTGGCGATGTTGGTTTTCACGGGAAAAACAATAAAATGGAATTTTTAACAAAAGGGGACTAAAGGGGCGATACATAAGATATTTTCAGTGGAATTTATGTGAATAGAAATCTCCAAAGTATAGGAACTACATTCTTTGGAGGTTCACTTGAATTTGGTTTCCTTATAAAAACGATTGGAGATCCTAGTAGTGAGTTTGAATTTGACCCCTGTGTGCATGCATACATCATTTAATTTCTCGAGTTATTTCCGTTTTCTTTTACCTATAATAATGGTTATGCAACTCGTTAAATATTCATGTTTATGGCTTCATTTGATTTTCTCACACCCTTTTTTATGAATGGAACTAAGTTTTTACAATTCTGACAAACCAAGAAAGATAATCATCGTATTCCGCTCTCCTGTAGTATGATTAGAAAAACTTGTAATGCTCATATTTTATAGCAACTTCATATCAACGTCATTAATGTAGAATAAATTGCAATAAAAATTCATGCAAAATGAGAGTTGGTGTCAGATTTCTCATCAGGTATTAAATTTGAATTCGGTTACGAAGACGAAACTTAACGAAACAACCTTCTGCTTCGAAACGATATTGGACGGCGGGTTAAGGATAAAGGTAATAAGAACTCAAGTTTATCGCTGGAGTATTCCCTATTTAATTGCACCATAAAAATACCTGAGAAATTTGATATAACCAAACAGCTTGAACAAAGAATGAATAAATTGAAATCACACGTAGGAATAAAAAGAACCATGAAAGTTTTAAGAATTGATGAGATTCAAAATCTTTAGGTCGGAACGTTGAATAGATGGAAATTGAATATTTATACGAACCACTTGGAATTCTTGTTAAAATTCAGTTTAGTTCGCGAAATATTTGTGCATCTGAGAGCAAAATGCCGGATGTTTTGGTGAATTGGGACGAGGGTGAGAAAAGGGTGGGTTGTAAGGGCTTAGAGACGTCTTGTGCAGCCGCGAGCACGGTAGAATGTAATTAAAGCAGCACCACTCTCTCGAGGAAGTCACACATTTAATTAACCCGAGTTGGCGCGTAATCGCGATGTTAATGGAGACGAATATTTAATTGCATCGTTTATGCTCTTGATGAATATCGTGCTATTGATTCCATTTCAATTTGAATGCCGTTCTATCACTACTATATGACTGACAGCGCAAGGAAAATACGTGTACCAATCGAGCCAGAATATATTTATT
Organism: Endomychus coccineus; assembly: GCA_958510875.1. Lineage (NCBI taxonomy): Eukaryota > Metazoa > Arthropoda > Insecta > Coleoptera > Endomychidae > Endomychus > Endomychus coccineus. The sequence goes on from OY294067.1 coordinate 49,240,025, forward strand.
TACATCGAAAGGAAGTTTCTCGAAACATTAGTTTACTGATAATCTATAAGTGAATTAGTGATGAAACTGTTTACACTTCCAAAACAGCTCTAGCAAAGCAATCTTTCATATTCATATAATGAGTTTATATCTGCGAATTTTTTCAACTAAAAAGTGAAATTACAAGCACCATTTTCCACTACGAAAACAACTGTATGAAAATGCCTTAATATTCCTTAAACGTATTACTTTATTAACTAGAAACAAAAAGGTAGTAGAGGAGTAGCGTCCAGTTTGATTATTTTAACAGAAACGATTACCTACCGATTGTGCAATATCGGCACCGTTTACAGATGGTTCCCAGACCTACCAAAGCGGCATCTCAGTCTCGCAGTACCACAATAAGTCCATGTTATTATTATTTGCTATGTAAAACATCATCGGATATTAGATCATCAACATGGTGGTAGAGTTGACAAAACGAAATTGGTACTTCATGATCTAGCTTACTAACTACTATTGATAAGGAATAATAACCCTTATTCACTAAAAACACTATTAAGGTTTCGGCTACGAAGTAGCCATCATAGGAGTAAGCTGAATTATAATTCAGAATGTGCCTGTTTAAATACTATTTCGGGATTATAATGTAAACAATGGGTTACCCTCAGCTGGACATGCTTTTTCGTTCAGATCCATTCCTTATAAATTACATGAATATTTGTCTGTACTGTCTTTCAAAAGTGATGAACTTTCTTGAGAAATGGTGTGACCTGTATTTAAAATATGTTCGACTACCGCTGATTTTTCATCATTTTTCTTTATATGAGCAAAATGTTCCTTATAACGAGTTAAAATGTTCCTTCCAGTTTGACCTACATAGCATTTTGAACACGACAACATTTACAAAAGCAATTGTGAGTCGTGTTCAAAACGCTATGTGCGTCAAACTAGAAGGAACATTTTAACTCGTTATAAGGAACATTTAGTACATATAAAGAAGAATAATGGTGAAAAATCAACGGTAACCGAATATATTTTGAATACAGGTCACACCCACCCTTTCTCAAGAAAGTTCATCATTAAAACACAGTACAGATAAGAATCTAGGTAATTTAGAAGGGATGGAAATGTATAAAAAAAAGCAATTTATCAAATCTCGTTATGTACAGCTGAGGGTAACTCATTGTTTACATTATTATCCCCAAATATTATTCAAACATGCACAATTTGATTAAAAATTTAGTTTTCTCTGATGATGGCTACTTGGTCCTCACCTCAGTACTTTAATAGTATTTTTAGTGGATGAGGGTGATTATTTCTTGACAATAGTGTTACAATATATCCACAGCGTGAACTCTTTTATATTTTATTACTAACTACTATTCATACCACAAGAAGACAGAACCGTATATGTTTACTATAAAACTGTTATATAAAAAGTTATTATTTATCCATCAACCATAAACAACAATGTGAGGAGATATGTGCAGTACTGGAGGAAACGCAGTTTTTAAATTGAATATTGGAAATGGAGAAAAAATATAATTTTTTTTAACGATTAAAGTTCTATTGGTGTTGTCTAAATGAAACGTGAGAAAATGATATGTAGCCATAAAGATTGATTGTTATAAGTTATAGGGTTAGCTATTAAGTGTGATTACAGGGCAAGACATTATAGAGGGCATCAGATACCAAAGAAAGTGTCAATTATATTATGACATATAAGCACAAAGCGCAATGATATAACATTTAAAATGCCTTATACTATGATAAAACTGTATTTTTCCAGGTTCTGGAAATTGAGCATCGTGAGCATTTTATTTAGATGGAGCATTCGTAGCATGATAAATGGCGGATGCGCCGGGTATTGTTCGCCTGAACCATTCTGAGCATATGGATAGAATTCATATACCTGATATATCTATATATGTATTTAAAGTAAACCTTGTTGCATGTAATAAATTTGGGAATAAGTTCACAACATAATTACATTATGTTGTAAATTGAAGCCCACAGACTTGAAATTTGGCTTAATACGACATATTAGGCTAGTAATACGACGTATTTAGGCTACCTGCCACTGAGTATAATTTTACGTCTTCACACGCTTTCAGTTGTTTCTAATCATTTGCAATATGTTAGTTTATGTCTAAAACCGCGGGAAAAGTCCACGAACAACATCTAACAATCTTATAGAATAACGAAAATTTCTGAAACTGAAACTCTCATCTTAATTGACGTCGCTTGATCGACACCGATAAATGCTCAATTCCTATTTTTTTCAACTGGATTGGAAAAGTTGATCTCTCAATAAGAATGATCAAGCGTCAGCAATAAAAACCCGCTAGAGATGTGATATTGATGTTATAGAAATGTAAAACTCTCGAATCGAATTTGTGAATCAATTCCAGCTGATAATTCGAAGAATAATATTGCTCCGTTGTATAGGGCCGTCAGTCTGAACGCAAGTAGTGGCAACATTGAGGATGAGGTCAATATTACAATGCAAACATCTCAGGAACGGAAATGATTCCCATATGTTTGAACACAATAGAATACAAAATAATTCTAGAATGTTGATGATTTGATACATATCAATCAAAGTTTTTGATGAATCTCTATTTAATCAGTAACTTCCTATTCACGTTTTCGTTTGAGTATGAGCGTACAATCAACTAGAGTGCAGTTAAGCATGCAAGAATTCATAAAAAGTGATCAAAGGGCAATTAGTTATTCCGCTACACATGTATGTAGATCTAACTCCCTCCGTCCCAGGTTTTCTACCGTTGCGCTGTCGTTGTTATGGAGATGAATGATGCTGCAGACAAAAGCAATTAAATTTTCCGAGACCTGAAAAACGGAAACAGTTCGAACTATGGCAATCAAGAATACAACTTTTTTGGAATATCTCCGAATGATTATACGATTTAAATTAATGAATTGCTATAATCAATTTTCACTTGTCTTAACTCTCTCGGAAGTCGACCTTTCAATAAGTCGAATATTCCTCGAACAATTTCTATAGCCGCCACATTAACAATATCGATATAGTTCATCGATTCATTCTACATAAGTCGTATTCGCTAAGTTGAATCCTCTTCAGCTGAAACGAGTTAGTCTTTCTCATAAAATCAAAGTAGGTACTGGTAATTAAATTCAATTCTGATAGGAAAGAATTCCTGGTTTGCAATCATTCCTGAGAAAATCGGCGAGCACTGCAAACTGTCATCAAATTATCCGAAAAAATTAATCTATAATATTATGTACCTACTATGTATATAGAGAAAATTATTTGCGTGCATGTACACATATTGTTTTGAATTCTTAACATGAAAAATTAATTGTTATTGATATAGTGAATTTTATTCACGTGTCATTCAACACTCCCTATAATTGGATAACTCCCTTTAACTCAAACTGTTTCAGATGGCAAATGATAATTCGAATTAAGGAAAGTTGATATCAATTACATATTCGAGACATATTTGACCCAATATAAATTAGGTGAGAATTTAATTTAATTTTAATCTAGTATCAATATTTACTTTTCTTATATATTATATTATATCTTTATTTAAAAATGAGCCGTACGATCGACTATGACAAATTTTAATTTGAAGTCTTGATTATGTTTGAGTCTGTGTGTTGGAATTTCGAACATCTCGTAGGTCGCTCCATTGTGTGAATAGATTTGAGATTTATTTATTGTAATAATAGCGGGAAGGATAAATATTTCATTGGGAACCTCATTTACTTAATGCATTCATTACCATATTCAGTAAATTCAGGAATGGCAAAGATTTCAAGAAAGTGATCCAAAGTCTCACAGAAATATTTGTAAGACACACGATTGTATGGGGGAGTTATAGTCTAGGAGCTAGACTGATATTGATGGTCTGAACATTAACCCGATGGCACTATGGTTTATCGTTAGAGGACGTTTCAATGACCAATTCATCTCACAGACCGAATTTTCCCCGGCTGCTAGATCTCGAGATACGGCATCCGCATTTTCTTTTTTTGACTGGAGGTTAACCCCTTCCAAGTTGCGGTTACTTGAAAACCATGCCATTCTTATACACTTCCACCATGTGCCATCATTTTTTATAGTGTCCGTTTATCAGGCCGACCAGTTAAAATTTAACCAAAAATGGACTGCAAGTTAACCCCCCCAAACCTGGGGGAAAATGTTCATTGGTGTTGGCAATTGTTAACATAACCTATGCCATCAAAAGTTTTCGGCCCATTTCCGAGTAATTGGCCATTATTAGACCAAAAATGTTTCTTTTTTTCATTTTGTGGATAAAACTTGCGGGTTACAAGGTAACATGATGGCACCATGTTAAATAACTTTATAGGAGGTCAAATAAAGATTTAAAATTATTGCCATCACTCCTTGCCTATTTCAACCCCCCAAAACTCCCTAAAATCATCCAGCAGAATAAAAAAATGAAATAAAAAAGAGCCGTTTCGATTTTAAACCCAGCCAGAGTCTCAAAAATTGACTAATTTATCATAAAATTGGTCATATTATCATATGATTCATATTTTTTTGGGGGTGGTTTAAGGGGGTTTTGAGGGGTTGAAATAGACAAGGAGTGATGGCAATAATTTCAAATCTTTATTTGACCTCCAATGAAGTTATTTAACATGGTGCCATCATGTTGCCTTGTAACCCGCAAGTTTTATCCACAAAATGAAAAAAAGAAACATTTTCGGTTCAAATAATGGCCAATTACTCGAAAATGGACCGATAACTTTTGATGGCATAGGGTATGTTAACAATTGCCAACACCAATGAACATTCTCCACCAGGTTTGGAAGGGTTAACTTGCAGTCCATTTTCGGTCCAATTTTAACTGGTCGGCCTGATAAACGGACACCATAAAAAATGATGGCACATGGTGGAAGTGTATAAAAATGGCATGCTTTTCAAGTAACAGCAACTTGGAAAGGGTTAACCTCCAGTCAAAAAAAAAAATGCGGAAGCCGTATCTAGAGATCAGGCAGCCGGGGAAAATTCGGTCTGTGAGATGAATTGGTCATTGAGCCGTCCTCTGACGATAAACCATAGTGCCATCGGGTTAATGTTCAGACCATCAATATCGGTCTAGCTCCTAGACTATTATTGTCACCCCACTACAAGAATACGGGAATATGAATCATCATCATGTCAGATTTGGTGTTGAGAAAGTAGTATCATAAAATCATTCGACCTGTAAACATAAGATTGCAACTTGTAAATAGAGAGGTAGATGTGTTAAATATAGTGAGTATTTAACATTAGACTCTTCTTGAGATCCACATACACATAAGTACACCCCGCATCTCAGTCGCTACTTAAGTGTAGCATAACAAATGTAAGAGAAGAAGCAAAATCTCCTCGCAATATTAGAAAGTACCTTCTCTGTAGCAAACATATGGTCCTTCGAGCCGGATATGAACCAGCGACTATGCCTTCTCTGTAGCAAACACTGTGTGTATACGTTTAAAACGTTCAGTTGAATCAGGTCAATATGGGACTGTATAATGAGATCCATTATTGTCATTTGAGTGATAAAGTCATATTTAATATTGTTGAGTTGAACATGAGATGCCGTGTCCGGCCGAAATGAAGACATGGCATCCATGTTGTCCCCCCTGGTGTTCAAAACTTCTCTGATTATTTTTGGTAGTTGGAGTTCAATGTATGTTTTTGGTGTAAGTTAGTTTATAATACTAATATAACCAATATTGATCGATACTCTAACCACTTCATCAGTTTCTCTGTACACGTTCTATGTAGCCTTCATGGGACAGCGTTATCTATTATTAATGTAATAAGACAGTAAAATCCACATGAGCCACATGGAAGGGCTTGTGTGTGGTCTTCAAATATAATATTCACAAGATTAATATTACTGAGGCCCACTCATTTGTCCACCAGAAAACCGCCTGCTCCAGTATATAGAGAATGATCTAATAGTGTAATGTATGATTGAATGCATTACATTGTATTGACATTCTCAACAGATCTGTCTTAGTTTATATCATGCTACGTGTTTATTATTTCTGTTCTTCATTATTATAAACCTACAAATGAATAATCATTTTCAATAAATTCGGATTCAATCACATCGTTAAGTCTCCAATTTACGTATTCTTTCGAATATGCACAGGCACACAGGTGCTACTGCAAAATAAGTACAGTATATCAAACAAATTGACCATGAATGTTTAAAGTTATTCTATTCAACAGAACATTTACGTGATGTGATTTCGATAATAATCAAATTTAGCTTCAAATGATTGTATTATGAAAACATTGTAGAATACGTTTTCAACACAGTAAGCTAGTGCAATGAACGGATAGTAGAATCCGACCGCAGCGTTCAACCCTAGATGCGGTTACGATGTAAACTTGTGTAGCGCTGCGGTCGAGTTGTGGTTGAAGGGAGAAACAAGACACTAGTGCTCGACTTTCGTAGACAAATCCTCCCTCTGGCTGTCGGAGCTGTTAATAATCGAGCACGTAAACATCCATACCGTCTGTCCCAGTCTAATCCTTTAAGATAACGTCGACGACTTTCTCCCCTTTGTTGTAAACCCTTCGTGATAGATCTGGCTTGTTGCCTGGAGATTGGTTTGTTTTAGCATACAGATGTATGTAATATGTATATGTCTGTGTGTGGAAATCGTGCAGCGCTAGGCGGATTCACTTTGGAATTGAATACGTATTAGATATAGTTGTTTGCCGAGAGAACGTCCTCAAATGTTAAATTTCAAATATCAATTTCCATGCATCAAATGCCTTTACGTATGCCAATAAAATATTCAATAAACGTATCTACCTTTGGGATTATTATTTCGGACCTACATTCTTTCTATAAATGTTGCGTATGGGTTGGTTAACCAGTTAAATAGATAGTGGATTCAGTCTAACATAAAAAAAAAAAAAAATTGGATAGATGACCTATTTTTACTCATCATGTTACCAAAAATAATCCCATTGAAGGGTTTCCTAAGATTGAACCATTAGAAAACGTCCTCGATCTGTAGTAGTATGTGGCGGAGCCAGATTGAATTATTCTATGTACTATGAATAGTTCAGGAATGTTAGATGAAAATCGATGAGATTTTAGAAGTTTTTTTAAGTTTAGGTTTATTTGTAAAAATGGGTAGTGTTTGGTACCCTGGAAATATATGGGACCACCCCGCCAATCCGGATATTCTTGCTCCATATATATATATATATACAAATTTTTCTTTAGGTCAAAAATTGAAATATCTCGAAAAATATGCATTTTTTCAAAAAAAGCTGTGTAAAATGACATTTCCCACGAAAAATCAAGTATAAGATTTTCTAAATATATTCCAAGCTTAAAAGCAAAATTCCCAAAAATAAGATTTCACATTGTATTTACAAAATACAATGTGCAGACTGTGACAAAATATACATCGGACAAACAAAACAAAACATAAACGAACGAATCAAAGGTCATAAACTGAACATAAATCCAATTTTGAGCGGTTCGATATAATAAAAAAAGAACAAAATGATAAGAGTCGAATATTTTTAGAAATGGTACACATCAAAAAAATCAAAACTGCGTATATGATAAGACCGACATGAATAATCTTTCGCAAATGTATAATATAATTCTTTAAAGTAACTAAATCAGAATAGTCCAGTCAAACAGAAATATAATACAAGAGCCATATGTAAGCAATTAAATTTTACTGCAAACAGGTACTGATCTCTAACAAGTGTAACAAACGGTCAACCAGCAGGGTATCTTACCCTTACATTTAGAATGAAAATCCAAGATTTTGCGTACTTTCGAGATTTTATATTATGAAAATATGACCTCATACATGACATCATACGATTTTTATTTTGTATTGAAAATTAATCTATTCCGAGTATGAATCGAAAATGACTTTATTTACGATACAAATCATAAGTTGATAATAACGTATTAATTATTTTCTAGCCGCATCTGGCGTTAGTCATTAGTTCACCCTCAATAAAAAAGAACAATCAATAAACTCCTATATTTTACTAACACGAACATAATGAAGTATAAAACCGAATTACTACACGAAACGACTAAAATATAAAAACGGTAATATATCTCAACCCATATTGATACTCATCGTAAAACTCAAATGGTCTTATTCACTTTAACAATATGATAAGGGTAAATGTGAAAGAGCAGACTAGGCAGGGTCGGCCTCGAAAGTCAATCACATGTAGAATCACGCACAAATATAGTTTCAAGCAAACATATTTTCATTTTATAAATCCAATGAGGGATTCGAGAACAATTTTCATAACCGGTAGAGGTATTAGCATATTCTTTTAGAAGAATGCGAATAACCCGTTACAAGTAGTTTTAACTGTGAAGGATTTTCATGTAGAATTGAATCTTAGTGGTGATATGGGAAAAACGTTTTGACATTCATACATGACAATATGCACTAGAATAAGTGTGGATTTAATAATTTTTTGGCTGAAATTTAGTTACAGAATATTAAGCTTCAGTTGAAGATTGATGCATCATCAGCTTCAGTCTATTGTATTTGTTTAGGGCTTTTCTAAAAATCGACACTAGTGTAAAAACTGAGAGATTCAAAAACGCATTTTAGAATGTAATAGAATGGAATCAAATTTATTTTCTCAATAATAATAATTGTTACAAGATAATAATGAGATATTAGAAAACAAGTCAAAGAATACAAGAAATTTGAAAACAATAAAATGTAATGACAAAAATTGATGAAATACACTTAGTACACCTTACGTATTCAAATATTCATGAATAGTGTATGGTCTCATTGCACTACCATATTAAATATTTTATTCTTAAATTCAAAGAAATTGTCCATAGATTGAATAACAATTGGCAAGTTGTTGTAAAATGCACATTTAAGAACAAATGATATATTACGTGTGTTGTAATTGAAAGATGTTTTAAAGTTCACAAAGAATCTTCTACGTTTGAAAGTAACAAGAAGTGATTGATAAATGTATATCCCAATAGATAAATAAGTTGTTTTTCTTGAAAATACATCTAGAACTTTGTGTATACCATAATCCGAAAATAATCTTTTTTGCTACCTGAAAATATTACACCAAAACTCAACACAGATTGAAAGTTGGAGTAATAAAATATTTTAAAGCACAACTCAAGTTGTGGTTTTATGACAAGTAAACTATAAAAAGAAAGAACTCAGCCTTTTACATCGTTGTTCGATTTTTGTATAACAGTTGAGGTTTTTATTTATATTTATTCCAAGATATTTCGAATAATCACTCGTTTTCAAAATGTAATTATTTAGATCCAATGTTTCTGGTATTTATAGTCTACTATGACTTGAAGTAAATATGATGGAATTTGTCTTAATTTTGTTCAATGAATATTTGTTATCCATACACCACTCAATTTGCTAAACTTCATTTAGTGAAAATATCTACCTGTTTATAGGTTAGTTGCCGAAGCTTCCTCACAAAGAATTAAAATTATTAATCTCATACAATAATGAAAGAGCCAACTAGAATTCATCATGCTATTTGTGAATTACCGAATGAGGGCTTTTCTTATGAAATTTACAAATATTTGTACAACATAAAAACATACCAAAATGACTATATGGAGTTTGAAGTATATTCAACTCTATTCCATTCTGTTCTTCGATTATCTATAAGATTCTTCGGAGCAAAATATGAAATTGGCTATATTATATTACCAAAATTTTGGAACAATATAAAAATTGATGATCCTATATAAGATAATAAACCGACCTTATCTTGAATGACGGGTCATGAAAGTATTATACTTGATCCGGTCCTGTGTTTCAATAATGTGACTAGGTCGTATAAAAGGGGAGCGAACACGTAGACAGTTACAGAAGGGAGAAATGCCTAGGGGTTGTTAATGTTGTAATCGAGATCCAAGGGTGTGATTGCACGTGTCGACCACCGCTCTAGGGCTCCGTGCGGAAAGGGGATATTACGATCTGTCACTTGTCCAACCCTCCCTAAGCTAATTTGATCCGAAATTCTGTATAGCTTGTATGTGTGTATATAATAATTTGAACCCTGAGTAAATAGAGACGCATCCTCAAAATAAACAAATCCTTCGAGACATAACTTCCACTATTCGGCAGTAAACAGTGAAACGCCAAAATTGATTTGTATTGTAGATGTGCTAAACCCATATCATTATTTATTTTCTTGCTCTAAACATAGATAGGTACCTTTCCAAAAGTGGCTGGCCGCTTCTCAAACTCGGATATTGGATTAACGATTGTTACGGTATAAAAAATATCTATTACATATTGTTATTGTTATACCGTATAGGCTATATTGTATTAGTGGATACAAATTAGATACTGAATATTGGCTACTTTTTGAATTTTGAATTCTTTTCTATACTTTCTATTCACGAGAGGGAAACCTATAATGTACGAAGAAATTCAAATTTTTCTTGAAGGTTTGGAGGTTATATGCATAAGAAAAGACCTCATTAGGCAAAGAGTTCCACAACTTCGCTGTTCGATAGAAAAATCAAGTCTGGTAGGAATAGTCCAGTCTGCAAAGTGGGGAACTTATTAACTTCATTGCAGGAGGTCGAATCTGAAAAATTCTTTTTGCATGATGTTCCATGGACCATGAAGGACATTCGTGACTACTGAGCGACTCTTCAATCTGCCTCAATTCACCGCTATATGCTAAATTAAACCTATTTTCAACCCCATTTGCAAGATAATTTTTGATTTATCAAACAATGAAAATTAATCCTCCAAAATGGGTTCTAGGAGGTTTTTTGGATCGCTGAACCCGAATCCCGGAAAATCATTCAATGGACGGAAAATCGGTGAAATTTGGCCATTTTCCCGTGATTAGCGTTTTCTACGTAATAGGTCGATGAGTGATTTTCCTTGTAATTTTTTTTTTAATAATTATTTTTTTGGCATTACTTTTAATTTTTGTATAATTTAATAAGAACATCCTAAACATAAACGTCACTCAACATGGCAGTCAAAAAATTCCATCAAAAAAAAGAGAATTTATTGTAAGATTTTCCGCGTTTTTCCAAAAAATGATATTTTTCTATTTTTTAATAAATTCGTAATCAGCGACCACAAAAACCCCTGTAGTGACATATCACACGATAATTTCGATAATATGAAAAGATTTTCTTTCCCGGTTTTCCGAAAATTTTCTTGTTTTTTTTGCTATTTTGGATCGAAATACGCGACTGTCAACCTAGAAAACGCTAATCACGTGAAAATGACGAAATTTCACAGATTTTCCGTCCAATGAATGAATTTTCCGGGAAAATTTCCTCGGATTCATGTTCAGCAACCCAAAAAACTTCCTAGAACCCATTTTGGAGGCTTAATTTCAATTTTTTGATAAATTGAAAACTATCTCAAAAATGGGGTTGAAAATAGGGTTAATTTAGCATATAGGGTTGAATTGGGGGAGATTGGAGAGTCGCTCAGTAGTCACAAATGATCTTCATGGTCCAATTTCAATATCCCATAACAACTCAAACTACAATAATTCTCACACTAAGACGAAATCGACAAATTTTCGTAATGGCCAGGGACATCAAGCCCGGTGGCGGAAAGTTTGACTACGTCAAGCAACAAGTACAATTTTATCATAAAAGAAGAAACCATAAGTCAACCTCCAAAAATATAAACCATAAGCCTCAAACAAGAAGACAGTCACCCACCAGTGCATGTTAACCAGTGTCATTTCATCTTTTGCATCAATCGTTTTAATTATGTACATAAAAGAAACCAGATACATCAGTCACAATGGAATCTGGTCCAATATTTGCATTCCTCATTCCCGAAAGGCCGTAACACACCATCTGGAATACCTGCTTCCGGCCGAGTCGTTGAGAACGAATTAAGCTCTCAATGAAGACATTCAGAATCCACCATTCTAATAATTTCTTAATGCAAATTACACTATTGAGTATGTTCCACATAATGAATTTAATTTCGAAACCTTCTGCCAGACCCAGAGGATACGGAAACTGATTTTGAAAGAATGTACTGCAAAATCAGGTTAAAAAATTGTTTGTGTACATCTATCTTACAATTGATTCACTACTAATCTTCAGTTTATTCGTAATCAAGTGTTTTCAAAATATAGCGTAGAATTGAAAGTACTACAAGCATTATGCTGTTATCGAAAACTGGTTGAGAAAAAACTTTATCGGCAGTGATTGATGAATGTTGAAGGAAATGAATAATTACGAAACCAAAATATATGAATAATCTATTGTTTTCGAATTGCCAGTTTTTCATTTGGAAATGGGGACAAAATATCCAGTCAGTTGAACACTAATACAGGCTGACATCAATAAAAGTTGGATCCCAAATCACATCGGAAAGTACTATAATGCGATGAAATGTGTGTAACCATTTTATAATTGGATTGATAGATGTTCGTTAATCTGCTAACATGGGGAATTAAATAGAAAATGAGGAAATGTATGAAGTGAAACCGGATTGTTAGAAGCAAGAGAAATACTTGTCACTTACTATGTTGAATGTAATTGTCAATTAAATATTAATTTCAGAATACTTCATCAAGATTGAATTACGTGTTGATTGTCTATTAGATTCTTCGAAACTAGTAATCATCATTATATTGCAGATACTTTTTATGTACCGCTAGTTAAATAATAATATCTACGACCGCACAGTGATTGGCGAATACCGAAGTTAAGGTTTTTCATTGAAAGATGCTAATAACACCTTTCTGGCCACCATTCATATGGTTAACTAGCACTATGAGCAGTATATTCATAAATAGTTAAAAAGTTTCATAGCTTAATCTTTATGTATTCTGAAGTTATAGGCCTTATAAATTATGTATCAGACCAGAACTGAAGATAATATGGCAGCATTTGCTCGGGTTCAAAGTCATATTGTGTCATTTGAGTACTTTTCTAAGGATATGAGATCGTCATTAATAAGATTAGATGAATCCTCAGATTGAAATGGGTTAAATGAAAGATGCCGCTGAGTGTCATCAGCAAAAGACTGTATACTGACATATTTAATAGAAGACTATATATATGTCGAAGAGTTGGGCCTAATACTGACCCCTGTGGCACCCCGGACGTAACCTATGGAGCGTATGATAACTCATCGATTATTTAAATAAGAGCGCAAGAATCCCACCGCGGTATGATCTAAGCTGGGAAATTCAAGTTTGGCAATTATAAGATCGTGGTCCATAATACAGTCGAAAGTCTTTGAGTAATCGATAATGACCAGAGAAGTAACCCAACCCTTGCCCAGTGAATTTGTGATATCGTCAGTAAGTTTGGGAAGTGCCGTAATATGACTGAAACCTTTACGGAAACCCGATTGATGATTAGGAATTTTGAACAACATAATCATATACTTGTTTCGATACAACTTTCTCAAGAATTGTTGTCATAACTGGTATAATGCTAATGGGCCGCAGATCATGTGAAGACGCAAGGTTGGTCTTTTTGGGGATAAGCTTAATGATAGAGTGTTTCCATACTTCTGGAAAGTAACCGACTTCCAGAAAGCAATTCACAATATGTGTCAAATAGGGAGCTATAACTGGTAAACACAATTTCAACATTTTAGCCGAGATGAAATCATTTCCATGAGCAGTTGATTTTAAATCAAAGACAATATATCTGATTTTATCGATAGTTGAGAGCTGAAGTGAGAAATGGTTTTGCTGATTAAGTCTATTTGATCTGTATTTTGAGGCAGCATCTTGACAGTTATCTGTTGGAGAATAGACTGAAGCAAAGTGATGATTAATCTGGTTGACATTACATGACTATAGGAATCTCGCAATTTGGCTCACTTTTGATATTTAAGGAATCAATGGTCTCCCAAAGTTTGGAGCTATCTGATCTATCAGCACAATACCGGAGAAACACGTTTCGTCATAGCAGCCTTTTGAACATTTGTCAGCTGTCATGATTTCAATTGTTAGCCATCGAAAGCTGCATGGTGGAACAACGCGTGGCTATGGTAAAAACTTATTATAAATGTGAAAAAATCAGTGGAAATTTGCCTGATATTGTGATTAGTTTAATAATATTAGAATATCAGAGCTTGTCAAAACCTGATTTTATTTTATTTATAAATTAGAATGTGTGTTTATTTTGAGACACCCGATTACAATTGCAGAACCTTACATCAAGGTCGAATACGTTGTGGTTTCGATTGAATTTATGATAATGCCGCGGAAGAAGATAAAAATAGACAGCATGTATAGTCTGAGTCTGAGGCCGAGCACAAAAACTATGACGTTGGATAAATATCACAGTTGGCCTGGTGGAATTATTCGCAAACCAAGTCAAGTGCAGATGCGGAAAGAATGATAAATTAAAATTATGAGAATCCTCCAGGACAAATGTAAAAATAATTACACCACTCAATTTATTTTACAGTTGAACTTTTAAACTAATTCAGTCGCAGACCGTCTAAACGATGAGTAGTAAGAGAGCTTTTTGTTGTTTTTCTTTGCTTGACGGAATTTATGGCGTGAGCTTGCAACCCTCGTTGAAAAGAATTCTTTGTTCTTTGAAAGTTTTTCTGCCACTTTGTGCAATTTACGGTAATGTTTCGTTTTATAATGTTGTCTCCGCATATTTCGCCTTCTTCTGGAGATACTAAATTTATCTGCGGAAATAAAATTTAGCTTCCAATAAAACTTTACTAGATGTTTAGAGTTTATTTGAAATATAGCCTGCCGAGTTTCTTTGAACTTTCAATGAAATACGTTACATAGAATAAGAAGTAGTTTGTTTCATTATTCATTCATGAAATATTGGAAACAATATTTGAAGTAGATCAGCGCTCCATTATAGAGAGTATAATTTATGAGTTAACGCGATCTGTATATGGAGAATTAACAGTAGCACGGTTCTGAAAATTGGAACGGTAAAGGAAGTCTTGAGAATCCAAAATATTTTCGTTATTGTGACAATACCGGTCTCCGGGAATGTCCCTTTTGTTATTCTTAATGGGACACCGCGTATTTTACTACAATTTTAGATTCCCCTCATGATTCTGATTCAAGTTCATGTATCATACCCATCCAAAAATGGCTCGAGGCAGAGCACCGTGCCAATTGAGGGAACTGCCCCGTATGTCGCACTCCAAGCGACTAAAGGGAGATCTCCAGCAGCAACTAGTGAAAAGTCTACTGACGTTCAGCAGATATGTAATAAGTAATCTTGTTGCATTCCTGACAGTACACGCCACATGCAACAAACATCTCTTCACGATGCGGCGTGGGAGGAGAGAAGTGTCAATACACGGCATACGCGGTTGTACGTCGGGCATATCTCGGAGACGTTAAAACTACCCCCGAGAAAATCAGAAGTATCCCCTACATCAGACCACCTGAATTTCATAGAATACACTGGACTGATGAGGAGATAGCAATATGTGAGGGCACAATGGGACACTAATGACAGCCAAGACCCATAATTTCGGAAATATTCTCTATTACTTAATTCTGCATATTAACTGCCTGAAAAATTTTAATTTTTCTTGAAAGCTGTGCATATCTACCGACACCATGTTTGGTGAAAAGTGAAAATTCCTTCAAAAATATAACAGATGGCGCCACAATCGAAAATCCCATGTGACATATGTGATGTACCATCTTTAACTAGAACGGATTCAAATTTTCAGACTGATATGTCATTCTGTTCTGTTTTGACTCCCATCGAAAGCAAGCAATCTTGAAGATTTAGGCAACCATGGAAAAAAGTGGATCTAGCGTCTTGATTGAACATTATTTCTTGCGTGGAAAAAACACTACTGATGTACGTTGTGGTAGTATGACCACAAAGGACGTCGAACGTTGTGATCGTTCAATTGAGGTTACAACTCCAGAAATCGACGATAAAATCCACGGTATGATATTGGACGATCAGTAAGTTAGAGTGCACGAGATTGCTGAGGGTATGGGCATCTCAACGGAACATTTTGTTGACAACAAGCGCCACCGTGTGGCAACTTTAAAGGAGTATCTGTTCAAGAGCGATAAGAAGACCTTTTTGCTCCATTTCCTAACCTTGGACGAAATATGGATCCATCACAACACACCAGAGACCAAACAACAGTCGAAACAGTGGACTTGTCCTGGCGAATCGACGCCGAATGTGGCCATAGTGAGTTTATCGGCCAACAAAGTCATGTCGATAGTTTTTTGGGATGCACACGGTATCGTCCATATCGATTTCCTTGGAAAGGGCAAAATGATCACCGGCTTATATTATGCAGAGCTGTTGGATCGCATCGACGCAGATTTGAAGCTCCAGCGGCTGTATTTGGCAAAGAAAAAGTGTTCAGAACGAGCTATATTGCACATTTTCGGATGATGAATTTGACTGTTAACAACTTCAATTCATTTGTCATCGAACGTGCTGTCGGTAGATATGCACAGATTACTAAGAATACCAAAATTTTGGGCAGTTACTATGGAGAATTGAGTAATTTTATAGAATATGTCCGAAATTATGGGTTTTGAATATAGAGAAGTGAATTAGAGCTAAGGCTCATTAATAATATGAACTGATAAACGGTTATTTTATGTATAGGGTATTTTACATGAATTTGAATCAAAATCAGGAAAGGAATCTAAAAGTATAGTGAAAAACAGGACGTCCCATTAAAAATAAAAAAGAGGTGCACTTACGAAGAAACCGGAATGGTCACATTAACGAAAATATTTTATAACCGCTGGCTCTCATTTTATCGAATATGATGCTCAAATAGAAACTTATAATGAGTTTTGGCATTTACGAATACATTACATGTGCTCATTCAAATTGAATAGTGAATAAATTATTATTGCAGCCTGTAGATGTGAAGTGGAATTGAGTAAACGTTGTATTTTGACAGGAACATGTGTCGAATATAAAAAAAAAATATTCACATCCGATTAAAACCTGTAAATTCGAACATTGAATTTTTAATAGTAACTTTAATATACTATATTTTATTGAATATATATAGATTTTAATAAAATATTTAAAACAATGAACACTTCCTAGGTAAAGATAAATTTATTTATATGGAAACAAAAACGAATATCGTGAAAAAATCAGATTTTCCATAAATCGCAACTAACCAAACTAGATTCAAGCATAATAGAAACCCTTTTTGGAAGTTTCTTTTTATGTAGAAAAATGTTCAAAGCACCGTTATATAATCAAAAAAGTGGGAATATTTCATTTAATAACTTATACGAGACGTTTTGATTACATCAAGTGACAACTACATAATAATTTGAAGGTTTCTTCAAAACCATGGTGTTTTCAATATGGTAATCAATGAAAATGATTAATAACAAAAAATACGGTATCAATGCAACCGGCATAAAGTATCTAGATTAATAAAAATATGATAGATACTAAAGTTAGGTGATGAATAACCAGATTCAAAATTGGTTATGATATTATCGTTTGCTAATATCATTTGTATGGGATTTTAATTTATAAATATTCTTCTTGATAAATAATATCATCTGAATTCAATGAGGTTCTCCTGATCTTATTCTACGTGTTTCTTGATTTTGATTGTTTATTAAAGCAAGAAGGTCTCTCTGGAGCATATCTTTTATCCGCCGGGCTGAAGACTAGAACTTCTAATCTTTAAAGTCGAAACTTGTTTTCAGTCGAGCGTAAGAAAACTCTTGAGGATTGAATATTTTTTATTGACTGTGTTCCCTACAAATATTTTATTAATGCGGCTACTTCGTGGTCTGAGTGAGATTTACTTCCTTCTATATTATGTAGAACGAAGATACCTACCGTTTCATAAACGTTTTTGCCCGTGACGGCGGTTAGAGATATCATAATTTCACTTAAACTTGCATATTCAAATTCAACTGTTTATTTAGGTGCAATTGGATTAACAAGTAGCGATTGCAAATTCAGAATATAAATACATGAATTCATCAACTACTTTGTAATAGAGCAGTACCATTACTCTTTGCACAGATCAATCGAAAATAGGCAATGTATTCAGTAATTATGTCTCAAAGTTGTCCTTGGAACAGGTTTTAAAAGCAAATGAAATCCTTGCTTTTCTTGCTTCACCAGACCGATAATGATAACAGCCTTTAGTATACTATTCGCGACGAAGGCCGAAGAGTATATTGCATTTACTCAAATCGTTAAAAGAAAGTCCTGCACCATAGTATTTTTCATCGAATTTTGAGTGACTTTGAAAAAATTATGTCTGGATTTAAGTCACGAAAAACGGAAGGTCCTATCTTATTCAAATTTTGACAAATCGTGTAATACCGAAACCTTTTTCTGGAGGGATGAAAATAGAAAAATCAAAATCCCCAAAGTAGACATTGAATCGATTAAAATTTTTACAGTAAACTCAAGTTAATTTGGAACTGCTTTCACCCAAATTTCAACAAAATCGTTCAACAACAACAACAAAACAAATTATTGGAGTAAACTTACATTTAAACCGTTCTATAATAGTTTATAAACAATGGCATTGTTGTCTAGGATCTGGGATACCTGGCTCCCGCTTTGCAGTCTCGGGTTCGATTCCCAGAAACAGACAAAAAAATTTCTAAATTTTCTTAAAATCATTATTAATTTGAATATTATTTAGTTCTGTAAAGATAATGAAATAATTTATTTATTTCATTACCTCTACACAAATGAGAAGAGTATCTTATATAATTTGAAACAATTGTATAAAAATCAGTCATAAAATCAAATGATTCGCACACTATCTAACGATTCTCCAAGAGGCAACACATTTCTAGTTAATTCTTACAATATTCTTCTTAATTAGAAAAAAATGAGTTTACATTCGGGACAAAATCAGAGAAAAAATGTTTTGATGGCGGATTTCATTAACTGAGTAATAGTTGAGTCTGAAAGTCGAGTGACGTCTTGAAGTCTGGTTGTGCTCATGCGCGTGCCGGCTCTTCCTTGATAGTGAATAAATCAACATATTCGTTAGGATCATTAGTACTCGGTATAAATATTAGATTTTATAATATAGATTGTTTTATATTCAATGAAGTTGAAACGTAAATGATGTGTTACATGTGTAACATATTAACCATACTACCTACCAATATATATGTTGGGAATGAGTAGCGTTAATCGTTTCCATCGTTTGCTAAAAGAATTAAGACGAGATATGTATCGTTTGGGATACGTATTCAATGATATGTTCACCATTATCTGAATATTTTTATGTGAGTTTTTGACTATATTCATATCGTTGGATAGATGGTTACCTTCATCATAAAGATATCGTGAATTTTCATATAATTGAAAATTATCCACCTGATTATATTCAGCGCTATACGTCAATAAGAGGCTTACGGACCATTTTAATATACAATTCTGATAACCTGGTTTGTGTGAATTTATAAACGGCTACAGCTTCGTGAGAAATTGCTATTGAATATATCGATTAAGTATTCATGATTACTATAAAGTGCCGCAAATTACACATTCTTGCATTAAGAACTAATTTGCTCTTGAACAGATATAACGAATAAAATATAGTAATCGCTTGAGTCTCTCAGTAGATATCTAGAGAATACAGAAAACAAAACAAAAAAGTATAATGTAATGAAATTACATATTCAATTGGTACTCACGTGACGTTCTTCTGCCGAGTTGATACCTGAACATCCATGGCAACGGCAACCAACAGGAAACAAGAGCCAATCGGCAGCAACATGGAACAATCGAGACGAAAACAATTGAGATAAAATGTACAGAACGTGTCGTTGTTTTTATAACGATGCATCTGTGAGCTTGTCTGTTCTATGCTTTTGTGATTTGTTCAAAAAGTACGTGACATGGAAAATGCATACAAGCTTCTTTTATTTGCGATGTGGATACGGCGAAAATAGAGGGAAAACTTTGCAAATTAGAGTACGCTAAGCTTCAGATCATGAATAATAAATAAGACCGTGCTTCATATTTAGAAACCTTTTAATGCAAACCTAAGTTACTCTGTTTACTGTTTGCAGACTTAATAACTACTTAATAATTTCAATCTCGAGCAAATAACTGTTTTTCAATATAACAAACTAACTAACTTTATCAGAGCATCCTGGCTATTTATTCATGAATAAAAATTATGTTCCGTTACTTTTTTGATGTTTTCCTCCTGATGCTGATAGTACTAATTTTACAAGTTTAGACTATGCATGAAAAGGAAACCAGATTAAGCTTTCCAAAAACTTGAGAAATAAGGACATTCAATTCAGGTTCTTTAAAGGCTCGTTTCGATATTTTATCAAAAATTGATTTTGTTTATTACTGCAATGTAATTTACAATCCAATGAATGTCGATGGTTAATACAATAAACTTAAAGAAATATCCAAAAATAATTTAGGAGATATAGAATTAAATTTCCTGAATTGTGGAGATAACGTATATAATTTAACATAGGATTATAAAGATGAATAAACGTAAAATATTGTACCCTAGGCGGGATTTGAACCCACATTCCTCGATGTCTAGTCCAGCGTGTTTACCAATTACATCACTCTGGTTCCGTCAGAGTGTTATATTTTCGTAAATATATCCTCTGAAAGGGTAGTAGAGCATTGATGAACACGCACATTAATCTAAAGTTCAATCGTTTTGAATTGAGTAGTGTAAGTTAGATTATTACTATGGATGGCAATTACTCTGACAGTACTCATTCAATGACAGCATCCCGGTCCTTATATATTTCAATAGAACTTCTCAATTCAAAACGATTGAACTTTAGATTAATGTGCGTGTTAGCGGAGCATCGAATTGCATTGCATTCATCAATGATCTATCCTTTCAGAGGTTTATATTTACAAAAATATAACTCTGACGGGACTTAAGTAGTGTAATTGGTAAACACGGACTAGACATCCAGGAATGTGGGTTCGAATCCCGCCTATGGTAAAATATTCACGTTTATTCATCTTTATACTCCCATGTTAAATTATCTAAGTTATCTTCATAATAAATTAATTACCTAATATCTGTATATTTTTTGTTCGTACAATTATTTAAATTTGGCCCGCAGAAGTACTCGAAAGATATTTTGATAACAAAAGTGATGGAAGTCACGTGATGAATATATCACAGCTTACTATATTTCTACTTAGTGTAACATCTCTGTGGATTTGATAACATTTTGATTTTGTTTGATGATTTCTAGATAGCCGAGATTATTCCATGGATTTAACCTGAAAGATCTGTTAGGTTAGACTTATGAAAATATTTTCTTTTGTGGTTAAATTTATTTCAAAGAAAGTAACTGAAGAGAGAATGTGATACTCCTAAATATCAGAATTTGATTGTTGGATTCTTTGTAGAATTAGATTATTATGAACATTATTTAAAGTTAAATATATAAGTAGAATAAGATATTAAACATTGTATAATAACCATCGACGTTACATATGGACTGCGCCTGGCAATGATAAGCGCGGGTAGTGCCGGCGAGAGAGAGCGAAACGAAGAGGCCTAATACTGTATATGCAGCATGACTGTAGATGACTGTAGCTAGTATGTTTACGTCCCGAGCCGGCCTCTTCGTTTTCCCCTCTCTCCCACCACATAATAATCAGGATTTTCAAGTAAAGCCTATTTAAATCAAAACTCAGTAGAGTATCATAACAGTACATATACTCAAAACATTAATGTGTTACAGTTTAGATTATTCGTGTTTCTTTTTGTTTCGGCGACATGGGCATTTGTAATTGAAATTGGTGCGATAAGGACGCTTTGTGCTGATACAATTAGTTTTAAGAAATCTCGTTTCAGACATAATACCTCTTCTGATGATGGTCGTGACACCGAAACGTATGTAAAGACGAAAATAATAAGCATATCTGTTAGTGTGATCTATGTTCCGAGAATTTATATACAATGAAAATACCTATATGAATCAATTAGTATTATTTAATACCGCATAATTTGGCACACATTGATTTTATGCAATAACTAATTGGTATAGAGTGTAGACTAATAATAATTATAATTGATTGATCGATGTGAACGTCGTATTGTAAAAACATAATTTCGAAATATTTCCTAGCTAAGTGCACGAAGTTAATTATGTCAGGATCATCAATTTGGCATAATTATCCGTCACTGCTGAATTGGATATTCAAATAAAACTGTATGAAAACTGTATGAAAACGGTATGAAAACATTATATCAATTTCCCTCCGGATTATATTGAAACATGAACTGCGATACAGTGAATTCAGTTTAAGAAACAGTAGCACCTGGCGTAATGAAGACAGATTAAAACAAAGCTCTCTAGTCACAATCTAAATTAATTAGTAATTCTGTAGTTACAAAGCTGTTCTGGGTTAATTCTTAATTAGAAGCCGGTTATGGTATGTGCAAATGAACCAGTCATTAGTGTATACAGGTAAGAAATAATATGATACAACCACCATTTACACATAACATTGCATAATACACATATACTCGTATACGGAATAATCACATTGATGATTAATATTAATAATTGATTCAACTACAGATATTATCGTAACATGATAAGTGCACATCACATGTCAAAAGTGATGCCATATAACATATAACATTTATATCAGTCTTTTTCAATATTGACAGATACAGAGATAGACAAAAATGATCATCATCCTGATTTCAGAAGGTATATTATCTCATTAAATTGCAATTTCTCATCACATTAGGAAATGTTGACGTTTGTTTATATGGTTTATTATTCAGCGAAAGAGCTACATTTGATATTATAGAAGAAATATATAATTTCATGTAGTATGAAATATCAAGCGTCAAAACTCTTTCTTCATTCCATGGTACACTTCATAAATTCATTTCATAATTTAATGACAATCCCCTTTGAACAACCAAATACTTCATTCCCCTCAATAAGATCACAAAGACTGTGAAACACAACAGCATCAGATGAATGTACCCAAGCATCAATCAATATTTAATCTAATAAACAATTCGTCAACTAATTTGCTAATTTAGTTGTAGATGCTTACGTACATTTATTTGCTGCAAATACTCTATTGGAAGTAAGACGATCCAAATAGTGAATAGCTAAGAATAAAAATGTTTTATATCTTTGGCAAATTTCTTAATGTCTGGGAGAAGTGCTCTTTTCATAAAGTTCAATATTTACAGCTCTTATCATCTTCAAATAACCCAAGATCTAAAATCAATAAACATTTGAGAATATGCTGAGGGGCAAGACTCTGCTCCTAATGTACGAGATCTTTATAATCAACAACTGTGTTCTGTTTGAAAATTTCCTGAAAATATGTAATTTAAATTAAGCTCATTGGAATAACACGAAATCATTCCATAATTTCCGTGAACTCTAGGACCATGCAGTATGTGTCGGTGTTGTTAATTTATTTGAAAACGAACTAGACTTTCAACAATGTAATAAATTTCATACAAACTTGATTCTCGAATCATCCTCTAAGTTACCTTTGACGATAGGTTCCTGGAAATGTTCCTTAATCGTTGCCTTTTGAGGAGAGTTTTAAGATTCATTATTTTCCATCACGTTAATATAATATTTATAAACTGGGCTTGGGATTTGGTATGGTCTCCATTGGAACCAAAATGAAGTAGAGAAAGGCATATAAAGGCCAAATAAGATCAAAGCTTATCGATTGCCCGAATGCCTCCCGTTCGTTTTGGACTTTCGTCAGAGCAATTGGTAGGTGATGGAGTATCCTCCGATACAGTAGCTATCAACACTGGTGTTCCACAGGGATATGTCATGGACCCAACTATGTTTCTGCTCCATGTAAACGATCTGCTGGAAGTGACCACCTGTCCCGTCCACAGGTATGAAGATGATGGTACACTCCATACCACTTTCTCATCTAGAGCTTCTATGCTATCCAATGAAGCCAGAGGAACGAAACAGAGGCGAGGTTGACGCAATTGATGGAGATCTGGCAAAGATTTTGAAATGGGGATATGATAATCTAGCAAACTTTAATGCAACCAAAACTCAAGCTTGCGTCTTCTACAGGAAGGCGAATCCCACAATCCTTAATATGATGTCAGGTACAACTATTCCTATGAAATCTTCCATAACCATGCTCGGGATCACCACCAACAGCACCTCTTGAGGCGATCATGTGAGGTCCATTGCGGAAACCCCTTCACAAAAACTTGGTTTTCTATTTCGTGATGGTCGGTGTTCATCAGAAATATCGTCTGTTGCTCCACCACGAGACTCCAGATAGGCGGACTACACGAGCTCAAACTAGTCACCCCTTCATTGTTCGAAACCTACCAGACTTCATTTTTCTATCGAAGAGCGAAGTTGTGGAACTCTTTACTATGCCTATAACCCCCAAAACTAGAAAAATGCCTATCTTCTCACTCAACATTCCACCGCTGGCCCACACGATGTTCTTCGAACATTATAGGTTTCCCTCCTCTCGTGTAGTCAAAATATTTGAAAAAATTAGAGTCTGTGTAACATATTCATTGAAAAGCTGACGTTCTAAAGTTGTAGGATAGAGTGAAAGAATATCCAAATTTCAACAATTTATCATTTTCTAGTACACGCATTTTTTTAAATCATAAAATGAGACAATGTCCTCGTTTTCCGAGTCAAAGTTGAGATACTACATCATTTGATTGGTTTTGGTTTTAGCCAATCATTCCTTACACATATGAGAATATGAACCGAATCGAATAGTTAAAATAATGGGTTCGAATTATCAACTGGATTAAGATACACGATACTTAACTTGTTATTGGCTTTACTGTTGAGTGTACTTTCAATACAGAATATTTTGTATCCAATTTACCACCACTTGTTCTGTTATTGTTGTTACCATCAAATATTTTACAGGGACAGCCGATATCCATTGTTTCTCTAGTTCTTTATTCAGTCATAGCACTCTTTCATACGCTTATTTACAGGTCAAAATAAGATCCAATCCCACGAGGACATTGGGAACAGGTACTACATATAATTGTCCACAAGAAAGAGTTAAAAATCTGCTTAATTCTAATATTTGTCACTAGTCACATTCAATACCGGCTGCGCACCATTAAGACTAAATTAAACTGTCTTATGCTATGTCTTTTCTCCAAGCCTCTTGTTGACGACGCCACGCTGACTTTTGTACTTGGCGTTCAGGCTTTGTACTGTAGAGGGTATTCTTCAGGCTCGCTCCATTTAGGTACGGCAGTAACTCACGACAGAAACACGGTTATGGCTAGACTTGAGAATTTCTAATATTTCCGCGCGCTACGAATAGAACGTCGAATCTAGCTCGCATTTATTCAATCACTATACATCACTAATTATTATAACTCAATCTGTTTATGGTTTATAATACGCTTCCATTTCAAGATTTGATTTCAGAGAACCAAGATATAACTTAAACTTAAGAAATAGATACACGATGACATTCATAATGTAAGGGGCACCGATATACTGCTCCAGCCAGTCAAAAAATACTTTGGTGAAACCACCAGCGTTGTTTCATGGAAAAGATTTGAGTACAATTCGTGAAAAATGTATATAATAATATAGATTCGCTACGGATTCCGAAGCACGAAAGCGGTAGGAAATTGGATAAAGAAGAAAACAAATGCTAAATGATCAATCTCATATGATTGCATTTTATAATACACGATTATACAAGAATCCTGGCTGAGAAGCGACATTACAGAACGAAATCAAATTAACACTTCAATCGCTGAACGATGAAATTATCTGATCAGAGATCTTCAGTTCAACGGTTTCAACGATTATGAGGTTGGCTCATTGGCGCTACTTTGATGTGCAATCAAGTTATAACGCAGTGTAGCTATTATGGGGGTACTAACACAGCGCAGATTGTTTCTCCGGCAAATGTACAATTTCGTCTTATTAACGGTGATTTTTATTTAATGGCATACGTTGGATTTAAGTCACTATTATACTTTTCGCGAATTTCTTTTATGCAGGAAGCAATATCTCACGAATGCAGGTTGCTATGACGACCTCTGTTACATCTCTTCCCTCTTTCTAGAACCAACCACATCGCTTATGGATCGTTCACAATAACGACCATTAAGGTGCTCAAGAAATTCACTGCGGTGTAAATGTTCATTGTGTACCTATAAATCTTCGAGTGCTTATTCGAGAATAGGATCACATAGGGTAATAGAAAGATAATATCCTTCAGGGGCATTTGGGAATCACACTCTGGAAGGGCAAGTATGAAATACGTACTCAAATCTGGAAATGGATATTTAATGTTTCCCAATTTCAATAATTTCGAGAAATGGTAATACATCATTGTTATTCGTTGTAATAAGTTCTATGTTCTGATGGGAATATTGTTGACACCACACAAAACACAAAAAACCCAAATAATCGACTTCTTAAAAACTTTGGGAAATCGGAAAAAATTGGTAGATGAGGAATGTTAAAAGCTTCCAAAAAGTTCAATTTTTTGTTAAACTCTGAACTACATGATAATGAACTTAATCCTTTGATATCAAGTTAAAAAAACATTTGAAAGTTTCTAAACATTAAAAAAATACTTTACGAGTCAAACTATAAAAAACAATAAACGAATTCACACTGTAGATATATTATAACACTATTGATAAGAAATAATCACCCTTATCTACTAAAAATACTATTATAGTACTGAGGACCTACCAAGTAGCCATCATCAGAGTAAAATAAATTATAAATCAAAACGTGCCTGTTTAAAATACTATTTGGTGATAATCATGTAAACAATGGGTTACCTTCAGCTGGAGATAAATGGGAATTTGATTAATTGCTTTCGTTTATACATTTCCATCCCTTGTAACGATCCGACTTTTGAATGAATCGTTACATATCATTTTTCATGATAGAACCCTATAATAATTTGATTATATATCCTTGAACTTCCTCCCAATTAAAGAACTCTATTTTTAAATGATATAGTTAACTGTATTCAATCAATACGGAGCGGATTCAACCAATACTATATTGTTACCCCCACACCCAAGTTATTAATTAGGAAGGGAGAATCTGAATAAAACCGGTTGCGGATGATAACTATGCATCTTAGGTGTTACTGTGAATACAAGGTGGGTCTTAATCAAAGTTATTAAATTGTTTTTAGAGTAATATTGAATCTTTAATACCTAGATATTTGTCTGTACGGTGTTTTAAGAGTTATAAACTTTCTTGAGATTCTTGAGATTCACTGTTGAAATAGATACAGATAATCAGCTTCCTTTCCTTGATATTAACATTATAAAAAATCGTAATCACTTGGATTTCGACATATACAGAAAACCCACTCAAACAAATAGGTATAACCCAGCTTATTCTGCTACACCATTTAGATATAAAATAACTCCGTTTAATAGTCGTTCATAGATTATTCAACGTCCCTTTGAGTCAGCAAAATTATGATAACGAAGTAGAGAAACTTCAGCAAATTGCGTTGGACAATGATTACCACAAATCTTTGATCAATAATTTAATTCTAAAGAGAAAAAGGAAATTTGAACGTAGCCAACTAATAAAATCATCTTCAAATACTTCAATAAAATTTAAAAGTTTCACTTATCATTCTTCAGTAATTAATAAATTCTATAGTTGGTTTTCTAAATTTGCAATACAAGCAGTTTATAGATGTTAGAACAAGCGAACTGACTGTTTAGGCAACACCTTTGATAAAGTTTCCGATTTGGACAAATCCGTGATGTACAAAATCAATTGTGAGTCTTGTTCAAAATGCTATGTGGGCCAAACTAGAAGGACTATTTTAACTCGTTATAAGGAACATTTTGCACATATAAAGAAAAATAATGGTGAAAATCAGCGATAACCGAACATATTTTGATTACAGGTCACACCATTTCTCAAGAAAGTTCATCATTTTTAAAGCAAGTACAGACAAATATCTAGCCGATTCATATTTTCCATAGCCTTGGTATGGATCTACTATGTAAAAGATCTTGTTATTATGACTAGTCGGCCGAGAAGCGAATACTTCTTTGTTGAATTGAATTTGACTCGGATCAGTTATTATCATCATCGTCATTCATTAAGCCATCATATCTCACTAGAAACATGGCTTCAAAACCTGATGAAATGGAAAGTGAAAAATAGTGACAAAAATCTGACGAAATATCTATTGTCCTTTGGTTAACGTACGAGATGTCTATTAGAATAAAAGATAACAGTTCAGGGATCAAATGTATACATTACCACTTTTCATTACAAATTATGAAAGAAAATATCGACAACATAAGCCTATTGAGATAAGTGATTGTTAGAATTAACTATGTTCTAGTTTAACAAAGCAAAATTCAGAACAAATAGAACCGAGCGGTATATAACGATTTAGCACGGCTTTGGGAATTTATCTAGAAAAATAATGTGGTAATACCTCTATGAATGGACTCTCACATCTACTTGTTCGTGGCTTTGAGAGTCTTTGCGCTGATATCGAACCTGCAGGGTGAAGATTGAATGGGACTTGGGTTGAGAATTGCAAAACCACTCTTGCTGAAATAAAAACGAAGTCTACGTGTGTCTCTTTCTCTCTCTCCCACTTCAATCACTCGCTCTCGAGCCACAATACTGTTCCGAGGTAAAGAAGAACCCAAAGAACTCGTTGGAGTGTCGGTAATAGAGGATTCTGCTTAACTACCGTACGCAAACGTTCCAAAGACGGCGTCTTTCAATGCAAATAAATTACTTCCATGCGAGTTTCGTATGCCGGATGACTTATCAGATTCTTTGATCTTGACAGAATCGAGAAAGGAGGGTCCTCAAAATGTAAATTTTCAACTTCAGTTCAAGCCTCGTCGCAAACTTATTTATCAAATCTGGATTTTACTGAGATCGAAATATGAACTTGTATGGCTATTCAATGCTACACAATATTTTCCAGATAAATGTATCGGACTTGCAGGGATGGAAATGAAAATATTCGATACTCTCTAAAATGTTTACTCACCATGTGTGACACGTTATGATGTCATCATCTCTTTGATAAATGGTTTTTCGTTACCGTCAAATTTGTAGGGAATTACAAAATCAAATAGCTCAGATCTTGTTTAATACAATACTTTAGGCCTACCATCTTTTAGCTTTAGAATGTGTTACTTTACACTGAGAATTTAGATTTCAACCTTATGAAATTGATTGATCCAACTACTGATGGCGATTAAACAGTTTGTTGACTTGTTATAATTTTATATGAATATCAATACCTTCTAATGAGTGATTCCTAAATATTTGAGGAACTAAACTATTTTGTGCGCTTTGATTTTCATTAATTTCACCTCTCCCGACTTATTAAATGGAGTGACCGTAGCGAACGAAGTCGTCTCTTGAATATGGCATATGTTAATTTGTAGCGGCCAAATATGTAAGTGTCGTTCACTTGAAATTCTTGCACAAACTAGATATGATGCCCAAAATTTACTGGCATAAAAATTCAAACAGAGCGGTCCGTCGAAGTACTCGACCCTGTTCGGTGCGATAACTATTTGGCCGATTGTATCGCGCAACTAGACATATTGTGGTTCTCGCTCTTTATTGACTAATGCGAACGACGGATTGAGCGTACCGGACGGAGTCTTTTCTCCTTTCGACTCACCTACTCACTCCGTCTTAACCCTTCGCATATAAGCATACTGAACTATCTCTCAGCTTGATATCAGACGATCTCCTACGAAATTTTTCATTCTTGCTGTTGTTTTTTTATATTTATACTAGACTAGACTGTGTGACACCGATGGAATGTTGTTGGGACAGGATAGGCTTTGGAATTTTTCTTATAAATTTGAAGGTTATAGACATCAGTAAACATCGCAATAGACAAATATTTATAAACTTCGCCATTCTATAGAATATACCTCACTGGGTAAAGAGCTTCACATTCGCTTCGCTGTTCGATAGTAAAATGAAGTCTGGTATGAAGAAGTTCGGCAGGTTTCGAGCTTAACAATGAAGGGGTGACTAGTTTGAGTTCGTCTTGTTCGATTATCTGGAATCTCATGTGGTGAAACAACAGACGAGATTTCTGATGAACACCGAACATGGAAATATCTATAGATAATGAAGAGTCTGAAGAGGTCAATGAATTCATGGCATCACGAACCAGAAAAATAACCCTCTTCGAATATAAGAGCTTCAGAGTATGTTATGGAGTTCCTCCAAACATGTAAACTTTCCCTGATGAAGGACAAGGACTAGTCGAATCTGACATTTATGGATCATAAAAAGCTGCTCCGAAGGGGGGGGGGGGGTGCAAAAAAGCTCTCGAGACGGAATAGAAAATCAAGTTTCTGCGGAGCAATGTACCTCAAATGAGAGGGTGATACCGAGCATGGATATTGAGAATTTCATCGCGATAATTATTGAATTTGAGATAATCATTTCAGAGATTCCAGGAGAAAATCCAAGCTTGAGAAAATACAAGTTGATGTTTTCATATGTAACATCACAATGACTCAATTGACCTATTATCGAACACAATCAAGTCCAAGCAAGAGAACGTCTAACACTCATTTCTCAAATCGTTGATATAGCAGTGCAATATCGATAGATTATAACAGATTGAGACCTATAAAGCAGATTCTCAAGCAAATTCTGAATCTTCACAATCGATTTTGATTTAGCTCCAAGTGTTATTACTGACCCAATAGTACAATTTTTTTTATCTACCACCTGAGTTTACATTGATCAGAATAAAGCGAAGAAACTAATCCGTGTCTACAACAATTTTATCAACTCTCCTGAGCTGTTCTAGAGACTTCATCAAATAGCTTGCTTCTGGATAGAATCCAAGAAGTTCAGTGTATGTTTGGGAGCCAAATACCAAACATGTGAACACTACTCCAGGACAGGTCGAATTTGTACTTTGTAGGTTATGAGGAGCTGCTGAGATGTAAAGCAGCTTTTGGCACGGAATAGAAAAACAAGTTTTCGTGGAGCGGTTTTCGCAATGGACCACACATGATCGTCGCATGAGAGGGTGCTGTTGGTGATGATCCCGACCATTGTTATGGAAGACTTTATAGGAATAGTTGTACCTGACATCATATTAGGGATTGTGAGATCCGCCTTCCTGGAGAAGACGCAAGCTTGAGTTTTGGTTGGATTAAACTCTACTAGATTATTAAATCCCCATTTCAAAATCTTTGCCAAATCTCCATTAATTGCGTTAACCTGTTCTTGTCTCGCTCCTCTGGCTTGATTGGATGATATACGGGTTTTAGATGAGAAAACGGTAAGAAGTGTAGCATCATCTGTAAAGCTGTGACGGGATAGGTGGTCACTTCTAGCAGATCGTTGATATGGAGCAGAAACTAAGTTGGTGCCAAGACAGGTCCCTGTGGCACACATCGTTGATAGCTATTGTATCGGAGGATACTCTGTCAACCACCTAGTGGAGTGATCTATCATGTTTTTAATAGATTTCTGCCATACCATGCCTGCTATGTAGGCAAGCAGGTTTCCTGTTGATATCTGCTGACAAAAGCACATCGCCGGTCATTCACAATGTTACAGCTTTACTTCATTTAGCTGCATGACCCTCAGGCGAAAGTGCATAGGTATTTGGAATTTTAATGACAAGTCGAAACCTAATTTAGGACAAAAGGGATTACGGACGACACTGAAAATGCCGTCAAATGGATTCTTACGCCTCAATAACCCGTCTAGAGTTTGGATCAAAGGATTGTATTGTACTGTAAATAGTAATTCAGTAGCATTATTCATGGATCATAAAGCAGCTTTAACCAAATTGATAAAGTTATTGCGAACATCTGTCAAACGAGCCGACACCATTGCTCTCATAATAAAAATTTTAAGCTTTTAATAAATACGTAAAACTCTTATTTAGCAGGACGGAAACGGATATAAGTTCCGTGTAAAATTCCGATATTTTACTTGCATGATTTATGCAGGGCTCCATTGGGAATGTGAAGAAGTGAAAAAGTTTAATTTTGTGTAGGGAATTTATGTTCTTCGAAATCAGACACTGAAGTTATCTAATGCGTCTATAAATTCCGCTCGTTCGGTTATCGCCCCTACTCTCTCACACCGTTACGCCGTCCTTTTCACCGCAGATTTCGGATGCGACGCAGGAAGCATTTTGCATTATTTTTAGAATTTCCATCTCGGCTTACGAACGGGTGGTTTTATTCTGCAACCCCAAATCAGACGGAATATATTATGGGATAAGGGTTGACGGCGGAGTTTTTAGTGAGGGCGAGGGAAATGAAATTGGATTCGGGATTTTGTTGCGCTGTTGAGTGGCGGTAAATATTATTGATGTATTATTACGTTGTTTACAAAATGCAATTTATGAGCATCTGTTCACAAAATATATTTATGTTGCGGAAAGAGTGTTGAAAAATAGGGTTCGTTTCTTTATTAAACACATTTACTAATTATTTTAATGCTTCCAACTCGATTGGAAACAAATAGGCGTCATAAAACTATTATGTCATCACCATGGCAACATTAACCAAATTGTTTTGATGTAGATAAAATTTACTACGGTTCTCAATTCAAGTTGGATATTCTCAAACAGAGTTCTCCAAACTTTCCCTGACACAAATAAAGAAGTCTTCTTGAAATTCTTCAAAGATAGCCAGCCAACTTTCAGATCCATGTTGGAACTACTATTGGTGATGTTCTCATTATTTCTATGCGATATGTTTCTAACATTCTTGTGATGTTGCAATGTTGAAGACATCATTCAGACGTTCGACAATACAGTGGCGACAGTAGTTACTATACATTTTATCGAGCCGAATCCTTTAGCGGTAAAGTCCAGCGAGAGGGCACAGCCTACTGCACCAGTGACTCCGTTTCTTATATGCCATCTGATTCTTCCCCAGAATATAATACATATACGTCAGCAATGCGAATAAGAGGGTCAGTATATCATTCGACAGTTCTATGGTAATATCTACGCCTGAAAGGTTGGAGGTGATGGTACCAAGGCTTTTGGTACCCGAAGTTTGGCCTGAAAGTTGTTGGCCCAGCTTTATTTTTGGATCTGTGTTTCATATCAGAGAGAACCTGTATGCGTATGTCATGTTTGATATAGATTCATTTCAGCTTCACTTTATTCTTGAACTTTATAAAGGAATTTCGACGACGTTCATGTTTTATTTTCGTTGGTTTCATAAGGTTAAATCATCTTTTGAACATTGCGACCACGGAAGACTTTATTGTATAACTCCAGATGAAATAAATTTATGATCAAGACATATCTACTACATTTTTATAATTACTAATTTTAACAATGGAGTACGGTCTATGTGCAATCATACATGTCATAGATCATAATACTATCCAGATTCTATAGTGAAACGACACGGAGCATAAGCCTTTAATCACAGACCTTTAACCGTGATGCGGCGTTAAACATATCCGATGTATGGTCTATTACTACCAAGAAACCTTTCTGCCTCTGAATCTTTTATTACCGCTTTCAGAACACGTTCCATCCGCTACCAGGATAAAAATATGTTGTCAACAGATAAATTTGTGGGAAAAATAGAATTGATTGAATGAGCAAGATTCTAAAATATGAATTTGAGGTTATTATTTTAGTTGGCAGACCTATCTTCCGTAACCGTAATTTATTTATCAACGCATCAGATCAACGATCGAAGAAAAGGTAGTCACAGATTGCAGAATACATGGTTCAGGCTAAAATATTGATAAACTTGAAAACACATGGTTATACATCAAATATTATATAGTGAAATTGGAATTATGCTGATGACTGAAAATACCTAGCAAATATCAAAACAATAAACTGGAGGTGAAAATTCAAGCTGGTAGATACCAACATAACCCAAATTAAAATGTACAGGATATTTGAGGCTTTTATAAACTTTCAAACAGTATCGCTATTCCAAAACTTTTCCGCTTTCTGGAAACTTGAGAAAACCCATTTGACTTGCTAAATGAAGGACGTGAAATAAAAATGTAGGTGGTTATTCTTTGGAGTACCTGGGAGGGGTAGAGTCTATACCAATGATTTGGGTTGGACCTACTGAAGACATATAATTGCGGTTTTCTAAATTACATAGCCTACATTGATCAATTAAATTTGTGATAAACACCAGTCAATAACTTTAGCTATAGCTTCTTTGGACAGTCACATTCTGAGGTTTATTTTGATAATTTTCTGCAAAGTATCACCAAAACCGGGTGGCAGGGAGTTTTTTCTAGGGGAAAGGTGCGTCAAATTATTTTGCTCAAGAAAATACCAAGATTCTATGGAATTCTGAATTTTCCAAACCCTTTGTAATAACATTAAACATTGACAAAATCTAGTTAATTGTTATATTATTCTTTTAAGTAGAATAGAGGTGGGGAAAGAATTTTAGGATGTTTAATCTTCATCCCCTAATAGTTCAAATCGGCGCCGAATCGATCTAACAGCTCTGCATGATATTCGTCGGTGATCGTTTTTCCCTTTTCAAGGTAATCGATATGGACGATACCATGTGCGTCCCAAAAAACTGTCGCCATGACTTTGTTGGCCGATAAACCCAATTTGGCCTTTTTCGGCCATTATGGTGTGTTGTGATGGATCCATGTTTCGTCCACGGTTACGGAACGGCGCAAAAAGTTCTTCTTATCATGCTTGAACATCACCAAACCTTTCTTTGAAGTTATCACATGGTCGCGCTTGTTGTCAACAGAGAGCAAATGCGGCACCCATCTGGTAGATAGCTTTCTCATATTCAAAAATGTATGAAAAATTTTCCATACCCGTTCGGTTGAGAGGCCCCTAGCCTCAGCAATCACGTGCACTCTAACTCGCCGATCTTCCATTATCATACCATGGATTTTATCGACGATTTCACTATTTTCCAAGTTTACAAAAAACTTCAACGTTGTTTTCTTTCGATGGGTGTGAAAACAGAACTGAATGTCATATCACTATGAACATTCTAATGCGTTCTAGTCAAAGATGGTACATCACAAATGTCACATGCGATTTTGGATTGTTATGCTATCTGTTTTATTCTTCAGGAACTTTTCACCTTGCCCTAGTATAGACCCTTCCCGCTAAAATGTTCCAGTTTTGGAATAACGCATAAATAATGTATATCTGATTCGACACCTTGACATGACTGTAGTAATACCATCAACTTATTTCATGAAATAAATGTTCATAGGTTGTGAAAATGATTCACAATAATTAGATAAGTAGACATTACCTACAAGCAAATGTCATTCGTAGGCTTCATTTGGTTACTGTAAATGTTGAGCAATCATCATTAACATGCGACGTTTCAACAAAATGAAAACAAATACCCTCATCTTTCCAATAAGTGTAATTAAAGTATTTTGGTCAGGAAATGAGATTTTATTTGAATGAATATAAAAGTTACAGTTTTTCCATGACATTTTACAGCATCAATCGGATCCATACCTCATTCAAATATCATCGATCGTTCGCGGCAAGAAACCCCTCTAGGATGAGCAAGAACGTCAAACACATATTTGCTGAACCGCACCACCAAGTGGCCTTGTTGAGATTGAAATTAAAATCTCAAGAGCGGTAGAGCATCAAGTTGAAAGGAGCCGAGGGAATATTTTGTGGGGTATTTCCATGAAGTATTCTCAAAGTGCTTCTAGAGTCATCCCTCATATCTAATTACGGTACGGTCGGGGACTACTTCTAAAATAATAGAAAGACACCCCACCGCTTTTAAATATTTCATAACATCTCTCCATTCGTTCCATCACGTAACAAGATTGAGAAAGATAAGCACGTAAATAAGGCAATTATATTCGTACCAACTAGGAACGCGTGACAGGTATTAATTAGACATTTCGCTTCGAAAATTACAACCCTCTCGTACAAACGCAACAGCTAATATTTTAAGCTTTTTAGGTATACGCTTTTGTTGGAAATTAGATCTACTTCCTGTTTTCAGTTAACAAATGATCTGGCGATTAGGTTGGAATCTTATAAAAATAACGATTATCATTATTTTCAATTATCTGTTTCATCATCTTTCAGAACAGCAAGAAATGGATTATTAGGTAACTGGACGCACATTAACTATATTACTATAGTAATTATTATTATTATTATTATATCAAGTAGAAATTTTGACATTCATCTTCGGTTTCTCAAATGAAATTATAGTGATTTATTGAGCAAAAATGACAAGAGTGCAGTAACCTGATGATGTGTTCGAAATTTTCATTTTAAGATTCAAGTGACGTCATAGATCTGACGTTTATTTCTTCTATGGTATGCGGCCCAATCAGTGCTTTAGGCTGTCTGCAACAGTTGTGATCTGATTCAGCTAAGGATTATCTCTTTGAAGTTAAACTTCGATATGTCCAGCGTAGATTTGGGGCCTGTTAGGGATTCTTTGGTCCCTAGTTTTGCAAGCTCATCGGTTATTTTATTTCTCCTTATTCCAGAGGAGTGGCTGGGGACCCTGAATAGGGTGTCTGCTTTCGTCTCCGTAAAAGTTGTTGAGCGTGTTGCAATTCCGCACGAGCTGCTTTGTTGCGTGTGCATACGGCTTTTTTCTCAAAACGTTGTTTGGCCAAGCGGGTTACAGTAAGTATTCCCCTTTGGTGAATCGTGGCATCTTTGCCCACAATTATAATGAAGCCTATTTCTTCGCTTAACTGATGAGAACCTAATGTTCGAAATCCACCAAAATGGTACCAATTGTATTTGCAAACGAGTAGTGAGCCCTGTTTGACCGAGTTTTAAAATCGGAACTCCTAGCAAATTTGCATAGTTCGCAAAATCCAGTTTGGACTACGTTCATGGCTGGCGCTTTGATATCCAAATCGTGAAACATAATGTTTGTCCAACGAATCAGACTGTGAAGTTTGGAGCTTGTTTCGATCTCGGTTGAACTCCTCGGGTCCGAAATAGCGCCATGAACGCAGTCCAAATTGGATTTTGCGAACTGTGGTTAGGTAGACATTCCTGTCCAAACAGGTCTACTACTCCTTTGTAGTTACAATTAGTCAAATTTTGGGTGCTTTCCAACTTTTGGTTCTAATCGGTTAACAGGAAAAGCCTGAAGAGCTATTTTGATTTTATGTTAAATCTTGTGTTTCAAGAGGTAGTTGTTCTCAAACGTATAAAAGAATTTTTGTTCATTTTACAAAGGCACAAAAATTGTACCAGTTTCCACGCGACTTCTTCAGAATCTACGATTCCATACAATGAATTTGATGTTTATGGTTTTATAAAAATGTTCAATGTTATACCACATCTTCATAGACTGTGTTTTCCCATAAATTTACATATATCTATATTAATCCGTATTAGTGTATGTTCTAGACGATCTAACGTGAAAGAATAAATTGATATGATAATCTATATCATGCTTTGTAAAGTTAGTCCACATTCGATAACTTTAGTTGTGAAAGTTTGTTTTTGAAATACCCCTATTATGAAGTAGTGCGACCCAAATTTATAAAGAAACGTGAAACTTCTTAAAATGTGGAAATAACAGTTTTCCTACAAATTTAACAACGTTTTATGGTCTGCGAACCACAGTTTAAGTAATAAAATGAGACTGGCGCATTTGTCAAGAAGATATATATTGAAATGTATGTTGCTTTTGGGAAGCTGGCGCTTGGCTTTGACTTTCGTTCGTTGTTTCTAGTCTATTGATCCCCTCATCGAAAATTTGATTTATCAAGCGACACAAATCGCGTTACATACTTCGCTACACTCTGAAAATTGTCAGTATTACATTGGCTTTATTTTTCAGAAAATTTGAAACTAATAGCATCCATATAAAGATTTATCTTCTTCAAGTTTCGTCTGTTGAATTATCTAAACTCATACATCATTGTTATTATGTTAACATATTTCCACTTTCACAGAATGAACTGATAAATCTGCCCTATATAGAAATTCAGATAAATTAATAGTTTAGCGAACTTCAAGGTTGTTTGTCATTCAGTGAAAAGCTCCGGATAAGAGAAATATAAGAATAGACAAATTTTATATTTCTTAATCAGTTATTGGGAAGATGACCCGCTGTTGCTGACATCAAAACAAAACAATTTGTTATTGGCATTTGGGATAATATAAAGACATTCCAAATTACCATTTTTTCTGTGAATCAATAGAGATTTATAAAGGTGTCAATAACTCTAATAAAAATATCCTCAATGATCAGTTAGACCTATATCAAAGTGATCTTTTCATGTGTCTTTCAAACCGCTCTTAAAATAATTCTTAGAATATTAAATTATAATCTCACTAATTCACAAATTGTTGCTATGTTTACTATGTAATACTGTACTTTCCTAGGATCTACCTGCTTTTGGAATTTCCATTGATCCCTTAATCTCAACCCTACGTTACTCTACTCTATTTATACTTGAACTGTTTCATTGATTTCTTCATAATTTTCTAATTGTTTGATAATGGCACTTCGATGTTGAAACTATAGTTACGTTTTTACGTTATTATTAATAAAAGTGGTATAAAAACAAAGTAGTTATTCTTCCATATAATGAAAATGATAAATTACCATAAAGTAACGGCTTCCACCATGGATTTTCTGTGAAAGTTTATATCTTTATCCATTTTTGATCTAGTGTCCTGACACTATCACTGGGATTTTTCTTTAGAATTTTTGGTTTACTTCTTGGTTCTTTCAAAGGACAGTA
Source organism: Endomychus coccineus (assembly GCA_958510875.1). NCBI lineage: Eukaryota > Metazoa > Arthropoda > Insecta > Coleoptera > Endomychidae > Endomychus > Endomychus coccineus. The sequence goes on from OY294067.1 coordinate 49,278,708, forward strand.
AGAGACATAGTAAACATTAAACAGTTAATCTATGAGAATATTGACATAGAATTTCAAACTGCGTTAATATACACGGATTTCTCGAATGTATACGATGTTCTTCACTGTGAGATGTTAGTATCAAGGCTTTCAAAATTTCTTTTACTTTTGGCCATTGAAACCTAGTGTCAAACAAAGAAAATTACTTCAATTTAAAAACATCCTCAAAGGACTTTGAATTTGACCTCTGTTCTGTATACTTTATTCAAAGTAAGCATGTACAATTAACACGTTTTGAGTTAGTTCCATTTTCTGTTACAATTATTGGTATGCATTTCGGTTGTCTTGTTCTGACCATTTTGGCTAAGGCTTAACAGATCAAATTATAAAGTAATCACGAGTTAAAGCCAAAAAATCATATTCAATAGAATGGACATACCTCTTAGCAACGAATTAAGCTATCCAACATTGAAGAATGAGATTTCAATTTGTGAAATGCAACAAGGTTTTGTCCATTCTCACCGCTCCACACGCAAAACATACTCAAAGAATGTGAATTAACTCACCGCTATTTGATTTCACGTCATCGGATCGATGTAATTCTGGTTTAGCAGCTAACATAGCAAGGGGATGTTGACCGGGTCCTCCTAAGGCTCCCGAAAGTCCTAAGAGACTTGCAGCAGAGCTAGGCGGGGCTCCACCAAGGCCCGGATGAGGCATCATTGGGATGGGGGGTGCGGCATGTGAAGGTAATTGTTGGGCATGCATTTGTTGTAACAATCGTGGTAGATCTGGCCTTTGTTGCTGTAAAGAAAGAAATCATATATAAATGTTCAACACTTCCAAAATATAAACAGTGTGTTAGTCTTCTTCAAAAAGACTAACTAGCTACCAAATTTGTTTGTTATATTGAGAGCTTATAATACCTTTCTCAAAGTGTTTCCTTTTATTGGTAGAATGCATTGGTTGAATAACACATTCTTGTGTTATTGGTCCATAGACAAAGTTAAGGTGTCTCTAGTTCGAACAGTGACAACACGTCCATCAGTTCCAGACAGCTATTTCGCTCTCAGTGGAAGGGGTAGGACGATGAAGTCACTTTTTAATCACAGGTATATAAATCCCATTGTGAAATGCTAGAGTACCTAGTTTTTCAAACGCCATCGCGGTTCAAAGAAACCACGGTAAAAGTGTTGGATATACAGCCAGACAGGTGTTTTGCTCTCTCATGAGCTCATCAGTGGAGCGAGTAGGACGATGAACTGAATATTCGACTCTATTGGTAGATTTGAATATTTAGGGAGATAGATACAAGAATTTAACTTGATATAAGTAATCTGACATCTGTATTCATCCCAGTCTATTCTTTACAAATTAATATAACAATTAATGTCAGCACGCTTACTCAATAACGTAATTGTCGGTGTATTTTAATGTTGCCAAGTATATTTATTGATAGAATTTGGACATTCATCAAAATAATCATTAGAGATTGAAGGGAAACGTTTGAAATCTGAATATCATGGACAACAAAATTGATATTGTGATATTTCTCGATTTATGTTTCCTTACATTGTCTTTCAAGAAAGTTTCCCTTAGCCAACATTGTATATCCTTCCCTTACGTGACTTTTACCGCTTTATCCGGCAGATTTCAGACGCACTCAGCCTCAAAGTTGAGTGAGCAGATAAGCCGATTTCTGATCCCTGCTGAATGTCACATCCACATGTGTGCCGACTTAGCAGATCTTTTGACATGGCAGCGGAGGTTAGATGAAATGTTTATTATGAGAAAGGTTACAGATAAATACTGTGCCATCAAATGTTCATGTCTAATACAGATTTGATGGGATTTATATATTAATGATGGGATACATGTTCTTTATAAAATTGCATTTACTTCATAATAGCTTTAATTCAAATGTTTCTCGGTATAATTATTTAGTGAAAGAATACATTCAACAATATATTCCGAATGATTCTTATAAATTAACTTCTTTTGTAGCATTGGAAATATATGCGAGGTGTGAGAACTTTTGAGGAGTGTCTTAAATTAATTCCATGAGCAAGCCCTACTCTAGATTGTTTGTACTTGTAAATTATTAACATTGCTGCAGGGAAATTTATTTCAAATTTCTCAATTAGTTTTGAATTCTTGTCTACATGATGCATGACTAATGGCTAATGTTTATCTAAATCTTATTACAGGGTTAGTAAATAAAATTATTGTACAAAATAAACGTGACTTTTATTCACAATTTTTTCACAACAAACTGTTACTGCGGCTTCGTCGACTATCTTTCTTTAATGTTCAAACGATACGTATGAATCGTTCTATGAAGACAACTGAAATTGTTACAGTTATTTATTATACATGTATGGGGTTTTAAAGGTGGATAAGTAAATAAATAATATTTATTCATTTTAGCAGATAAATAGTCTGTGAAACAGGTATTGCACAAAGTACATCGAGATATATGCTATACTTACATAATTTGAAATCAAGAAAATTGAAATACATAAAATATTATATTAGATTAGAAATGTATTAAAATTAAAATTATAAAATGTGTAAAAGAAGTTTACTTACCGAGTAAGGTTCAACCTCAATACAATCTTTTTTAACTCATTTGAGGAGTGCTCATCCAAACCTTTTAGCCCAATTGGTAGATTTTCATAAGATATAAGCAACAATATGAGGTACTTTTTCGAAGACTTGTTTTTATGAACAGTATAGGTATACAAATTGGGTGTATTATTATATTTGGGGGTCATTAAATAAGGTTGCAACACAAAGTTATTTTTAATCAAGTAACATGGAACATACATTCGTATAAGAAAATAACAGGTATAGTTATTGAATTCTTTTGCTTGAAAATTCCTCTTCATGGCTCTGGAGTTTGTAACAAGCATGTCTGCAGTTCCAGTATTGAGTTAAATATAAGCAAACTACCCCAAGATAGGATACCGTACATTATACAATGAAAAGCATAGTAAACAGCTTTTATGACATTGTTACGAAGATCATTCTTCAATATCCTTAGAGTGTATATTGTTGAACTTAACATTTTAGATAGATACTCGTATTTCTATACGTGAATCCCAGGATAACCGGGCATCGATCGGTACAAGAACAACATTTCGGTGATTGCGAAAGATTTCATCAAATATGATTTCGGCCAAGTTGATGCATTTCCACGTATTACATATTTATCGAATTTTTACAGAATAATATCGTGTTTTAAGCAATCAAGCAGCCTCAGATAAGTCAATGAAGATGTCACAATATTAATTAGAAATGCATAAAGATCTGTTTGAGTAGATTTATTTGCTTCATAGCCATATTGAAAAATAGGAAAAACATTATGTTTCTCAAAGAAAGAACCTGCTATTTTGCCATTACATATTCAAATAATTTTGGGAAGCAAGATATCAGATGTATTGGTCTATTGTTGGTTGATTCAGGCTCCACGAAAAATATGTGTTACAAACATAACCAGACGATAGTCCATTCAAAAATAAGCAGACATGCATAATTCAATTTTTTCGCAAACGTTTCGGGTGAGTTTGGAAAATATGGTGAATCTCTTAAGGGTGTAGCGATTTTGACCAAATTTGGTCAAACTACTCATAAAATAGATATCTATCATTTTATACTTGGAACATTCGTCAAAATTGTCAAGTAGCTACAAGGGCTTTCTGCCCTGTTCCCACTCCATATTCTACGCTACGCTTTTTAAATGACCCATTTTTTGAATTTCTGCTTCAATTTAGAAAAATGAATTTTTACTTTTGATTAGATTAGCCGTTTTCGAAATAATTGATTTGTTATGTTAAGTCCTATAAGCTCGGCAACCCAATGTTCGAACTGGTTGTAAAGGCCTTGTCAGCCTTCCAGGTTCGTTGAGTTAGAATTTATACGAAGGTTTCAAATGATCTTTAATGGCACTCATCATACACTAAATAACGCTTAGAACTAGGCAATAATTAGTTGTCACATTACTGACCCAGATACTAGTGACTTAAATGATAGATTTTCGAATCAATCTTCTAAGGCAAGGTTGATAATTATACAACTGCACATCACGTCGACAGGTGGAATGTGCATATTGAGCTACAATAAGTTTTTTATCTGGTTCAATATTTGACAACAATTATATCTTTATAATTATGTGCAATCGAATTCCTTACCGGACTACGATTACTTATGACACAATAACTGTTATCTTCTTTTAATTAAAAGACTTTTCACTCATCATTTAACCGAATATAGAAAAACAGAAATTGTAACAACTGTTCAAAATAATAACCATTCTTCGTAGAATAATAAGATTTCCACTAATATCTCGAGGTGTAGAAATTCAGAAGAGTTTAAACGATGTTGAGAAAATTATGTCAAGTTCTGATTTAACTTGATGGATATGAATGAAGTTACAAGTGGTACTAAAACAAAATGAATTCTCTGAATCTAGAGATGTGAAGTAACTCAAGAATCGATGATTGAACAGTATGAGAGATTTCAAGTGTTTGAGGTAGAATGAGGCGTTGCTTTCTCCTTTTTATACACCCCAAGAACGCGGTTCTGCACGAATAACAAAAGATCTCTTATGGGAGCCGACAATCCGCTTCCCAGGGTTTTGTGCAAATTTTAAGAACGCACTCCAAGTAAATTTTGCTGGCGGGGTATTTCTAATACTAATCTCGAGCCTCATTATCATTTCAAAACGCGTGCTCCCTTCGCCGTTTTATTTAAAATATGCAAGAAAATATTCAGAAGCCTCACCTTCGGAAGCACTTCCCAATTCTACTTTAACTTTCATCTAATTGTTCCTTACAGATAATTGCGACGAAAATTTCAGAATACATTTAAACTTTCCTTGATGTACATCGTCTTGCAAAGAACAGTTCTTTTGTTCGCCCGCACTCAAACTGTATCTTTCGGAAAAACATTATAAGCGGTCTACTGGGTAGACATTTTGAATACTATCAAATAATGCAGCAAGAATAAAGTCACGTTAGTAAAAAACAAAGTATATTAGTGATTATCGAGTCGCAAATTTATTGGGAAAGAAACAAATTATATTGCCTTGGAAATCTCATTCGTGCTTAGCGATCATATGATTTCCAAAAGCAGCATTTCAGATAATCACTACAATTATATTTTAAATTTCTAAAGATAATTCAACGGGAGTAAAATGTTTCGTATAAGGATGCTCTAGTGGAGGCTGTTCTTGTAAATTATATTCAACAAAACTATTATTCATAATAATGGTTATAGTGACTTTTATGATATTTTGTAATTCATAATAATGAATACACTGTTTTTTTAATAACAATAACAAGGCGAAATACAAAATAGGAAAGACACTGATGTTCGTTTATCAACACACACATATCGACCAATCAAAGCAGTGCACTTTCCAAATAGTTGAGACTAGCCTGGACCTAATCTGGTCTAAACCTCTCAAATCAGTTTTGTGGTAAACGAACAAAACGCATGGTATCAGCCTATGTTCTATGTCAGTTGTGGAACTCTTTCTAAGTAGGTATTTCCTTATGCCTATAACCTCCAAACCTTCGAGAGCCTATCTGCTCTCCCAACATTCCACCGCTGGCTCATACGATTATAAGTTTCTTTCTAATGTGGTCAGAGTATTTAAAAAAAATCATACGTGATTCATTCAACATCTTCATTATAAGAAGACGATTTATTTGTAATAAATGTATCATTGAACGCTTTAGAACTTATATTATATTAATATTTTAAGTTTAAAAAATCGATGAAAGAAGCCGCCACTCATTGTAATTGACAATAATTAATCATTATGATTAACAGAAAAATTCTTTGTTTTTATACCACTTTTAATAATAACATGAAAACGTTAATATAGTATCAACACCCATTTGCCATTATCAAACAGATACTTTACATCATACTTTAGTATCTGTTTGATAATAGGAGTTCTATGTTGAAACTATAGTATCGTTATCATGTATTATTAAAAGTGGTATAAAAACAAAGTAATAATTATTGTTCTTTCATTTGATCTATTCAAGGTCACCTATATTAATTTGAACAGCATTATTAGGTCTCTACTCGTTTAGTTCTTCATTCGTAGAAATTCATAACACATCTGCCGTGTCTTCTATTTCACCTCTAGTTTTGCAGAGAGATAATGAAAGGTGAACCTGGTGATATACTGCGGTTCGTATTTAAGGCTTTTCCCTTCATTTTATTTAATGTTAAGTCATGTTCATTCATAAATGAAATTTCTGAAATTCTCAAAAAAGATTGGAAGATCACCAGTCGGTTTCTTTGAATCAATTGTTTTGTAAACTAGATAATCATTATTGTATATTTAATCAAGGAAAGATATATAAAAAACAGATTACAGTTATCAAACTTTGATATACTCACTTAATATGTTTCGTGTAACATCGTAAGAAATATTTTTAACACTTATAACGTTGTCTCATTGCTTGAATAATCTTAATAACGGTTTCCGCTTGGAATTATAGATAATTAAACTTGGAAAGAGATTGTTGACTTTTACCGACATCTGTGATTTAATGGCGCAAATCGATTATATTACTTAAGCGATAAAACTCGAGAGGTCTCGCAACACGCAATGGAAGAAGAGACTAGAAAACGGAAATCGACAGGATCTCATTTTGGTGTGACGATTTGACGAGGCGAGTCCAAATATCATTGTTTCTTCATACTTTATTAACTGCTATATTGAAAGATTATTAACGACAAAGAACACGTAATTTGATCTCCAATCGTAATATCTGTATATTCTCTGATCGATGATATTTTTCAATAATTATATGAATATCGACTCACTTAGGTGTTCATACCAGATCACTTTTGCTTGATCGTATCTAAATTAGATAATCATTTACTATACTCTTCCTCTCGTCTTTATTCAGGATCTAATTTGTCAAGTTAGTAGTCAGAATGATTTATGTCGTTCTCTAAGGCTTGTTTAACCTAACGTGGTTGCGTTATATTCCGTATCACCCTTCTTCGACCTTCTTCAGTTTGTAATGGATATGTCTCATTAGGCTAATCTTGGTGAAATAACGGAATAATTATTGATCTGGGTGAACTTAAATAAATCCGAAATTCTCATTCACTGCTTCAATAAATTCAATACGTCATTTGATATTGCTTGAACAGATTATTCATTTAGAACTTACGAGTACAATTTCAGTCTACTATTCTCCGTAAACTATTATCTAATTTTTCTCTTGCAAATTTCTAAATTAAATCATTTTTTAAGACTACCACTTTTTTAGTATAATTTGTAGTATAAATTGTCATAACTTCAATGAGTAACTTATTATCCATATAATCCCTTTCAGATTTTAATTTCACTAGTTCTCTTCAAGATTTCAATCCTTTTAATAATTCTGAATGTACAATTTGGGAAGATAGCATAACCAGTTGTGGGATTATATTGATTATTCCTGTTGATTGAGTTATTTGTCCCTCGAACTTGTGGCCAAGGTATTGCTCGTATTGTCTGTATTACAGGGTTTAAACGATTGATACGTCTTTATCCTTTTTCCTGTGCCGTCCTGTAAAGGGAAATTGCTGGCAGAGCAAGCTCCACCAAGTTTCAAGGACAGTAACATTTTTCTCAGCTGGAATAACCAAATTTTCATAATCAGTTGTATATGTTCTCTAATCAAATTTGTTTTCATCTACAATTTAATCTCTTAAATTCAAAGCTTTGGTCCAAAAATTACATTCCTTTATAAAATTAATAATTTCAATTCAATTGATCAAATTATTTTGGTTCATTTTCAATTTTTCCAGAATTGAACTTGTTAATTTATAAAATAAGTCTGTTCTTAATCAAACTAATTTTGTTCCAATTATAATTCCTTAGAGAATTAAAACCAAATTGTTGAGTTGAAACTTGTCTACCTCGTAGTGCTGGAAATTCTTGATTGATGATTCTATCTTATCTTTTTTTGGCTGAAGCAGTTGGCGCTCTGGGTGATCCGATCAATCAAGAATTTAAGGACACGTATCACTACGAGCCCTAAGTGTAACATATCCTGGTGAGCTAGTTGTGATCATTAAACACAAAAGGTCACTTCAACACCTTTTACACACTCAGTGTTAGAAATACTTCTGACGATGTTGCTGTGCAATGGTGAGTAAATATATAAAAGTTTAACAAGTGTAATTTTTTTAAATATTTCCTAAATTATTATAGTACTTCACAACAGTAGATCTTTTCATAAATTTCATTTTTCGTATTTTTGAAATCATTCTTTCTTGAACATTGTGCGGATAATCAAGTTGAGCATTCTGTATATGAAGCGGAAACATAAAAAGATTTTTCGCTTGAATGGATATAATATTTCCTCTGAAACATAAGAAAGAAAATGTTTAGATAATGAAACAGCAAATTAGCAGTTTCAAACGAAATATATTCACAATTATATTTATTCAAAGAGTGAAATATAACATTAATAAAGACGACGTTAAAAAAGGAACGTTTCTCAGTTAATTAAGCATCAGCTCAGCGCTGGAAAAATGTAATTATAATGAAATCCATCAGCCCCAACCGTCGTTTGGAAAGGGGTGCAGAAGAAATCAATTTGCAAGCTCTCAGCAATGCGAAATTTAAATAATGGCAGTTCCAGCGAGTCAAGTGAATGAACCGCTCGAGGGTAGAAAAGATGAGAGAAAAAGTATTTGGACCGACACATTTTTCCCTCGATAAAAATATAACTTCTTGTCACGTGTCACGGATCCATTCTGCTCAATTTAAAGTTGAAGTTGTGTTTACACTACATTTGCAGCTCGTGGAAGCAGCTTCACCCCTTCAGGGCTAGGCGGCAACTAGACGGATTACGAGCATTAGACGACATCACCCTCTTAAGAGATTCCCTTATAATTACTACGAAATAATTAATGGATGGAGGCTGAATAATACCGCCAATTAAATATAAATCTGAGGGGTTTTACTAATAACAAACGAATTTATTCGAATCGGATTGCTTCCAGAGCAACCAGATTAATGATCAAAAGTTAATTGTGTCGTACCAACTTTCATAAATACACCAGTTTTGCAAATTAAAACTGTCGAATACGTTGAACGTCTTTCATTACGATGTGATAAGATAAATTAGTTAAAGAAACAAGTTAGAAGCTGGGGCATCCCAAACAAACAGGCTCCGCTAGAGCATCTTCTATTCAAAATTGGAAGAGACAGTGGCGGCTCCTCGAAGGAGGCTAAGGAGGCTCAGCCTCCTCACCAATTTATCTTAATGATCATTCTCCATTTTATTTCCTGTTTCTCTGATAATTCTTTAAATTTTACAATTAATTCCCCGTTCTCAGTAGTTATTTTTAATCCGGCAACAGTGGTCAGAGGCTAGATTCTCTATATATCTCAAACGCTGAGTTGTGTTGTTCAACACAGTTGCCGTTTTTCCGACCAGTCAATCGCCAAATAGCGTGAAACGGCGAAAACGGCACCATGGTAGGGAGGCTAGCTTTTCGTATCCATTCGTCGGTCGAATGAAATACGATTACTTGCGCTCCCGCCTACCGCTGCTAGAAGAATGCGGTTAGTTGTTATTTTTATTCCGTGAGGCGTAGTAAGGTTAAGTAGTTAATTTTCAAGTTATAATTTATCTAATCGGAATCGGTGAACGTTAAAATTATGAGTGACTTAGTTGCAAAGTTCTTAGAAAATCCATTTAGTGGATTAACATATGATAGAAAAGTGTTCTTCAAAAACAAACGGCCTTTACCGGATTTGAAAGGATTAGTGATGGCAGGGAAGTATCAAAATCGATCGTTTAATACTGATAATTATAAAAAATATGTATGGTTAACGGGATGTGATGTACACAATAAATTATATTGCTGGTATTGCTTGCTATTCACATCAGATACAACTTCATGTTGGGGGCACTTGGGTTATAATGATTTGAAAAATTTAGCTCGTGGCCTAGAAAGACATGAAAAATCGCAGGAACATATTACATCGTGTATTAAGTTTAAATTAACCGGTAAACAGAATATTGTTAATGCGATTGATTCTACACGAACACGCGAAATCGAAAATCATAATAATACAGTTAAAGAAAACCGCGAAGTTTTAAAAAAAATCATTGATTTCTTATTGTATTTATCATTTCAAGATTTGGCTTTTAGAGGGCATGATGAAACTGAAAATTCATTTAATAAAGGTAATTGTTAGATTTGTTTTGTGAATACGACAGTAAGCTTCGCGATTTTATGACTAACGCGTCAGTATTTGCAGGCATTTGTTTTGTTTTATGCGGGTATAATGGTTGAGTGACACCACGCGAAATAAGGTTAGATTAGAATTCGTCTGTTCGGTAAATTATTAATTGTAAAAATGGACAACTAGTGGAAAGATTTTTAGGGTTCTACAATGTTAGTTCGGGAAGAACAGCGGTCAATTTATTCAATTTTTCAATGGAAACATTTCAACGATTCGACTTTGCGAATAAATCAGACTTACGACGGCATCTGTAATGGCGGGACATTTAAACGGTCTTCAAAGAAACGTAAGTTTTAAATAACATAGTAGGAAACAGAATTCCCTGTAATGCTCGAACTCGATGGAATTTTACATCACATGCAATGTTTAGTTTACCATCCATAAAAATAAAGACAAATTAATTGAAATATTTGATTTTATATTAAACAGTGATGACTTTTCAACAGATCAGGTTTCATTGAATGCTGCTGTTGGTTTAAAATCTTATTTAGAAAATGAAGAATTTTTGTTATTTCTTGATACTTTTAAATTAATATTTGAACAAACTGATCTTATTTTTCGAATTTTACAACATACATTCACTAATATAATTCATTCAAGAGATCGTTTAACACATCTCATTAATAAAATTCAAGTTTCCGTTATACAGAATTTCATTTTAATATTTTATTTGGAAATTATTCAACTGATGAGGCTTCTCCCGTGAAAAGGAGGAAAACATATAATTTGGTAGACAAGAAACTACATTATAAACAACTATTTTATCAAATTTTAGATACTATTAAAGGTCAAATATTGAGATTCGATTTTCCGATTTACAAGAATTGAAGTTTTTCGATTTGACGAATAGAAGATTTTTCGAATCTTTTTCAAAAGAGTTTCTCAATACACTTTCAGATAACTTAGTTCTAAAATATAATTTTTTTGATAAAATAGCGCTGCACAATGAATTATGCGTTGTATACTGGGATAAAGATATTTTAGGCCAGTACGACAGTCACGCCGATATGATAAAATATATGATAGATAATGATTTGCAACAAGTCTTACCTCAGTTTTATAAACTACTTTGTTTGACAGTCACCATTCCTGTCACGTCGGCATCGGTGGAGAGATCATTTTCTACTCTCAAACGAATTAAAACATACATGCGAAATACAATGGGCCAAAATCGTTTATACAATGTTAGTTTAATATCTATTGAAAAAGATTTAGTAAAACACTTAAAACATAATGATACATTTTATGATAATATTATTGATCATTTTTCGTAAATTAAAGACCGTAGAATTTCGTTAATATATAGAAAAGTTGATAAAATTAATAACAAAAAACAAAATATGGAAAATTCCAAAAAAAAAGAAAAAAAATTAAAAATCCAAAAAAAAAATAAAAAAAAAAAAACGAACGAAAAAAAAATTTGTTGGCAAGAGAAACTCTATACCTCCACGTTGGTTCTTGCTGGGTAACAATCAATTTTGTAACTGAAGGTTAAATTAATTGGCTGAATAGAGTATATTTTTACAAAAACGTTTTATGTCCTCCTCTCTCAAAAAGTTCACGAGCCGCCACTGAGGAAGACAACTTCACTACATGATGTAATAATCCGGGGGATTATTATTTTTTTTTTACGATTAAATCAAAGTAGCGTAAGCATGAGAAAACTCCCGAAAATTTAGCCACTCTAAGTAAACCAGGAATACTTGACACATGAGAGTACAACTCAAATCATTCCGTAGAGTGTAGTTCCGTCCTTACGGGCATTTCAAATCTAAAATTTCTAAATTTCTGACAGGAACAGACTATACATATACATTCTATATTCAACAATTAGAGTTTTATTCAGATTGAAATAATGGAATTCCTGTCTGGCGCCAGAGATACGCCATCTAATACCTTTTACAAGTTGTACGTGATTTTTAAGAATTAGAGCCTTCGAGGCGCTATTCCGCGGACCTTGCACTTTCTACGCATACGGAGTTAATTACTTAGTCAGCAGGGTTTGGAGAAATCATTTTTTGTGGTCACTCACTGCCCCTCGATGTGGGAATACAGGCAACTCTAAATACAGATTTGTGTATTAGTGCAAGGTGCAACGGGATACAACCAACTTCATTGGTCCGTTTGAATTTTAGGTTAGCGAATCAGGAGGCCAATTTCGGGGGGGAGACAAATTATAAAAATGAAAACTCTTTTGCAAGAGCAGTTCCAGTTCTTTTTTTTCGTGCCTTGTTGGGTAAGCTAGTTCATTGTACATATAGCTCAGTCTCTCTCTCAAAGTCAGATCCTTTAATTCTTTTAATTAATATTTTTTAACGTAGTCAATTGATTGTTTTTGTTGTATTACAAGTTACAAGATTTCTAATTTTTGCAACTATATTACTCTTTCGTTATTACTCAAAGTAAATTAAGTCATTCAAATCAATTTGTATCATTCTTATAGTTTATTTTCATTCACCTTAAATCATTTCAAGTACCAGTTCAAGAGAACTTACATTTTACTTTAATATCATTTGCTATTTAGGGAATATTATTTGGTAACTAGAATCTATAATAACCTATAAAAGAAATTGTGGAGAACGTCATTAGTAACTTGATGATAGAAGTCTATAGTAATTTGATATTTTGGAGAATTTGTTGCCTTTAACGTTTAGATAATTTTGATCTGGGTGCGAGAGAGAACTAGCTTCGTGGTGTAATTTATAAAATTAACAAAAAGACGCCGCGTAATACATTTTGTGTAAGCCGTGAAGTGTAAGCTCAAGTGTCTAAGTTACCCTGTGGATTAAGGATTAAGTACTAAGTCAGGGTAAGTCTTTAGAGAAAGCTGTTTAGTCTGTGTTCAAGCTAAAAATTCTGAGGTCATCACCCCGGTAAATGTAAGCATTAATAGGGTATTTTGACTTACTAGAAGCGTAGCGATCCATCTGCGAATTTCTCATATTTTATAGTGTATTTAAGGGACCTACTTAGGATAGGTATAATTGGAATCAGTGTTACCGTAATTGTAGGGTCAAAGATATAATTATTTGGGGATAGCTCACTATTCAAAAGTTGCTACAAGGGTAGTTATTATTATTATTAATTTTTATCTGGAAGTTCAAGGGGTCTAAAAACCCCTATTGAGACCCTGATCTTTAAGGACAGGGAGAGTTAGCCATCAGCGGCTAATTTGACAGAAAGTGTTTGAGTTCATCGGGACAACTAGAGTTTCATTGTATTGATTATTTGTTGTGTAATTCACTCGATCTACCGATACATAACGAACCAGGTAGCTGTGGATAAAAACAACAGGGGATCTATTTAGAGAGTCACCCTTCGGGGATCTCAATCTTACTATCAGTGGCCCCTCTGGTTCACTTTATAACCATAGTTACTCCATCAGAGTGGTAGATCCATTTCAGAATTAAGGTTAGCCCCCAAAGAAACAACTCCCTGGCTTCGTTACATCAGGCAAATCAATAATTCACTGATTGATCGGTCTCGATAAAGTCTTATGCAATTTATTATATATTGTTTTTTTATATACTATTCAGATATCTAGCATCAAAATTAAATTGGCTTAATTTAAATTCATTGTTTGTTCTTGTTGGTTATATGACATATTTTTCCCTTTAAGTTTATATGTATGGGACTTAGTATATATACTTATATATACATCCGTGTAATCTTTATTGTTTTATTTTGTATACAATTAACTTTTCTCCAATATACAACTTATACTGTTCTCATTGTTCTTCATTGAAACACCATCCCTTAGATAACCTTGTAGTGGAGGTGAACAATCCTGTCGTGTTTGTCACTCCGAACATCTTCAGCAACGTGAAGCTGTCATACTAGCCTAGTGTATAAATCGGCCAGGAAGGGCCCCGCTACTAAACTATTTATACCAAGTGCTACTGGAGAGGAACTCCTTCGAGTCTAGTTCCGTTCCCTGAACTATTCTCTAAAACATCTGTAAAAGGGGACTGGTGGCAGCTAATTTTAAACCATACTACCAACGACAGGGCACTTCTCGTAGTGTACCCTGCATTCTACTATCTCTGCAACCCTCGAGTTGCATAGAAGGGTAGCTATCATAGCAATAGTTACAATAAGGTTTTCACTCTCCGTAGCCTCATTGGATCCCATAGGGCTTTGACCTGAGGGAACAATAAAAATACATAACCTAGTAATATCTGAGCTGAATTTGGTTTACCTGGCTTGTGTGCAATAACCATATAAATAAGTTTATTCAATTGCTCCCAAATACCAGCCTTTCAGATTATTACATTTGGTGTCGCAGCGGTGATATCTTAGGTTTTTTTTTAAGCCTAAATAACAAGGTGATAATCCACGTCTTCGAAAAATTTAGTAGGGACAGCTTCAGAAATAACAAAACATTTCATTGTTTTGTTTTAAAGTAAGGTTATAAAGCAAGGGTAACAACAGTGTGTGGGGTGTCGAGAACATAGAACAGTAAGGTAAATAATTGGGTAGTAGTTCAATAACCCCAGTAAATAGTAGGTCAGATTATTATAAAGCATATATACACTGAGCGCCTGTGAAAACAGGCATAGCAACTGAGAGTTCGGAAATTATTTATTTCCAATTAGGAAGTTTTGTTTACCATTAATAACAACAAGGTAAAAATTAACCTTTCATTTAGGGAACCGGATAAGGTTTCCGTATACCTTTTTATTGGAACGGGTTCTTATCGGAAAGGGGTGTGACCATCAGAATAAATAGTAGGTGCTTTAGTTAATAGCTTGAAATAAGTGATTACAGCATTGTAGGAGCTTGCAGACTAGGGCCAAGAGAAAGTGTATGTTATTTTTTTTTTTTGTGTAACTAGGTCAAGGAACAGTGAACCAGCAAGAGAAGGAGCCGGGTGAATTGAATCAAAAGGTGTCTCTCGTGTACAAGCACTAATTACGTGTTCGAGCAGAAAGATTTTGATTCTGGGAGTTCTGCGTTTGGAATTTTACATCTTGTTTAATTTTTTTTTATTTTATTTTTTTTATTTTTTTATTTTTATTTTTTTTTTTTTTATTTGTCTTGTATTACAGGGTCAACCTAAACAGTTTAAAAAAATTTTTTATAGTAACAATTCAAGTCAAAAATTTTATTTTTTTTCTCTAACTTTCAACGCAGATTAAATTCACCAGTAATATTTTATTTTTGAATTTCTTTTAAATTCAATTTAAAGAAGTAGCCGAAAGCTAACGATAGGTCAAATTTTTTTTCTTTGTTTTGGGGTAGTGTCTAGCAGGTACACAGTGGCTTTCCGGTAGCGGAACCATTCCGAATTGTAGTCAAAGATAGGTGCTTTACTTCTGCTTGATGATGTTTTCGCTTCACAGGAATTATTAATTTTTTGTTGTTGTATATTGAACTGAACTAACGATTCAGGCGAAAACATCGGAACCAGCTGATCTAGGACCAGGAGAATAATTGTGTTATTACATTTTGTTTATGTAATTCCTTTTTCTGCTAGCATAGTTACAGCCAGGACTGGAGTACGAGTTTCGTGTTAAAAACATTCGCGTATAATATCCAGTTGATACGAATTATGTTGGTCCTAGGTAGAATGGAAGTAAAGCATATCTAAGAAACAGGGCATGATAGGAAACACTGATATAGCTAAAGGTTGTCATCTATAGTAGATTTTGAAATTTTATGTTTATATGTTCATGTTTTATTACTGCTTTTGAACTGGAACTGGTTTTAATTTAAACGGACCGTAACCATTATTTTCAATTCAAAACCCATGTCCAGGGTGGGGACGAGTGAGCGTTCGGCTGGAGGATTAAGGGAGTTATGGGCACAGTAGACACGAGGGACGTGTATGTGCATGGATTTGTGAGTACACTGGTTTAGTGAGGGATATGGAATTGTTATCCCGGTGTACGGATGTAGAGTGGATAATCCCTGGGATGGAAGGGACACTCTAGGGAACACCCCACAGTTTCGGAAGGTCGATGACCAGGAAGAGCAAGCACCCCGACGATAGTCCAGGCTTGATCTCTTCCTAGCGTAGTATTCGCATGCTGGCCCGTAGGGAAGTGATTTGCGTAACGCTATCCATCTAGGGGGGTAGTTCGTGGGAACCTGTCGCAGCAGCGCGAAGCAGGGGTTAGAGCCTTTATAACGCACCAAGCTCTCCCCAGCTTGGATAATTTATGAAGTCACGTGGGGTCCCTTTAAATTGAAAATGCAGGATTCAAGTAGATTCAAGTCTGGCGGTTCAGCGCGCCCTGAGATTAAATGAGGTCAATGAGCTTACAGGCTGATGAAGTTAAGATGGCGTGGGCCGCTATTATTTTTTTTTTTTTTTTTTTGGGTTAATGTTATTAGAATCTAAATTAAAGCAGTAATTCATGATTCAATGTTGGACAGGTCAGTGCCAGTAGGTAAGGTCCGAGGGATTTGAACGGACTTTTGTTTTTTTTTTGTCGTTTTTTTGTGTATTGCAATTAATGGATTGGCATTGTGCTCACCTACTAGAGAAAGATTGAAATGGAACCATGGGATCTCAAATAATATTGAGATATTAGTAAACCTTTACTCGCCAACACAGTGGGCAACCAGCCCCCGAAATTTAAATGTACGAGCTACCTAAGTCTAGTTTTGTTATATCGATTAATTAGTTGAGGGCTTACTGATTAGCAAATATTTAAGCTTACTGAATTTTATAGAAACTAATAGTAAAATATTACGCACGACATTATCTATATTAACTCACCCCCGTACCATTCCCGGGCAACTGATAGTAGAATTGGATGGTAGCCGAATCCATGGCGGAGGGGTAAGATTCCCCCAAAAAGGAGCGACTGGGCCAATGGGCGTATGCTGTCTCTAGTTAAAATAGGGACCGGATATTCCTATTGACCAGGTTGGAAGGGTAGTTGTACCCCGTAGTGGGAATGAGGTCACTGTATTGGACTGTCTCAAATCCTGATAGAGATGGAAAGGTAGCCTAGGGAAATTTAAATTTCTGCACCGGAGTGGTCCAGTACAGTGATTCCTCATCCCAGTGTGTGGATGGTGCGCGAATGTAGGTGTTAGGGGTATTCGCGCACTTCATCGAGATGCAGGAGGTGCCTCAAGTGCTAAGGACATTGGGTACGACGCGGGGCAATGTGTAGACCTTATCCAGTAATGCGGAAGCAAGGATCGGCTCCGACTGGCCGAAGCATATCGATATCGAGATGTCCCATACTTCGAACAACGCGAATCCTGGCGACAGCCGGTCGTTGTGGAAGATCTCTACCCAGCATCTCAAAACTGGTTATAGAGCATAATCTTCAGGGAGGTATTGGGCTGAATCGTAATATGCGTCCGTCGGAGATGTCCCATACTTCGAACAACGCGGAACCTGGCTACAGCCGGTCGTTGTGGAAGGTTCTCTACCCAGCATCTCAAAACTGGGTGTAGAGCATAAACCTTCAAGGAAGTATTGGGCTGAATCGTAATATGCGTCCGATGCGGTGGAGAAAGGTCCATCATACCCGAGGTCAGTAAAGGTCATACTCAAGAGGGCTGTCAGCACAAGAATGTCCAGTAAGGACAGAGGGCAAACTGGAAGCGGTTAGGCCAGGGAAGCCAGAAGAGTTTTGTGTACGGAGAAAGTCCAGGTTGGACTGTTGGGCCAGTTGTGCCAAGGGAGAAGGACGGGTAAGAAGCCCGAAGTTTGGAAGGGAGTTGTTGAGTCCAGGATGGACAGGAAGGCCAGGTAGGCCAATTGTGAGTCTGGCAGGTAGGGTTTGCCAGTAGGGGTAGTGGACCAGGAATTTGGGGTCGATACCAAAATGTGTAGTACCCAGCGCAGGTACAGGAGTTTGTATGTTCTGGAAGACCCATGAGGGATTTGAGCAGATAGGCCGCCTGCAGAGCAGCGGGACGCGTAGTCGTCTATGAGGCCGGGAAATTGGGTCAAGAAAGTGCGCGGGGCGGGTGACAGGACACCGCCCAGAGTATGAATGAGTCGAATAGGTGTGGGTAACGAGGTGTTAACATCGGTAAAATCGAGGAAGTGGAAGCCGGAGAATCGACAAGAACTCCAATTTTCAAGACTCCTCTACCAAAGATGTATATAGCCACCCTCACCCTAGATCGAGTGACGTCATAGCGGAACCAAGTAGCTTATATGCAGTGTCAAGTTAGTTCTCTCTTGTGAGTCTTGGCCTTGGTTCCCTATGAACAAAGTATAGTCAGCAAATTCGGAACCTCTGACTCTTCCAGTCACCGCGTTCCGTTTAAATTTTGTTTTTGTGTTTTGTTGAAAATAAGATTAGCTTTCACTATGAGCTAGAAACCTCTGGAAAGGGGTAGTAACCCTTCCAGCTTCCGTGGCTGCAGCACCCTGCGAACGGGATCACTGCGCCGGAGGGTAAGGGCTCTTAATTGAGGGATAGTTGGATCCTCCCCATGTATTTCAGAGATAACGTAACCCTAGGGAGAGAGAGAGAGGGAATTGAGTAAGTCCTAGGGGAAGGGAAGGAAATTCATAGACCTTTAAGATGGTCGGGAAACGGGTAGAGATAATACGACCTTTTTTTGCGTTATTCGTATTCCTTGGGTCGTTGATACCCAAATTTCATGTTATCACTGATAAGGGGATAGAGTTTGGAAGTTAAGGGGTATGTCACAATAAGGGGCCTGATTCTTAAAAATTTTTTGTTGTTGTTGTTTTTGTGTTCCCCCCCCCCCTTTTTTTCTCGGGATCTGTTTCAGAGTGCCAAGGATATACCCCGTCCTGGTGACAACACTTCTAAGGTAATGGCAATGGGTCGATCGTGTACGACTGAGAAGAGGACCCGATAAACGCAACGATGGTTTCACTGGAGACAAGTTATAATGAAGGGATTACGGACAAAGAGACGCACGCGCCTGTCTGGTAGAGGTTACAAGGACCATCTCGCATTGCGGCATGCACAGTCACTCTTCGGTAGTAGTAAATGGATGAGCAAGCTACTCATTTGAACTAGGAGCGGAAAAATGTAACGAAGCTCAATCATTTCAATGCTTACAAAATCATGGCATCGTTGACCCACGTCGTCCAAAAATGTAGCTGTTCAAATGGAATGTAATAGCCTTATGCCACCATTGTACCAAGTCGAGGGAACCTGGATCGGCCTCTCCCCACTACCACTGACGAGTCTTATACCACTGACCATTGAGATTGAAGCAGAGGACCAATTGAAGTTCCAACCGATCAAGCTGATTAGCGCAGGGGGACTATACACATCCGAGGACATGAGAAAAAGCCAACGGAACCTGATCTTCGGCATGGAAAGAGATGCAGTCCAAACGATGATAGCGCGACGGGTGTCCGGTATGGAGTCTCTGGACCAAGGGTACAACACTCTCAAACTATTCAGCAAAGAAGAGGTTACCAGTCTCGTCAGGTCCACCATCCGGCAGATATGGGGTTGGTTCGAAAGCATAGGGACCATCATGAACGGGCTGTTGGGCCTATACTGTATATTCCGATTGGTGAAGTTCGTTATTGGTGTCGGCCTAAACGGATGGAGCCTGTACCAGCTATTCGGATGGGGTCTACACCTATTCGCCTGTCTATGGAACACCCTCACCGCCTTCCTAGTCAACCGACATCACGCCCATGGAAGTCCAGGGGATGCAGTTCCATCCGCTCCATCAACCAATGTCATCCCAAGGGAACCAGAAGCAGCTGTAGTTTCCACCACCACAGATTCCACCGCCACCCATGCGATGTATCCAACCCTCCACTGGACAGAACGCGAGGGAAGACGATCAGCAGCCTGTTCGTTGTACGGCAGGTCCATGTCCAGTCTCCACGAGCGTCCTGGTATGTGAAACCATCGAGTGACAGTGCGGGTTAGTGCGTAAAAGTCAATCCGAAAAAAGTGTTGTGACAATATGGAAACAGAAGTAGACTTTCATTGTTTAGCTCTTAAGGATTGTACTGTTGTAGTCATGTGGTAAATCCACGTGATTATGTTGAATAGGATTTAGGTTATTGGGAAGTCCAATCGGACTGATGATCATACATATATTGAGCGTGAAGGTGGGTCTAGTACCCCTAGATTCCCACGCTGGTCAGAACTTGGCAGATGGATCAAAATATACGTATAATACCGGTTGTAGAAAGGAGCTTGGTTCCTTCCGAACCCCGCTCTTTCTTTAAGGTGAGGGTGATGTAATAATCCGGGGGATTATTATTTTTTTTTTTACGATTAAATCAAAGTAGCGTAAGCATGAGAAAACTCCCGAAAATTTAGCCACTCTAAGTAAACCAGGAATACTTGACACATGAGAGTACAACTCAAATCATTCCGTAGAGTGTAGTTCCGTCCTTACGGGCATTTCAAATCTAAAATTTCTAAATTTCTGACAGGAACAGACTATACATATACATTCTATATTCAACAATTAGAGTTTTATTCAGATTGAAATAATGGAATTCCTGTCTGGCGCCAGAGATACGCCATCTAATACCTTTTACAAGTTGTACGTGATTTTTAAGAATTAGAGCCTTCGAGGCGCTATTCCGCGGACCTTGCACTTTCTACGCATACGGAGTTAATTACTTAGTCAGCAGGGTTTGGAGAAATCATTTTTTGTGGTCACTCACTGCCCCTCGATGTGGGAATACAGGCAACTCTAAATACAGATTTGTGTATTAGTGCAAGGTGCAACGGGATACAACCAACTTCATTGGTCCGTTTGAATTTTAGGTTAGCGAATCAGGAGGCCAATTTCGGGGGGGAGACAAATTATAAAAATGAAAACTCTTTTGCAAGAGCAGTTCCAGTTCTTTTTTTTCGTGCCTTGTTGGGTAAGCTAGTTCATTGTACATATAGCTCAGTCTCTCTCTCAAAGTCAGATCCTTTAATTCTTTTAATTAATATTTTTTAACGTAGTCAATTGATTGTTTTTGTTGTATTACAAGTTACAAGATTTCTAATTTTTGCAACTATATTACTCTTTCGTTATTACTCAAAGTAAATTAAGTCATTCAAATCAATTTGTATCATTCTTATAGTTTATTTTCATTCACCTTAAATCATTTCAAGTACCAGTTCAAGAGAACTTACATTTTACTTTAATATCATTTGCTATTTAGGGAATATTATTTGGTAACTAGAATCTATAATAACCTATAAAAGAAATTGTGGAGAACGTCATTAGTAACTTGATGATAGAAGTCTATAGTAATTTGATATTTTGGAGAATTTGTTGCCTTTAACGTTTAGATAATTTTGATCTGGGTGCGAGAGAGAACTAGCTTCGTGGTGTAATTTATAAAATTAACAAAAAGACGCCGCGTAATACATTTTGTGTAAGCCGTGAAGTGTAAGCTCAAGTGTCTAAGTTACCCTGTGGATTAAGGATTAAGTACTAAGTCAGGGTAAGTCTTTAGAGAAAGCTGTTTAGTCTGTGTTCAAGCTAAAAATTCTGAGGTCATCACCCCGGTAAATGTAAGCATTAATAGGGTATTTTGACTTACTAGAAGCGTAGCGATCCATCTGCGAATTTCTCATATTTTATAGTGTATTTAAGGGACCTACTTAGGATAGGTATAATTGGAATCAGTGTTACCGTAATTGTAGGGTCAAAGATATAATTATTTGGGGATAGCTCACTATTCAAAAGTTGCTACAAGGGTAGTTATTATTATTATTAATTTTTATCTGGAAGTTCAAGGGGTCTAAAAACCCCTATTGAGACCCTGATCTTTAAGGACAGGGAGAGTTAGCCATCAGCGGCTAATTTGACAGAAAGTGTTTGAGTTCATCGGGACAACTAGAGTTTCATTGTATTGATTATTTGTTGTGTAATTCACTCGATCTACCGATACATAACGAACCAGGTAGCTGTGGATAAAAACAACAGGGGATCTATTTAGAGAGTCACCCTTCGGGGATCTCAATCTTACTATCAGTGGCCCCTCTGGTTCACTTTATAACCATAGTTACTCCATCAGAGTGGTAGATCCATTTCAGAATTAAGGTTAGCCCCCAAAGAAACAACTCCCTGGCTTCGTTACATCAGGCAAATCAATAATTCACTGATTGATCGGTCTCGATAAAGTCTTATGCAATTTATTATATATTGTTTTTTTATATACTATTCAGATATCTAGCATCAAAATTAAATTGGCTTAATTTAAATTCATTGTTTGTTCTTGTTGGTTATATGACATATTTTTCCCTTTAAGTTTATATGTATGGGACTTAGTATATATACTTATATATACATCCGTGTAATCTTTATTGTTTTATTTTGTATACAATTAACTTTTCTCCAATATACAACTTATACTGTTCTCATTGTTCTTCATTGAAACACCATCCCTTAGATAACCTTGTAGTGGAGGTGAACAATCCTGTCGTGTTTGTCACTCCGAACATCTTCAGCAACGTGAAGCTGTCATACTAGCCTAGTGTATAAATCGGCCAGGAAGGGCCCCGCTACTAAACTATTTATACCAAGTGCTACTGGAGAGGAACTCCTTCGAGTCTAGTTCCGTTCCCTGAACTATTCTCTAAAACATCTGTAAAAGGGGACTGGTGGCAGCTAATTTTAAACCATACTACCAACGACAGGGCACTTCTCGTAGTGTACCCTGCATTCTACTATCTCTGCAACCCTCGAGTTGCATAGAAGGGTAGCTATCATAGCAATAGTTACAATAAGGTTTTCACTCTCCGTAGCCTCATTGGATCCCATAGGGCTTTGACCTGAGGGAACAATAAAAATACATAACCTAGTAATATCTGAGCTGAATTTGGTTTACCTGGCTTGTGTGCAATAACCATTTAAATAAGTTTATTCAATTGCTCCCAAATACCAGCCTTTCAGATTATTACAATGAACAGAGTCTGTTCATGTGGAGCGATATCGATGAAATGAGAATTACATAGGAGAGGTTGTCTAAAATAATATGTAATAACTTTTTGGGAAGGTAAAATAGTACTATCTTCAAGGCTGGAACTGGTTGTGAGAATGATGTTTATTAATAGCTAATTTGTTTTAGCGTAATAGTTATAGACGGCTAATTCCACTGCTCCTGATTCACTAACTTTGATTCGGATGTTGGTCTTTTGGTGACCATGCTCGAATCACCACTAACAGCACCTTATCATGGGACGATCAAGTGAGATTCATTGCGGAAACCGCTTCACAAAAACTTGATTTTCTATTCCGTGCCAAGAGCTACTTTACATCCCAGCAGCTCCTCATAATCTACAAAGCACAGATTCGACCTGACCTGGAGTACTGTTCACATGTTTGGAGTTCGTCTGCCCAACATTCTATTCAGAAGATAGCTATTCCATCGTCTGTGTTCATCAGAAATCTCGTCACTGCGAGAGATTCCAGATAGGCATACTAGACGAGCTCAAACTTGTCACCTCTTCACTGTCAAGCTCGAGACCTGCCGAACTTCTTCCTATCAGACTTAATTTTTTTATCGAACAGCGAAGTTGTGGAATTCTCACTAGGTAAGTGAGGTTTTTTTCTATGGCCTATATCCTCCAAACCTTTAAGAAAAATACAAAGGCTTTTCTCCCTGCGTTCCACTGCTTATAGGTTTCCCTCTCGTGTAGCCAAAATATATATGAAAAAAAATGTACAGAGCAATCCTAAAGTAGTGGTTACCAAATGTTGGAGAGATGGTAACTTATGTGACGGTTTAAGTAATCCTAATTTATGAACATATTTTCTATTCATTATCGTTGATAAAAATAGGGAGTATATGTCAAGATTTCGGTATCTTTGGATAATTATCTCAAGTTCATTATATCCCTAAGGCCAGGCATATCACGAAGCTTTACATAGCGCTTATGCTCTTACTCTCGAATGGCCACTATACGTCTTGGTTTACCTATGTAACGCCTACCGCATTGATGTAGAATGAAACAAACACTCACTTTCGTGAACACTACTATGAGTTGAGATGGAATGGAACAAACACTCACTTTCGTGGACACTACTATGAGTTGAGATGAGAGGGTGCATCAAAAGGGGGGTTTGACCGAGATACCGCAATCGGGTTGGATCAACGGATTTCCGATTGATTGGAACAATTCGTTGTGGTAGTATGACCACAAAGAACGCCGAACGTCGTCCAATTGGGGTTACAAAGCCAGAAATCTTCGATAAAATCCATGGTATGATATTGGACGATCGGCGAGTTAAAGTGCACGGGATTGCTGAGGCTATGGTCATCTCAACCGAATAGTCTAGGAGCCAGAGCGATATTGATGGTCTGAACATTAACCCGATGGCACTATGGTTTATCGTTAGAGGACGGTTCAATGACCAATTCATCTCAAAGACCGAATTTTCCCCGACTGCTAGATCTCTAGATACAGCATCCGCATTTTTTGTTTGTTTTGACTGGAGGTTAACCCTTTCCAAGTTGGGGTTACTTGAAAAGCATGCCATTCTCATGCACTTCCACCATGTGCCATCATTTTTTATTTGCCCGTTTACCAGGCATACCGGTTAAAATTGGACCGAAAATGGACTGCTAGTTAACCCTCCCAAACCTGGTGGAAAATGTTCATTGGTGTTGGCAATTGTTAACATATCCTATGCCATCAAAAGTTATCGGTCCATTTCCGAGTAATTGGCCATTAAAATTTTTTTTTATTTTTTTCATTTTGTGGCTAAAACTTGCAGATTACAAGATAACATGATGGCACCATGTTGAATAATTTTATTGGAGGTCAAATGAAGATCTAAAGCTATTGCAATCACTCCTTGCCTATTTAAACCCCCCAAAATCCCCTAAAATCACCCCCAAGAGAATATGGATAATATGACCAAATTTATCATAAATTAGTAAATTTTTGAGATTCTGGCTGGGTTTAAAATCGAAACGGCAGTTTTTTTGTTTTTGTTTTGTTCTGAGGGGTGGTTTTAGGGGGTTTTGGGGGGTTTGAATAGGCAAGGAGTGATGACAATAATTTTAAATCTTTATTTGACCTCCAATAAAGTTATTCAACATGGCGCCATCATGTTATCTTTTAACCCGCAAGTTTTAGCCACAAAATGAAAAAAAGAAACATTTTTGGTCCAAATAATGACCAATTACTCGGAAACGGACCGATAACTTTTGATGGCATAGGGTATGTTAACAATTGCCAACACCAATTAACATTTCCAACCAGGTTTGGGAGGGTTAACTAGCAGTCCATTTTCGGTTCAATTTTAACTGGCGTATAATATGCAGAGCTATTGGATCGATTCAACACCGCTTTGAAGCAGAAGCGGTCGAATTTGGCAAAAAAAAAGTGCTCTTCCACCAGGACACAACGCGCTACGAACTGGTTCGTCATCCACCATATTCCCCAGATTTGGCTCTCTGCGATTTTTTTCTATGTCCAAACTTGGAGAAATGGTTCGGCAGAAAGAGATGTGGCTCCAACGATGAGGTAGGTCATCGCTGAAACAAACGCCTATCTTGAAGGATTGCCAAAATCGTATTATTTGGAAGGAATCGAAAAATCAGAAAAATGTATGACCAAGTGTATCGGACTACAAGGACATTATGTAGAGAAATAAGATAAGTTTTGACCAAATAAATCATTTCTTGTTTCATTTTGCTTTCGTATTATAGTCAACTTTTGATGATTCATGAAATGTGCGGAAACAGGTCCTTTGGTAACTGTTTAATCTCGATTAAACAGAGTCTGCATGATAGGTTCAATTTAAAACTTTTTTCTGGGGTTTTCACAAAGTATTCGGTTTAGTTCATATGCATAACGATATATATCATATCATACAGGTATATAAGATTCTTTATTGAGGTATTTCGAAATTAGTTCCCAGAAACGAATTCTTTCCATAGTTTAGTAATCTCATTGAATACTGTGCAGCGTTATCCGTCTATACAAAAAGTCTACAAAGCTGATATGGAACATTCCCTGCTGAATATCAATGTAGTAGTATCTTTGCAAACTCTAGGGAGATGAGGTAGCGAAGTGGAGCGAGCGCACGCTTGAGATGGTATTCGCGTACGAAATAAAGATGTGCGGTTTCGTTCAGCATTTGGATTCCGCAAGATGTTTTTCTCTCTATTCGTACGGTACCTTGTGATTTGCGCAAAGAGGGATAGTGTGCTGAATATGTAAGGAGGTCTGCAGAAGGTATGAAGCTGCTTGTCATCGTCGATAACGTCTGTCGTCTGCCGCGTCCAGACGTTTACATAATTGCGCCATGTCTTCTCGACAGAGTAGCGTTATTGAGCGTGATCAGCATCGCTCAGTTTCTTCCTTTATTATAATTAATTCGCAGGTTACCTAGAATACAGACTTATTATGCCCTCGTGGCGTTATTTACCCAAGAAAGCAAATTAAGTTGCAATTTAGTATAGAGTTAACTCACTTATCGTGCGGAATTAATATTAGCAAGCGTAAGATAATCGCGCACATTAGAAATCCTGTTTCTTCGCAAACTTTTCTTATTATGACTTTATTGCATGTATTTTTTCTTTTCAATGACACTACGGGGGCAGTCTTGTAATAGTAGTAACATTACAGTTTGTTAAAAAGCTGCTTAATTATTCATTTTGGTTTTTGTAACTCCATTCTCATATTTCATTAAGATTTGGGAAGCCGCCAAGTCGTAATTGGTTTTTGTCAATAAAAAATAATGAATGTTCTTCAGTTTTTCACAAGCTTCACTCATATTTTTCAAAGATGAACACACTTTTACATTCAATAGGATTGGTTTTTCTTTTTTTGTCAGTGAATTCCTGAATTATGTCCTGCAAATCAAAATCTGGGTTCCGAATCTATTAGGAAATATTTTCCCAGATCTAGATTCCCTAACATATTTTTTAAGAGAGAGGACAACTGACTGAATGAAATGTCATCTTCTTCAAAAGCCTCATCTTATTGGATCGTTTCCATAAGTCCAGAATTTTGGAAACATTTTTTTATAGTCACAGATGGAACATTTATCCATGTTGCAACTATCCATACCATAGCATTTGGTAAATCTATGCTTTCCTGTGCTCTTTCAAAATTATCTTCGGTGTTCGTGGTAGCCAAAAAAAAAGACTTGTTACCAAAAATGTTCTATATTTTATTTTAAAATTTTGTATTATCTCTTAAACCAATGGTTGGCAATGAGACTGATACTGTGGTGGGAGGTAGAAAAATAATTCGAACATTTTCCAATTCTATTTTTGGGTGAAAAGTAGCGTTATCTGAGGATAGTAGAACTTTTCTCCCCTTTTTTTTTTTATTTTTTGTCAACGTTTTTCAACCAAAGACTCATCTCTGTTGTCACCCAAGCATTTTTATTGGATATCCATTCTAGTGGCAATTTATCTACATGTGCTCCTTTGAAATATCGCGGATTTTAACTTTTGCTCAGAACCAGTGAAAATTCCTTCTCATCATTCATGTTATAGCAAAAAAAAATGTCGCTCGCTGTTTAGCTGGTTTTTTTCTAGCACATTTATCACTCTTGAATGCAAAAGTTTCGTTTGGCATTGCTAAATAGTAAATTCCGGTTTCGTCAGAATTAAAAATATCTTTAGCTTCATAGTCCTTGATCCTCTGATTCCACAGGGATCAAACTTAGAGCCGACATCACTTATAATTTTTATCAATGATCTTTGTGAAATCGCTTATCCCTACTGTGATATTTCTCATTTCAACTTCTTTTAATATACAATCTACAAAGGAAATAATCACTGTGAACGCGGGTTTTTAAGCCGTAAAAATGCTGATTTGGTGACAGAATCTTACACTTCTCCAAAAAAGATGTTAAACAATATAACATCGCATAATTTTGGAAAGCTTGATGGAACAGATACATCTCAGTGTGTCTTTTTGTTCATGCAAAGATTTGATTACTGTCATCTTAAATAGGTCAGTAAATATTCAAATTTCAAAACATGTGTTTATTGAATGTGTCACTGGCCCGATAAGGAAATATTTAAATAATTGAATAAATTTGCCAGAGAACTCGTATGTACTAATAGAGGACTTCAGTTTCAGCTTCCCAACTTCGTCCATAGTTAGTGGCTCTAGATACCACGATAAAACTGCACTTGGTTTCCGAATATACGAGGGAAGGTGAAACGTCCCTGAAAAATGGAACAACAACAATTTATTTGGTCAAAACTTATTTTATTCCTCAACATAATCTCCTTGTAGCCCGATACACTTCGTCCTTTCTAATTTTTGATCCCTTCCAAATAATGCGATTTCGGCAATCGTCCAAAATAGACGTTAGTTTCAGCGATGACCTCATCGTTGGAGCCAAATCTCTTAACACCGAGCCATTTATTCAAGTTTGGAAATTAAAGGTAATCGATATGGACGATACCGTGTGCATCCCTAAAAACTGTCGCCATGACTTTGTTGGCCGATAAACCCACTTTGGTTTTTTCCGGATTCCATTAGCCAGGACAAGTTCACTGTTTCGACTATTCTTTGGTCTCTGGTGTGTTGTGATGGATCCATGTTTCGTCCACGTTTACGAAACGGCGCAAAGAGTCCTTCTTATTGCGCTTGAACTCTATCAACAATCAACAGAGAGCAGATGCGCCACCCATCTGGCAGATAGCTTCAACAGGTTCAAAAATGTATGCAAAATGTTCCGTATCCGTTCGGTTGAGATGCCCATAGTCTCAGCTATCTCGTGAACTTTAACTCGCCGATCGTTCAATATCATAACATGGATTTTATCGACGATTTTTGGCGTCGTAATCTCAATTGAACGAACAGAACGTTCGGCGTTTATTATGACCACAACGAAAATCAGCAAACCACCTGTGAATCGTTCCAATCGATGGAATCCCCCATTATGTTTAACAAGCGATGCTTTGGTTTGTGTGATGTTTTTTCCACACAAGAAATAGATATCAGTCTGAAAATTTTAACGCGTTCTAGTTGAAGATGGTACATTACAAATGTAACATGAGATTTTCGATTGTGGCGCCATCTGTTTCATGTTTCAGTGACTTTTCGCCATGCCCTCGTACAATGTACAATATCGAAACCAGTATGAATTTAGGCAAGGTTTCGGGACAGAGGACACAAACATTAAAGTCATAAACTACATTTCAAAAAATCTTGATAAGGGCAAGAAATACTTGCTGATATTTTTGGAATGGCGAAGGCTTTTGGCACGGTGTCACACAGCATTTTACTTAACAGTATGAACAGCATAGGATTCAGGGGTATTACCTTGGACGTGCTTAAAACCTATCGTACGGCAAGAACACAGCAGGTTGAAATTGGACATTTTTAAAGTGTCTTGACTAGAGGTGTGCGGTGTGCCCCAAAGCACGGTGTTGGGCCCATTCATATTCTACATGATAGAAGTTCCATGTAAACAAAACAAACGTTCGTGTAATACGAGAAGAGTTTTCTTTTTATTTAATATGGTGAAGGAATCTTGAATAATTGTGCCAAAATGAATGAAAGTGTATTTTTTGACCACGTTCAGTGGTTCATCAACTCTGGTTTTGGAACAACTTGGTTCTCTAAACATTTTCCAACGGGGTATTTACCTCTGCTGGAGGTGGTTGATCAGTGACTTCATCGTATGACTCTTTTTTTAACACGAGATGTGTTTGTATTCAATTTGCAAATATACAATAGTGTCGATTGTATAAAATTAAATGAATAGATGTATGATATGCAATAAATTCAATTCTAAACCATACATAATAGAAACAGTTCTTTTCAGGACTGTATTTCTACCTACATGTACGTCGTGTGCAGTGTAAATTGCCAAAACAGTATCCCAAACGATAAATTACTCTGAAAAGCAACATGAAAATCGAGGGCCATATCTTCCTATCATTGCCATTAGAGACAGAGTTGTTGCAGCTTTACAACTGAGTCTCAACAGTCAATAAAATCACAGGTAAGCGAAGCAGAGGTGGACACTTGAAAGTCCAAAAAGAAAATGACAATGGGCTAAAGCGCCGGCCATTTTTTAGACGTTGAAAAAAAAAAAACTGTCAAATGTCAAGTGTGGTTAGCATGAAATGCTTGTATTCTATTAATCTTAAAATTCTAAACGATATAAGGTCTAAAAATAAATATTTCAATTCTACAGATATTGAATGAAATGTTATCTTATTGTTATTTTCTGACATATCTGAGAAAGTGACTTCTGACATCGAATAATGCAATCATCCTCATTGAGATCTTGATGAAATTCTGGTTATATAGATGAAAAGAAATATTTTATTCACACAATTTGTGTTCTACTGTTTGTGAAATATAATTTCACACTATGGCTGTGAAGAGAATACATTTGCTGTGATGATGACAGAACAAAGAATTAACAAGAATAGTATGATAATCTGTTGTTAAAGTGTCGCAATGGTAATACGTCCTTGGGCTAAAGTGCTCATACGCTTATACCTCTATGCTTGCAGTAGTTTCATGATTTAACTAACCACAAACAGCTCAAAACTTCATACATGTTTTACATAATGGAATGTATCTAGATATTATATTGGTACACTCCTTGTTCTCCTCTGTTAGACACAGCGTGAAAATGAAGGCAATTTCACTTCTTTGATATTAACTTTGATTCAAAAACACTAGGGAATCTGATGTAGAAACATACTCTCCAAACTCTATTCGCTTGTTCGCATATATGTATATGAGATATTGCCAGTATATAAAGTAAGATCAGTTGGACAAAGGACATTTTTATACACTTTCCCGCACACAAAATTGAAATAGTAGCTGTTGTTTATTTGAATTGTCAGAGATATTTATGTTATGAGATGGTCTGCCACGAACACATATTGCTGTCATGTAAAGATTTCCTAATGAATTGTTATGGATTTATCTATGATCTGTCATGGATAGTCTGAGCTGTATTGAGCATTTAATCTATGAACTGTCTCTCATGTAAACGCTACGTGACTATATCGATTGGCTCTTATCCCCTTGAGGGTCGAATTTCAAAACATACTTTCTTAGCGGGTGCATACGTCGTTAACGGAACGAACTCAGTCAGTCAGTGGTATTTCCCTGCTTTGACAGAAAATGGAGATTTAGGTTTATGAAGAAAAGTGAATAATTCGAGATTAATGCAATTTGGTCTTTTACTACGAACGATTCTTGATTTTTGTTTATTCCAGTTCTCCTAATTCTAACGATACTTCATACGTTTTCCAAGTTTTGAAAAATCCAAAGATTTATATGCTTATTAAAATTATGATTCCCCCGATAATTTTCAATTTTCCGTAGGTTTGTTGAAGACTCAAACTGAGCGTATTCACAATTTCCGCTAAAAATCCAAATTGACACAATGTAAATACGAAGTGTTAATCAATAATAACCGAACACGGAACAACAAGCCGGGGCAAGGCAGTGTCGAGCCTGATCCCTGTTCACCGCCGAAGGACTTTTAATTTAAAAAGTTCACTCTTGTTGGGTAGCGCGGCGCGTCACTCACGTTGAATGCTAATTGGATTATGATGGTCCCGCTGGTTGGCGCTTTTTATAGCGGCATCATCTGGCAGCTTCCCTTTGTGATTCAAACAAACCAGTCCGACGGTTCGAACGGATTAAAAATTGAGTGGCAGTTTTTGTTCTTTTCGGAGCAACCCTTTAAAATGTTATTTGCTGTTTTATTGTTAAACGCTTCCCATATTGCTTTGCCGAAATTTTAAGTATTTAGCACTCTAGATCAATCACAGCTAATTTAATTATTTTGTTAAAAGCTTTTTTTGTCAGTCGATGTTTCATTGTATATTAAAATGATTAGCAGTTTAACGTTTATTTGATTCGTATTTCTGGACAGTTATTGACAGGTTTACTCTATCATCTAATTTAATCTGAAAGCTTTCATTGTTTTTTCGGAATAACCATCAGCATACTGAATAGTCATTGATTCTATGAAGACTGAGATGAGTTATTATTACTAAGTACATTTTTATTGATTCTTTCACGACTCCGTGGGAAATTTATTCGACCTGGTTTACCCGTTGAGTGTTTTAGATGATCGTATTAAGGATTTTATGAATTAGTGAATCCTTAATATAATTAAAAGTTATAATTGGACGTTGATAGCATATATTAAAAAGATGAACGTTAATATTTCAGAATATAGATGGAAAAAAATTGGATCACATTAGGTTCACATGACAGAAACAATTTTTAAATTGATACCAATAAGTCCAAATTTGGAAGTTATAGGTCAATAGCTATAATAAATAATTTTGCAAAAGTTTACAAAATATTGTTCTATGAATCTCACACTTTTATCACACGGAAAATAGAATAAAGGAGTGCCCATTTGGATTCTTGAGTGGTATGTGAAATACGCCAAATCTCCATCTCACAGTATTTTAACATGGAATATGTTGGGGAACCTAATTGATCGAAACCGTGACACGGAAACGTCACGCGGAGACCTTAATAGGTCTTATTGGTCGAAATGCCATGACCACTAATAGGCTCCTCCTTCTCCTTCAGTACATGTTTTACATATCATACCAGCGCCAAGCAAGCGCAGAAACAGCCGAGCGTAGAGGCGGTCGTATTGAAACATGATTTCAGCAAATAGAGTTGTTGAAAGTGACCGCTCGTCAAATATAAGATAATATCAACTCAACACACATTCTTCTGCTAGGTGATCTTTAATGTCCAGAACAATACGTGACTGTGTCCATATATGACGGTCTACAGAAAAACATATTCTATGTTATGTTTCATTTAATGCCATTCGAAAAATGTCTGAAAAAAATCGCAGATAGACCCCTAAACAAATTGTCTTATATTTTGTTCAATTATGAAGATAAAACGAATAAGAATAAACCTAGAGTCTATAAATTAACGTGTTCAGAGTGTGAGCAGAGCACAGTTTTCCAAATTTAGATGAAGTTAAAATTTTGCAAAATCAGAGTAGAAGCTTTAAATTAAACACACTAGAATCAATAGACATTTTCAAGGGTATAAAAGATAACCACAGTAAAATTTTAAATGATCAATTGGATTTGTACTACAGCATTCTTTTCGATGTCTTGATAACGTAATCCACTTATTTGTAACTTCTTAGTAAATCTCCGCATTAAAATTTACTAATTACACGATTAACTCTACTTTGTTATTCTATTTCAATTATTCAATCCCAGCATGTATTTCCCCATATTCAAGCGGAAACCCCGCTTGTTACTTGTACCTTATTTTGACTATCAATATCTTAAGATCTTTCATGTTTATACATATATCAGTATCGTTTTGAAGACGACACGCTAGCTGCCGAAACTATAGTCACGTTAGTGTTTCTATAAATGTAATTGATAAGAACAAAGTAAAAAGTACTTTGTTATATAAATTTGATTAATTATCAATGGCTTCAACCATCGATTTGATTCATTTGAAAGATTATATTTTGATGATGCAATTTTAAAGACTTTTGAAGGGGCACTTTTTTTGAGTCTAACAGCATCAAACTTAAGGTGAACAAAAACATAAAGCAATATCACATTCTGAAAATATTCTCGTTCTTTAAAAGGATTTAGAACATATCGTTATAGTTGTCGTTATATTCTTCAATGTCAATAAACCTAATCAAAATGAAGTGTCAGTAATTTGTTCACATTAATCATTACAGGAATTAAGTAATTATTGTAATGAACGAGTGACATCAATTCTATTGCAAATTGACCAAGGTCTGCAATCGAATTACAATAATCTGACAATAATGATTTTATTAGACTATAAATAGGAAACCTTTATCCACTAAAAATACTGTTAAAGTACTGAGAACCTTTTAGCTACCGAGTAGACATCATCAGAGTTCACTATTCAAACGTCTACACAATTTATTTTACCACTCTATGTTTTATACTGACACCTGCTGTCAGGTTTTCTTTCGAAATTATTCACACCAGAGTAAACGCATAAAATAGACCGTGACTTCAACAACGACGTCACTTGAATTTTAAAATGAGAATTTCTGACACTTCTCCATGTAATAAATATGCGTTTGATATATAGGATGTTTCAAGAAGGCTTAGTAAAAAATTTTCATATTCAAGATACCGGTAACCGGTAAATCATCTGGCAAGAGCTCTTGAACTTGTCTGTAGTGATAAGGATGTAGTTGCTGCTCCCCTACTAATTGCAGAAGACGTATTTGTTTGACATGCCATATTCCTTACGCTAATTGTTAGATGTTGATCAACTACATCTGAAATGATATTCTCTTTCTGAATGGTTCTTGTTGTTCTGTGTCTACCAGAATTAATTTTTTTTTGGTGTCACATTCCCAGTTTCTCGACAACGTCGTTCCACGAGTCTAAACGTTTTTTTATTTGGTATGTTTCTACTGGGAAACTTTTCTGCATAACGCGTAACAGCTGCACTAGCGTTTCCTAAGCACTAGCCTAAGGTTAATAACATGTCAGTCTATTCAACATTTGGATACATTTTGATTATTAATTAAGGTATTCATCAACAATATTCAATGTTATTGACATCATCGTCTTAACTATCAATAAATGTCAGTTTTAAATGACTAACTCAGACAAAACCATTTTGAGGTTTTCGACGAACTTTTTCACTCAGGACGTTTTGAATACTTACTCTAACTGATTAAATATTTCATGTTTTTATTCAAATTTACTTTAATTTCCTTCTTTAATTAATAACTTTAGCATTAGAATAATGTTACTGTTTTTTAATTTATACCAGCATTAGTTATTACTTCATCATTTGCAAATCAAAATATTCCGAAAAGGGTACACAGTATCGGGTTTACCAAGAGTACCTTTTAGTTGTAAAATTGAATGATGTGTAATTAGCACCCTCTATTAGAGTCAGATATAAAAATAAATTCATACGATGTGTCAGCTTCCAAAACATATTCCTACAAAATTCCATTACAATGTTGCCAGTAGTTTCGACATAATCGTAAAAAATCTGTTTTAAAAATTTTTTACACCCTGTACGAGTATCTTGAATACGGATGCCGTTACGAAACTTTTTTACTAAGCAAACGCCACTTATCTTTCAGTGTTCTACCTATCCTAGCAACGGGGCTACACCCTGTATATTTATTCCCAGAAAAACGCTGTTGTGATTACGGTTCAATAAAATACTATAACATTTGAAACCTGAAGATTGATGTCAAAAATATAACATGAAACGGGGTCTCCTCGCCCAAAAACAATACTATTCCTAATTTCACCACTTAGAGCGATTTGCAAAATTATAAATTAATACAACCAATAAGAACGACGCAAAAACACACACAAACACGATGTCAAAAATAATGTAGATTGATTCAGAAATGTTCAAAAGGGATATATACGCGAAAATCTGCACAAAAAGGCGATTACAATACATCCCTTATAGTATAGATTATAGTGAGGGAAGTAAAGATGGTAACTAAAAAGTGAAAGATAAGCTATTATGGAATCGTCATGCGAATTGGATTTTCAAATAGATACGACGAATTAGAAAACGGTGAAATTTGACTTCCTTGATTAAATACATAGATGCAGGTGAAGCTGATAGAAGCGTGTTAAAATAGGAATGGACATCGTATAATCAAAATAAATTAGTGTAAAGATACATAAAGCTGTTTAAAGTATGACATACATCCATCATAAGAAGCGAACAACCAAATTGTCATAAAATTCCAATAAAAAAGGGCTTCATCAAAATAGCAGTATATACGCAGTTTACGATCACCAAGACGCTTCCACAGTGCCTATTTCAACCCTATAAGAATTCTACGGTAAACTTATGGAAGCCATAAAATATTAATATACTTTCTCTACCCTTATATACGTAGGGAGAATCCCCAAGATATTCTTCTCTCCTCTCCACCTAATCAACATTCCAATCACCTTTAGACTTTATCGGGCGGAGGCTTGGCAATTCCCGGCAGGAAAATTAAGTGGAGTCGGGAAATTTCATCCCTAGACACATGAGGGTTGAGAAAATCTTATTTTACGCTGCAATCGATCGGAATACATGGCAGACTTGTAAGCCAGATGCTTTAGCGAATTTGATGGAAAAACTTCCGAGTATACGTCGTAAACAACAATAATACTGCAGGGTAGATAAAATATTACTTTGAGTACATCAAATAACCGAATAACCTACATAACTGTTTGGAATAACGACACATATGTTACTCAGAAATTTGTATATTTTATCATTTATCGAAGTATTTAATTCTAAAGAATTGAATGATAGTTTCATTCCTAAAAGGAAAGATAACTCATGTGAATTAAGAATACTATCAAGATTCTTTGTGGAATTAGCATTGAACTAAATGTAACAATTGAGAAATGAATGAATATTCATTTATTTCTTTTTGGCTTTTGTCAGATCAATCAACAATCGTAACGTCTCTCTAATCTAGATCGATCAGTGTCTTTACA
Source organism: Endomychus coccineus (assembly GCA_958510875.1). Lineage (NCBI taxonomy): Eukaryota > Metazoa > Arthropoda > Insecta > Coleoptera > Endomychidae > Endomychus > Endomychus coccineus. The sequence goes on from OY294067.1 coordinate 49,315,328, forward strand.
AACTAATAGTTCTGGACAGCTGTTTCGCTCTCTCATGGAGCTCATCACCAGAACGAGGAAGTTTGTAGAGTTATTGAACGACCCGTCATGGAAGGTATACATAACCGACTAATTGGAAGCTTAGCATCGAAACAATACGTCACTGTGTGTATCAAATACGTGGAATTAAAAAAATATTAAAATTTCGAGAAACATGTAAAAAACATATTACACCCGACAGATTAGCAAAAAGTTGTTAATTTCCTATTGAATGAATTTTTAAAATAGGCTTAAAAAATAAAGTCATTTTTCAGAACACTTGCTCGAAGTTTATAAAATTTATGGTAAATGATGTATCATTTGGTGAGCACGGCACGGTTAATCAGGTTGAAAGATTGTAATTCGATATCTGATATTAATCAATGTTGAGCGCGGTACTTGGATGGGAAACCTCATGCATGGAAAACCTGCGTTGCATATCATAGCTCGTTAAAAATTCCTACTTCCAGTTGGAATACCAGGGGGTTCAGTAAAATTTTCCAGCGTCGGCACTAAATGAATGAATTGAAAAAAATTATTTACATTTTTGAAATAATCCAACTGACTGACAATGTTATAAATTATTCTTTTCATGAAGATACACTTCATAACACCTCCTTACTTCTTGTTTTAATATTAAGTTTGAAATCTCCCATATCTATTGGAACTTGTCTGGATGGAAATGTCTCATAATTCGAGTTCGTGCACAACATAGAGACACCTCACCCCTTTCAGTAACGTGGTATAGGCAAATGAGAATTAAATTTGTTTTTCAAAGTTATACATGGAAATTAATTCTACAGTACCGTAAATTATTACATTTTAGTCATAGAATACACCCGAATCTTTAAATTTAGATATCTCCAGTAGATGGTGCGCAAACCACACTTTCATGCCTTTTTAGAGGATTCTCTGTGAGTTTCATGTTGGCCAGTTCAAATACACTAAAAGAGTTCACAACTGTAGATACACTTTAACACTAATAAGTACGGAATAGTCACCCTTATCCACTAAAAATACTTTTAGAGTATTAGACGTTTCAGCTAATACCAAGTAGACAACATCAGAGTAAACTAAATTATAAATCAAAATAGGCCTGTTCAAATACTATTTGGGGATAATAATGTGAACAAGGGGTTATCCTCAGCTGGAGATGAACAGCTTCTTCGTTTGTACACTTCCATCCCTTCTAAATTACCTAGATGTTTGTCCTTACTGTGTTTTAAAAATGATAAACTTGAGAAATGGTGTGACCTATATTTAAGATATCTTCTGGTAATGCTGATTTTTCACTATTATCCTTCTTACTATGGTCAAGATGTTTTTTATAACGTGTTGAAATGTTTCTCCCAGTTTGACCCACATAGCATTTTGAACAGGAATCACAATCAATTTTTTACCTTTCATAAAGTTCCTGATTTCGACAAAACTGGATTCAAAAAATTCATGAAAGTCGTGTTCGAAATGCTATGTTGCCCAAACTAGAAGAAACATTTCAACTCGTTATAAAAAACATTTTGTCCACATAAAGAAGAATAATAGTGAAAAATCAGCATTGGTAGAACATATCTTAAATAAAGGTCACAACATTTCTCAATGAAGTTTATCCCTTTTGAAACACAATAAGGACAAATATATCTACCCATTTAGAAGGGTTGGAAATGTATAAGCGGAAGAGCAATTTATTAAATTTAGCATCTCCAGCTGAGCTTATTGTAGAACTGAGAAACACTGTAATAACTTATTTTGTGAAGTACTATCCGACATATTTATTGTACTGACATTTTTAATTATTATTTGTGGCAGATCATGACGAAAAACCAAATGTCTTGATTACAAGATGATTGCAATATATGAGGACACAATAGTAACCCCTTGTTTGCATTATTAATGCCAAATAGTATTGAAACAAGTACCTACATTTTGTTTTCTAATTTAGTTTACTCTGATGATGACTATTTGGTAGCTGAAAGGTCCTTATTTCTTCATTCGTATTTTTTGTGGATAAGGACGATTTCTTGTACTTATTATGTCAGCGAATTCTATTTGATAGAATGTTTTTTCATGTCTTCGCCCTAAGCGTTCTTTATAGGTAAGGATCGAACTTTGAACTCGAATATCTGAACTCTCGAAAGTTGCATTGAAGTGCGGTTTTAACCATTGTAATTCTATTCTACCCTTTAATTTGAGACCTAAGCAAAACCGGCTGTATGGCGTTTTTTGTTTGGGCCCTAAAATGATTTCACTAACTTCAAGATTTCGTGTTTCATTTAACTACAACCTCCTAGATTTCAGATCGCTATCTTAAGCAGCGTTCATTTTAGACCTATTATTTTTATTTTTCATACAAAAAAGTGAGGTTAGGAAATGTTGCACAAGGACTTTCACCATTGTTTTCAGAAAGTCATGAGAATTCACTGTAGCAAAAAATAACATATGATTTGACCAAAAACGCAGATTTTATATTGATTGGACTAATACTTTTCTTTCATCAATAAATAGGGTATTTTCCTAATGTCTAACAACGAAGCCAATTTTTGAGCATTTCTATTTTCCAGCGAATACCATGAATTGAATAATTTGATACGTATTCACTTCAAATACGATGCACATATATGTTCATTGATCATTTATTTCGATTCACTTGTCCACAAACAATCAATTATTTCAATTTCAAAGTAAGCCCACTGGAGAGCTTGTGTGTGGTCTACAAATATGACATAGATCCATATCACTGTATACCACTCATTCACCCATGAGTGAAACTTCCACTTGTATTGTTTCATTCACTGAATTGCGATCCTCATTACTGTTATCAGATATCACCTTATTTATTAACCGTGTATGTTTTGAATAAATAAATTTTATAAATAGGAAAATTCACAACATAGATGGAGTACTGCAATACGGAAGTAATGAGAGTTTATTGTTTTATTTGCAAGGATAATACTGATACGTTTGTTCTTCTGCCCACATGACAGGATACAATGAAGTTAAAGGAAATGATGATGCCATAAAAAAAACGTTTTCCGCTATTTTACCTTGTGAACGGTTTACGTCTATAACTATTTTGTTTATTTCTATTTGTGTTCTATATGAAGCGAACCAACAAAACTGATATGAATATTTGAATAACATTTAGAATATCGTGACATTTATTTCGAAAGCGCCGTATGTATACTTCGAGAATGCAAATGTAAAAGATTTGCTCGTTCATACGTGTACCAAATGGAAATTGCGAAATAGGAATACAAATATTTTATGCACGTCTGCATTGCAAACCCTATGATAAGAATGGGAAAAAGGAAAAGGATTTCTCCGAAAGAAAATCCTCACGCCAATCTGCCGGCGTTCACAGTAACAAGATATGTGCTTGTAAAAATTTCTACCACATATATATAGAGTAAAACAACAATAACAGTCAAATATAAAACAGCTGAGGGAAATTACATGATAACGTCATAGATACTGCAATACTGCTCGTTACTGTATCTAATGTTTAATATATTTATACCCACAGAAGAGGTTTTGAAATGTGAAGACCAATTTCCGAATTTTGTAATTTACTACGATTAAATTCATTCAGAATAGTCCAGTCGCTCAGCGTTTTAAAAACGTTTTTTCCGCCATTTAAAAGTTAGGGGTCGATTTATATAGATATTGGGGCACCGAAATAGACCCTAACATTTTTGGGGGGCCAACTCCCCCTGCTCACCCCCTGTTGCGAAAAACTGTTTTAAATTGAGTTTTTTTTTAATATTTTGAAAAGAACAAACTCTATTCTAAAAAAGTGTAGTATGAAAGTAGTAGATGTTATCAAAATGAACAGCTTGACTCCTACTGCGCATGCGCGTTGAGGCTCTTTTGGGCTTCGAGGTCTAAAAAGGAGCAAAACTTTGACAATTTATTATCAGTTCCAAATTATGATAGAAAAAAATTTTCAGTTGATATTCTTGTTAAATTTTGATTAGACACACAAAGTGCACAAGATATTTGAGTGTTTGTGAAGCTTTAGAGATTCGACTACAGAATTCACGAGCCCCAGAGGGGGAAATATGAAAACTAAACATAATAGATTTTATCTTTTAATGAAAGAACTTTTTACTCAACATCCAACCAAATATAAAGATCACAAATTGTAACAAAGGTTGACGATAATAGCCATTTCACTTTTATAGGTGGCTTAGATTTTTTCTAAACCTTCAACTCCATTCATTTCAAAAGCGGCTGATCTAATCAAAATTTGGCAAGAATACCTTTTTCACCAAATTGAACGAGGAATCAATAAAATTTGTGGGAATATCCAGTGGCATAGGAAATAAATTGGGGAAAGGGAAGCAGTCTCCATGTAGTTACGTTACTGATCAATTTCGTCGAATACTTCTAGTGTCAATTTCATCATCGATTGTTTCTAGTGTCTATTTCAGGAGTACTTGTACCAAATTAGGTCAAAATCGCTGCAGCGATCAGAGGGTTTCTAAAAAAAAACTATTTTTTGAATCGAATTTTGAAGACCTGCATCTCCTTAAGAACGAGTTTCTGGAAAAAATTAGGCATGTCGACTAATTTTTCGTTGTACTATCGAGTGAAGGTTAGCAGTTTATAACTGGGACACTGTATAGAGGGTGTTCCTTAATGATATGCGAAAATTTTAGGGGTGATTCTTGAGTCAATTTGAGTGAAAAAATTCCTATAAGCCTGTCCTGAAACGCTCTGTTTTTGATATACAGGTTGGCAAAGTTTTATTTTTTTTAGGTTTTTTTTCAAATATCTAGAAAATGGTTTAAGATATTTAGGTTAGATCTGGGACAGATTAATGTGACTTGACAACACGTTTTTTAACTTGATAAGTTGTTTCAAAATTTAATCAGTGTCGTAGTTATGGGTTAGTCTTATGGCAATTTTAACAAATAAAGTGGTACGCCACTGAACTTTTTTGATCAGAGTTTACTCTGATGATGGCTACTTTGTAACCGAAAGCTCCTCAGTACTTCCATAGTATTTTTAGTTGATAAGGGTGATTATTCTTTATATATATATATAGTGTTATAGTGTATCCAATATGTCAACTCTTTTACAGTTTATTAGCTTTTTTACAGTTCCATACCGTTATAACGTTAATGTTATATATCTGGGAGGACAGAAGTGTACTTCTGCTCGTAGCATTATTTGATATGAAACAGCATTTAATGTACGAAATTAGCGAACCGAAAATTCGCCAATTATATTAATTAAAGTCTCTGCTTTGTCTTATCACTAACTCAAGATATAATGTTATCGAAATGGTTTGTGAAAACGAAAATTCGAATATCTTATATTTATGAAAAGTAGAACAAGAAGGGCAACTTCGTTGACGACATTTATGAAAATTAGCACAAGAAGGGTGACCCAAAGGTGAACGCCGTGGTACGTCTGTGTGACATCAATTTGTCTTGATGCATAATTTTTATATTTGTAGTATTATTTTATATAAAACAGCATGTAATCTACCTACCATGTATGAAGAACAATTAGCAACGTATTCAAAGTAATAATAAATATCTTGCCAAGCATGTAGCTGACATGAATAAAATGAGAATTGTTTTTATCCCGTCATACTTGGCAATTATGAAAAAGGGGAAAATAGGTAAATACATAATTATGCAATGAATGCGTAATTTACATAGCCGACTAGTTAAATGTTTACTTTGTAGAACAATTAATACAAATAATGCCAGTTGTTATAACAATAATTCGATGTAAGTTTCTTTAATGTTTCAGTTATGAAACATGTACTTGCAATTACGAAAAATAAAACAAATGGCGCCACAATCGAAAATTCTATGTGACATTTGTGATGATGTACCATTTTTAACTAGAATGCATTAAAACTTTCAGACTGATATTCAGTTCTGTTTTGACACCTTTCAAAAGCAAGCTATCTTGCAGATATTTGTAAACATGGGAAAAATAGAATTTCTTGTCTTGATTAAACTTTATTTCTTGCGTGGAAAAAACATTACGCAAACCAAAGCTGATATGTCATTCAGTTCTGTTTTGACACCCATCGAGAGCAAGCAACCTTGAAGAGTTTTGTAAAAAATGTGAAATCTCGCGTCTTGATTGAACATGATTTCTTGCGTGGAGAAAAAATTACGCAAACCAAAGTATTCAGAAGTGGTTTACTGATTTTCGTTGTGGCAGTATGACCACAAAGGACGTAGAAATCGTCGATAAAATCCATGGTATGATATTGGACGATCGGCGGGTTAAAGTGCACGAGATTGCTGAGGCTATGGGCATCTCAACCGAACGGGTACGGAACATTTTGCATATATTTTTGAATATGAGAAAGCTATCTGCCACATGGGGGCCGCATTTGCTCTCTGTTGACAACAAGCGCGACCGTGTGACAAGTTCAAAGGATTGTTTGGCGATGTTCAAGCGAGAAGGACTTTTTGCGCCGTTTTCTAACCGTGAACGGAACATGGATACATCACAACACACCAGAGATCAAAGAACAGTCACAACAGTGGATTTGTCCTGGCGAACCGAAGCCGAAAAAGGCCGAAGTGAGTTTATCGGCTAACAAAGTCATGGCGACAGATTTTTAGGCACACGGTATCGTCCGTATCGATTACTTTGAAAAGGGCACGATCATCGGCGTATATTATGCAGACGAACTGTTGGATAGATTCGACGCTGATTTGATGCGAAAGCGGCCACATTTGGCACTGTTCTTCCACCAGGACAACGCATTGACGCACAACTCCGCAGTCGCAATAGCAAAATTGCAAAATTGCATGAATTTCGCTACGAATTGGTTCGTCATCCACTATATTCTACAGATTTGGCCCCCTGCGATTTTCATCTATTTCCAAACTTGAAGAAATGGCTCGGCGGAAAGATATTTGGCTCCAACGATGAGGTTATCGCTGAAACAAACGCCTATTTTGAAGGATTGCCGGAATCGTATTATTTGGAAGAGATCTAAAAATTAGAAGAACGTTGGACGAAGTGTATCGGGCTACAAGGAGATTATGTTGAGAAATATAATAAGTTTTGGCCAAATAAATCATTTCTTGTTTCACTTGTCACGTTGCCCTCGTATTTTGAATATATTCCCTCTCCACAAATCAAATATTCGCTACAATAATTCGGGAAAGAAACCTTACAAAATTAAAGTAACATTTATATTTTAAAAAAATCGGAATAAATCATTCCTTGTTTCATTTTTCAGGGCCTTTTCACCTTGCTCTCGTATAATATGTCTTTTGTCACTTTTTAAATTGTCTGATACAATGTAATATTATCTGTGGTCAAATATGTACTACTACTACTATTATAGTATAGTTACCCCATGACTCAACTTTTCAAGTCCAAATTTCTACTCTACAAGATCGACTGAATTTTGTTTGATCCATAGTGCTCATCAACCTCAGACAACTCCATCAAAGATATACCACTACATTTTTTTGGTTTTCCAGAGTCTTATTACTTATAGAATTAATGCTTTATTTACCATATTCAACTATAGACTTTATGAACACTTTGCTTTTGGAGTATCTACATCTCAGTACGTTTTCGTTATGAAGGAAGATCTAATTGTTGTTTTATAAATAATGTGAACGAAAATTACTGTGTTTAATCAACTAAGGTTTGGTAAATAAAGCTTCTGAAGGAGATTGTTGGAATCGAACCGAAACTAACGTGAAGACAAATGTTAATTATCCCACTTCTTAACTGCAGAAAATAATGAGGAGTTAGTATTATATTTCATCATTGATGATTACTACTTCTATGATTGTGCATTAATGTCACATATTTGTAGAATCACTAAGTCGTTCACTTCAAAACATGATAAGTTCACTGAATGATTTTCTTGTTGTTACACGCTATTACAGGTGTTTAAACACTGCCACACAAACAGCCAGTACGTGGTAAAATAAGTGGTTGTTGATATTGTGAAAATGAACCGGCCTCACGTTGGTTCAAACCATTTCCCGCAATTTCAGATGCTTCTCTCGACTCATCCCTTCTAAGCTCCGATTCCGAATTCACCAGGAACATTCCAAATTGTTTTACCCGTCCAACTCCGGAGATTGGACACGAAAATTGGACAGGCACCGTGAATTATTTGTGGACAGAATTCAGGCTCTCATTTCCTCATTGCCTGTAAGATCATTCGGTCCGTTTCATTCTACACTTCTCTGTAAAATTCATTGAGTTTAATTTATTTAACACTGCGAAATAATTAAATTTGCATCACACATCTATTGATTACCGATTTATCGTCCTGCCGATTGTTTTAGATGTGAATAGCAACAAGATATAAAACATAAGCTCTCCTATGTTAATATCACTTTAATTTGGAACTTCCGGTAGAGTTTGGGCGTTGTACTCCATCTCAGACGATATCCAAATATAAATAAACTAATAATGATTCTTGTATCACCACGAGGCGTCCTTATCACACTAATTTCAATTAAAAATGCCCCCCTCGCCGAAGCGAACAGAAACACAAACAATCGGAATTATAACACATTAATGTTTCAAGTATATGAATGAAAAATCCGCTGCTAAGCAATATTCTTATAAACTCTAAAATCATATCGAATCACAGTATGTAATACGACCGAAGGACTGAACTAAAAATATAACGTTCGAGTATCCACTTTCGAATCAGATGTTGAAGATTTATGAGGTAATAGAGAAAGTTTGTCAGACCTTATTAGAAATATTGCTATTTGAGCATTCTACCTCAAATATACTTTCAACATTATAAAGACGCATGTAGGAATTTGCAAGGGTTTTGATTAATTAAATTAGTATAAATCTGACTTAATGATTGAATATCTGTTCTATGATTTACAGACTTGGAATCACGTTTTATGTGAATTATCTCCAGAATAGATCTTTTATAATAATTGGTTCCCTTAGTTAAAATATTAACATTTTTATAATCGATTTGATGGTTATAATCAGAGCTGTGTTTAGCAAGGGCGGTGGAATTTTCTAATTTTTTGTTTCTTGTACTATACTTGAGGCCATACATTATTTTTTGTAAATATTGTTCAGAGATTCTTGTATAAGTCCCATCGCAATCTGAACAATTTAATTTGTATACTGTGTGGGTTTGTTTATCTTTAGGTATTGAAGGTTTTAGATTTGAAAAATATTTCTCAACACAGTTAGTAGGTTTATGCGCAAAATTTACATCATACTTTTTTGAGGATTTCTTAATCTCTCCGGAATGTATGGTAATGTTATAAAATTATCTGTATTACCGTTTATGTTATTTATATATGACGTTCCATTATATTTTTTTTATTCTTTCTTCAATGATGGGATTGAAAAATGTTTTTGGGACAGTCCTTTGTGTGGGACAATTTAACCGCGCGATCTGTAAGGCTGTTTATAACACTTTTTTTATAACTTGTTGGTGCAACGGAACTGAAGTGAAAGTAATGTTGAGACCAAACTTCTTTAGTAAACCACGAAGTTTTTAGTTTTCCATCTGCATCATGCCTAATGTTCATATCTAGGAAATTTATGTTTTTATTCACTTCTATTTCACAAGTAAATTGAAGTTTACAGTGGAAATTGTTAAATTTATTGATCACGTATTGAATTTTATCATATTATTTGGGAACTCACATTAGGCAATCATCTACATACATAAAGAATATGGGTTTAAAATCCAATGAATTAATTACAGATTCCTCTAAGCATTCCATAACTAGGTTGGCAGCCTTGTGGTGATAAAATTAGTGTTAATAAATTCCGTTTTATACAGTGATAAGTCTTCTGATGAGGGTCGTGAGACCGAAACGTACCTAAAGACGAAAATAATGCATATGTGTTAGTGTGACCTATTTCCCGACAATTTCATATCTAATATAAATAAGCTGCAGCTATAAAACTTATCAGGAGGAGTAAATCATTGTTTTTAGTCCAGGCAACGAACCGGAAAAAAAAGACTTGTAGTTCAGAATCGAATCGAAAAATGTTTGTGGGATTCGATTCGTGGGGTTCTCAGGATCATTCATAACACATATAACCTCACCGGTCAAAAATACCCCCCCCTCACCTTGGTGTCCATTTCTAGTCCCGAAAAGGGTAATTCCGAATTTAAAATGCACCAAGGGGTTTTATTGGGTCGCTGATCACGATTCTGACGTCGGATTTACTTGAAATCAATTCTAGGGGTGGAAAATTGATCAAATTGGCCATTTTTGCACCCTTATAGATTATTTTGGCAATATATATTATGTTAGGATTTTGAATCCACCAAGGGGTTTTTTTGGGTCGCTGATCACGATTTTGACGTCAGATTTACTTGAAATCCTTGACTTATGGCAAGGGAGAGATCGCCAATTTTTCTACGATGTTCTCTATGCGAGTCAATGACGATGATGGTAGAGGAGATATTCGATGAACACCGTTCATGGAAAAGGGAGAGGTCGCGCATATTACTACGATTATCTAGAGAGGTAAATGAATTCGTAAGTGTGACACCATAAACCAAATATGTTCGATGAATTAGAGCTTATGAAGCTGTCCTTGCATTTTCTACGATTCAGGGAATTATTTCCGGAAGCTTTTGAAGTCATTCAGATTGCTAAACTGGAATAATGGAAACAATATTCGGTAACTAAGGACCTAACTATTTTCTTGCTTTGTAATCGATCAATCTTAAATGGAAAAACGTAAGCAAGACAGCAGAATTACAGAGCATCGAGCATCGTTTCTCACAGCTCGTAAAATAGATAGTTGCACAAAAACATCCCACTTTACGAGGCAATGGTTTCAGAGGGTGAAACAATCAGTCCACGTCCATTAGACGGTGGCACGGGAAGCGGAAGTAGAAATTCTCCGAGAGAGACTTCAACACGGTCCTTTAAGCTCGTTCCGCCCCAGGGGAGGCTTTGAGACGCGTGGTGGAACTTTGGCGCACGTGGTCGAGCGCTCCGCGTCTATCTCACCAAGACCACAGCATAACGTTACCTCTAGGGATTTTAAAAATGGCATTCTCATTCTTGTTCCTATCCGCTTCAGTTTCTATGTATATACACACTCGTAGATATCTTCAAATAAGTTAGAAATACTTCAAAAACCTGCTGCGTCGCAACGATTTCGACCTTCGCTCTCTAGGATCAAATAAACGGTTGATAATGTTTTCTTTCTGTATGTGAGATAAGTATTTCTATTAACTCACAGATACTTCGATACGAGTATAAACCTTGAACTACATATTTTGGTGAATACTTTTGGCACGATTTACGTAGTTCATACATGATTTAAATTTCAAACTACATATCTCTTATCAAGCTTCTATTAGTTTCAAGTTATATGTAAATTCTCGAGAAATAGGTCACAATAACACTTATGCTTTATATTTTCTTGTCTTTACGTACGTTTCGGTCTCACGACCATCATCAGGAGACTTATTATGTCTAAAACTTGATAACTTAAAACTAATTGTATTACACAAAGCGTCCTAATCGCATCAATTTCAATTAAAATGCCCACGTCGCCGAAACGAACAGAAACACGAATACACGAAATTGTAAACCTCAATGCTATAGTATAATTATCAAAAATCCACTGCTAAGCAGAACTTTTATAAATGCGTGCTCATGTCAACACAGTAAGTGATCGACTAGAGACGAGACCAATAAATTCAAGTATTCACTTTCAAACCAGATGTTAGATTTAGGAGCTAATAGAAAAAGGTTTATCAGTGACTGGAGGTATACTTGACATTCTACCTTTATATACTTTTAACATTATAAAGAGGCATGTAGGAATTTGCAAGAGATATTATTTAATTGAGTTTGTTAGATTTTGAGTATCTGTCCTATGATTTACAGATTTGGAGTCACGTTTTATGTGGATCATCTCCAAAATAGATCTTTTATAATAATTGGTTTCCTTAGTTAGAATATTAACATTATTGTTTAGCAAGGGAGGTGAAATTTTCAAAGTTTTTGTTTCTTGGGCTATACTTATGACCATACTTCCTTTTTTGTAAACAATTAGTTTCAAGTAATCAAGTTTTAGACATAATAAGTCTTCTGATGATGGTCGTGAGACCGAAACGTACGTAAAGACAAGAAAATATAAAGCATAAGTGTTACTGTGACCTATTTCCCGAGAATTTATATATAATTCATACCTGGGTCAAGAATCTTATTATTAACTTCAAGTTTCAACTGTATCTAGGTTGTCAATTTTCACCGACTTCCAATCGTCGAATCTATTTGTAACTTCGCAATTCGCATGACTGTACTATAATATAGTATCATTGACATTTTGGTTTCCATTTTTCTTATTTAAAGTAAATAATAAGAATAATAATAATAAATCGTCTTTATTGGTGAAGGTACGTAATAGGTAAAGGCTACTCTTACACTTAACCTGAGATGTACAGATTAAGTCAGCTTAAGTGATAAATGGGAAGAAAGAGAAGATGTATAAACGTAACGCATAACAATAATTTATAACATAGGTACCTAGATGAATTAATGTGACAAGGAAAGTAAAGGCTAAATTCGATTTGAGAGGCATTCAAGTTCAAGTTAGTATTCAGGAAGTATTTTCGAAAATTGCATACAATTGATTAGCAGTGAGTTGTAGAATTTGACGGAGAGATAAGTGAACGACCTCTGAAACAATGACGTTTTATGACGAGGAACATCAAATTTGTTTTTTGATCTTACATCCAATGAATGTATCATAGACCTAGGAAACAGTTTACTGTAAAGGGACGTAGGAGTTTTAGAGCTTAAAACTTTATACACAAAGTTGCAAAGATTGTAATTAGTACGATTATTCATTGTCAACCAGATCAGTTCAATGATTTTGTTAGAGACATGATCGTATTTTCTTGAAGAGTAGACAAATCTACAACAGAAGTTCTGTACCTTCTGTTTCCGATTTAGATCAAATTTACTCAAAAGATTGCTCTACACAATATCACCATAGTTAGACAGTTATAATTCCAACGACTCTGTGAGAAGTTTCCTGATTGATTGACTGAAATAATGTCTATTTGAGTAAATCAGTATGAGAGTACCAAACGATTATTTAAGCAACTCATTCAAATGCAAATCAAATTTTAGGTTAGAGTCAAAAATGATACCATGGTTTTTTATGGAATTCATAGGTAGAATGGTGTCATCAAAATTAATTGTGAGGTTTTGTTAGACAAAATGCCTATTGTTTTTATTATCGAAAAGCATCAAGTGACATTTATTTTTATTCAATTTTAAGGTGTGTTGCGTAACTAAATAAGTAATGGTTTGTAGGTCGGAATTGATGAGATTTTGAATAGTTTCATAGTTGTGGGTGTTTAGGTTATTATATAATTGTGTATCATCTGCATAAGCCTGAACTTTAGAGTACTGTATAGAGGTCAAGATATCACTGGTGTAGATTATGAATAGTAAAGGTCCTAAAATTGATCCTTGAGGCACACCGGAAGTAACGTGTAGTGTTGACGACATTTCATTATCATAATCTACCGATTGACAGCGATTCGAGAGATATGAAAGAACTAGAATGACTACCTCATCCGAGAATCCATAATATAATATAGTATCAAATGTCTTTGAAAAGCCTAAGGCCACTAGTGCTGTCAATTCTTTATCATTAATCAACATGCTTCTATTAGCTTCATATTTGTTAGGGCTTAAGAGTGTTGGAGTCACTTCCAGCGTCCTTTCGCAATCCCACGCTTCTGTTTTTCGAACTACTTAAACACGTGATCTAGGTAACGGTGATACATTAGTTCAAATCACCAGATTGCACGGCCACGAATAGAGATTAATATTATACAGCTTCTACCGGCGTCGAGTTGCTCGACGGCAGGTACAATTTTCAAAAGGTTACTTCCGAATTGAAAGACGAAGGCAGGGCCCAGTTGCTCGACCAGAAACACCATGAGAGTGGATAAGGTAATTAACACTATATGTACCTACCTGCTTTTATTATGAAATGAGGAATTTTTGTTTCCTTATAAAATTTAGTTTAAATTATGCTCCACAGCAGATTATTTTTAAAATGAGTACCTTCGATATGTACAGTGATGAAGGCAAAAAGTTGCTAGTGCAAAATAACAAGTTCCGACTTGATCATATTGTGAAATGTGGGAAAGAGACGTGGCGATGTAAAAAGGCCAATGGAAAAACCAAGTGTAAGGCGAAACTGTACACAATGGGGAGTGACTGTGAGAAGCCCTACAAATTAATAAGACAATTAAACGAAGATACATTTGACAAGTTAAGAAACAGTGATAAAAAAAACAAGAAAGAACATTCACCATGCACGTCGTTTTCTATTGCCGGCGTCACCGAAGTCACTACTGGAAGTGCATCAAGTGTTAATTATTTTCTCTATACTTTGACTACACAACAGGGAAACCTATCATGTTCGAAGAACATCGTGTGAGCCAGCGGTAGAATATTGGGATATGAGATAGGCATTCGAATTTTTCTTGAAGGTTTGGAAGTTATAGGCATAGGGAAAGACGTCACTAGGCCAAGAGTTCAACAACTTCGCTATTTGATAGAAAAATTAAGTCCGGTAGGAGGAAGTTCGGAAGGTCTCGAGCTCGACAAGGAAGGGGTGACTAGCTTGAGCTCGCCTAGTCCGCCTATCAGAAATCTCTCGCGGTGGAACAACATTCGAAACTATCTGATAAACACCGACCATGGAAATATCTATAGAAAAGGGAGAGATCGCCCACCTCTCTACAGTGTTCTAGAGAGGTCAATGAATTCGTAAGTGTGACGTCATCAATCAGACGAATAGTTCTCTTCTGGTTAAGTGACTTAAAAACTAATAAAAACGATGACTTTTGTCTCTATAACAATAATAATGATGATATAGCAGTGTTTTCGTGCTCAATCAATCTAAAATTTCGATGTAGCTCCAAGTTTTATTTTAAAGGAGACTTTCTGCGAACTGAATTGCGTTCTTGTTCGGCTTATACGTTTTTGATTTTTATAGCGGTCGAACGTGACTCCGATTCACTGTACCTTAATCTGTTTTCGAGTTGCCAAATTTTGCGGTTCTTGATCGGCTTATGCGAAAGAAGTCTCTCCTCCTTCCGACTCAATTACTCGCTCCGTCTCAACTCTTTGGGTATATGCGCAGTGTACTGACCGACCTCCTAGTAAATTAGAGTTAACACTTTCGAATATCACACTTTTCAGATTTATTGGAAAATTACATATCCCAGAAGAATTAGCACATAATCATTCATTGAAACCAAGACACTTCAGAGAGCTGGAAAGAGTTGGCCACAACGGAGTGTTAAAAATAAACAGTAATTTCTACGTAAATGTCTACTGAAGCAGTTAGGTTGGCAATAATATTTTGTTTTATGATTCACATAGGACCCTTTTTAACGATTTCATTAATGAAAATGGTTACTTACCTGAGTTGCCGTTGGTATCAGCTTTTGTTGTTGGTCTTCGAGTCTCTAATATCAAATTACTACTTTTTTCATCTAATGAACGACGAAGGACATATTTCATTTTAGACGTTTTATGATTTTCAGTTCCTTTTTGGTAAATCACATTGAGATGAAAGACAGTGTGAGAGGAAAACTTTTGTTATAGATTTATTATCAAAAAGTCATTATTTAAAATCAAATATTTGAGTAAGCATATTTCAAGAAATATTCTTCAGGATTCTGCCATAACTTATATATATACGATAAAGTTTACGATGTAAAAAAGAGAATAGTTTGAATTTGAGGTTTGATCACAGTCGAATTTGTGTGATTTTACTATTCTTAAACTCCTATAAAGATGGTAAACGTTCTATCTACCAGTATGCACAAAAACTGTATAAAAGTACACTCTACGGTTTGCCTCAAATCTGGATATTGAAAAATATTGATACCAGAAGAGGCCCAATCAGATGAGCCCAATCAGATGAGGGTCATTATGTTGATCGCCCCATATCAATGAACTGTACATAATTTGCTATGTAGTTTTTGGATTTCTGAAGATTCTAGGATTTTATAGGTCTCTCTAGATTGATCAGTGACAGTAACACCACAGCTGAATAGTTCCGGGCAGCTGTTTCGTCTCCTCTGGGTCATCAGCGGAACGAGTAGAACTGTATTGTCACCGATCGATATCTCTGCTGATGTATATATTACCATCAACTGAAATAGCTAGAGAGGTGAAATAACTAACACCATCTACCCGCGATTAGATGTTCCAGATGTCTCTATAACCCAACATGCTGATTTTATTCTAAGTACCATTGATTGAAAGAGTAACGTAAGAACTTAGCTGATTTATCTTAAAAAACAAAATATGCTAGGAAATTATTTTAATTCGGCTCATACCGATGATGGGGAAAATTTGGAAACATACTATTTATTTATTCATCCCTTGATTTTGAATCAACATTTACATTCTGTATGTAAATTGTTAACCAAAGTTTGATTGGATTCCATCCGAGTTGTTTTACAGATTGTCCGATATGAATTTTGAACAATAACTGGTAGGTGAATTGTTGGTTTTTGTTGAATCGGCACGTGCACATAACCGTTCAAATCTCAAACATAACTGATAAATTTGCCTTTGAGTTAGTGAGAGTTAAGATGACAAAACTTGTTTTGCACCTGACTAAATCGATCATCCCTTTTTATAAAAATAGACCTAGAATTTATATTCCAGTTTTTGTCGGCACCTTTTCAAAATAGGCATCTTGTATTTATTCCTCACGTATTCTATTTGTGTCGGAGATAATCAAAGGAAGTAAAATAAACAATACAATTTTTCTATGGTTTGTTGATGCTGCGGTTTCATTCAATTTATACAAGCAGTTCGATGTCATGGAAAGTGTATGCCTACTGTAGTATGGTGCTACCGTCGAGACTAGAAATTCTCGTCGTTTGCCTCGACTCTGACATTTGAACTTATACATATTACGTATTTTCCTAAATTGTGATATTTTAAATATTTTTGAAATATTTACATTGAATATATACAAGTATCCCTTGATTACTCCAAATATCTTTATCTACTTCTTAATTCCTTTTAAGTATACCCAATACATTTCGATTATTTTTTAGTATTTTGATTACTTTATAAATATTATGATTATTCTTCAATACTCTTCAATTACTTTAAAATAATAATAATAAATAATTTGATTCTCTACTAGTATCAAATATTTTAAATTTCGGTGTACACTTTCATAAGAAATAATCACCTTTATTAACTAAAAATACTGTTAAAACACTGAGGACCTTTCAGGTACCAAGTAGCCATCATCAGAGTAATTTAAATTAGAAATAAGAACGATCCTGTTTAAATACTATTTGGAGATAATAATGTAAACTAGGGGTTATCCTCAGCTGGGGATAAATCGATAAATATACTAAGTTTGTCTGTGAAAAATTCTTTAGAACTTGCAAAATTGAAAGATTTCAAATTTGAACCTGGTGATACTCTCGTTTTATTTGATGTTGTTTCACTATTCACAAATACCCCAATCTCTGAGTCGATAAACATTCTGAAGAAATGAATTTCAAATATTAACATCCCCGATAGAAACTGCACAGAATACGTAATCCTTACGTCTTTATGTATGGAACCAAATTATTTCACTTTCAACAAAAATTACTACAAACAAACAAGTGGATGTGTAATCAGCAATCCACTCTCTCTTATTTTGGCCAATATTTTTCTAAGCACCTCCTTTGAATCAAAATTGAATCAGTTTCCAAAAGTTTGGTATAGATATGTTGACGATATTTTCGCAATTACAAGTAAAGATTTTGCTTTACATGACTTTTCGAAAACGTTTAATAGCCTATTTGATTCACTGAAATTCACTGTCGAAATAGAAACAAATAACCAGGTTCCTTTCTTTGATATTAACATTATAAAAGAAGGTAATCATTTGGATTTTCGAGATATACGGAAAGCCCACTCAAACGAATAGGTATTTCCCGGCAGATTCAGCTACACCATTTATATATAAAATAGCTCCATTTAAGTCTTTTTCATAGATTATTGAATGTCCCTTTGAGCCAGCAAAATTATAACAACGAATTTGAGAAACTTCAGCAATAGCCTTCGACAATGGTTACGACAAATCTTTGATCAATAATTCAACTTCTAAACAAAAAAGAAAATTGGAACGTAGCCAACTAACCATATTAGAGCCATTACCTTCAAATATCTAGGTAATTTAGAAGAAATGGGAATGTATAAATAAAAAAAGAATTTTTCAAATTCCAATTCATCTCCAGCTGAGGGTAACCCTTTGTTTACATTATTATCCCCAAATAGTATTTAAACAGGCACATTTTGATTCATAATTTAATTTACTCTGATGATGGCCACGAAGGGTCCTCAATACTGTAACAGTATTTTTAGTGGATAAGGGTGATTATTTCTGATTTATAGTGTTATGATTTTCTGATATCTTATAAATTCAATAATGAATTGAATGATTACGTTTTTCAAGGTCTAGACAGCCACATTAAAAAAATATCTGAATGTAGCAGCGGAAGGTCTTCGCAATTCGGCTATACTCGGTAGGTGATGATGATGTGAAATGCAAGTCGGCTTGTGACCTATGTCATGTTTTGAATTTCTGATTGAGATTAATTCGTACTGTTATTAGTAAATTTATAGCATTATTCTGATTGCAAATTCATTCTGAAACCAAATGAGCCGGAGCCTGAACGTGCATTGACCGTTACGAGTGGGGCTGGTCGCTGATTGTATGAGCATGTGTTTACCGATATAATTATCTGTTCGCCCTCTAATGCTTGCTACTTCACACCCTATCAATAACAAACCAGTTCGCATTCGTTTTATGAGCTTCATTTCTGTTGAGTGTATATCAAACATGTGCCACATGGAAATTTATACACAAACGACGAAAAACGTTCCATTTACATTTCGGCTCACTTACTTTATCAGATTTCAAATTCAATTTTATTGGACCATGACAACAAGTGGGTTACTGAACCTTATCATTGCGATATAAATCTGTTACTGACTGAATTGATAAGGCACTAATTTATCATTGATTCAGAAAATACTCCAATCATGAATGTGTTTTTCTGTCAGTCTGTTTATGTCTATAACCATTTTTCATCAGATACTTTCCTGTATCAAATAAGATGAACCTAGGCATCACATAATATATTCGACAGACAAAGTTTTGGTTCTCCATGTTCTCTTTTAGTTTTGGAAAGCTGTTTTACTCTCTCATCTACTTTTCAGCAGAACGAGCCAGACGATGGCAACTGATCAACCATCTCCAGCGGAGATGTAAAAAACCCGTTAGAAAATATTTGGAGAACCAAGTTGTTTAACACCCTCTACCGGAAGAAAAGATGCCTACTAGCCCAAGAGCTCTTGACTCCGTTTTCATTACATTTTTGATTCGATTAGGAATTTTGCATGGTGGTACCTTAAGGATAGTTTAGCAAGTCAAAAACTGGTCATAATGTACTATGTTTCAAATTTTTTAATAAATTTCCTTTTTATATCAGAAATATGAATCAGAAAAGATTTAAAATCACCATCAAAAATTTTCTAATGATTAACGCCTTCTATTCAATTCAAGAATTTCTAGATCTCAAAATTGTTAATTGAAGTTAATTTTAGTTAATTATAGATATATTTCTTAAATACTCTGACCTGTGCAAAAACTATGTTATTTGGCATCAATAAATATTATTATTATTATTATTATTATTATTATTATGAAAATAAGGAATTAAAAGTTTGTCTGAATTTTTGTTGCAAGGAAGTAACGCACATAGAACCCTCCACTAAAAATACTCTTAAAGTAATGATGACTTTTCGGCTACCAAAAAGCCTTCATCAGAGTGAACTAAATTATAAATAAAAATGTGCCTGTTTAAATACTATTTGGAATTTAGTAAATTGCTTTTCCGTTCATACATCCCTTCCAACCGTGTTGCTCAATAGCGTAGGTTGATTTACGAAGCAGCGGTGAAGCACTTGCAAGGATGCAAAAAAATGGGGTAAAGTGGTTGTAAAAGTAGATTGTTTAGAACAAAGGGTAATTCGAATTGTACAGAAACAAGGGACAACATATAACAGATATCAAAATATTAAAAGAAAAACAGCAAGTGAAAAAATTTTGATTTGAAATTCCATTGTAACCAAACATTTTCTCACATTTCATGAAATAAATGAACTTTTAGGTATACCAATGAATTCAATTAGACGAGAATTTGATCAACTTATAAGCAGAAACTAACTTTTTCTTTATAGTTTGAAGTGCTTTTTGAGAGTCCAGGAAGAAAAGAAGTGCATCAGGAAACGTTTAGTGCAGTTTCAATTGAGGGTAAGGAAAATTTCAATTATTAACTCATTGATAAGAAACTTGTTCAATTGCGAAATTCTATTAGATTTTAATGAAAGCAAGAACAGTGTAGATTGTTCAGGAGGAAGTGATTGAAAATTTAAAAGAAAATAAATTAATCCGGTTTAATGAATCCATTAAAATAGTATATCAGGCGATTTCCTCTTACATAATAAACATAACCTATCTAGTTGATTTTAGTGACATACACAGTTTCTGTCTCACTTCTTCTACACTAAATATAAAAGTTTCAGTGAAATTATAGATGTGACCTTTCAGGTGGAACATAATAAGTTGAAAGAAGTCGAAGTAGTAGTTTTCGAGAAAAAAAAAGCGAAACTTTCCATTCTACGTATCTTCAAGCTTCATGTTTCGATATAGAAGATTATTGTTCTTTGGACCATGTTCATACACAAACGTATACAGATGAATCTATTTCTGGAATAATATATTTTTTGCCTCACCACGTTAGTCCATGCAGGACTCAACTTCCAATTTTTAGATCGAATGCATTAGATCATTTCTTCGGAAGAGTGAAAGTCATTAAAAATCATTACAAATCAAGAATTACGAGTGATTGATAACATAAAACAATTTTACTTCGTGTTTATCACTTATCATATTATGGGAACACTATTTTAAACGATCATTCAATTCGTATTCGTTTAATCAGCAAACTATGTCAAATAACCAAACATTGGATCGCTATATTAATTATTAAAAAATCTTCTAATAAGCGATAATGACACAGAAACCGGTTTTTTCTGTTGACATGTTTTACATGAGCTATGATCTACAATTAATGTAGATCCCGTCTACAATTATAATTCAGTTCTCTAATGACCAATATTAGATATCTGAGGTGTAAGATGATCTGTTTATCTCAATTCATTCGAGGTGAAGGTTTATTCATTCAGCGGGAGCTTGTTATAGTCCAGTCAATAAGCTGGAAAACTATAGAAAAGTTTGTAGACGGTCGTACCACAACTTTTTTTTGCATGATTTTCTATGGACCATAAAGGTCATTCGTGACTACTGATCGATAACCCAATCACCTCCAATTCACTCATATACTCAAAATTAACCCCATTCTCAACCCCTCTTTTTGAGATAATTTTTAATTTATCAGAAGATTTAAATTATGCAATTAGCGTTTCTACGCTATAGAGATTGACAGTCGCGTATTTCAATCCCAAATAACAAAAAATCAGGAAAATTTGCGGAAAACTGTGGAAAACCAGGAGAAAAAATTTCCGCGTTTTTCTGGAAAATTATATTTTTACCTAGAAAGATAACTTTCCGCGTTTTTCCTGAAAATGATATTTCTAAAAATTTTCAATGTCAAATTCGTAATGAGCGACCAACAACTCCTATAGTGACCTATCACATGATAATTTCAATGACGTACAAAGGTTTTCGAGTTTTCCGCAAATTTTTATAGTTTTGTTGCTATTTGGGATCGAATTACTAGCCTGTCGACATCTATTACGTATAAAACGCTCATCACGTGAAAAATGGGATAAATTTCCTGAAAATTACCAAATTTCCCAGATTTTCCGTAGAACAAATTATCTTAGAAAGAGGGGTTGAGAATGAGGTTAATTTTGAGTATAAGGGTGAATTGAGGGCGATTGGCAAAGTAGCTCAGTAGGCACGATAACGGTCGTACATACAGGTCTGGAAACTCGGGGCTGTTTCCTATGTGAGAAGTGGGACAGCTAAGCGTCGACTGTCGCGTAGTACCAAAAGACGTCACGTGAGAGTATTCTCTGACAACTTATTCTTAAGTTGTAAACACAAGGAATACCTGCGTTTTTAGAAACAAATTACGAAACTGTGCATTGTGCCGAAATGCAAAACGGGGTACAAAAGTGTAAAGCAAGAAACTTATGTTTTCAAAGTGCCGAAAGATGCGGAAATGCGAAAAAAGTGGATGCTTGCGTTTCCGGATAGAAATCGTTTTAACGAGGTCTTTTATGTGTGCGAGCATGTATAACGAAAAAGGGGAAGTTATTTTTAAGGTGAGTGATACATTTTGACAAGAGTAACAGTTCTATTCCTCTCTCAAATCAGAATAGTAAATATTGCGTTACGAGAAAAATTATTTTACTTAATAATGTGATTGTTGCCGTACTTCGAGATCCAAGCGCTAGCTAGTGGCTGAGCGAGGGACTACGAGTTTGACGACGCGTAAGAGACCCATGTCAAACATACGAGTCCCCAGACCTGTATGTACGACCGTGGGCGCGAATGACCTTCATGGCCCATAGAAAATCATGCAAAAATATTTTTCCGATACGACCGTCTACAAAATTTGTAGATGTCGGCCTATTTTCCCACCTTATTGACTGGACTTTTATCCAATTTTGTTTCATGGAATTACTGCTAGTAAGTCTTGTTTTACTAGTTATCAACGAAATCCACACCTAACGGAAATAATTGTTTATACTATAGACATAGAGGAAAGGAACAAAAAACACTCACCTTTGGGCACCTTCCATCACCTCATATAATATTGGTCATGGGATAACTGATTTATAATTCTCGTTCTTCTGGATAGTAATTGTAGATCGAGGCTACAATTGTAGTTCGGATCTACAATCGTTTAGTTAAAATTGAAACAATCAAAGTAATTTTTGGATTAAACTTATGGAAATTGTTGTTGACCTTCGTGCGAATGCAGTTATAGTTTTGACAACTAACATGTTCAAATCAAAGAATCACCATCATAATTATTGAACACACAGCTCTAATAATAAATGCAGGATGTTCGGAGAACATACTTTGAGAAAAGTAAAAGCAATCAATTAACAAGAATACAAGTTTTAAAATAAATATAATGAATACTGTTTGAGTATGATGGAAACATATTGAACTATGTTCTGTTGGTTTTTTATATATAAAACAGCTGAAGTGTACTCCGTATGTTTACCCTAAACTTCGTAGAAATATAGGTTAGGTCGATGTTAAAGTAAACATACACAAGTAGTAAACTCAAAGTGCAAACAAACATAGCTTTACTTGAAATGTGTTTTCTATTTACTATTCGTTTTTATAGCGAGTTTGTTCTTCTTATAAACGCCAGCAATTTGCTGAACAAATACGACTTCTTTCAACTTATCCATAGACAGCAAAGCCCTAGAAAAATATTGATGTTTTACAATGTATAACTCTTATAAAAATATCGAAAGCAATCAGTTAGCTATCAATTTCAAGTTCCTTTTATACATCAGCTATCGACGAGATCTGGGTTATCGACTCCAATAGACTTCTTCACTAAAGAGAATTTCGATCCGGACAAATATTTCACTTCTCATGAGAGTTCAGAATTACGTGATGATTCATGTTGTATTCTTTGTGCGTTTGGAAAGGAAAATAAAATACTTTTGTATGATATGAGAATGATAAGATCATCCTCGAAACTGCAACTGCTATAATAAATTGGTGAACGGTGATCTCAAAATAGTAAAAGATGTTTTCATCACGACGATTAATTATTATACAACAAAGAAACAGTTCCCAATATCAGAATACAAGTATCTACAGCAACTACCCATAATTATGTATTTGAGCATAACAATAAGTGTCGAATTTGATATATTAATTTGTTACAAAAAACAAAGTGATGATGGCAACTGTTGTTCTCATCCTTTCATAGCCAAACGTATCTTTAATGGACAGGGTTGATACAGATCTAGATCATGATTTTAAAGAATCAACATTTAAAAAAAATTTTTTTTGGCTAAAGTTCGTTCAAATCCAACTGGCAGTAAATATAAACAGAACACGTACCGGTAATATTCGCCAGGGTTGAACTCAGGCGATGATTATATTAAATGGGTATTCGCCATTTTATGAAAATTAGAAACATTTTAATACGTTGGCATAGTTTTCAACTAAAAATATCAATTACACTCATTGATGATAAACTAATATCTTCTCAATTACTAAATGGAGAAATATCCTATATCGGAAGATATTTCTCAATAACTAATGTTCATTACTATGGGTTATATTTGAACATTAATTATGTTATTCAGTTCCCACTTTTACATTTAGGTTTCCCTATTATTTTTGTATTGAAAGGCTTTTTTTGAAAATTTTATTCTTTGAAAAGCAGATTAATGAATTTTATAAAAATGCATCAAGGTTTCTTTTTGTACGAAAAGTATTAGAATATTTTTTCAATAAACTAAATTGAATGCATTTATTGTATTAAATTAATGAAAATCAATTTTTTAATAATTATTTTATTCAAGTTTATAATAGATTTTCCTCACGTATTGCCTGAATATACTCCTCAATTTTTTTTGGATAAATGAATATGTTTTTGAATAGTAGGTACTGTAATAAATAGCTATTAAAAATTTTATTTTCACTAATTTAATACTTTTAAATGCGACTAGTTTCGCTAACACTGAAATACTATTTTTTAAACTCCACAGGTTAGCTTCTTCAAACAGAAATTACAACATATTAGTATTTTATAATATCTTTGAAGAAGCGAAACTAGTAGTATTTAAAACTTTCAAATTTGTGAAAATCAAACATTTGATAGTTATTTCATTCAAGTTAAATATATTTTTTCTGATTTTTTAAATTTTAATCTGGATTTCTTTTGATTAAAAGTTACTGGATTTAAATGATTTTAATCGTTGATTTTATCAACTGATTTGAATCTTCTCAACACTATATATGGATACTTCGTCCGATATTGTGAATCAGTTTATAATAAACTCTACTCGTTTATGATTTGCAATCAAATGTGATTTATCACGGTGCCTACATTAGAAAATATTGCAAACCACAAAGCCAATGGAGACTGGTATAACTCATTTGCATTAACGGACGAAGTATAGATTAAAATAGGTTACTATGATGGGGACAAGGGTGACCACTGAGTTTCAACGAGAGCCTTCAGGTCTAAACAGCTGTAAACTCTGAGAAGCTTTGTTCAAATCATTTGAGTTTTACTTTATGAATATTTGTAATATTTTCTCTCCATTCATGTATACACTCTTCGTAATTCAATGTCCTTCGAACTCAAATGTTATTAGCCAGGGGTATAATATTCAAGAAGTATTCCTATATTAAGGCAGATCAGTAGAATCCAATTTATAATAAGTATTTCTTCCATTTCAAGATGACTCCAAGATCATGAATTAATGGTTTTAACCAAAAATTGAAGTAATCTATTATTGAGAGGAATAGTGATGAATATTAAGAACTATTGGAGTATTTTCTTTAATAGAGCATTGTTTAGCGTCATTCTGATTATCTGTGAAACGCAGATACCTATCCGCTATTCATGAGGATGAATTTGGATAGTAACGTTCCTTACATCACAATAGTTTAAATAAAATAGCATTGACGATGGACGAAAACACACAAAAGGGATTAGTCAATGAAACTCGTCATGCAGTTGGCTTCAATCGAACTGAGGAAAATTTCTTATGTGTTACTATTTTCTAAAAAGTCATTATATTAATTTTTTTTGCGGAACAAAATGAAGTAGATGATTTGGAAGAAATGCTCATCCCATAGTAAAATAACGTATAGTAGCAGGTAGTGATAAACTAGTTTGGATGGAAATTGTGAAATCATCTATAGTTAACCAAGATTTACAATACTCCAATATAGTGTCAAACAATTGGTGGCAAATTTTTGCAATGTTAGAAAGAAACAAATCTTCTCTGAATCATTTTAATTCATTTCTTTTGAATTAGAATTACTCAATTCTGATCTTCCGTTCACAATTGAAACATTTTTGAAGGAAAACAAATTAAATTTGAATAAATTGTATATTTTCAAACAACAACTGTATCTAATACAAAACTTTAATTAAACCTAACAATATTTTAAAATTGAAATACAGATTCATAATCAATTTTGTATCATTTCAATTGTTGGCCATTGTAGGACTGAATCAATTTTCCTTCTTGATACAAGTGGGAAATAAGGACATGAAATCACTTACCCCAATTATAGCATTGAGCTCTGTCATGGTAACTTGTTTTGCTCTTTCAACTGCTGTCGCAACCTGCTGTTGATGTTCTTGTGATAGAAATGGTAGAATTTGCGCAATAATCGCATTCAGTCTCTTTGCTATTTCAGTCTGGAACAAAGAAGGATAAAATAAATCTCTGATTGAAACTTTCAGAACGATTTAATCTGGGATTAATCTTTGTTACAAAGCAATTCTAACGTGAAAACATACAGGATAAATTGAAGTATTAATACAAGCTTATGTAAACACATTCATATCATTCAAAGTCAATGATGCCTTTGGATTCCAGGCCTCTCCGATCCTTGAAAAATAAATAAAGGCGGCTATTGTAACTTTTTTGTACTTTTTCAACTCCGAGCTTTCGCTGACGAGTGTTTGCTCAGCTTTCTGCAAACATTGTGTTCTCTGTTTGTTTTTCCAGTTCAGCGCAAAGCTTGATTTTGCTTTTACAATATGCTGCTTCACTGAAGTAATTGACAATTAGCATTAACAGCATGCCTAATTTTTAAAATACAGTTTACACGGCTTAATTAACGAATCTGAATTTCGAAGCTACTATTCCCCTTTGACGTTGGGATCCAATGTACAACATTTTAATTAACTTATTTTTTCTAATATTAAGATCATATTTCAGTTTCACTGTTGCAGCAACAAAACTCACACTCTCACGTCCGGATTTAATTTAATTATGGATACAAAATTTGAATCCGTGACTAATTTGTAATAGTAATAATAATGATAATAATAATAATAATAATTTATTCAAACAAGACTATACAGCAATATGAAATAATACGAAAATCATAATAATAAATACAGTATGCTTGTGAATAAATAAGAAGCTCATTAAATTCTTTAGAAGCGTCTCTGAACGATATGAGTGAGTGAAATCAATTAGCAGAGAAACATAATATGAATCCAAACACATAAACACTTAAGACATAGTTTTTATGAACTAACAATTGAAAGGAACCTGACAGTTTGCACCATTAGTGTAGAATGCAATACAATAAAGTCGAAGCCCACGGCACCACTATTACTATTAATAATTATTACTATTAACATATAAGTGAAGTAATAATTCAAAATATCCGTGGTAGAAGCCATAATAATTTATCATGTACTCTCAATTGTTATATTAATTATTTGCGTACGTTTCGGTCTCACGACCATCACCAGAAAACGTAGAGCCGTATAAAAGTGATTTCTTAAAACTATCACCACAAAGCGTCTTTATCGCACTAACGGATGGGTATTTTTAATTGAAATGAGTGCGATAAGGATGCTTCGTCGTTAGTTTTAAGAAATCACGTTTATACAGTTATACGTCTTCTGATCATGGTCGTGAGACCGAAACGTACGTTAAGATGAAAATAATAAGCATATGCGTTAGTGTGTATTTCTCGAGAATTTTATATATAATCAATTGTTATATCATTGGCCCTATTGTATTTTAGTTCCTATTTACACTTGAAATGTTTATTGTTTACTTCATAAATTTGTATTCGGTTGATAATGGTACTTCGGTGTTGAAACTATAGTAACGTTTTCATGTTATTATTAAAAGTACTATAATAAGAAAGTAATTGTTGTTTCGTTTAATCATGAAGTAATAATTATTACTTGGATCGATGTTAAATTTTGCCTACAAAGATCGAATGAACAAGCACCAATAGTGATTCAACTGATTCATATACGATTGGAAGATGAACATAACCCTCAAATATTTACTATCACAAAAACTAGCATAATAACATTTAATAAGAAGTCACTATGGGC
Organism: Endomychus coccineus; assembly: GCA_958510875.1. NCBI lineage: Eukaryota > Metazoa > Arthropoda > Insecta > Coleoptera > Endomychidae > Endomychus > Endomychus coccineus. Next base: position 49,343,493 of record OY294067.1, read on the forward strand.
AATAGGTTTTGTAGTTCATCTACGATTTATAAGTTATCAAATTCATTTTGCTAACATCACCTCGAATTAGATCTTGGAAACGGAAGAATGGTTGAAAATGATGGATCGAGAAAGTAAGTGTTGAATAACTAAACTGCCATCACAATTCAGCAGTATTTACTGCTTGATGATATATTCATACCATCTGGTAGAATTGGAAGCAAAGCTCCTATGGAGAACACCATTTATATTGCTTAGACAAATAAATAAATAACTTTTATGCGGAGACGACTGAGACATAATCTCTTAATTATTAAGCCGAATTTTAAACTTCTTTGTCGGTCAATGCAAGTCGAAGTCATTAAGTTGTTATTGTTTTTTTGTTGTTGTTATGCATTCACGTTTCATTAATATTTGTTAGTCACTTTTGGTTCTACTTTGTAAGTAATTATGTGATGATGAACGTTGTTATAAGCATAATTATCTGAAATCTAGTACGTATTATTTTCATTGGATTTTGTGCTATTAATGGCAAGAAATTGGGGAATTGGGTTTCACGTAGATACAATTTGTGAAAAGGTACGCGGTTCGATGTAGAGGAAAACTGGGAACTGCTGGTATAATTATTATGACACAGAATAGACAGACTAAGTTGTTAATTTAATCCACCAGCGTCAACTGCACTAGAATTAATTGATATCATAAATCACTTTTTGTATTCCATTTGGCAATGAGATTTAAATGCAGAGCTTTTGATAAATAATGTTACATAAATTCTAACACATTTTGTTAGAATTTTGTTTTACGTTAGAATCGTGCGTTTGACAATCATTTTCTTAAGTTAATGGAAAATGATCATTTCACTAATTTGGTTTATATAAACCCAATTCACACTTTTTGATTGCAAAATTTGTGAATAAAAAGTCAAAAAGTCAAAACTAAGTTGGTGAATGATGTAAGCTCCGAAACTGTTGAATAAAGAATTATTTTATAATAAAAATGATATTGATCTCAAATGAATCACATTCGTTCTAAAACAATGATTGCAAAGGAGAATATGGACGAATATTCAAAGCCTCATTATTATAAAAATCATTTTTGATTTGAACTATTAGAGCTCGAGTTTAATTGATTCATGAATCTCGATTCAAAATCTTACAAGAAATCAATTGAAAATTCTTGGCTCCCGGATGGATTCCGCGTCACAATAGCTTGACTTAATGCCGACGTTTCGCCAACCATTACAGGTGGCATCTTCGGGGCAGGCTTGAGGCTTGAATCCATCCGGAAGCCAAGAATTTTCAAGATTAGCTATCCGCGGAAGTCTACTATCCAAGAAATCAATTACCAAGGACTTACGAATGTGAACTGGACCAGAGTAGTTATCGATAGAAACTGTATTCATAAAGTGTTAGTTTGACATTTCGAAAAATTAATTACACTATTCGAGAAGAAGAAGAAACAATACTTTCAATGAATTGAAGTTATATTTATTGTTTGTTTCGAGTACTGAAAAGAGTAAGCTTCCTGTGTTAATTGGAAATTTCAAATAATGTTTGAATTCGAGCGACTATATTTTATTGAATCAATATTGACCGATCTTTTCGGTGTTCAAGGGGATTTTTCTCCGGGTAAGAATGGTAACTCTTCCTCCTCTCACCATAATTTGTCTCAAATTCGAAATTATTCGAGAATTTGGAACAATAAATAGATTTTATGACCCCTGAAGAAATCGATCAATGATGAAATTTAAAAAAATTTAACTGCATATTTTAAAAAAGAACGATTTTTCGGTTTTTTGAAGTGTAAAAGATACATGTTTTATTCATGAATGCATGTAGATAGTCAGGAAGGTTGTGAATTTTGCTTCGCCGTAGCAAACTATGTGTTAGGTTTGGTCTTTTATACAGGCATGACATGTATTCCCTCTTCAATGGTCATTTTGTATAGTCACCAGTCAGCGGCCAAGCTAATTGTTTGTGCTCCTATATGCTGAATATTGAAGCCATGTTTCGCTTACGGCTACTGGAACTAGATGAATATTTTTCGCTTTTCCCGAAAAATTTGGCCACTATGTTGATTTTTGTTCAATATCCCATTTTCAGATGATTTCTAAGCTCCGTGTTTTGATATATCGAGGTGGCCTAGTTAATTTTTGTCGGTACTTTGAGAGTTTCTTGAAATATACAAACATGTTTCTGTTCAAGTTTGAATGTATGTAGTGCGTCATCAGTAGTTTGACTTTCTAATGTAATATAATATATTCTTTTTTGCTCTTCGTAGACGATCAAATATGACAACTTCTGCTTCTATTTGGTCATGATTGTCCTTCAAAAACATAATCAAGTTTCGCCCCCAAATTATCTCCATGACTGGAAGAGCCGAAGAGAACCAACAAAAGTTGAATAGGCTTAGAGAGCATACATTTTTTGAAAAATATGAGAATTTGCATCAAAAACACTATTAAAAATTTGGAAGAAATGTGTTTGCGGAAACTGGAAGATGTAGTTAGTTGGAATCGAATTGTTCGGCCGAGCGTAGAATGACAACTCATCCACCATTCATTACGATGATATAAAAATATCAAATGAAAACGTGACGTCGATTACAATGAAGAAAAATATTGCCACATAATAAAAGCACTAGTTAGTAACAATATAATTATTTGTTTGGTCTACTGTATACTGCAAACTGATCCATTATTTATTCTGAACGTAATCGATATAATTAATGTTAAATTGAAACGTCGCACTTCCGATACGCATCATGTATTTCACAGTTGTACAGTTGTTTAAGGGAGGAGTATGGAATGTGGTCGGCGTGGTAGGCCGCAACAACAGTGACGTCACATCGTGGTCGACCGCTTCGATGTGGCTTGTGGCCATATTAACATTAACATATGTAGTTGCCTAGCCATTTGATGTAATGCATTAGTAATTGTTCGCATTGATGAATGGTTGTGACTATATCGTTGTGTTTGTATGTATTATATTATAATCATTGTCAAACTAGCTCCATGCCCACCAAGCCCTGATAATACCTAATGGATTGTATAAGCGCATATTTTCAATAACAATAAAACGCTAATTGTATCACTTTCTTTGCAATTGATACATTATGGTAATTGGGGCATTTCTAATGTTTATTTATCGTTTACTGGATATCTATATCACTAATAATATTTCCGAGCGAAGATAAAATTGTTTTTATTTAAATATAAGCTCATAACTTATCATACGTACATTGTTTTATCGACATATGTAATCTGAGAGATATCGTAGGTCGAAGTGTTCCCAACAAATTACTAATTGATTTTTGTTGGTTGACCAAAAATACTGTAATGGCCAAATAAAACATATTCGGAAGGAATTTTCCATTTATACATGAATCATGATTAAAACGGAATATCGCATGGAATTCGAATTGAGGGTAAAGTGATGTAAATTTGCATCGAAGATATTGTACACCATTTTATCCATAAATGAAATGCAGTACCTAGTTATTGTAGTCGAAATTGCGATTTGAACGGTGATACACATTTTATCAGGTATTTTGACACATCCAAGTAGGCAATGTGTCTGTTCGTATGTGTGAGAACATCATCAGCACCAAAAATGGCTCGAAGGAATTCCATAAGCCAGCCTGGTAATGGATGACCTCACAGAAACATCCACTCTCAAAGGAATCCGCTACCAAGGAAACGCAGATGATATAGTACAAATCGCAAGACGAGGTCTAAAGATCACAGAGAAATTGTGTAAATCGGCCGGACTAGGAATCAACCCTGAAAACTACAATGGTAGCCTTCACCAAGAAAAGGAACATAAATCACATAGAGCAAATCGAGCTCTATGGACCATCATCTTGCTGAAAGATGGGGTAAAATATCTATGCATTACACTAGACAAGACTCTCACCTACACCCAGCACATAAAGATCGTATATGAGAAGACGACTCTGGAAGTGCACCATCATGGTGTGACCTATCCTCATCTATGAGGCGCTGGTATGGAGCGATAAAAGCAAGCAAATTACGGAACAAAGTGAATTAAGTAGGATCCAAAGGTTCCCATGCATATGTATAACGATGGCTCCAAGGTCTTGCCCTACGGCTAGCATGAAAAAAATACTGGGACTAACCGCCTCCATACAGTCATATGTAGAATAGCGGCAATACTAAGCTTAATATGAGAAAACAAATACTTGTTTTCTGATATACATCAGGGATGTATCAAGTTTCGATGGAAGAACATTATCTTTCTGAAGAAAAAACATCCAAATACTCATAGAACCAAGAGATCACATGGTCGAGGTAATAGTGTGTACACAGAACTTTCAAACTCAGCTTGGGAATAGAGAAGAATGGAGAAAGGGGAACAATCACACCCTGTTAGGAAAGGAAGAATCTGTTGAATCAAGAACTACTGAAGGTACGGAGGCTGGAGTCTTTGGATCCTAAACCAAATACTCCGACTCATGGGTACATACACCAGTATCTCTCTAGCGGAAGTCCAAGCAAATGAGATATGTGTACAACTCAATCTGGAGAACAGATGCAAAAAGGAGGATATAGCCACCATATGCGATAATCAAACAGTTATAAGAACGCTGAGCTCAAACATCATTTTCTCAAAGATGGTTCTCAACTGCAAAACTAACACCTTAGGAGTGCAGAACAGAATCACCCTTCACTGGGTTGCAAGACATACAGATATCTAGGGAAATGAACAGGCGGATACCATTGCACGCAAAGGAGCTGAATAATAATAAGACCGGAACCTTTCTGCTCTGCGGTATATGCAAGCACACTAAAAAGGAAATCCTTAGAACAGAAGAAACAGAAACCGGTACAAAGTACTGGAGTTCTCTTTCGTTACACAGATAATCCAAAACCCTTCTAGATAAATTAGGAAAAAGGACGTTTTGGAAAACATAAGGCTAAGCAGGAGCATGATGAGACGTTGCAAATTTAACGATCACTTGAGTAAAATTGGTCTAGTGAACGATAGAATGTGTTGATTCTGCACAAAAGAAGAAGAAACACAGCTGCATCTGCTAACCGACTGCCAAGCTACCCTGCTCCGAAGGAACACACTCTTCGGGGTATACAAAACCATCGAAGAAATGTTGTCACTAGAGCAGGGAAAAACTTTAATTCTCCTCAAGAAGCTGAACTTACCGGTGTACTGTAAAACAATACTGAAAAGGAGGATACAATGCCACTTATATTGTAGATATGTGTTGGGCATATCTGCGCACTTCGACCTTACGAGATCTATTGTGTCTTCTTTTGCTTTTGAGCCGTTCAGGGTGTGTGACTCAACGACTAAAGCAGTTCATCTAATCTTACAGCTCTAAGGAATTCCATGGCTTCAGGTTAGGTAAGTCTCCCCGAGGTCTCCCCCTTATATTTGATAAGCTTAAAGGTATCGTGCCCTTGCATTTTGTAGCGTAAAGCATTCTGAGAGCAGTCTTCTTCCTCTACTAATCGGAGCTTTTTAAGGTGTCCCAACCAGCAGCGCCTTGTTACAATTGTTGTGTGTTTTTGGCTGATGCCTCAATCCTTGTATTTCTATCCAGTAATGGGATCTTTTTTGTCTACTTATTTCTTGAGATCTTCCAGTATTGCACTGGTGTTAAAATGCCACTTTGGAGGCTTCTACAAAATCAGAACTAACTTCATTCATTGTTTTGGATGTATATTATTCTTCTATAAGTCAATATACAATTGATTTACATTATGAACCATAGTAGTATTGATATTTGCGTTGATGCATTCAAATGTGTATATTAGATACCAATATATAACAGCAATGATTCCTTTAATGAAAATTAGGGATAGTGGAAGATTTGATACACAGTTAGAAAAATTAGTTTTAGTGACAAAGAATAAAAAAACCTTAGAGAAAGAGATTGCACGACGATGTAAAAATCCTGAGGCGTGAAGTTTACATTTTGTTATTCTCATCATCCAATGTTGACAACTGAAGCTAGGTCATATTCTCCCCATTTACTTTCAGTTCGCGCCTTCCATTCCATCAAAATGTCTACTTTATACGCTGAATTGACAAACATCAGTATCTGCTTTTATGTTGAATTTCTACACGTACCCTTTTGAGAGCCACAGACAACAAGAATGCTTGATACTTTGGATGGTTTTGCTGCTTACTTGATGAACATTCAAATCTATAGTTTTAATAGAAAATACATCTGTATTAAATTTTCACAAACATCATTTTATTAAACAAAACGTGACACGTTTTTCACACGGTGGCTTTACCAAACAATGGTTTTACAAACTATGGTTTATTCCTTAAATATTAAAATCAGATTAAAAAGGATGGGAAGGATTTAATAACAATCTTTCTGATCATTTAAAAGATTTCCTGTATTTTTGAACTTGATAATTTCAATTTTCTCTGAGTTGTACTTTACTTTAAACTGACTTATGGAGAATCTCAAAATCATCTTTGAAATGATGATCAGTTTCTTTGATATGGTTTACAACTTTTGAATCTCCTTTGTTCAAATTAAAATGTTCTTTAATTCTAGTTTTGAAAGATCTTCCTGTCTGTCCTATATAGCATTTATCACAATCTTCACACTCTACCATGTATATTCCTGATTCTTGATCTTTTTTATTCTTATCTTCTTCTTTATCAATATAAACTTAAATCTGTTTTTAATTTTCTATGAAGCGTTTCTGCTATCGCGCAACCATGAGAAATGTATCTGTTTTTATTGTCTTTCTACATTATTAAGATTTAAACAAATACAGTTAACTCTATGAATCAAAAAACATATTCCAAATTCAAAAGCACTACTTCTGTTGATAAAAGATCTCCAAAACATGGAGAATGGTTCAAATTAACTACCTACATCTTTGCAAAGTTCAATACTTTTAACATAACCTCCTACATTTCGAGTCTAAGATACAATGCATATTTGAGAATCATTCCTGGAAATTGCTTTACATGTCCGACAATGCTCGGGAGACGTTTTGAGGAGATACATGAGCCTTGCGGCGGAAAAAGCTGACATAATATCCCAATGGAGTTATTCTGTATTTCTCGTCGACTGTACTAAATCGATTCTTGGCGATGCTTTTTATCTTTGTCACCATAAATCCCGTGGCAATACGATTTCTCGGGTATCGGAAGATACGGGGATTTAATTTAATATCTAGATTTCATTTCAATATAGCAACGAACGCCAATACGTTGCACTCATTCTTCTTATATGAATGTCGATGGATCGTTAGGAATGAATTCTTTGAATATTGCGAAAAACTAGATGATATGGTGACATACTCTTTATACAATATGTGATGAAGATTAAATGTCAAGATCAGATGATAAGGTTTTCAATATACAATCTTACGATCCTGCTTTTAGCGGTTCCTCATCGATGAGAGAATATAGCTCCATACAAGTTGAACCGAATCGAATATTCTTCAGATCTGGAATTTTCAATATTCTGGATTCAGTATTTATTCATTGATTCTATTGAAACCTTCCATTTCTCTTGAATATAATGAACATTTTGTAACCAAAATTACAGAATTATTAAGTTAAGATCTGAACGCATCGCAAGAATAACGACGGATGTTAAGCAATAATAGAAAAGTTGAAAAGATCACATATAAGATCAACAAAAACTAGTGATACATCTGAATGTATGGATTTGAAATATTCCAATATAGGGGGTACACTAAGACTAGGACTTCATAAAAATAACTTCGACTTCCTGGATGACCTCTACGTTCTTTGAACATCAAGGAAACAGGAGCAAAATACAACCAAATTACCAGCAAATTAACAAATATTCAAATTGTAATAGTACTGCGTTTTCTAATTCGCACCTCCATCTAAATTTTAGTTCCTCTCCATTGTAGAAATTCAAATTTTGGAATAGCCAACAAAGATAATGGAACTATAAAGCAGATGGAATCACAATTCTGCTAACGGAATTTTCAAGATAAGGCTCTTGGCTGCAATAACCATTTTTCGGCTAATTATTGGTGATTAACGCCATCTGCTATCTTCATTTTATAGTCAATGAAATAATTAGTTATAAAAATTTCATAAGATCCCTTAGGTCTTATGATCATTTTAAAACTAATTATCAACAATCTACATAACTGTTCTCATAAATGAAACTTTCGTCATTATTTCATGAGTAAATCTTAAGTAAGAATGTAAACTTGTGGGAGGGAGTGTTTATAAAAGCTTAATTATAGCAGTATTGCGTTGGCACCCGTTAACAAGCGGTTCAATTATCTGAGCTTTTAGTGCGTCGGCAGTGTCGAGACAACTATTTGCAGAGTGCGCCACTTCACTACCGCATCAAGGCACTTTAAGAAATTACCAGCATAAACAACAAATATATTTAATATCAACGGAGTGGCAGATATTTTGTTGTATTGTGACATTTTGTTGTATTGTAACATTTATGAATGGTTCTACCTTTTCTGGGCATCCCGAAACTGTAATGATAATAATTATTTTAATGTGTACGCAATTCTCTCAGAAGCCTCATTATTCCAACGCATTGGCAAATATCGACAAACAATGTTACTTGCGTTTTCTATAGTTGGAATACATAGAACAGAAAACTTATCATTGTGTGTTCAGTTCAATTGTAATGAAAATTGTTCAATAGAAAGTTCAAAAATTATATGTTAGTCAAACTTTTCAGTTTCACTGAAACTAAAAAATTCTGGAAAAAAAATTCTACTAATTCAAAACATTTTAGTTTATTTTAATATTAGAATATTACATTTCAATTCTTGATATTCTTATTTTTGAGCCATTCATAAATAGTTCCAGATTCTTTGCACTTCCAAACGATACTACGAAAACCAAAGATATCATTGCGTTCAATACTGGGAAACATCGAATATAATTCAAAGTTTAACAGCAGAATTAGAAATGTGTTGCCACTTGTAGAATAGATAAATAGTGTGCGTGGCAAATCGTTCGCAAATCATTTGATTTGATTTTTATATAGTTGTTTCACATTCTATAAGATACTCTTCCTTCGCATTTGGGTAAGTATATTGAAATAAATTGTTTATTTCATTATCTTTACACAACTAAAAATAATATTCAAATTGATAATGAAAATGTTATTACAAAAACAATCCGTTTCTAGGAATCGAACCCGACTCTACTGAGCGTGACAGAAGCATCCTCGCCCCTAGACCACATCGCCGTTTGTTATAGAGAGTTAAAGTACGGCGTAAATTTAAGTTCACTTCAATCATTGTTTTTGCTTTGAAATTTGGATGAAAGCAGTTACGAATTAATTTAAATTTCCTATAAATGTTTTGAATCGATTCAATGTATAGAGTTGGGATACATTTTTTCTAATTTATATCCCTTTAGAAAAGGGTTCGTCACCGAACAGCAAACGATTTTTTGTCAAAATTTAAATATGATAGGATTTTTCGTTTTTGAGTTATACCGTAGACAAATTTAGTTGCGGACATCCAGACAGACAGCCGAATTTTTCCAAAGTTTCCTAAGATTTGATGAAAATTACTATGATGGAGGAATTTTTGTTCTAAGCCTTTTTTTAACGATTTTAGAAATGGCTTGAATAAATGCTATAACTCTTCCGACTTAGTCGCGAAGAGTATAATGATCAGAATGAGCCTTTTATAATTATTATACCTTCGAAGAAAAGACATTTCTCTAAGCTTACAAAAAAAAATGAATTTATAAATTGCTAACTAGATATACCGCAAATTTTAACAACAAAAGTCGAGTATTTTCGAACAATTTCGAAATATAGTCTGTTGAGAATAAAACAAAAATCAAGATACATTTTCATGAATCTTATATTTGAACGTAAATCATTAATACGGAGCACCATTTTTGTTACCTATATGAAACTTCAACAAACAAAAAATGGTGTCTGGATCCGGCCCTGATTTGCAAGTTAATTGTCAAACTTTGGTTTAATTAGCAGATTATGTGCTCCCTATTGATATAAATGATCTTTGTGTAAGCACCTAAAGCACTGCAGCCTGAAAGGTATTTTGTGGTTGTCCGCATATGACTAATCAGTCCTATCTCCTCGAAAAACCTCAGTATATGTTTGACTTTGATCCAACGTGGGACCTTGGCATAACATATATGCAGAAAACTCATCATCCTCATCACACAATCTACATGCTGTCACTTGTTCCACACCTATCAATTAATTGTAGGTGTTGCTTTAATTGACAGTGCCACGTGAGCAGTTCCACAGACCAACGGGTATATTTTCTCAATAGCTCCAGGAATTTATGAGTTTGGCATTTGAAAAACCCCTATGAATAAATTGGATTTTCTGAGACCTTTGGTATCTGCCCAATATTTGGTTCATTACTTGTTCAAATTTTATTTACGATGCTATAGGCATTTCGTTTCTTTTCAGGTCCAAGTGCCCTGGAACCGCCTACCTATACCAGTTTACCCAATTATTGTTGAGTAGGTCGGACAGTTTAGGTCGACTTTCTAAGATAGTGTTTGGAGTGATCACATGATATGCTAATGCTTTTTGCGATGATTTGCTCATTGTCACATTTCTCTCTGATCTGAGCGCAGTTTCATATGACTAGTTAACTAGCCTAAGTTATCGCTAGATAAACTCCCAGGTTTTGACAATAACTTGTGTTATATTTGGAGCCCCAGATTTCGATGATAGTGCCGGTCTCTGTTTTCGATGCATCTGTGAGACAAATGTTACCACAGATTTTTCTAAATTTACCTCATTCCGCACAGTCTGTAGCGATTTGCTAAAATCTTATTTGGGGTTTTTCGATCAGTTGACATTTGATGCCCCTATTAAATATTTTGGTATGATCCTTGGTTGAGCCCAACCGTGTACCTCCCAAAACTTCCAGTTTGCAATATATAAACCGCTCTACCAGCCTACTCCTCCACCACTACTGTCTGCATGGACAGGGCCATCAGAAATTCTACGCTGCAGGTGTTGTGATTGTGTTGTGCGCATATCCTCCGTCGTCCATAAGCAGCATGCCACCACCATATTATGAATACGTAAGTGATTGTCAGTCTTGGTGTATATAATCAGCAGTGGCGGCTCCTCGAAGGAGGCTAAGGAGGCTCAGCCTCCTCACCAATTTATCTTAATGATCATTCTCCATTTTATTTCCTGTTTCTCTGATAATTCTTTAAATTTAACAATTAATTCCCCGTTCTCAGTAGTTATTTTTAATCTGGCAACGGTGGCCAGAGGCTAGATTCTCTATATATCTCAAACGCTAAATACGTGTGGTCAACACAGTTGCCGTTTTTCCAACCAGGTCAATTGCCAAATACGGTAAAACAGCGAATAGGCTAGCTTCTCGTACGCACTCGAGCGGTCGTATGAATACGATTACTTGCCGCCGCTGCAAACTGCGACACGTGCTTTGTCAGTTGTTGTTTTTGTTTCGCGATGCGATGTAAGGTTAAGTTATAATTTATCTGTTCGGTGAGTTATTAACAAAGAGTTCTTTAGTTATTAAACGTTGAAATGAATAGTGATTTAGTTGCTGAAAAGATTAGTGATGACAGGTATGTTTCAAAATCGATCATTTGATACTGATAATTGTAAAAAATATTAATGGTTAACGGGATCTGAGGTACACAATAAATTATATTGCTGGTATTACTTGCTATTAACATCTGATACAACTTCATGTTGGGGGCACTCGGGTTATGATGATTTGAAAAATTTAGCTCGTGGTATAGACAGACATGAAAAATCGCAGGAACATATTACATCGAGTATTAAGTTTAAATTAACCGGTAAATAGAATATTGTTAAAGGAGGAAAACATATAATTTGGTAGACAAGAAACTACATTATGAAATCTTAGATACTATTAAAGGTCAAATTGAGATTCGATTTTCCGATTTACATGAATTGAAGTTTTTGTATAACTTAGTTCTAAAATATACATTTTTTGATAAAATAGCACTGCACAATGAATTATGCGTTATATACTCGGATAAAGATATTTTAGCAGTAGGTACGACATTCACCCCGATATGATAAAATATATGATAGACAATGATTTACAACATCCACGCTGAAATTATTTAGCCCAAAGATATCCCTGCACTTCAAGTTTTACGATGTAAGATGCGTGATGTTGAAAATGGACCATATATAACCTGGAACATTGAAATGTATTCAATTATTCGAAAATCATTGAAAACATTTCATAGTAACTAGTAAGTATAGTACGTTCTGTCATTTACGATAAAAGAAACGGCGCGGAGAATACTTAGCATGTTCCCGAAAGGCAAAGTAGGGTTGAAGAAACTGTTCCATGTTTGTAGGAATCAGTGGCGGCTCCTCGAAAGAGGCTAAGGAGGCTCAGCCTCCTCACCAATTTATCTTAATGATCATTTTCCATTTTATTTCCTGTTTCTCTGATAATTCTTTAAATTTAACAATTAATTCCCCGTTCTCAGTAGTTATTTTTAATCTGGCAACAGTGGCCAGAGGCTAGAATCTCTATATATCTCAAACGCTAAATACGTGTGGTCAACACAGTTGCCGTTTTTACCTCAGTTTTATAAACCACTTTGTTTGACAGTCACCATTCCTGTCACGTCGGCATATGTGGAGAGATCTTAAAACTTACATGCGATCATGCGAAATACAATGGGCCAAAATCGTTTATGCAATGTTAGTTTGATATCTATTGAAAGAGATTTAGTAAAACACTCAAAACAAAATGATACATTTTATGATAATATTAGTGTAATAAAGATTCTTGACCCAGGTACGAAATATATATGAATTCTCGGGAAATAGGTCACAATAACACTTATGCTTTATATTTTCCTTGTCTTTACGTACGTTTCGGTCTCACGACCATCATCAGAAGACTTATTATGTCTAGAACTTGATTACTTAAAACTAACAACAAAAACTCGATTAAACGAAATTGTTTACAATCGTTTAATCATGTTTCTGTTCGTTTCGGCGACGTGGGCATTTTAATTGAAATCGGTGCGATTAGGACGCTTTGTGTAACACAAATACTTTTAAGTAATCAAGTTTTAGACACAATAAGTCTTCTGATGATTGTCGTGAGACCGAAACGTACGTGAAGACAAGAAAAATATAAAGCATAAGTGTTATTGTGACCTATTTCCCGAGAATTTATATATAAAAGATAATATTATTGATCATTTTTCGCAAACTAAAGACCGTAGAATTCCGTTAATATATAAAAAAGTTAATAAAAGTAATAAAAAAAAACAAAATATGAAAAATTTCAACAAAAAAAAAATATATCAAAAATCCAAAAAAAAATAAAAAACGAACAAAAAATTTTTTGTTCCAAGAGAAACACTACACCTTCACGTTGGTTCTTGCTGGGCAACAATTAATTTTGTCACTGAAGTAGCTGGTACGGTCGCTGTGCAAAGGTTAAATTAATTGGCTGAATAGAGTATATTTTTACAAAAACGTTTTATGTCCAGCCTCCTCTCTTAAAAAGTTCACGAGCCGCCACTGATAATCAGGGTTCCTTGGTATTTATTACCAACATACGCCTATACTATGTGCATCTCTACATTCATATCCATCATTTATTTAGGCCAAATAAGATTTGATTATAATACTCAACTGTGCTTAATTGACGTGAACAATTAAATTTAATACATCGTATCACCTCAACCAGAGATATTCCATTTCACATCATCTCCAATTCGATGTTAATTTCCATTTCCCAAGCACAAGTAAATATTAAACCAAATCGAACCTCCTGTATCTGCAATCGTTGACATCCAACAAAAATTATTGTAGAAATAATGCATACATAAGATAATTTCTATTCAAACTTTTGCGATTACGACAAAACATGTTTTATCTCGTCTGCGAGTCACGTTTGCTAGCGCCCTAATAACAGCCGTCATTCTATATGACCAAATATTGACACTTCGTGGTTAGTACACATTCTGTCTCGTCCCCTCGCCTCGTCATCCGTCGAACAGCCCTGAACAAACTACCGGCTGCCTATTGGGTAAATTATTTGAGTTGCTGAACTAATAAAACTAACGGGCTAGTGTTTACTCTTAGTATTATCTGTGATGAAAATGTGGCTCGTTTATCTACAGACACATAACATGACGATGTATATACTTTTATCCTTGTCCGTTAAGCATTTCTTCTCTAGATCTAGATGTCAAATTGTCAAATTTTTCCTTTCAATGATATGCAACTTTACTACACAGAGGATAAGGTTTGGTTATATGTAATTCATAATAAACGCATTTCATTTGAATTTATGAATATACAGGGTGTCCTCGAACTGCGTGGCCAAAATAAAGCCGAAGATTCTTTGATTCGAAAAAAAGTTGATGAGCCTTTTTACTTTTGCCTCAAGTGTCTTGTTTACCCGGTAGAGGGCTTCAAAATTGCAAAAATAATTTTGTTTTTTCGGTATAACTTGAGAACGTGATGAAGAACTTTTACAATATTTAGCAGGTGAGTTACTGTCAATAATGGCCATTTTTGACAGTGGAGCACAGAGCCTTAGAGACCATAGAAATGGCTCAAACTTGAGGATGTAATGGGAAAAGTGTCCAGAACTTTTTTGTGGTCAATGTAATTCACTCGATATTTTTCATGTAGATAACTTATCTAATTTGAAAACTTTTCTTACTCTTAGAAAATTTTGATAAAATCAACGGATTAGCTTGAAAAAATTAATTTTCGAGTCTCTGCAATTTTGGCTTACTAATTTTACTTGATTAAAATACCTTAGTTGCCTTTGCTTTTCTATTGTCATTTTGGCATTTGAAGAATTTATTTTCAAAACTGTCAGTTTTTACTTTGCTTTCCGTAAAAATTTTATAAAATTATGGCTCAAAATTTCACTAACACTGAAATGGTTGATATGTTATTGATTTATGGACTTTGTCGTTGCAATGGCCGGAGAAGGGAAAGATATCCGCATCGCAGAATTCCAAATCGGCAAACCTTCGCGAAACTGGCAAATTTGAAGCAAATCGCAGAGAAACTGGACGCAGACGGACAAGAAGGACGTTAGAGCTCGAAGAAGCGATACTGGAAGCGGTTGAAACTGAACCTGGGATAAGCCACTACGTATTGGAGCCTCAAAATCATTAGTTCATAATGTACTGAAAGAAGAACTGTTGTATCCCTATCATATTAAAACAGTTCAAGACTTATTGCCCATCAAGAATGATCCTGAAGTACTAGCCAGAGTTTAATTCAATTTCTTGAAACGAATTAATTTGTGTATTCCGGAAAATGGGCAACATTTCGAACAATTGATGCCTTAGCGATTTCCCAAAAAGTTTTGTTGTTTCTTTTAATTTAGCATTTGTTTTTCCTAAATAATCACATCGTTTCCCCATTTCTATTGTTTTTATTATTCGTGTTTTACCGAGATATTAACCATTTCAGTGTTAGTGAAATTTTGAGCCATAATTTCATAAAATTTGTACGGAAAGCAAAGTAAAAACTGACAGTTTTGAGAATAAATTCTCCAAATGCCAAAATGACATTAGAAAAGCAGAGGCAACTAAGGTATTTTAATCAAGTAAAATTAGTAAGCCAAAATTGCAGAGACTCGAAAATTAGTTTTTTCAAGCTAATCCGTTAATTTTATCAAAATTTTCTAAGAGTAAAAAAAGTTTCCAAATTAGATAAGCTATCTACATAAAAAATATCGGGTGAATTACATTGAGCACAAAAAAGTTCTGGACACTTTTCCCGTTACATCCTCAAGTTTGAGCCATTTTTATGGTCTCTAAGGTTCTCTGCTCCACTCTCAAAAACGACTATTATTGACAGTAACTTACTTGCCAAATATTGTAAAAGTCCTCCATCACGTTCTCAAGTTGTACCGAAGAAACAAAATTATTTTTGCAACTTTGAAGCCCTCTACCGGCTAAACAAGACACTTGAGGCAAAAGTAAAAAGGCTCATCAAATTTTTTTCGAGTCAAAGAATCTTCGGTTCCATTTTGGCCACGCAGTTCGAGGACACCCTGTATATGAACAATAGTACATTGATACACCAAAGTGAAAACACTTGTAGGTGCAAAGAAATAGACATAAATATACCTATATATTATAGCAGATTACACACACTTCATCTCAATGTAAGTTTGAGATACTTATCAATCACACAATTAACACATATATTATAGTCATAACTCATCACTAAAATCATTCTCATCCTATTATTCGATAATACGATGGATCTGCTTCCTTTCTGTAATCGCCCAATACTCTTTCAGATTTTCTTATGCTATTAGCTTGTTTAACATTAACTGGTAGAGAGTTGAATATTTTCAAGGACATATAGCTGTAACTTTTTGTCCTTTAACAGTTGCTTTAAATGGTATTTTGTAATATGTAGATTTATTACGTGTCTGGTACGAATGACCGTTCAGAAAATGTTTCTTATCTTCCGAGAATACTTTGAAAGCCGTTTTCAAGAAATATAATTGTTATATCTTGTATACCTGTTTCTTCAAATAATTTGTCAGAATTATATAAGTATCTCTGAGATATGTTGTATTAGTACTTCCCACACAGTAATAGCATAGTTTAATTGGCTTTCCACAAGGGCGTAATAAACAATTTTCCGCGTTCGCCAGTCCAAAAAATTATTTATATGCCTAATTCTGAACAGGACATATCTCAATATATTTACCAAGATTTCAGCGTGTTCACTCCATTTTAGATGTCGGTCAATTTTTAGGCCCAGGTAAGTAACGGTATTTGATGATTCAATTTTGATTTGGTCGGTATTGCTTTTTATGTTTATTTCCATTTCAGGTGAAGTGTCAGCAAGTGAAGGGTAAGAACACAGTATTTGCGATGTTTAGAGTGAGTAGATTACTACCATACTAATTTATCACATCTACCATATCCAATTCGACTTTTTCTTTCGAATTATCCCAAGTATCATCTTCATAGAACAATGCGGTGTCATCGACGAATGCGATCATTGATCCACTTATACGCAGATTAAGTAGGCTGTTGATGTATATTAAGAATAGAACTGGGCCCAATACAGTTCCTTGAGGAATGCCTCATTGAACCACTTCCGTATCACTTTTGAAACCATTCAGTATCGTACATTGGAGTCTGTTCGAAAGGTAGGACTTAAATAAATCCAATGCCATTCCTCTAATCCCAAATGTTTCCAGTTTTTCCAGCAATTTAGAGTGTGATACCGTATCACACGCCTGTTGTATATCTATAAAAATAACTAGAGCTCTTTTCTCTTATCCAGACTATTATATATTTTAGATATGAGTAAATGTATAGCATCTTCAGTGTTACATCCGGCTCTGAAACCAAATTGCTTGTCTGATAATAATTTATATTTATCCAAAAAGGATGTTATTCACGTTTTTATGCCATAAGCTTTACCATTCTTCATATTAAGTAACCATGGATAAATATATGACTATTGAATGGAAGCCATTTTTGATGAATAACGAAAGTGTATATTATTATTCAGATAGTTATTTAGTTATTGTTATCGGATGTTTACCATAAACTCTTATTTTATAACAATATTCATAACATTGTACCGTTGTTGTAATAGAATATATTATTTCAAATGAAAACACATTTATCTGAAGTTAAGTTAGAAATAACGCAAGCCCGACCTCAACTGTAAACTGACTATAACTTGTGGATCTGCCAAGTATCACAGTATTTTATCAAATGTCTTCCCGAATAGGCAATTGAGTATCGTTTCTTTTGTACATGAGTTCTTTTATAATATGTTAGTTACAATATACATATCATACACTTCATTATAGAAACGAATATATCATCTAACTGCATTTATACCAAATGGATTGTGAATAACGACGAGGGAAAATTTTTATATCCGAAAAATAATGATGATAGATTCATAACGCCTGATTTTGAACATATAAATATATATGAACCTTGATTATGCAATTAGATTCCTTTCGATTTATTATTTAAAATCTGATTGGGTGGTAATATTTTTTTAAATTGATATAATATGGAAGATTGCCTTCAAATGGACTATGGCTATCGATCTTACGCAAGGCAAAGAATGAGCGTTCCAATATACGAGGGCAAGGTGAAAAGTCCCTGAAAAATGAAACAAGAAATGATTCAATTCGTCAAAACTTATTTTATTTCTCAACATAATCTCCTTGTAGCCGATACACTTCTCTAACGTTTTTCAAATTTTCCGATTAATTCAAAATGAAACGAATTCGGCAATCCTTCAAAATAAGCATTTGTTTCAGCGATGACCTCATCGTTAGAGTCAAATCTCTTTCCGCCGGGCTATTTCTTCAAGTTTGGAAATAGATAGAATCGCAGGGGCCAAATCTGGAGAACAGCTATGCTTAATATACGGCGGTAATCGTTTTGCCATTTTCAAAGTAATCGATATGAACGATACCGTGTGCATCCCAAAAAGTTTCGCCATTACTTTGTTGGCCGATAAGCAGACTTTGGCCTTTTACAGCTTCGATTCGTCAGGACAAGTCCACTGTTTCGACTGTTCTTTGGTCTCTGGTGTGTTGTGATGGATTCATGTTTCGTCCATGAATGATGAACGGAGAATTCATAAAACCATCTGAATCAGATGAGGAGAATGAGAAACCTAATATGTTAAATGGATTTGATTACATGAATAGAAGTATCGAAAGATGTAAGTGCTTTAGAAGGTTATAAATAGTAAGTTAGATGAATATCTGAATATCGGATAGATTCAAAAGATAGTCCTGATAGCATGATTCCAGCTATATGTCTCACTTCTCCCAAAATCCTCATCCCGGATAAAGGAGACTGGTGTAACGAAAACTCACCCTACTGCCACTAGATGGGCTCGTATAGTTCACAGATGGGTCCAAAGTAGGTCAGGCTTCTGGGCCGGGAGTGTACCTAAAAAGGCCAAAGATCACTATCTCCATGACTCTAGGCGCTTACTGCACAATTTTTCAGGCGGAAGTATACGCAACATTGAATTGTGCCATGGAAAACCGGCAAAGGAACTATGTAAATAAGCGTATATATTTGCACAGACAGTTGGTCGGCTCTTGGAGCTCTGAGATCACACAGAGTCACAATAAGACTTATCAAAGAATGCAGACACACTAGCTGAACTAGCCAGGAAAAATAAAGGTCAACACATCTGGGTCCCTGAACACAGTAAAGTTGAACGACACGAAATTGCCGACTTCCTGGCCAGGCGAGGGTCGTTTAGCGCCTCTGTCGGGCAGGAGCGAATGATCGATTTATCTCTCACATCCTGTTGGAACGCCCAGCATTAGCATCCCTCAGGCACCAACACTTCGGAGAAGCAAAACTGCTCCCAGCACTGGCAATATTCTGGGCTTCTGGCGAGCCACAAACCTACTAGAATAGAATAGGCTTCTGACCACGGGGCGCACAATGGGCTCAGCTATGCGGCCTGAGTGCATTTGGAGGCTTAGCTCCCTTCAAACGTTGATGATGAAAGTTCTGATAAATATTCCAAAATAAGAAATGTACTGATCTGCAGTATTTCACTCGAATCTATGACCTTTAGAAACTTCAAAACATCAAATGTGCTGATTTGCAGCACTTCAATTCCTTTTGAACAATTTGTCCCTTAGGTATACGCAAAAACTTGAATATACTGATCTGCAGTAGTTAACATATTAATTTTGAATTGATTATACATCTAGATTCATTGTCGTCACTATAATCTTTGGAGACAATTATGGAAGAATGAGATTCTCGGGCGTAAGAACAGGAAGGAGCTCTATTACTCCACCGACATCAATCAAGAGAAAACAATTAAAAGGAGAATTAAAGTACTATGATACTTGCTAGCTCTCGGTAATACAAACAAAGGCGGAGTAATTGCAGTTATGTGAAAGAGATGCAATATGGGGAAGAAGGTAAATTGTAGAAACTGACACACCTCATCCATAAACATAACAATACATATTGATAGTCCATCGAGAATGTTGAACTGCAAATAATTATGCAAATGCAAAAATGAAGCAAATAATAAATCGATTTGAAAATTGAATATTAAAAAGAACCCCAGAGCGAAAAAATAACTCTGAAAGTTTTCCCAAAACCCAAGTTATTCTCCCCCACGTTACACGGATTTGCGTATTAAGTAAAAGTATACCACATTCAAGCTTCAAGCTGGCCCGACTAAATGAGGAGGGAACTCTAATTGAGATTTTAATTACTCCTGCTTAAGCTCACACCGTGAGCGGGCCTGTAATTGGCTGTCTAATTATCATACAGCCTTCGTAGAAACCACTTTATAACTCGAACTCTAATGTTTACCTCAACTAACATAAGCTCGTTAGCAGATTCCTTGTATTGGAGGACAGACTACATAATTTATAAACACTTTTTCGTTTGCATACAAACTACAACTTAACTACCTACATACAGAAACTTATGTATGAGACAGACTGTAAATTATCTATAATTATTGGGAGAACATTTACACAGGATGCGGATATTACTAACCCGTTTCACTGAGAATATGCATGTACGAAGTTTCTTATTCAACTGAATCCGATATAAATAATTCATGATACGTTATTGAAATACAGGGCTTTATCATAAATATTATTCAATAATCTCTCTCTCACGTATATGTACAATCATAACTAATAACATAAAAAATAGAAAACACCATGAAAGTAATTTACAGGAATCGATGACGAACAGATGAAACATTTGAAACTTTACAGTTTGTACAAGAAGGAAGACATTTTGACAATGGATTCATTAGATGGGAATATAGAATCTAAATCAAGTGAAATGTTCCTCTCAGCAATGACAGATAGCGTACGATAGTAGCTAGTAAGAAATATTTTCGGGGGGTTAAATCATTTCTTTGGGGAGGGAGCAGTTAATACACTAGAGTTGAATTTAATAGAATAATATATTCATGCTAAATACCAAGTATTGGCTTACACTCGTCAAGATAAAAGAAAGAAGAAAAAAACAAATTCAAATTATGATAGAACAAAGAAGAATAAAAACGTAATACTATTAAATCAGAACTGAAAATCTAAAACGTCCTTAAAAGTATAAAAACAGCCTTAAGTAAGAAAAATTTCAATAACCCTTGAAAAATTGTCGAGTGGTAGTTCTCTAATCAGTAGTGGCAGTTTATTGAAAAAAGTTGGACCCCAGTAATTGACGCTATTTCTGCTACGTTTTATGCGGTGATAATTGATGTGTGAATTATATTTCGCTCTAATGCTGACACATCGAGTTGAATATTCGTTAATATGTGTTTTAACATATATTAGACAATGTTGAATGTGAAAGCGAGGGAGATACATAACTTTTAGGTCGTTAAAGGCATGCTTACAGTCTTGTCGGTAAGGCAGGTTTCTTATAGTCCTAATTGCTTTACGCTGAATCTTGAAAGCATGAGACATATTTGCTGAGTAACCCCACACTAAAATGTCATAACTAATTTTCGAGTGTATTACACCAAAATAAGTTGTGAGCATTACATTACAATTTTGTTTAAGTTTCTTAGCACGTACATTCCTTTAGCAACTTACGAAGCAGCTTGATCACAATGTTTCTTCCAAGTTAATCCTTTATCTAATAGTAATCCAAGAAATAATATAAATTCACAATTGTTAGAGTCCGATATTTGTGTTAAGGAAAAATAGAAGGTCACAGTTTTTTCATTATTAATATTCAATTTATTATACGTAAACCAGTTGAGCAAATCATTTCGACTCTCCATGAGTGAATTCTGTAAGTCAACTAAGTCTGTATTAACCCTTGATGCGGTTGTATCATCTGCATATAAGATTACTTTGCTTTCAGAAACTTGTAACGGTAAATCATTAATGTATATTAAAAAGAGTACATGTCCAAGTATGGTGCCTTGAGGTACCCTGGCAGCATAGACGAGTTGGTAGAATGCATATTTCAAACATCACGCAGATTGGAAATTTCCGGGGGGGGGGGGGAGAATGGGCTATGAAGAAAGGGCGGCAAGAAACATATTCTACGTCAGTAACTTTTGTTGATGAAGCCTCTATAAGAGTCTTATGTTCTAATCAAACACTTGAGGGAGTGCTTATAAGAATATTATTGTAGAAAGACTTTTAGAACAAATTAAATTTTTTTAAATCTATGGATCTTATGACAGAAAATTAAAAAAGTGATAAATGAAACAAAACTTCATCATTATTTTTTTAATTATCTGATTTGATTAATATAGACAAATTGGATTTTGTTTTTCAAATGAGGGATGTCTCACATTTTCGACGAAATCATGTGGTAAAGTTCGAAATATTTATTAAAATCTGTCAAGAGCACTTCAGATACTATAAAAGGTGGACTTATCTATTTATTTTCGATGCGGTGTGAAGGTTATCGATATGGACGATACCGTATGCATCTCAAAAAACTGTCGCCATGACTTTGTTGACCGGTAAGCCCACTTTGGCCTTCTTCGGCTTCGATTCGCCAGGACAAGTTCACTGTTTCGACTGTTCTTTGGTCTCTGGTATATTGTGATGGATCCATGCTTCGTCCACGGTTACGAAACGCATACTTCCTTCCCCTACAACTTCAAGGAGAAAACGAGAAAAACAAAATATGCACTCACATTCATAATGTTAACCACACTACACATGCTGCTTCAAACCGGAGATTGTATTCAGTGGAAAGCCTCATGCAAAGATCTGGGTGCTTTGGAGGGGTATTGGATTATTATCCGTTATGGTAATGAAGGATAATCCATCAATATAAATAAATTCTTTTATTAAGATTCATCATTATTTTTTTAATTATCTGATTTGATTCATATAGACAATTTGATGTTGTTATTTAAATGAGAAATCCCTCACATTTTCGACGAAATCATGTGGTGAAGTTCGAAATGAAATTTATTAAAATCTATCAAGAGCTCTTCAGATGCTATAAAAGGTGGGCTCATCTACTCATTTTCGATACGGTGTGACGGTGACCAAATATAGCGAAATAAGTAAAGTGTGACCAGATTGGTTTTAATTGGGTAACTGTATCACGTCTACTGAAATCAAATGTCGAATTACAAGGGGGACAGCGTAAATAATTATTAAAATTAGTTATAAGCATGTAATAATACAAAGAAACCATTGGCGTGGTAAATTTGATGTAGGGATAACAGAATTTATCGTTGAATAGAATCATCCGTTCATCATCTAATCTTCCGGAGATGGATCGATTCTGGCGTAGTTTGAAAGGAAAAATTCAGTAATCGTTCATTTCGAAGGGGTTTCAATATTGTTTTACTGTAATTGGTAATTTCTGGAGGGTATAACTAAAGTTCGAGGTACTGTTTGCAGTTAATATGCGGTTTCATCTGGATTAAGACCAATATCAGTTGCAGCCGTATCAGTAACCTAGGAAACCGCACACACCAATTGCTTGCGCTTTCGAATCCAACTTTGTTTATTTAACGTATGTTTGAAAAGGACTTGAATGGCAGTCCTCTTCTTTAGATCACATTCAGCATTAGGTTTCACGAATATCTGTTGGGGGAGCCTTTGTGTGAACAAACGTGATTCATTCTGAGTTCATGTATGTAGATAATGATGACTGATTATTGGAAGAACCCATACGAGTCCATTGGTTAGATTACAATAATATTGAATTTTATTTGTCTCTTATGAGACTTTACAATCAATCAATACTTTAAAAAACATGAATTTCTCTCATTCTTTCACATTATACTGAAACTTTATTTGAATAGTGTAGTGATGCTCTCTTTAGAGAGAGTTAAAACGCAATTCAACCAGAATGGTAATTTCTTTGGGAAGAGTCTGTTTTCTACAACTCTTCTGCACTTTATTTGTAGCAACTTCTAGTATCATACTTCCTTGTCGTTCCCTGAAGCTTGTGTCACATTCGTAATAGTTCATAAATCTTCCTCAGCAAATAACTCTCCAGTGAAGAGAGCCAATGTATCAATTTATAGATTCCGAAGAAAATACCTCTATCAAAATCACTGCTTGGACAGGCAAGATGTAAGTACCAAAATAAAATTTTGTCCAAATTTGGTTTCTATTGATTTCTTTCACTCCTCCAGAAAAGCTTCATTCGTAAGATCTTATGTCATCAGAACCAAAATATTTGGAAAAGGATCCACAATTTGAAGGATAACGTTTTTCGGAATACATGCATTCTACTTTCCAAATGATATAGTCCAATAGTTTAATTTTTTTTGATAGGAAGGCTATTTGTTTATCGGAAAGACTCATTAATACAGGTCGAGAAGTAGATTCATTTATTTTTTTTGCCGGTCCTTTTTGTGTATTCCAGTCGGATGTATCGCAGCCTCTTCCTGATTCTAGTCCCCTGTACTAGTCCGTATAAGTTCTTCACCGGTTGGCTGTTATTCATCGTTTGAGGGAAGGGGGCTCAGCCACCAAATGAACTCAGGTGGGCCCATTGTACGCCCCGTGGCCTGAAGCCTATCGTATTCTAGCGGGTTTGTGGCCCACCAGAAACTCAGAATATTGCCAGTGCTGGTTTCTGGGAGCACTTTTGATTCACCGAAGTGTCGGTGCCTGAGGGATGCTAATGCTGGGTATTCCAACAGGATGTGAGAGGCAGATTATTCCGCCTATCTGCATTTCCTACATATTGGGTCATCTGTGATGCCCATAGAGTGAAGTGTTTGTTAAGACGACAGTGACCGGTTAGGATTCCAGTCATCTCTCCGATGTCCTTTCTGTTCAGAGAAAGGAGTTCCTTTGAGAGCCTAGGCACAGTTCAGACCACTCTTTATTCAGTTGGCCCAGAAGGGCGAGACCCCCCACGCAATTTGATGAAGCGACCATTGGCTCCGGCCCGACGGGGGTGCCAGATGACCATCGCCTGGCCAGGGAGTCTGCCATTTCGTTTCCTCCAACTCCACTGTGTCCAGGGATCCAGATGAGTTGAACTTTATTTCTCCTGGCTAGTTCAGCCAGGGTATCCCTGCATTCTTAGGCTGTTGTTCTCTTCGTGGATTTGCCTAGGCGAAGAATATTGATTGTCAGTGTCGATCTAGGGGGTCGCCTTCTCACAATATGTGTTTGGCTGTTACAGTTCCTTTGCCGCGTTGTCCACTGTACAGGAAAGTGATCCATTGTACAGTCCAATTTTGTGCAGGTGCCCTGTGTTGGTAGACCAGTGAAGAGACCTATTATTGTTCGGATCTGATAATTTGATTGAATAAGTAATTTCTTAGTAGATTGTTGCATTCATAATCATTTTAGCGGTACCTCGATGATGAGATCAAAAACGGCCGAATTAAATAAATTGATCTAGACCGTCAAAATCAACATTCGAAACATTTTTATGTTTGTTAAACTGAAATTTTAGTATGGGTACTGATTTCATTGAAACTTCCATTTCGCATAGTTGACCTAAAAAGGTGAATGTTTTGTGTTATCCTAATACAACTGGATATTTGATGCTTCTTTTTAACCAGTTAATCAATTAAGCTGTTATAATCTACGCTCGCATTAAAATTGTGTTAAAGCACCCGATTTAACAGTTATAATGTGAGAGGCGAATGCGAAATTCGCAGCGTCACTATAATGGGTGCTTTCATGCTAATGGACTTATATTTGTCAGATATTTAGCCGAGAGTCGTCGACACTATTCCAAACGCGTAATACAAGTTGCAGTTGACGCAAATACAGGAACTCCCGAGTATTCTAAAACGTGGAGAGACTATAGGTTTGCGGTGAAGATACGCTAAAACAATGAGTAAAACACTAAAACAGAACAGAATAGAATCACCACAGAACAGCGGCGGCCGAGAACAAAACCACAGGAGAGATATATGGATGTAATTAGATAAAGTTCTGGGATGCGGCAGAGTTAATCTGCTCGACGGTGATCGGTTGAATTATACAAGCGCGGTCTTTCAATACCGCAGTCGATGAACATGGCAGTTTTGTTCTATTTTATCAATTTTAGTGATCCACCTTTTTCTTGTTAGTATAGTTGTATTTAGGAAAAACTTTGGAATTCCGTTTTGTGGCTCGATAACGGTTTTCTGCATTCTCTTAAGGAAGGTATTTGGTTTGGCAACCTCGTTATAAGCGTATCATTCCAGCTGTTAATGCACCAATTTTTTTAATTTATTTTAATGCGCTCTCTGAATATTGACTGTAATTGCTTGGAAACTTGTAGTTAGGGGTTTTCAAGGTTCCAGATTGCGGATCTGACATAGAAATTAATACAAAATGTCCAGATTGTATTAAAAAAAAATCTTCAATATATAATAATAATAATAACGTTTATTATATATAAACAGGTTTATCGGCAGTACAATTTATGAAAATAGTTTTAATAAACTAGATAATTAATTCACGGAAGTTTATATATGTACATATATGAACTTTGTTTGTGAAAAATATAATTTTAATTCAAATAAATAATAACTCTTAAGATAAAATACATCTGAAAATTAATAAACTAATTTTTAGACTAATGAGCGAAATATAAAAAAATGAAAACATATTGCATAATACTTTTAACATAGACAATACAAAAATAAAATATATATGGTTTTCATTAAGTAATAATCTATTTTTCTTCAAGAAATCAATCAGTAAATAAGTAAATTTCTATACCAAGGTGGTGGTATTTCAAAATGTGTTTTAAGTTAACAATATTGTGAAAAGTTTTTGCATTTGATATCCAAAGTTTAATTTTGCATTTATAATGTTTCATATTATTTAACAATTCAATATCAGCAGGAAGCATATCAATAAGAACACTAACAAGATAAGTATAATTTTTTTGCCCTATGGTTTATGACGATTTTGGTTTCATTGTCAAATTCAATTTATTTCGTGTACTATACGCATGCATCGGATAATTTAAGTTATTTTTATCGGTAAAAACTTTGTCTAGGATACTTAAACAATAGAGTTCTCTTAAATCCATTACCTTGGCATCCTTAAATAGAAGGTCCTCCCCAACCTATTATCCCATAACTCAGCTGTGATTGAACAAGTGCGTACTACATTACCATTACATTTTCGAGATTCAAGTATTCTGTCATTAATTTTATTTTAGGTAACAGGTAACGCAGTTTTGATTGACGTAATTGATATGTTCATTCTCGCGCAGATGACTATCTATTATTAAATAAAAAAATTAAATTAAAATATTTACTGAAATCAGTTCAAAATTGGTACTCGGGAGGTTTTTGAGAGAGCTGATTACGAATCCTAAGTCAAAGTTATTAGAAAATTAATACATTACATAATAAAATGCAATTTAAAGTGCATTATCGGTTGCACTTTTTTAATATTATATAAAATGAGTTGAAAATTGGTATAGGAGAGGTTCCGAGTCGCTGGTTACGAATGTGTAGTCAAAGTTATTAAAAAAATTATAGATCGCATAATAAAATGCATTTTAAGGTGCATTATTGCACTTTTTTAATATTAAATAAAATGAGTTAAGAATTGGTATCCAGGGATTTTTGAGGTAGTCAAAGTTATTAGAAAATTAATATTTATTATTATTGTTATTATAATTATTATTATTATAATAATGATTATCATTATTATGATTATTATTATCATTATTATAATTATTATTAATATGTTTTCATTTTTATTATTAATACATTACTAATTTTTTTTTACAAAATATTTTTATATTAATTTTAACATGATAGGTACATTTTATTCATTTTCTTCTTTATTACCGACATCGTTGGAATCTGACTGCTCAGCAATTTCATCATCGAATTCACTTTCTTCTCATCGCGTATCGAGTAATTCAATATTGATCCCATTGCATTTTTTGCATGCCATGGTACATGTAAATCCCCTTTTTCTACATCCACATAATTTTCCACAATCAGTCAGACACACCCATAAGAAATAATATTCCTCAGTTCTTCTGGTGCTGCTGGTTTTGTCATAGGAATTGTCTCAAAATATTGATTGACCCACCTTCTTAAAAGGTGCTGAGTGATTGTTGACATTATCAACATTTTCCGTATTTGCTTGACAAAATTTGAAATCATGTGTTTCAAATGTTGCGTAAAGGCGTCTAATGTTGGTACGATTGTACAGAGGCGTTCTGCTTTCTTTTTTGAGGTAACAGCGGCAACGACCTACATCAACATGATATTTTGCATTCTTTTGCTCCAGATCGTCGCTATTGGATAATCAGATGAATGATGGATGATTGCATCATTACAACAGTTTGTGATATCACTTTTCAAACTAATTAAATATTTACACAAATTTTCTTTAAACGCTACACTTTTAACGGATCGGTAAGTACTTACATTTTATAATTTGTAGAAATCGGTGTTATTTTAAGAAATTGAACCTTATGCAAGGATCTATCCGAACAATATATGGATCCTTTATTTGATTGCAAAATATTAAATTGGATTTGCTTATTCTAAATTATTTTGTATTGGGCTATGGTTTGCATATCAGGGTTGGCCCATTTTTGTGACTTTCACTTCTTATGACCCTTCCTCAAGATAATGATTTTATTTATTACTATTGCGAAAATATATTGGGAAAATCGCTTTGAAGTTGTGCAAATAGGGAGTGTGTATTGATCAGGGACGTAGTAGCCCTCTTGCAAGTGTCACTTTGACATCCACCTTCAGCTTTTAAAATGGAACTATAGTATTTTATTAAATCATTATAATAAGTATTTTTATAGTTGTAGATATATATCATACATTTAACCAGCAGAAGTGTCCAAAAGTGTTATTTTAAGATTTGAATGACGTTACACCCACGTTATCAAATATTAACGTCTAGTGATCGGCCGATACCCATATAAATAACGATGTATCGGTATCGTATCGGCATATTGGCAAATTTTGCCGATAATCGGTATGGGCAAAATTTAGCCGAGTAATATCGGCATATTTGAGATTAAGAACTATTTCATTTATTCGTAAGTGAAAACCCGTTTTTAAATATTTTTATGTTTCACACATGTTACAAATAAGCAGCATTTTTCAGGTTTAGCAGTCATCTTCTTTTCAAAAAACTGCCATAGATTATTATTATTATTTCCCTTTCGTTTTATTGGAATCTCCAGCGGCTTTGGGAATAGCACCACTGTTATTTGGACTAGGTTACTAGGTTGGTGAATTACCGAAATTTGTTCACGTTGCGTCCACGTCGATACCAGTATTTGACTTAAAGATGCTTTGCAGCGTGCGTCCGATATGATATCGGTTTCGGCAACTAAAATATCGGTACTGACTATGACTATGACGTCACTTAGTTACATTGATTAATTCCTCTGGGATATCATGAAAGTAAGGTTGTTAGTGTCAATGATTTTGAGAGCAAAATATAATAGTTAATAAATGAGATAAATGATGACAATTCGAATAACCTTTCAATGGCATAGAGTATATCTCCTTGACAACATCCAATATTTAGAACTATTCCTAGATATTATTATCTCTAGCGTTTACAGCAAGGCTCTTCTCGTTCGGATAATAAGAATATGGGCAAATATTCCGGGACTTGCGGAACGACTTTTCGATATTCTGGTGAAGATCAACCAGGAGAAAATAAGGAGATTGATAGTATTGGGAAATACTGGGTATTGATAGTTTCTATTTTTTGAACTCATTATTATTATTATTTCGTTCGTGCATAGAGTAAAATGCTTAATTTTGGTTGTTAGTTGTTATGGATGCACTGAAATAAAACATTAATTCCTATTTACGGTATAAACCGTCCAATTTTAAGCAATTTCAGAAGTTGTAGCGTTAATTTATTTCAACAGTGAATTCTCATTTTATTGAAATCACAAAACAGCCAGTTATTGAAACATCTTTTAGAACTGACTGTCTGCATTTAATTGCATAAAATGGGATAACAGGATTCTCAGTCTCGTTAATTAGGTTTATGAGCATATTTGAAGAGAAAAATACTTTCAGTATTTCGGTGTTGTAACTTATTGAATAATGTCAATGAGATATACCTTGCTAAAACGAGAATTGAAAATGTAATGAAATAGTGGAAAATCCAATTAGATTGCTGTGAAATGTTTTAGAATAAATGGTTATTATTGTTACATTCGTTCAAGCCTTGTCATTGTAGAGCCGGGAAACGCGAGGGTTAACTGAGACCGACCGTCGTTCATCCACGTCATCATTTAATACATATTGTGGGAGCGCAAGTGGCGTGTCCAGAGAAACTACAATGGTAGGTGTTGATTTATTATTCTGTTTATTCCTGGTTTTCATCTAAAAGTAAGTTATACGCCTTTCCGGAAACCTATTTGAACATTTTTGTTCAACTTACTTTATTAGCATGTAATTCTACAAATGATCCAATTACTTCACTTCAGAATCATATTCGTATTGCACCTTCAGTGCCCGGTAGTGTAATTTTTAACATACATCGACCATCTCGATCATGTATGTACAAGCCTTGTGTCACAAAAGTGCCAAATAGATTATATTAAGACTAACGATAATTTTCATTTAGTCTAATATTCACTAATCATAAGCCTACATCAAATTTGTTTCAACATGAACTGTTTTATAATTTCATTACGATGCCAAAGGTTACGAGTATTTTTATAATGACACTGATATGACAGAGGAGGGAATGGTGGCTCCCTAAGGGTTTTTATGTCGTTATTAATGAAATATAATCATTTTTCATGGGAACACTTTACTAACGAATGTGTGTAATGTAAAAACAGCCAAAGAATGAAATTAATTTTTTTATTCAGGTTTGAAAGAAGTAGAAAAAGGGGGCTTGTAGTAGCCACCTAGCGATATTGTTGGGTTTCTTTTTAAATAACCGTTAAACCAGTCCTTTCCACCATTGGTAAATTAATGCTTTAGATAAATTTTACCTTAAAATCAACCTTAGAAGCACAGATAAATTAAATGAGCTTAAATGTTACTCTTTCTCTACTGGCTACTACTACGGGCAATTTTAATATCAACTTAATATTGATCTAGGTTTACCTGAACTGATTTAAATGGGTTTTGAAAAACGTATGTGCTCTTGAAATAAACTATGTTCATCTTCTGAACTCAGTACAGTTGGACTCTAGTTTAACCCCAGATGGAAAAACTAGGCCTAAATATAACATTTGCCCATTTTATAAGATTCTGTCATTTAGATAATGTCTATTCATCAATTATTAGGTAGCTTTATCTTGCAGTAAAGCGACTTTTGGAAATACCCACATTAAAAAATACCCTTCACTATTCCTTATATTATGCAAACAAACTGGCTTTAAAACAATACGAAATACATTTCATGAATTAAGATTTGCTAATTTTTGTAAATTAATAATGATTCTTGACCTAGGTATGAATTATATATAAATTCGCGGGAAATAGGTCACACTAACACATATGCCTATTATTTTCGTCTTTACGTACCTTTCGATCTCTTCTGAAGATGGTCGTGAGACCGAAACGTACTTAAAGACGAAAATGAAAAGCTTATGTATTAGTGTGACCTATTTCACGAGAATGTATATATAATTATTGTAAATGAGCGATTTTCTTGCATTTAAATTTTAGAAACTGGCATAATAATATAATTATTATCAACGCCTGTTATATAGATGAGAAAGTCCGGTGTCTGTCAAATCTGAGGATTCTTATATGGCTACTTATTGTACTAATCTTCAACTGAACAAACTATACTTCTTCTGATTTGGACAAGAATTAGGTTTGGTTAACATTTGTTGGCGGTAATAACGGTAACATTTCAAATGTAGCTCAAAGATACATCTTAGAGAGGTTCGGGACACTTGACAAGGATGGCACCGCCAATATCTTTTTCAAATTTCGCGCTACTGGAACAACTGTTGAATCATAACATGCATTACCGCGTCATGCACTCAGCCACGTGGTAACGCTAATGACTTTTGGTTGGAATCGGCGGAAACATATTTTGAAGAGCTCAAAGTGAAAATATCAACAAGTTGTATCTAATATATTTTACTTTTCTCTCAACAATAAATTGAACAAACTCGATGTGGTAACGAAATTAACCACGTCCTGGAGATATGCCTTTCCACTACAAATAACATGTACTAGTTTTATGAAATTCGGCTGTTTCGGGCATAACGTCAAAATTTATATTACTTTTAATCAAGTTCACCTAGAATTTAGCAAACTACATTGTAACTCAAGTTTCTGGAATCAGCTGGAACAACAAACAAAAAATTTATAGAATTTATAGTATTGCCAGTTATAAAAACTATAAACAAACAAGGACGACGAATTGAACTAACAACATATACCTAACTTACACCCGAAAAGTGACCCTAAGCAATTTAATTCATTTACCAATAATAATCCTGACTTCGCTAATAAACTAATTAATGCTTTGAGAGAGTTAATGTGCAACCTGCATTTAAATGCAAATTTAAATTGTAACACGCTTAGCGAAATTTCAGATCTTGATAAATCGGATATATATAAAATCCAGTGTAATGATTTTGCTTAAGTAAGAGGAATGCTTATACTAGGTCAAACAGCATTTTTATCGTGTTCGTACTAATATCATTGATGTCTGCCATAGCCAACCATGTCTTACAAACGGGTCATACAATCACAAAATCGATACTTCATCTCTCAAAATATAGCGAACCTTGCTTAGGGACATTGGAAGCTACAAAAATGTATAAACATTTATTGAATTTCGATTTAAACAATCTCTTATTACACGTTCTTCAATAACTTGTAGGAACACGTATTTAGTAAGTGATTATTTGTAAACTAATTAGGATAAATGACTACCGGGAATAGTTCATGTTCATATTCAGCCAAGAAGTACTTGTGATATTTGTATTCATTAGAAACAGTATAATATCCGCTTTATTACTGGTTGTAATTTACCCTTCTACTAATTTGACCCTTTGAGTATTTCGCATTGTTCCGTAATCTAGTGTTAAATTCGGTTTACATGTTATGTATTTGATCGTTATAACAGTAAAAACTAAATTATATCCGAGTTGATTTATAGAACAATAATTTCCCAACCATAATTTCTATTTATGAAGAATCAAAAAATCTAACAAGTAAGTATGGGACTTTTTTTTCCAAATCTATCAAATTCAATTGGTACCTCAACTTTGTCGGTTACTATCAAGTTTTCTCTCAGACAGATCATTCCATGCAATAGTTGACGGAGTATCCTCCGATACAATAGCTATCAATGCTGGTCTTCCACAGGGATCTGTCTTGGCACCTACTTTGTTTCTGCTCCATATAAACGATCTGCTGGAAGTGACCACCTGTAACGTCCACAGCTTTGATAATAATGGTACACTCCATACCGCTTTCTCATCTAGAGCCCCTCCAACATCCAATGAAGACAGGGGAGCGAGACAGATATGTTGACGCAATTAATGGAGATCTGGCAATGATTTTGAAACGGGGATCTGATCATCTAGTAGAGTTTGATGCAACTAAAACTCAAGCTAGCGTCTTCTCCAGGAAGGGGGACAATCCCCAATATGATGATGTCAGATACAAACTAGTCCTATGAAGTCTTCCAAATCCATGCTCGGGATCATAAACAACAGCACCCTCTCATGGTATGATCACGTGAGCTCCATTGCGTACACCGCTTCACAAAAACTTGGTTTTCTATTCCGTGTCTAGAGCTACTGTATATTCCAGCAGCTCCTCGTAATCTACAAAGCACTGTCCAGGAGTACTGTTCACATATTTGGAGTTCGGCTCCCAATCTTACGCTGAAGCTATTGCATTTTATCCAGAAGAGTGCTATTCGTCGTTGAACTCTCTAGAACATCGTCGAAAGGTGAGTGATCTCTCCCTTTTCTATAGATATTTCCATGGTCGGTGTTCATCAGGAATCTCGTATGTTGTTCCACCACGAGAAATTCCAGATAGGTGAACTAGACGAGCTCATATCTCACCATATATAATTTTTCCATCGAACAGCGAAGTTGTAGAACTCTTTGTCCAGTGAGGTCTTTCCTCATGCCTATAACCTCCTAATAGTCAGAGAGCTGTAGGCCTATTTCCTTACAGGTATTTAAAACTTCTGCTTCAATGATAGTACATTTGCCAAAGGTGCCCCAAACCCCCTGACGAATTTTAAAACTTTCCCAGGTGGTATGTACCGTACCCTAGGGCACCCTGAAGTGTAGTTAGTTTTTCACAAGTCCGGTAAGTTTCTGCATTTTTTATTTAAAGTTAGATATGGTCGAGACCATACTCCCTTACAAATCGCAGACATGATGGTCCAGATCCTAAGATATGGCCCAAAAACCGCTAATTTAAAAATTTCCTGATGGCAGTGGAAAATTTTGTTGGTGAAAAGTTCGGTAAGTGCTTCAAACTTTGCCTACATATTTTAGGCTGTGAAAAAAGTGAAAAAAACCACAAAGCAGAAATGTTAGGAGTCGTGTAAACTTTTGGCGGCAGTTTGAAAAATTCGAATTTTCAAAATTCAATTCAATAGTGGAAAAGCAGAATTTTTCATCTTACGACAGTCGACCTATAGGAAAATTAATTGAAAATCTACTTTCAACGTCAAAATTAGAATTTTTTCATTTTAAAAAAAATTTATCTAATTTTAATTTTCATATTCTTCCCATATTAAATTTTGAAAAAACCCGCTCCACATCTTTAGTTGCATGGTTGCATGCAAGGTGCGAGTGCATGCGTGCAGAGTGGAGGCACGCGTTGCGCAGATGCTGTAATTCATCAGTATGTACGTGTTTGTTTCCCTCGTTTTGTTACTGAAGCTGATGCTGCTTATTATTATACTTTCTAATACTGTTATAACATGTATTCAAAATATTTTCCATATATGTATATAAAAATACGTAAAAATTTTTTCGAAATTTTGAAAATTTGAATTTTTTCAAAATAACGCTAAAAGTTTCCATGACTATTAACATTTCTGCTATGTGTTTTTTTTTCACTTTTTTTACAGCCTAAAATATGTAGGCAAAGTTTGAAGCACTTACCGGACTTTTCACCAACAAAATTTTTCACTGCCATCAGGGAAAATTCAAAATTCGCGGTTTTGGGCCATATGTTAGGATCTGGACTAGTGTTGCCCAAATGCAAGAACAAGACGAGACTTAGCCAGTCTTGGTCTTGGTCTTGCGCCAATAAACCTGGTCTTGGTCTTAGTATTGCGCTCCCAGACTTGGTCTTGGTCTTGGTCTTGCAGCAAGAGTCTCGCAAGTCTCGCAATTACCTATTAGTGTTTCTGTTTTCCATTTTTATTCAACCTTTTTATGTTGGCACAATTTACACAAAGCAATTTGGGATGCATGAATTATTTCGAAAAACTCATCAAATTTGCTTTTAGGTCTTTCAGATCTATAACTCCAACTCTCACTACTCCGACTAGAACTATTTGAATCTTCATCACTCATGTCAAATTGTAAACGTGATAAGTTTTCCGAGAACAACAAGGATTAGAGTAAAATCAATTATTACATTAGACTCGAAGCAAAGCTCAATTGGCAATGACTGGAATTGAAATAAATAATATTACTTATAGTCCATTCGCTTAGATAGTGTCGCCTTGTACCGCGCCGCCCATGCCCATGCCGGCTCTCATTAAAGGATGCCGTCGCAAATCAAAGGATGCCGCATGCAGCGTACAGACGCATGACATTGTAGCGTCCTGCTTTTCGCTCTTATACCTACCTTATTACTATAAGTTAAATTTCAAATTAGTTTGTAAGATCTCTTTTCCGGCCTGTAACTTTTGAAATATTAATAAAATAAACATTTTCTCGGTAACATACTACATATACTTTTATTACGCTTTATTCTATATAGTTTATTTTTCGTTTTCATTATTTTCATATTTTTATTTATTTTCATACTATATTTAATACATTTTTTTTTATTTACTTATTCGGACTGCGTAAATTCCACCTTCAACGAAAATGCACTGATAGTCATTTATATCTGTACTTTACGTCTTCCTATTTTCTGCCAATTTTCTTCTTCAAAATTTTATGTACTAGTACTTTCTTTCATTTCGTTTCGTTTGTTTTCTATGTGTCATTTTCTTGTATTATAAATTAAGCCTGTCCGCTCCCTGAAACGACACTCAGTCCTAACTGCAAGACGCAAGAGTCTCGCAGGCTTAGTCTTGTTCTTGCTCAAATCTTGCACGGTCAGTCTTGGTCTTGGTCTTGCTAAAATGCAAGAACAAGACCAAGACTGCAAGACCAAGACCGATTTTGGGCAACACTAATCTGAACCATCTGCATGTCTGCATGCATGGGAGTATGGTCTTGACCATATCTAACTTTAAATAAAAAAAGCAGAAACTTACCGGATTTGTAAACAACTAACTACGCTTCAGAGTTCCCTAGGGTACCCTACATACCACCTGGAAAAGTTTTTAAATTTGTCAGGGGGTTCGGAGCACATTTGACAAATGTACTATCATTGAAGCAGAAGCTTTAAATACCTGTAAGGAAATTGGCCTACAGCTTTCTGACTATAACCTTCAAGAAAAATTGGAATGCTTCTCTCAACATTCCACCGCCACACGATGTTCTTCGAACATTATAGGTTTCCCTCTAATGTAGTCTAAGTATAGAAAAAAAACACATTTCTAATGAACACTTGAAATCTCGATTCACATTCATTTAGGATATCGCAAATTCCCTTAAAATTCAAGGGTCTATGCGTTTTAATCCAGTTGTGAAATACTGCTTAGAGATAAGTATTTCATTAATCTTGATCGAGAAACGGTACGTACAGAAGGCTAAATAGCTGACAGTTGGAGAAGTGACCCCGTAATATGTATGTCCGTTACACGCCACTGCTCACCCTAGTGTAAGTAGAAAAGAGGAAAAGGGATGAAGCCCTTTGTGTAACGCCGAACCCGCAGCCTCGGGGAAAGTGGCCACTGATGTGATCACGAGCCGTGCAAATCGATGTTCGCTTCACCCCGAACCCTCCGTAGTCAAGTTGACGATGGAATTTCCGTCCTAATAAACCACTTTCCCTTTTCATCACATGTTCTTTCATATCCCGAAGCACATACGAAAGTTAAACCACGTAAATCGTTTATTGGCGTTTAAGTTTACGGCATGGAATAAGCGACACATTACTTTGAATTTAGTTGACACAGTTGACAGTCGACACAAACAATTCGATAGAGTAGTTGCAATCATTCAAGACCTGCAAAATTGAAGTTTAAATCTTGTACGTGATCCGAGGCAGATGAGCCGAAATGGTTCTTCTATACAGAGAGTTCTTCTGCATCGAACACAAAAAGACAGCTGTGTTATCATTCCTGTCCCTGCAGGAAAGTTCAAATAACCGAAGTTAGTTTTCCAAGGTTTGTATGAGGCCGCGATTGTTTCATAATTATTACTTATTTATATTTTAAACATTCTAAAATATATACATGTATATTATATGAAACTTTAGCTGAGTATATTTGCCAGTGTGGTGTCGTTGTGCTCAGGAATTACACCGATTGATAGCACAGTATGTACCAAGAAGTTTAGAATGTTCTTGGTATGTACGATGTATATAATACGGATATTATAAAATGATTTTGACATTTAGCATCATCTTTAATTCAATATTATATCTATTTAGTCGAGGAAATAAAGCACTAAAATAGGCCAAACGTTCCAAACTTGGCGCAGTTGGATGGATTGAGATGCAGTTTTCTGCATTCGATTCAGAAAGTGATTTAAAAAATTTGTCCGGTATTTTTTTTTGCGGAAATTTTTTTTGCATTTCTACAGCTGCATTTTTCTAAGTGCACTTTTTGAGGTGAATAAAAAAAAACTCGAATTGGTTTCTCGGGGGTTTTTGGGGTCGCTGAACACGAATATGTTATCAAGAAAATTCTCTGACTTCCCCTTGAACCTCCTTCGGGGTATCCGGGCGTCCTGACGCCCAAGATTTCGACGAAATTAATTAAAAAATTATTTTTAATGTTTGTTAACTGTTCAGGAGGTGATATAAAGGTTGCTAATGATGATTACGACGTTAAAAAATACTTCTGCAATTATGTACCCTGAGTCCGGGTAACCATGTCATCTTCTAGGAATTTGTTAATTTTTCTCAATTAAATGTTACAACCTCTAGCTCTCGGGGGTTTCCTAAGTCGCTGATCACGACTATGACACTCGCAATGTTCTGCAAATTACCTGGGGGTGTTTCCGGGTCTCCGCAGCCTTGTGTATCTAAGCCATCTTCTAGGAATTTGTTAATTTTTCTTAATTAAATGTGACAAATTCTAGCCCTCAGGGGTTTTTATTGTCGCCGATCACGATTATGATGCTCACAATGTTCTGCAAATTAGCTGGGGGTGTTTTCGGGTCTCTGGAGCCCTGTTTATCTACGCCATCTTCTAGAAATTTGTTAATTTTTCTTCATAAAATGTAACAAATTCTGGCTCTCGGGGGTTTTTATTGTGGCCGATCACGATTATGTTACTCACAATGTTCTGCAAATTACCTGGGGATGTTTCCGAGTCTCCGCAGCCTTGTGTATCTACGCCATCGGAATTTGTTAATTTTTCTTAATTAAATGTGACAAATTCTAGCCCTCAGGTGTTTTCATGGTCGCCGATCACGATTATGATAATCACAATGTTCTGCAAATTACCTGGGGATGTTTTCGGGTCTCTGGAGCCCTGTTTATCTACGCCATCTTCTAGAAATTTGTTAATTTCTCTTCATAAAATGTAACAAATTCTGGCTCTCGGGGGTTTTTATTGTCGACGATTACGATTATGATACTCACAATGTTGTGTAAATTCCTAGAAGATGACGTTGATACAGAGGGCTTCAAGAACCCGGGAACACGCCAAGGTAATTTGCAAAACATTGTGAGTGTCATAGTCGTGATCGGCGACTTTGAAAGAGCCAGAATTTGTTACTATTTATGAAGAAAAATTAACAAATTCCTAGAAGATGACGTAGATACAGAGGGCTCCAGGGACCCGGAAACACCCACGGGTAATTTGCAGAACATTGCGAGTGTCATAGTCGTGATCGGCGACTTCGAAAACCCTGAAAGCTAGAATTTGTCACATTTAATTAACAAATTCCTAGAAGATGACGTGGTTACACCGACTCAGGGTACACCAGATATTGCAGAAGAATTTTTTCATATCGTAATCATCACTAGCAACCTTTATATCACCTCTTCGACAGTTAACAAACAACAACAACAACAAGTAATTACTTATTTAATTTCATCGATATCTACGGCGTCAGGACGCCCGGATTCCCTGGGGGAGGTCCAAGAGAACCTCAGGGAATTTCCTTGATAGCATCTTCATGTTCAGCAACCCCAAAAACCCCCGAGAAACCAATTCGAGTTCGTGTTTTTATTCACCTCAAAAAAAAAGGACTCAGAAAAGGTCCCAGGTCAACAACACTCTGCATATTAGGTATTAGGCAAATATCGTAAACATCTATTCTGAAATATAAATTCTTGGTAATTCATTTATTATCCCTTACACCCAACTAAATTTTAATATTAAAGCATTCATTCTATTAGTCTATTCATGTCCTCAACAATGTCCCTTTTAAAATAATGGTACTATAACTGCCTCTTAATTGATTCTGGTTCAAGAAGTCTACGAGTCATTTAGGTGTTACATATCCATCTTCATTCATCCTCGTGAATCAGTAGGTATATCTGTCAGGTGTTGCGGTTGAAGTTCGAATTTCAATATAGTTTGTGTACGTACGAGTTAAATAATGGGCACAATGTAAACAATGATGGCACTATCAAAGCGTCCAAACTATAAATTCATTATTGACAATAGTTGGAATGTGGGAGACGAATATAATGATAGGTCACGTTTGAATGTTCGATAATCTCCCCTTGCGAAGGGTGTACAACTCGCACCCCTGACTAAATATTCCCCGTCTGTTTGCCTCTCCGTCTGTGCGTACGTCTGTCTCGCTAAACCGCCCTTATTTACAAACGCGTGTGAGTGTGCGGTGCGGTTAATAAAACGGTCGAAGCGCGTTATGAGTTAACGTATGTACAAATTGCATGTATTTTCAACGGACGTAGGATGTTTATTGAGCCATTCTACATGTGATATTTACTTTTTACTGTATCGCGTTACGACCAATTCCATAGAGACGGTGACAGATGGGGAAGCTGTTCAATCGAGTATTGCTGTTGAGAGTATTGGTGTCAATTTGCATTTATGCCGTTGTTTGTAGATTGTCCTGATTTTTTCGGTACATTTCGCGAAATACTCATTGAACAATCGCTGTCGACTGAGTATCACTAAACACGAATGAGAGAATTTAATCGAATATTTTATCAGATCATTTCAATAATTATTGTGGACAATTCACCAGAAGATTTATTTGTAAACGAACTGATTTCCCCCAAGTGACTTTGTTTTACTCTTCATCCAACATCAGGTGTGATCATATTCTAGATATTATTACTATTCGAGGTCATGTTATTAGAATAGGATAGAATAATTTATTATGTGAAAAGCATATACTAGGATGTTTTATAATTTTATCATAATAAATAACACTGATATTTTCTTTGTTTTACCTTAGAAATGTTGCCTACATTTCAAAGTTGTTTGTTTTTTAAAGAAGAAGTTATAATAAACTTAATGAGTAAACAGCTTTTTCTTTGTATCAATAATAATATTTAAAAGATTATGCCCGCCCCAAGAAATATATTAAGGAAGGAAATTGGGATGTGGCCAGTTACTAAATGTTCTCTGGGAGAAAAGTCTATGCGGTTACATCTCCACTATAAGGATCTTCTTCGGGATCTTATATGAGAACAAAGAATATTTCCATTCGGTGTGTAGTATTAGCCAATTGGAATTAATTGAAGGAGAGGAATTGTTGCAAAGAACACAGCTTTCACCACGTAAAAAAACTACTAACATTAAAATATTGTGACGATGGCAAACTTCAAGAATTTGTCTTAGTTACTATTAGAGTTGATTATTCAGTAATCTGCTTATAGTGAGGTTATTGGTTATCTTTTGTTGGGTATACCGAATTCTTATGATTATGTAGTAAGCTATTATTGAAGCTACTGATCTCTCATTAGAATTTCTCAAGAATAGATTTCTAGAAGAAGATAAAAAGAAAGAACTCATCTAAGAAAATAGTCAACGACTTACCTATAATTCTCAGAATTAGTTGTTTGATTACTGCAAACAGGTCATAAGAAATCTGCTGCAGATTTGGGCCAAATGATTTCCAAAGTCAAATCCAAATTTTTTCCCCTTTAAAACCCCGGTTTTTGGACCCGCTGTAATTGCCGCAATTTCAGAATGTAAATATTCCTGGTAAAGCAGCCTATCCCCCTCCCCCCACCAATTATCGTCGGATAGAAAACATCGAAATCAATATAAATGGTAACAGATAATAGGAACAAACATACATTAATTCCTTGAATAGTAGTGTTCCGCGGATAGCTAATTTTGAAAATGCATGGCTCTCGGATGGATTCCGCGTCACAGACAGATGCACGACTTGATGTCGACGTTTCGCCAACCATAACAATTGGCATCTTCAGGGCAGGCTTGAGGCTTGAACTGGAACGAATTCTTCTGGTTTCTGTAGCGGTATTCATTGTAGGAATATACCTTCACGCTACACAGCCGTTGTGTGATTATGTGCGAAGTAGAATTGTCGAGGAAGGGTTTCCATATGTTGAAAAGAAGAGTTTAGATTATTGGGATTTCGATAGCTTCAAACATTTTTCGCTGATAGAAGTTTGGGGCTAAGATTTTAGTATTTTCGAGAAAGTTTTGATGATTAGTGTCAAACTTGTGTTCCGCAACTGCAGATCTACTGGTGTCACGAAGCTTTGTACAGCGCTCATGTTCCTAATTCACACGAATACATTAAGAGGCGGTACAGTCGCTAAATCTGTCATGTTGAATAAAATACCTAACCTACGCTAAGTTAGTTATACAAATTGAGATACACCTAAATACATAAACATGAATTCATCTTCGCTAGGATGTGCCGCACAGTTCATTTTACTGCCAAGGGCATTACATCAGCAATTACATAGCAAGTGAAGCCGAATTACAGGCTACTTACAAACAGCACTGGGGTTGTAAATCTTCGTGAAGCTTTGTTACTAACCGCACTGTAAACTTCCTCGTGGCTCCCGGAAACGACTACAGTTCCGGTCTCCAAGTCACTTGCCGGAACTTTTATACCCATTCCACAACGCGTTTATATCAGATTGATACTCGGAATGTTCGCCAGTTCCTTTCTCTTTTGGTTCCTTACAATTCAACAAATTTAATCACGAAACAGGATCACATTCAATAACGAAGTATACAGTCAAGTAAAATGTTCTCTCCTCATTGTGTTCTCTAAATTTTAATTCACCACGATTCTAACAAAATTGTAAAACCCTTTGCAGGTTTTTCTCAAATTTAGTAATCTCAGGTTTTCCAGGGCACAGGTCCGTATTGCACAGACCACAGCCTGGAAAACGGTTGCTTGGGCACCCAGGGAAGGGTCTATTTATTTGAAATCATATATTCAACACAGCTTCACTAGAATTTGATGCATACTTTCAGGAAGATGTAGCTATTATATCTAAATTCTCAGGAAATGGTCACATTAACACTTATGCTTTATATTTTCTCGTTTTCACGTACGTTCCGGTCTCACGTCCATCATCAGAAGACTTGTTATGTCTAAAACTGGATTATTTGAAACTAATTGTATTACACAAAGCGTCCTTATCGCACCAATCTCAATTAAAATGCCCACGTCGCCGAAACGAACAGAAACACGAATAGTCGAAATTGTAACACATCAATGTTATAAGTATAATATATCAAGAATCCACTGTTAAGCAGTACTCTTAATGAATGCGAGTTCATGTCAACAAAGTCTATGAACGACTAGAAACGAGAACATTGGGTTCAAGTATCCACTTTCAAACCAGATGTTAGATGTACGAGCTAATAGAAAAAGGTTTGTCAGTTATTGGAAATATACTATTCACATTATACCTAAA
Organism: Endomychus coccineus; assembly: GCA_958510875.1. Taxonomy (NCBI): domain Eukaryota; kingdom Metazoa; phylum Arthropoda; class Insecta; order Coleoptera; family Endomychidae; genus Endomychus; species Endomychus coccineus. Next base: position 49,386,501 of record OY294067.1, read on the forward strand.
ATACACTTTTAACATTGTAAAGACGCATGTAGGAATTTGCAAGAGTTTTAATTAAGTAAGTTGGTATTAATCTGAAGTGTCTGAATATCTGTCCTATGATTTACAATTTCGATTATTCGTGTTTCTGTTCGTTTCGGCGACGTGGGCATTTTAATTGAAATTGGTGCGATAAGGACGCTTTGTTTAATACAATTAGTTTTAAGTAATCCAGTTTTAGACATGATAAGCCTTCTGATGATGATCGTGAGACCGAAACGTACGTAAAGACGAGAAAATATAAAGCATAAGTGTTGTGTGACCTATTTCCTGAGAATTTATATATAATTCATACCTGGGTCAAGAATCTTTATTGGAAAATGTAACTCGATATTCTTGAACTCAATAAGACAAATTTTCCATATACCTACTCTAACGAGGGAAGGACTATTTCCGTCAAGCCTAAAATAATAAGAAATCATAATTAAACATAGTGGCAAAAGTATACACTAAAAATGCAGATATACCTAAGTTCCATTAACATCCTAAATATTCGGAGCTCCTAAGTAGTTCACATTAATCAAATTAAGAAGGGGTGAGTAGAATGAGCACTTTTGTTTTCAAAGGACTACCCCAGAGGAAAGTTTCTTCCAAACTGTTGATTGAAAGAAAATCAATAGCGATATGGGCAAATTTTCCACGAGGGCTTCCTGATTGCCAAGAGTTTTTCATACTGTTATTACTGCCATCACAATTGTATAACATTTAGCAAAAAATATTCATTACGAAACTAAGCTTTGTCGTGAAACAACGTGCCTTTGTTTAATGTATCCAATTTTATGTTATTTTACATAAAGAAGATAATCAATATGGAACTAATATTCTCTTTCATCGGCAATGTCAAATATTCTTGATTCCAACATATTCAATTATATTTCCCATATTAGTTCACGGCTTTCCATTTTCGTATGGGTTAGGAACGAAATCTTTAATACCAATAAATTTCCCTTGTTACTATTCCGGTAACAGTTGAGAATAGATAAGATGAGGGCTCAATTCTGCCGACATATATATGTCTGCACGATCCGCTTTTTATTCAAGAATTTCTATCGGTGTGAATTGGATTTCGAGTAATTCGGCGAAAAGGGCGCACGTGTCATTTTTCTAGGGTTTAACCATCACGCTGTTTTAGTGCCTTGAGCTGAAGTGGTATTTGGAAAGCGCTTTATATTCTACGATTGTCATTTTTTCAACGGAAATAAGGGTTTTTATGTCTGACCACATCGTAAAATGGGACACACATATACTCACTGACCGAGACTGGGACTGACTATTAAAGTTTTACGTACATTTTGAGGTATTTAGTTCTCATTTTAGCCGCCATTTTTTCTTATGTATGGAAACCTATAAACTGGATATTAAAAGTTCAATTACCCTGTTTCTACAAATTGAAAACAGATTTTCAACATTTTACTCTCGGGCTTCGACGAAAAACATGAATCACATATCAAAACTAATAAATAACTAATCCTCGATTATTACAATACCGTCAAGTAACTAGAACTAATTATGTTTTCGAATTGTTATTATTTTTCAAATGGAATAAATCGCAAATATGGAATAAGTGAAACGATATTTAATTATAATAATTATTCCTATATTCTTGATAATGATACTAATTAATATTTCCCTCTGTATTTACTTCTTCCTTAGTTCTTTACAGTGATTTCTGGATTTGACAACAAAGAATTTTATTAAGTACATATTTATTTACCCACTTTAAAATTATTATTATGAATTTTCGCGAATTCTGATTTTTTTCATCAATCAAGGATTTTCTGTTACAATGCCATTACACGAAAAATTATATAAAATGACTCAGGAGTGTAACAATGAATTTATATTTTTTCATATGCTGATGCTCCTCGAATTTTTTCTTCATTGGAGATTTGACAGGTTATGTTAGTTCAAAATTTAGTTTGATTTAATGTGCAATTTCTTATTATATATAAATTCTCGGGAAACAGGTCACACTAACACATATGCTTATTATTTTGTCAAACAAAGTCTGTATACGACTGAAACCAAAAATATAACGCTCAAATATCCACTTTCGAACCAGATACAATTTCTATTAATAATGGTTGAATTTTCTTGGACCAATTTGCTCATTAGAATAATTATTATAGAAAACTATGGTTTGCATCATATTGCATCTTTTTGATACACGATTTGAGCTCAAAGAAAAACCCAATTTACAGTTTTAGATTTTAGCAATTGTTTCATTTAATGGCATCCACCGAAATGTAGGTAAGTTATCAACCAAATTATGTTCAAGAATATAATTCTTTGAAAACCTTTAGTCGATGAGTTTTGTAGCATTCAAAATTGTGACTCTTTTGAATGATTTACAACTTTATTAATAACAGATTATGGCCTTTTTTCTTTTGTCAGTATGAGAGTTCCCGATTTCTGATATTTTTATCAAATAAAATATTTTTTACAAATCCAAAGATTACTTAACTGGTAAAATTAATTCATTTTGACAATACTTACCGTCACATGTCGGTTCCATGATAAATATTTTATTTATTTATCATATTTTTAAAAGCTGAAATTGCAACCATAATATATTTTGGAACGAGCGGTGCAAAGTTCCAATAATTTTATTGTTCTTTTGAAAAGACACTAGTATTTAATCTTATAAAATATTAAACTCATGTGAGAAATAGGGAAACTGTCAAAAGAAGGCATTGACTATGGTGAATAAATTGCAAGTTAGCTATCAAAACTTCATCCTACACTTTGGAAAATTTGCACACCTACACAAAATTGCAGTAGTAACATCTTTTTTAAATAAATTTATCTCAAATTCGATTTAGAAATGGCACTTTCCGCCAATTTCTGCAACAAATGTCAAATTTGACAGCTAACGAAGATCGCTTGGCCACAACTGTTATTGTAATTTTTTTCTCTAATTCGAACCTAACACTGTTCCCGACATCAAACTTTGACAAAGCTATTTTTTTTTCAAATTCTTATATGTACGGACTTTAGTGTATGTAAAAATATTGATGGAATCTATTTGTATAACGAAATCATTTAGTTAAGAGTTCTAAATTCTATTTCTAATATACACACATCAAAAGAATCTAAGGGTCAAGCATATTTTGGGATTGTTTGTTAATTTTCGGGGATCCACGTGTCATTATCGCGTTGCAGATGTTCGTTTGTTATTTACACAATACTTTTTTATCATTTTGAACATCATGGCATGTGTTCCTCTATTTTCCAACGACTATTCATTTTCTTCATGTCGTTCCTTGTTTCATTCATCAGATCAAATCAGATGTTATCCGACCAGCGAATGATAATTATTGAAAATTTTGAGTAGTATTGTTTGTCTAAATTATGGAACGTAATCACCTTCAGAGAGACGTGCACTCAAGGGCCATTGGAATGCTTCAAGCTGGAATGTCGCATAGGGTTGTTGCCAATGAATTAGGGACTAACTAGTCCACTATAAGTCGTTTATACTAGCCGTACCAGGATAACAACGGCGGCACAGGACAGATTTCTGAGAATTCAAGCTCTGAGAAATCCAACCCACACGGCAGGTCAACTAAGTTTGGAACTCTGAAACGCTCACCGTATACAGATAAGTGACCAAACTGTGAGAAATAGACTACACGGGTCCAAATTACGTGCCAGGCGTCCATGGAGAGCTTTACCATTATCCAGAGGATATCGCGAGGCCCGAATAGTCTGGGCTAGAAATCACATCGAATGGGGCGTACTAGACGTACTCGTGTATGGAGACAACTTCGAAATGTTTGGAGACTTAGGTCTGCACAGGAAGTTCACAGCTACCAAGGCGGAACGGTGATGGTTTGGGGTGGTATCAGCATTGGCGGAAGAAGCGACCTCGTATTGCTGGAGAGGTTTGTAATTGCTCTTAGATATAGGGACCTGATATTAGAACCATTTGTCATTCCGTATGCAGCTGCAGTAGGTGAAAACTTCATCTTCATGCATGACAATGCGCGCCCTCATACCGCCGCGATCGTATGAGATTACTTGGATGAGAGTGGTATAAGTGTTTTGGATTGGCCTGCTCAATCGCCAGACCTGAATCCGATTGGGCATGTGTGGGATTTGCTTGGCAGAAGAATTTTAAGGAGTAACATTCTCTCCCAGACACGAAATCAGTTGTTCCATACTCTGGTTGAAGAATGGAATGCGATTGATCAGGAAAGCATCGATAACCTTATTCTCAGCTTACCAAATCGATGTAGGGCAGTTCTGAATAATCGCGGTGGACACACTCTGTATTAGACATTGACCAGTGACAATATTTATTTGCTCAGAATCCTAAGTGCATTGAATTCGAATGTTTCACTCTTTTCAGTTAGATTGAAGCTTTCAATTGATTTGCAAACTTTGTGTGAAATTATAAATGAATTATGTGGCAAAAGATTACGTTCTACGGGTAACAAAAATTGTATTGAATTTCCCATTACCAAGTGACGAAACCCTAAAAATATCGCTGACCCCTACATTTTTTTGATGTGTGTAGAGTAGCCCATAGATATTTTAAATTATGTTTTAATATTTTGAAGAAATAAGGGGAGCCGAAAATGCTTCGCACGCAGGATGATGATTACATTGTAGTAAATGGGTAGCGTTATGTTAATCATGTACTTGAAGTCTTAAATATAAGATTCGTCCCGTCTGACCGATGTATTTTTTCTATTTATTATGATTTTGTATTATTTATCAGAGAATAAAAAAGTTCTTTCACATCACGTAGATAGTCACGGTGCTGCATTTTGATGACATGTCATGGTTATTATGTACTTTTATTAAATTGCAAATTACAATTTCAAATATACATCAAGATGAAAGTCAGAGAATTTAATCAGTAAACAAGTTGTTCGGCTCAATGTAAAATACGGTAGAGGCGTCTAATATGACGACTCGGCAGAAGCATGTTGGTAGAAAAGTACACTTGAATTCAACTCTATAAAACCCACATGAGCGAGCAAGCCTGTTTCGCAATATTAAGTGCGCTGCAGTACATCCAGATAATACGATAATCAAGTAGTCGCTGCAACCCCGATGGTAATGGGTCTCGAACGTGGCTGTGTTGCCAATACGTATCTTACTTGTGTCAAATTCTAGACACGAACCATTCGAATCGTACTGCCGACAACCTGACTAGCATACGTTTCTTGGTTGAAAATATTGCGGAATATGATGTTCCGTCCTTTCATTGTTTGAAGCAATTCGAAATAACAGAACATGTTTACTACGTTGACTATAACTTTGTTTCAAGTTGATTCTCAGATATAAGAATACGTTTTAAAAGTTCTCCCAGTCAATTTCACCTTGTTTGAATAGTTTGTCGACATAAATTATGATACTTGATTCATAAGAAATAATCACCCTTATCCACTAAAAATACTACTGAAGTATTGAGGACCTTTCGGCTATCAAGCTATCATCAGAGTAAACTAAATTAAAAATCAAAATGTGTCTGTCTGGGGATAATAATGTAAACAAGCCTCAACTGGAGATAAATCGGAATTTAATAAATTTTTTATTCATACATTTCCATCCCTTCTAAATTACTGAGATATTTGTCCGTATTATGTGACTATTATGGTAAGGGTCACGTATATTTTTACATATGGAGCATATAATTACTTCACTTTTAACAAAAATTACTTCAAAAATCAAGCGGATGTGCAATGGGCAATCCATTCTCTCCATTCTTGGCCAATATTTTTCTAAGCGAACTTGAAACCTCCTCAAAATCAAAATTGAATCAGTAGGTACCCAAAAGTTTGGTATATATGATACGTTGATGACATTTTCGCGATTACAAGTAAAGATTTTGATTTATATGGCTTTTTGAACACGCTTAATACCCAATTTGATTCACTGAGCTTCACTGTCGTAATAGAAACAGATAATCAGCTTCCTTTCCTTGATATTAACATTAGAGAAGATGGTAATCAACTGGATTTCGACGTATACAGAAAACCCACTCAAACAAATAGGTATAGACCGGCGGATTCAGCTACACCATTTAGATATAAAATAGCTCCATTTAATAGTCTAGTTCATAGATTATTGAACGTCCCTTTGAGCCATCAAAATTATGACGAAGAAATTTCAGCAAATTGATTTGGATAAAGGTTACCAGCAATCTTTGATCAATAATTTAATTTCTAAACAGAAAAGGAAATTGGAACGTAGCCAATTAACCAAATTAAAGCCATTACCTTCACATACTTCAATGAAATTCAGAAGTTTCACTTACCATTCTTCAGTAATTAATAAATTGCATAGTTTGTTTTCTAAATTTGCAATATAACCTGTTTATAGATGTAAGAAGAAGCTAAAACACCGTTTAGGTAACACCTTTGATAAAGTTTCCGAATTCGACAAATCCGGGATTTACAAAATCAGTTGTGAGTCGTGTTGAAAATGCTATGTGGGTCAACCTAGAAGGAACATTTTAACTCGTTATAAGGAATATTTTGAGCATATAAAGAAAAACGATGGTGAAAAATCAGCGGTAGCCAAACATATTTTGAATACAGGTCACACCATTTTTTGTATTTTTGTTTATCACTTTCAAAATACAGTACAGACAAATTTCTAGGTAATTTAGAAGGGATGAAAATGTATGAACGAAAAAGCAATTTACTAAATTTCGATTTTTGCTCAGCTGAGGGTAACCCTTTGTTTACATTATTATCTCCAACTAGTATTCAAACAGGCACATTTTGATTTAAAATTAAGTTTACTCTGATGATGACTGGTATTTTTAGTGGATGAGGGTGATTATTTCTTATCAATAGAGTTATAATATATCCACAGTGTGAACTGTCATAATTGAACAACAACTTGCTAGAAATTAATCTTATCCACAAAGGTAGTTTCAAACTATTATAGGTCTCTCTACATCAGTGGTTCCCAACCGATGGTACTCGGACCACAGGAGAGGGCGCGACTTGTAAAATAAAATTGATATTTTAACTGTACATAGTACATAATATTATCGGAGGCTCTTCTGCATGAAATCGAACTACATAACCGTTAATTTAGAACAAGCGCCAGCTCAAGTATATGACGATATAACCCAAATTTGAATTGGAACTTGCGAACTTGCATATCTTGCTGCCAGAGTCATTGAATTTGCAGCTGTAGGTAGGCTCTGGTAATATGAAGCCGAGAGGTTCAGCGAATGTTTTTGCTTTTGAAGACCAACTTTGAGCCTGCTCTTGCCTGTTATTTCAAAGTTTTCCCCAGCCTGAAGATCCTCGATGAGGGAGGAATTCTCCCGATATTTACCGCAATGTGGAACACAGGACACCGATTCGATGAAGAGCTCCATCCGAATTTTTTTGTCTGTCCTAGTCGAGAACGCTGCAGAAGATTCAAGAGGAGCTCATCGAACTTCAGCAACTTGAAGGTCACATTCGCCTGTTAGTATTGAAGAATTTGATGTATGAAGGCTACAGAATATTATTTATTGAAATAGTCTTCGGCTAACTCATGGTGTTTTTCACAACGTATAAGTGTGAACAGGGATTTTTCACCCTACTGTAGAAAGTAGGCATAGTCATTTATATGCTAGTGACGAAATAAGCCTTTCAATTAACCCAAGCATCTTTCCAAAGATTGAGCAGCTCGTCAAAGACGGGAGTCGCACCTTTTCCCATTGATTTCATTATATGTTTATCGCTAATACTCCTTTATCTTTGGAAATCTAATTGCAATTATTTTCTGCCTGGTCTTATCAATAAATTTGTGTTTTTTTTAATATTTCCTGATGTGTCATTCATCTTCTTCTAACGTATGGACGATGCTGTTCCTATTTATATTTATAGTTATTGCTACAGCTCTACTTGTTCCGCTGATATGCCCGAGATGGCGAAGTTATTCAGCTGCGGTATCACTGATCGATCTAGAGATCGCATACCATAAGGTATAGAATTGCATAAACACAGAAAATAGAGTCACTGAAGGCACTTCTACAAGAAAGGCAAACTTCCTTTGTATTGAAAGTTCAAGGCTGCCAGAGAATCGTGACTGATTTCCAACGAAATCCGGACAATTTTTTTACCAGTAGAATCAATCAATTTTTTTACATTTACATTTATTTATTTATTTACATAATATACATTTATTACATATATATATATACAATTAGGTGCAACAGTTCATTAAACTGTCTCATTATGCATTCATAACATAATACGAGATACTGATCGATTTGCATATCTAAGCACTTGAATGGACTAGTAGAAAATTTTATTCTCCAAACGTAAGTAATTATATAGATCGAGCGAAATTTTGAAAGCGTTCCGAAATGAAATTGAGGAGTAGATGTACTGGACGAGTTCGGGACCAGGATATCCGGTCTCCACTTCCGGTCTAGCTGTCGATGTGCATCCGGTGCATGAGCTCGTTCTTATCAGTTTGAAAGGATGTAGGTGATAAGGATTTTATTTTATTTGTAAAGAGTATACAGGGTGTGTTCAAAAAGTGTGTCACATGTACAGAGTCACGTGACTAACACATGACAGCATGGCGGCCCTAAGGTCCAACTGTCATGGCGGCCATAAGGACCAGCTGTCATGGTGGCCATAAGGACCAGCTGTCACGGTGGGCATAAGAACCAGCTGTCATGGCGATCATAAGGACCAGCTGTCATGGCGGCCATAAGGACCAGCTGTCATGGCGATCATAAGGACCAGCTGTCATGGCGACCATAAGAACCAACTGTCATGGCGACCATAAGAACAAGCTGTCATGGCGGCCATAAGGACCAGCTGTCATGGCGACCATAAGGACCAGCTGTCATGGCGACCATAAGGTCCAGCTGTCATGGCGACCATAAGGTACAGCTGTCATGGCGAACCCAAGGTACAGACTGCTTCGTGGAGGGGGCTCCGCCACCTCTAGGAAGCAATCTGTACCTTTGGTCCAAAGGTACAGGCTGCTTCATGGAGATGTCACCATCACGTGACAGCTGTCATTGAAGGTACAGAATGCTTCGTGGAGATGTCGCCACCACGTGACAGCTGTCATGGCGACCCTTGGGTACAGGCTGCTTCATGGAGATGTCGCCACCATATGACAGCTGTCATGGTGAACCAAAGGTACAGGTTGCTTCGTGTAGGTGTCACCAACACGTGACAGCTGTCATGGTGAGCTAAAGGTACAGAACGCTTCGTGGAGATGTCGCCACCACGTGACAGCTGTCATGGCGACCCTTGGGTACAGGCTGCTTCATGGAGATGTCGCCACCATATGACAGCTGTCATGGTGAACCAAAGGTACAGGTTGCTTCGTGTAGGTGTCACCAACACGTGACAGCTGTCATGGTGAGCTAAAGGTACAGAATGCTTCGTGGAGATGTCGCCACCACGTGACAGCTGTCATGGCGACCCTTGGGTACAGGCTGCTTCATGGAGATGTCGCCACCATATGACAGCTGTCATGGTGAACCAAAGGTACAGGTTGCATCGTGTAGGTGTCACCAACACGTGACAGCTGTCATGGTGAGCTAAAGGTACAGGCTGCTTCGTGTAGGTGTCACGTGACAGATGTCATGGCGGACCGAAGGTACAGGCTGCTTCGTGTAGGTGTCACCACCACGTGACAAAGACTGCTTTGTCATTGTTTCAATCCGGCGACCATAGTTTACGAACGATGATGACGTCACTGCTTCGAACCGATGACAGTAACTGATTCAATCCGGCGACCATAGTTCACGAACGATGATGACGTCACTGCTTCAAGCCAATGACAGTAACTGATTCAACCCGGCGACCATAGTTTACGAACGATGATGACGTCATCATCGTTCACGAACTATGATGGTCAGATGAGGAATGAAATGCGAGTAATAATAATGATACTCTATGTGTAAATGTGAATAGTTGGAGGTTATGATAAAGATATCCAGTAAGTTTGTAAATGTGTCATTATGCATATATCTTTTGAAGAATACACACGTATACTTAGAAAATTTGTGGAGAAAGTTCATGAACTAAGAAGAGACTTGAATTTTTACGAACATAAAATAAAAGTTATAAGACTGTTGAATACATTTACAAGTGCAAAAAGTGAAGATAATGATGGGAGTGGGGATGTTAAAAACAAATTTCGTGATTCTAACCACAATTCTGAATGGTATTCTATACGCAAACGTTCCCCAACACGTGGAGCGCATTTATATTTGTCTGAAGGATGTTGCAACCGATGGTGGTGGGGGGTGTAACCGTACCGAATGGATTCCGATGAATTTTAGAAAAATCAACGATAATCAATTAGAGGTATTCGCATTCAACATTCCTCAAGATAATCGTACCACCATACATTATAAACTTAAACTTTTATTCTTTGATCGGAGTGAGGGAGATATGGCTGAATGGCAATTGCTCCAACAATCATCATGTTTACCACATGTCATACAAAAGACAATATCAACACCATCCACACGTACATCATCCTCACTAGACGAAGAAATTTCTAAAATTTTCGCAATTTTGTATGCAATTTTATCTTCTTTATCAGTACTAATGTTGAAAATGTTTGTTAAATATGTAAAGAAGGCTATTTACCATGTAAATAAATGATTGTATGAAGATATAAGTGTTTTAATAAAACAAAAGGAATGATAATTATAATAATATATTGACATTATCATTTGCTAGTTCATAAGCTTTATTTTTGTGATTGATAACACATTCTATCAATGACTCGATGTTGATATCACTAATCAATTGTTCACCCCCCTCTTCTTCTGCGGCATGAATAATATTTCCTCGCATTCCCCGATTTTGTAATTTTCTGTCGGCATCACGCCAACCATCCTCCTGTCGACGCATTAGGTACCATTCTGGTCTCATATCATTCGATGTTCGATATAATCCTAAATAATATATATTATATAAATTTTATTATAAAAAACAAAGTAATTACCTAAATTTCGTCTCTTTCCAAAATTTATAGGAGGTGGAACAATATTTGGTGCAATGTTATTCCGTAAGGTGATAACATTCATTTGAATTTGTTGAGATAAGCGTTGAGATCGTTCATTCGCAAGACATTCACGTTCCTCAGCTCTTTCACGTTCTTGTTGTTCATAGAATTTCTCGTACTCACAATATTTCATCATAATAAATTTCATTAACGAAAACAGTTCACGTAACTCGATGACTTTAGGAGTTCGCATTTGCATCAATAATGATTCGAAATCAATAGCATCTAGAACATAATATTTCTTTCGTGCATCAGTCTTATCACAAATTTCTAAATGGTGTATATGCGGGTTTTTCCTCAACAATCTTGTTATAACACCCTTTTTAGCATGATATTTTTTGCCGCGATAACCTAACCAATCCAATAGATCTTCATTCATCAGAACGCGTTGGTTTAGTTGAATATTCCAAAATAAATAGTTTCTTTTATCGTTTCTTATATCGATCCCAAATTTTAGACACACTTCATTAACTGTTAACTTAATAAAATTGTTGGTGGACCATGTAGCCACATTTGAATCACGAACGCACGCTGCTAAGTTCATTTTTATAACTGAACATTTTCTGAAATGATTCTCTCTTACATACGTGAGAACGTGAACGTGAATAGTGAGGGTGGGGGGTAACTCTCCGTTTCGATATCATTGCAAACGTTGATAACTGACTGATAACGTCACTAGTTGTTTCAATTTGTTTCATTTCCAGCAACCGACTACCATAGTTTACAAACTATGATCGTCGGATGTTTACATCACCACCTACCGTTTGAAAAATAAAATATCAAATATAATAATAATAACATTTATTGGGAAAGATACATTTTGATAGTACATCATTTAGAACATGAATTATAACATTATGATTCATCACCTGGTTCTTCACACCAAATTCCGAACTGATCCTGTAATCGGAGAATACTCCATTATACGATCGTTAATGATGATGCAATAAGCCCTGGTGTTTTTGGGGAAATTCAGGAAACTTTCCATTTCTAGTTTGACGTCAACTGTTGATGACTTTATAGCATCGTTTTGTTTTGAACAGTCAATCACAAAAATTGCTCTATTCTTGAATGCTATATAATCCAACATGGGTTCGCTTATTATTTTATTTGAAAATGATTTCTGGGAATCATAGTACATCTGGTATGCTTCCACGTATTGCTGGTCGGTGAAATTCAATTTCATTGCTTCATATGGATAACACTCTGAATTCAAGTATAATTTAACATTTAGCAAGTTTATATTATCGAAATATGCACTGTGCTTAACAGGATTATTTTTTCGATCAGTTTGGAAGGCTAGAATCACATATCTGGGTCGTTCCAAATTCATTGAAGTTTTAACAGCCCAAATGTCGCGAGTGCTCTCCTTCATCAACGGATTTTCATGCAGATCCCAACTACGGAATGGAATCAAAATAGGCTTCTCAGCACTCAAATTCCCCAACATTTGAAATTTAACTTGATCACTTGGAAACACATGTCGCACTTTCAATGCTATCGTCTTCACATTTATTTTAGCCGTTTTCGTGCCTGTGCTATTAGTATAGCAATCGTTATCGGTTCGAGACCTTATCAAGCGCAGCTTATGTTTTCCACTCAAAACTTTGTTATAGTCAATGAATAGGCCTAGTAGAAAATTCAACGGTATCCATAAATTGATTTTATTATTGTAGACTGAACTCAATACATCCTTAAATGACCATCCAGAAATAGCTAGAGGTATAGATTCATGTTTGGCATATGTTAGATAAGCTCTGATGGTGCTGACAATACCAGGATCGCGTACTTTGTCTATCTCTTTTCCATTCAATTCATAACTGATATATTCGAAGAGAAACGCTCCGAAATTATTCGTTAGTTTACATTCACCATCACCACTTGCTTCTGGCTGGAATTCTGCCTCGATGAATAAAGCAGACGAGGCCAAATCTACCAACACATCTTGTTGATTGATTAATATCTCAATTTCATCGCTGTTGCCAAAAGATGTTGTGTGGGGATAGTAGGTATGAGTTTCTTCTCGGATGATGTCTTCATTGAAGTTTGGCTCGTTGAATATTTGAAGTTTTTCCGACATTGTAACCAAGGGACTTCAAAAAATTGATATTTTCCAATGATAGTGATGCAGAAGCAACCTTCTCCCTCGAGCTCGTTGTAGATAATGACTGATGACCACTATGGAGATGTCTTTTATTGCTGAAATCCAAACCCATGTTCTCAAGTGATGGCTACTGCAACCTTCTCAGTTGAATTCCTTTCATATAATGAGTGGTGGTGAGTATTGGATTATTATTTATTGTTGTGAGGTATAATCCCTAACGATCTTTTTCAATTCCAATCGTATAATAATTTCTTCTCCACGAAAATTTACCGGTTTCCAATTCTGATCTAAAATATTCAGCGTGATGTTATCGAAGGACGTCTTGCTGATGACCGGTAGATAAATAAGATTCTTCGGCTCTATATCAATGGAAAACCCAGGTGGTACAAGAGGTGAGAACTCATATATCGTATGAGCTATCTTATTGTTATAATATGCTCCTGCGGTTAAGTTACACTCAACACGTATTGTTTGAACTTATCGTTTCTTATATCGATCCCAAATTTTAGACACACTTCATTAACTGTTAACTTAATAAAATTGTTGGTGGACCATGTAGCCACATTTGAATCACGAACGCACGCTGCTAAGTTCATTTTTATAACTGAACATTTTCTGAAATGATTCTCTCTTACATACGTGAGAACGTGAACGTGAATAGTGAGGGTGGGGGGTAACTCTCCGTTTCGATATCATTGCAAACGTTGATAACTGACTGATAACGTCACTAGTTGTTTCAATTTGTTTCATTTCCAGCAACCGACTACCATAGTTTACAAACTATGATCGTCGGATGTTTACATCACCACCTACCGTTTGAAAAATAAAATATCAAATATAATAATAATAACATTTATTGGGAAAGATACATTTTGATAGTACATCATTTAGAACATGAATTATAACATTATGATTCATCACCTGGTTCTTCACACCAAATTCCGAACTGATCCTGTAATCGGAGAATACTCCATTATACGATCGTTAATGATGATGCAATAAGCCCTGGTGTTTTTGGGGAAATTCAGGAAACTTTCCATTTCTAGTTTGACGTCAACTGTTGATGACTTTATAGCATCGTTTTGTTTTGAACAGTCAATCACAAAAATTGCTCTATTCTTGAATGCTATATAATCCAACATGGGTTCGCTTATTATTTTATTTGAAAATGATTTCTGGGAATCATAGTACATCTGGTATGCTTCCACGTATTGCTGGTCGGTGAAATTCAATTTCATTGCTTCATATGGATAACACTCTGAATTCAAGTATAATTTAACATTTAGCAAGTTTATATTATCGAAATATGCACTGTGCTTAACAGGATTATTTTTTCGATCAGTTTGGAAGGCTAGAATCACATATCTGGGTCGTTCCAAATTCATTGAAGTTTTAACAGCCCAAATGTCGCGAGTGCTCTCCTTCATCAACGGATTTTCATGCAGATCCCAACTACGGAATGGAATCAAAATAGGCTTCTCAGCACTCAAATTCCCCAACATTTGAAATTTAACTTGATCACTTGGAAACACATGTCGCACTTTCAATGCTATCGTCTTCACATTTATTTTAGCCGTTTTCGTGCCTGTGCTATTAGTATAGCAATCGTTATCGGTTCGAGACCTTATCAAGCGCAGCTTATGTTTTCCACTCAAAACTTTGTTATAGTCAATGAATAGGCCTAGTAGAAAATTCAACGGTATCCATAAATTGATTTTATTATTGTAGACTGAACTCAATACATCCTTAAATGACCATCCAGAAATAGCTAGAGGTATAGATTCATGTTTGGCATATGTTAGATAAGCTCTGATGGTGCTGACAATACCAGGATCGCGTACTTTGTCTATCTCTTTTCCATTCAATTCATAACTGATATATTCGAAGAGAAACGCTCCGAAATTATTCGTTAGTTTACATTCACCATCACCACTTGCTTCTGGCTGGAATTCTGCCTCGATGAATAAAGCAGACGAGGCCAAATCTACCAACACATCTTGTTGATTGATTAATATCTCAATTTCATCGCTGTTGCCAAAAGATGTTGTGTGGGGATAGTAGGTATGAGTTTCTTCTCGGATGATGTCTTCATTGAAGTTTGGCTCGTTGAATATTTGAAGTTTTTCCGACATTGTAACCAAGGGACTTCAAAAAATTGATATTTTCCAATGATAGTGATGCAGAAGCAACCTTCTCCCTCGAGCTCGTTGTAGATAATGACTGATGACCACTATGGAGATGTCTTTTATTGCTGAAATCCAAACCCATGTTCTCAAGTGATGGCTACTGCAACCTTCTCAGTTGAATTCCTTTCATATAATGAGTGGTGGTGAGTATTGGATTATTATTTATTGTTGTGAGGTATAATCCCTAACGATCTTTTTCAATTCCAATCGTATAATAATTTCTTCTCCACGAAAATTTACCGGTTTCCAATTCTGATCTAAAATATTCAGCGTGATGTTATCGAAGGACGTCTTGCTGATGACCGGTAGATAAATAAGATTCTTCGGCTCTATATCAATGGAAAACCCAGGTGGTACAAGAGGTGAGAACTCATATATCGTATGAGCTATCTTATTGTTATAATATGCTCCTGCGGTTAAGTTACACTCAACACGTATTGTTTGAACTTTGATTATGTTTATAGGTCGATCAGATACGTGTAGTTCGCGAGATGTCAATTTCTTTTTGCTGAATCCCAACAGTTCGCTTATACTATCTTTAGGAATAAAATTCACTTCAAAATCACTCTTCAGCTCTGTGTGTAGAGTGTTGTTGTTAGATTTTATTGATAATTTCCGGTCACGTTCTTCTTGCTTCACTCCTATCCCACAAACTGCACTTTGTATGAAATCCTCGATGTCTGTCAACTCGTAGGACCCCGTAGGTATAGTTACTACTTCTTCCTCACCCTTCACATTTTTATAATAAAATTTATTAAAACCTTCTTCAATGTTCGGAATGCTATTGTACGTATGCAAGCCAACAAGTGCGATAGAATAATATGAATGAGGATCTAGTTCTATAGGTGGGTGGAAATCTACAGATAAGCGGGAGCTCTTACCCGTGATAGTGAACGTCTGAGACATGATTGATGCAAACTTTACCAACAATCTATTTATATACTAATAAATGCAGGGTTAGTCGAGCACAACTGAAGAGTTAGAGAGGAAATCTAAACATAACTGACCACAATTATAAGTGTTATATTGTTGAAAATTGTCGTGATTGAATAATATCTTACACTTTTTGAAATAATCCACTAGTTCGCGAGGGGGGCGTAAATTGCCAAAACTATCATAATATAAAACTGTATCACCGACTTTATTAAACCCAACCCAGTGAGTGCCTCCATTGTCCGAGCTATCTAAATTAACTATTCCACGCTCGTTTTTCCATGGTCCGTTGGATGGTAGTTCATCACGCATAAATACTCCTCTAAAATGGGGAATTTTCAGAGCTTTTGCTAGTTTTCGTAGATCGAGATCGGTCAGAGGTCTTCTGGGTAGGTTTACTGACAGTTTTTTGGATGTTTATTTAAATATAGACCAAGACCTTTGCGATACTTTTTCAAATATAGACCAGATCCTTGTTTCCCCAAAGCTATAGCTTCCATTGTTTTATTATGTCTTTCCGTTTCCTCCAAGGTTTTCCGAGCTGCTTTGCTGTCGTTGACGGCCTTAGCGATGCCTGCACCATCCCCCGCCAATGCTCCAGCAGCTGATAAGCCGGCAAACAGAGGTATTAAAAATGGTAGAAATCCTCCAGTCTTTGGAATAGGAATTACTCTTGGTAACCGAACATTTTTCCGACCACCCGCTTTTTTGAATTGTTTTCGTGCAACTTTCAACGCTGTTTTGGATGTTTTCTTCAGATTGGATGAGTCAAACTTATTCTTCATAACTTTTCTCACCCCATCGACAATTGCACTTCCGAACCCAACCTTCTTTCTCATACCCATTCCCAATTTCCTCTTTGCCTTCATAATTTTATTTACACCGAAAGCGGCAATCCTTTCTCCAAATTTTGTGTCTTTAGATTTGACACGTTGCCAAGCAGCGTTCTCTAATATTTTATCCGCCTCGTGACGTCCTTCCAAACTAGCGTTTCGCAGATATGAAATATCGTGTTGGCGGCAAGCTTTATCGAGTGGATTGATACCTGAATCTCCTCTTCTCAACCGTTCTTCTAATTTTGTACCGGGACCACAGAATTGATAACCAGGAATATGAAGTTCAAACGGGAGCTTGTTTATAAGCGTATTGAGAACACCTTCTCCTACGTACGCTTCCATACAGACTGATGAAAATTCAAGATTGCACCGTTATTTAACGAGGGGAGGGAGAAAGATCAAAGATCTCAAAATAATATTTTTTATTAATTTCAAAATTTTCTCAATACAAAAGACTTGAGTATAATCTTAACAATATATGTTTCAAATATTATAATCTTCACTCTTGATTCACCCTCATATTCACGGAATTTTTGTTCTATTATAATAACCATACCCTCGAGTCAATAATATTCCAGCTATTTGTTTGTTCCTAATAATCTCCAAATGATCAATGATGGATTCATTGAACGAGATCCGAATTATTGATCCAACTGTTGTGATTATTATCTAGACCCAACCATTTCACATACTGTTGACCCCTCCTCTTTCGTAATATTTTTTCGACTAAATACACATCGGGTTGTTTTGTTTTCTGTAATTCTTCCTCGTAGAAACAGCCGCTGATTGGTGCGTTGGTCATATCTTCTAGTAGATATGTGACCGGGTTGGTAATTTTTACTTTGATGATTTTAAATAATTCCGTACTCCAATTGGGCGTAAATCCCTTCTCAAAAATATGTTTAGCCTTACTTATTCGTACCACATCTCCTACGTTGAATTTGTGAGGCAGAGCTAACTTGATGTGTGAGTAGGATCGCTTCAATATCTCGCTCTCAATCTGTTTCGTCACTTTTATTGGAGCCATATTTATAGTACTATGTTTACGTTTATTATATTTTTCTGTGGTTTCTTCAAGTATATCAAGCCATTTGTATTTCCCGCTGAGACTGAAATGTTTGTAGAGCGATTCCTTTAACGTTCGAATGACACGTTCAGCAATGGCTGCTTTTTTCACACTATACGTATTATAATGATTGATATTATGTTTCTTCATTAGATCGTTAAAGTGTTTATTGAAGAATTCTTTTCCCTGATCGCTTTGCAGATTCCTAGGCTTACGATGTCCTTCTAGCAATATAGAACTGACCGCTTTCCGAACTTCTTCGGCTGATTTTGTTTTCAGCGGGCGTGTCCATAGAAATTTCGAGAAACAATCGATCATAATCAAAATGTATTTGAATCCTCTATTTTCACGAGCGTAATTACCCATTTCTGCCAGATCCATTTGCCACAAATCATCCAAACCTTTTATGATCGTTCTGCGTCGTTTGAAATTCTTCCTACTCGGCTTATGAAGCTCATGCACAACTTGTTCTCTACTCATCTTATCAATGTGGAAATCTAGTGTAGAATTAATTTTTTGGGTATATTCACAGGATTTGGAGATATACGTTTCACAGAGCCCTGCTTTGTTGTTGTGGATGATGAGGGTCTCTTCTTAGAAGGTTCCACAGATGTCATCCGTCGTTCTAACGCCTCCACTTTACTAGTAATGTCATTTAGACGCATGTTCACACTGTTAAATGTGTTATTGATCTCTTTCAATTCATTTCTGTTTTCCCTCACACTATCACTGATTGTTTTATACTCTGATTTTATATAGATCCCCATTCCATTATATTTATTCTGAATGTCCATCAGATGTTTATCAATGTTGAGAATAACCTTGTCATTCGTTAAGTTATGTTCATCCAGATCCTTGTTGATATCTTTGATCAAATTATCAACCCTAACATTGAAGGTATCTTTAAGACTGGTTTCCGTTTTCAGATTCAGTTTGTGTGTTAATTTATCAACATATACTTTATTTGCAACATCTCCATCATCATTCGGTGATTTTACGTTGCACAATCTACGATTTTCCATATCATAACTTCCATCGCTCGTTAGGAATAATCCTTGTCCGTGAACTTGTTTGAAATTATTATTAAATACATTTGTATCATATATCCACATGGAAGAGGAGGCTCTGCCAAACTTATCCATTGAAACCATCTTTATAACTGAGATGAATTTGTCTTACACCTGGTTTTTGTTCAATTACCCCTGCCTCTATCAATTCTTCTATTATAGAGATTATCTCATTGTGATGATTATGGTTACCTGCATGCGAGGATGCAACAAGAAGTCTCAGTCTATCCACAATTTCGTTAACGTCATCCCAATAAACATATTCGATAGGTTTCTCGTTATATTCAAGCATATCATTTTTGATATATGCACTTCCAGTGTATGTTTTGGCTCTGGGTCTTTTCATGGAATTAATCAAAGGTTTCAGTACATTTTTGTATTTTACAATGTTTCTTATTCGATCAGCTGGATCGTTATTACGCCTATGGGCACTAGTCATTTCCATCATTTGACTGTAATTTTTCCCATCTTCCACAGCGTAAGTATCAGGTAGAACATCTCTATAAAATATCAAATTATACAGTCCTGTGGTACCCTTGAACGGAGTACCCTTGATAATTATATTACTCCCACTATCAATTTCTATAGGTTGATTACCCATGAACCATTTGTCTAAAGTTGAATTATATTGCAATCCCATTCTATCATCGTATTTCTTGACATCATCATCCAATAGGAATCCTTCCAAGTAATAACGTGCTAATGTGGGGTATTGTTGCAGAAACTCCTCTGTAGCCTCTGCATTATCTTTCTTATGTTTTCTGAATTCTTCACGAATCTGATCGATAGTAGGTTCGAGGGTAAACACATCCTCCTCAGTATTTTGGGGGTTATATACGAACTCTTCCCCTTCAGTTACAATATTTGGGATTGGTATGTTCTCCATTTGTGTTGCTGTAGAAACAATACTTTTAGGTTTAACCAACGAATTTTGTTTGATTATTTCAGCATTTTTCGCAATTTCCTCCAGAGGTTTAGATACATTCCTGAACATATTATCTAGAATCTCATCATTTTCAGCTTTACCCAATTTCACAGCCATATATTTTTTCCTCACAACGTTTGATAACTCCCAAATTTTTTTCTTCAATTGTTGTTTTTCTTTAAGCGTGTTACTCACACCCACGTCCATGCTGAGCGGGTTGTCTATTTCAAATGAAAGTATATATACATGTTAGATGTATATATAACTATCAAAACCTTTGCGATAACGTCCTTTGTTCATATCACAGTCTTTGTTTATCTAAGGAATCCATATTTATCTTTCCAACATACGCTACATATCTCTTTGAATTTTTCGAGTGACATGTCGGTACTTATATGATCGGTGAATATGTGTTTCAAATTGAGCTCATCCTGTTTGAAAATAATCAAGCAATTGGCATTGTCGCGCAATCCATGTTTTGGACATTTAGCAAAAGACTGGCAAAGATAGAAACTATCAATTGAGTTGTGTCTCCCTCTTGAAAAATAAGCACGAATTTTCTCCTGTTTCTCAAACATCACGTCATCGAATATTATGATTGAATTAGGCCTCGCTTCTGTGGGGTCTATGACCTCATCACTTTCGGTACAAGGAAAATATCCAAGCCCCTCAATTTTCTTCAATGTCTCCTTTAGTAACTGGTATTTTGGTTGGTGTAAAGACTTTGAATATATGTACACGTTTTCAAATTTCAGACCGTTTGCATCTAACAATAGAGATAACATCACATTTGTTTTCCCACAATTACTTGGACCACAGATTATTGTTCGTAGAGTATTAGGCAGCAAAGAGCTGTGACGTTGTGGTTGTTCAACATTCTCATTGCTTGACCCTAAGTTCATAATACTCAACGAGTCTTTTTGCTTAACAATCTTCATCATGCCTGAAGGCGAATCGAAATCATACTGGAACATATGTTAATAAGCATTTGTTTATATACTAGATGATGATGTTATATTGTGTATGTCTGATCGCGCGGTTAGGTGCTTCTACGGTTCTGTCAAAATCAGGTATCAAATACATGGTAAATAGGTATGAATGCTGGAACACGTGTCTGAATGTTGAAACACGTGTCTGAATGTTGAAACACGTGTCTGAAACACGTGTCTGAATGCTGAAACACGTGTCTGAATGTTGAAACACGTGTCTGAATGTTGAAACACTTGTCTGAATGTTAAAGCATGTGTTGAATCATGCGAAAAAACATGTGTATGAATGTAATACAATCATTATGATTATTCACATTTTATTCCTCATTAGCCCATCATAGTTCGTGAACGATGATGACGTCATCATCGTTCGTGAACTATGGTCGCCGGATTGAATCAGTTACTGTCATCGGTTCGAAGCAGTGACGTCATCATCGTTCGTAAACTATGGTCGCCGGATTGAAACAATGACAAAGCAGTCTTTGTCACGTGGTGGTGACACCTACACGAAGCAGCCTGTACCTTTAGCTCACCATGACAGCTGTCACGTGTTGGTGACACCTACACGAAGCAACCTGTACCTTTGGTTCACCATGACAGCTGTCATATGATGGCGACATCTCCATGAAGCAGCCTGTACCCAAGGGTCGCCATGACAGCTGTCACGTGGTGGCGACATCTCCACGAAGCATTCTGTACCTTCGATGACAGCTGTCACGTGGTGGTGACATCTCCATGAAGCAGCCTGTACCTTTGGACCAAAGGTACAGATTGCTTCCTAGAGGTGGCGGAGCCCCCTCCACGAAGCAGTCTGTACCTTGGGTTCGCCATGACAGCTGTACCTTATGGTCGCCATGACAGCTGGACCTTATGGTAGCCATGACAGCTGTACCTCATGCTCGCCATGACAGCTGGACCTTATGGTCGCCATGACAGCTGGACCTTATGGTCACCATGACAGCGGTCACTTGGTGGTGACACCTACACGAAGCAACCTGTACCTTATGATTGCCATGACAGCTGGTCCTTATGGTCGCCATGACAGCTGGTCCTTATGCCCACCATGACAGCTGGTCCTTATTGCTTCCTAGAGGTGGCGGAGCCCCCTCCACGAAGCAGTCTGTACCTTAGGTCCGCCATGACAGCTGTCACTTGATGGCGACATCTCTACGAAGCAATCTGTACCTTAGGTCCGCCATGACAGCTGGTCCTTATGGTCGCCATGACAGCTGGTCCTTATGGTCGCCATGACAGCTGTACCTCATGCTCGCCATGACAGCTGGACCTTATGGTCGCCATGACAGCTGGACCTTATGGTCACCATGACAGCTGTCACTTGGTGGTGACACCTACACGAAGCAACCTGTACCTTATGATTGCCATGACAGCTGGTCCTTATGGTCGCCATGACAGCTGGTCCTTATGCCCACCATGACAGCTGGTCCTTATTGCTTCCTAGAGGTGGCGGAGCCCCCTCCACGAAGCAGTCTGTACCTTAGGTCCGCCATGACAGCTGTCACTTGATGGCGACATCTCTACGAAGCAATCTGTACCTTAGGTCCGCCATGACAGCTGGTCCTTATGGTCGCCATGACAGCTGGTCCTTATGGTCGCCATGACAGCTGGTCCTTATGGTCGCCATGACAGTTGGACCTTAGGGCCGCCATGACAGCTGGTTCTTATGGTCACCATGACAGCTGGTTTTTATGGTCGCCATGACAGCTGGTCCTTATGGACGCCATGACAGCTGGTCCTTATGGTCGCCATGACAGTTGGTTCTTATGGTCGCCATGACAGTTGGACCTTAGGGCCGCCATGCTGCCATGTGTTAGTCACGTGACTCTGTACATGTGACACACTTTTTGAACACACCCTGTATACTCTTTACAAATAAAATAAAATCCTTATCACCTACATCCTTTCAAACTGATAAGAACGAGCTCATGCACCGGATGCACATCGACAGCTAGACCGGAAGTGGAGACCGGATATCCTGGTCCCGAACTCGTCCAGTACATCTACTTTGAGGAAACCAAAATTTTTGACTCTGTTAATGATGTGATCGATTATCTGGAGTGGGTGAAAATTAAACAGAATGCGGATTTGGCCCCAAAAAACTCATTAATTCACAATCGAAGTTGATAGAAATCTCATAGAAATGTTCCTCTTTGGAATTTTCCCAAATTTATTGGACTATAGCTTTGTTCTAGCCAATATAAATATTTCTTGAGAAAGTTGAATATCATTGAATATGACTTGGGACTATCAATAACTTCCAAACCTGCCTTGGAATTAAAGATGAGTGGAGACAGATAAAAAGTACAACCGTTAGGGAAAGGAGCAGATCTGTTGGTAACCCAATGGATCCAGAGATCTGCATTTCTCAATCTGGACAAAAGATACAAAAAGAGGGAAAAACGCAGAAGGTACAGGAAGCGCAGTCTTTGGGCCTTGAAATAAATAATCTTTCGAGCTGAAGTCCATTCAATTCAGAGATCTGCACTTCCCAATCTGGACAAAGGATACAAAAAAAGGGAAAAGCGCAAAGGTCAAACATCATATATTATGTATTAGCTCAAGAATGGTTCTTAGCTGCCAAACCAAACTAAATACCTCTGAAGTGCAGAATAGAATCACTCTCCACTGGAACCTCGACAGGATCGCAGGACAAACAGAAAATGAGGGAGATAACTAGGTGGATGCCGGACGCCCTTGCACGCAAGGGAGGTGGTACCTTCCTGCGGTATAGGAAGACACACTATGCATTACACATGAACATTTTCAGACCAGAAGACAAAGTACTCAGTATCAAACACTGGATTCTTTCCGGAACATCCAGTCCAAGAACCTTTAATACAAAGGATGTCTTGGAAAGCATAAGGACAATCAAGAGTAACCTGAGAATCATAAACGGGATTCAAACGGCACACTGCAAAATCAAGGGCATTATGAGAAGAATTATTGGTCTAGAGAATGATGGCGACTGCGGAGCGACACTCCTCAAAAAGAAACACTTCGACACATGCCACACGATCATAGAGGACACCATTGAAGTCAGGAAAAATATTTTAAATAATGTGTAGAGCTCACCGGCTTACTATAAAAATACTGAGAGTGACATAAGTCTAAATCACGAACTATTCTCAACAAAACTTGGCTGTGTAAGTATAGACGATTCCCGAAAATATCGTCAATGTGGATGAGTAAAGTTGTGAGCAATTCTGCCTTTATATTAAATTCAAATGAAATCCAGTTAAACTGACTACTACATTTTTCAACTATTGTTTTGGGTTCATATTTTCATATCTTTATTTTTTTATACATCGAACGAACTCTGGTCGTAGCGAATTTGCATTTCGTTTGCCTTAAAATCATTTAACCCATTACTGAGAATTAAAAAAAATATTTTCTATAGTCATTAATTTACTTTCTGAATGTTGCTGCTTATTTACTATATCATGTATTTAAGGTTTGTGATGTTAGTGACTACACTAATGTTGTATAAGATGATATTTCATACCAATTGACTTGTTGTTTTGTCCCAGTTGTTGATAAAGTTTAACGAGTCGCGTTCCTTGGCGTTTTCCTATTTCTACTAGATAATAATGTATTTTTATTATATCATGTATTTGAAGTGTGTACCTTAATCGTTAGTGACTACACTAATCTTGTAATATAAGATGACGATATTTCATACCAATTGACTGTTGTTTTGTTCAAGTTGTTGATAAAATTTAAAGCGTAGCGTCCCTTGCCGTTTTCCCATTTCTATTAGACAATAATAGACAGATTAAGTGATATGACACAATGGTACCATTGAATACTATAGAGATAGAGATGGTCTTGCCTGCCGTTCCAGCTGTAAATATTATCCGCTTGAATATATTACAAGATTCCGGTTATCCGATGCGGGGACTTCGCCAGCTGTGGTGGCAGGAAGCAACCCTCATGTTACAATTGCTAATCGTTGCGTCGCTCATAAACTTCAAGTTACATCGTTCTATAATGTATCCTAGCCAATTTGGACGTCTATTTATATTATGATTACTTTTATCTTCTAGCTTCATAAGTCATTGTTCCAAATGAAATTAATCACCAACTGGATTATTTCGGTTTGAAGTAGAAGGTCTTTAAAGTTAACTGTTGGAGCTGGAACCACTGGAACTCGCCGTTCAGTAAGAAACCATAAGAGGAGCGTATCGCTTAGATATTGGACAAGGATCACCTGGGCCATTGGGGATGACATCAAGGTTACCGGTACTTCTGTATCGTTCAAGATTCAAACATTAAAGGGCGGAGAACGCTGGAGGCAATCCTCCTATGCCACCACAGGATTCTGTATGGTTCACTGAAGGCAGCAATACCTAAAAAAGTACAGCTGCTGGAGTAATCGAGGAGGACTAAGGGGAAAGAATTTCTATGAACCTAGGGACACACACGACAGAATTCCAAACAATAATACTAGCAAATACAACTTGTGCTAGAATTATGAGGGAGAGAGCCCATGAGAATAGACAAATTACAATAATAGCGAGTAAACTAGCAGTATTTAAGGCACTGGAGTCATACACAATTTCCTCACAATGTGTACTCGATTGTGCAAAGGAGCTAACGGTACCCTAATAAAGTTATACTCGTATGAGCATCTAAGGACACCAGACGCGAAGGGACTGAACCTGCCGTTGCCCCCGCTGAAGCGGGGGCACAACAACCCCTGATTGAGCAGGAACAACTAGTAGCATTTCTCAAGCCACAGCGAAATCTGTAGTCCAAAAATGGCTAGGGGCAGAGCATCGTGCCTATTGGAGGTAACTGCCAAGTATGTCGCACTCCAAGAGACTAATGGGACCTCCAGCAGCAACGAATGAAAAAATATACTGGATGCATGTGGTGGATCAGTTCCATATACCGAACTGAGGAGGAGAGAAGAATATGTGAGGGCACAATAGGACAATAATGCCCGCAGTGCAGGGGGGTTCCCTCTGAACGAAAGAGAACCAACCTCATGGTGGAGGGGTTTTAGTAGGAAAGAAACTGGCACACCTAGATGCAAGAGCACCCGAGGCGTCTACGCAAGATGTCTCCTACTTCACGAAAATAAAGTTGGTTGTCATTGTCCAATACAAGCTGTTCAATTGAAAATCATTGTATTGACTTGGAAAGTAGGTACATCACAACATCTACAACGAAGACCTCAGTCAACTATCCAGATATTAGATCTTAGTAATGATCAAACTTATTCTGGGCGAATCCTCTATATTATTATGAAATTATTATTCTATTATTTTTGCCCCACGTTTTGGTGACAATTGTTAATAATACTCTTACTGAGTTTTTATTTATTTAATAATTATAATTTTTGATTCTACCGGCTAGTTTTTTTATCTTTTGATTTGATTATATTTGAATTTTTAAATTAATGTTTATGAAGTTTTGAAGTTTATCTATAGAATAATTTTTATATGGAATTAAACACAATGCTCTTTGATTTCACAATATTTAATTTCTATGACTCTTATTATCTTGTTCAATTCAATTTTATGTTTACAAAATCTATGACATAACCTTAAGACACTTTTTCAACTAATATTTGTTTATATTGTTATAGTCAACAATCTTCCTTTTTCTTTACAGATAATACGGATAATATGATGTAGAAATTATAAACAAACTTACGTTTAGACAATATCCAAAAGTGTGTTTAACAATGTGGGCAATTTTCAATTTACTTCCTTTTATAATTTCGTTGATTCACCTTTTACACAACACTATGCTATTTCACAATAAACACAGGTAACTAATTTAGGTTGCTTCTTCTTGAGGATCAGGAACTGTTGATAATACTTTGTTTTATTCTTTTAGATAAGACATAAAACTTTTCGATGCTTTATTGAAATTATGTTGAAGAATGGCAATCGTTGGATACTTCTTATAAATTGGAGGTTATTACTACCTTTTATTTGGTTTAGATACTTGGGATACTCGTTGACTTTTAATAAAACTTATTAACTTTGGTTACTTTGAACCTATCGAAGTTTGGAACACTTGCGTTCTCTGATGTTTATTTTTTTATAAACTTAGGTTAGAAAATTTTGGTGAGTTGCCAGAGAAGAACAGTCTCTGCTTGGATATTAATGCAAACTGAACTTGGTTTTCATTTCAGACCCTTTTATAGGCCTCCAAAACCGACGCTACTTGATTTTTCTACCTATCAGATGCTTTCTTTTCATATCAAGCATGCCAAGTTAATTGTTGTGAACTGACAGAAGTTCTCATTGTTACTAGACTGACACTAGAAATTCGTATCGACCAATCAGAATTTAGTATGCTTTAATTTTAGAATTATTGGAGATTTTCAACTTATTTTAATTGATAGTGATTCCTTCTTTTTAAATTAATATTGCCTACATTTTTCCCCACACTTTGGTATAATATAACCTATGATTGGGTTATTATTAATATGATTATTCCCATATTTATGATTTTCTTGACAGTTGCTTATTCTTAAATCTAATACATATCATATTATATCAATAACATTCTTTTAACATTACATAACTCAAATTTACTAATCCTAACTTATATCTATAACATTATTCAATGTTTTGTACTATCTCATGATAGTTTTGTAATCACTTTAATTATGATTTCTGCCTTCGTTACACAGCACGTTTCTTCACTTTCACTGAAGTTCTTGTTTATCACTTCTTATTCTATTACATTGTTGTTTATTATGTTTTACATTGTTAATTTTAATATCCTAACTATTATTTAGCTTTTACTATTGTTTTTAATTCCATATAAATATCTTTTATTTGATCTTTTCTGATTTTCAAAGTTCGGTAAGTTATTATTTTTAAATTTTTATTGTTTATGAAATGAAATCATAACACACAACTTATGTGCAATTAAGGAATTACTGATGAAAGACTTCGAGCAAAAATAATTAGGACACATTACAAATTGATTTTAATCGAAATCAGTCTGCAGTGACAATTTGAATAGAAACATGATTCGCATCCATAAAAGGGACCACGAAATTCCCTTAATGAAATGTAAAACTGTTACTTTAACTTATCTCGAAACCTGAATCAAGGTGGTGGTTAAAGTACCCTACTGTAGTTATAGCGTCCCTTGGTAAACAACACACGATGCTTACATATGCAAACACAACAAGGATTCAAACGACAAAGTATAGAAACCCTACCGCCGGCAATTAACACACCCTCCATATTTCCATCCCTCTACAAACACGCTTGCTTCGCACTCTACATCGCTGTATACAAACCCTCTCAACGCACGGTCTGCTACCTGATTTCAAATTCAAATATCCCATATCAAAAAGCTTTACTGTAATGTGTTATTAGCTAGGGCGGCTTAACAGGGAAAGTCACATATGCTTTTGTGATGAAAGATCTAGTAATACTACGTCTTATTTTGCAATCCGTTTTATTACTCACGCTGTCAAATGCCAAGTAATGGAATATGATAAGGGTGTGATTTAAACGTTCAGGAATGAATACTATATATATAGTGGATTGTATTAATGAAGATTCATTGCTTTCTTAATAACACCTCCAAACTTAAATTAATGAGACAAATATTCCAGGAATTTTGTTACTTTTGTTTATACCTACTGTCAGTCCAGTCAAGTGGTACCTGATCCAGAAAAAAGTTCCTTAGTTTTTTCTCACCGGTTCTACATGTTTTTTGAGGTGTTGATTCAAATTTTATGTTTGACACCTCGAGAAAGGTCGACTTCACACCGAATGCACTTCTTTCAGTGTCTCGCTTATATCTCGGAAACTTTGCGTTTTATCGAACAGACCTACACAGCTAAAATTAAAGTAGACAAAATTTCCTATAAAATGGATATAAGAACTTCAATTGTACGACAAATGGTTCAGACGCTAGAGAGCGTCTTTCTGAACCTCTGGCCTTCTTTCAGCGCGATATAACGCGTGAACAATTGTAAGGAAATTTTGTCTACCTTAATTTTGTATATATTAGTAACGTATTTTCAATAAACGCATATTTTAAGCGAAAAACTGAAGGAAGTGCGAACATTTTTTTTCCATTATCTCTGTGAAGCCGACATTTTACGAGGTGTCAAGCATAAAATTCAAATTCAACACCCCAAGAAAACATGCGAATTTAGAGCCAGTGAGAAAAGATTCCGGAATTTTTTCCAGGATCGGGCACATACCTCAGGTGATAAACGTCAAGTATAGCTCTACTGAGATTGCGTCTTGAGGGAATCGGTGTTACGCATCATCTGCATGAAATGTACATTCTAGTTTTTTTCATTTGCAGCACCTGCAAAAGGATGAATCGCTCAGATTTATTTTGCATCAGTGTTAACCGTCTTCCTCACTTGCTGAAACTAATGTGAAGTTCAATCAGTGCTTTAGACTATAAATCTATAATCATTCACATATTGTCACTCTTTCGGATGATCTGACGCAGCAGTGACTCGTCTCTTTGATGTTACTCTTCGAGACACCCAACGCTGATTCATGGCTTAGGGGTTTTATGACTCCTAGTTTTCCTCTAATTGGTAGTAAGGTTTGGGGCTACCTTTTGCCTTCCACTGTCGATCTGGACTATGTTCTTCTCCACCACACCACCATGGTATGTGTCTGCTTCGAACATCCACATTATGGTGTTGGGGCAGAGGCCCCAATTGTGGTCAATGGCCGTTCTGCGCAACCAGAAGGCTGCAGTGAATTTTCGGTACTGTTGTTCTAATTGTTTCCGTAGGAGTATTTTGTCAAGATGACTCCTAGGTATTTGGCTTGGTCACTTATGTTAATCACGTGACCAGCTAGAGGCAGTTCTCTGGTGAATACTGTCTTGTACTTGCTAGTGAAAACTAGAATTTCTGTTTTCTTAGGGTTATCTTACTTAGAGCTGATGGAAGCAAGTCCATCAGAGGGTTCAACAATTTTCCTCTAACGATTGAGTATGTCATCGGCATACCCAAATACTTGACATCCTAAGTTGGCTACTTCCCTCAGTCCACCAACGACCACTATGTTACAGATGGGGGGTGAGAGTACTTCATCCTGTGGACATCCGTTTTCCATAGAGTCACTAATCACGGTGTTACCTCTGGAGGCTTGAAAGTTCCTGTTTTTCAGCATAACCTGATCCAGCATTACTGCATTATAAGCTAATCATTTCATTATGAGGCAAGAAGCACATTTGGTGCATTTGTATTGGAGCTGTTGGGACCAATAAACCATTTTCCCTCCTTTATATTAATTTTCAAATAGACCAATTGTAAAAGATTAGTCACCGTGTGACAAGATTCGCAGAATGAAAAATAGAGATCACCTCGAGGAAAGAATTTCATCCCTTACACATTAGGTAGACAAGGGAATAATTTAAGGAAATTATGTAAATAAAGAAATGATGTATAGAGAACTTAGTTTTGAAGGACCGAATACGTTCATGTATTCATGTAATAATGAATAGGAACACCCTTATTAAAATACTGGGTACACGCAGGCAGGCACATGATAGTTTATTGCTCTCCAGAGCATTATAAAAATTATATTCTACAACGAGACAGTAAACGTCAAATCCAGAAAATATGAGATGAGGTTCTAAGGTCCTTGCCATCCATAATTGAATTCAGAGGGTTTATTAAATATCGTTTCGTAAGTCATATATACCATTATGATGGAGTAACGATGAAAAAAATTTGAATATGTAGAATAACTAAATAAAGCACAAATTTTAATTTACACGAGCTGCAAAGTTTAATTGCTGACAATTGTTTCTCCGGAATATGCAGAATGGCCGGTTTCTACATATTCAGGAGAAAGACCAAAAACTAAAGTTTGTTTGTTTAAAGAATATTAAAGATAATAGTAATTCAATATTAAATGACCTGCTTCATATTTATGACAACATACTGTAAATGATTTAGAAACAGGTAATGGAAGACGTTAAATTATACTCTAGCTTGCATTGAAATTTAATTAAAATAGTCTACATTATGTGTATTGTTGAAGTTGAATTTCGAAATTATTGGCACTTATATAACCTACTTATTTTATAATGTTCACTGTTTTACACCTGTTGTCACATGAACTATCAAACTGTTCGCTTCTATAATATAACCCTACTTCCATGATACCACAGAGCATTAAACTACAGTTCAATGCCAAAGAAAAAAATAAACTGTGATCCAACATCGATGACGTCACTTCTGCGGACTAAATGTGTGCGTGTCATATATACTCATGATCAGAAAAACATTATGATTCAATGAAATACTATAATTTTATTTCTAAGCTAAAGAAGGATGTCCAAAATACCAATTGAAACGTGGCCATCGCGGCCAAAAACAATACACTTCATACTTTCACCACTTTAGAGAGATTTGCGCAAATTACATACTGCATTCCAAGGGGAATGGGGCAATCGTCTCCACAGTAGGTTACGCAAATACATGCATCATCTCGAGAATAGTATTCAGTAATGCTTCGAGGTCTGTCATGTACCTTTGAAGCTCCGCTTGTACGGATTGTATTTGAATCTGTTGGCAAAAGGCGGCTATGTCGTCTGCATACAGCGCCAAATCTACTGTTATCATTTTTGGTATGTCTGTGATATACAGTTTGTAGAGAACAGGGCCGAGAATCGACCCTTGTGAAACTCCTGCCCTGACTTGTCTTTCTGCTGACTTAATATCGCTCACCCTCGTCTATTAGTTTCAGGTAGGCCATCGGTAGGTTTTGTCTGTACATCTTTGCCATACCTTGTCGAAGGCATCCCCTTATTGTGCCCTTCTATAATTTTTCCATCTATTCTAGCTTTTGATGAGTCGTACTATGTGCTCTTTGCAAAACCCATGTTGTTCATCTGGGAGTATATTTGGGTTTTCTATCACCTGGTTTTACTCACTTTCGAAAATATACTAATCGGTCTGTAACTTGTTAGATTACCACTAAGTTTAGTTGGTTTAGGGGTGGCTAGGTACTTAATTGATGATGCTGTTTAGTAAATTAAGAAACCAATGAATAAGCACAATTTATAAACTAACTGTTCAACTTGTCTTGGTAGACAAGTAGAGGAGCTTTTAATTGAAACGCAGCAAGGCTCGAATTCGTGAAGCAAATGAAAGAGCTAAAGTGAATCGTGGTATCTCTTATATTCGAATAATTCCAAAGGGTTAGTAATGTCCAATTTTGAAATAAGAAACATTAATGCCATTGTTCCACTTCATGATCCCATAGATATTCTCAAATAATTACAATATATTCACATACCAGTAATTATATTGTAACTGAATCTTTACTTCCAATAAAGCTTCTGCTTGACTAATATCATTTACCTTCAACAGTTCTTTTACCTTCAACAGTTCTTTTACCTTCAACAGTTCTAACAAGACCTGACAAGTCCGAATTAGCTTTCCACTTTGAAAGAGCATCAGTTTGTACTTAGTTCTTGCTTTAGACTCTTCTCGGGAATAAAATAAAAATAAAATTGAGTGAATAAAATCTGTAATTCAGAAATGATTTTTGAATAATCGAGGCCCCCCTCCCCTTTCCTCTTCCATCGCAATCTGATATGTCAGATCAAGTCGTATAGAAATCCCTGATTGAAAAAATTGTGTTGGAATAATTCATGACAGGGCTACGAAAAACTAGATTCGTTTGTTAAGAGTGAAAATGATGTGAGTTACTTCAACAGTGCTTCGACTGCAAAATTTGTTCGTATGTAAAACGATTTCAATGTAATCTATATTATTTGCAGCTTTGCATCGAAATTTCCGCTGGGCTGTAAATTAGCATGTATATATTTAAAAACCTAACCATGTACCGCATAATCATAAAGCGTCAACTGAAAACGTAGCTGTTGCGGTAAAAACGCTACTATTCATAATGAATAACGTAATTTTCTGATGGCAACTTTTGATGAGAGGGTGAATATTAAACTAGGAACGGTGACAACGCATACAGACAGTGATTGTTAAAACAAGCAGAGCTTAACTCAAAAAGAGGAATATCATGTTTAGATTTAGCGATTTAACATCGAAATAATAAAGCCGTTGACTACTTAATGCAGGATTATAATTTTCAGCGTCCGTAACAAAACAAATATCAGTATGTGCGCTATCTAGACTGAACGCATCAGGCAATATACATTCGAAATTATTTTAATTACTCACCTGTTTATGCATTTCCACGTTTAATCCATAGGACATTTCGTAATACTGAAACAAAGACCAATATTAACATGGTAAACGGAACATAAATGTAAATTTATCGGATAAATATTACTAAAAACAATATTAACTGGAACGTTTTATAACTTATTCAACATTAGAAGTAAAATGGACGGTTTTTACGAAGATTTATATGGAAAAGATGTGAAAAATCTTCAGTACAGAATATAATGATGGTTTCGCATTTCGAAGTTTAAGATCATCATCAGGAGAAACAATGAGTTCCTTTCAATCCCAGTAAAGTTTTAGGAATATGTTTCCAATCTATTCTTCTTGTTTGAAAAAATGTTATATGCACCGACATGGAAAGGGCAAATTATTCAAATGTATGTTAAGTATCAAACAACACAATATTCGACCAGGTGCATGAGTCTAATCTTAACCCCAAAATTCGTTCAAAATGTTATAAGTGTGAAATTGCT
Source organism: Endomychus coccineus (assembly GCA_958510875.1). Lineage (NCBI taxonomy): Eukaryota > Metazoa > Arthropoda > Insecta > Coleoptera > Endomychidae > Endomychus > Endomychus coccineus. The sequence continues at coordinate 49,420,307 of OY294067.1, forward strand.
AACTCTTATTGCCCCGAAACAACTACATAAAAAATAAAAAGATAAAGCTTCAAAATTGTAGAACTTTCGTCACGCAGAAAAGGATTTGTTTTTCGAAAATCTCTGAGCTATAGGTTTGACATTAATGAGTTTAAAACGAATGAACTGGAGCATCAAAATTTACATTTACTTGGTAATTTATATCAAAATTTGGAAGCTAAGTCATTTTTATCAAAGTCTGCTTTGCAAATTGTTACAAATAGAATGAGGGGCATAGACAATTTTAATTCGCAAAATGTTTTAAAAAAAATCAGAAATAAGAATATAAATTTAAATTGTGATCTTATTAGGTAATTATTTACCTATTTTAATACTTTTACTTTTGTGCTTTCGTTGATGAGACTTTTTGCATACCTTTATTTTCTGCAAATAAAAATAAAATGTCACCCAAGTCACGTACCCAATTCAGCCTTGTCATAGATTCTTGTTAGCTATTTTAAGATTCTACTAATGTGAATTTGTGTATGTGATAAATTTCATATTAAATAAATAGAATGTGCGAACCAAAATTCTGGTATTCTTTTAATTCCTTATTTCATCGCAAAATTGCAGAATTATTACTGTAAATTAAAATAAATAATGTAAAATTTACATTACTAAATATAAAGTTAGTTATTATTTGATGTAATTTCTCATACTAGTATGTAATATTTTGAATAATATGTAACTTTACATATAATACATATATGGAATACATTACATTATGTTATGGAAGTTATGACATATTTTTCTTTAAGTCATTGCATATATTTATGTATAAGCAATAACATGATTTTATGTATCATATAGGCCCCATTCCATGAGTTTATGTGTAATTCTACATAAATATATTTTACATTTACAGTGCACTTAGGCAGTGGTATTTACTATTCTAAATTTCAACTTAAACCATGGTACTAGTTCGGCAAAACCAATAAATATGAAACCAAAATAAGATCACATAAGCTCACTATATTTTTCAAAATGTCACACGCATATAAATACACCTAACTTCCGTTTCTGAGCGTCCATCCGGCGTTTTACGGCTAATAAACCTATGCTAATACCATCCGAACACATATCGACGTTGCATCTACCACTGTTTACGCCCACTGCTAGTTGGATTTGAGTAGAGCATATATACCAATATACCACGTGTTCTTTAAATTAAAACCTTGCATAGTTGCTCAACGAACGAAACCATCGCACGATATCTGTTTCTTTTTTCAATACAGGTCAACATTTACATTTGAAGCAGTTTTTTAGCTTCCAAATATATCCGTGAATACAATAAAATTGCATCTATTAGAGGGGGATCTAGAATAAACTTCAGGATTGTTCTTCTCAATAAAAAAAATATTGGAACCGAACGAATTAAATTTTATTTTTATTAGTATAAAGAGTAGTAAAATACTTTTGCATTCAAATAATAAGTCATTACAAATTTCAGATCAAAATTCTGTTCCGCAAACCTACCTAGGAGGAAATTTCGGGCCTAACATAGATTCAGGTATCGCAGCAGGTTCAAAATGTCGATAACACAGAAGTTGAAGTAATATAAGCTTTGAAAAAACAAAAATTGACTTTAGGTCAATTAGTTTTTTACAATTGTCACTCCTTGATCATGATGTCAGAAGTCGCAAAAATTGAATATTGTGTTGTCATCAAATTTCTCACTGGAGAAGGTATTTCTCCTCAACGGATCAAACATCGGCTACGGAGAAAAATCACCACCTGTGGTACAAAACTGGTCAAAATGGTTTCAGGTTGGAATCGTTGGAAGGTAACGCTAGGACAGGAAGTTGAAATTTGTGACAGACAACAAAATTGACCTTGTTGAGGATGTCGACATTTGAAGGTGAAATAAATAACACAAGTACAGGCTTCCAGATACAACCATTTGCCGAATCATCCACGAAAATTTGGCCATGAATGAAGTTGGTACAAGGAGGGTTGCCAAACAACTCTCAGCAGTTTAGAGTCAACATCGTGATAGGTCCTTTTTGGAGCTCTGAGGAAAAACCCTGTATATAATGACGACAGCATATGAAATCATAATTCTCTAATATGATTATTTATCATAAAGGGGGTCTATGGAATGGAGGTGGAATGTAGAAGCACCGCTAAGAAAGTTTAGGCTCTGTCAGTCTGCAAAAAAGGCGATGGCTACGATCTTTTGGGCTCTTATAGACTTTAAAGAACGCAATACCACAATTACCGGAGCATAGTAGCAGTTCAGCACACATTACGATTAAGTATTCGGGAGAAAATGCAAGCGTGCTTACTTCTGGAATAATGCAAGTAGAAATTCAGAATTGTGGTTTTGAGCAAATCAACCACCCTCCGTACAATCCGGACCTTCGGGACCCTTTGGATAAAAAATTAACAGAATGTATGATAGAAATAAGGGAAGAATTGACAAAAGCGAATGAAAGTTGTGTGGAAAGGTATGCAGAGATAAAACAAATCATTGAAAAGGAAAACGCTTAAGATAAAAATTGAATTAATAAAACAAAAAGCTAATTCATTGTAAAAGTGATATTAACATAAAATCAAAAGTACTGAAACAAAACCTAACATAAGTGATATCTAAAGAAAGGAAAAAATTCAGGGAATAATATAATATAATTGGGGAAAAGCGCAAGCAAATAATTAATTCATAATTAGAGATAAGTAAACCTAAAAAGTTAAAAATAGCTGAACTTTTCTGTAGGAAGTTGAAAATTTATCCCTGTCATGAGATGTTCTCCTCACAAGTAATCTGACAGCAACAAAGTAAATAATAAGGTTATAAATAACCAAATGTCGGAGTGACAAGTGATCAACCGCCAATGTGCTTATATTCAAGTTGGACATAAGCGATTTCAAAAATAGGCTAATCAATCAACAAATGGGATGGAATGATTAATAATAATGAATGGAATTAATTGATATGGAATAAACAATATACCAACTTATAATACTAATTCACACTAATATAAGAGGATACAATATTTAATGGAGTAACATAAAATCGTACCAACTTTTCAATACATGAGTAATCAAAATCGAGAAAGAGTGAGTCATCTTTTTAATTATATCCATTTAGTGTTATTACAACTGATTCAAAGGACAACTTGCTATCAACAACTTACAATCTTCAGCAATAGTCCATGTGTTAAAACATGTAACTTTCTTCAATAAAACAACGAGTGAATTAAGATTAGACTCAAATTTCATTTTAAGCGTAGAACATATACTCAGAATATGTCAATCTTAGTAATTTTACAGTAGGTACCAACTGAAACTTTCAATTTGAGACAGTCCTATTTCTAAAGTAACCATAGAAATCATTAGAAGGTTAATTACAGTTTATAAAACTAATTATTCAAATGTTAATAAGGAACGTTATATTCTTAGAGTTCAATGAACAATGTAATCGTTAAGAATGAATTCAAATTGTTTAAAATTATTGACACATAAAAATGCTTAACCTCAAATTTACACTTGATTAAATAAACATATCATCTATTTAAATTTAAATCAAAAAGGTGTTTTCTTTTATTATAATTATTATTCCGACATAGATATAGAGTACCTGAGAATAATAGAACCAAAAGTAAGTCTAGATTCCAGAGAAACTTTGATTATCTTTATTATACACTTCAATTAGAACAGAATCATAAAAGGATAATTTGAATAACAATTCATTTTAGCTCATTATAACCGTAAACTAAAATAAAGCGAAGTGCAAACAATATAAACATTTATTAAAACCTATATTACAAAATTACCTTCAAATTATTTGTGAAATCACAATCAACATTGTTATATTAATTGTCACATGAAACAAGAGTTTTTGTTAATAATTTGTAGACCAACGTTTAGACATTTGAAAAACTAGATGATTTAATTAAATAAGACATAATTAATTAAAACTCCCGAAAATAATAAAATAAAATAATGTTGTTATAATCGAAGTTTTTAAAGGAAATCTGAGATCTTACAAGGTATGATCTTCCACATCTGGCGACTTCATGTCCTTCTTAAGAAAATCAAATGATAATTATATTATAAGTTAGATTCAAGTAAATTAAAAGTGACATCTGGTGAGAAACTCCAAAAGGTTTTAAATAATCAAGTGAGGCATCGGAAAAAAGCAAGTGCGGGAAAGAGGCATGTGTATTAAACGAAATTTAAATTTGAGGACTCCCAATGATAATAATAGTACGTAGTTCAGAAGAAATATTCAAATTGAACATAATTCGATGCAAGCTGAATATATTTAATTGACATTACTATAGACCTACAGTCAATTTAGAACACTGTTAGGAAATATCTCGAAAGAAGCGATTAACTTTTTATCATGAAGAATGTTGCTGATGAAATTCGAACTGGAGAAACAAGTATATCAATAAAAACGATTATAGTCATGTTAATGCTAATAGATTCACATTCCGTTTTGTGTGTCGTGAAAAAGTCAACTAGACCACCTATTTTGGAATGGCATTAATGTTATTTATTACTTTTTACTTGGTCCGGAATTCTTTTGATGTCAACAGCGGATAAAAGAAATTTAGAACGTTTTATGTCAAAGTTTTTCAATGATGAGAGTTTAGCATTTTATAAAGCGACTCTTTCCGGACGAAATCTGCTTCAATTTGAACTTAATTTAATTGCAACCTTCTGCTTTTTCAGAGAAACAATTATTTTATCATCTGCATTTGGCCATTCCACCGAAAGGCGTATAAGGGAGTATAATTATGAATCTCAAAAAAATGTGTTTCAATTAGCCATAAATATTAATTCGAGTTTCAATCAGAATGAAGAATAACATTATGTTCCAGAATGTCGATTATGAATAGATTATTAGCATCATTGCTGTGTATTGTGTATTCCAATTATAGAAATAATTCCATAGTGGTTTGACAATTGTGGCAAAGTTTCAAGTGTCGATTGTTACATGTAACAATTGACCCCCTATCTTATTTATGTATGAATTGTTCATCCTGATGTATTTCTTTGTTTCAGAAGCATATGAAAATGGTTTGTAAACGGCCTCATACATCTGCCAGGGGTACAATATCCAAAGAAAAGGACATTGAAGCATGTACACGTGTGAATGAAGGAGGAGACAGGAATTAGAAGTATAGCTAAGGATTTAGGGGTGTGCCATATGATTCTTGCTCGATACGTTATGAAATATAATGAAACTGGAATCATCAATACAGGTTATAAGCTACATAATAAAGAATTTACAGAAGAACAGGAATAGGAGCTTGTTGTACTTTGGCTTGACTACGACATATTTACGTAAGTTAGCATACGACTTTGCCAAAAACCTTAAATTAAATTTTCCTGATAAATGAAAAGAATCAGAAAAGCTTAAGCTGCCAAATTATATGACAACGAAAAAGAAGAAGCAGCAGAAGAAAAGCGTTGACTACGACTATTCTGATGATTTATCTGAAGGATAAACTACTATTTATTTGCCTTGAGTGTTGCAAACCATATTGTAAAAGCACAGAAGATTGGTTATAATGCACTGACTATCGCAAATGGGTGCACAGTAGGTATTTCTGCGGATAATGATCCTTATTTCATTTGTCTTCATTGATGATTCGAATGATAATACATATTTCTTATATTTTCTTATATACTATTTAATGTGAATCTTTATTTTTTTCTGGTAAAATGTTAACTTATTTGATTACGATTGTCTAAGATTGTATTTAATAAGTACCTATATGTGAGTACAGTGTAACAATTGACCTTGGGTACTTTCACAATTGAGCCCCTAGATGTGGCGATCATTACTTTCTGACTCGATTATCAAATTAGCAATTATGATCATAAGTGAAATTTATTTTATTTTTTGTTTTGTCTAATTTTTAGTGATTAGTCTAGCTATCTGTGACAAAAAATTATGATTTAGTGATGACTCAATAAAATGCTACGTTGATTTAAAAATAATTTATAACTATTGACACACCCCTGCACTACTTTCACAACCGATACAAGAGAGACATGCAAACATATCATAAAAATTGATGTTTCGACAATTGAATTAGTAGATGTGTCCAATAAAGAAATAACAATTTAGACATTGAAATTATGTTTTAAATGAAAGAAATATTGTTCTCGTTTAGATGTATTCTAAGGATTTCAAAAACAATTATTGAATTTGTACATTCTGGGTAATATATATAGTTATTGCCAAAATCCAAAATAGCCCCCTTCCTAGTCCACACATGGTTTGAACCTATTCCGATGTCCTTCAGCAGTATAATACAAAATCAGAATTGGAATGATGTTAACAAGAAAAAGATGTTATTCCCGTGTAGCTTTATGTAAGGATTCCAAAAAGATCAATAATTGTATTTGCAAATTCTGGATAATGAAAATTTGTCAAAACAATAATTGTATTTGCAAATTCTGGATAATGAAAATTTGTCAAAACAATAATTGTATTTGCAAATTCTGGATAATGAAAATTTGTCAAAACAATAATTGTATTTGCAAATTCTGGATAATGAAAATTTGTCAAAACAATAATTGTATTTGCAAATTCTGGATAATGAAAATTTGTCAAAACAATAATTGTATTTGCAAATTCTGGATAATGAAAATTTGTCAAAATTCTAGAAATACTCATTTCCTTAATTTTTCTACTCCACACATGGTTAGAATCTGTTCCGCTACCCCCTTGGGCAGTATACAAAAGACAACGAGAATTTGAATCCGAATTGGAATGATGTATAAAACTATGTTATTCCAGTGAACCTCTGGGAAATAAAAGTTATTGTGAAAATCCAAATAGACCCTCAATTTTGCTACTACACACATGGTTTGAACCTGTTCATCAACTGCCTATGCCGAATTGAAATGATGCTGTAAAATGTTATTCCCGTGTAGCTTTCTTGTAAGGATTCCAAAAAGATCAATAATTATATTTGCACATTCTGGATAATAAAAATTTGTCAAAATACAAGAAATACTCATTTCCTCAATTTTCCTACTCCACACATGGTTAGAATCTGTTCCGCTAACCCCTTGGGCAGTATACAAAAGACAACGAGAATTTGAATCCAAATTGGAATGATGTTGAAAGTATGTTATTCCAGTGAACCTCTGAGAAATAAAAGTAATTGTCAAAATCCAAGATAGACCTACAATTTTCCTACTCCACACACGGTTTGAACCTGTGAATCAGCTGCCTCTCCCGAATTGAAATGACGTTGAAAAGATGTTATTCCCCTGTAGCTTTATTGTAAGGATTCTAAAAAGATCAATAATTGAATTTGCACGTTCTGGATAATAAAAATTTGTCAAAATCAAAGAACAACTCATTTCCTTAATTTTCCTACTCAACACATGGTTTGAATCTGTTCCTCTACCCTTGGGTAGTTTACAAAAGACAACGAGAATTTGAATCCGAATTAGAAAGATGTTAAAGCTATGTTACTCCAGTGAACCTCTGAGAAATAAAAGTTATTGTGAAAATCCACGATAGACCCTCAATTTAGGTACTCCACACATGGTTTGAACCTGTTCATCAGCTGCCTCTGCTGAATTGAAATGATGTTGAAAATATGTTATTTCCATGTAAATAGATATGAATATAATATCTAAAATTTTAACATTGATGAAAATCGTAATGCGAAACTTAAACAATATTAGGATTAACATTTGCCTCGAATTGTACACGTAGGACGGGATGTACTCAAATATTTGTTCAAAAAATTAATAAACTATCATTAAACAAACATTTATTACGATAAAGTAACTTATGTGCAAGTAAACAAAAATGTTAATAAAATCAATTAATTTTATGAAAGTCTAACTAATAATAGAAAGGTCGTTATACTCTATATCGCCTCCATGATTGAACGCCATACGTCCTTCACGCACCATTCCACATTAACTTTCCTTTAAACAACTCGTCAATCGTCGGTGTTTCAGAAACTTCATATACGGCTCTTTGGTCGTTCATTACACGCATCTTTACAAAACTCTACCCGAGTAATTACCTGTAATTGTTACTACATTACTCTAGAATTTGACGTTGTATAGTCTTAATTTGATTTACCGGCTACCGTTTTAACTCTTGTTGTAATGCTATCATTAAAGTAATGAGTCTCATAATCTAGCCGTCAGGTTTCAAAATTCCCTCATTAATAGGTAATCACGGTTCGAAAATAAACGCTACCGTGAATTTAGGAAGATCGACATATGAATTTGCATTTTAACAAGACGGAACCGCGTCCTATGCCTCTTGAAAAACAAATAATTAAATTTTCGCTAGAGTATCGATATTAGTCGAGGAAAATTAATACAAAAATAGGCCAAAGGTCCGAAACCTGTGCAGTGCGATGGATCAAGATGCGGTTTTTTGCATCCGATTCCTTGATGCATTTACTTAATTTGCCCACTTTCTAAATCTTATACAAATGAGAAACTGCATTTCTGCATCCAAAAAAAGCATTTTTTCATGTGTTATTTTTGACAACGACGACACTCCGACTTCCAGGTATATTTTGGAGTTTTTTCAATATCAGAATCGTGTTCTGCGAACCCGAAAACCACCGAGTAAACATTTTCATTCAATTTCCGAGAACTTTCGAAAAAACCTAGTCGATGACCCTCACAACCAGGACTTCCTGGTCCCCAGGGACATCATATGAATTTTTCGACATCATATTCATGATCAGCGCCACCAAATACTCCTGAGTAACCAAATTCGTTGCATCTACATAAAAACTCGAGTAAATGTCCAGAAAACGACCTAGACAACCAGGCCACCCAGGCCTTCAGGTATATTGGGATATTTTTCCAATATCAGAATCGTATTCAGCGACCTCGAAAACACCCCGAGTGAATATTTTGGTTCAATTTGCAAGCAAATTTCGAGAAAACCTCGTGTATGACCCTCACAACCAGAACCTTCTGGTCCCCAGGTACATTGTATGGTTTTTCTGACATCATATTCGTGTTCAGCGACCCTAAAATCCCCCGAGTAACAAATTGGGGCCGATTTCCACAATGTATTACCTAATAATGAATTTTTTTTCATTTGCTTCAAAAATTGCACATGGAAAAGTGCATTTTTTCGATGCATAAATGCAGTTTCTCATTTGTATAAGATGTAAAAAGTGGACAACTGGAGTAAATGCATCAAGGAATCGGATCCAAAAAAGCGCATTTTGATCCATCTTAATGCACCTATTTTGGACTTAAAATGTTATATTTCCTTGACTATATAATAAATAAATATGAATTTCTGGTATTGAATAATTTGTACCGCCCTGGTGCACTATAAAATGTATCGTGACTTCCGCGGCTAGATAATCTTGAAAAAAATTTCAGATGGATTCGGCGTGACAGTAGCACAGCTTGAAGCCTGCCCTGAAAATGTCACCTGTAATGGTTTCCGAGACGTCGGCATCAAGTAGTGCTATTGTGACGCGGAATCCATTCGTAAGCTGATGGATCTTTGAACGAAATAATTCTTGATAGATATAATTAAATTTTCGTCAAACACAAGATTAATTTTATTGCTAGTAATACAATAAGAACCTGAATACTAAATACCAAGGGAAACTACGAAATACATTTATTTGAATGGTTGAAAAGAATAACAATGATTCCGGAAAGGAATCTTTATATGAGCCAATTCTAAGTATCCAATTTTACGTAACAATTAAGAAACAAATAAATATTTATTTCTTGTTGGCGTTTCCTAAATAAGAATGGTAAGTTCTCTCTAGTCTAGATTGATAAGTAAACATTACAATAACTTCCAGATAATAGTTTGTTTTTTAGTGTGGTACTGTGGTGGCAACTGTCACCAATTTAGAAATTCAAAATTTTCTCAGCATGGTGAAGTTTACACTGTTTATCAACTTTTTTCCCTTAACTTTTCACGTCATGTTACGTATTATGTGACACAATATATGAATGTACCGTTCATTTGGATCGAAGTATATTCAAATATGGATGGAATTTCGAACTTTCCATTCAGCCATTATTATTGGAAACTCAACTAACACGAACGCTCGGAAAGGGTAATTGAACGCAATAAAACAAATAAAACAATTGAAATAAAAATACACTGTACATTTAGCGAATTCTATTTAAACATGTAGGTATGTATAAATGATATGTAAACAAAATAACACCAGAATGTTTTTCAATTTAGAGCTACATTGTTCCGAAAATTTAAAATGCAATAAATCTACTATATTGTGTTTTAGTTAGCATATTATCAAAACAAATGAATGCCTATTATTGTACCCGCATTGTTGTAAAATACAATAACGAAATGTTGGAATTATAATTAAAACACGTATGTACTTTTGTTTCCATCAATTCCAACCGCTAATACAGGCATAACCTCATTAGACAAATAATTTTAGTTGTATGAAATACTATACGACAGCAGGTGCATGCTTGTAATTAATTTTTATTGCGAATTCTTCTATTATAAATTTCAGAGTGCAATATCAAGCGAGCATAAACAAAAGCGTTCACTAAATTAATGAAACAACGTATATCGCGCAAATTTGAATGTGCAAAATTCGTCATATATTATATAGAAATCGTATAATTTACAAATTGATAGAACTTTATTGAATTGAAATCAACTTTAGGTATATAGCCCCATATATTTATAATTCTAAATATGCATCAAATTATAAATACATTTTCAAAGTTCCATAACCAATTGACTGAAATTAGTTTTGATCGACATTTTATTATAAGCCCGACAATTTACCGAAAGCTAATCGGTATCTCTCATATAAAATACAATGTTCAGTTGGAGTTTGAAAGTCTGTATCAATACTTTTAATTAGTACTTCAGACACACATAATAATGGAAGAGTATTTTTTATTTCACTTTATATCTACAATTTGCTCTCATCTCATCATCAGATGACTTAAATTTTTTTAGACTGCAATTTTGTCAATTCGTTGAAGCTTTCAACAAAGCTTCATTCAATACATTAAGATATTTTCAAGAGTACTCATTGTGACCTTCTTTTGAAAAATGTATGCAGCATCGACTATTTCGTTTTTATCATTCTAGTATCATCAAATAATCATAATGGATACGGTGTCAATTCCCATGTCATAAACATAATAGAAAGATACCAAGGGTTGGCTATCTTTAGAAAGACATCGATAAATTCAAGTTACCACTAAAAATGAGGGTTAGAGGACATAAAAGATTAGCTATGGCAGTAATTGGAATAAGAAAGAAGAAAAAGAAAAGCTATTTTCAAAAAACACCCATCCTTAGAAAGACATCGATGGATTCAAATTACCACTAAAAGTTAGTGTTAAAGGATTAGCTATGGCAGTAATTGGAATATGAAGTGAAATAGGAGAAGCTATTTTCAAAAAACGCCCACATCCTTAGGAAGACATCGATGGATTCAAGTTACGACTGAAACTGAGGGTTAGAGGACATAAAGGATTAGCTATGGCAGTAATCGGAGTAAGAAAACAAAGGATAAGCTATTTTCAAAAACGCCCTTCCTTAGAAAGACATATGCGTTTTTGAAAATAGCTTATCCTTTGTTTTCTTACTCCGATTACTGCCATAGCTAATCCTTTATGTCCTCTAACCCTCATTTTTAGTGGTAACTCGCATCGATCATTGTCTTTCTAAGAATGGGCATTTTTTTTAAATAGCTTTTTTTTTTCTTTCTTCGTCCAATTACTGCCATAGCTAATCCTTCATGTCGTCTCATTTTTAGTTGTAACTTGAGTCCATCAATATTGATGAAAAACTAATATTATTGGATTTGTCTGCAACCTTACATAAGGCATTAACCTGATTGTGATTAATAATTTTGTAATTTTTTCATATTTATGATAATTATTCGATACATAATGTTCTCAGTGAATGGTTAGAAAGCGTAACCGCTGTCATATGAACAAGATATCATATAAAGATGTTGGATCTTAAGCTAAAAACACAATTCAAATCCTTTATAACAAATGTATACAAAATCATTCCGGTGGACTGATTATTGTAGTAGCCGACGATGTGATATGTTTATTTTATTTCCCAATCATGGTTTTTAGATGAGTATCGTAAGCTATATTTTTTCCAGCATTAGTTCATGAATGTTTTATTTCATATGGTTTAAGAACGAATAAAAAACTAAATAAAGGTACTCACCATCACGTAATGCCTTTGGATTTCAATTTTCTCACTCGCTAATTTCTCACATTCTAGCTTTAAACTGGAAAAGAGGAAAAACATATTAGCTGCGATATACATAAATGATATTGATGAGAAGTAATTCCTTCCGAAGATTATTCGGGCCCAAAGAAATTAATTGGGATATATTTATCCCATATGCATTGTTAACAGGGTGATGCATTTTTATTTCAGACAATTTATAGTTAACGGCTGATCTAACACAACATCAGTTTGAAATTATTAATTAATTAATAGTGGTTTTATGATTATTAGGTTCAAAAATGATTTAGATAAATACTTCATCTTAATTATCTTACACAAAATTGATATAATATAATGATGACAGGGAATTAGCTGTGTTAGAAGTTATCGACAGTTGATTTACCGGTTTATTTATATTCCGATATAATTACCAGACTGAAATTAAAAGTAAAACTTCATTCGTAGGCTGAGTGCATGAACATTATAACATATTTGTTAACAAAACTTCCACATCCATGGGCCGTGAATAATAAATTATTAACCGGAGGTATAATACCTGCATTTATGATAAATTATATAGCGTTTCTAAAATGGTAGAGTATTAGTGTAATGGAATCGATGGCCATAAAAAGCTGCCGCCAGAGAAGTTGTTTTTCATGGCGCTCAAAAGAATTTACCTTTATAATTACAGAGTACGCGCCTTTCGAAGCGTTTGAATATTGTTTATTTTGGCAAATCATAGATAAATACAGGAAGATTGGGAGTTATTAAATGTATCTGACATTTATGTTAATTGTATAGAGAAGTTATGGGAGTGATAAATACCAAGAATGAAATATATTCTCTATGAGCTCGAAATTCCTTTACATCCAACTGTTTTAAATGTCATACAAACCGTAGCTATGTGGGAATTTCTTTCTATTTTTATATGAGCATCATCGGTGAAAGATCTTGATGCGAAGCATATATAAAATAAGTATAAGTACAATTAATACTAAAGCTCGTTTTGTGGATATGCTTTAACAACATATATTTTAAATGAAGAATTTGTGGCATGAAAGTTTTGAATGTTGAGGCCTTGTAAGATCTATAATCTTTTAACAATATTCACTTCAGTTCATTGGAGGCCAATTATATCGAAATAGTTGACTTTAAGGCCAGGAAGTGTTGACTTATATAGAAAAAGCTTCTTGCTTTTCTTGCAGGAAAACGAAAATGGATTGTGCAGCCAGTTGGAATATACGAGTATATATGCAGATCTACCTACAGGATGCCAAGCAAAATTCAGAGTATTTGGGGGTACTGTATAGTGTAACCTGACTGTTCTTCTACAACTTTATTGGAGTTGATATCACAATTTTAGAAATCCATTGAAGATGGCGTTCGAAATAGAATCAAAAGTGGGTGATGGCTAGATTAAAGCATTCTATTATAATTGCAAGTGTCCATCAAGTGGTTCAGCTCTTCCTTCTCACGTTCTGATTTTGCCAATTGTATGAGTTTCATAATCACTATTACAGGGCAAAGATGTGACTCCTTGAAGCCCGGACGCCGCTAGATTGGGCCCATTATGCCCTCGTGATCAGTGGTAGCTTATTCTATTCTAGCAGCTTTATAGCCAGCCAGAAACCAGACTGTTACTTTGGAAGCAACCCTGCTTCGCCGAAGTGACGATACTTGAGAAATGCCAAAGATGGGCAAGATCTCTTACATTCTTCCACTTCTCGACATAAGATATAGGTGTCTATTATAGTCTAGGAGCTAGACCGATATTGATGGTCTGAACATTAACCCGATGCCACTATGTTTCATCGTTAGAGGACGTTTCAATGACCAATTCATCTCACAGACCGAATTTTCCCCGGCTGCTAGAGATACTGCATCCGCATTTTTTTTTTTTGACTGGAGGTTTACCCCTTCCAAGTTGCGGTTACTTGAAAAGCATGCCATTCATATACACTTCCACCATGTGCCATCATTTTTTATCGTGTCCGTTTATCAGGCCGACCAGTTGAAATTTAACCAAAAATGGACTGCAAGTTAACCCTCCCAAACCTGGTGGAAAATGTTTATTGGTGTTGGCAATTGTTAACATACCTTATGCCATCAAAAGTTGTCGGTCCATTTCCGAGTAATTGGCCATTATTTGGACCAAAAATGTTAATTTTTTTCATTTTGTGGCTAAAACTTGCAGGTTACAAGATAACATGATGGCACCATGTTAAATAACTTTATTGGAGGTCAAATGAAGATTTAAAGTTATTGCCATCACTCCTTGTCTATTCAAACCCCCCAAAACCCCTAAAACCACCCCCAAAAAATATTAATAATATGGATAATATTGTTTTGTTTTGGGGGGTTGTTTTATGGGGTTTCGGGGGTTTGAATAGGCAAGAAGTGATGGCAATAATTTTAAATCTTTATTTGACCTCCAATAAAGTTATTTAACATGGTGCCATCATGTTATCTTGTAACCCGCAAGTTTTAGCCACAAAATGAAAAAAATAAACATTTTTGGTCCAAACAATGGCCAATTACTCGGAAATGGACCTATAACTTCTGAGGGCATATGGTATGTTAACAATTGAACATTTTCCACCAGGTTTGGGAGGGTTAACTAGCAGTCCATTTTCGGTCCAATTTTAACTGGTCGGCCTTATAAACGAGCACGATAAAAAATAATGGCACATGGTGGCATGCTTTTCAAGTAACCGCATCTTGGAAAGGGTTAACCTCCAGTCAAAACAAAAAAAAAGCGGATGCTGTATCTCGAGATCGGTCTGTGAGATGAATTGGTCATTGAACCGTCCTCTAACGATAAACCATAGTGCCATCGGGTTAATGTTCAGACCATCAATATCGGTCTAGCTCCTAGACTATTAGGACGACAGTGACCCGTAAGGATTGATCTCCCTAAGGTCCCTTCTTATTTTAAGGATAACGAGTTACCTTGAGGACATCCTAGCCATAACATGTGATAAATTGAATAATCGTACATTTAAGCACTTACTAGGAAATTGAATGGATGAATTTTGTCGTTTCGTTGATAAATGTTTACATCAGTTAGGTGAAGTTTTATTATTATTATTAAGTGGAAGATGTTTGCTACGTAGCATAAAAGTTGTTTATACCAAGCACATGGAAAATTTCAGAATACTTACTTGTGATATTGCGCTTGCAGAAAGTTAAATTCTTCTTTTATCCTATCACATGATTCGCCTACTGTAAACTTAAATGGTTGCCCAGGTTGTGGTGGTCCCTGTAAAAATGAATAAGAATTAGTTGATCAGTTTGATGGACATTTGAAGATGATAAATAATCATATATATTGAATAATTTAAATGGAAATATTATTTTGAAATTTATAATGAGTAGATTATAGTAATTGCAATGTCGGTAGCTTCGGTTTTACATGTCACCGTACATATACAATAGTTTCATTTGCATTACAAATTTATTAGGTTACGGAAACCATACATTACAGGTAGTTATGTTAATTCATATGTAATTGCACCAACATTTCTAGTTAATATACGAGGCGTGCAGATGAAGAACTTTCCCAATCAAATGCCATGTAGCAAAAATGGTTTATGGATGATAACTTCTGTTACAATTGCCTATACCTACTGAACTTCTGGGAAATACAGGAGCCTCTTATGTGTGTTCTTTGAACGATCAATGTTTCGAACTGATCAGTTGGATTGAATAAGAGAGTTTTGTAACTCAAGATCCAACAAATGTTCATCATTAACTTCAAATGTCCTTCGTTTTAAGCATAGGTATCATCATTATTTGTGCCTTTTGTATATTGCTTATAACGTTGTCTATTGCATTTGTATAAAAGCTTAACTCATTCATGTCTCAATTCTTCACCAAAATGCTTAGTAACTTTGTCAACCTTAACTAATTGGACATATTCTGCACTTCTTCCGTTCTCTGGTCTTCCGCAAATTTATTCTTTTGCTAGTTTGCTACATGCTCCATTGCATTTTTTCGATTGACATTTGTTTTGCATTCGTTATAAGAATGTCTATATATTCTTCAGGTTTTTTCTGTTCTCCCAAAGACTCCGGGTGTAAAAAAGAATGACCTCCACTGAAATATGTAACATATAACCACTTCATCAACATGTCTAGGGATATGCCATTCTTGTATTGCCAGGAGGTCCATCGGCAAACAGTATCAGTAAATGTATTCCCTCCAGATCAATATGATTAAGTCTATATGATTGATCATGGAGGTTATTACGTACGAATTTTGGACTTATGGGTTTCGGTCCAAAAATAGATTTTCGTCCCGTGGTGCTTTGGAATGTCCTTGACAAATGTTAAATTTGTATTGATAGAGTTGCCAATGTACAATTTTTCTAATATATATTACATAATATATAGATATGATAATCTAGTAGAGTTTAATGCAACCAAAACTCAAGCTTGCGTCTCCTCAAGGAAGGCGGATCCCACAATCCCTAAAATGATGATGTCAGGTACAACTATTCCTATGAAGTCTTCCATAACAATGTTCGGGATCACCAGCAACAGCACCCTCTCATGGGACGATCATGTGAGGTCCATTGCGAAAGCAGCTTCACAAAAACTTGTATTCTATTCCGTGCCAAGAGCTACTTTACATCCCAGCAGCGCCTCATAATCTACAAAGCTCAGATTCGACCTGTCCTGCAGTACTGTTCACATGTTTGGAGTTCGGCTCCCAAACATGCGCTGATGCTCTTAGATTCTATCCAGAAGAGAGCTATTCGTTTGATTGATGATGTCACACTTATGAGCTCATTGACTTCTCTAGAACATCGTAGAAAGGTGGGAGATCTCTCCCTTTTCTATATATATTTCCATGGTCGATGTTCATCAGAAATCTCTTCTGTTGTTCCACGACGAGTGATTGCAGATAGGCGGACTAGACGAGCTCAAACTAGTCCCTTTTACTGTCAAACTCGAGACATGCCGAACTCCTTTCAACCAGACTTGATTTTTTTTATCGAACAGCGAAACTGTGGAACTCTTTACCTAATGAGGTCTTCCCTATGTCTATAACCTCCAAATCTCCAAGATAAATACATTCCGCTACTGGCTCACACGAACATTATAGGTTTCCCTCTCGTATAGTCAAAGTATACAAAAAAGATACGTGTGGCACTCGGGGACTGTCGCGGTGAAGCTATTGCATAGCATTTTTTCTCAACTTATGCAATTATAATTATTTATTTATTTATAATTTATGCAGTATTTTTTTTCTTTGACGTTCAGCATTTGATTTTGGTACTGTTTCTTTTTTTTTTGAATAAACAAAGTGCATTTATTAATGAAGAAAGTGATGACAAAATAGTGAAAGAAAATGAGTGAGTACTCTATATTGTACTCTACATTGTATTTGTATCTCTGAATGTAAGATTATCATTTGTAAACAACAATTAATATTAAGTAGTTTTGAGGTTAAACATAGAGGATTTAAAAATTACAAAGAACAATTTGTAAACATAGAAATTTCAGAACATAAATTTAAATTGAACAATTTAGTAACCATAAAATGTTTGGTGTGTAATTACACTATTTATACCTAATTATTTATACCTAGCTATTTTCGTGCGAGCTTCGTACAGTCGTACCACGGTCGTATACACAGGTCTGGAAACTCGAGGTTGTTTCCTATGTGAGCAGTGAGTCGCTTACGCGTCGAATTTCGCATAGTACCAAAAGACGCCATGTAGGGGAAACATAAAAGGCGTCACGTAAGAGTATCATCTTGATCTCTATGAAGAGTATTCTGTGACAAGTGTCAGTTGACTTGTAAACACAATTTTATACTAAAGTTTTAACGTTCAGATCTCGATAGCGCTTCCGGCACCGGGATTTTCACGTGGGCTATCGAAATAAGAAGGTTCGAATTGTATAAAAACACAATTGCATGAACGCCAGACGTACTATGTAATTAGCTACGAACGTAATCATTTTGACATATGCCTCGAGGAGCTCGCTGCGCGTAAGTTAGAATTTATACATTTTACCTCTATTTTGTTAATTTGGGGCCGTTTCGAACCCCGTGCGGCCGGCGCCAGTTGTAATAAAATATTTTGGGCTATGCGCCGCTAGCTTTTACCCGCTTTCGGTATATTTAAGTAGCTAGAAAATTCCCTTTCGTACGTCGCACGTCAGACGCAAGTAGCTGACAGCTGAGAATACCTCAAACTGTTTTAATTAAATTTTCCTATTTAATCGACATTTTGGGGCTCGAGACTATGCTATTTAGTTGGCCCTGTTCATAAACTAACGACATGGAGCGAAAACCGCATGCGAAAAGTCCTCGTTAAGACGTTCTATGTACCGTAAATTTGCACTTTTCCAACTCGCGAGCTATGCGCTCCTCACGTGAACGTCATTCGATTTATCGAAAATTAACCAATTCAAAACAGTTTTCGACCCAGTTTGGGGCTATCACGACCTTTTAGAAGGTTCAAAGTTAACATTTCGACAATTTTAAGCTCGGCCGAGCTACATGGTAGGCGAAGTGGTGGGTGTTAGGTTATTTTTCGTTACGAAAGTTTTGAAGAGTACCTGACGTTAGGTTATTTCGGCGCCGCGCTCAAAGCCCGCGATAAAAGCTATATGCAATAGCTTAAAATATGATTGAGGCAGTTTTGCTGAGCAAATGGATTGGATAGGTTTTGATTATAATATAGGTATGTATTGCACTTTTGCTACTATAGGGAATTTTTACATGTAAGTTACAATGAGTTTTGGTTGGTATTAAATGGGATAGGAATATTTTTTATATTTTGACAAGACAAAAGCTTAGCGATGGTATATTGGGAGTAGAGGCAGTCATTGGTATTTTGCTTGAAAGTTTGAAGGTTATAGGTATCAGTAAAAAAATCCATTAGAAGTTACAGAACTTCGCCGTCCGATAGAAAAATTAAGTCTGTTAAAAATAAGTTCGGCAAATCTCGAGCTTGACAATAATGTGGTGACCAGCCTGAGCTCATCTAGTCTGCCTAGAAGAAAATATCTATAGAAAAGGGGGAGATCGCCCAACTTTCTCCGATGTTCTAGAGGTCAATGAATTCATAGCTGTGTCCTCGCTTACCCAACGAATAGCTCTCTTCTGAATATAATCAAAGAGCTTTTTGGAAACTAATCTCCAAACTTGTGGACAGTTTTTGCAATGCACCACACATGATCGATCATTTCAGGAGAGCGCTTTGTCTAAATGGCTTCGAATTATATACGAAAGAAGTGTTTGGCCACTTGACTCGTTCTCTCCTTATTGTATAATGTGCAAAAACAATGTAATCTTCATTTAGACTCTTCAGATTTATTGCGATAAATACAATGTGTGATTTTCATTTACGGGCAATCGGAAAATCTTTACTGGTTTTCAGATTAATAGATCAATCATTATTTTCATCATATTCCAAACGATTTTTCATGTTTCAGTCAATCATAAACATTATTCGTTTCTCTTTCACAAAATGGCGTAGGCATTGAGCCAATTGTAATTCATTAAAATTAATTTAGGAAAACACAATAAATGAGTGGCTAACCAACAACATTGCATATGGGATACATTTGCATCATTGTGGAATATTCCAATATTGACCGTGGAAAATTAGTAGACTAGCATAGTTATCGAAAATAATTTACATATCAAAATCCGTAATTACCACTGAGTACACATAATGTACATTTAATTAGCGCTAGCAAACCAAAACAAAACATTTGCACTAAATGTGGTTCGATAAAATAAACAGATACCAATGAAAACTATCAGAATTGTTAATTGCAGATGATAATACAATAACACGATGGAGTATTGAAATCAATCAAACCAGCCCTGCTATCATTAAACACCACGTTACACAGCTCCGTGCACAAATAAATGAACAGCGTATCCGGAATTGACAGACCTTTATAGTTCGGTGATAACGTTACATCGTTGCCGCTTGATTTATTGTAAACACTGGCATATGTAAAATTATTAGTTCTCAGCACATCCGAGTAGACATATCTGCAATAATTATTTTTCAATCAGAATCATTCCATTGAGCACTGAATGAGTATGGTACATTTCAATAAATCCGATGATGTTTATAGGGTCTTAACTAATGTGAGTTGAAATAATGACGGCATCTGTGCTTGCTGAAATGATCCAATAATAATCACTAAAAATGTACTTCTATATATGAGGTATGAATTATTTGAAATAAATGGCTCTAATGTTGTTAACAGCATTCTATTCTTAGTTTTTTTGTGAGAAATTCAGTTATTAATCAAAGATTTGGCGCAACCGTTTTATTTAACTACTTGCCAAAGTTTCTTAACAACATTGATCCAAATTTCCTGGCTCTAAGGGAGCTTCAATAATCTATGAATAAGACAAGTATTGAATGGAGATATTTCATAATAATTAATTGTTGTACATGAATTCGCTATTTGTTTGTGTAGGTTTTCTGTATTATGTCGAATTTGAATAGGTGACCATCTTTGTTGATGTTAATGTATAATGAAATGAAGTTGGTTATTAGTTTATATTCTTACAGTGAATTTGAGTGGATCAAATTGGCTTTTAAGCGGGTTTAAAAAAAACATGTAGATAACACCTTTTTCTCCAACACGCTTTCAGAATCTATCTATTCTATGATTAAAAACAAGATTGTAATGTATATGATTCTAACAGACTGCATCGGCATATATATTATGTATCAGTTTTCGAGCAATTGGAAACGACTTGACTACTTTCTTGGAGCAATTAATTACCTCGATCCACGCATTGTCATTGAATACAGTGTTTATATGACGACCTTTGTCCCGGTTGCTATGGTTACATATTGATATTCACGGCCCTCGCGTTTATTACGTACAGTACTTTTGACAAAACTGTTATTATTGATGAATAGAAGCTTTTTCTACTTAAATTATATTTTAAGTATCTCTAAAGCACTTATATCATCATCAAAGATATGTATACTGAATTACAAGTATTGCAGGTACTTGTTGGTCGAAAATAAACATCAAATATTCCAGGTAGTCATTGATCCTAATTAGTTTACAAACAAGTATTTGCAGATAGTTGTTCCTGGAATTTAAGGTTTATTGAAGTATAATGGATTTTTTGTTCTCAATCTGAGATAAGTCGAAATTCACACATAATGCCTATTTTTATACATTTCTAGTTTTCAATGCCCCTAAGTAAGGTTCGCCGCTATATTTTGAAAGAGAAAGTCACGATTTTGTGATTGTGTGACCGGTGTGTGAGACATGGTTTACAACGAACTTCTCAATATTATTCTTATAAGTATTATTAATAGGAACATGATAAAAAGCTCTTTAAACCTGGTAGAAACATTCCTTTTAATTAAGTTGATTAACATTCACCACAGTCATTATTACATTATTATATATACCTCATTCATCAAAATCTGAAATTCTACTAAACGCAAGAGTTGCAATTCAGATTTGCAAAAGTACTTTAGATGAGTTATAATTTAAGTAGAAAAAGAGTGGCAGTTCAAACTAAAATATACAAATGTACATTTTTTACTTCATAATTATGATAGTTATTGAAATAAAATCGGGTCACTATTACGTATCCGTTCAGTCAGTATAATAAGAACAAAGATATCGAAAAAAAGAATGATTGTTTTCACCTACATCATTTAACTTGAAATCTTAGATAACGTAGATTTGTCTTCCTGTATTTTATGTGCATGTTTACTGCTCAAATAAATGTTTCTCGAATATTTGATTCAGCTAATATTAACGGATTAACGGCACAAATCCAATATGTGGCCTTCACCTTTATCTGTTTAACTAATCAGCCAGAAGTGAACATTATCAGGTAGTATCAGTTAGAGAAATACTTGGAATCCCATAATACAATTTTTGAAGACTGAATACTATAATCATCATATACTTAGTGCTGAATCATCTAATTATAGCGATTTCAGACAGATGCAAAAATGGAATCACAAGAAGGCTATTTCATCAAAATCAACAGGCATGTATTAGAAGTTGAGCAATGTACAATAACCGATGAAAAGTTACACCAAACATTTTCAACAAAATTGATGCACGCAAAAAAGCATAATGTATCATGTACATTATTTTGTAATCATCACGTTTGAAAATATAAACATGTCGAAAATAAATATAAAAACATTATTAATATCAGTTGAACTTAGAATAACTATAAAACAAATATTTACCAACTAACACATATTCTTATTATTTTCATCTTTACGTACGTTTCGGTCTCACGACCATTATCAGAAGAGGGGTCAAGATCTAACTAATTGTATCAATCACAAAGCGTTAAGTATATGAATATGGATCAAGAAGCCACTCCCTAGCAATCTACTTCTGATAGTCGAAGTCATATCATGCAATGTTTGAATGAGACTGAAACAAAACTGCAATATGCTCAAGTATTCACTTTAGAACTAGATGTTAAAGATTTATGAGGTAATAGGAAAAGGTTGCTTACTAGAAATATTGCTATTTCAGCATTCTACCTAAAATATATTTTCAACATTATAAACACGCATGTAGCAAATTGCAACGGTTTTAATTAATCAAATTAGTATAAATTTGAATTAATGATTGAACGTCTGTTCTATGATTTACAGACTTGAGAGTCACGTTTTGTGTGCATCATCTCCAGGATAGATCTTTTATAATAATTGGATTCTTTAGTCAAAATATTAGCATTTTAATAATCGAATGGAAGTTTTTGTTTCTAGCACTATACTCATGACCATACTTTTTTTTATGAATATTGTTCAGAGATTCCTGTAAGTCCCACCGCAATCGAAACAATTTAATTTATATACCTACTGTGTGGGTTTTTTAAACATTTCTTAATTCTCTCTTAGGTCCCGGAATGTATGGTAATGTTGGAATTGGTGCGATAAGGATGCATTGTGCTGATACAATTAGTTTTAAGAAATCCCGTTTCCAATATAATACGTCTTCTGATCATGGTCGTAAGACCAAAACCTACGTAACGACGAACATAATAAGCATATGTGTTAGTGTGACCTTATTACCGAGAATTTATATATAATTCATACCAGGGTCAAGAATCATTATTATTAATAAACATATATGCGTACAGCTGTAGAAGGCTTGCCCAATAATATATAAGTTGTCAGATTTAATTAAAGAACGTATCATATATCTTGGATTGTTGTGTATAAACTCATTCAATTGTTTCTTGAATGTTTTCGTATTATTTATACGACAGAAATGCTATTGTATAATTAAGGTGCCAAAAAGAGGACATTCTTCGAGTTGTATGTAGTCTTGACATTTCGTTTACGAGTATTGTAATTGCTATGTGTGGTGATACTTTAAGCACCTGATGAAAAAGTATAATTGTCTCAGGTCTAAGATTTTTGATTTAGAATAGAATTCATTGGAAGAGTGTCTGGAATTTTTTGAAAGAAGTAAGTTCAGAAATTTTCTGTGTATCATTTCTAAAGAGGCAAAATTCAGACGATTTTCTGCCAGATCATAATAGAGAGTTTTCATTTGATTCAATGCTTTCTTTAAGCTTTTTGATCCTTTACCTTTTAACTATCATATTTTAGTTTTAATGGAACAAAAGTAGTTCGCATTAATATGTTTCAGACTACAACTAGTATGAAATAGTATCAAGTGAACCACGGTGAGTTATGTCAACGAGCAAATTAAACTACGAGTGCAGTGGCACAGTTGACGGAATCCCCTGAGAATCCGACAAAATTTGATATGGCTGGAATGCGATCAGATCCTTTTTTTAACTAAGATTAATGAATAAAAAGCACTTTCATCTTTTCAGAAAATGCCATAAAAAAGCTATGGCAATTTTGTCAAAAAAAACTGGATATTTTCCGGCTTTTTCATTTATTTAAATTAATTTTGAGATGAAGCCACCAATCAAAAAAAAATATACAAGTGATCAAAGTCATAGATAATTCGAATACGCATCGAATGAGCTGAGGTAGAAGTCATTTGAAGATTATGGGTCCGAGATATTTTTTTTAAAACAGAAGAAACATTTTTAAAATATTTATTTTGCTTGGAAAGTTGGTAATGGCCCCGAGACAAGGCATATTTTGTTATTTTATTACGGTTTGCGAAATATTTTTTTTTAATAGAAAAAAGATTGGGCCCAATTATGGGCCCAGCATAATAAACCAAATTTGATGGAAAGCAGATGACCTTCTCTATCTAGATGCAAAATGTGACCTCCTAGTCATCATTGAAAAAAATGTAGAACAAGTCAAAGAAAAAAATGTCATGCAAACATCATTTTTTATGTGGCTAAGAGGTCACACTTTTGGATTTAGATAGAGAAGCCATCTACTTTCCACTGAATTTTGGATTTTACGGAGTGCCCAAAATTGGCGTTTACATGGATATCTAGACTTCTACTGAAGCAAAATTGATCTACAAAAGCTCAAAATACGCGTAATGGATAGCTATGATAGCATCTCGAATTCACTTTTTTTTTAATTTTTTAACCTCAAAATTTTTCCAATTTTCCGATGTCAAAAATTTTCAAAATCCCGCCAAAATTCGGCATCTATAGCAAAATGTGATTTGATGATTATTTTAGGTAATATTTGTCAAAATCTACAAAATGCATTTCGTTGTGAGTCAAAATATGCTTTTTTCAGGGTGCAATCATAATTTTACGGTTTTTCGCGAAATTCAAATTTTGGTGGCAAAAAAATCCAGTGAAAACTAGAATAAAAATGCCAACTTTTTACGCAAACTATTTAGAAAAAAATATTTCGTAAACCGTAATAAAATCACAAAATGGGCCTTGCCTCGGGCCCATAACCTTCAAATGAATTCTGCTCATTCGACGCTTATTATAATTATCTATGACTTTGATCTCTTGTGTTCTTTTGATTGGAGGCTTTATTTCAAAATTAATTCAAATAAATAAAAAAACCTGGAACATTTGCAAGAAAATGGACTAGCGGCACTTCAGGAATGTTTTAACTATTTTTCCCGTTTTAAGATAACATACAAATTAGCCATATCAAATCAAGTTTTGTGACCATTTGACTGGACTATGCTCGGACATCTAAAACGAATACAATCGTCAATAATGACCAATATCGTCGGAACACTATATATCCATCGATCTATAGTGGGTAGAAGATGAATAAAAGCGAGATTATTAAAATTATCATATCGATCTCAATTTAGTATGATGATATAATTCATACGAAAACAATGAAAATCGCTTAGTCAATTAATAAATAGTTGTGCACTAAATAAATAATAAATTATTTAAGCCAGTCTCGCCTATATAATTAAGTACACCAAAATGAAATTACGGTTGGCGAGCATGTAGTTTGTGTTTTTGTACAAATATAACTGACAATTAACCCAAATAACTGCATGCGTAGACTATAATTATCGTCACATTTATACTTGGCGGATATTAAAGTGAATTATTACCAACGACATGCATGTGGATATTATTTTCAAACTTAATGATGAATTAAATATAAATTATCCTCAACGCCCATTTAATTAAACGTATCGAGGTTGATTCGGAATGAAAAGTTTGAGATAAAACTAACAACATTAAAGTAAGTAAATAAAATTTGCGATCTGATGTTTCTATTACAAAAATAATTTGTCATGTTTCCACGAAATTAAACGTAATTGGAATGTAAAGCCAATTGCAATTTGAATATGAAGGTTTATTCATTTTGAAATTGAGTGGAAAGCTAATTGAACATATATACAGTATGTCTCACGAAGTTGGTACCATATGGAAAACTTTTTTATTATTAATTTTAGGAAAAAAAGTATTCTTCATAAAAAGCATATTCTAAAATCTAAAACACAATCATCAGCTATTACATTTTTTCAGTCATATACGCGGTTTGTAAAAAAATATTAATTTTACTCAAGAGTGAAGTACCTTTAAAGAAAAGTTGATCAGAACTAAAGACTGCGTTAAAATGTGCAATTACATACATTCACATTGAAAAAATTATTTTTTCTTTTTTGTCTACAATATCAATGCAAATTCAACTGTAGTTACGTGTAATCTAGGATGCACTGACATACAAATGATTTATGTATTGAACGAGAGGAGGATATGTCGAGGCTTTAGTGGAATGAGTCAAAAATAAATTTCTATTTCTTTCTACTGTTAGTTATTATGTGTTTCATAATCAGAAGAGATAAATGTTCATTCAAAATAAAAAATAGTAAAAAATAACAAAACCTAATTTTTAAATGTAAATGGATGCAATTGCATATTTGAACGCAGTTATGGGTTCTGATCGACTTTTATTTATAACAATTATCAATATTGTCAAATATACTTTACTTTTGAGTAAAATTCATATTTTTTGACAAACTGCATATACGACTGGAAAAATTTAATACCTGATGATTGTATTTTGGTTTTTAGAACATGCAGAACTTTTTATGAGCTTTTTTTCTAAAATTAATAATGAAAAAGTTTTCCATATGGCTCCAACTTAGTGAGACATATTGTATAACCTAAAAGTAGTAGTAAAAGTAAATATGGGAATTAGGAAAGGGCTTTCCGATATAATGTATTTGAAAATTAGTTAACAGTTACCTAAAATCAAAAATTTTGATTATGTCTACTATTGCCGAAATAAAATTGAAATTAATCCTCATTTTGGTCAATTATTCCTAATATGCAAAACGCTTAGCCGAAAACATTGCGAACGAACAAAGAATTCAAATCTGGAGATCTTGAAGGCCAACGTTGATGTTTCTATGATCATATCCGCTGTTGAAATGCTACGAGTACTAAAATGCGCGAGAGTACCTTCATAGATGTACATTGGTTTCGGAGCTGAAATAGAAATTCATCTGTTTTACATTATTTCAAATGAAATCTTACAAAGCAACAACGTACCCCTTCGCATACAGATCCCCTGCAGACTGTACGATCTGAACTGGAGGCCTTAACTGCTTAGAGCCAGAGACAATTTAGTTTACGCGAACGGCCCTCAATTTTTAGGATGACGTTTTAAGCTGCAGGCGAACTGAGCTTTCCCCACACACGCACATAGGCACACACGCGCACACACAGCCCTAGGTCATTTTCTCTTCATGTATACCTATATAGCTAGTAATATCTATGTAAGATTAAGTACCATTATTCACCTGAAGAAGACACTGTGTGACGGAACATGTCGTGTTTTCTTTTATTATTAAAATAAAAGTTTATTTCGGTATTTTACTTCAATGTATTATCCAGTGCAGTGTTCATTTGTGAAACCTTGTTACCTGTCAAATGTTATCGAGGATAGATAAAAATGTTCATTACAGGTCTGTCCTGTCGCTGAAATTGTATTACATACACAGATGACATTGTATGTACAGGCCTCACTTAACTGTTCCGAATTCAAAATTGCTAAGGAAGTCATATTCTACTAGGCAGTTGCCATAGTCCAGTAGCTGTGCAATTAAGAATTTTATTTATTCCACATCTCTATTTTATGATTGATCTTCATGTTTTTTGGGGTGCTGATCACGAATATGTTAGTTCAAAATTTTTTGAGTTTTGAACGAAAAGAACGCATTTTATCGAATAAACTGCTAAGAGAAAAGTTGTAGAGGAACTCAAAACGCATCGAATGGCGCTAATTAGAAGTCTATAAGTCAAGAGGGGCCCGATAAAAGGCCCACTTTTTTTTGGTAAAATTATAATTTAATTTCCTATAACAGATTTTGCTTTAAGAACTTCATTTTCAGCTCAAAGGTAGCATTTCATATTTACTTTCGACCCAATTTTTTTCCTCTATCTCCTGGTTTTGCCCCAAAATTCCCTATCTTGGAAAAATCGCATTTTTACGACTGCGGAGCCAAAAATGGATCTTCTGGCCCACACCAAAATGCAGATTGAAGAGTTTGATGCCCTCTATAACAAATCCAAAATCCAACCACTTTGCTTGTAAACCAGAGAAACTAGGCCATTTTAAAAATTTTGTATTCAAATAGAGGATCATTTTATGCGTATTTTAAGCCATTGTAGCCCATTTTTTGTTAAGTAGAACTCAATATATCTGTAATTGTATTTTTGGGTCCGTAGTGGGCCCATTGTTTGCACTTTTTGAAAAAACCAAGATTCATTTGAAAGAGGAGGCCTCTTTTGAATATTTTCAAAAAGGCAACAAAAGAGCTCACTACCGGCCCAAACATACAAGTAGAGGTATCTCGAGTTTTACTCATCATAAAACGGGTGACAAGGGCTTAAAATACGGGTAAAATGGTCCTCTATTCAAGTTTTCTAACATGAAAATTTTTGTCGGACCCAAAATTTTTAAAATTGCCTAGTTCCTCTTGTTTACAAGAAAAGTGATTGAATTTTCAATTTTCATTTTGGTTTGGGTCAATAGAACCATTTTTGGCGCCGCAATCGTAAAAATACGATTTTTCCAAGATGGCGGATTTTGGTGCAAAAACGAGATGTGAAATTCTACCTGTCAGAAATCTGTAATAGGAAATTGGATTTTGATTATACCGAAAAAAAAATCGAAAATGGACCTTTGATCGGGGCCCTCTTATAGACTTATAGACTTCTTATTAGCGCCATTCGATGCATTTTGACTTCCTCTACAACTTTGCTTCCAGTAGTTTATTAAGTCAAATGCGTTATTTCCGATTAAAACGCAAAAAAAACGGCGAAAATTTCCAAAAATTGCCATTTAACAAAATTAAAATGGCCAATATCTTGGAACGCATCAGGTTTTAGAATTCTTAACTAACATATTCGTGATTAGCGCACCAAAACACATGAAAATCAATCATAAAATAGAGATGTGGAAAAATAAATTTTTATGTGTAACTCAAATGCATAGCGACTGGACCACCAGTAATGTAATCCGTGATAAGCCATACACACTATACCCTGGATTTTTCTCATTCCATATACATAAACGAAGCACGCCTATGGTTTTGTCAGATCATTTGGTGAAACGGCTCATGACTAACACGATTTAACTCGGATTAGAATCAATGAATAAATTATGGCTTTGTAATAAAGACTTCTATTGTGAGTGAATGAATAGTAAACAGTCGTACTTGCAGATATAGAAAACCGCAAGAACGAATACCAAGAAATGCATTATGGTGACAGTTGTTTTACTTTGAGACGTGTTGTGTGTTCGTTACGCTTACTGGTTAAAACAATACCATAACACTCACGATTTGCAGTTATTGTCATCGTTCATATCTTTCTCAATAATTCTTACGATACACACAATAAAAACGATAAGGCGATAATTAACTTTCCCAAATGAGAAAGACGAATCACGTAATTGCTATTCAAAATTTTACAACGTCCATATCGAGTGAAAACTATACTTCATTGATTACATGGTTGTCCTCACATCAGGAAATTAGTAGGCTGTTCCGCAATTTGAGCATCAATATTATATTACCGCGCCGACAACGAACGGATCATGCGGTAGGTCTTGTTCGTGTACTCTTTCATGCATAATGAATGAAACTAATTCAACTAAGATGGTTTACGTTCTCATCACAAGCATTTAGAATAAGTGAAATTACTTTATCTCGAAATGGTGGAAACTTCAATGTTCAAGTATCCAAATTTTAGTCAAATAACTAGAAAGAATGATTTCTTTGATTTACGTATTTTGACTATAGAAGTATTTCAATGCGCATGAAACAATTGATGATGAACAAGACCAATAAAACAACGATCAGAGGTGATTTTTGACTTGGTCCTGAAAATTCTACCATTTTAAGAACACACCTTTATTTTTATCATGCTTACGAGGGCAATTCGTAGCGCAATTCATACAATTTTGCCATGGCGACTGTGGAACTAAGCGTCGGTACGTTGTCCTGGTGAACATCACTTTTTTCTTTGCCAAATGTTGCCGCTTTCGCTTCAAATCGGCGTCGAATCGATCCAACAGCTCTACATAATATACGCCAGTGATCGTTTTGCCCTTTTCAAGGTAATCGATATGGACGATACCGTGTGCTTCCCAAAAAACTGTCGCCATGACTTTGTTGGCCGATAAACACTCCTTTGAAGTTGTCACATGATCACGCTTGTCAACAGATAGCAGATAGCTTTCTCATATGCAAAAATGTATGCAAAATGTTCCGTACCCGTTCGGTTGAGATGCCCATAGACTCAGCAATCTCGTCTACTTCAACTCGCCGATCATCCAATATCACACCATGGATTTTATCGACAATTTCTGGAGTTGTAACCTCAATTGGACGACCAGAACATTCGGCGTTCTTTGTGGTCATACTACCACTAAAAGAAACAGTACAGGGTGTCCCATTTTGGGTACTTTTGCGGGGTATCTCCTTTATTTTTAAAGATAGAGAGTTGCGGTTTTCGCGACACTGCTACTTTTTCGTAAAACTCAAGATGCCGTCAATAGAATTTTCATAGCCCTTTTAGTTTTTAAGATACAGGGCATTTCTGAAAATGTTGCATGTTGTGACTCCCCTCGTATCTCCGTTATCCTTCAACTTATCGAAAAGGTAAAATAACATTCTGATAGATTTTTTTCCGTGGAATGCAGTGGTGTAGATAACTTTTGTTACATATTTACTGTTTTTGAGTTGTAAAGTAAACTTATGTTTTTTTAAATGGAACAGCCTGTATATTTATAGACTATAAAATTTGTCTTTTTTTTTACCTTTCTAAAAATATATGATAGTATAAACTTTTTTTCAGAAACACGCAAATAATTGACAATTTTCAGAAATTAAATACATATTTTAATAGTAGGCTATGGATAACAATAATAAACAAGTGCAACTTACATATTACTAATAAATAATTGGATACCTTGTATATAGGTATCTATTAAAAAAAATTCCCATAGATCTTTTTTCTAACAGTAAGTTTGTAACAACAGTTTTGTGGCGTAAAGTGACAATATAACAAAAACACAAAAAAATAATATTATTAAAAAAAATTAAATGTGATGTTCAAATTGACCACCATTTTCTCTAATGCACATCTTTGAGATTCTTTGAATAGCGTTCAAAAGAAACATTGTTCTCATTCGCAGATTTCGAAAAGCTAAATGAATTGCCTCTCGAAGTTCTGCAATGCCGTCATATCGAGTTTTATATACTTCATTTTGTATATAGTCCCATAAAAAAAATCTAAAATTGAGAGATCTGGTGATCGTGGAGGCCATCTAACAGGTCCTTTGGTACCTATCCATCTTTGAGGAAAGTTATTATTAAGAAAGGCCCTTAAGAGCCTAGAGTTATGACTTGGGGCAAAATCTTGCTGTAGGTAAACAGCATTATACTGGGCTAATGGAATGTTTTCGAGCAGTTCTGGAATAACTTCCTCAAGAATTTCTAGGTATCTACGTGCTGTAAGACCTCCTTCAAAAATCCTATAAATTATATGTCTACCCAAAATAAAACATGAAACCCCAACTCCAAAGCGTCCTTGTTGTGCCCTTTCAAACATTAAATGCTGATTTTCACTATGCCAGTTCCTGGTATTGTGACGATTGAAAATGCCAGCACTTGAAATAAAGCATTCGTCTGACCAGATAACAAGTCTGCCAAATAAATAGTTAGCATCGATTTGTTGCAAATACCACTGGCAAAACAGTGGCCGGCGCTCGGCATCGCCAGGATGTAAATGTTGTAGTATATTAAATTTGTATGGATGATACTTATATTTCTTCAAGATCCTGTGATCGTTAGTTTTTGGCACAC
This sequence comes from Endomychus coccineus, assembly GCA_958510875.1. Classification (NCBI taxonomy): domain Eukaryota; kingdom Metazoa; phylum Arthropoda; class Insecta; order Coleoptera; family Endomychidae; genus Endomychus; species Endomychus coccineus. The sequence goes on from OY294067.1 coordinate 49,452,236, forward strand.
CAATTTCCTTCTCAATTTTTCTACATGAGGACGAAGGTGTTGCTTCTATATATCCTAAAGTATTATCTATTTCTTTTCTTTCGCTGTTCTCTTTGTTGTATGTTTTAGGGCGCGGGTGAATAAATGATCCGTGCTCAACTAAATTTGCTTTTAAACGGACAAATATCCCAAAAAACGGTTGCTTTCTTTCTGGATATCTAACAAGCAAAAATTAAAATGATAATAGAGATTTTCATAGCCATAATAGCTTACTCACCTTTGGAAATATAATTCCGAAGCTTCTTCAGAATTTTCATTACTCTGTATAAAACATACCATCATATCATATATCTCATAATTTTCGTAAACTGCCATTATTCGAAAAAATTGATAAATATCTATTGAATAATGATACCACAAGAACGGAAATAAACAGCTTAAATGCGACAGAGATTTGACGTTTATTTCTGTTTCTTGTCATAAACAATATCAATGGCCTACTATTAAAATATGTATTTAATTTCTGAAAATTGTCAATTATTTGTGTGTTTCTGAAAAAAAGTTCATACTATCTATATTTTTGAAAAGGTAAAAAAAAGACAAATTTTATAGTTCATAAATATACAGGGTGTTCCATTAAAAAAAATATAAGTTTGCTTTATAACTCAAAAACAGTAAATATGTAACAAAAGTTATCTACACCACTGCATTCTACGGAAAAAAAAACTATCAGAATGATATTTTACCTTTTCGATAAGTTGAAGGATAACGGAGATACGAGGGGGGTCACAAAATGCAACATTTTCAGAAATGCCCTGTATCTTAAAAACTAAAAGGGCTATGAAAATTCTGTTGACGGCATCTTGAGTCTTACGAAAAAGTAGCACAGTGTCGCGAAAACCGCAACTCTCTATCTTTAAAAATAAAGGAGATAACCCGCAAAAGTACCTAAAATGGGACACCCTGTACTTCACTTGTCGTGAATCGTTCCCATCAATAGTGAGGAGTCTCCATAATTTTCAACATAGCGATGCTTTGGTTTGCGTAACGTTTTTTCCAGGCAAGAAATAATAATTAATCAAGACGCGAAATTCACTTTTTTTGCTTGCTTTCAATGGGTGTCAAAACATAACTGAACGAAATATCAATTTTAATGCTTTTTAGTTAGCGTTTTAGTTAAAGATTGTACATCTCAAATAACACATACGATTTTCGATTATGGCGCCATCTGTTTTATTTTTCAGGGACTTTTCACCTTGCACTCAAATCAAGATTTTGTCTTCATTCTTATCTTGGTTAGGCATTTTGAGTGTTATCTTGGTTCTGTCTTATCTTGATTTTGATAATAGATAAATTACTGGGATAAATATGTACAAGTAGAGCTTCCCTTTTTGGTAATAATTATTATTAAGATCTTCCCTCACATGTAATGTAAACATCATAATATTATCGTTCCAATATACAAAGATTTGTTATTGTAAATTTAAATACTTTCATAAAAAGAAGTTCCTTTTTTAAATTTAAACGCAAGACAGAAAAGATCAAAACAAGTCTTTAGGTCTTATCTATCACTATAAATGATCTTCAGCAAAACTTCCAGTACATCTAATATATATGAATGTACAGAGTCATAGCAAGCTTTACTGGCGCACTAGGCAATTTCGAAAATTTTCGCCCCTTCCCCCTCTGAAATTTGCAAAAATGATTTAATAAGACTTGTATTTTTTAAGTGACCGAACTATGAACGAACGGAACAAGCGGAACAAACTTGGAGGCTGGAAACGCATGAAAAAGGAGGGAAATTTTGAATATCTAAAAACAGTATTCTTCACCGCAACGCTTATATCGCCTTATATGGCTGACATATTATTCAAAACGACAAAAATAGCATTTGTTTATTCTATTGAAACAGACCGCGCCCTATTAGCATATTATATACAATAAAAAAGGTTGAATCGCTGCTAGAAACTCGAGGAGAAACATAAGAATCATATTAAGTGCAGCGACTTCTTCTTCTTGGGGCTCCATTAGGTCGCCCAAATTTGTTTCGTTACAAAAAATTTTTGAACTTTGTCGTGACACGGCGCCCTTTTATGATGGCGCCCGAGGCAAGTGCCTCAGTTGCCACACCCCTGATACGGCTCTGTGAATGTATACCATCTTACTATAGCATTCAGAGGTTCTTCATACTCCTACACTTATTAAATAAACAGAATAGATAGTTGTAACTGAATCCAACCAGACCAACGGCGAAGTTGTTTAACTTTTGCCATAGTGAGGTCTGTCATTATGGCTAGCTTACACGATGTTCTTCGAACATTGTAGGTTTCCCTCTCGTGTAGCATAACATAAATCTGTTTGTGAATGAATCAAGTTATGTTACCTATAAATGTTAACTGATGCTAAATTCGTTGTTGAAATTAAAAGAATTATCATTATATCGAGGTCCATTCCAAATAAAGCCATTTAAGAAAGAACAACTACAATTTCTTATCATACTCAAAGTTCTCTGGTTCATAACTTATGATTAAAACAAGTTGTGAATATAGGAAACTTCCTTCTTGTTTAGACAGAATGCGTAAGTCTTTTTGTAAAACTTATAACACTTAATGTAAGATCAAGTGAATATATTACAGGGATGAACTTGAAAACAAGAAACATTTTATGAATATAAGAAGCAGATTGGTTGAACAGAATCTGATATATCGAATTAAATCATGTCAGCCATCCAGTCGAACAAAACAACAACTCCATCCATAGGCCCAGAACTAATACATATACAGAAAAAATGTTTAAAACTAGAATAGTGAAAATAATTTTGTTTTGAATGATCAAATTGATTTGTAGTGATCCAATTGTAAAGAACATAATAGCCTATATTCTTTGAAATCGTGATTTATTTTTATACCTGCACTGGTCAGAATTGGAACATCAATGTTGCTCTGCATTGTTGTGATATGTGCAAGCCCGAGGCAACTGCATTGAAACGATTGAACAGAAAATTTTTGTTACGTGACATTCCAAAGGACGGTGATTTGGGAAGCAAGAAATGAAATTACGTTCACGAGGATTGGTATCGTGTGTAATAATCCGAAAAATTATTACTTTTGGGTCCCTTGAAATGATTCAAATTAATTCGAAATGAAGTTTCTATATTACTATACCTCGATAGAACATACGAGATGTCAGGCAGGCCTAGCGACGATCTGTCTCGTAGCTCGTTATCCGGAGCACCGGGTTCTGGGCCAGCAAGGAAGTACCCCGAGTCAGGGGAAATCCACGTAGAGTTGAAAAGAGCCTTCACGGACTGTTCTTGTGCCTAATCTGGTTCCTATAGGTCGCTTTAATAACGTATGGGCGAGGTATGCCCTAGGTGTTCTAAATCGAACATATTTTATAAGCTTTGCGCGTTGGGTGGCCCCCGTTTCAAAGCTACATCCAAAAATTTTGAAATCTCCGATTTCGGGTAGCGGCCGCTATGTAAGTATAGTGAAAAATTTTCAAATCCAATCGAGTTTGTATCTTTTTTGTATGTCTAACAGTTTTCGAGACATATTTATTCATTTATTTATTTAATCTTACAATGATCAACAGGTATAAACCCAATTAACGATCAGGACAATGCATAAGACAATATATAAAGTAAACAATTATTATCTAAACTAAATCTAAATAAAGACTATACTCTAGTCCGAGAGGAGACAAAATCAAAAAGAAAAAGAAACAATAGCCAAAAATATTTAACACAGCAATGAACAAAGAGAAAAAATGAAAGAAAGAGGAAAGAGCTGAAAAAGTATGAATATTGTTTCATCGCAGTAGGCGAGCAATCTGTTTTAGGCTAGAATTGAAAATATCGTATTTAGTAGTAGTGTCATTGGTATTATAGGCATGGCACATGCAAAATAATGGAGATAATTTAAGTAAGTACGAGGAGTTTGGAGGTAGAAAGTATTTACAGACCGTGAGTTCAGCCGAGGAACTAGGAAATTGACTCTTTCCAGCAGCATGGGGCAGTCAATTAGGTTATTAAGCAACTTGTACAAACTGGCCTGGAGTACATAATTATTTCTGCGAGAAAGGGATGACATATTGAATCTATCTAACAGGAAAGAATTAGGAATGCCCCTGATAGGATAAAAACCGTCTGTCCTGAAGGACAGGTACTTCAAAAAGCGGCGCTGAACAGATTTCAGGGCATCTCTATGAACGGCATAACCAGGGAACCAAATCACAGATGCGTACTCAAGCCGCGATCGCACAAATGTTATGAACAACAATTTGAGCGTGTCTATGTCTGAAAAATCACGACAGCTTCGTACAATAAACCCAAGTAGTCTGTTAGCAGCCTCCATCACAGACTCCAGATGAGAAATGAAGTATAGTTTGGGATCGAAAATTACGCCGAGGTCTTTATAGGTTGCTGGTCTCTTAAGGATAGTACCGTCTACGTTGTAATCAAATATAGTCAAGTTGGTCTTATTTGTGTAAGACATAACGCAGCACTTGTCAACATTAAGAGACAGCTTGTTCGCTGAACACCATACAACCATCATATCAAGACTTCTCTGAAGTAGATAACAATCAAATGTGGATTTGATGACGAAGAACATTTTGAAATCATCGGCATATAGGAGACAGAGTACACTGAGACCTATTGAAATATCATTAACAAAGACGTTAAAAAATAGTGGTCCCAAAATTGGACCTTGGGGGACTCCTGAAGAAGCAAGATACTCAACCGATCTCTGCCCATTTACCACGACAAATTGCCGCCTATCACTGAGATATGAGGCGATGAAAGATAAGAGTTCCACAGAGAAACCAATACCATCAAGTTTCCTTAACAGAAGTCTGTGGTCAAGCCTGTCGAAGGCCTTGGACAGATCGGTATATATGACATCGACTTGGAAGCCGGAATCCATATTTTCAGCGATGTATTGTGTGACAGATGCCAGGTTGGTGGATGTGGAACGACCCCTTACAAAACCGTGTTGTATATTGAGAAGGCGTGAATGGACTTTGAAATATACTCTATCGTAGATAAGAATCTCCAAGGCCTTAGCAAAATTTGAGAAGATGCTTATAGGTCTATAATTATGCACATCTGCTCTATCACCACTTTTGAAGATCGGACAGACTTTCGTCTGCTTCCATACTAGAGGGAAAGTACAGGATCTAAGACACCTATTGAATAGGTGAGTGAGGGGTACTGAAAAAATGGGTGCGCAGTCTCTTAGTAGAAACGCCGGAATCATATCGGGACCTGAAGTAGATTTATTTTTGATCTTTTTGAGGGCGAATTCAACTTCCTCTTGGGAGAAACAAAGAATGGATATATCATGTTCATTACTTAGAGACTCCGAATCTGAATTCGCTAAGGTGGGTTGAGCGTGTGCCTTTCTTTGAATTAATAAAATTCCAAAGCTTCGTAGGATCCTGCTTCAAATTGTTCTCAATCGATACAATTTACTCATTATAGGCAGATTTCGTTGCCCTCTTGAGTTCACGCCTAAGCATGGAAAACTGATTGTGAGCTGACAAATCTTTGAATCTTCTATATCTCTTCCAGGCCGAGGTTTTATTTTTGATCAACCGTATTATGTGATTGTTATACCACGGAGGGTAAGTATTTTTCTTGACGCAGCCAAACCTAGGAACGAATTTATCGAGGGATGAATATAATAAATCATAAAAGGGAGAACAAGCATCTTCGGGATCATCACATCCAACCACCCCCGTCCAGTCAACTTACATATGACAAACTTAAATTTTTTTAATGCAAGCCATAGTAGGGCATGGCTTGCCAAATATATGTCACAAACAACATATATTTATTCTCATAAATAGGGAAGTTATAACGGTTTTTTTCAACTTCCTTGACATTGAGCGGTAAATCATAGGTGGCCATGGAAACGAAAATTACACTGAAAAGCGTATTTATTTTTATTATTAATTTACAACGAAAAATAATCTTACATAAATGAGTCGCGAGAACTGTATCTTTATATCTTTAAAAATAAGCAAAATACCTTACAAAACCAACGAAATCTGGACACCCTGTACTTATAAAAAAAATCATCAAAATCGGCAACGCGGCTGACATTTTCTCTGGAAATAATAAATTACATAGTACAATAATTACTATATTTTTTATGCTCAAATGTGATTTTTTAATCAAATACCTAATATGATACTAATCCGTGTTTCACAATATTTTACTTAGTTCAATATCTATCTTTGTGAATTTGATAACATTTCAATATATTTCTACGAACTGAATATCCAATACGTTGTTTAGATCGTACATTTCTGAATAGCTAAGATAATTCTATGGATTTGACTTAAAAGATCTGTTAGGCAAAACTTATCACTATATTTTCTTTTGAGGGTAAATTCATTTGAAAGAAAACAATAGACAAGAGAAAGTGATACTTCAAAATATCTGAATTTGGCAATATTTGATTTAGATTATTATACAGTTTCAAAAGATAAGAATCAATTTTATCATTACGACAATAATTTTTGTTAATTTGGATAACATTGGTTCTAATTCGATGTTATTTAAGATTTTTCTATTCACTACTCGAGAGGAAAATTTATAATCTTCCCAGAAGAACTTGTAAGTATGTGAAGTACACAGAAATATAAAAATTTAGCTGATGAGAGACCCGATGCTATTAATCTGATTTGGCACCCGGACCGATTTTAAGGGCCAGTCCGGAGCTGAGTGTAACTAAAAAAATAAATGTCATTCACAAAAAAAAACTAGAACAGGAAATGATGTTTTAATCATTGAATTTTGTCCGGAAGCTGGTAGATAGAATAAACTGAAAGGCAAACATGTTTTTAGTATCACATTACTTTCAACAGTTTATTTATTTTTGTTGGATGTGCATTTGAAAATGAAAAGCTTGTGCATATGTAAATTTATCGCTCATGCTTAAAATGTCAGCTAAAAATGTTTCGCCAGACAGCCGGCTATTTATTTGATTATTTCGCAAGTTTTGTTGGTACATTCAGTGTCAAATTTATAGGGTGCACTCAAATCTGTAGGTGCTGGGAAACGTCCATTAATTATTTAGTTTTATTCTCGTGCATTCTTGGTGAACACATGGTGACTAGCCGTAATTGTTATCACCGCTGACTATATATAATCACTGTTATTGCCAAAACTATTATTAAATGTTTATTTATCCCATGAAATTTCTAAATTAATGTTCGAATCATGAGCAATAAATCTCAATAATTAGTTAACTACCATTTAAGATAATACAACATTGTTCGAAAATAACATAATTGTGGATGATGATATACTATAGAATTACATAAGTTATGAACTGATTTATTGAGCTTTATTTTTAACCGATAAATTGACCGACTTAGATACTCTCCTCAATGAAATAAAGAAATAGTTTCGCCTGCGTGGTTGATAATAATTATAAATAAATTGTTTTCAATACATATTATTATATTCACACATAAATCAGAAATACTTGTTTTCTGAATAGATTCCATGTCATAGTAGAACGCATGATTTGCACTGTTCACTTTAGTTTGAGGAAAAATATTTAAAGACAGACAATCAAACTAAAATATGATTAAATAATTTTTTTCATAAAAATGATAATAATTTAATTCTTGATTATGAATATAAATGAATTTGTGATGTTCAGAAGCCATAATATGTAATAAAATTACTTATAAAGAATTGAAATAAAAAATTATAAAAACGTACCTTTAAAATTTTATTTAAAAACGATAGATCAAATATTTTATTTCATAATGAATAAATAACCAAATTTCATTAATTTTAAAATTTAAAATATACTAGTAAATATAGAAGAAGCCACATTTTCATCTAAGAATTAGTAAATCTGAATAAAATTTATAATTTTCAGTAAAATTATTCACAAATAAAGTTTAAAAATTAAAACTTTTTACAAAACAGCACATTCAAAATTTCACATTAAAATGCTGAAAAAGATAATTTCTCACTTTAACAAAACTTTCATCATTAAAATTAATTAATTAATTAATTAAACTATTTAAATAATATTTAGATGATTTTAATTTAATAATGAAAACATAAATTTCAATTACAATCAATAGACGAATAAGAATTCAAAAATATTCCAAAACATTTCTGACCACTGTTTTTCTATTCCAATTTCTATCTTCAATTTTTATTCCAAGAAAAAATCTATTTTTTATAAAATTCCCTACAAATATTTAACTTAATATTCACAAGCTAATAACTTTAGCTAAATATTTTAATGATAAATAACTAATTTATTCATACTTTTTATATACTATTTATTTAATCAATAAAATAAAAATTAACAATAATTCCCTACAAATTAGTAGAAAATTACGTGAAATTCAAACAACAACAACAACCGATCGCATAATCGTTTATTTTCCTGGTAAATAGCTGTAAGGGAAATACTGGAGGGCCAAAGGAGGAGTAGAAGCTCTAAATTTATGTTTGATTTTCGATACATATTCCATAATATATTAATATGTTACATCAGCATATTTAGGATCAACGCGCATTCTTGTCAATTATTTCCTCTTTTGATTATGATTATAATATTGACATCACGATGTGAAATATTATGTTTCTATTATAATTATCATTCATTCAAAAATTGGAAAAAAGTTCAATTGAATTTTTCGGAACTAATAAATTCAACACATTGTCCTCAGTCATGCTTTTTGTGTACATTGTAGAACAAGTTGTCATTTTATGCGCACAAATCTATTGCGCACATTGCAAAAAAAAGGATGTCTCGGCACCACTTTAAGTTTCACTCCTTCTCTATCATCGCCCACCTCTACTCCTAAAGCTCGCGTTCGGCACTCGATGCTCCGAAGCTTTGTCGTTTTATCAATGATCACTAAATTATACTATGAAGACTATCATTCAATGTTCAACAAAACAATATATTCTTCTATACTTGGATATCAAGTAGGTAACAGTCAATATTTTGGATCGAGATAATTAGATTATTTTTGTAAAATTTAATTACAAAAATATTTTCGTATCAAAGTATCAAGAATCTGTTTACCGTTATTATATTTGATAACATAATTATTGTAAGATGATGATGTTCCTTTAATGTTGGATGGAATGTAAGATTACTGATCTGTCCTACTAACTCAACTGTGCCTCATATTACATAAATAGTTCGTTGCAATAATGAAGAAGCTTGGAAACATAAAACGAAATCATAGTCCCTCAAGATAAATAAAGTACTTGAAAAATCAATATTTGTTTCAGGACCCTGAATATTTGTAAGGAAATGATATGCAGTTTGTGTACACACCTGAATGGGCGAACGCTAATATTTACATTAGGCAAATAAATATAGTCTGATGTAATATCCGGCAGCTATTTCTGTTTAAGCGTCTACATTTCAACCGTCTCAAGATGAATACAAAGCTATTAGTGTCATAGTTGTAAGTTAATCTCTGATTCTTTCGACGCCTGATGTGTTATTCATCACGATTGGGCGTAAGGACATTAAAGAAACCCTAATTTATTTATCAACCGTAAAAATTGAACTGGAAGGAAACATTGATTGGACGATCTATTGATAATGTTTTCCATAATTTTGTATCCTGTTTCTTTTTTAATCTCCTTAATGTAGATATTTCCATAATGTATGTACTCGAAACAAGCTGGTACTGTATACAGATCTGAGAAAAACAGTTGGGCCCTTCCTCTGACCTCGCAAAATAAAATTAAATATTGACTTAATCTCGAGATATTTTTAGATATATCCAGTTGTTAACAGAATAGATAACTATAAATACTTGAGAAAAGTAATGTTTCAAGAAGTAAGCAATATTAAAAATAATGATCCCCATCCGAAACTACTGAACTGGTGAACATAGGAACTGTACTGTTTTATGGTAGTGCTAGTGGTACTCTCGACATCCATCTTCAATTTTTCAAACGGAAGTATAGTATTTTATTATACTATTATGTGGTTATAAATACGTAACATGTAAACAGAAGTGTCCCAAATTCCTTTTTTAAGATTTCGTAGGTTACATAGTTACATTGAATTAATTACTCTGTGATATCATGAAAGTAAGGTTAATTGTGTCAATGAATTTGACAGTTCACATGACAGCAAAATATAATTTAATTTTAAAAAAATCGATGATATAAGCGGATTCTATGATAATTTATCATTATGAAAGGACAATTACTTTGTTTTTATACCACTTTTGATAATAACTAGAAAACCATATCTATTATGGTTTCAAGGGCCGTAAACAATTTGCGCCTCATCTATCTGGGCTTGAAGGGTCAAGAAATTGTTGTTGCTTTAAATATACCCTTTGCTCTCCTATCCTTTAAAACATACATGCACCCTTGTTTTGAATTATTTTGGGTAATAAACCATAAATTATCTTGCCGAAGATTCTGAAGATATTTATACTAGTCCAATATTCATTATTATTTGTGCCGCTGTGCGTGACAGTCCAAAAATGGAACCAAAAAGTTGCACAAGTACCAAAGGAGGTGCAGTTATTTTTGTAAATAATTTCAAATTGAGAAACGTAGGAACGTTATCAAACAGAGAAAAGCGTTAAAATTTGTAAAATCGAGTGTTATACTCTCGGTGCTGAAGGTGCTTTTCGGTGTGGAAGAAAAGATTTCGAGGTGGTTTGAAGTTTGAACGAGGAATCACGTTGTACTTCCAAGGAATAGAGCCACTGATCGTCAGTATAAAACATGAAAAATCTTGTCTTCCGGATGGATTCCGCACAATAGCTCGACTTGATGCCGACGTATCGCCAACCATTGAGGTATCTATTCGGTATGGGTGGGTTTCCGATACACAGAATGTCCTAAAGTACCGTCAGTCTGTCGACTAACCAATACATCCAGGAACGGGAGTGAATCTTGCGATTCGACTTCCATGGTGACTGCTCGGGAACTGCCATGGGTTCCCCACTTTCCCCGATCATAGCTAATATCTTCATGGAAGCTTTTGAACAAGATGCCATTGACTCATCTGTTCTCAAGCCGAAATGTTGGTTAAGATATGTCGACGATACTTTTCGTTATTTGGCAACATGGTCGCGGAAAGCTTGTTCCCTTCCTCAATCATTTAAATTCATTACATCCCAATATCCGTTTCACCATGGAAGTCGAATCGCAAGGTTCACTCCCGTTCCTGGATGTATTGGTTAGTCGACAGACTGACGGTACTTTAGGACATTCTGTGTATCGCAAACCCACCCATACCGATAGATACCTCAATGGTCTTTCCCACCACCACCCTGCCCAAAAGCTATCTGTCATAAACTCCCTGGTCCCCAGAGCTGTCAACCTATCTCAGCCTCAATCTTTAAAATCAGAATTAAAACATCTATCATCTGCCTTATTATCAAATAATTTCTCCCATTACAACATTCAAAAAGCCATAAAGAAATACACTTCACCTAAAATTCCAAATCGACCTGAGCCAGAAACCCTCCCACCTGCTTTATCCACGGCCTATCTTCCATATATTCAAAATATAACAGATCGAATTTCCAAAATCCTCAAAAAGCATAATATTTCTACCCGTTTTTCCACACTTCCAAAATTATCTCAGTTTTACAAACCTATTAAAGATCCCCTTCCTCCTCTCCACTTAGAAGGTGTTTATAGTATTCCCTGTTCTTGCGGTAAAGTCTACATTGGTGAAACAGGTCGTACAGTAGCTACTCGTGTGAAAGAACATGAGCGCTGTACAAGACTTCGTGACACCAGTAGATCTGCACTTGCGGAACACAAGTTTAACACAAATCATCAAATCCTTTTTGAAGATACTAAAATCTTAATCCGAGCCCCAAACTTCTATCAGCGAAAAATCCTTGAAGCTATAGAAATCCTAAAACATCCGAATAATCTGAACAGTGACTCAGGATATTACCTTCCCAATATTTGGAAACCCATCCTCGAAAATTCCACTTCGCACATGAACGCACAACGGCAGGGTCAGGTGCCGGAACGAAGTTAACCACCGGAACAAAGGCAGTGAACTATGTAGCGTGAAGGATTTTCCTACAATAAATACGGCTACAGAAACCAGTAGAACCAGTTTCAGTTCAAGCCTCAAGCCTGCCCTGAATATGTCACCTGTAATGGCGAAACGTCGGCATCAAGTCGAGCTATTGTGACGCGGAATCCATCCGGAAGACAAGATTTTTCAAGATTAGCTGTCCGCGGAAGTCTACTATCCAAGATAGTATAAAACATACGAGTTGTAAGACAGATATGTTGTCAATTCGAATAAACTTTCAATCTACAGTATAATTTGGCGACTTTCTACATTTAGCGAACAACAGCTGATGAATATATATCACAATCGATCACAGTTCATTAGTTTGTTTTTTTGAATGTTCAATCTAGTCCGATCCATAGCTATTGCCGAAGCTGAGGCGGCACCTGTGGTTTGAAAAACTAGGATTGTTGTTGTAGCTTTATGAAATATTACATCCTGTTATTGTGTGAAATGGATTGAATTGAGTTATAAAATCATACAAATTCTTATCTTGACAGGCGCATGGCACATAACATTTTCAGTTTCACGAATAACGCATATCTTCAATTAATTTGTTAATGGAATATAGAGTTGCTTACAAACAACACGTAACGTTGTATCCTCAACAGGTGTGCCACTATATTCAAGAATGGTTTATTACATTTTCTACAATTACTAATGTTGTAGTTAAGTAGTCCTGAAGCAGGATGCTACATAATATAACTATTCCACTATCTCTCTCATCTCTGTAATAATAGGAATTAGTCAAATGCAAAGATTACAGACAAATTAGAAGATATTTTATTTAATTGATCTGTTGATGCCCTTTTTTCACTTTTTGATGGAAATAAGTAAAACGTATTCTAATTCCAACTGTATACTTCAACTAATTCTGTATGTTTCATTCCCTAGGGAGGTACAGCTTGGCCAAACAAGCCTCCCAAGTATGAGGTCCTTCAGGATCATAGTCAACACTTTTTCTCAGATCATTACCTATAATCTGAAAAATCGCATTCCGCCATTATTCAACTGTTTATTAGACAAATTCGGTCATAAATAATGTGGAAATAAAAGTGCTAATAATGCTGGCAGAATGTGGTATCTCAAATGAGCTGATAGAAGAAACCTAAACAATAAGAGGGCCATGTGATATGTCCCAGAAAAATGAAACAAGAAATAATTTATTTAGTCAAATATAATAAATAAAAATATAGGGCTCCTTGTAGCCCTATACACTTCGTTCAACGTTTTTCTAATTTTTCAATCGTTGGAACCATATGTCTTTCCGCCGAGTCATTTCTTCATCTGGAGATTATGGTGGATGACGAACCAATTCGTAGCGCAATTCATGCAATTTTTCCATTGCGACTGCGGACCTGTCCGCTTTCGCTTCAAATCGGCGTCGAATCGATCCACCAGCTCTGCATAATTTACTCCTGTGATCGTTTTGCCCTTTTCAAGGTAGTCGATATGGACGATACCGTGTGCATCTCAAAAAACTGTCCCCATGACTTTGTTGGCCGATAAGCCCACTTTGGCCTTTTTCAGCTTCGCGCTTGAACATCGCCAAACACTCCTTTGAAGTGGTCACACGGCAGCGCTTGTTGTCAACAGAGAACAAATGCGGCACCAATCTGGCAGATAGCTTTCTCATATTCAAAAATTTATGCAAAATGTTACGTACCCGTTCGGTTGAGATCGCCATAAGCCTCAGCAATCTTGTGCATTCGAACTCGCCGATGGTCCAATATCATACCATACATTTTTTCAACGATTTCTGGCATTGTAACCTCAATTGGACGACCAGAACATTCGGCGTCCTTTGTGGTCATACTACCACAACAAGGATGGCCTGGTAGCTCAGTGGTAGAAGAATCGATCTTCTAATCACTGTGGCTGCTGGTCGCGGGTTCGAATCCTGCGACTGCGGAATTTTTCCGATGGCCCGAGAAAGTAGTGCGGCAAGATACAATGGGCTGTCAAGCCCAAATGTCATCGAGACTGCCCTGGTTGCAGGATCGAGCCTACCACACGAGGTGAAGTGTTTAGTGCGTATATCTGAGGTGATCAAGTTCGGGACACAGGGACTCTCACACTACCTTATGGGATGTAACAGGACCATAAGGTGCCCATAAAGGGTTTCAACTACCTCCCAAAAAAAAAAATAACATGCGATACTTTGGTTTGCGTAATGTTTTTTCCACGGAAGAAATTCAATCAAGACGCGAAATTCACTTTTTTCCATGTTTACAAAAATCTTCAAGGCTGCTTGCTTTCGATGAGTATCAGAACAGAATGACAGTATCAGTCTGAAAATTTTAATGCGTTCTAGTTAAAGATGGTACATCACAAATGTCACGTGGAATTGTCGATTCTAGCGCCATCTGTTCTATTTTTCAGGGACTTTTCACCTTGCCCTCGTATATAATTCACTTGGTTAATATCTTGGTAACAGTTGTTCATCTGTATCAATAGGGTTATTATAAAGCCATCAACTTAATGAAACTGTTACCTTCAAATATTCAAGTTGGTCTAATGTACCAATTATATTCCGGCAAGAAGTAATTTTCACAGCTATTATATCGCTCATTAAATTGTATTCATTCCCGTAAAAGAGATTATATCAGTCAGAACTTGAATAATCGTTGTAAAAAAGCGAAATTCACACTTGTGGACACAGTTTGGACAATAGAATCCTGATGAGATCTATAATTGAAATACGTTGGCTGTATATTTAATGAAAGAACTTCCTGGTGATATTATAAATGATTTATGAAGTCTTCATTTAGTAAATCATCAAACATGAAAGAAGTTTTATTTTGAGATTATTATCAGTCAGCAATAAAATGAAAGAGTTCTACTAAAAATCAATGTAATATAAAATAGTTGTTACTAGTACGTCCTTAAAGGACTATTCTATCCCCACTCGCCGATACCCATACTTGAAAATTCCACATCGCACATGAACACAAAACGGCAGGGTCGAGTACCAGAACAGAACTGTTATACTTCCAAGCAACTTTTTCCCATTAAACCAAGACTGTATCTATTACCGTTACCGTTACAGATAATTTTTAAAATTTATTGTTGAATTTTTCGATTTCCTTCGGATTTTCTATATTTATTGGAGATGTACCTATATAAATGTATATATAGCAGTTATGCATTTGGGTGTCCACATTATTCAATAAATGTTCTATAGCTTGATTTTCGTTCGTCGTCTTTCGAATATTAACGATTTTGTCAAGAATATCTACGGTGATTTGCTGTTGAGATTCGAGATGTTATCTATAGCATGAACGATTTAACAAGAAAGTATAACCAGTTTTGATTTGATAGTACACTTTATTCCATTGAGTTCAAGATACCATTTGACATCAGGGGACAGCAATATCAATTTCCTGTAGATTCTATATTTGCTGAAAGGAAGGTCAACTATAATTTATAGAGTAAATATGTAAACGTTCTATATTTTATTGATTTTCTGATAATAATGTTTGTTGTATGAAGACTAAAAATGATCGCAATCGAGTATGAATTTCTATTCCTGGGGACGGACATTCTAAAAATCATATTTGAAATAAATATTTTATTTTTACTATTGCTTTTTTTTGTTTGTTACTTTTAAATATCGCCATATTTTTTAGTTTCATCCTGTTTCCATTTTCAGTTGTTATAAGAACCATAGCAAAAATTTTTGTAATAATAATTATTATTACAAATTTTTAATATTATTTTTAACAAATACTTAGACCCACTTTTAAAATTCTGCATCAAGTATACCTTCTTTCGAACAAATCATTTTTCAAATACACTATGCTTGAAAAAACTCTCAGGGAATAAAACAGGCGCTCAGAATGTCATATACATTTAACGGAAAAAAATAGCAGATATTCGTATATTTAGTACCAAAAAAAAACATTTTTCACAAAATTTTAGTACAATTATCAATCCAAAAATAAATGAGTCATCAAGAAAACTGGTATAAAATTTTTTTCTATAATATCTTAAGAATCAAAATTAATCAAATCATGTGTCCAAAAAGCCACACAGATAATTTTAGGAAAAGAATCAATGCAAAAAATTAAGTCGATTCCACTTTCGAATAACACAGTCAAGCAGAGTCGATGATATTGCAGCAAACATAAAGTCACAAATAATTAACAAAGTAAAATTATCGCCATTTTTGCCATTACGGACATCGTTAATGGTGCACAGTTAATACTGGGATATCAAAAAAATTATCTTGGTCAATGGTGGTTGTGGAATCTAAAACGTGTGTCTTACTTTACGTTTGAAATAATTATGTCACTGTCACACTGACATTATCAATAACCTACAAAGTTCATACCTATTTATTTCAGTTGTAAAACAATAATGAACCACAAATT
This sequence comes from Endomychus coccineus, assembly GCA_958510875.1. Classification (NCBI taxonomy): domain Eukaryota; kingdom Metazoa; phylum Arthropoda; class Insecta; order Coleoptera; family Endomychidae; genus Endomychus; species Endomychus coccineus. The sequence goes on from OY294067.1 coordinate 49,468,656, forward strand.
ATGAAATAACGGTTTTAGTAACAAGAAAAACTAAATTACAGTAATTGTTGGAAATGTCCCCCGTTTTGTTCGATGGTTAAACTATCGATATTTGTACTAAATAGGTATGGAATTTGTAGGTTATTGATGATGTCAGTGTGACCGTGACATAATTATTTCGAACGTAAAGTGAGACATACGTTTTAGATTCCACAACCACCCTTGACCAAGATAATTTTTGATATCCCGGTAGTTTATGTTCGTTACGTAAACGAATATCACATTAAAGAAGAGATTTCGTACTCTCAATCTCTGGCAGCAGGCACTGAATCTGATGATATGTTTAATTCAATATATCTAATTTGATCGAAAATACAAATGATTTGGATTGAAATAAACTAATTGAACTTTGTACAGATGGCGCCCCTGCAATGATGATCGGGCTTACCTCAAAAACTCAAGGAAAAGAATCCCGCGACAGTTAGTACACATTGTGTTATTCTTCGACAAGCTTTGGCTTACAAAACATTACCATTTGAATTAAGCCAGACTTTGGACTCAGCTTATAAAGATCGCAACTACATCAAGTCCTTTTATTCCAGACAGTAGGCTGGTTGTCTAAGGGCAACATGTTGGCTCGCCTTAATGACTTGAAAGAAGACGTCATCCTCTTTCTTGAGTTCAAAGAAAAAAACGATTTTCTGCAAATTTTCAACAATGAAAAATTTCAATAGAGGTTGGCCTATTTGACTGATGTAGTTGATGCATTGAATCAGCTAAACTTGAAGCAAAAAACTGCACTTTGATAAGTAACTACGATCATATTCAGGGGTTCATATCAAAGCTTCAGCTTTGGAACCAAAAGTGTCTGCTGAAAATATAATATCCTATTCTCGGCTATTCGAAGCAATTACAAATAGAAAACTGAACGAAATAGAAACAATTTGCAAGCGCTGGAAGACGAATGTCAGAGTCACCAATATGGCAAATGACCAGAAACCCTTTTTCGTCGATGTGTCACAACTATCAAAAGAAGTCCAGGGGGAATTTCTAGAACTGAAGGCTGATTCGACCATAAATATGACTTCAATCTCTTTATATTGAAGAAATTTTGGATCAAACGATTCCTTGTTAATTCGAGTTGCCTCTCTTGCTTTACGAACACTTGTTACTTTTTCTTCGACTTACGTATGTGAGACAGGTTTTTCAGGTCTGGTTTGAATTAAAACTAAGGAGCGAAATAATCTTGCCGTGGACAGTGACCTGATGATAGCTCTAGCAAAAACTGAACCTAGAATCAACCAACTGGTACAGAGCATCCAAGCTTAAGTATCTCATCAGTATTCTATAATTATAATAAATTATTTCGATAAAAAAAGCTTTAAATTGGTACAGGTTTATTTTGCATAACATAGAATTTAAATAAATAAATGACATTAAAATAATGTGCGTTTTTTTTTAAATTAAAGGGGGGGCATGAAAATATTACTTATAATCTGGGGATGCTCGACGGAAAAAAAATTAAACGTGTGACACTCGGGGACTGCCGCGGTAAAGCTATTGCATAGCACTACGCCACTGGAAAAAGTTGGGCAGAAAAACATCCACTACCCCTTCAAAATCTTCACGAACTATGAGTAAAAAAGAGTATCATCTTGATCTCTATGAAGAGTATTCTGTGACAAGTGCATAGATAACTCTACTACCGTTAGTAGAGTTATCTATGGTGACAAGTGTCAGTTGAATTGTAAACACAATTTTATACGAAAGTTTTAACGTTCAGATCTCGATAGCGCTTCCGGCTCCGGGATTTTCACGTGGCCTATCGAAATTAGAAGGTTCGAATTGTATAAAAACACAATTGCATGAACGCCAGACGACTTATGTAATTAGCTACGAACGTAATCATTTTGACATATCCTCGAGGAGCTCGCTGCGCGTAAGTAAGAGTTTATACATTTTACCTCTATTTTGTTAATTTGGGCCCCTTTCGAAGCCCGTGCGGCCGGCGCCAGTTGTAATAAAGTATTTTGGGCTATGGACCGCTAGCTTTTACCCGCTTTCGGTATATTCAAGTAGCTAGAAAATTTCCTTTCGTACGTCGCACGTCAGATGCTAGTAGGTGACAGCTGATAATACCTCAAACTGTTTTAATTGAATGTTCCTATTTAATCGACATTTTGGGGCCCGAGACTATGCTATTTAGTTGGCCCCGTTCATAAACTAACGACTCGCATGCGAAAAGTCCTCGTTAAGACGTTCTATGTACCGTAAATTTGTACTTTTCTAACTCGCGAGCTACGCACTTCTCACGTGAACGTCATTCGATTTATCGAAAATTAACCAATTCAAAACAGTTTTTGACCCAGTTTGGGGCTATCACGACCTTTTAAAAGGTTTCAAAGTTAACATTTCGACAATTTTAAGCTCGGCCGAGCTACGTGGTAGGCGGAGTGGTGAGTGTCAGGATATTTCGTTACGGTATTTGTTTTTTGTTTTTTTAGATTTTCGTTACGGTATTTGTCTTTTGTTTTTTTTTCTTGATTCGGTCGCCGCGCTCAAAGCCCGCGATAAAAGCTATATGCAATAGCTTAAAAAGATTGGGAAACACTGCTCTACGCTATTACATCATTTTATGTCTGAAATTAATGATTGGATGTAGGTAACAAAGGTGAAATTTTAGTTCAGATGTAAGAAGGAGATTGTGGCGTATTAGTTCATCACAGTATTTCCAATATAAATGTAGCGTGTTACCTCCTAAAAGTTCTTGGTTCATTAAAAGTGGGAAAATGGATAAAAGTCAGTCATGTATTACACAAAGTAGTTTATCTCAATTGTGAACCGTTAATTTTAAGATCATTATTCATGTTGACTAATGAAATAAGGCTGGCGTTATGTATGTAAATAGTTGAAAGCAAATTGCATTGTAGAGGTATTAGTGTAAGAATGTTTTATAACAATATAGAATTATGCAATCAATCATACGCTATACATTTAATAATCCGTATTTACATAGGAGTAATAGAATGACATATCGCGGTAGATCGTGAATACGAATACCAATAAAAATGCTAGTATACGAAAAACGTGTGCGAGCTTTGTGTTTCCCCTTAAAAACATGTCCACGGAATGTTTTATATCGTCGAGCGGTCGCGGCATGCAATTCTTTATCCGTGCCACTATCAATATTAGCCAAGTAAATGGCATAAACTGCTCTCTACATTCTATTGTTTCAAATCTGAAATACGCACTGTGGCACGCATGCATAATGTCGCCACCATTAGCGGTCACGCCATTATACACTATCGCCACCTATTTACTTTGTTAGTTCTTCAACTCGCTCTTCCCTCACAATGTCAGCTGACGACTTTATTTTTGAGCTCCTAAATTCTTGCACGCACACCATCGTTCAACTGTTATAAATATTCATAAAACTGTATATACTGATTTGTAGAAGCTGATAAAATTAATTTACAGATTTGGTGTGCGGCTCACGAATAATTGACGTTGCATGTAATTTAAAATCCTTATTAAAATTTACCACGCACCCAAGCCTCCCATAACATTATCGCTTCCGACAATATACAGGATGCCTCACTTAACCACAATACGCGTCGGTTACTATCACAGAACAGACCGACACTTATGCGGAATGACCACACTGAAAATGGACACAAAATAAGTAAGCGATATGAAGAGAATGTGAGTAATAATTTATTTATTGCCGCATGAATGGATAAGTATACAAAACGTTGGCGCGTAATGCAATAATATAATAATAATGATGATAATTAAGACGGAGTGGGCGGTAGCGAACCAAGGCTTGCTTCATTTCACCTCATATGGCTAGTATTGGTTCCTACGTACCGGTCGAGCGGTGACTCCGACTAGTAACGATGCTCGAAATTTACTGGTTTGTAAATTCAATGTTGTATGCTCAGCCGTTTTCGAGTTATTGAATAGAGCGGCCCGTCTAAATACTCGACGCGGTGCGCTAAGTATCTGGCCGATTGTAGAGAGAAATAAAGCTTATAACCTCGGCGATTATTACACGTACCAAACCGCCGTCTGTAATTTACGAGTGGTCGTCGAGTGAACTAAGTTTGCCAGATCTTTTCTGAACTTTGTCAGCTTTGTGTGTGTTAGCAGTACGGCACTGTTAGGGATGGTCCGGGGAAGTCCCATAGTTGGTCCGGGGAAGTCCAATAGTTGATCCGGGAAAGTCCCATAGTTGGTCCGGGGAGATCCCTCTATGCGTGGGCGATGAAGAATGTATATGGAAGTGACAGGAAGGCAAGAGGGAGATTACGCATTAAGCTTAAGAGAGACTATCGAACGTATTGACGTAATATTAATAGCCATTCCTAGATTGTAATTCTTTTAGAGTATAATAAACTATTATTTGATGAGTGTTTCATTAAAAACTCTAACCTAATGCCGTTTTCTTTCATTTATGTCGACTTCCATGGATTTGTAGCTTATTATAAAAGTCTATCCATTTCCAAGATAGAGCACATGTACAAATGCATGCGGCGTGGACAGAATAATACTCATATCGCCGTTTGGAATGCTGAACAGCATAGTACAAACATACAGTTTTGTTTGAAACATTCACGAATTTAATGAAAAGGAAATATCCTCAAATCGGTTCATATGGCATTCTTGGAGTTTCAAGGCATTGTTTCGGTACCACCATCTGGTGATTGTATGTCCAAAACTATCACTGTTTTTTCTTTGAAACAATGCGTTGTACTGTGAATGATTCTTTCATTCTCATTTGAGGGGAATGCACTTATGCCACTTAGTTGGGCCCATTTTGCGCCTATTCTATTCTAGCAGGTTTGTGGACCGCCAGAAATCGATAATATTGCCAATAAGCTTCCATAAGTTCTTCTGATAGCAGTTACTGTGTTTAGGGACCCAGATGAGTTGAACTTTATTTCTCCTGGCTAGTTCAGCTAGTGTATCTGTGCGTTCTTTGACAAGCCTTGATGTGTCTCTGGGTGTCTCGAAACATACATACATTGTATGTTTTGATAATGAACTGTAAAGCTCAAAATTGTAATCAACTTTCTTTTAAATAGAGAGACATATAATAAATTAAAATTCCTTGTTTTCATCTGCAGAAATGGAATATCTGTCTAGCTGTATCATTGGATATCTCTAAAGCATTAGTCCGAGTCTGGCATTGAAGTCTTTTTGCGCAACTTCCGTCATATGGTTTGCTGCCTCAACTTTGTCGCTTATCATCGAGTTTTCTATCAGATAGATAACTCTATATGGTGATTGACGGAGTATCCTCCGATACAATAACTATCAACGCTGGTGTTTCACAGGGATCTGTCTTGGCACCAACTGTGTTTGCTCAATAAGAACGACCTACTGGAAGTGACCTCCTGTCCCGTCAGCTTTGATACCCTTCATATCGCTTTCTCATCTAGAGTCCCCCTATACCATCCAATGAAGCCAGAGGAGCGAGATTTTGAAATAGGTATCTGATAATCTAGTAGAGTTTAATGCAACCAAAACTCAAGCTTGCGTCTGCTCCAGGAAGGCGGATCCCACAACCTCTGCAGTTTCAAAATTTCGGACTAGTTCCAGTGTTTGCCATATCTGAAAGCAGAGCTAAAATAGCTATATCATCCTGGATTGAAAGTAGAATACTTCACAGTAGTAAACCTCCCCAGGTTTAGACCAAGCTAAATTGTTCATTATAAACCCGAATAAGAGCTAATATACTCATAGAGCAAAGCAGGTTAAGCTTGCGTCTTTAATCGGTCTATAATCAGCACTATCTCGGTTTAGTGGAATACGCTCGATGGCGACTATGTCGGATAATGAAACGGCGAAAGAAGCTCTGAGTGAATGCCCAGCTGGGGAATAATCAGATCTGAGACATTCGGAAGACACATCTCATCCAGCAAAACCATTAGGCCTTATAAAAAGACTCAACTTGCTGGTTGAACTATAATTAGAAGTGAGTGACAATAGACCTATATAGGTATCAGAAAACAGAATTAGTAATATTTGGAACGGTACTCCCCTCGGTTCCATGAATTTGTTCCTAATTTCATTGTTGTTGGAGTGGTGAAGACTTCCGAATTAGGCGAATCCAAATATTAGGAAAATAATTACCGATGTTCCGATTTATGTATGAGTTTATATATTTTAATTTTTCGTGTATAAAAAAGGGAAGCATACAGAATCTTTGAAGAAGATTTAGTGATTACATTCCACCGACCCACTAGCAGTTGTTGCGTAATGGAACCCTTTTCACAAAATTTTGCAAAGCAGTTATTCAAGTATGCTAGCTAGCTTTTCTAGTCGAATGGAAAATTGGAAAACACTTGTCGAAAAATCAACCAACTATTGAATGTATTCTATTGGTTCATGGTATTCTTCGAATTAAACGATTTAATGGTGATATTATGTTATATGACAATTCAAATTATTTACGTTCAAATTCAGCTCACGTTCCATCAATGAACTCATTTGAAATATCAACGATTTTAATCATGGTTTTGCTACTAACAACTGACGTCAATTGTGCTGTAAGAGAATAGAATTTTAGTATAACATAGGAAATTATGGGTTACTATTATTATTTAGTTATACTTTTCTCACGTTATCATACATATTCATAAAATCAAATATGCAATACTTGATGACTAGTCCAGACATTTATTTTCATCTTAACAACTTAATCGGATCTCAATTGGAATTAAATGAATATAGTCAATTGAGCAATCAAAAGGATCAGTAACCGCTTTATCGTTGCGAGATTTTCGATTTGAAAAACAACAATTCATTGCGCGAAGCGCTCGTGCAAAATGCTGGCATTGAAACTACAATAACGATATATTTATGTCAAGTACTTCGAATGAATACAACCCAGATACAACATAAATCAAATAATAATGTAAACACCGAATGGAAGATATAGTGTATCATCTTAATAGGCATGTTAATGCAACATGCTCTTGTTATGCATAGCATGGCCTGGAGCTACATGAGATGAGATGACAATCACTACTACGTAATTACGTGTACAATCGACCACGTCCTGGTTGCTGACTAATAGCCAATCAACATACCGATACCATTAATACACAAACGCGTATTATGCCCTTAAACATCACTATACTATAATTATGTAATTGGAGCTATTATTATTGCAAAGACTGACGTACCTTTGAATCTTGAAAAGTGCTTGAAACAAACATGCTAGCAATAACAGACCCAGTCAATTGGTCAAGGAAGCAGAAATGGACGATGAAGGAAGTGAATTTGTATCACGTTTTTTTTTGGGATGGTATGGTTGAGTTATTTGGGTTCTGCAAACAAATCGACTGAAGTTGAAAACATATTTTTGAACTTTTGCAAGACAAATTTTGGAATCTTATAGACGAAAATTCTTGATCATTCTAACGCTATCCCCGTTTCTTTACTTCTGTTAGACTCATTTGCTAAATTTAGCGATATGACCATATAGTCGAGTCAAATAGGTATTTCATTACGAAAATCGAATGATATGGACCGATTTTGATGATCAAAGTGCATTCGATTCGGGATGACGTCTAGAAAAAAGCTTTCTGGTTAATTTTTTGTGGAAATTTTTTATTATTTTTTTAACCGAAAAATTGACCAATTTACAAAATTTGATCAAAACTAACCAGAAATCCTCAGTTAGGGGTTGTGGAGGTTGTTTTTTTATGTTAAATGTTTGAAAATTTGTTAAAAGGGGGTCGTTACTAATTTAAATCAAAAACAAAATCGAATTCAAATTTTTTAATTTTTTAATTTGAAATAAATTTCCGCTCATCTAAAATTTTTTTCTATCTTCTCTACTCATTCTTTTTATATTCCACACAGCATCTTTTACATATACTATGGACATATACGTAATAAAAACGGGGCGGGAGTAGCAGGTAGGTATTTTTCTTAAGCTTTGGAGTCTACACTATACTTTAACACAGGATCTATCATATAATAAGATCTCTATGTCATCCACCGCTTCATAGAGCAGCTGTTTATCTAAACCGGTCCTAACTCCCACCCCCCCAAAATAAAGACGCGGCAACGTATACGTGGACCACGCTGCTATTGTGATGTAGATACATAATAAATGATCACCACGTGTCACTTACTGTTCGGATGCTGCTGTTGTTCAGATTAGTAAAATTTCTCATTCGTTTTATGTGAAAATTATTTTATTCTGCGGTTCAGTGAATATTATCAGAAACATTTTTTTAATAATTCAGATACATATTGTTCAATAAATAAAACATTGCTTTAATGAAGCATTCACGCTGCAAATTAATAAAAGTGTTTTTCGGTTAAAAACAACAACAAATTTGCACAAAAAACTAACCGGTAAGCTTTTTTCTAGACGTCATCCCGATTCGTATGCATTTTGTTTCATCAAAATTGGTCTATATCGTTCGATTTCCGTAAGTCGGCCTGTTTTAATACCTATTTGACTCTATTAATAGCCAAATCGTTATACCGAAAATATGTTCAATTTCGGAATCAGTTTAAGCAATCCGTAGTTGCTGAAATGCGGAATTTTAATATATTCTGGTAGATTATCATATTCAGTTTAACATTTTAGAAATGCACAATTCCCGATATTTTACATTTTACATTGGCCACAATCTTTCAAATAACCTAATTCCCAAAAGTTTATAGAAATTTGACAAACTAACCCGCGAAAAATTTAACACACTAGAGTTTCGCACCAAAATATTAAAACGGCATGATCATTTGCTACAATAATTGTATCATGTACTGGTCATATCGCGTACTGAGTATTTATTTCGGGTAATGTGCAAATTCCTCATATAGACTCATATTTTTTTATGAAATTTTTCGAGTGCTGTGTTGAGTTACGTTAATGTTTTCGATGTCCATGCTAAATTACAAAAATTGAAAGTGATGCAGAAAAAATAATTTTTTGAAAATTACAAGGAGAAACACTCTAACGTCATAGAAATTATCGTGTGATAAGTCACTATAAGGGTTTTTTTGGGCGCTGATTACGAATTTGCTAATTACAGAGTTCAAAAATATCATTTCCGGAAAATGTGGAAAATCTCCTTTTTTTATAGGAATTTTTTGAAGTGTCGTGTTGATTTACGTTTATGTTTTCGATGTTCTATGTTTAATTATACAAAAATTAAAAGTAATGCCAAAAAAATTATTATTTGAAAATTCCGGAAAAATCAAAGAAAATTACAAAGGTAAGTACTTAATAATATTTTATATCAGTTATTACATCCAATATATATCGGTACTGCAATCTAAAAATTATACAACCAGTACTTATCTGCAATTAATTTATTCTCAAATATGTAGTGATTAGGCTAGATAGAGAACTTGTTAAAACGGAAACGAGGTGAAGCTCAAAGTGTTTGATATGATTTATCAATTATTTTCTATCCACCGGTGATCAATTCAAGAATTTCATTATTTCAAATTATTATCACTTATCGAGTATTGAAATCAATTAGGTACATTTCCGTTACACTACCATCAACAAATATTAATTGGTTGACATATTATAGCAAATTGAAATAAATATAACAGCAGTAATTGTGCCCTACAAGTACTGTTTTGATATTCAGGTATAATTGGCTTATGTAAACAAGAACTCATATTATAAATAAATTAAAACACCGACACATCCTGCATGGTCACACGCAGTTCACGGAATGTTAGAAATAATTTCGTATAGTTTCAATGAGCTTAATTTGAATTACATATTGTTAGGAAAATTTCAAGCAGAACCATTAGAAGATTGGTTTTTTACATTAATAAAAGTAAATGAGGTGCAACTAAGGACTCAGTTCACGTCTGACAACCCCGTTTAAACAGAAAGTCTTTATATATGTCCGAAAAAATTATACTTTCAATTTATATCATTTACGTACGTTTTGAACTATCAAAACTTTATTATAGTGGGAATTTTATTTTGTTTTTGTTGATTGACAACGTCAGATTTGACTAGAAATGGGGATACCGGTTTAAGATTTATCCTAAAAAAATAATCTACAGAATACCACATGAGAGTTCGATAAATCCTGCAATAACCAAGCCACTCGATCCCTTCGGGCTATCGTGGCTATTGCCTAGCAACAAGTTTTCGAAGATCTGTCGAATTATTTTCAATTTATTCTCACTTTTCTTGTGATATTACAACTGAAAATGGACTTCCAAACAGTTAATCTTTACGCGATACTTAGATTACTATTTATTAGGAATAATTAACCTGAGTTCATAGTGCACAAACCTCATTCATATTCCGTATAATCCGAGTTAAGTGGAATCATAACTACTTTAATACCATTTTTAATCCTCGTGGTTATTCAAATTCTACATGTTTTATAATAACGAATATTTAAATCCAAAGTGGACAGTTACATTTATTCAAATATGCCTTAAGTTCAGAGCTATCTTTTAATATTGTAAGTATTGTAGTTGGTGTATACATATTACATATTACCTTAGAACGATATAAATGCTGCCACGGACAACATAACTATTTTGGTATGATGTCGTTTTTATTAAATAGTATATATTTACATACCAGAAGCTTTTGTTCGTGTTGTTTTCGAGTTTTATGTGTGTTTATTTAGACAGCGTCGGATGGGGCATACAAACAATTTACTAGTTTTGTTTTAATTGTAAACTAAAGTATATGTGTTATGTCGAGCCACACCTTGTATTTATTTAATCTTGTTTCCATTCTTGTTCTCGAGAAGCTCTTTTGGTTTCGTTCCTTTTTATTCAGGTTTTAAGCCAGTATGTGTGGGGGCAACATTATCTTAAGCATGTGTTCTGTGTTGGCTTGGTAGTATCTCCCAAGTTGCAGCCGTAAATATATCGCGTCGTTGAGTTTCGAGCCGTATTTCCTTTCGCTTGTCCCAAGTGATTTTAACTACCTTCATGTTCATTGTTATTTTGATCACACTAGACTCGCTCCGAGCTAAGCGAATTACTGTACTTTTATCCATAACCGTATGTTTAACACAAATTGCAAAAGTACCCTATCCGTGAGAATTTAATTCTCTGAAAGGACAATTATAAACTAACTGTCTTTGTTAATTCTAGGTGGAAAAACGAGAGGGTTCGTATACCAGATGTACAATGGTTGTACATTATGTACATGTATGAAAACATTTGGCAACATTAACTGAACAGAGTGATAGTCAATGACGATTTTCACCTCCGAAATTCCTGAACCGCCACCGATCGTTATAAATCTGTGTGAATATTTAGGGGATGGGCCAAAATTCATTTAAGAACATGTCCTGAGGTGCACTTATACCCTGGGGTGTATGACACCCCTTCTCGTGGGTGAAAATTGGAAAATTTGAAATATAGGCTTAAAAAAGATTCTAAAACAAAAAGTTCTCCACACATATTTCGTGAAAGTCCATCGTACCCCAGTTAATAATGTTTAATGTGGTCCATTTTTCTGTGCAAAATATGTTTTCGAACGATTTTTCGAAAATAACTCGGTAGCCTTATATTTTATCGATAAAAGTCTCTTGACAAAAATTGGAGGCAATGAACCTTGCAACGAAAAAACAAAGAAATTTGTTTTTACTTACTTATCTCTGTAGGGGCAATACTGACCAAATTACGCCCCCTATTCACCAAAACACAAAAAGACAGAAAGACAAACTTGAGACTTGAATAACTGCGAACCAGAAGCTTATTGCCGACGTTTCGCTGAAAGCTTATTCATAGCGCAAAGTATTTTTTTCTCAAGTTATATGGAAAGATCTTTAGAGTGTATTCTTGTTTGCCTTGCCAACATGAACAATAACGGAGTTATGACAAAAAAAGATCAGTCACGGGCACTTTTCAGGCAGAAACCAAATGAAAGCATGGCATTTTCAAAATTTAAGGTGAGCAGATCAATTTGTAATTGCACTTATTGGGGTATTATGCAAGTATTTGCTAGTATAAAATGCATAATTTAAAAAAACGATTTACTGTAATAATTATTAATAATTTTCTTAATTTTTTTTCCGAATAACTTCAAAACAGAAATAGATATGAAAAAATTGCTGAAGACTAAATATTTAGCTCATGTTTTAGCAAACATTTTGGTTTTTCTATCGCTCTACGATGAAAATCAACTGATATATAAACTCAGAAGTTGGTGAATAGGGTGCGAAAACCATTATTTTTGAGGTCTTTGAGTTTGAATACCTTGAAAAATAAACTTTCTACGAGGTTCAACCTCACCCTTGATATTCTCTTAAAAGTGGTTTTACCGCTACACGATTAAACAAATATTACATGAGATAGAGACCATCGGTCAGATGTTACTTGCATGAAAAAATTTAATAATGATGCAAATAAACTAAATTCGTTCCCAATATTACTTTTATATCTTTGATTTGGTAACACATATTCTGCATATTATAATACGATTTAACTGTTTAGAACTTTTTCGTCAGCCTTATTTTTGCACAATTTCCGGCAAAATGGGTGGTTTTCAAGAGTTGGAATGCATAAATACATCATGATTCTATTTTTTCATAATTTTCATATTAAGGGGTAGTTTTCATCGGGACAGGGGCAAAAACATAATGAAGGGCATAAAGATGAGCCTCTTCAAAAGTTTCATAAAGGTCGATGACGGTTCTCAAAATTTGGAGGTAATACCCCATTCTCGGGAAGGGGGAACAATTCTCAATATAACAGAAGAAATAACTAATAAGATTTATAATTATAGGATTTATATAGTATCGAAGTAATTTATATAACAGGGGCGAACAGATAGGAACATTATGAGAAGAACCTTTATTTTTGGCCTGAGGGATGGAAAAATTGACATTTGGTCAATCAATTTCCTGTTCTTGTCCTACCTTTTCAATGCAGGCCTGTATCAATACAAAGTAGAATAATTCCAGGTATATTCAAAATATAGAATATTAAATGTTTTGATATTTCATTAAATTCCGATTAAGTTTCTGAAATTATTGTAGCTATTGATGGCCTGAGAAAATTAAATTCAATAAGTACATAACTTTTTCACGACTTCAATAACCAACAAAATTTACAAAATATCTACCTTCTTTAGTAATTTATACTCTGTAGAAATACAATTTTAGTAATAAATAGAATGTTCTTAATTTACAGACATTCATTCTATAATTGCAGTTATCAAAATGAAATAAATCATAGAAAATAGTATATGTTAAAACGATAGATTCAGTTAGTGAAGAGTCGTTAAATGCGGTTTAAAATCAAATCCGTTATCTGTGAAGCATCTTTAACTGCGTATTTTATAAAATAATATTTCCTATTGGGATAGTAAGTGTTATTCAGAATCAGTATCTTCCATGAACATTGTTAAGTAACAGTTGTAAAAACAGATTTCAAGTGTTTTGACATTTATGACAATACATTAAAGAGAATAAATTTCATTTAATGGTTATAATATATCTATAATGTATCCAGCTTGCCATGGAATATATTAATGATCGTCGTTAATAAATGCGATAATTCTATTAATATAACATACATACTACATTTTCACAATTGTATTCAATCTTTTAGCTTTAAGCCTTTGATAATATAATCAAAAGATATGATACTCCAATAAAAACAGATGTTTGGAAATTTTACATAATAGTTTTGAGCTCATATGATTGGACGCAAATCTGAATAATTATAATGTCTAGATGCAAACTCAAACTATAAGTTGATAATGAATGTTTTAGAATGCTCAACTAAATTGATTATATTTGCTTGTGAAATTTATGACCCTTCCTCCTTGAATAAAGTAGCTTATCAAATTTAGAGTGTTATAAAGTAATGATCGATACGTTAAAATTACTAATGAGCATCATTTGTTGACAACTACCGTTCTGTTACAACATTCTAAAACATTATAAAAAATCAGACATTTATACTACTTCTCTCGAAGGGGAGGAGTATCCAATTGCTCATCTTAGTCTTCACACAAGTCGTTGCCTAATCCTACCTTGCCCAATGTCTTAGCTTTACCAAATACACATAAGGGTTTATGCTAGTCGTTCTTACCTGCAACAAAAAAAAATTGTTATTTATGCTAGCTAAGCTACTAGTTGGATAAACATAGATATTAAGTTTTAGAACGATCAATAAAATACAATACAAGTCGATAACGCAATATATTCGGGAGTTGATAGGCACGTGCAAAAAATGAGCCAAAAAAATGAATGAACACTACATTGGTGAAACAGATCGCATGTTGGCTATACGTGTAAGCGCCACCATATTGCTGTAACAGAAAAATCATCGGAAATAAATTCTGAAAAATCCAAGTAACCTGAACCACATCGACAATTCAAATACAGGAACAGAATTAACAAACTCTTTCCACTGTAAATAGCTCGAGACATACAACACCAGTCTCATTTCTAGATTTCAAACTGCCCAGAGGATGCCACCTGTAATGGTGGGCGAAACGAATTTGTATTTATATTCTTGAATCATTTGGGGATGTATGTTACGTTTTCTTGGTATTCCGGTTCTTTAGTATGACTGAAAATTAAATAAAAACAATCATTAAATCATTCACGAATTTAAATTGCACTGAGACTTGTATAATTGTTCACCATACCATATACTTGAAAACCGAAGTATATACACTTCCTGTATATTCTAGATTATTGTAATGTCTCTTTATAATAAATGAAGAAAATATTACCGTGACCTCTATTTTCGATTTTATTGATTGTATAACATAGAAAAACAGCGGTATGCAAATGCAAATAGAATACGATTCATTTTCAACTGAATGCTCACCCAATTTTTGGTTTCACACACAAAGAACAAAATCAAAACCTGTTCATAGGTAACACTGATAAAAATTGCCCCTCCCTGAAGGCGGAAAACGTAAATTGAGTCTCATTTCCACATTCCTACGTAAATTGAGTCCCACTGATTAAATCATACTAAGTAAATTGAGTTACAATATAATTCCCAGAATATTTGTAGAAATGATAGTGTTAAGATTAGCACGATTACAATATTTGGATTCTATATCAACAGAGTTAGAGGTACAATAACCAATCATTATTGGTAATCATGAGAGTGTTAAGATTAGCGCGATTACAATATTTGCATTCTACATCAACAAAGTTAGGTTAGGTTAGGTTCGAAACAAAGGAGGTACAATAAACAATCATTATTGGTTATTGTGCAAATACTTACGTACAAAAGGGTGGTTATAGTGTAGGCAGCAGGTACTACGTGCGAATTATCAGACCTGACAACCAGGTACATACCTGGGACTCAGTTTACATAGACCTTAAAAAGACCCGGAACTGAATTCACCTATATAGAAAGGCAATTAATAGATGCGGGACTCAATTTACGTCGACCCAATAACTGATGATACATTTTTATCTCAATTTCAGTGAATCTCTCAGTAATACCTCCCAGTGAATATTTCACGTAACCTGTATCATAATCATGTCTGCTGATTTATTGATGTATTGTGTGTTTGTATCAAGATCAAACACAATCTACATACTGAGAAACTGTTTATGATGTCAGGGAAATTATTATCGTATACATTCGAATCGCAACTTCATTCGTATGTATGCATTAGATACATAATTTAATTAGATCATAATAGGGTTGAAGCTGTTCTGTATCTGCAGTAAAGCAGTCTACCTCCATTATTCCCCCTTGCGCTATTTGTAAGGCAATCGTGAGATCCAGGTAACGCGTATAAGGCGCCCACCCACAACTGCCGACTGAGACCGTATCTCCTAATTGCAACACTTCACCACTTAATTACCTCTTCAGTATTCAAGCTTAAACTATGTTAACTCATGCATTTTGTGCACCTAGAATTTACCCTTGATATTTGTTATTACAAAGAAATAATGCTTAATTGAAATCTAATATTCGAAACATTCATAAAACTATAAGGTGTTGTTCCGAAATACCCTATGGATCATTCGTCACCCAGTCCAGAGGTGCGGCAATATAGCTTATTAATTGTTTAATTAACAAATTGGCCCATTATTAGCAACTATATGTAAGAAATGTAAAAATATATGTTATTACATTTAAGGCTACGAATAATTCAATTTTATAAATTCTTCCTAAAAAGTTAGGTCTCGAATTTGAAAAAAATTCAATGGTTTTGTCTTTTTGCAAAAAACTTGCGGCTTCGAAAATCCCCTAGGAAACATTTTCTTGACACAAATTGAATGATTTCGTCAATTTTATCTCTCTTCCCGCCCAAATTGACTAATGTATATTTTTGTGACATCTTATTTGTACTCAGTGACCTAGAAAACCTGCTTGGTGACATTTTCGCATTTTGTTACATCTATTTATTAATAATTGGCCAATTTTAGTTGATAACTTCCGATTATCATGCTCAAAAGGGGATAATAAACAGGGATTGTGTCAGGTTCAGTGGTCTGGACAACGTCCAAGTTAGGTTCAGTGAAATCCTTGAGCCTCATCAAAGCCATTCCGGTTATGATTTGATTAAAAAACGCGGGTACGTTTTCAATCGGATAGATGCAATTTTTGGTATGTTGTATTCGTAACCCTCCTCTTTAATGTACGAAAGTTAGATTGTTCCAAACTATTCAGTTTTCCAATAACAAAATATTATGTGGTGAAATTGCGAAAAGTTTAAATTCAAATCACCCTGTATGTGAGTGCACCTTTATTTACGAAACTTAGTGAATAGGTTCACGGCGTGTCCTAGATGGTTTGTGGTTAGTTTGGATGGCCGCTTTTGACTAGCTGCCTTTTAGGTGAAAAACGTGCCCCCAGGAAAAAAAACGGTCCAAAAGACTCGAAATTGAGGAAAAATTGAATTTTCGTATTTTTTTGGGTCTGAATGCACTTTTTTTATTATATAATTTAGGGTTAGTTGATACCTTTGAAAAAAGGGCGGTCAAAACCTAAGTCGGATAATAATGAAATAATTGCAAATTTTATAATTGGAAGTTGTTCGTTCTAAAAAAATTAACATTTTTGATATCATAGCGTTTTTCCCCCGACCAATATTTCCCTAGTTATTCCAAGAAACAAAAAAGCCCTTTTTCCAATGGGTGAAAAAGTAGTTAGAGATGTTTCAAAGATTCCTAAGAATTTGAGAGTGTGGATTGACCCCAAACATTTTATTATTCTTGACAGTTTAAAAAAAACGCACATTTTCCGAGTTAGTAACGAGAAGAAGAGAAAATTACGATAAATCGCGTCCTATCCGTTCGATTCTTACCAAATTTGAATTTTTGAATTTGATAACTGGTTATGGATCCGTCGGAAAAATTTTAAAATTCAAAATTTTGGACCCTTTGTCCATATTGGGACCATACGAAAATGACTAAAGTGATTAAAATAATGTTATCATTCATAAATTGCCGTCTTATACAGTTTTGGACATAGATTCTTGTAAAGTAATCAGGTTTTCTATAAGAAAAAACTGATTTTTCGATAAAAAACTCTAATTTTTTTTTCCTAGAAACGGATTTTTCTACAATTTCCTTGAAAAATCCATTTACCCGACATTTTGAAAACAGGGAAGCTCCCAGAGAGTTTTTCTCCTCTAAATTCCCTATCGAACTATAGTCTCGGTTTTCTCAATCCTCGCTACTTTTCCGGAGTGACCCTTTTTCTCAAAAATATACACGCCCAAAAAAATACTCGCCATTTTACGATTCTCTCCAATTTCAATAGGGTTCAGAAGACCGCCAGAAGGAACGTGTCCAGGAAATTTCATCAAAATTAATAAATTTTTTCGACAGTTATCGTGTACCTATCGAAGCAAATTTTTGAAAAATCGAGCTTTTGAAGTAATAACTCGAAAAAGGAAAATCGGATCGTAAAAATCGAATGATAGTCGGCTGACCAACGAACTCGAGTTCGTTGCGGCTGACTAATACGTAGGGCCTAAAAACGTGCTGAATCTCAAAATCCCACTCCAAGCCATTTTGAGAAAAAAACCATTAATGAAAAAAATACGTTACAAAACCATGATAACTTACACGGCGAACCCACGTTTGTTAACAAGATGTTATAATATAATGTCTCGTTTGTTTATCTTATTTAGTGCGTCAATATGTTAATGAATAAAAATAGCGAAAATGAAGAAATGTTGAATTTGAATCAATGTAACCCATTAATTATGGGACAGTCTGTATATATTTATTTAATAACCCATTCCCCTTCAGTTCTAACCTTCCAATATCAGGATATTTAAAAAGTTACTAATAAGTTATGGCATACGGTAGAACACTTTAGCCTGCCGTAGAAACGAGAGAAGACCGTGCGGTAGGGCCACTGGCAGGTAATATTAAGCGACATTTGGTAGATGTGACCGTAAATAAGGCACCACAGAACGGCTAGGCGGTTCGAATTGAATTGCTCCAGAGGCGAAGCAGATCGTGAACAGCTATTTCCTCGTGTAATTTAAGGGTCGAGGGGCCAGGTGGTTGTAACCTCGCTCTGCAACCCGCGGGGGATCGTGTTTATATCAAGTGCATTCACCGAAAAGGTTCTGGGAAGTCGTAACAAATTCCGGCCAAATAGTTCGAGGGCGTCGGCAAATTTAACTGTTCCAGGAATGGCACAGTTAACTCTTCATTTAATTTGAACATAAATAAAAGTTACAACGAATCCATCAATTTACATTCTGATTGTACATTTTGCCTCCTGTCTATTTTATTGTAAATATTAATTATTTATCGTAACTATATATAGAAATTTTAAATAAATTATTTCATTCTGTATCTGCAAGTACATCAAGAATAGAAGAATATAATGAAATACATACATTTTTTAGCTCTCGATGGTGCACTACCAGAAGAGCAAACTTAGTTTGTTTAACAGAATTATATATTTTATAGATTACTAAAATGGTAACCTAAACTACACTAACTCGTTTTATATATCACACAAAAAAAGAGAAAAGAGTTCGTAGATGCTAACCCTTGAATATTAGTTTTGAACGCGGATAAATGTAATAAAAACGTCATAATGCATAGAATTGACTACGAAGATCAAATAGGAAATCTATTAAATGATGAAACAACTTACAAAAAATTAAAATCTGAGCCCACATTATCATGAATAAATAAATAAATAAATGGTACAAGAATATGATAATCTCTATTAATTTGAAAAATAAATTAATTTACCATAATGGGCAAGCACCTTATATCTATGGGCTTCCGAAACTGCATAAAAGTGATATATCTTCAAGGGTACAGGTCAATTGCGCCCCTCAAAGGTACCTGATAGTTTTATGGTAGCAATGTGCCCGATTAAGCAATAGGTCGATTGGGCCCCAAATTCAGTTTAGGTACCTGCTTAAGAATTACCAACACCCACCCCTGTTTTGCCACCCTTTCATGATATTCAATAATTATTCATTTGTCGGATGTTTGTGCTTACGAACGTTTTAAATTTATAGTTTTACTTACATTAGAATGGAGTCAATGATCAGTGAACGTGGAAAAAAATTACTTATCGTTGATAAGTATACTTTTCGAAAAAATAAGGAAACGGCGTTAGGAGTTACCTATAGGTGTACGAAAAACGGCTGTCCGTCTTCGATTTCTGTCGATAAGACAGAAGAAGTGCTTTTAAAGAGAAACGGGGAACATAATCATCCCATCAATGAAAAATTAGAAGTAAAGGTGAGTCAAGTTTTTTAATACATCTAGCTCTCTGGAAAACATCGATATCGATTTGTGAGCTCGAGCTGATAGAGATTTCTTTTGGGTATGCAGAAGCTTCAAAACTTACTTAAAAGAAAGGCAGTCGAAGATATTTCTCAACGCCCCTCAAAAATCAATATCAATAGTGGTATACGGTGTGTAGGAGATATAAATGTGACGGTGGCTGATATAAGCAATGTACGAAAAAGTATATACAGATCAAGAAGAAACATTTTGCCTTGTCTGCCTCGATCTGTAGAAGATGTTCACACCTCACTATACAACTGTAAAACCAACAAAGGCGAGAACTCTCTTAGCCAAAATATTATTATATTTTCTTGTGTATCAAACTTAAGTTACTTATGCTCGAGGCCGAAATTCTTTGTAGATGGGACGTTCGAGTATTGTCCAAAGTTTTTTAAACAATTGTTCACCATTCATACCATAGAAAATGGACACTACATACCACTAGTATTTATTTAACTTCTTAATAAACATACGAAAACTTATAATAAAGCTTTTCAGTTATTAATTAATTTTTCAGAATCTGTAAATTTAGAGTTGAATCCCAAAGAAATAGTGTGCGATTTTGAAAAAGCGATACACAGTAGTAT
The DNA here is from genome assembly GCA_958510875.1 of Endomychus coccineus. Taxonomy (NCBI): domain Eukaryota; kingdom Metazoa; phylum Arthropoda; class Insecta; order Coleoptera; family Endomychidae; genus Endomychus; species Endomychus coccineus. The sequence goes on from OY294067.1 coordinate 49,488,946, forward strand.
TATTCAAAATTGGCCTAATGTAACCATCATAGGCTGTAGGCTCCACTTAACTCAATCCTGGTTTAGGAAGATACAAAATCTAGGACTGGTTTCTGAATATCGGAGTTCAGAATCGCCAATAGGTAAATGGTTACGATGGACATTTGGGCTATTGTTTTTGGACCCCGCCGATGTAGGGAACGTGTTTGCCGAAGATTTGTATTCTATTATCCCTGAAAATGCCCGAGTTATCGAATATGCCGATTATCTTGTTGATAACTATATATCCGATGATTGTTCGTTTCGACCAGATATATGGGCATCTTGTAATAACTCCACTGAACGAACCACTAACGCTTGTGAGTCTTTTCATAGTCACTTAAATTCGAGCTTTTATTTTTCACATCCCGACATATTTAGGTTCATAGCTGTTTTATCTGATATTCAGTTAAACTCCTATATCAAAATAAATAGCGTACATTTACCAGCGCCTTCTGGAAACAGTAAATATAAGAAGCGACAAGAATATGTTACTAATTTAATTAGTTTATATAAAAATAATGAACTCCATTTGAGTTTGTAAAAAGTATTTCATACAAATTTGTAAAATAGTAGTTAGGTACCTATAAGTAAAAATAACCTATTTTAGCTTAAGTTCGTTTTAGTAATTTGATAAATATTTTGTTAAACACGGTTTTAAATTTTTTACTAATTTAATAAATATATGTATAACATTTATCATTATGTTTCATTCCCAATTTTAAGCAAGATTTTTAAGTTATACTATTTTAATGAAGTGCCGTAAAACAGATGGTTGGGGCTCAATCGTCCTTTATTGTAGGAAGGACCTGGGGCGCAATTGTCCCATATTACTTTATTACATGCACAATTTTTTCTGACCGCGGGGCTCAATCGTCCATTGCCCATCTTCAAGACCGATTGTAAGTAATAGCCTCCAATTTATCATAATTTTTATCAACATTTTATATCAAGGTCTCATGGCATTTTAATGAGCTTATAAAAAATCACTCCGTACCCGTAGACCATCTATTAATTTACTTGAACGTTGTTTCTTCATTTACAAATATACCAGTCGTTTTGGCATTGAGTGGCATCAAAAAACGTTGGCCAGAGAATAAAAACCACACACCTCTAGATCAATCGGAATTTATAAATGCTGTAAAGTTTTGTTTAGAATGCACTTATTTTCAATACAATGAGCAATATTTTAGAGAAATATTCGGAACAACTTAGTTATGGAATGCCTAGAGGAATCTGTAATAAATTACAGATTTTCAACCCGTATTCTTTAAACGGAATGTAGATGATTGCCTAATGTGTGTTCCCAATGATAAAATTCAAGAAGTCATTAATAAATTTAACAATTTTCACTGTAAACTTCAATTTATTGATTGTTGTTTGCTGTTGTGGGGGTTATTGACCAATTCATTGGTAGAACAGATGTGGACAAAAACATAAGCTTCCTAGATATGAATGAACATTAGCATGATTCAGATGGAAAAATAGAAATTTCATGGTTTACTAACGAAGTTTGGCCTCAACGATAACTACACTTTAATTCAGTTGCACCAACAAGTTATACAAAAAAGTGTTATAAATAGCCCTACGCTATTAAATTGTCCCTCCCAGTGTCCCAAAAATTTGAAAATTGTTCATAGTACACTGGAAAAGAGGTAATACAGATAATTTCATAACATTACCATACATTCCGGAGACCTCAGAGAAAATTAAGAAACCTACACAGTATACAAATTAAATTGTTCAGATTGCGATGGGGCCATTGAATGATATTTGCAAAAAATAATGTATATGGCCATGTGTATACTACTAGAAACAGAAACTTTGAAAATTTCACCGCCCCTGCTAACCTTCATTTTGATTACACATCAATTCGATTATAAAAATGTTAATAATTTAAATAAAGAAACCAATTATTATAAAAGATCTATTCTGGAGATGATTCACATAAAACGTGACTCCAAGTCTGTAAGTCATAGAGCAGACGTTCGATGATAAAGTCAGATTTATACTAATTTAATTAATCAAAACCTTTGCAAATTCCTACATACGTCTTCATAATGTTAAAAGTATATTTTAGGTAGAATGCTCAATATTTCTAATAAGGTCTGACAACCTTTTTCTATTACCTCATAAATCTTCAACATCTGGTTCGAAAGCGGAAACTTGAGCATTATATTTTTTGGTTTCAATTTTAATCGAACATTGCTTAAAAAGATTTCGAATTTTATAAGAAAATTGCTAAGCAGTGGATTCTTGATACATATGCATATACTTGAAACATTAATGTGTTACAATTTCGATTACTCGTGTTTCTGTTCGTTTCGGCGGCGTGGGCATTTTTAATTGAAATTAGTGCGATAAGGACGCTTTGTGCTTGAATTAGTTTTAAGACATCCCGTTTTAGTCATTGGTACTTCTGATTATGGTCGTGAGCCCGAAACGTACGTAAAGACGAAAATAATAAGCATATATGTTAGTGGGACCTATTTCCGAGAATTTAAATATAATTCATACCTGGGTCAAGAATCATTAGTAACCTAAATTACCTTTGGAATGTTAACTAAATCAGTGGTCGCCAACCCGTCGATGGCGAGCTACCGGCCGCTCGCAAAGGCAATTCTGATAGCTCACATTTCAAAACTACAAAGGCTTTCGTAAATTCCGCAAATTCTCATATAAACACAATAAGCCAAAACACTCTGCCGCCGCGAAGACAATACTTTGTGTTGTATCTGGTCTTGGTAAGTAAAGACAAATATTTAATGCTAAGTGTGGTCTTGAAAGTAAAAGCATCATATAGTTCAACTACTTTTCCAATACGAGATTGATTAAGAAGAAATACCGCAATCAACTCACAGATGAACACAGTTGGATTATTGTATTCGAATGGCCTGTATTAAACTATACTGCAAACATTACAAAAATTATCGGTGAAATTGAGTGGCAACCTTCTCATTGAACAAGCATTTTTCATCTGCACATATTTTTGTTGTTATTTTTAGTAATTTTCATCATCAAAATTTTCTTTCTTTGGTAGGTATGTATGTAATTGTAGTATGTGTTATAGTATTTGTAAAATAAAAACATGTATCTGTGCATTATTCGATTTAGGTTGGCCTAGGTAGCACAATCAAATTATCTAAGTAGCACAACACATTGAAAAGGTTAGAGAACATTGAACTAAATGATTGATTGGTGATTGTTTCTCTGATACGTATTACTCATGCTATACATAATACTTTACGATTACATAAATTCAATTCTGCGTCTAAATTGGAAGATTAAAGATTTATTGAAATATAGTGTTAATTGAAAAGTTACGACGATTATGAAAACTGTTTATCAAACTTTCCGCAATAACAATAATAAAGTTAATCACATATTGAACCACGCATTTATTGTGGGAAGTTGCAGAGCAGGAATCACCGGAACAAAGACAGTGAACTGAGTAGCGTGAAATTTTCACACTGGTACAGAAATCAGAAGTCAGTTTCAGTTCAAGCCTCAAGCCTGCCTTGAAGATGACACCTGTAATGGTTGGCAAAACGTCGGCTTTGAGCGGTACTACTGTGACGCAGAATTTCCAAGATAAGCTATCTGCGGAACTCTACTATTCAAGATAATTCATCTTTCTTTATTGTTTGTTTTTGTTTCAAGTATTGATAAAACGTCAACGCAATCCTTTGATTCTCCATAAGTATTAGACTGCCCAATTTCCCAAATTTTTCACTAATGCATGCTAGTACTAGATTTTTTACCAAACACTTGACCGAACCATCACATGTGATAAAAAAAATTGTATCAAGAAGAATAGAGCCAGTCATATTTAATAAAAGTTGATGATGATTGATCAAAAACGGAAAGTCACATATTAAAACTGACATTACCATAAGCAATCTAATGAAAAATTGCTTCGAAGGAACGAAAAAAATTAAATAGGAAATCAAGAAATTCGGTTATTCCTAAATTACTTGATAATCAGAAACGATATTGAAAATTTCATACTTCCATATGAAGGCCCTTTGGTTACGCAACTTTTTTCTCCATTTAACCACTAATTGTTTCTATTACCATTTCAGATAACTCCATGATAGACATCCTTACTTGGAGACACGTATTATATTTTTCGGGAAATCACATTCAACATCACAAGGAACTGGTTATGTTGATGATTGAGGCTAGAAGTGAGCTGGAAAGCGTTTCATAAAAACTAGAGATGATATACATAATAGTACGAGAACGATACACGAGGGCAAGATGAAGCCACAATCGAAAATCATATGTGACATTTGTGATGTACCATCTTTAACTAGAACGCATTAAAATTTTCAGACTGATATGTCATTCAGTTCTGTTTTGATACCCATCGAAAGCAAGCAGCCTTGAAGTTTCTTGCAAACGCGGAAAAAAGTGGATTGGGCGTCTTGACTAAACATTATTTCTTGCGTGGAAAAAACATTACGCAGGCCAAAGCTTCGCTCGTTCAACATTATGAGCATTATGAGTGGTTTACTGATTTTCTTTGGGTTAGTATGATACACAAAGGACGCCGAACGTTCTGGTCGCCCAATTGAAGTTACAACGCCAGAAATCGTCGATAAAGTACATGGTATGATATTGGACGATCGGCGAGTGAAAGTGCAAGAGATTGCTGAGACTATGGGTATCTCAACCGAACAGTTACGGAACATTATGCATAAAATTTTGAACATGAGAAAGCTATCTGCCAGATGGGTGCCACATTTGCTCTCTGTTGGCGTAAAGGACTTTTTGCGCCTTCTCGTAACCGTGGACGAAACATGGATCCATCACAACACACTAGAGTCCAAAGAACAGTCGGAACAGTGGACTTGTCCTGGAGAATCGTAACTGAAAAAGGCCAAAGTGGGTTTATCGGCCGACAAAGTCATGACGACTTTTTTGGGATGCACACGGTATCGTTCACATCGATTACCTTGAAAAGGACGAAACGATCACTGGAGTATATTATGCAGAGCTGTTGGATCGATTTGAGGCGAAAGCTGCCGCATTTGGCAAAGAAAAAGTGCTCTTCCACCAGGAGGAAATCGCACCGGCGTACAGGTCCGCAGTCGCATTGACAAAATTGCATGAATTGCGCTATAAAGTGGTTCGTCATCCACCATATTCTCCAGATTCCGCCCCCTACAATTTTTATCTATTTCCAAACTTGAAGAAATGGCTCGGCGGAAAGAGATTTGGCTCCAACCATGAGGTCATCACTGAAACAAATGCCTATTTTGAAGGATTGCCGAGATCGTATTATTTGGAAGGGATCGAAAAATTAGGAAAACGTTACGAAGTGTATCTGGCTATAAGGAGATTATGTTGAGAAACAAAATAAGTTTTGACCAAATAAATCATTTCTTGTTTCATTCCATAAGAAAATTGATAAAAAATTGCTTCGAAGGAGTGTATTATATTTTGTTCCATCTCTGACAGTAACACTAGAAAAAAATAAAATAGGAAATCTACAAATTCGGTTATTCCAAAATCACTTGACAATCAGACATGACATTGAATAATGTATGCTTCCATATGAAGGCACTTTGGTTACTCAACTTTTTCCCCGTTTAACCAAAACTGTATCTATTACAGTCTCCAATAACTTGAAGACACGTATTACATTTTTCGAGAAATAGCATATTCGAAATCACAAGGAACTGGTAATGTAGATGAACGAGGCTAGAAGTCATTTGGAAAGCGTTTCATAACAAGCGATGATACATACTGGTTCGAGAACGATATATCTACATAATTAACAGAATCCGAGACGGAATTTCGATTTTATCGATTTCATCTTATCTTTCCAAAGATGCAACAGATACTAGTGCGTAGGTAACAAATTACACATTTTTGGAATTTAACACCGAAATTCCCGAAAGAATTTTTTCTAATCAGATAACTACTTAGTCGTTAGTTTTTATGAACCGGTTTTACATTCGTAACAACTCATTCCAATACTTGAGACCCCATTAATTAAAATGAGATTTCTAAAATGTTTTATAAATTACCCACATTAAAGTTTTATTTTCTAGTTAGTTGGAACGGCAGCAATTATGAAAGGCAGAAAATGCCACTAATGTTTATTACTCGTAATTAAAGTAATTGGTCTGTCAGTTTAACTCCGTTCGCAATTAATAAAGAAAATAAAAATCTGTTGTATATATTCACCAGTAAGAAAAATACATCGGTACAAATAAAATTGAGTAAGCTTCAACTATACACGGCTACTGAAGTGGAATAAGTAGAGATTAACTTGAGTTTTTCCCGCAATAACTGTATAAATCTCGAGTTAAGTATTGAATAACTGTTTAATTTCAATATAATTTCTTACTCTCGAACGTTCTGATAAATTATTGGTGAATAAGCATTTACAGGAAATAGTAATTTTAATTTCTTATCAAATGGAACATTCACGCCATTAGATGTTACATCTAAGTGAACTGTGATGCATTTATACATTTATTACCATAAGTATTAAGTTTCGATTCATGAATAAGTTCAATATAAAAATTAAGAAATAACAGCGTGATACGTCTAAAGCCGGCCATACACGTCCAGCCGGCCTGTCAGGTTGACCTGTGCATGTGAGGCCATTACGGCAAGCTTGTTTAGGGTTAGTCAACTGGGCAGAACTCGGCAACGAGCAGAAATAGTCATTGAATAGAGGGCAGCTTGGCATAACACAGTAGGTGGTAACGACTCCCTTAAATGTTTTTTTGAATACCGCCCAATTCACCATGAGTAATAAGTTCCTTTCTAAATACCATCAGAGAACTTTCACCACGAATTAGTTTCAAACGTCTTCGGCAGCTTTTCGCTTAATATCATTTCTAATGGCCTGAAGAGCAATTTTGTCGCATATAGCGGGATTGTGTTCATGTTCTTCACTAAAAATTAACGTTTTTTCATTATTGCGTACCTTTGAGGCCCCAGAAAATTCGTTTTCCATTGCATGTGACGAGAGTATGGACGATGGGGGAGTTGACCAAGATCAATTTCAATTCAACACTACTTCCGGAAACAGTATATGTCGTGTGTTTATAAACTTCTGCAAAAGTACAATCTACCTCTACCGAAATTGACTTCTGTAGCAACAGATGGAACTCCTTCTATGACCGGGAAAACAAATGGTTTCATGAGGTGAGGAGGCTTAGCCCCCAGATACACTTAGGTCACTTAATTGGGCCCATATGGCTTATTCCATTCTAGCAGGTTTGTGACCCACCAAAACCTCAGAAAATTGCTATCACTGGCTTCTATAAGTTCTTGTGGGAGCAGTTTTGGTTCAGCAAAGTAACGGTGCCTGAGGGATGTCAAAGCAGGACATTCCAGTTTCTTCCACCTCTCTGCATTTCCTACATATAGTCATCTCTCTAATGTCCCTTGTGTTTAGAGAAAGGAATTTCTTTGAGAGCTTAGGCACAGGCTCTTTGATAGAGAGTTTAGCCTGTCTCATACAAGTCCGACCAATCTTTGTTCAGTTCACCCAGAAGACCCCTGCGTGGCCAGGGAGTCTGCCATTTCATTTCCTCCAACTCCACTGTGTTCAGGAACACAGATGATTTGAACTTTATATCTCCTGTCTAGTACCACCAGTGTATCCCTGCACTCTTTGACACGCCTTCATGTGACTCTAGGTGTCTTGAGAGCTGCCAAGGCCGACTCTACAGATGTATACAGAGCCTATTTACATAGTTTCCTCGGATTTTCATGGCGCAAGTCAATATTGCGTAGACCTCCGCCTGAAAAACCATAGGGTAAGCGCCTAGGATCACTGAGATAGCTCCAGGAACCTGACCTACCATGGACACGTCTGTGAACCATACGAACCCACCTGGTGGCAGTAGGACGAGAGTTTCGTTGCTCCAATCTCCACTAACAGGGATGAGGATTTTGGGAGAAGCGAGACGCACAGCTGGAATTATGCTATTTTGCCTCATATCTAGTAGGACCATTTAGATATTGTCTTAGTCAAAATCGCTCTGTCCACGAGAGCATTTTGGTTCAGTGATCTAGGCCCTTTAACCTACACGCCGTTCCATGGCTTCAGTTTTTACACATGAATGTAGAATAATCCGGCAAGAGCTTCAAGAGCCCTCGTTGGAGCCGACCTCATACAACTCAATATACCTACGCATGCAGGCAGCTGCAGTCGGTTCAAGGGGCGCTGAGACATACCAGTCCTTATCCCTGACCACCACCCACCACAGCATAGATGACCATAGGCCTGATCACCACGGTATAGATCCAATAAAGGATATTCGAGGGGTTCGCGCCAGTTCTGGTTAGAGTCTAACATTACACCCAGAAACTTCACCGAATCTTTGAGTTGCAGAACCTTGCCAGAGAAAGTAATGTCTGGCAGGGGGCGAGGCTTACGTTTCCTGGTAAAAAATCTTTTATGTATTATGGATCCAAGATTCATTATATGTATTGCATACCGGATAGAATCAGCCATTATGTGATGAAAATCCATTCTGAACTTGAACAAAATAACTATTAAAAGTTCGGTTTCCACTAGTTTGTTAAATAAATGTGACACTATAGTTTCGGCAACACCGTAGCTTCTTAGAACAAATATTACAAGCTACTCCTGAATAGCGAACTTTTAATAGTTATGTTATTCAAGTTTAATGAATTATTATTATACAATTTAGCTAAAACCTACACCCTTTTCCACTTACTCATCTAAAGCACTTTTCAACTGCGATGTGACCATCATCAAAAACTCTTTCTAAAACTAAGATTATGAAAAAATGCGATATACTTAACGGTCAGATTTGGGAGGGGGTAATAAATCTGCCATTATGCTAATTCTATGAATAAATGTGTAACAGGTACTTCTTAGCTGAAAATAATCATCAAATGTTCCAGGTAGTCAATGTCCTATTGGTAATCATGGATTGTTTTCGATAGAAGATGGATCAAAATTCAATAAATTTCTATACCTTATTCTATAACCTTTAAAGTCCCTAAGAAAGATTCGTCGCTGTATTTCAAGAGAGAAAGACCCGATTTCGTAATTGTATGACTAGTTTGTAAGACATGGTTTGAAAAGGCGGACTTATCAATGTTATTAGTAGTAGTATTAGTGCTCTTTCAACCTGGTAGAAATATCCCTTTTAGTTAAGTTAACATAACATAAATCACAAGCAGCATAATGTACGATGATAATAACATGGAATGTGTTGACGCTGGGTTGACGCCTATTAAAAGAATTATCAATTTCGTAAGATCTCGAGATTCAAATCCGAAATAGTTCTTTGCTTTCTTAAGTGAATCAGAAAGCGAATATTCCGGTTTATCATATACCGATGTTCTTCAACTATTCTAGGACTTGAAAGATGAAATATCCCAGTTTTAAAAACCAAAAATCAAGACACCAATATGTGCGAAAAAGGGAAACACTAAAATGTAAGCATTTATGAAATGAATGTTTAACACACTTTCGTACATGCAACATGAACGAATCAAGCAATCAAGTTTAGATGAAACAGCATCGTATATCAAAAATAACTATGTATCCTAATATTATAATTAAAGTTATATATTAAGTTAGTTTTTTTGTATTAAGTTAGTACTTTGTAATATTCGTTTGAAGAAGCTACGATGTTAGCGAAATATTTAATATAATTTATTATTATATTTTATTATACATATATTTTATTTAAGTTTCTTAACTTTTTTCTATCATTTTATCTCAGAATGCCTTTGTGTTGTGTATTGTGTGTCCAATTTATTATGGCAGTAATTCTGATAATACTTATTATTCAACATTTGCTTTCCCAAAAGACGATAGCTTCAAAGGAAAATTGATTAGAGCAATTCCTGAAGATTCTTCCGCTCCCAATAAAAATGCATAAGTATGTTGTAAACATTTTCCCGATTGTGAAATTATTAGAGAAGCGAAGAATATTTTGTCATCTGTACTTTTGTTTCATAGAAAGCATCCAAATTTTGTTCAAGATTGCGTACCTACTATTCCTCCGAATCGATCTTTCCATATGTCAAAATAAGTTCCAATCAAACATAAATATCCTGAAGAAAGAGGATTAACCCTTGAATATCGCGATTAGATTGATTTCCAAACCTGGCTTAAAAAAGATGGTTCTAAATTATAATGATTTTATTTCGAAATACAAAAAGGCATAAAACTTCCGAAACCCAGTTTTGTTTTTATTTTAATTCTATTTAATGAAAATATCCAATGATGTTCCAAAAATTGTTTCAGGTTTTAGTATCGACAGCAATATCAAGATTTAATTTTATGTTGAAGATACATTCATCTAAACTTGATTGGGTTGTAGGAAAAAACGAACTTTTATTAGAAGCATTTTCATCAATTCGTTCAATTGAGTTTCCAGGAGGTTTTAATTGTATTAGGGAGTCTGCAGATTTAACTTTGCCAAATTCAAACTATATCAAAAGAATTACAAGCGATTTTGAATGTCGGTAAATGAAAAGTCACAAATTATTAATTAATGTAATTTTAAATGTTATTCAAAGCGCACGAGGAGTAGTAGAATCGGCCCAAGTTGGCCTCTTGTCATTGACAACTTTTGAAATATTGAATTCTCATGTATCATCAAAAATTCCCAACTAGTTGTTGTCAGAATCTATTAAATCCAAGAGTTGTAGATTGGATGTGCATTATGTTTAGCCAACTTGGTGGGTTATTATTCAGCAATGTTGGTGAAAAAAGTATAGGTAGATGGGTAGTTACAACTACTTATTGGGTTGGCATTAAATCTGTATCAAAAAAAAATTTTAAGCATACAATGAATGAAAGAATAAGAAGAATTGGAAATGTAAATCTGCAATGTGGAAATTCTCCGGGAAATTGCATTTAATCAACTCGAAGTTTCTATAATAATAATGACTAAATCCTTATCAAATTTGTTTGGCTGCGCTAATGACACAACGAAGTGTATGATCCGATTACGTCCGAGGTTGTGGAACTCAGAGTCGTGGTCCGTGCGGCCAGCACAGAGTTCGTGGTCTGCGGTCGCACCTAACCGCAATCCCTTTGGGTCTAGAAACTCATCCCCAAAGCAGCCCCCGATACTGACATTCCAGACCTGAACACTCTGCACGTGTTTCGCCACTTCTCCGAAGGGGCATATTAATTTCAAATAGATCCCTTGTACTATTAAAGTGGTTTCTCACGTAAATGACTCAGCACAAACAGAATGAACACGATGAATACCTAATTATAGATGTTCTGTATTCGGTATTCTTTTATCAAACTGCTTAAGAGGTTCACGATAAGTGTTTCGGTCATTGAGACGTTCGTTAATCCACGCCAACATTTCAAACTATAATACTCTCTATAGGTCTTATGCGGAACATTTTTCAAAGACACAATTATAATTATCTACACTCTTCAACGCTACTAATTGGATAATTATGTTTCTGAAGAGTCGTAAGTCATATCTATCAGTTTGCTGATGCGCACTCTTTGCTATTAACTTTATAACCAAGGTAACTAAGTGAATTAAAGTTCATGATTAGTTTTCTGAATAGAAAAAATATATTGGAAAAAACTCAATTCAATCACGATCAGCATAAATAGCAGGTATGTAATATAATGTCAGACAAACGTCCTCTACCATTCGGGTGACCTAATACCGTGCTTCAGAGCAACTGGGGCCATCAAACCAGAGAGACCCCTATGTATAAATTATGAAGTAAAACTTAACAATTTTTATTTCAAAATAAAAGCTCTAAGATTACAGTAATGAAAGTTCTTAAATAAATATCTACTTAGAGTTATAATAAATTCTTAGGAAATAGGTCACACTAACACATATGCTCATTATTTTCATCGTACGTACGTTTCGGTCTCTCGATCATCATCAGAAGACGTATCACAATGTCTAAAACGGAATTTCTTAAAACTAATTGTATATCAAGCACAAAGCGTCCTCATCGCACCAATTTTAATTTAAAATGCCCACGTTGCCGAAACGAACCGAAACACGAGTAATCGAAATTGTAACACATTAATGTTTCAAGTATATGAATATGAATCAAAAATCCACTGCTTAGCAATTTTCTTATAAAATTCGAAGTCTTTTCAAAGCAACGTTTGAAATACGACTTAAGAGTTAGGTACAAATTGATTTACCTATAGTTTACAGTATTATATTATGATACTTAATTATACATCGAAATAAAGACCAAACCGATTAAGGTTTAAAATACAAATTTGACAGTGAAAGGTGGGGTTGTGGCGTGACACTATCGGAGTAATTATAAACCCGGAAATATTCACCGGATTCAACTGACACATCATAACATGTTTAGCACGCGTTGTTCAGGCCTTAGTTGGTCTTGTGACACAAGAGTCTCGTGATCAAGTTGTTGGCCTCATATTAGAGTAGGTAGGCTGTGGCATAAGAAACCTCATCGGTCCCCATTTCATTGAGAAAAATATTAATAAATGTGTAATATTCAAGTAGAAATATTCCGAGACTAATATTTAGCTTCTCATGTAAGCGGAATATTTCCAAAAAATTGTAAAGAATAGTATGCTGAAAGACTCAAACACCGACGGTGGAGGGAATATGATTTTCTCAAAGACAACCCCAAATGTTTCAATTATTACCTCAACCCCCTAGACCACAGAGATTCCTAGTTCTGCCAAGTCAGAAATTTCTAAAAACTAGTAGAATCAGAAATTATTTGAATACAATTGAACCAGTTTCTTCTGGTTGGCGAGGGGATCGTAGGACACTGAAAATTGATTGTTTAGTTAAAGTTCCAGCCTGTCCCGAAGATGCCTTCAGTAATGGTTACAAGAAGGCCAGCGTACAATCATGGTCGTGTGACACGGAATTCATACAGAAAATAAAGATTATCAATCAAATATAAAATATATTACATAATAATTGACAAAACAAACCAAATCATTAAATTTCGTTTGGCATTGAATATTATATGTCAATTCTTGGGAAATAGGTCACGTTAATATTGTCTTCTTTACGTACGTTTCAGTCTCACGACCATCATCAGAAGACCTTTGTAAACTAATTCATCAACTGAAGCGCGGAATTTCTTAAAGTAATTGACAAACCACTACACAGTAATTTTTCTATAGTTAAAAACATCATATATCTCGGTGATGAGGTGAAATCCCTAAATCCCTCAGGCTGAATACCTACAATGTTGCACATATGTGTTTAAAACTTACGACCACGATAGGAAAGGTCTTTGCTGTATCAATATTACTGATAACATACTGTTTTGATGAAATGATTATAAAACAAACTTTCATCATATCCAAAGTAACAATATTTGTAGTTACCCCAACAATCTTGATCAAGTCGTCCAGTATTTACCATGAATTAGTGAATAGGGTAAATGAATCAACTCCATGTGGATAGATAGTGAAAAAGGTAAGAGATCGAAGATCGCAATCTCACTTGTACAGATAATAAATATGAGTATAAAGACCAGGACAGAGCCAATGAAACGCAATCATAGAAAGCATTATTTTCAATTCTCTGTAACATGATGCAATTTATAAGATATTCCGTCAAAGATAATCGATAAACGGTATAAAGAAACATGGGATCATCGGATAGAGATAATTCAACCTTAACCGTTCTTGAGAGCATTCCGAACTTTATCATCCAATTAAATCAAATCGAGGCACTTCAGCAGCATCCATAAATCAAAGATCGCAGCGAGCTGATATCCAAAAGAATACAATGGATTTAGGATTGCTTCAGGTTACAACCGCAAATCCGGTAAATGTAGAAATTTATCTGATTGTTCGGGCCTGTTGAAACAATCGGAGAGCACCATTATAAGATATATTGGCTGCTGTAAGAAAATCCATTCAAATGGAACGAGATTGCCGCGGACCATTTGAACTATCAAGGAATTGCATTATTACGCATATTTACCAATCCCATCACGCTAATGGTTTTATTCCCATAACTTTATTGCACATCTGGCGCGTTATCGTTCTGATTTCATTTCGGGTTATACGTAATGGTATAAACATATTCCTGAATAGACATTAATTCGACCAATTTCATTCTCTTGTGTGATGGGAAATATTCAATTTGTCCTACAACAGTTTTCATTACTTTCACTTCATTTTTTAAAACCCGATCATTTCCAGTCGAATTGCAACTTATACCTAAATGTGTAGGTGTAGAGATTCCGAGAGGTACAAAGGAAGTGGTTAATGATAATCTTCAAAAAGTGACCTGTATAAGTTTCTAAAATTTAGCAAAACAATAGTAGGTTAGCTATTATTTGTATGAGTTGATATCAACCACATTCTTATGAGGGTTATAGTATTTTTCAGTATCCCCATGTATTGGAGATAGATGGAATGTTGGGAGAGCTTGACAATGGAACCGATTAAGGTGGAATAACAGACGAGATGTCTGACCACGGAAATATCTATACCAAAGAGAGAGATAGCCCACCTTTCTACAATTTTCTGGGAACACGCTTAATAGCCAATTTGATTCACTCGAATTCATTATAGAGATAGAAACAGATAACCAGCTTCCCTCCCTTAATATTACCATCATTAAAGATGGTCACCACTTGGTATTCATAAAGCGGACTGACGTATACATTCCTATACGACGTAGGCACCTGCTAACAACGGAAACTCAATCCCAAAAGGGGAAGAAGGGATTCGATATGTATTGACGTTTGCGACTGCAAATGTATTCACCTACAATTTACATGATATACAGTCTATTGATTGATGGTTCATTACCACAGTTCACATGTACATGCTATGACTGACAACACATAACCCATCAACAAGACAGGTAACGTTTACATGACAGACAACTGATATATTGTCACATATTGTTTGTGGCAAACCATTCCATATCATAGATATCCCTGCCAATTCAAATAAACTTTCACATGACATATTAGGCTATAATTTTACATCTTTCCATGCCTTTAGCTATTTCTACTTACTAGAAAAAGTTTTATTAAGTAGTACCAGCGATTTCAATACCATGTTTCAAGACTTAATGCATAGACATTTCGAATGAGTAGAAACAGCTAGAAATTATACCCTATGTAACGTTAAAGTTTATTTGAATTGACATATATATCTATGTTATGGAATGGTCTGTCATGGACATTAAGTAGCTGTTAATGTATCAGCTATCTGTCATATGAACATAACCTGTCTTGTTGAGGGGTTATGTGTTGTTTGTCGTAGACATGTGACATATAACTGTGATAATGATCCATCCATCTATGGATTTGTCTGTCATGTAGATTATACGTGATTATATTGACTGTTTTAAAAAAGTTGTTTAGGATTGAATGAGATAAATCGACCTTTTGTCTCCAACCAATTAAAAACCAATGAACTAATGTACTTTATTAAGACCATACTTTCAAAATTTTTCATGAAACATACCAGGATGAGATTTATTTTTTTTATGCTGATGATATCTAAAACTCGAAACGTCACATCAGTAAAATAAAATTATTTTTTTGAAGAGCCTTATCGAGGAATCTTTGTTATTGTAAAGGCACACTTTGTTTTGTTTCAAAGTTGATACTCAACCTTCAATAAAAAAAAAATCAAATTATAAATAAAGCAAACAATTCTGTGATAAGTGTGATATTCAAAAAAGAATAAAGTCGATGTGGATAATTTTCTTGAAGAGCAAAAAAAGTGCTCTTTGTTTTTCAAAAAATCAGTAATGAGACCAAGAGTAATCATAATTTTTAAATTTGTAGAAATAATTCAGCATTAAAATACGCACCTTTGCCTCCGTTTAACTAACTCTCTATCGCTTTCAGTTACCGAGAAAGCAACACCCTGTATATAGATTTTAAACATCGATTCTATAATTGGCCATATTTTATATACTTCATGAAACCTTAACATTTTGTCAAAATACACTCAACACACTACCGATTCAAAGCTTTCTGCAGTTTTTATTGGATTTTAATACACAAATCGACTGCAGAACAGAATCATTTTATTAATCATAGTCGTCCATTCTATTCTAAATTTTTTATGAAAACATTAATGAACAAATCGATTTTCGAAAAAAATATCAATAAAATATCGAAACGACAAAATTAAATAGAATAACCTTTATATAATTAATTATATGTATCATATAATATATATTCTTGCTAAACCAGTGAATACAATTTTAATGAAGCTAGCCGCTTTGGTTCCCATCTAACAGCATTAAATAATACGAAGTAGATAATTATGATATTATTTGAAATTCTCATATATACAGTTCATCCTGGCCTGTTTTAATTTGACCATTATAACTGTTTCATTCCGACTCATGATCGTTTCATGTTTTAAGTATTTAGTACCACAGTTATTAGGTAAATCATTAAACGGAACCAAAAGCAGAGCCATCTGATAGTGTGAAACGAGGTGTATTTCCTCGCTCCAAAGAACCGTGACTAATTTGATGCTTATTTTTCTTCACAGAGATATCGTTTACATGCTCTCTATAGCCGTGACGTTACCAGCTACTAGCTTCAATTCTACATGTTTCAATTGTAGTGATCTCTCCAGTAGCGATGACTCATCACATACTGTATTTATTTGAATTAATTATCAGTTTGAAGTTTTAATTTTGTAATTGTATTTTGAAAGAGCGTGAATTTCAATGGTAATAGATCGTATACACGTCTTCAAATTAATTATGGCGTTCAAGCCTGAGGGATACTAGTTCTTAGACTAATTTTCAAGTATCGATCAAGATTATAGCAATATCTCAGGTAACACTTAATTGTCTGTTTCGTGGTTTTATTCCAACAACTACTAGTGACGCTAACTAACTACCTATTCAAATTTAAATGAAAACTCGCTGTTCTGTTGAATCCTGTCAGCCACCCACAGATGATTGGTTGGAATATTACTTCTCGTTTGACCAATAAACAAATGCCCTAATAACATGACAAATTTCAGATAAGCTAAGATAAAATGTGAAATATAAGCTTTGGCAAATACTTGGGAGTATCAAGAAATCCTAGGTAATGGCATTGGGATTAATTATGCAGCAATATATTTCAACATATAATGCCAAAAATTAAAAAATACAAATAGTATTGGGAAATACTCGGTAACATCAGTTATTTGAAAATCATAAACCATCAGAAAAGAGTAAAAATAACGAAAAATGAGTTTTGGGAAATGCTTGGGAGTATCACGAAATACTAAGTAACGGCATTGGAATTAATTATTCAGTCGATCAGTTATTTCCATATCATATTGCCATCAGAAACGAGCTGGAGAAAATTTAGAAATATGAGTAGTATTATCAAATATTTGGGAAATACTACGCAATGGGATTAAAATTATTCATTCGGTAATACCAGTTATTTCAACATTGGGAAATACTTGAAGGTATCAGGAAATGCTGTGTAATGTCATTGGAATTCATTATTCAGTAATATCAGTTATATCAAAATCATAAACCATCAGAAAAGCGCTAGGAAAAATAACGAAATACAAGTTTTGGGAAATACTTGGGAGTATCATGAAATAGTAGGTAATGGCATTGGAATTAATTATTCAGTCGATCCAGTATTACCATATCATATTGCCATCAGAAACGAGCTAGGAAGAATTAAGAAATATGAGTAGTATTATCAAATATTTGGGAAATACTACGCAAAGTGATCGAAATTATTTATTCAGTAATATCAGTTATTTCAACATCATAATGAAATCATAAATCAGAAATTAAGAAATAGGATTATTGGGAAATTCTTGAAAGTATCGGGAAATAATGTGTAACGTCATTGGAATTAATTATTCAGTAATATTAGTTATATCAAAATCATAAACCATCAGAAAAGCGCTAGGAAAAATAACGAAATATAAGTTTTGAGAAATACTTGGGAGTATCATGAAATACTAGGTAATGGCATTGGAATTAATTATTCAGTAATATTAGTTATATCAAAATCATAAGCTATCAGAAAAGACCTAGCAAAAATAATGAAATATAAGTTTTGGGAAATACTTCATGGAAATATCTGGAAATACTGGATAACGTCATTGGAATTAATTATTCAGTTATATTTTAATATTATGATGCCGTTGGAAAGGAGCTAGAACTTGGAAAAGAAAAATGTTGCTTAAGACGGACATACTTTTAGAAGTTAAATTCACATTCTGAAGAACTAATTAATTTCTTTTATCGTATTATGCAAATTCCTGAGCTCTAGTGATTTAATTATCCCATCATAAAGAATTTTTTAATTATTCTGATTATATTTCTATACAGCAAACAGGAAATGAATACACGTCTCGATGTAATGCTAGATTCGGTTTAAGATAACGTATGCAAATATTCAATAATTTGTTATAAATACATCAGTTGAGAGCACAACTTTCGAGATATTCCTTTAACCATTCCAAATTAACATTAACAATTCTTTATCTCAATAATTATAAATTAGGTTTGTAAATGAGTTATAAGTAACTATTATATACGGTCTTCAAATACTTGATATACAAGGCAATGTACATAAATAATTCGTAAATGTGAAGTGAAGTGCAGTGAAGAAATTTTTTTAAGAAAATAGTATATCGGAAAATAAGGTGATGCTTTGAACATAATATATGCAACAAAATATCATATATCTTCATATTATGGTTGCTAACTTTAAATACATATACATTCTGGTAAGAGTAACTACAAATCGAGCTACAAATAGAGTTACATGTAAATAAATTTGGATGGTTGGGATTGATTGGATTCACTTTCTTCGCAAAAATACGATTTATAATCATCAATTTAGGAGGATAATAAAAATAAACTAATAATATTACTAATTTGTACGAAAAAACTAGCTCTCCTATTACAAACTGAAAGTAGTAATATTATTTTTGGTTCAATTTTATATCGATAAGTATATGTGTACATGTTGACGCATCCAAAAGGTTACAATATTAACAAAAATAGTTAAATAAACTGCTGCCCACATAATTTAACTTCATAGTCTTAATATATGTACCGTAATTATGTGCTAATATGTGAAACAACATCAACTAGGAAACAAAGCACTGTCGGATAATGAAGAAAATCCGCCTACGTAGCTTAAGAAATTTATGGTAGACTTAATCTTAGATCAACGTTCTCAACTATATGGCTGAAATTGAATCGTTGAATGAGTAAATATATACTTTTTACAAATACATATTGCAAACTAATACTTGAATATTGCGTACGTTCTCCATTAGGAGAATTTATACTATTAATAATTCTATTTCATTGATCTTTTTTTTTAGTTTAAACCACAGAACTCCTGGAACAAATCAATAATTATTAATTTTCTGTAATTCAGCTACTAATTCAAATCAGATTTATCAAATTTTCTCCAAAATCGTCAGTAAAGAAAGAACTGGGATAAAATGAAATTATACTTAATTGAAAATATCTAATAGAATGTGTCCAAGATAAGGAACTATAATCATGGATATATCTGAAACGGTAATAGTTTCAGTTTTTGTTGAATAGGAATAAGTTACGCAGCTGAAAGCCCATTCATATACATATTTCCCATCTTTGGAGTTTCTTCTATAGAAAAATATCTTTTCAAACTAATTCGATGATTCTGAATCGAATGGCATAAACCGCAGGTCGATATCTCTCGCCGTTCAAAAGTTACGTATTTCAATGGTTCGACTATTAAATAGTCATACTTCTTTTTATTTCACTTCGTTGGAATTTTTTCTGTAAAAAAATATCTTTTCAAACTAATTTGATGATTCTGAAGCAAATGGCAGTAATAATCTAGGAGATAGATACATATTTTGGGCCTGAGATGTGAGATATAACATGTTGGCATATGTATTATGTTTTAGCAATTATTAATCTGAGTATTTTATCCTATGTGAGTTGGACCTTCCACCCCGCCCCATTTTGAGTTACCCGCCCAGAAAATATTCAATTTTGGAACGGGTCATAACACTTTGGTGCTTGGTGCTAGTCGAAGAGGGTCCCTTGGTTCACTGAATGCCAACATTTTTTCTCCATGCAGTTGGCAGCACTGGCAGCTTTAGTTATGACCAAAATTGGAACGTGGTATACCACTTTCTGAAATTTTTTTTTATCAATGCTCATTACTCGAAAACCATACGCCAACATTTCCTATGCGTCCATTTTCAAGAATTTTGGCCATGTTTTGACCAAACATTGGCCAAATCGTCTGAAATTGGAAGACAAATGTTGGCACCTCCATCAACTTGTAGTTTTTATGTAAAAGAAAAGCTTGTGTGAGTGCCAATATTTTCTTTCATGTTTAACCCCCTCAAACCGCCCCAAACCCCAAACAAGATGTTGGCGTATGGGTTTCGAGTAATGAGCATTGATAACAAAAATGTTCCGCCTGGTTAGAAAGTGTTATACCTCTTCGACTAGCACCAAACACCAAAGTATTATAACAAGTTCCAAAATTGAATATTTTATGGGGCGGCTAACTCAAAAGAGGGCGGGGTGGGAAGTCCAACTCACATAGGATAAAATACTCAGATTAATAATTGCTAAAACATAGCACATATGCCAGCATGTTATATCTCAGGCCCAAAATATGTATCTATCTTCTAGACTATGACCGCAAGACGCTTTCTTTCTCCGTCCGAAAGTTATGCAAATCAATGGTTGACTATAAAATAGTGTTATTTCCGGAATTTTATTTCACGTCCTTGGAGTTTTTCTATAAAAAACATACCTGTTCAAACTAATTCAATGATTCCAAAGCGAATGACTCAAACCGCAAGTCGATATCTGTCTCCGTCTGAAAGTTACGAAATTCAATGGTTGACGATTAAATAGTTATATTTCCGAATATTTTATTTCCCATCATTGGAGTTTTTTCTATAAAAAAAATATCTTTTCAAACTAATTCGATGATTCTAAAGCCAAAGGTATTCTCTGTTCAACTACGTTCCAGCCTTCATCTAGAAGAAAATTAGTGAAATTCGGCATCCTAATGATAAAGGAGAATCAAAAGTAGAGGATAACATTTTTTTAACGATTGTTGAAATTAAAATAAAAAGTAACGAACGATAAATTACAAAATTACCCAAATAATACCTAACCTAGCAATTAGACGTCGTAATTCAACTGAATCACATTTGGAAGAGCTATGAACCGAGTTGGATCCAATTTTTCCAAGGCCTATTATTCTTGATTTAGAATCGACTTCAGAATACACATATTCAATACAAACTGATGTTGTAAATGCCACGAAAAACTACGTAAACTATTTCATAGTGTTACATGTTGAGTAGAGTAGTAGAGTTTTACCACTCGCTAAAGAGAGGTAATTCAGAAGAATGTGAATAGATACTCAAGTGGATAGAGAATGATTTCAAATTTCACCTTGACGATCATTACCAGCAATTACTACTTCATTACCGAGCAGTTCCCCATTTCCGACCACTTTTTACAGGGATTTAATCATTGGCACTTGCAAGTTTTTTAAATTATATGTTTATAACTCGGTTTCTAATAAGATGATTTCATCGAGTAAGTTTAATGTTGGGAATCCTCTCACTTTGTAGATAACATTCTAAAGCAGTTGTTGAGGAGTTTAAACATCGTCAGTCCTGTATGATTAACTGTTCCATCGGCCCACTAATCGTGGGAACATGGTGAACATCGTAATCTACTTAGCTACCGGATTACGAGCATCAACCGGATTCATCTGAACATAATGCGTACTGACTTACCTTGAATGAATGAATGCTACGTAGCCATAGCTAATTCATCTCCCATTCTGACGAGCTCAGTATTTGTTTTTTATTCTGAAATCATTTCAGACTATTCCTTTCTTGGATTTACTTTGACTACTTTGACTTCATGTTTGTAAAAGACCTCCTGGAAGAATTAAATATATTTCTCTAGCCTTTCTGACGCAACACTTTGCATAGCCAGTGCCAAACAAATGAATTTTGAGAAATATCGTCTCATATTACGGAATATTACATTTTTGGATAAAAAATAGTAAGCATTGTAAATCGATTATTGAATGTCATTGTATTCATCAGGACATTTTGTTGTTGAATTTAGATAATCCGAAATGATATGAATATTGGACACTTCCAAACCTGTGAATCATGATCTTAGGACTAATTTATTGTTCCTAATTCATATATTCGGGTTTGGGACGAGACGAGTCCAATGAAACCACTCCTATTTTTAGGGAATGCCCCTAGGTTTGGTGGAAGATGCCAAGAAGGAAACTTTCTTGAATAATAGACTTCCGCGGATAGTTAATCTTTGAAATGCTTGGCTTCCAGATGGATTCCGAATCACAATAGCACGGTTTGATATCTACCTTTCGCGAACCATTAAAGGTGGCATCTTCAGGACAGGTTGAAGCTTGAACTCCTTTCCAGTTCAAGCCTCAAGCTTGTCCGGAAGATGCCACATGTAATGGTTGGGGAAGTATCGGCATCAAGTCGTGCTATTGTGACACGGAATCCATCCGGAAGTCAAAAATTTTCAGAAAGGAAACTGTTTATGTGAATTTGTAAATTAAAAAAAAAATTTATTCTCGGTAGTGACATTTCTGACAAATGGGAGTGATGTTGTTGGAGTCCTGTCGTCGGGGGACAACCATTTTTCCTTCTTCTTCAATAAAAATGTCTTAAAAAGCGAACTTGATCAAAAGCATTCTACCTTTCCTTTCAACTGAACAGTTAATATCTTCAACTAAAGTCTACAATGGCAGATAATTAGAAAATTTGCAGCTGACCATAAACAATAAGCACAACTCTAAAAAAAAATCAATGTAATAATAATAATTTGTACATTGGTAGAATCAAACTACAATGAATATTCGTGCAACGTACATGTAATACCACAAAGAAGTCTGTAAACATAAAACCAGCTGCTTGTAAAATACTATGACAAGCATAATATGTCTTACTCAAGATCAAGTTCCCGTAACTTAATACAAATATTAGTTTAGAGCCATAAAGGTCCTATTTCCAATAAGAACTTGTTTGTCGTAAAGTTCCAACTTTGAAATTTTCAGCAAATAATTTATTAGCAAAATATATTATTATATGTCCATTAATATGTAGCTGATCTTTCCAATACATCCAATGCGATGCCTTCCTTTCCTCACACTTGCCATCAAATCATTTAATATCATTTCCACACTGAATGCAACAAGAACTAAATTATTTCGACACTATATCACCATCATAGAGGATTTTGACCAATGCTGGTTACATTATGCTGGGTGTAAATTTTTAGATGAATTAGAACTTTTTTCTTTGATAACGATGAACTAATCAAAATGGGTGTACATAAACCGCATGATTGGGTGCATTGGCAGTCCCTCTTGAAACAAAACTCAGGCTACTAGACCTGAGGCAGCACTAAAGGCTTAAATTGTACTCGAACTGATATCCCTTATGACCTCAGACGGCATCTACAGTAACCTTCAGCTAGCAAAGCAAATTGAGCATAATAACTTCTAACATATTTACAAATATACGGCTACATAATGTTCTTGCTACGCCAAACCATAAAAACCGCAAAATTACTCCTGAGATATATTGAAATATGGTGCTGATTTAGAGCCCAATCGAATTATTTGTTGCTTCATTGTTTTAAAGAGTAGTTTTTTTGCTGGCTTGATATTGAGCTAACAACAGTTATGTCTCAAAACATTTTTACTTTTGTTTAAGCGATGAAGCACCAAATAATTTAATTAGCCACAATTTTTCAATTGGGCTCTAAAATAGCACTACATTTTGAAACATCTTAAACGCCTTTCTGCTCACATTGCTTTGCGAGCTTAAGGGAGCTGGCATCTACGCGCTGCCGAAGTGTTGCAGCCTAAAAGAAGCCTCAGCTAGACATTCTACTTGGATGTTTCATCCAGATCTGCGCATCTATCACAACCTGGTTCATCAACAATGCCCATTAACTGCAGATGTCTGTTTAGGGCATAGTGGCCTGCAAGGAGTCATTTTACCAGAGACTCTGATGTAACCAGTTTTATGCCTCTTTTGCTCATGAAGAGGAGGATTTTCGAGCGTTTGAGCAAGAACTCCGCAAATGTGAAACTTCGCCTGCCTGATAACAGAAGCAACGCAACCCTCTGGAAGCCAACGTCTGTCCAATAGCACTCTGAGGGCGCGGAGTTCCGTGAATACAATCCGATTGAGGCATCAGGGCCAGTTACTAGGTAGCCCCATCTGACCAATTCCCTTTTGCGCCAGAGTAAACGATACTCAGACAAGCTGTAGTTTTTTCACTCTGGCTAATTCACCCTGTGCCTTCCCGCACTCCTATTCCAACCTAGAGGTGGTCCTAAGGGCGTGAAAAAGGCTGCGGGTGCTGATAAAAATCAGCCCATCATTGTAGTTTCCCAGATTCTACAAGGCTGAGCTCCGAATTGTACAGACTGGAAAGTGATGCAGGAGCACTTAGGAACACGGAAAATTCAACACTAGTTGAACTAGTAAACTCCGGCTCCGCCTGACTCTCCAGCCTTGGAACAGGTCTCTGAACAAGTTCACCAGCTGAGAGTGTTCCCAGTCAGTCCTCTTGAAAGATGCTATCGCTTCTGCTTCTACCATAGCAAAGTAACGATAAATGTATTCGGATTTATACTGTATTTAGCGTGTTGTGTTTGCAGTCCCAGCTATTTTTGATTTCAGTATAACTTCAACTAGTTGTTAAAAATACAGATCCATCGAAAATTCAGCAGTCAGTTAGTTAGTTCATATTATAGTAACAAGTCCAAACCTTTTCAATACTAATTCGACAATATAATCAATTGGTTTATCATCTAGCTAGTCTGATAATGTAAAATTATAATAGATCCAAGATGAAAACTAGGCAGGATTGAATGCCAACGCCCAGGCCATGAATATTCATCAATGTAAACTAAAAATCTCCAGAGAATGAGAAGTTTATTATTTCATTATCATCACGTGTCACGCTTCGTCTGTTTAAAGGAATGCGAATAATTATTATTATAGGCTCGATCATGAGTGGAATTATTATATAGTTTCAAATTGATTACATGGAAAACATAATTGATAATTATTTCAGGAAGAATAATGCATTGAATACTTTAATCATTAACAGATATTCCACGGAAACTCATAAAATATACATGAATATGTTAACTTCGTAATAATATAACAATTAAGTCTTGAAACATTCAAAGCGTATGTCTGTCGAACGTATTTATTACCTTGACCGTTCATTTTTGTATTATGATTATGAATAAATAGAAAAATCATTGACTTACTATTGGGAAATAATACATTTATAATGATCGAAAATGCCTCGCTAGATTACGAAAAAGATGAAAAGTGTAACAGCTTCGAAAGTTAATTACGGGGTTATTTATTAGTTAGTAGTTAGTTATTTATAAGAAACTGCAGGCCTTTTGAATTCCTGTATCTGTGAGAGCTAACGTAAATGCGAATTCTTCATTTTTCAGTTAAACACCTTAAATTGTTAGAAATAGTTGAATCTTTCCAGCGAAATGGAAAGTTATTTCACCGAAGGACATATGGCGAGTGCATCGTTTAGCAAATTTCGTAAAATGCTGTGGTGACAGTCCACGGAGTCGGTGGATCGCTAGATGAACTGCAACCAACCTATGTCGTAGATAGGTTTGTCAGAGCTTTTGGAAGAACAATGACGCAGCTGTATTTTTCAAATTTTTTGAGAAACGATAAACTTTGTATTTCCATTAAAATGTGAATATGTATCATGTTACTACCATGTACATAATATATGAATAATTATTATTATTTTTTTATACTTCCACTATACGAGAGGGAAAACTATATTGTTCGAAGAATATCGTGTGAGCCAGCGGTGGGATATTGGGAGAGGAGACATGCATTCGAATTTTTTTAGGAGGTTTGGAGGTTATAGGCTCACTAAGGTAGAAAGTTCCACAACTTCGCTGTTCGATTGAAAAATTATGTCTGGAACGAAGAAGTTCGGCAAGTCTCGAGCTTGACACTAAAGGGGTGACTAGTTTGAACTCGTCTAATCCGCCTATCTGGAATCTCTCCTGGTGAAAAAACAAACGAGATTTCTGATGAACACCGACCATGGAAATATCTATAGAAAAGGGAGACATCTCCCACCTTTCTACGATACTCTAGAGAGGCTAATGAACTCGTAAGTGTGACATCATCAAGTAACTAATAGCTCTCTTCTGGATAGAATACAAGAGCTTCAATGTATGTTTGTGAGCCGAACTTCAAACATGTGAGAAGTGCTCCAGAACAGGTCGAATATGTGCTTTGTAGATTATGAGGACCTTGTGGGATGTAATGTAGCTCTTGGCACGGAATAGTAAAACCAAATTTTTATGCAGAGGTTTTCGCAATGGATCTCACATGATCGTCCCATGAGAGGGTATTATTGGTAGTAACCCCGAGCATGGTTATGGAAAACTTAATAGGACATCATGATATTATGGATTGTGGAATCCGTCTTCCTGGAGAAGACGCAAGCTTGAGTTTTGGTTGCATTAAACTCTACTAGATTATCAGATACCCATTTCAAAATTCTTTGCCAAATCTCCATTAATTGCATCAAACTGTCCCTGTCTCGCTCCTCTGGTTTCATGGGATGGTATAGGGATTCTAGATGAGGAAGCGGTGTGAAAAGTACCATCATTTGCAAAGGGCAGCTGGTCACCTTCAGCAGATCGTTTATATGAAGCAGAAACAAAGTTGGTGCCAAGACAGATCCCTGTGAAAAACCAGGGTAGATTGCCATTATATCGGAGGATACTCCGTCAACCACCTTATGGAGTGATCTCTCTGAGAGAAAACTCGATAGTAAGCGACAAAATTGAGGCAGCAAACCATATGACGGAAGTTTCCCAAGAAGGCTTTGGTGCCAGACTCTGTCAAATACTTTGGAGATACCTATGTAAGATTTGTGTGTTATGTGGGCAAGCGGGTCTCCTGTTGATCTTTGATGACGAAAGCCATATTGTCATTCATTCACGATTTTAGAGCTCTCTAGGTATTGGATGACCTCGATGTTGATTGCTTTCTCCATCCCTTTAGAGATCACAGATAATAATGCAATGGGTCTATAATTATTAAAAAGGGCCTTCTTTCCGTTCTTTGGAATTGCTAGGACACTAACTGTCTTCCAGCTGGAAGGAGACACACCAAGTTTGTATGGAAGGGTAAACAACCTGCAGAAAACTGGTGTTAATTTAGAAGCACATTCCTTGAGCATGACAGGTGGAATTCTTTTTGGCCTCATATACTTTTTGGTATTGAGATCAAGCAGAATGCGTCTAAGTGTGCTCTAACGAAAGACAATTCCAGACACATGGCTCTCGATGGCAGTAATATTAGGAAGGTCCTTCCCTTGTGGAACCAAAGTGGAATTTGCTGCAAACAATCCAGCTTAAAGGTTGGCTTTTTCTTGTGATATAGTAGTCAGTGTACCATCATCTTTGGTTAGGGAAGGGAATGAACTGGAAGTGAAATTCCAACCAATTGCTTTATCGAAAGTCCAAGACGAATGGGAACCATTCGGGAATTCGATAAGCTTTGATCTTATTTTGGCATTATGTGCCTCTTTCGAAGCGTTTATTGTTTCATTGCACATAGTCCTGGCTTCAACATATTCAGTTCTGGTCTCCGGACATAAGTTACTGCGCCAACAAAAGTATGCTCTTTGTTTTGAAGCAACGGCCCTAGAACAGATTTTATTGAACCATCGTTCACCGGATGATGGTGATAAGTTAACAAAATTTAAAAAAATCTTCAGAATGTGTTCTACCTATTTGCGAGCTTATTTATGTGCATGTGCCAACGTTTTCAGAATTCGTGAACATGAAAAATGCATTGTCATTGATAGACGTAATTTTAATCACGTGTCATTCAACTCTCTTTATCTCAAACTGTTTTAGATGGCAAATGATAATTCGAGTTGAGTAGAGATGACGTACGCGTTCTATTTCCACATCATAGGTACGTTTATTGCTTTCAGTATGCGTATTGTGAAATTACTTACCCGTCGAACTGTGGATACAAATATACCTAGTGCATTTGGTAGCAGGAATCGTGTTACGCACCGGGAAATATAATCACGTTAATTTTATGGTAAAATGCGCGGTAAATCTATTGACAAACATTTTGTGGCGAACTAATTTCAAATAAAACCACAAGTATTCGAGTTGTAATTCTGGTTTCTTGATAGATACGTAGAAAAAAGCGTCAGTCATATGTATTTGCAGAGTAATATAAATAAACTAGTTTATTTATCAACCACAGCTTAACCGCAGCCGCTGATAGATAGTTTCCTCAACGAAAATTACGTCACTTTGAATTATTTGACTTTAGGCAATCAAATATTTATTGTATATTTTAATGTTGCTGACTCTGAATAATGTATTGCTTTTATATACGTTCAGTTTCAAGAATTAGATGGAGTTGAAATAAAATGCAAATTTCATTGTTATTGCAGATTTATCACCGTTAAGCATAACAAAAATAATAATAATTTATTAGTTCACTGGAACTAGGTTGCTCACTTCCCTTCTCGCTATTTTCTCATTTTTAGTTGCCATCGTTTGATACATGAATGATTATCATTATTTGATTGAGAATATTATTTCGTGCATTTCAAAAAGTCGAAACTCTTAAAAATGGAGCCTACCACAACTCATCAGGATTGGCAGAAACCAGGATTTCCTTGGGAAAATTATGAAAAACCCGATGTGAATATGAAATATTTTTTCGAATTCGTATTTAATGGTTTTAAGATACAAACGCTTTATGCTCCAATTCCATTTATGAAGGCTACAGTTCAAATCGCTGCAAACCCAAATTGTATGATGGAAATATGCTATAATCTAAAACAGTGTTGCAGTTGAATATTTCTCAACACATACAATAATTCTTGTTGTCTTTAGGTGATTCGAGAGTTTACCTTGGCCACGGAATAGGTAGTTAAAAATAATCCAGACCAAGAAAGCCATAAAGAGACAATAGGGAAGGGCAGAGATACACGCTTCTCGCCAAGGGTTCAGTCTGGCATTTTACGAGGCATTTTATGAGCACAAAAACATGTGAGACCTCCGGAAGGATGTTTTGATACATGGAGTAAGACAAGAGCATGAGCTACGATGGTTGAAATATTCCACATGATTCAACTTATTGAAGAAAAAATGGAATCTGGTAGACAAAATTTCAGGTGACTGCAATATGCACAATTATTGTTAATTGCCTAATCTCACATCTATTTGCGAACAAATACCTCCCAATCGGGAAATTTCCAAGGCTATTGGTTTTTTCCCCCTTTTTAGCTAGAAACCTAGGTATTATGATTGAAAAATAACAAAACAAATCAGGATTCAAATACAATAGTTATTTCTCCGAGTTATTCTCACGCCAGAACGTCAATACTGAAGGCAAGTGAACAACATCGACGGGGAAGGTACGCAAACGACGTCGAAGGCATCTGAAATTACATTTCAAGACCTCAAATTACATTTGGACGCCAGTCGCCCACGCTTAGATTATATAAGACATTACGTACTGATAGGGATTAAAACGGAATACTTTGCAAAAAAAATGATGGATGATACTGCTCCAGAATGAATCCATCTTGTTTGAATCAATTATTTATGTATATATTAAGTAGACTCATCTTGAGTCTCTTAATTCATATACATTATTGCTAAAACAAAACATGTCATCAGAGTAGAAGACATGTTACTTGGTGATTCACATTATTCAGAACTGAACTATATAGAATTATTAGTAATACTGTAGTTTTTGAATCCAACCAAGTTGATTTTTTTTCGGAAGTTTGGAGGATTAAACTCAAATGTACACAAAACTTGCAACTTTCTAACAAATTGTTTCACGACACAGTGTCATTCTCAAAGAGGAGTTATCAACTAAAACTAAATCTAAAATTATGTCCTTGAATATAGGAATTAATCTCAATGTGGTAAAAATTCTAGAATATTCAAGAAAAAGGACATAAAGTCAATATTCTAGAATTCAAAGATAATTGCTAAGCAGTGGATTCTTGATATATATTTATATACTTGAAACATTGGTTTGTTACAATTTCGATTAC
Source organism: Endomychus coccineus (assembly GCA_958510875.1). Lineage (NCBI taxonomy): Eukaryota > Metazoa > Arthropoda > Insecta > Coleoptera > Endomychidae > Endomychus > Endomychus coccineus. Next base: position 49,519,089 of record OY294067.1, read on the forward strand.
TCGTGTTATGGGCATGTTTCATTGAAATTGATGCGGTAAGGAAGCTTTGTGCTAATACAATTAGTTTTAAGAAATCCTGTTGAAGACATTGATACGTCTTCTGATGATGATGGTCGTGACACCGAAATGTACGTAAAGACGAAAATAATAAGCATAGGTATGTGTTAGTGTGACCTATTTCCACAAAATTTATATATAAAGCCAAATTATTCAGGAACCCTTATAACCTCCAACATTTAAATGTTTGCTATTGGCTCTACAAATACAAGGTCCCACGAACTTCATTCAATTCCTCTTATAAGTTTCTCAAAGCGTATGCAATTCAGTCCAACAACGCTGATATTGTCACAATGATTATACTATCTTACTACGTTATCTATTATGAATAAACATGCTAAGATGTGAAAGTAATTTTATGCTTATGCCTAGTAAAATCCCGGTATAACAGTGAATAATAATATTTTTATCCGTTTTTATCGCGACATTCTAACAATATTTACTGTAGTCCGCTTATGCGCGAAAATGTACAGATAAAGAATAACTGCTTCATTCAAAAACTGAGCCATAAATAAATCCAATCGTTCTACTAACATTGGCAAGCGAATAAACTCTACAAACTAATGGTAATCCCATTCTAAAACATGAAATATATAGGCAGTTCAAGTTCAAAGCGTACTAAACCAATAACATCATAATATATAATTATATTAATGCTTTGTCGTGCTAGTGGAGAATATTATTTCCATTTCAACTCAACTAATACAATGTTTTTAATATTCTCAATGAGTTTGAATTGCATGAAATATCTACATCATTTCATTCGGACTGTTTTCTGGTGATCAGTTAATCACGAACGGTGGGGACGTGACTGCAAAAAACTAAAACTAGTTTACGTTTTCTTATGGCATGAGTCATGAATATAAGCAATACTTATCATCTTAATAATGAAAACGAAGTACATATTTCTATTAACTTCAATATTTGTTTACTAAAAGCAGCAAATCCGGATAGTGATAATTCTTAATAAAGGCTCTCGGTTGTCTGAAATTTTTTGAAAGATTAGCACCAAGAAAGGATACAATTTGACTGAGAATTGGACGTAGGTATAATAGCATCCGATGGAAGCTTTTGACTGATTGAACATCAACTTCGGGACTTTCCAACACAACAACGCATATCAATTTACTTTTAGAGCAAGACGCAATATAATCCGAAAATGAAGAAGGTCAGAGGCCATTCGTGCTTCTTTTTAACTGTTTTGGCAACCTTGAATTCTTGTGTACATTGAATAATTGTCGACAATATCTGTCAAATTCATATTACGTATTATATTTAGACTAACTAAGATTACAAGTGACGCATTGCATCTTGCCTGATGATTCTTTTGAAGTAGACTCCATAACTGAATGTATCTTTATATTTTCAACACCAGAGTGCTCTCAGTTCAATTCATAAAGCTTTCTTACCGTAGACCTATAGATCTAAAAGGTTATTCTTCTTACTCATATGTTCGTCGTCATTTTTGACGGTTTACAATTAATGATATTTTGTATGATATATGACGGACGTACTTGTGATCTGTTTGATCGTTTTAAGTCTTTTAGAGTTTTGTAGTTTTCCATTTTTTTACATTCCTTTTATCCATCACAATGCAAAAGAAAACTAGCATCAAGAGAAGCACATAAAGTTAAACGTGAATTTAATCAACAGTGGAAAAATGAGTTGTTATTTCTAGGCAGTTCATCAGGAAAACCGTTGTACATTGTTTGTGGAAGTAATCTTTCACATAATAGAAGACATGATCTTCATAGGAACTATGGAACACAGCATCAAACTAGGGTAGAAGAAAATATGAAGCTCGTTTTTAGATGTGAGTTATGAAGATATTATTTGACTTAGAAAAAGGAATGAATCAGGAGAAAACAAAATAAATATAATTGCTGAAGTGAGTTTGAAGACTTGTCATAGAGAAAAGCTTCTTCTGACATTTTTTAAGGTTTAACGAAAACAGAAACCATTTTTCTGACGAAGAGTAATTCAATCCCGGTCATATTTTATCCCATATTCAAACTGCAACCGTAATAATCTTAAAATCTATGTTTTTTCATACATTAGTATCGTTTTCAAGATGACAAGCAACTCTATAGTCACGTTATTGTTTCTATAATCTAAAACTATTCTTCATTATATCAAATCGATATGTTTGAGGAATTACTACGAATATTTTAGGGTCAAATGATGCACAAACAATTCTTATTCTCATTTGATCGTACTTGTTGGTATTCGTTTAAGTCTATCAAATATGTACAAATGAAATTCACCACTCAAACAAAGCTTAGTATGACGAAAAACAAACAAAATAAGAGGCAATATGAGATATTATCTCAAAGTGTAAATTATATTATCTTTACAACAAGTTACATACATTGCATGCTCATTCAATTTATTAGATTATTGTTTGCTCGAGTCGTTATATCTGTCAAAAGCTTAAAAATTTCCTTGAATTGTGAGCAAATATTTATCAATTAATTAAATAACTAGGTAAAGTCAATGTATATAAAAGACATCTCGGAAGACATTATGTAAATATAAAGTATACAAACTGAAGTATCCGTTTTATTTACTTTGAAATATTTGCTAAATGAGCTATAGGCACGTCTAGCAAAAATTATTGACTACAGATCCCATTATTCACTCGTGTTTCGCCTCCTCCTTCATATTCCAGAAAGTAATCCACTTAGTTCTCATAATAATTAAATCAAAAGGAGATCAATATAAGATTAGAAATTAATTGATTGTTCACCATTGACGTAGTTTTATATGAATCTTTGTAAATACATGAATATATTGAAATTAGAAACGTGTTGCCGCTTACAATCAATTGCCGTGGGCGTATTTGTTTCATTTGCGAGTACGTCGTGTCCCAACGCGCACAAATTAAATTACTTAACTGTTTGCCTAGTTCGCCTAGATCGGACAGCAGACCCTTACAAGTGGTGGTCAGCAAACGCAAAAAAACAGTATCCAAGCCTAGCAGAATTTGCTAAGATTTATTTATCATCCCCCGGTAGCAGTGTATATAGTGAGCGGTTATTTTCGGAAGCAGGAATAATTTATGAGGGAAACGTAATCGTTTGCTATCAACAAATGCTGAAAAAATTGTTTTCATTCATCATAATTTACCACTGATAGATTTTAGGTATTAAATATGCAAATTTTTTATTAAAATAAAAATTGTAATATTCATTACGAGTTTTTTTTTCATAATTTGATATTCGATAATGAATGGGTATTCGACCGAATACCGAATAATAAAAAAGTGGCCGAATAGGCCGAATACCGAATGGTAGCCGAATATTCGTGGCATCTCTAGTCCTTACTTTAATAGTACAAATAAATATATACGAATATTTATTTATACTTTTTATTAATTTAATTAATAAAATAAAAATTAATAATAAATCCTCAAAAATTATTTTAAAATTTAATTCTTAATTATAAATATAAATAAATTTGTGATAGTTAAGAACCATAAAAATTTTATAAAATTACTTATAAAAATTAAAATAAAAAATTACAAAATATGAAAATATATAAAAAATTATAAAATACTTAAATAAAACTTTATTTACTAATAACAAATAAATATATATTTTATTCATTTTAAAATTTAATTTATACTAGTAAATATAAAAGAAGCCACATTTTTATCAAAAAATTCACAAATTCAAATTAAAACTTCCAATAAAATTGTTTATGAACGAAATTTTGAAAAAATTACAAAAAAGCATTTCATTTGAAAAAATTATGAAAAAGGCAATTTTAACAAAACTTTAATTATTAATTATAAATACTCCAATAATGTCTTGTGTATAAGGTAATTTATTGTCGAACCAGTTTCATTTATCGTAAGACACGTGTATATCACTTATTCAGATATGTCAATAGCAGATGTCACTCAGTATTTGAATTATTTATGAATCTTAAAGTACTGTATAAGATTTTTGCAATGAATAAAGATTAGTTAAATTGCAATGGAAATATTTGCATCAATTAGTGCAAATGATGGTGTTGACTAGATATGCACGCTCCTACCATTCTAAGACATTAAATAAATACTGATTACCATACATACATTATTCTTTCATAATCGTGAACTATAAATCAATTTATACATTAATTCACTGAATAATATAGGGTATGGTTATTGGAAACAATATTTCCAGATATTGCGTTACTAAATTGAATAGTTACCAACTGTGTGGTGTGTAAAGGAATTGAACATATCTAATGAGTTAACACACAAATTGTACATTCGTGTTTCACGCTCCGTCGGCTTTGTATAAAATTTTGCCATTTATAAACAGAAACCTAACACGTAGGTTTCGCTAATTGAACACGCTGTTGTAATCTCATGGAATGTTAAGGCAAAATCAAATACTCCGTGAATAAAAGACATCATGAAACAACGGCGGCACTTGAAACTTCCAAGTGACATCACTTGAAAATAAAACGTCTCATCATTAGTTGACATATTTATGGATTAAATTTAAGTGTACTTTGGCGTCTCTCGTTTTATCGCCGTTAACGGGAAGTGTTTTGTTCCGCTTGATATCTAAAATCTTGATGTTTTTATTACACTACAAGAACACAGTACATTATCCTGCTCAAATCGGCCACCCGTAGCAATTTTGCCCTGAGGGTGTCAGTGAACAAATAACAAATATGTCTCTATACTTCCAGTTCGATTAACCTGAAAATTAAACACGAAATACAAAACTGAGTCGTTTTATTATCAACTATTAGTTTTGCTGCACAATTTATAGTTACGGGGAAAACGCAGTATACCCACTTCAGACTTTTTTCAGTTAATCTCTTAGATAAAAATCATATCAACCCTTGAATTAAGCAAGAGATAACCAATTTACTTGCGATTTGTTCAAAACAGGATTATTTTCAATTTGATAATAATATATATTTGAATAAAAATGGTTGAACTATGGATAACCCGTTGAGCCCCTTGTTGTCACAAATATTCATGAATAATTTGGAAACTGAAATTCATAAACACTCCTTTATGAAGTTCATATTTTGGTAGATACGTTGACGACATCATAACATGGTTCATAGGAACTAATAGACCATTCATAAATACAATTCATCCAAATATTAAGTACACAATTGAAATGGAGGATAAAAACGGAATTATCCAATGAAGACAAATGTGGGGTGTACACGCTGACATGTGGGTCTTGCCCTATGCTATACATTGGTCAGACAGAAAGGACCATCAAAACACATAGTTTCATTAATAATAATAAATAAGATTCAACCTTTGCGGAACATTCAATTATATAAGACCATAACTTTAATGATAATTTCAAGATTTTACACATTCAGAATTAAAGTAATAAATTAAATTTGCTAGAATCCCTAGAATTTAACAAATATAAGAAGTACGATAGCCCTTGTTAAATTTGAATAATTTGATTTTCCGTTTGATACTTTACATCCCAGCAGCTCCTTATAATCTAGAAAGCACAGATTCGACTTGTTCTGGAGCACTTCTCACATGTTTGGACTTCGGCTCCCAAACATACCCTGATTCAGAGCTATTCGTCTGCTTGATGATGTCACACTTACGAGTTCAATGACCTCTTTAGAACATCGTAGAAATATGGGAGATCTCTCCCTTTCCTATAGATATTTCCATGGTCGGTGTTCATCAGAAATCTTGTCTGTTGTTCCACCACCAGAGATTCCAGATAGCTGGATTAGACGAGCTCAAACTAGCCACCTCTTTATTGTCAAGCTCGAGAGTCGAGACATATCGAACTTCTTCCTACCTGACTTCATTTGTCTATCGAACCGCGAAGTTGTGGAGCTCTTTACTTAGTGAGGTCTTCCCCTATGCCTTCAAGAAAAATTCGAATGTCTATCTCGTCTTTCAACATTCCACCGTTGGCTCACACGATGTTCCTTCGAACATTATAGGTTTCCGTCTCGTGTAGTAAAAGTATTAAAAAAATACCCAATAAGGTAAAATTTCAATAACCATCTATTTTAGGATTATCAGTAAATTTATATATTAGGTAGCTCTTTTGTAGTTACTAGTGAAAATCCAACTTTTAATACATATTTTATTTAAGGTTAGAATGGATTTTCATCACGTAATGGCTGCTTCTCCTCAAGAGCATGATGAATTATTACGGTATTACCATTACTTCCAATGGAATGTCTGCTCTTTCATGCTCGTTTTCACCTCACATGGAAATTATTGAGGGCAAAGTTTAATTATCTGATTCAGTCTAGTAAAATTTCTCCCTTTGTATTGAGGACGAATGAATCAGTTCAAAACGCTGATTTCCTAAAATTTGAAATGTTTGCTATTGACATCCTCTCACTCTCTTCCTTACTAGAATCTAGGAGGATATAAATTAGCACATTTGATTTTTCACACGCTACAAATTTTATTATAACTGAATTACTGGTTGAATGGTGGGAAGCTAATAAAACATGGTTTTTGAAAATCATATTTAATTCGAATTTGAAGTTTTAAGAAATCTCCTCCGAAGAGAACTTAGTGCACCCGCATTCGCTTGATAATCTGATTGGTTGAGTTGACTCGAGCAATGGAATAAATAGAGTACCCAAAGTACAGGCAATGCAAATTCTTCATGTTCAGAGAATCATATCCTCACTGAAAATGGAATTAGTTTTGATGCACTAAATGTACATCATTTTCTAATTTTACACTGAAAATTAAACCACATAAATGATGTTAAGATTTTGGTTTATGCCTATGGAGTATATTGGCGAACGGTGACGAGTAGAACAGTGACGTCACAGCGCATTCGGAATACTTCGGGTTTTTCTGGCGGGTTAAATTCAAATTATCATATTTTTCTGTAACATTTTTATCACAATTTATGAAGAAAAATCAAAATGGATAACAAGTATATGGAGTGGGTACATATTCTTAATAGGTTCAAATTGATTTTAAAAAATTGGAATTTTTTTTAACGTAATTGGAACAATTTCGATTTTGAAAAATCACGTTGGTATTATGAAAATCATTGATAATTTGGAGATTCGAAAGCAAAATCACAAAAGTATCTATAGATACAGACTCGGATACAGATAATCGATTGAAGTATTATTTTCTTACTTCTTGTTAACTTCAATAAAATTATTGAAAAATTTCAAGAAAAAAACTGAAGGAAAATAAATTTCAAACATAAATAACCGAATAAAAGCATTTAACATTCGAAAAAATTTTGTATAATTTGTAAAGAGAACGAAATGTCAAAAAATTTACAAATAAAAATTATAAAAATCTGCTGGTAAAAAAAATTTTATGGATTGCAAATCCACCTCCTGTTAGATATATCCAAAATTAAGTAAGCTGCAGTTCGGCATTTTGAAAGCGTACTAAAAGGAACACGGTATATGGTTCCATGAGATTCAGACCATCTACGTCATTGATCATCGATCGACATGACAAGAATAATAACCATGATAAATAACTAAGTTATGGATCACAGTTCCTCAAATAGAAAATTAATTCTAACTATTTCTGGCAATATATGCTCAGGATACTGAAGTTTTCATATTTTCTATGATAAATTTCTAAATTAAATTTCGTTGTAGCCTCAAGTTTGCCCAGCCACCTTGAATAAATATTCGTTTCTGAAACATCGAACTTTTTATGAATCGACTCTTTATTAACAGCAACAGAATACGAAAGTTTTGGGGAACATTTTTAAACTCGTAATGCAATTCAAAATGTGCGTCGAGTGGAAACAATCGACCCCATTATTATAAGCGCACACAGTAATTCGCATTGTACCGGTTAATTATATTCAGCTTTGTTTATTACAGGCAACGGAATTGAATAGAAGTTGGAAATAAACTTAATATTTATATAATAATATATGCATTCAAATAGATTTCTTTATGCGAAATAATTGCTTTTAACTTTCTATTTAGTTCCTTCAATTAGCAGGTGTTGGAAACCATTAGACATTCCATGTTAATGGCATTTAATAAATGGAAAGAACGAAGTTGGGCAGCTAATAAACGTCTGTTGTATTCATATGGTTCATAATAGCGTAGCGTCTACGTAGCTATATAATAAATATACACTCGAAAGATTCTTGTTCGGCTAACCATATGTGAACCCTAATCCGTTCACTGTTTCGCCTCGACACGGCCATTAACTACCTTTACATACGTTTCAAGATCTGCTGGAATTGCGTCAATTTTAACGAACTCCACATTACATTAACGTGAATAAACTTTGCCATTCCAAATTAATGTTATATTTTTTTAACTACAAACAATAATAAATATGAACAGACTTAAGTTCGTTCAAAACTAACTCAGTGAATATAAATAAGGACGCGAGGCATGATCGCCAGATGACCATTTCATATCCCTCCAGATTTTCGTTGTTAGTAACTTTTCGATCGAAATTTGTTGCATTTAATTGTGAGTTGAATATAGGATATTTGTGTAACTTTATTTACAATTAACCGTGTCATAAGAATTGTTGGTTCGCATTTAATAATTACCCGTTTAATGTAACCCTTGCAGTTGTCCTTGTTTTCATTTACTGCCAGTTGGTTTCGAACAAACTATAGATACATTATGAAAAATACCAGGTGAAGTACCTACTTTACAAAATCTATCTATTAACTTCAATAACCACTTATCGGCACCAGCTGTGGAACCCATTCAAGATCTGCTGTAATAAAACGCCTGAATCGAGTATTTTTTTTGCATTGGACTCTGGTTATTTTCAGCAGCTTCATCTCAGCCACTAGGACTTTTGTGCATAGAATGGGCGTGGTTCAAATCCAGAATAATTTTGGAACAGATAAAACTATGTTAGATTGCATATCATTAGAATCTTGTTTATTGAGATAATAAAGTTATTTAATAACCTTTAAGGTTGATAAGACTAATAAAAAAAAAAGTTATTCAATTTATTAGTTTTATTTATTAGTACAAATAAATTTTTCTTAAGTTAATTACAGATTCAATCCAACTCGGCTATCTATCTACAAATTTTCTAATTTATGTTTCAACACTTGGTCTTTTATGCTCTAACAGTAATAGGAGGGAAGGCGTATAACCATATGCCCCATATCGGCAGTAATGTGAATGTATTCCTATTCAGTATCACTTGAATTAGATGATAGCTAGCGTCGCTTATTTGAAATTGCATACCAAAATTGGCCTGTAGAAATACATAAAACACATAAGTTGCATCCTCGGTTGCATCCGGAAGTACAACGAAATTCATCCATAATGCAAAAATTTCATTACATGATAAAATTTTACTTCCCTTGACAGTGAACATATAAGAGAAGATATATATTACCTTCAAACGGCAGTTCTAGATTACAGGTTATTTGTAAGTTTATTTCTAGATGCAATAACATCAACTGAACATCTTTTAGACATAATCCTTGAAACAATATTCTGGCAATTTTCCGCCTTTCTGTTATAAAAATCTTTTCAGACAGTATTCAGTATGTGGCAATCTTGCTTCAGTTTTATATTTATACATGGTGGTTTTTTTCTCATTGGGATGCAATTTAGTTGTGACCTCTTCTGGTCTGAGCAAAAAAATATTTCCCAGGTTGCAACTTCGAAAGGGTCTTAGTTTTGTCCATTACAAAAACATCTGTCTACCTGTTTATTACTGCTGGTGTTTACAAGAGTGTATTACAGTGAACTGTAGATCTTGGAACGAACTATACTTTTCCATTTCTTTATTTTTCACCAGTACTGTATATCGAGATGAGACAACAAGCATGATTCTCATCTGATAGACGGATGAGTCGAGTGTCATTTACACTGAGGGCAAGTACTTGCAACAAATGCCTTAATATAATCAACTGAAACGTGTAAACAAATACAAATCTGAACATACACTTTCATGATTGCAGATGACTGCTTTCCAGAGCCACCTTATTTCGGTGTTCAGGACAAATGGAGAATAAAGAATTCCTAATGAATTCTTCATTAACGTCAACCTGCATTTTGGAATTTAATTACGATGTGAATGTATCCTAATGTGTTTGAGACTAATATAGTAATAATTCATGACGAAGAGAACGTTGTCTTTACTTGGGAAATGTGCCACCTGCGTGGAAGTTATTTATTATGAATATGATATGAAGAATAGCCCGATATGCTACTATTTCAGTCAATAATGCTCGGTAGACTTCGAGAACTCGGTCAAACGATGGTGATTTTTTTTTTGAATAATCGTGAACTCTCCAAAACTATAAGCTTTGTTGAAAAATTGAAGAGAACTATATTTGTTCTTCGGAAAACTTCCTATAAGATGACATTACTACAAACTTTTCGGGAAAATCAAGAAAAAGCGTATATGTGCATCATATATTTTTTTATATCTATAAAACTATGAAAAATTGAAATAGATCAAGTTCGTTACTCGGGAAATTTCCTAGAAGATAGTCATTAGGTACACTACACATTTTCTGGGAAATAATATTAAAGCAAATATATATATTTGAAATCATGCAATATGCAAACTAATATCTGGAAAATTGCTACATTTTTCGGAAATAAATTATACAATAATTTTTAATATAGTTTCAATTTTATCGCAGTTGAGACTTTTGCGTTGTAACATCATTGACTTTTTTTTAACGACAACCTATTTTTTTCAGATGCCAACAGAAAGCTCTCATTTTCGGTCATTACAACGGTTTTTATTTTTTTACTCAAAAACGGCTTATTTGGCGAAAAAATCTCAGAACTTTTTCATACAGAATCGACCAGGCTATCCAAAAAAAAATATCTAGATCGACACAGTTCAGTGGCGTATCACTTTTTTTGTTATAATTGCTGTAAGGCTAACTCATAACTACGGCACTGATTAAATTTTAAAACAACTTTTTAAGTGAAAAAACTTGTCCCTAAGTCAAATTAATACGTTCCAAAACCTAGCTCAATATCTCAAACAATTTTCTAGATTTTTGAAAAAATCTAATAAAAATAGAACTTTGCCACCCTGTATATCGAAAACATAGTGTTTTGGGACAGGTTAATAGGAACTTTTTTACTTACAATTGACCCTTTAAAATATTCGCATGTCATCAAGGAACACTCTGTATATAGGTAGACCGAGAGTACTCCTAGACAAATTTAGGAAAAAGGATATTTTGGAATACATAGGAAAATCAGGAACAACCTAAAAATAATAACAGTTTGCACTATCAGTGCAAACTCAATGGTCATATGGAAAAAAATGGCCTAGTGAGTGGTGGGATGACAGAGCCAAAACTAATTCTTCGTAGAGCCGAAAGAAATTCTTTCTGGATGATCTGAAGCTCATCGGAGCTACACCCCTCAAAAGAACCTAAATCTCTGTTATTTTAGTTCCCATGCTTTGGACAACTTTTAAAGTTTTGAAACGAGATGAAAGAATGTGTAAAGATCATGAGATGTTACAGGAGGATTTCTTCCATCAACTTCAATAGTTTTCTAGCAAGGTTTAGCATCGACTTTTGAAACACGCGATGTACAAAAGACCACAGCGAAAATTATTGGTTCAATTTTTGGTAAAACAACTCGTGTCTAGTTGAATTTTTGAGGGGCATTTCCGGTACCTTTAGCGAGATCTTCATGTCACACTTACGAGTTCATTGACCTCTCTAGAACATCGTAGAAAGATGAGAGTTCACCCCCTTTTCTATAGATATTTCCAAGGTCGATGTTCATCAGAAATCTCGTGTGTTGTTCCACGACAAGAGATTCCAGATGGGCTCAAACTAGTCACCCCTTCAGCCTTTCACTGTCAAGCTCGAGACCTGCCGAACTTATTCCTACAGAATTTCATTTTTTTATCGAACAGCCAAATTGTGGAACTTTTTATCTAGTGAGGTATTTCCCTATGCCTACAACCTCCACACCTTCAAGAAAAGTACGAATGCCTATCTCCTCTCCATACATTCCACTGCTGGCTCACTAGATATTCTTCGAACGTTATAGGTTTCCCTCCCGTGTAGTCGAAGTATTAAAAAAAAAAATTAGATGATTCATTGCTTCATTTACAACGAGCTTCTTAATGAACTGGTTCTTTGTGATATCCCATATAATAAAGATTAACATAGTTACTCGCAAAAGCTGCACGAACCGAGAAACAAGTTGTCAAGCGATAAAAAGCTGGTCTTACACTTTGTCAAAAAACTAGTAAAACAACTTGATGTGAGTGATACAACATAAAAGTCATGACTAGACGCACTTTAATCTATTAATAAAATAAGTAAATTTGATTTGATTTTATAGTATACCTAACGAATGAAAAATATCCGTCTGTTACAACAAATAACAAGAATAAGTTTGATTTACTAATTGCTTATTGTAGTGGCTATTTGGTGAGTGGAAAAAAATTAGTAGGTAATTGCAATAACCTGGCGAATACCCAGTGGATTTCGACTAATAACCTTTGATAAAGTTTCCGACTTCGACAAGAGCTGATTACAATATGTTTCACTAAGTTGGAACCGTATGGAAAACTTTTATATTATTAATTTTGGGAAAAAGTTATTCTTCATAAAAAGTTCTGCATGTTCTAACATCTGATATACAATCATCAGATATCAAATTTTTTCAGTCGTGTACGCGGTTTGTCAAAAAATATGAATTTTACTCAAAAGTAAAGTACCCTTATATTTGACAATATCGGAAATTGTTATAAACAAAAGTTGATCAGAACTAATAACAGCGTTCAGATACACTTTACTCTTGAGTAAAATTGAGTCGCGTATACGACTGAAAAAAATTAATATCTGATGATCGTATTTTAGATTTTAGAACATGCACAACTCTTTATAAAGAACAACCTTTTTCTAAAATTAATAATAAAAAAGTTTTCCGTATGGTTTCAACCTCGGTTCCAACTTAGTGAACCAGCAAGAATCAGAGGGTTGTATCGATGTAGTACTGAAAATAGTCGTATGTGTTGAAATTACAATTTGGTATTCAAAAACGTCTTGTTTAAGCATTCAAAATCCTTTTTTCCCGAAAAAATCAACCCCTTTTGGGTGAAGTGGAAGAGGGGAGGGGTTGTTCAAACTTTCTGGTGACTCAAAGGACATATTTAGGACACCTCAAACAATAAATTGGCAAAGTTTAGTGCCTTAATATACATTTTTTTCTTGTCAAAACGATTTTTAAATTTTTTTTTTAAATTATAAATTTCAGTTAAATTTGATGACATTTGATAAAGGACCCCACAGTTTTTGTTAGGGAAATGGCTTTCAGTGAAACTTGTTGAAACCAACTGGAAAATATACCCTAAGTCATGCTGATCAAATGTCTCCATGGTCGCAAAGATCTCGCGCAAAAAGCTGTTCTGTACCAAATACTGGAATTATCTAAAAAATCAATATATATCTCATATCCATTCAGCAAGATTCATGAATATATGCATAGACATGAAGAATATAGCTATATATATATACCCTCTGCTCAACATTCATCATGTCTATCCAGATATTCATGAATGTTGCTAAATGGATATGAGATATATGGGTATATATTTAATTTTCCAGTATTGCAGTATTGGGCACAGAACAGCTTTTTGCGCGAGATCTTGAGATCTTCGGCTGTTGCGACCATGGAGACATTTGATCTCTATGACTCAGGGTATGTTTTCCAGTTGGTTTCAACGAGTTTCACCGAAAGCCATTTCCCTATCAAAAACTGCGGGGTCATTTGAATTGTATAAGCTATTTTCAAGGGGTTACCATTCAGGCAAAATTGTTCCTATGCATTATGGGTTCTTCCATATGTAGGTACATTTCTGGCTTATGTAGGTACATTCCTATACATTCTATAATGCCATATCGTAATTTCATAAACCCAGAAAGTTACCATACATACCAACATGGACCTAACGATATGATCTTCATTCTGTGAAACGTCCACTCCGATCATAAGGATCCTTGCATTGAAAAATTCTTCAAACCGTGCGCACGCTATGACCCAGAAGGTTAGATATGATCTTCGTTCTATGAAACGGCCACTCCGATCATAAGAAACCTTGCATTGAAAAATACGATTGTAAGTTGGGTTCGAATTGCTATATGTGGGCCAAACTAGAAGGGACATTCCAACCCGGTATAGAGAACATTTTTCCCACATGGAGAAAATTCAGTGTTAGGAGAACATATTTTCAAATATAGGCAACAACATTTCTCAAGAAACAAAACGGAGTAATGACAAATATGTTTTTACTAATTGATTCACTCAGTAAACAGTAAAAACTGGATACCTATTTTCCCTATGTGCAGGACTATAGATATTGAATACTTAGTTGAAACGAAACCGACAATATCAACAATAAACAAATCGTACCAAGATTATATTATTATCTTAATTTGGTCTGCCATAGATAAGATATGTTTGTGTACTAGATATGTAAACGTATCGTTTGCATTTCATTAAAATTATTATCCAGAGGTGTTCAAATAAACTCTTGATCAAATAGTTCTACTTCAGATAGTGTAAGTAGACACTCGAATGTATATCAAATGAAGAACCAAATCATGTTATAGACATATTTCATGATAGCAATAATAATAATCCAACATGGAATTCAACACCTGATTAAACTTGAGTCGAATAAATCGACATGAATGCAAAATCGTTTCATTGCTAAATTCAGTACTTCGCCCAAGTAGCATTACATCAAATGGTAAATAAGTATATACGTAGGGTAGATTCGAAACCTTGAAGTATCGATACTTTCACTCATGAGTAGTATCGATATCTACTTGGTATCGGAGTAGAAGTATTGATACCTATATACTCGTATCAATTCAATCGAGTACTTTTTATGAACGGATATAATAAAACTATAATGTGGAATTTCGATCACTATTAATATTAAAGCATTAATGGAAGTTTAATTTTTGTTACTTTTAAATAAATCGTAATAATGATCTAATTAATAATGATTTTTGACCTAGGTATACATTATATATAAATTCTCGGGAAGTAGGTCACACTAACACATATGCTGATTATTTTCATCTTCACGTACATTTCGGTCTCTCGACCATCATCAGAAGACGTATCATCGTGTAAAACGGGATTTCTTAAAACTAATTGTATCAAGCACAAAGCGTCCTTATCGCAGTAATTTCGTTTGAAAACGCTCACGTCGCCGAAACGAACAGAAACATGAGTAATCGAAATTACAACACATTAATGTTTTAAGTGTATGAATATATATCAAGAAGCCACGGTATAGCAATCCAATTATGATATTCGAAGCCTTTTCAAGGAATGTTCGAATAAGACTGAAACCAAAATATAACTCTCAAGTATCTCCTTTCGAACCATCAGATGTTAAAGATTTATGAGGTTATAGAAAGATGTTGGGCCTTATTAGAAATATTGCTATTTCAGCATTCTACGTAAAATATACTTCTAACATTATAAAGACGCATGTAGAAATTTGCAAGGGTTTTAATTAATTAATAAGGTCTAACTCAATGATTGAACAGCTGTTCTATGATTTTAAAACTTGAAGTCTGTTTTAAGTGAATCTATGTCCAGGATAGATATTTTATAATAAGTGGTTTCTTTAGTCAAAATATTAACATTTTTATAATGGAATTGATGGTTATAATCAAAACAATGTTCGTCAAAGCCGGTGGAAGTTTTTGTTTCTAGTATTATACTTATGACCATACTATCTTTTTTGTAAATATTGTTGTCCTGTATAAGTCCCATCGCAATCTGAACAATTTAATTCATATACTATATGGGGTTGTTTATCTTTAGGTAATGAAGGTATTAGAAAAAAATTTACCAGCACTGTTGGTAGGTTTATGCGCAACATTTATATCTAAACATTTTTGAATTTTGTCTGAGGTCTCCGAAATGTACGGTAATGTTATAAAATTATCTGTATTATGGTTTATATTATTTATATATGACCATATGTACCATTATTATTTTGTTTAATCTTTCTTTAATGATGGGGTTGAAAAATGTTTTTGGGTAGCCATACATGATCTATACCAAAATTCTACTAGGATTTTAATTTTCCCATGATTAATTAAATAGTAGGTACTCATTGGGCTTTATTAAATGAATCAATACTTATAATTATATGTTATCTGGAAAATATTTAGAATATTGAAATAAAACACAAGATTAAATTCACACAAACTGCAATGTTTCAATGCTTTCAATAGAATCCACATGTTATTCAATATTCAACTGAAGGTATTTCCTGATTTTTGTACTTTAAATACGTGTAGAATCACCTCCAGGAAAACCTAGTAACTAAACTACGTGAAAAGGAAATCGAAAAGCTAATGATATGCAATAGGCATGACGCCGTAGTACTCAGAATTTGAGCCAATACATCAGTCAATAAGCCTATGAGTCAATGAGTTTATGAGATGAGATGTACTGACAATTATTATAAACCATTCTAAACTATTCAGGAAAAACAGAAAATTCTCTAGGGGTACCTGAAAGCTCCCTCAACTTGCAAATATCCTCGTAAATACCTCTGAATAGATATTAAATATTGACGAACGACATTTCCTTCATTTTGAATATTTTGAAATCTATAAGGCAGATTTACGTTTTAGGATTCACTTCTTTATCATATTTCGTTTACATCTGTTTTATTAAAATTATGACCTCCTTATCATCATCGCCCAAGTCACCATCCATGTTTTGGTTATTTCACTAGTTAGTTCATCAACAAAATAAAATATTGTATGTGTTTGATACTGTACCCGATTTGCAGCCTGTACATACTTTTCCAATCTCAACATCGATTATCTGGGACCTTTGGAATGAACCTGACCCTCGACTGTAAATAGCATTTGTCGCTGATGGTTGAAATTTCATCTGAGAGCAGGTAGAAATTCTGAACTACAGTTTCTTAAATATTATCGACTTGTCACCCATACATAACATAGAGCATAACTTGAAACAAGCCAAATACATCCAATACCTTTATTTGTATCCCTTATATCATAATAGCATCAACTATTTCAGATATCGGTGATTTGCCAATGCATTGACAGTTTCTGGTTCATGTAATTTCCAGAAACGCATGTTTTGACTTATTTCAAAGAATTGCTTTTATGCCCTGGATATTCGTAAGATAATCGAACGAATGAACTATTTTCTCAAAAGTCTTAAAAGATTATTCTTCCGAAAGTCACTCATCATGCACAATTGGGCATATATGAAGCAGCAACATCAGTCAATTACAACAAACTTTCAAATAACGTATTAACCTAGTATAACCAAAAATATGTAAAATTTAAAAAATAACCTGTCAAAAATTTTACAAACTAACCTGCGGCCACAACCGTCGATGCAGGTTGAACATTTAACTCGATATATCAACAGTATTTATGACCACTTTCGGAAGGATAAGCGAATCTAATATTATTTTGAAAATCGGATGAATAAGAAAATAATTTATTTATCAGATTATCGGACGACCTTGATGATTTTATTCACCTATAAATTACATGATATGAAAATTAGGGTTGTTAGTCACACTCGAGATCATATCTCATTGAAGGTGTGTTGTTTCGAGGTGAAGTTTTTCATAATTAATAGAGAACCTAAATATGACAAAAAATAATTAACGTAGATTTAACGTTCTATTTTAAGGAAGTTCGGTAAAGATAGTTTTTATGATAACATTTTTTGAAATTTTCACAGGCCGTTGAGAATAACAATATAAGAATACTTTTAAGTTTTTGGAGGGTTTCACTACACAGTTTTTTAAATGTATCGAGGCAAAAAAAGCACATTTTAACATGACAGCTTTTCGGGACGTGGTTAAATCTTCAAATTAAAAAAAAATAGCTAAATAGAAATGCTTTTTTTAAACGGAATAGCATTATAAGAATACTATTCTGTGCAAGTTTGACCGAGTCCCACTAATTATTTCTATGAAAAAATAGCTGAGAATTTTTAATTTATAAATTTTATTAATTGTAATTAGGTTTCACAAACACGAAAAGTCGACGACAACTCTACGATTATTATTTTTATAAGTATGTGTTTATGTGATACAACTCCAGCCGGCAATATTTATAACGTTGCCCCCGGTAACACTATCGAACTCCCTTGAGTGGTATTTGAAAATACGGAGATACCGAGGAAAACGTTTTTTATTTCTCCGGAATATTAATAAAACCGATATGTTTTCTAGAAACAGAAATAACTCAAGGAATACCACCATAAATAATGTATGGAATGGAAATCAACATATATTTTTAGGTTGTTGGTTGACAGTTGATAATGATAATAAAGTTGAATAATTTGTAATATAGGTTTTTGGAGGGGATTTTTCATCTTTTACAGTTGGAAGCACCAAATCCTGTTAGGTAATTTAAGCTCCAGTAACAATATAACGCGTTATCATCACAATTTATTCAAATCACTTAGACAATTTTCTAAGATTCAAGATTTGTTCCAAAAGACTCCGGAACTCGATGTCCACTGAACAAGGAAATTGCTATGGACATTTTTTTTGGAAATTTTTCGGTTTAGAAACTTGATGGTTATGCCCGCGGTTGTGTTCATTAGGTTAACACAGCAAAGTCAGCAGAGCAGAGTTAATAAAAATGATTGTAACTGGATGCAAATGAGTTAAAAAATTAAATGTTATTTTAATGGATCAGAAGAAATTATTGTTCCCAATATTACATTTTTTTATTGGGGCATTAAATTGGCACAATTACTAGTTAAGTTACCTTTTGTTTTGTTGACTCTGCTATGCTAGCTTAGTGGACATAACATGGTTCCGATTCTTATGTCTGATGTGTTGTGACTATCTTATTCAAAACCTTTCTCTTTTCCTCTCGATTTTTTAATTACAAGAAGGCATATTAATTAAAAAGAACATGAATTTTTTTTCCTGATTGTATATCCTACATTCCACTGGTATCCTGAATATCATTAATAATGATTCTTAACCCCGGTATGAATTATATATAAATCCTCGGGAAATTTCAATTAAAAATTCCCACGTCGACAAAACGAACAGAAACACTAGCAATCGAAATGATAACACATTAATGTTTCAAGTATATGAATATGTATCAAGAATCCACTGCTTAGTAATGTTCTTATAAAATACGAAGTCATTTCAAGTAATGTTTGAATACGACTGAAACCAAAAAATGTAACGCTCAAGTATCCATTTTCGAACCAGATGTTGATTAGAAATATTGCTATTTGAGCATTTTACCTAAAATATACTTTTAACATTATAAAGACGCATGTAGGAGTTTGCAAGGGTTTTAATTAATTAAATTAGTATAAGTCTGACTTAATGATTGAACGTCTTCTCTATGATTGACAGACTTGAAGTCACGTTCTCTGAGGTCTCCGGAATGTATAGTAATGGTATAAAATCATCTGTATTACCGTTTATGTTTAAAAAACTATGATATAATTGTTGCGCATAAGCCTACTAGCTGTGTTGGTAAATATTTTTCAAATCTGAAACCTTTAATACCTAAAGATAAACAAACCCACATAGTATCAAATTAATTTGTTTAGATTGCGTAGGGACTTATATACAGGAATCTCTAAACAATATTTCCGAAATGGATGTATGACCATAAGTATAGTACTAGAAACAAAAAAATTCCACCGCTTTTGCTAAATATTGTTTTGATTATAACCATCAATTCGATTACAAAAATGTTAATATTTTAACTAAAGAAACCAATTATTATAAAAGATCTATTCTGGAGATAATTCACATAAAACGTGACTCCAAGTCTGTAAATCATAGAGCAGATGTTCAATCATTAAGTCAGACTTATACTAATTTAATTAATTAAAACCATTGCAAATTTCTACATGCGTCTTTATAATGTTAAAAGTGTATTTTAGGTAGAATGCTCAAACAGCAATATTTCTAATAAAGTCTGGCAACCTTTTTCTATTACCTCATAAATCTTTAACATCTGTTTGGAAAGTAGATACTTTAGCGTTATATTTTTTGGTTTCAGTCGTATTCAAACATTAAATTGCTAAGCATATCCCGAGGCACATCCAAATAGTTAAGAAATTAATGTGTTACAATTTTGATTACTCATGTTCCTGTTCGTTTTAGTGACGTGGGCATTTTTAATTGAAATTGGTGCAATAAGAACGCTTTATGCTGATACAATTAGTTTTGAGAAATCCCGTTTTAGACATTGATACGTCTTCTGATGATGGTCGTAAGACCGAAACATAAGTAAAGACGAAATATATATAATCCTGATTATCTTAAGAAATGAGCCAACCTCGTAAAAATTTATTGAAACTACTTAAGCACTAAATTGACAATGAATGTCTAATGTCTAATAACCTTACAGAATAGGGGACTTAAATTAAGTTTGAAATTCTGAATTAAAACGTAAGAGTCTCAAAGAAATAGAGAATGGAGCATAATTACTTGAAAATTCGGTTCACGGTGAAAAATAAATGAAAATCATAAACGCATTAGGGACTAATATTTACTTCCACGACAATAGACTACACTCTGAAGTCCCCCTACTAACGTTTTACAAACGACAGAGTGTCTAATTGTAACAGACAGGTTTGCCACCCCAGAATTAAAGCTGAACTCAGCAAGGGGGGTGGATTATACAAAGACCCTAGTCATAAATAGCAGCTGATATGAATACATGCTCGAATACAAAGAGACAGATATCCCAACCAGCAGGTATAGGCACCGTTTTCGAGAACTATAAATAGGTTTCAGTGCATAAACCAATAAAAATGTTTCTAGGTAGATCAGTTTTGACAGGCATATCGAAAGAAATCTCGAAGGATTCCTAGTAATAACCTTGATGATACCGGATAGCATTAGGGTGTTAGTTCTTTTCAGCGTTTTGTTCTCAATATTAGTTATCACAATTTTAGAGGCGAATGATTTAAGAAGCGTATGACTGTTACATGGGACTAGGAAAACTTCTACTTAAATAGCAGTTAATTACAAACGTATTTAACATCACCAAAATCATCTTTCAATTTCCTTAGATAAATATGATTCAAGACGATTTAATTTAATAATATTATACAACTTGAATTGATATTAAACAATTATTGTAAGAAAGGTAATTCACGTAGCAATTATACTGGAATCTCTAAACAATATTTACAAAAAAGAATGTATGGCCATAAGTATAGCATAAGAAATAAAAACTTAGAAAATTCCACCGCCCTGCTAAGCACTGCTTTGATTATAACCATCAATTTGATTACAAAATGTTAATATTTTAACTAAGGAAACCAATTATTATAAGAGATCTATCCTGGAGATGATTCACATAAAACGTGACTCCAAATCTGTAAATCATAGGAATGATATTCAGGGATTAAGTCAGATTTATACTAATTTAATCAATTAAAACTCTTGCAAATTCCTACATGCGTCTTTATGATGTTAAAAGTAAATTTTAGGAAGAATGCTTAAAAGTAATATTCCAATACAGGTCTAAAACCCTTTTCAAGTACCTCATAAATCTTACATCTGGTTCGAAAGTAGATACTCAACATAATAGCTTCGAACTTCAGTTGTTATGAGACTATACCAACATGCGCTTGTATATTATAAGACAATTACTGAATAGTGGATTCTTCTTACAACAATTTTTATACTTTAATATTGACGATACAATTTCGATTATTCGTGGTTCTGTTCGTTTCGACGGCGTGGGACTTTTTTTGATTGAAATTTGTGCGATATGGACGCTTGTGCTATAATTAGTTTTAATAAACCCTTTCTGACATAATAAGTCTTCTGATGATGGTCGTGAGACCGAAACGTACGTAAAGACGAAAATTTATAGCAAAGTGTTAATGTGACCTATTTCTCGAGAATTTTTATATATGGTTCACGTAGCAGGTAGCGACCCTGCAAATAGTATTTCATGAAATGTAAATTTATTACGTACTATGTGTACTGAAACAACCTCGAATATGAAAATAATAGATTAACCTCGAGAAAAGCACTCCACAAAATTAATAATTTTGTGTGCAAGAAGTGGATTACACAATGTCGGAAAATCTATACCTAGTCAGTAATAATTTCAGTAATTTATTCGAGTTATTATCTATTTATCAATTTTGGAGTTTCTGCATTGACTACGAGTAAATTCATTACGAATTGAATACCATATTGTGAATAAAACACAAATGTATACATGAATAACAATATATTGACAATTGTTACACCACACAGTGACACCATAGAGTGATTTTCGCATTGAATGCAACTACCGACAACTACTATGGAATTAACATTTAATTAGGGGCTAGAGTGAACATGACAATACCTGTGATCGAGTTCCCAGAATATGTGATTGAATTATCATTAAGGAAAGGTAGGTATAATTAAAAACGAAATTACACTTTAATGTATCTACTTACTATAAAAGTCTTCACACTGTGGATACTATAACACTATAAAGTCTAGTGTTGGAGAATAGATGCAAGTTACTCTTCGCAAACCATTTGATTTGGTTACTGCTTTTTATATAATTGTTTCACATTCTATAAGCTTACTATTCGCATTTGTCTAAAGATAATGGAATAAATTATTTATTTAATTATCTTTGCACAATTAAATGAATAATATTGAAATTGATGATGTTTTTAAGAAAATGTTATTACAAAAACAACTTTTCCGTTTTTTGGAATCGAACCCAAGCCTTCTGAGCACATGGGAGACAGGTATCCTAGCTCCTAGACCAGGAGTCTCCTAACTTTCCAGCCTTAGGGGCATATTACTCCAGTAAATCCAAGGGCCAAAACCATTTTAATTTTCATGCAATCATCTATAATTTGTAGACCAGTTGCCGAGTATGAGCCCTGAGCGAGCATACGATTGCTAAATTCGCTACTTCAATTACTATTGTGTATTAACTGTTCGGAAGCGCAGTAACAATTAAACAATCGCGAATAAATTCGTTGTTTCGAGAAAGTTTTGGTGTATTCCACTCACTTCTAGATGGCAATAATTGAAGTATAAAAGGCTAGCGGCGCGACCGCGAGTCAGTGCGCCTGGGGAAGGCGGTTTTGATTTCACCAGATCCACTGCGCTGAATCACCGACAATTCTGCGAGTTTATTGAAGAGATTGGAGAAAATGACTTACCATTTCATACTGCCATACGCTGGCTCAGTTGTGGCAAAGTCCTTCGGCGCTTTTTTGAACTTCGAGCAGTGATCGACATTTTTTTGAATGAAAGCATCGACATCTTACCGAATTGCAAAATAGCGAATGGCTATGGAAGTTAGCATTCTATGTAGTTTTGACAAAACGTATGAACGAACCTCGGAACGAACTGAATTTGAAATTGCAAGGAGAAAATCAGCTTCTCCCTGATTGATACACTAATATCAAATCTTTCAAAAGTATCTGGATGTAATGGCTCTAATTTGGTTAGTTGGCAACGTTCCAATTCCCTTTTTGTTTAGAAATTAAATTATTGATCTAAGATTTGTGGTAACCATGGTCCAACGCTCGGTCCAACGCAATTTGCTGAAGTTTCTCAATTTCGTGTTTATAATTTTGCTGACTCAAATGGTGTTGCTGAATCTGAGTGTGGCTTTCTGTATATCTCGAAATCCAAGTGATTACCATCTTTTATAAAGTTAGTATCAAGAAAATGAAGCTTATTATCTGTTTCTTTTTCGACAAATTGGCTATTAAGCTTGTTCAAAAAGCCATGTGAATCAAAATCTTTACTTGTTATCACGAAAATGTCCTCAACATATCTAGACCAAACTTTTGGAAACTGATTTAATTTTGATTTGAAGGAGGTTTCAAGATCGTTTAGAATAATATTGGCCAACGAAGGAAAACGTGCCCATTGCATATCCGCTTGTTTGTCAAAGTGAAATAATTTGCTCCATACATAAAGATGTAAGCATCCCGTATTCTATGCAGTTTCGATGAGGGATATTGAAATTTTTAGTGATTATTTCTTATCAATAGTGTTAAGTTATAATGTATCCACAGTGTGAACTCTTTTATAGTTTATCAGTGTGTACCAGTTTTATTCCGAAATGTATCAGCACTTTTAGTCAAAAAAATCGACCGGCTATATTTTCTCTTGTAATATACTTAAAAAGTAAATGCCACAGCAGTTTTAGTAAGAGTAATTGTTTTCCCTTCGCTCAAAAACAACTTTTTTCATTAAAATCCTTTTGAAACTTTTCAACACACGCAATAGTAAAAAAAAAAAGCGAAAATGATTACCCGTTGCAGTAGTTCTTCATTTGAACGAGATACTTCTTTGAGAACAAAAATAAATTTTGATGCATTGGAAGGGTTATTAAACATCGGGTTAAAGCTAATTAAAGATTCAACTGGGTTTAAATTCTGTTCCAATAAAACGTTTATAAAAACATGCACGACGAGGCAGCTGGAAGACTACACTTCATGTCACCAGTAACTCTCGATTTAGATAATTTAAAATTGAGCTGTTAACGTAAATTATGTTGCCTCTCCCCAAATGTTCATCAAACTAATTTCCATTCAAAAGCAATAAGCTCATATACGAGGGCAAGGTGAAAACTTTCCTGAAAAATGAAACAAGAAATGATTTATCTGGTCAAAACTTGTTTTATTTCTGAACATAATCTCGTAGTGGCCCGATATACTTCGTCCAAGGTTATTATAATTTTTCGATCCATTCCAAATAACACGATTTCGGAAATCCTTCAAAATAGGCGTTTGATTCAGTGATGACCTAATCGTTGGAGCCAAATCTCTTTCCGCCGAGCCAGTTTGGAAATACATAAAAATCGTAGAGGCCAAATCTAGAGAATATGGTGGATCACGAACCAATTCGTAGCGTAATTTATTCAATTTTGCCATTGCGACTGCGGGCATATGCGCCGGTGCGTTGTCCTGGTGAAAGAGCACTTCCACCGCTTGCGCGGCATAATATGCGCCGATGATCGTTTTGCCCTTTTCAAGGTAATCCTTATGGACGATACCATGTGCATCCCAAAAAAACTGTCGCCATGACTTTGTTGTCCGATAAACTTTGGCCTTTATCGGCTTCAATTCGCCAGAACAAATTCACTGTTTCGCCTGTTCTTTGGTCTCTGGTGTGTTGTGATGGATCTATGTTTCGTCCACGGTTACGAAATGGCGCAAAAAGTCCTTCTTATCGCGTTCGAATATCGACTCCTTTGAAGTTGTCACACAGTCGCGCTTGTTGTCAACAGAAAGCAAATGCGGCACCTATAGATAGCTTTTACCAGGGGTCTTGAAAGATTCGTATGAGTGTAGTATGAGTAGTAGTAATATAACATAATAAGTATGTTAGTGCGTGTTATCATAGTGGCAGTAAGATAAGCTCGACCATCAATTTCGAAGTTATTATTTCTATATAACTTATAGGAATGAAAGAATGTTATGATCGGATATCGTGAACATTTTTCGGGTTATCGTTATCGCTTTGCATTTGAACTGTAAATCCGGCAATCGCAAAATGTCCTTTAAACCTTCAAATGACAGCACACTTGTAAGATGTAATTTACTACCATACGATAACAAATTTGTTGCTTTTTAAATGTTGATTGTATCAATTCAATAATTGATGATGGCACCATATTCCTGGAGTACTTTTGCACTGCCGAATGGTTCTCTATAATCTTCGAGTTGAACTGAATTGATATACGAGGGCAAGTTGAAAAGTCCCTGAAAAATAAAATAGATGGTGACACAATCGGAAATCCCATGTGACGTTTGTGATGTACCTTCTTTAACTAGAACGCATTAAAAATTTCAGGCTACTATGTCATTCAGTTCTGTTTTGCCACCCATGGAAAGCAACAAAATAGAAGATTTTTGAAACATGGAAAAATGTGAATGTCGCGCGTCTTCATTAAACATTATTTCTGGCTTGGAAAAAAAATCAAGCAAACCAAAGCATCGCTTGTTAAACATTATGGGGACTCCTCACCATCGATTGGAACGATTAACAAATGGTCTACTGATTATCATTATGTTAGTATGACCACAAAGGACGCTGAACGTTCTGGTTGTCCAATTGGGGTTACAACCCCAGAAATCGTCGACAAAATCCATGGTATGATATTGGACGATCGGCGAGTTAAAATGCACGAGATTGCTGAGGCTATGGACATCTCAACGGAACGGGTACGGAACATTATGCATAAATTTTTGAATATGAGAAAAGCTGTCTGCCAGATGTCTGCCGCATTTGCTCTCTGTTGACAACAAGCGAGACCGTGTGACAACTTCAAAGGAGTGTTTGGGAATGTTCATTCGCGATAAGAAGAACTTTTTCGCCGTTTGTAACCATGGACGACATGAATCCATCTTAACACCCCAGATACCAAAGAACAGTCGAAACAGTGGACTTGTTCTGGCGAATTGAAGCCGAAAAAAGCCAAAGTGGGTTTATCGGCCAACAAAGCCATGTCGACAGTTTTTGGAGATGCACACAGTATTGTCCATACCGATTACCTTGAAAAGGGCAAAACGACCACCAGCGTATATTATGCAGAGCGATTCGACGCCGATTTGAAGCGAAAGCGGCCGCATTAAACAATGAAAAAAGTGCTCTTCCGGGGGCGCAAGGTCCGCAGTCGCTATGGCAAAACTGCATGAGTTGCGCTACGAATTGTTTCGTCATCCACCATATTCACCAGATTTGCTCCCCTGCGATTTTTATGTATATCCAAACAGAAATGACTGGACGGAAAAAGATTTGGCTCCAACGATGTCATCGCCGAAACAAACGCCTATTTTGAAGGATCAAAAATCCAAATGGAAGGGATCGAAAAATTAGAAAAACGTTGGACGAAGTGTATCGGGCTACAAGGAGATTAGGTTGAGAAATAAAATAAGTTTTGATTAAATAAATCATTTCTTGTTTTATTTTTCAGAGACTTTTCATCTTGTTCACGTACATAATATAATTTTACTAAAATTATGGTGACCGTGACTGGTGGGGCTGGACGACTTCACTATTGGAGTGATTGACAGGAGATATTTCGTTCCAAAGGAAAGATGTATAAAAAAAGTAATAATGTTGATGGAAAACAAAGCAGAAATGTCTGAAAGCGAAGATACCGAGGAAGGTACAGACGAGGGTACAGATAAAAGTTGTCAAGTTCAAGTCTGGTAATAGTGAGTTAGAAATAGAAAATACACATGAGCAGGAAGATAATGTCGCACAATAGAAAAAAATAGAGAAATGTGCAGAGTAAAATTGCTCAAAAAAACTTCCAAAAAATGAAGATATTTTTCGTGCCAATTTATTTTTGTAGGATCATACCCAATTCTGAGCAGATCGACTAAAAATTACACAACTTTACAATAACTAGGTACCTACCTTTTTAAGATACCAAATTACCATTCAAGCATTTCACGAAATGCTTAAGTGGATCTAATTTTATTTGTAATTATTAATATAAAATTCTCGGGAAATAGGTCACATTAACACATATACTTTTACTTAAAGTAAAAGTATATGTGTTAATGTATATGTGTTAATGTGACCTATTTCCCGAGAATTTTATATTAATTCATACGTGGGTCAAGAATTATTTGTAATTATTTATTACTCATTTATTTAATGTATTGAACATGTACTATGTATTCAAAGAATTACAAATATATCTATATCTATATCTATCTACCTATATTTTTAATCAAAATAGTCCGTGCAAAAATTTCACATAACAGAAATTACTTAGGTATTAGAAATTAAGAAATTAGTTGATTTAATGGAATTTGAAGGAATTTAGCAAAATTTAATGGAAATTAGGCGAATTTAATGGAATTGAGGTGAATTTAATAGAATTAAGGTGGATTTAATGGTATTCAGTGAAATTTTGTAAAATTTGGTGAATTTTTCATCAAAACGCAATTTTAGTTTAAACTTTTTCCAGATAATTTTCCCCTCGATTAGAACCGATAATCGGTCAATTGAATAGTCTGATCCTCAGTGTAATCGACACCGGGCGATCACTGAAATTATACAATTGGTTAAGTTCATTGTTCCTACTCTGTCACCATTAACTATTACATGGTTAGGCTGTTTGCTCGGCCGATTCCAAGGAAGTTTTGAACATGAATTCAATGAAGTGCATTACCTGTCAGTTTTCCGGTACAACTATCGATGTCATTTGTCAAAAGATGGCTCCGAATGGTCGGTCTATAAGGATCGTATATATTACAAAGCAAATTTCATCAAGCAACTAGGAGTTGAGCCAAGCTTTCTCTCAACCTTTCTTATTCACAACAGGGTTTCAAGTTTCGCTATTATCCATCGTAAAGGCAATAAAACCGTATTTAAATATTATCCGACGAAGAACGGATTTCAATCTTGAAATCGCACATCGAAACAGAAGAGGAACTCGTGAAGCGTGATAGCCATAAAGCCGTGAAATAATCTCAACAGCGTGGATGGAAAAAAAACTTAGAAAAACCCGATTATTGCGGAAAAGAGAAGTAAACGTGAATATTACACGGCGCGCACGCAGTTCGGGTTTTCGTGAGGTCAAATTATGAGCGTTCCGTCGCGAACCCACGAAATGAGCTCGTTGCACGTTTCCCGCTCCGCTTAGAATCAGGGCCGTAACGACACATTCATGGTGCTGTGAACAGAATATCATGGAGGCCGCATAGTGTCTTGACAACATCATCACGGAAAGTGACATTTAAATATAATTAGGCAAGCTAGTATACGAGGGTCATTGGTATGAAAGTAACAACCGAACAATTAATATAAAATCCAAGTGGTATTTGGAACTTATGGGCCGCTAGAATTTATTCAATTAGTACTTCCGGTGGTCAATTGATTCCGGTAAGTAACACGACATAATTCAAGCAGCTGAAAAAATATCTTGAAACTTTTCAAATTTTATCAAGTTAGGTTTAGGTATGGAAAAATTTCGACTCAATCGACTCTAATGAAACTTTCTTAAAACATGTTTTCGATGATGAGAAAATCGTTTCTGACCATAGTTTTTACCTCACACGATGGTTGACCAAGTTACAACTTGTCGGGACCCAAAATTCTGTCCATCTTGCAGGTTATGACCCCAATAAAATCATATTTTTGAGGCCTAATGTATCTTAACTTGGCATGTGTAGTGTTCTAAGATCACATAGAATAAGTTCCAACGGTTATCTAAGAATTTTAAAACCTTTGAATTTTTCAAAATTTCAAAAGGGGTAGGTAAGGAAAAATCTCGATTTAGCTCGTCTCAATCGACTCTAATGAAACTTTGTTAAAACATGTTTTCGATGATGAGAAAATCCTTTCTGACCTTAGTTTTAACCTCACACGATGGTTGACCAAGTTACAACTTGTCGGGACCCAAAATTCTGCCCATCTTGCAGGTTATGACCCCAATAAAATCATATTTTTGAGGCCTAATGTATCTTAACTTGGCATGTGTAGTGTTCTAAGATCACATAGAATAAGTTCCAACGGTTATCTAAGAATTTCAAAATCTTTGAATTTTTCAAAATTTCATAAGGGGTAGGTAAGGAAAAATCTCGATTTAGCTCGTCTCAATCGACTCTAATGAAACTTTGTTAAAAAATGTTTTCGATCATGAGAAAATCCTTTCTGACCTTAGTTTTAACCTCACACGATGTTTGACCAAGTTACTGCTTGTGGAGACCCAAAATTCTGCTCATCCTACAGGTTATGGCCCCAATAAAATCATACTTTTGAGGCCTAATGTATCTAAACTTGGCATCTGTAGTCTCCTAAGATCACATAGAATAAGTTCCAACGGTTATCTAAGAATTTTAAAATCTTTAAATTTTTCAAAATTTCAAAAGGGGTAGGTAAGGAAAAATCTCGATTTAGCTCGTCTCAATCGACTCTAATGAAACTTTGTTAAAACATGTTTTCGATCATGAGAAAATCCTTTCTGACCTTAGTTTTAACCTCACACGATGTTTGACCAAGTTACTGCTTGTCGAGACCCAAAATTCTGCTCATCCTGCAGGTTATGGCCCCAATAAAATCATACTTTTGAGGCCTAATGTATCTAAACTTGGCATCTGTAGTCTCCTAAGATCACATAGAATAAGTTCCAACAGTTATCTAAGAATTTTAAAATCTTTCAATTTTTCAAAATTTCAAAAGGGGTAGGTAAGGAAAAATCTCGATTTAGCTCGTCTCAATCGACTCTAATGCAACTTTGTTAAAACATGTTTTCGATCATGAGAAAATCCTTTCTGACCTTAGTTTTAACCTCACACGATGTTTGACCAAATTACTGCTTGTCGAGACCCAAAATTCTGCACATGCTGCAGGTTATGGCCCCAATAAAATCATACTTTTGAGGCCTAATGTATCTAAACTTGGCATCTGTAGTCTCCTAAGATCACATAGAATAAGTTCCAACGGTTATCTAAGAATTTTAAAATCTTTCAATTTTACAAAATTTCAAAAGGGGTAGGTAAGGAAAAATCTCGATTTAGCTCGTCTCAATCGACTCTAATGAAACTTTGTTAAAACATGTTTTCGATCATGAGAAAATCCTTTCTGACCTTAGTTTTAACCTCACACGATGTTTGACCAAGTTACTGCTTGTCGAGACCCAAAATTCTGCTCATCCTGCAGGTTATGGCCCCAATAAAATCATACTTTTGAGGCCTAATGTATCTAAACTTGGCATCTGTAGTCTCCTAAGATCACATAGAATAAGTTCCAACGGTTATCTAAGAATTTTAAAATCTTTCAATTTTTCAAAATTTCATAAGGGTTAGATACGGAAAAATCTCGATTTAGCTAGACTCAATCGATTCTAATGAAACTTTGTTAAAGCATGTTTCCCCTAAATTGGCTCACTTTTGCAGAATCAACAGGTACTATTTCCCTCTTTATCAGTCAGAAGCTGTTCATAGTATACCAGAGCTCGCGCGATAAAGTCTAGATTAAAAGATAGCAAGCCAAATCTTAACTGGCAAGGCACGCTTTCGGTTCCGTTTTCAAACAGTTTTGGACAAGAACGTTTCGGAGATCTCTGACCTTTTGGTGAAGAACATGTCGAGTGAAATTGGCAATGCTTGTAGAATAATTGGAAGGTTGTTATCGAAGAAGAAAATTGATTCGATTGCGAAAAAGGAATGTTATAAACAACAAGGTCGTATTTGTTACTATGGGTGCTAAAAATAGGAACTTTATTGTTTCTGGGTTGAGCCAGGTAGCTCCCTGCTAGTGGTACCTTTGTTATCCATATTCAGTTTTCCAAATTGAACATATAAGCACTTTTTCGGGAACTATTTGTATCATTATGATGACAGTCCAGCTTCCCAAAAAAGTTTGAGATTTGGGGTGATGCAAGATTAAACATAGTATAGGTACATTTTCTGATACCATGTGATCTCCCAGGTATAACTTAAGAAGTAGCTGTTTCCGCTACCTTGGACACACTTTCTTTATTCATTTTATTAAAGACTTGACACCTCGCTTGATACACATGATTTGTTGGTGTTACTTTTCTAGCGGGGTTTTTACATCTGGGTTTGATAATTTAAATAATTTTCTGATGGTAATGCACTTTTGGCAATACGATATAGACGATGTTATGCTTGTAAGGAGTCAACCAACAAGAATAAATAGAAAGAAGAATCGATAAGATTCTCCGTTTACCTGAACAACAACTTGTAAACCTGAAAATTATCCATAAGCTGATAGATAAGCTGGGATGTTGATATTTCACCTAGATTACCAATTCCAAAGAAGACTGGGTCATTATCCGATTAGAAATTTAGAACGCATGACACATTCTCAGAAATTAGATTTACCTGAAAAATTTCTTTTAGTTAATCCCAGCCCAATGTTTGGTAACTCTTGTTCAAGTTGAGAAATGGTGTAACTTTGTTTAATAAAAGATCGCCTTTGGAGATATAATGCCAAAGATCCAGACTATCTAAAGACAAACAGCCAACCCCCTTCTAGTCACTGGAATGTACATTTTTGGATAAAATGACACCTAAATTCTACAATTGGAGCAATGCATTGGATAATTAACAAACACATTTTCGTGTTTGCAGGTATACTTGAGGGTTCTCTGGGTTGAGAAGTGACACAACGTGTATCAATTCGGGACACCTGTTTCGCTCTCTATTGAGCTCATCAGAACGAGTAAGTTGATGATGTCGTTATTCGACCATCTCCGCCAGAGGTTTGAAAACTCCATTTTGGAATGTTAATAAAGAACCGAGTTTTCCAAAAGCCATATACGCAGTGGGACATCTACCTGCTTGGTCGAATAGTGATCCTCTTACTCGTTGGCCTGTGAGCACATGAGAGAGCGAAACAGAATTCGAGTTTTCTATATGAGAGTGTGAGATCACGCCTGTGATTTTTTTTACACATCGAATGCCTATGCATGCCCAACCACCAAATGAAAGTTATCGAAATAAGATATTTTGCATGCTTTACTGAACTATTATTTGCCTTGGAAATCAATAAAAAAAGTGAAAACATAACTTTCAACGCCCAACTGTTAATTGTTGGTTTTTTCTTTAATTTTTCCCTGTTTGCTCTTCAAGGTAAATATGTTGGCTCGGGTGGGCAAAGAAGAGCCTTCGATGAACAAAGGAACTGTCATACTATAATGATCATTGCATACTATAATGGTAGTTTTCCGACTGCAAAATTTCTTCTGATAATGTTTTTTTGAGGGTGGGCAAGCCGAATTGTTGGTTGGGCATACATGGGCATTCGATGGGCAAACGGATCAAGTAAAATTTGAAATCGGGGATGAACCTTTCCCAGACGTTGTGAAATTGGGTCCTGAAGGGTCATTCGGCGCCAGAAGTAAGTTAAGAAAGACAAATTTACCTCGAAATTAGCCGCCTGTAAAAATTACAATTTGAGTTCAGTTTTACTCATTTTGCCATTGTTCCTCCTCCAAGATACCAATATGTGTCCATAATTACGGCCATAAATTTTAGGGTAATTTTTTTTTTAAACAACCTTCTCCCCTGTACCTACGAAGAATTCAGCTTTGAATTTCATATTGATTTGCGTTTTCTTAACGCCTGCTTTTTTTTATTAATTTTTCATTGTAAAATTACAAAACAACGAATGTCAGGCTTCATGCTGCTCCTCCAAGTGGTAGCGTATTCGTTGTACCAATGCACCCCATGTCAGTACAAACCCGCTTGGGTATCTCGAAAGTGCTTCAGATTCGGCTAATTGTGTTATCATGTTTTTATTGTAGAAAATAGAAAGACGTTAGTCTAAATTGCCTCACGCCTAAGGCTCTGTTTCGTGGAACAGCTTGGACACTGGTAGTGACGGGTCTGGTTCGAATTACAAGGATATACATTCCTCCGTTTGCAAGCAGTTAGCTTCGTCGATGCTTTACATTGCAATTAATATCGATGGAAAAGGTCATCGACTCATTTGCCGATGCCTAGCACATTAGGATGCTAAAATTGTCATCGACAACCTTTGCCGGCCTCTGCTGAGAATAAATTTGCAGTAAACATGTTATAGTTACATGCGCTACATCCAATACACTTAATTATAACAACTATCTACACAAATAGATAAAATAAACTCATGCAGCGAGCAAATTAATGTCGGAAAACATGCCATTTGTTATATCGCCGTTATTATTTTCAACAAAAAAAATAAATGCTGGTATAACAGAGTCGAATAAAAGTGAGTTTAATAGAACAATAACTACCTACTTATAATACGTAGGGGAAATTACTTGAACCGTTATCTATTTGACCGGGAGTGGTGGTTAACTATTGAAAATACCGATAAATACTACATTGGTAATTAGTAAAACGACCTCATGGTTAAGTTTCCTTCGTAACCACTCACAATCGGAAACAAACTTACCGGATGTCGTGCGGCTACGGCCGCTGCTGCTGCAGCCGCATTCATTCCTGCACTCGGGTACATTTTATGTCAGCAAAACATTGTATATTATCCACTTTTTCGATAATAAAAACCAACAGTCATATGGTAACCGTAATCCTCTTTCTCTTTCTCTCTCTGTTAACTGTATCCACGTCAAAACACTTAACCAAACACTTCACAGAAACACTCACTTTAAACTGCACTAAAAACTATTTAGGCACTTTAATGAATATTATAATATTAATCCCTTGTAGTATGTGCGTTGATAATCAATAAGATATAGTATAAGTATCCAAGTAATTAGGTTTCAGATCTCTCGATACTTCGAAAGCGAATATAGAACGCTAGATTCAGTGAACACGATACACGTCCACTCACTACCGCGTTGAACAAGCGACTAGCGTTGGTTCTCCCCTCCACTAAACCTGCTCCTCGCACCGCGGCCCCTTCAAACCGCTAACACACACACACACACACCCCAACTCCCTTACAAAAAGCTTAACCTACCCTGAAAATACCAGCACGTAGAACGTTTAGAAGATGAATGATTTTGTTAAAAAACCTTACCGTACGGTATTATTTTCAGATAATTGATTATTTACCGCTCACTATTTCATACAAACTACTAACAAAAATTGGCCATAATTAAAATGAATCATGAAAATTATTTTCATGTTTTGGCTATTTAGTTCGTCTTAGGAAGGATGTTCTGAAATTGTACTTAAGTGGTTAATGACTATTGAAAATGTGGCCGTCGCAAACGAAATAGGTCACATTTTAATTGGCATGGTTGTGATTGAAATTAGCGTAAATGTAATACGGGTAATCTGTCGCGAGTTGTTTTGTATTCCCACATCACCTGATCTCGCCGCCGGTGGTCACTCTACCTGACTACGCCACTTCTACATTTGCTTGTACTCACACCCCTAAAATGATCCGTACATGTTCGCAACAAAAAATATAAAAATAAAAAACAAAAAACTACCCTCAAAATGGCTGCCTGGCAGAAAGCATCTCATTTTAGCTGAAACAGGGGTCGAATCTGTCCTTGTTCCACCCGCGTGATTTCACTTTAGTCCCTTTCACCCTTATAAATATGGCGCCCTGATTGCCAGTATACCAAGCTGGTTGTGAGTCAACGTGGACTGGTATCACATAAACTTTATGCACCAATAACACGCCAACTACAAGCGCTCTTATCCATTCACGTTGTACAGAACGAAAGTTACGCCTATTTTAAACGAGTTCCGTACATTTCGTTACGCTGCACCAATGAACTGCGCGTTCCATCCAATCAAAACACTGAATCGCTCGTCGGTTGCCAACGCAACACTGTGACAGCACGCTTCAAGTCCACGTTGACTGCCGAGGTGCCAGTACATGGCTTGCAGGATCTGTACGCAGCGGGCAAACCAGCAAAAATAAGAGCCGACCAAAAAAATATATATGAGTAGAGATAAAATCTAGTGGGTTGGGGAACGGGCTTCATTCTAGCAGAACAAAGCCTTGCCCGGCCTACCAGTTATTAGAGACCCAAGGCGAGTTTACAAAGGTCAAACATTATGGCCAAATTACAATAGAACTAATTTTTATATTCATATAAGCCGAGAATGTTCATTTCGTTAGGAAGACGTCTGGAAAGCTGATCATTAAGTAAAACCACCGAGTTCCAGATGAAAATGTGTCACACATTAACCCTCATTTGCTGCCCTTCATTACATTAGGGACTTTCCAGCCACCGCGCTTCATCGTTTCCATGTTACACGAGACACGATTGACGCGGAACTTAGCTACGGCGAGATATGTTCGGTTGACTACAGAATTGACTATCAATATTCAATTTCTAATCTATTAAATACCAGACGTAGACATAAACCACCCTTTTAGAGGGTATCATGATTACATGATTTGCCTTTCACAACACCAGAAGTTTTGTCACTTAAAAGTGTTGTAACACCGGAAACAAAAAACGTTCATCCATTTAAGGTTGTGTTCTTCATAGTTTTCATTCCTCATTTCGTTTTTTATATGATTGTTCTCGATTTTAAAAGAAGTTTTTCCTTACTTTATGATTACGGATGGACAACAGTTTTAATACTGACTAAATCGAAAATGACATTTATGTTACTTGTTTTGTAATGTTATTAATATTTTAATGAACAGCAAGTCACCTCTTGCATACTAATTCTTTCTGTATCACCAGGGCCGTAGCCAGACTGATCATGTAAGGGAAGCTGAAATTAATAAAATTTTCACTTTTTCCATTTTATCTATAATGTTCTTTCAACAAATATGATGTTTGCTATAGTTTTATAATATCACAGAAGGGGTGGACTAGACTGGGCTAATTAAAATTAATTTAGCATTAATAGTTATGATAGACAAAAGTATTTAAGCTAGGTTAATGTTAATTAGTATATTCCATTCATTGTCTGATTCTATACTGTAATCTATACCAAAATCACATATTTTAGTTTTTATAATGTAACTAAAGCTGTATATTTTACGGTCTTCGAGATTTCCATACTGGGCCAATTAAAATTCAGAATAATTGAAGCCGTCGATTTCTTTGTTCATGAAATTTTCTCAAAAGTAACTATACATGTCCACATCACAGATTTCTGCGATTATAGTCTGCTGTCCTCTCGAGGTGGTGAAACAAGCTACTACACACTGATGTTGAAGCTCAAAACTTTTTAAGAAATTTTTCACTATTTTATTTGTCACTAAGAGCAGCCTCAAAATTTTGCAGGGCAAGCTCAGCTTAGCTTAGCGCCCCCCTGGCTACGACCCTGTGTATTACTCATAAGTACCAACTGAAAATTAATGTTTACATTAGATTATCTTTTAAATGGGAATAAATGATAGTGTAACTTAGTAAACTTATTGAAAAATAATACTCAGAACAATAATTCAGATTGTTATTATTAGTACATGAGTAATGTTCAATATCAATTTAGTATATAATTAACAAACTTTGGAAGATAGAGAAAAAATGTTCGCTTCTGTATGTTTCATATTGGTCAGCTAGAACTCCTGAACCAAACTAGCTCTAACTTGTACTTAAGTGTCCTCTGGTTACCTTAAGTTAATGTTTTATTCCAGC
The DNA here is from genome assembly GCA_958510875.1 of Endomychus coccineus. NCBI lineage: Eukaryota > Metazoa > Arthropoda > Insecta > Coleoptera > Endomychidae > Endomychus > Endomychus coccineus. The sequence goes on from OY294067.1 coordinate 49,556,132, forward strand.
AAACATTAATTATTGCGAAATTGGCAGAAAACTAGTTTTTCTAGTTTTCATTTGTTTGCTATAGGGCTCAATGGTGGAGGAAAACATCACTACCAAGATATAGTCAAAGTTGTATAAAAACAGAGGAAATTTAATATTTAACAACTTGTTATCAACGATTTCTAATAATCACCTAATTCCTCATATGAATCATTTTTCCCATCGACTGTGAGGAATTGAACAGCACATTAGAAATATGTAATTGCACTCTATATTCAAATTTAAAATGACAGTCTACTTACGTTAACCTGAACTTAACGAGAAAAACATTCTATATGATTTAATTTAATTTAATTTAATTTAATTTAATTTAATTTAATTTAATTTAATTTAATTTAATTTAATTTAATTTAATTTAATTTAATTTAATTTAATTTAATTTAATTTAATTTAATTTATTTCAATTTAATTTAATTTAATTTAATTTAATTCAATTGTTGCCGTACTTTTACATTTCTTCATATAATTATGTATTAAACAAATACTAACAATCGATTGTACAGCCCAAAGTAATTAAAATCAACACTCCAAAAATAACCCCAACATTTATATACAAGTGTGCTGAGATAAATATTGATGCTAATAACCTGGCTACCAAAAGGAAAAAGACAAATTAATACCAAGATATAATAAAAGAATTGGTATAAAAACGAAGGATTAATAATTTTAAAATTAATATTCAATAACTCGCTATCAACAATCTATAATAGTCATATAAATCGTCTTTTCTCACCAACATTGGCCATTCATCCTCGAATTTAAAATATATAATTGCAAATTTAAATTTACAGTTATCCTAATATTGATGAGGAAAATATTAGATTTAGTTCAATTTAATTCAATTCAATTTCCTTTAGTTCACATTAATTCAATTTAATTCAATTCAATACAATGTAATACAGTTTGATTCAATTTGATTCAATTTAATTCAATCTAATTCAATTTAATTCAATTTAATTATATTTAATTCAATTCAATTTAATTCAATTTAATTCAATTTATTTCAATAAAATTCAATTCAATTCAATGTAATTCAAGTTGATTCGGAAAAATTGGGAAAAAAATTGAAAAAAATTAAATTTTATCAAATTATAATAAATTAGTTTAATACAATTTATTCCAATTCACTAAATGTAATTTAATTCGATTAATTTTTGAATTAGTTTGATTTAATTTGATTTAAATTGATTTAATTTGATTTTAATTTGATTTAATTTGATTTAATTTGATTCAAATTGTTTCAGTTTGATTTAATTTGATTTAATTTGATTCAATTTGATTTAATTTTATTCAATTTTATTCAATTTAATTTAGTTTAATATGATTTAATTTGATTATATTTCATTCTATTTTATTTTATTTACTTCAATTTGATTTAATTTCATTCAATTTAGTTTAATTTTATTTTATTCAACAAACAATAACAATTAATTGTACAACCTTTAGTAAATGAAATATATACTTCCAAAATAGCACCATCATTTATGTAAAAGTTTGCTTAGATAAATATCAGTGCTAATAATCTGGATACGAAAAAGTTAATGAGCTGAAATTATTTTAAATAATCTGATCAATATTACGTAAAAACGTATTTTTATCTTCCAAATTGGAGAGATATAAGTTATAATTCTAAAAATCTAATCATTATTAGATATATGTCGTGTTGTATGTTTCACGAATTAAAAAATTGCTGTTTCTTCAATAAATTAAAGAGTACCTACTCTTGTTGATTAATTGATATGTATTATTATTAGATGTGTATCACAACGGGTATTACACTCTTTACGGTCGCGTATCATTCAAATCAGATTGGAATTCACTAGATGTATGGCTATTTTTTTTACATACCAAGGGAGGAAAGTGCATCTTTACCTCCGCGGATAGTTTGACATCACAAACTGGCGTTGCCAAGTTGTTGTTTACAACATAGTGATTGACGTATTTCAACGGATTTTCTTTATTTCAATCATAAAAATTATCAATGAAAAATGTAATATGAAGTTGAGGATAGTATTCCTCAAGACATTTTAGAATCTGCCAAGTTAATCTAAACTTAATATTTTTTTAGAGAGTTTACCTCCCTAAGGTAGGACAAGTGCTGTTTTCTACCCTAATTCAAGGGTCGTAAACGTCATTTTCTAAGGGGGTAGTAGGAAAAAATATTTCCCTTTCATTTTGCCTGACTTGGAAATGTTTTTTCTATTCTTCAGTATTCACATGCTCGCAGAGGTTGCCCGCATAAATTCAAGTTTATAGTATATATGCCAATTCTATCAAAATATTTGTTGCTTAATGAATGCTGGAACTTTCTATAGAATTAGACGTAATAAGAACGGTAGCAGCAAATAACGTGTATAATAATAAACCATGACCATAAATAATTTAATTTCGAAAAAACAACAAAAGTTGCCTTCCATAGTATTAACTCAGATTTGAGGACAATTTCAATAAATTTGGAATTTAAATATTGTGTCTGAAAAGTATGGAAAACTCTCATATGAGGGGTTTACAAGTTAACATCTATCCTACACCTGGAAAGAGTGGAAAGGTCTGAAATTAAATTCTTTTAGACTCACTGGAAACAAAAATAATCTACTATTTGCCTGCTATTGACCAAGTGAACCGAATTCATTCCATCCTATGTAATATTGTTAATAATCCCATTCAATGAACCGAGGTATTCCCAAACAATGTGAATGTACTATTATCGTAATGTATTTACTTATGTGTTATCGTTCGAAAATGACAGTCCAACTGTCTAAACTGTAGTCACGTTTCGTGATAATATTAGTGGTAATAGAGGTATATAGAAAAAACATTGTTGGTTTATTTCTTTTATCTATATAATAATTAATAGTAAAAACAAACAATCAGCCAGAAGATATTTAACAAGCGAAGAAATGTTGAACTATCTTTTAAGTGATACTTATCTGAAGTAATTTGTTAGTCTGTCTGTACAATTCCGTATGCGAGAAGATGTGAGATTTGGCTTCGCAACGGTCCACATCACAGTTTGTCTTGAAATATTCTTTAAACTGTGTGACTATTTTTACCTTCAGAAACTTGCAAAATTTGTTACAAGCGACAGCGATAGTCTCTCTCCATCGACAAATTTTTCACTTGTTCAGGAAGTACGAGTGAGTTTACAGATAAAAATTCAGATCTCGAATGATATTTGGTCAGATAATTCAACTCATAATAAATGTAATTAATACGTTCTATCAACTGATTACTTGGTTGCTATGAACGCTGTTATCAAAACCTACATATAATACTATCGCAATTTTGTCGCTATAATATTAAGCAGGGTTCAAAAAGACGTATTCTGTTTGCTTCTGATAACACTGTGCGAACTATTCTGTAAAATAATAATATGCGTCCTGATTATTCATTTGCTTCCGACTTCCGATAGTCAGTCCATATCACACAAATGAAATATCATCCTGAAAAATGATCCGTAGATCAATTTGTTAGGGTAAAGTGGGGTGAGATGAGATGGCCACCCTTTTGCACAGTAGGCGCCTGTAAATTTTTTCTAGAGGTTAGGATTCAAATATATTTTTTTCGTAACAGCTCAACTATCATCCCAACAGGTAGGTAAGTGAATAGACTTGAAATACTTATAGAATTTCTGTTTTATTGTTTATGAAAATAAGTTGCATGTGGCCATCTATCCCAGTCTGGTGGGGTTAGTTGGCCAATGCAATAGGGGAGAGATGGCCACAAAATAAAAATGAAAACAAAATAGAAAAACGTTGAAATAACGAACTTGTGATAAGGGCAAACCGAGCAAACTAAAATATTCTTCCTCAACATTAATTTTTCCTTTTTAAACGCGGTTTTACCACAATGTTGACAAGTGTTCGAAAAAGAAGAGCAATTTTCATGGAACCACTTGTGGCATATTATGCATTGCAGCCAATCATCTTTTTTTCGGGTGCTGTTGTAGCTTTCTCCACATCCTGTACATTCGGGTTCATCGACCTCGGAAAGGGTATCACTTTCCTCTTCATATTGGACGTCCATGTTCTCCTCCTCCTCATCAGAACTTGGCAGAGGTGAGAGTTTTCTTTTTCGAACAATTGTTTTTTCTGTTTTTTTTTTACTGGAGCTTTGTTTTTTGTTTGTTTGGTTTTCTTTGCGGATCTATCTTTCACAGTCGCAATGTGTTCAGGAGATGTTAATAGGGTAGCAACGGACTAGCTCGTTTTTTTGCAGAAACGACTAGTTTGGGCGTAGGATTGATATGATCTAGAAGTTTCCCAGGTGTCAAATCTGGAACAGATGTTCGTTCCACTGGAGTTGTACATCGAGGTTCTGTACGAGCATGGCTACAGGATGGCACTGCATCATCCATCTTATTGATGGGCCGTCTCACTTCTTGTATTGCTTCAGCGTTGTCCACTTGAGAGGTCGATTGTTGAATGTTCTGTACTTCTTGTGTGGGTGTTCTCTGGCATTCTCTTGTTTCGTTGTTTACTATTCGGTCAGAAACAGTGTAAGCATGATCGGATACGGCATCAGGGTTCCAGTGAAATATTCCAGTAGCATTCTCTGCAAGCTTGGTAGTAGAAAGTTTCAAGGGACTTAAAAAAAGCCCTATCAAGTGGTTGCAAATAATGAGTGGTATGCGGAGGTAGGCACAACATAACGACATTATTAGCTTCAGCTGTTTCTAGAAGTTCAACGCTAGAACAATGAGATGCATGGCCGTCAAGAATTAGTAAAGTCTTGCCTTCTCCTTTACGGTAAGAAGTGGCTTTTGAACCAATCTGAAAAAATTGTTGCAGTAACATAGGCTGATTTTTGAGACATCACAATATGTGAACCAGGCGGCATTGAATCAGTTCACTCGGTTTTTAAATTCTTGCCTTTACATATGCATACTGGCGGCAGAAAAAAACCTTCGGCATTACAGCAAGCTATGCAAGAGATTGTCTCGCCCTTTTCCCCTGAAGTGACTGTAACAACATCTCTTGCTCCGTTTTCGGCTATAACATGCCCAGGTCGATTATTTAATTGCAGGCCTGTTTCATCAACATTATAGATGCTCCCAGGTTTGTCGAAAAGCTCATTGCTTTCCAGTACATCTTGCAGGAGTGTAAAATAATTTCCCACGTCCAAACGATTCATGCCTTCACCTCGTCGTAGAGATACACCTTCAGCTCTTCGAATAGACAAGTCGGGATATCTTCTGAAGAAAGACCTAAACCAATCAGATCTGGCAATTTCCTTCTTCATTGAACTTATGTTTGAGTTATACACTTTACCCTATATTGAGAAAAAAATGGAGAACCGGCTTATTGCACATCCCTGAATAAACTTAATTGTTGATAATGGAGAATGCTTTCAGCTCACTAAATATATTATTAGGTGTTCATCTCAAAACATTTTTCTTTCTTAACGACCATTTTTTGTCGTAATAAACACAGATTCAAATATAAAATATAAATTTATTAATGTAGAAGCAATTATTTTAGTAAAAGATGAAAATATTGAAAAGTTGTTATTAACATCGGAGCAACCAGGGCTATATTCAGAAAATCAGATTCAAGTTAGAGTTCTAATATCCCTACAAACCGTATTTCCAGGGCTGGATTTAGGGGTGGGCGGAGTGGGCAGCGGCCCACGAGCGCCTACCAAGAAGGGACCCCACCAAGTATAATATGTTGAAAACATTTTTGGCTTTCAACAAAAATTATAAAATGATTTTGTTAATATAGTAACAAAATCATAATTTTTGGGTAATTTTGTGCAGAATTTGTATTCAGATATTTTAATTATTTATCTTACATTACAAAAGCAGGAAACATAGTATATTTAATATTTATGTAATGGCAGGTAGAAGTTAAAATAAGCTATTTCTGATGTCACATTGCTTTGAAACACTACATAAAAACAAGTTCATTGAAATTTGTTATTTGAATTCCCCCGCGTGCTTAGTATATGCCGCCATATTACAGATAATTTCCTAATTATTGATACTGCGCGTTTTCCGCCATCGATCATCAAGCCTTCTGAGTAAGACGATGGATCGAAAATGAGATCGACATAGAGCAAAGCGGACGTTTGTGAGTGGGTTCGACCTCAAAAACTACTTGAATGTGGTCCAAAGATTTCGCGATGAGAAAAGTGCGAAAAATGCCTTTGTAACGATAATTAATATGTCTAAAAATAAATAATATATATATCTCCCAGAAAAGTCTTATTTGAATGACATTACAATTGCATTATAATTTTGTATAGTAAAAACATTTTGTGGCATTTGATATTAACGTCTACCATAGCCCCCCCCACTCCCAAACTTGTGCCCATGGGCCTCCACCACTCTGAATCCGGCCCTGCGTATATCCAGTGAATGCGAGTGAAAATGTAGTATGTGCTTTTAGTCCGGTCAAATTAGACGATTTTTTTTGCCAACCCAGGAAATTTTCCGGACTCAACCAAATGGGATGCGATTTTTTGCAAACTGTTCGGGAGGACAAATAGATCATTTGAACAATATAACATATTGCCGCTAGGACGTTCTCTAGCTTTGGGAGCATAAATTTGCCATTTTCCATGTCCAATTTTTGGTGAAATTCGGGAAATTCTTAAATAGTTCGCAAAGTTACCAAGAAATCCCATTCGGGGCTTTTCGAGGTCGCTGATCAAGATTCCGACGTCAGATTTTACATTTTACCTTTTCCTGGGGAGTAATTAGCAAATTATTGCCCCAAAAATGTGGCAAATAGACAAATAGTTCGCAAAGTGGCCAAAAAATCCCACTCGGAGGTTTTCGAGGTCGCTGATCAAGATTCCAAATTCAGATTTTACGTTTGACTATTTCCTGGGGAGTAATTGGTCAATTATTGCCCCAAAAATGGGGCAAATCGACAAATAGTTCGCAAAGTGGTCAAAAAATCCCACTCGGAGGTTTTCGAGGTCGCTGATCAAGATTCCGCATAAAAAAAACGTTGATGCAGATGGATGCACGTGTGTTGTTATAAAACTTTGAAGTGTTAATATTACGTGTCCAAATAATTTGTTCCTTTAAATATAACAAATATTCTTTAAATAAAAAAAGATTTTATTCAAGTATTTTATAATAATATATATCTTGTTTTTTTGGTAACAAAATTATTAATTAATTATTTGTAATTGAAAATTTGCCATTTTTCAGGCAATAATTGGTTATTCATCCTCCAGAAAGTGGTAAATGTAAAATCTGAAGTCGGAATCTTGATCAGCGACTTCAAAAACCCCTTAGTGCAATTTTTTTGACATTTTAAAAATTTTTGGAAATTTGCCCCATTTTTGGGGCAATATTCGGCCAAATACTCCCCAGGAAATAGTCAAATGTGAAATCTGACTTCGGATCTTGATCTAGATCAGCGACCTCGAAAACCCCCGAGTGGGCTTTTTTGGCCACTTTGCGAACTATTCGTCGATTTGCCCCATTTTGGGGGCAATAATTGGCCAATTACTCCCCAGGAAATAGTCAAATGTAAAATCTGAAGTCGGAATCTTGATCAGCGACCTCGAAAACCCCCCGAGTGGGATTTTTCGGCCACTTTGGGAACTATTTGTCGATTTTCCTCATTTTTGGGGCCATAATTCACCAATTACTCCCCAGGAAGTGGTCAAATGTAAAATCTGACGTCGGAATCTTGATCAGTGACCTCGAAAACTCCCGAGTTGGATTTTTTTGCAAATTTACGAATGCGAACTATTTAAAGATTTCCCGAATTTTACCAAAGATTGGACATGAAAATTGGCTAATTTATGCTCCCAGAGCTAGAGAACGTCCTTGTGGCAATATGTTATATTGTTCAAATTATCTATTTGGCCTCCCGAACAGTTTGCAAAAAAACCGCATCTCATTTGGTTGAATTCGGAAAATTTCCTGGGATAATTGGCTAATTTGACCGGACTATATGTGGTCATAATTAGCGTGCCAGTAATTCTAGACTATTCTACCTCACTGTACGTAGTATTTAGTGCAAGGGAAGTTTTGTAATAGGACTTCCTGAATCGATCTAGACTATGTATTGTTATTATTACTATTATTCATTAAATCGATAAGCTTCAATATACGTTCATATCACAGGTTTATATCTCACAGTTTGTCTATAAACTAAACATTATTTAAAATTTATGTTATTTCATTATGTCAAAAATAGTTTAGATCGATTCAGAAATGCTCAAAACTGAAAATCCGAGAACATTTTTTTGACCCGATTACAATACATTCCTCACTTACTCACTATATGATACTTATATTGAGGGAAGTAAAAATTAATGTGCCAGGAATCCTATTTAGTGTAGTTACAAAATGCGCAACAACAACAAACACTGCTTTCATCAATTCTTCAACATCGAACAATGTACCGTGCTCGTAATCTTCTCATGCTTAGGTATACTATTACCACATCACCACATATACACATGTCATACAACATTTCATTTACATTGCCAATTATTAGCTTTGGCTACATGTATTGGATGCGATAAATTTTATAAACATAAAATAGCTAGTCGGTTCTATTTTTAAATGCGTTACCAATGATAGATAGCAATTACTACAAATACATAATATATATGCTTAAAGCCAATGACTTCCTTATTGAAACAAAAACCTAGAAATAATATTGATGTAATGTGATCTTTATGATAGAAACTCACTAATAGATCTATGTGTTCTAGAAAAACTAAATTAAATTTTTCCCATGTATTTTCAGTTACGTCACGGTATTCTGTCATCTTCTGTTCACTACCCAAAATTATCTAAGGAACATACCTGGATTTTATTTAACTAACATATCAATGTGAATAGGTGGTACTATTTATTTTATTAGCTCGTCGTTTACAAACTTGGGTAAAAATAAAGTTGTACAGTTGCACCATCACTATGTGATAGTAGTATAAGGGAAATATTACGATCAAGCTAAAAACATGATGATCCGTCCGTATGTACGTATGTGGTATGTGCCACTATGGAGACGATTCCTATTGGTCGTACACACAAATTAAGTGGTGTAAATAAGAACTATATCATTGTTGAGGTCGATAGACCCTTTATACCTAATAATGATAATAACAATAATCCCTTTATTGATGTACAGTTTATATAAATTAATTTTGAAATATAGATATACACATTTATAACAATTGATTTGATACTTATTTAAATGCAATTAAAAATCAATTAACTAGCAAACAAATTGCCACTAGTCTTACATAGGCAGGCTTGTATTTCTAATAATAATGTGATGCTATTGATAAATTAAAACAAGTGTTAACAACAAAATTGCATAAACGTCACGATCAAAAATAATAAAAATTCCAAAAATAGTAACATACTAGATAACTACAAACAAACCTGATAATTGATAATTCACTATTCACTAATATTATTTTACATGGGTCTAACATTTTTATAAGTTTTGTGTTTGTAATTGCTACATACGTATTAAATTATAACTTGTAAAAATGCATTTTATATCTGTTATAAAACTTTAATCAAACATAATCAACACTGTGAGGCTTACCCAGATCATGAAAAGGTGTATACATACTTACTAACGTTGTCAGTGTCAAATTAAACTAGTGTGATCGATCCTTTTCTAAATTAAAATTAATTCTGATTACGAAATTGCTGGTCCCAAGATCACCTAGAGGCATTCACGTTGATGGATTACGAAAAAGGTATTTCAGTAAGTTTGACCCATGACGATATTATTAAATATCTTAAATAAATTACTGTAGCTCCAACTAACTCTGAGTAAAATGAGAAAAATTGCTTCCAACTTTTGTTTTTATCTTTTTCCAACTTATTACTCAATACATATGTATCAGTAGTGTTATCATTATATTATATTATTAATATATATTATACTGTAATCAAATATTAATGGACAAACGGTACGTTTTTTTACTATATAAATTGGGTTCAACCATAGACCTATTATCCTAAGGAGACGAAACATCTCATTCATAAAACTCCATTTGACTTGTCGCAATGATTACATGAAGTGTGACAAAGAAAACCAACGGACCTCTTTGTCGTCAAGTCATAATTACTCCTTATTGGCAACGCTGTAACTATGTTTGAAAACTTGGTACCACTTGTAAGGTAACACCTCTTCGAAATAGCTACAAGAAATACGGAAGCTGTCAAATTGCGTAGTACAGAACAAAGTCCCCATTCATAAAAGGTGCGCGACGTTGTCGCCTTCTGAACAAATGATGTAATGGAATGGAATAGTTCTATATTTAAAAATTTAAATATTCTATAATTCGATTGTATATAGCAGGTTACCATAAATTATGGAATATTTTTCAGAGAAAACGACATTTCAACAGTATTTCTTCTAATATAACCAATAAATAATGCTATGGACGTTTTTATAATAATTACAAATCTCAATCCGGCACACAGAACAACTAATCTGGCAACATCACATTCCATACGGCCATACTTGTAATATACAGTGGTCTGAGTGGCCCAAAATTTTGGCAATGTCGTGTTTAAATGTAAGCAATTCTGTCTCCTTAGGATAATAGGTCTATGGGTTCGACCGACTTATTTCGACCTCTACAATAAGTGGTAGTTTTATTCCCCAGCAATTTTGGAAGACCCTGTATAGAAAGTTTACGGCAATATTTCAAAATCATGATAGCGGAAAATATTCGTTAGTTTTGTCCATGAGAGTATATTATATATTTCTTGGATATGTGATTTAATTTATTAACTTTGGAATCATTGATTGGTTGTTCCATCCAATCATTTGAAATAGTAAGAAATCATGAACATTTTCCCGTCATTAATCAAGTCAGAAATCAATTCATCAGAAATATTCCTCTGAGCAAGATTCTATCTACAATTTATAATCGTAATTGCTCTTGTTGTAACATTTTGTCTTACCTTTATAATTAATTATTAGAATAATATCTACTACAATTACCAGTCTGAATCGAAGTGAACGTTAAACATAACCCACAGCTAATACTGTATGTCGAGCATTTTGTTTGAATAGTACGCACATAATTCTAGAGCAATAATTGCTGATACAAACTACGTTCATATAATACTATACGTATTATCATCGGTTACATTAACTGTTAATATTCGATAAATAAGCTCCAAGAAATGTATTCAGAATATATTGTTTTGGCATCATTAATAAAACGTTAAATATCAAATATCGATTCCCGTGCCCTCATGAATAAAGAAACTACGTATTTATACGTCTCCGTACATTTAAAATATCATTCACCTGTTGTTCAAGTTTAAGATATGAACAGGTGGTTTTTTTGCTGTTATTCTATAATTACATGCAGCCACATTTTTCAAACGAATGTAGTTAACTTGTTTGATGATTATTGTTTAAATGGGATGAGTTAATTTGACAACTAATTTGGAGAGGTCTGGGACCTGGTGGTAGAAAGCTTGGTAGTCAAACTGTAAAGGAATGGTTACAAAACAATAAACATAGTCACCAACATCACAGTCTGAGGTGAATCATTCCATATCATTGATATCCCTGTTAATTTAAATAAACTTTCACATGATACAGAATTTAATTTTACAACTTTCCACGATTTAATCTGTTTATAACCATTTGCAATATATTTTCGGTTCCTATGAGTGAGGGAAGTTAAAGATCTATGGATAACAGTTTATTATTTTATCATTTCGAGTTCCCAAAACTTTTGTATCTCGATTGCCTTCATCCATTTTTAAAAATATTACAACATGAGCAAAATTGATAACAGACATTTTCAATAATTTCATAAAAAAATATTAATGACTTTGTAATATGAACTGAACCTAGGTTTCAAAGCAGCATTTATTTGAACTAAGTAATAAGGGAAAACTCACTCATTACATAAGTTTTGATGATAACTTCTCAGTGTTTTTGTTAACAATCGGGACAAAACAATTAAATTGGTTAATACAATAATAAAACTATTTACACTCACCTCAATAAAATTGCTACCACTCAGAAACACAATTAATAATTATCTCTGTAAAATGACATTCGCTTTTGGTTAAATTTCTCTACTAATCATGACAAGCACCTACTTGATTATAATTGAATATCCTCAAATGAATGATATACCGCTGCATGTATGGAAACAAACCTATTGAAATTGTGGCATTGATACTGAAACTGCTTGACACTTAACAGAAGTATAATTTACTTAATTTAAGTGAATGAGATTAGATTCCGTCGATTGTTTCCAGTAAAATTTACTTTCCTTAAGGAACGGCTGTGTTATCATATTCCTCAAAGTATTCGGCTTCGTGATACTGGAAGATCTGCATTCGTGGACCACAAATCTTTATCGACGATGTCAAAATCCCATGGTCAGAAGCCTATTCTATTCTAGCAGGCTTATAGCCCGCCAGAAACCCATAATATTGCCAACGCTGGCTTCCATAAGTTCTTCCGGGAACAGTTTCGATTCTTCGAAGTGACGGTCCTCGAAGGGTACGAATGCAGGCTATTCCAACAGGTTGAGACAGGCAGTGTCTTTCGCCTCTCTTCATTTCCTACATATAGGATCATCTGCGATGCCCATGAAGGTGTTAGTTAAGACGACAGTGACCAGTTAGAATTCCAGTCATCTCTCTGATGTCCCTTATATTCAGAGAAAGTTGTTTCTTTGATGAAGAGTTCAGCCTGCCTCATGCGTGGTGATTCAAATCACTCTTTGTTCAGTTGGTCCAGAAGTGGGAAACGACTCCGGTCCGACAGTGGCTCAGGACGACCCCCGCCTGGCCAGGGAGTCAGCCATTTCATTCCCTCCAACTTCACTGTCTCCAGGGACTCAGATGAGTTGAACTTTATTTCTCCTGACTAGTTCAGCTAGTGTATCTCTGGATTTTTTGACCAGCCTCGATGTGACTCTGGGTGATTAGAGAGCTCCCAGAGCCGACCGGCTGCAAATATATATATGCGCCTATTTACATAGTTTCTCCTCAGGTTTTCCATGGCACAAGTCAATATTGCATAGACTTCCGACTCAGAAGACTTGCAGTAAGCACCTAGAGACACTGAGATAGTGATCTTTGACATTTATAGGCACACTCTCGCACCAGAAGACTGACCCACCTTGGACACATCTGGGCCCACCTGGGAGCAGTAGGGTGAGAGTTTCGTTTCCCCAATCTCCTCTATCCGGGATGAGGATTTGGGAGAAGTGAGACATATAGCTAAAATCATGCTATCCTGCTTCATTTCTAGTATGCGTCCATATTCACTATCACAGATTAATTTCCACATTCCCCAAAGAAAAACTCGCTCCACTAATGTTCAAATACTTTACATACCATTTAGCAGAACAATCTACTTATATATTGTATATATCTGTTTATATTTGCAATGTAACCTCTTTATATTATTTTTTTATTTTATCTTGTTAAATTTGTTACACTGTAAAAGGTTTCGTCCAGATGATTGATAAATAAATGAATAAATAATAATTATTGCGGTAGAGCAACCAACTCTTATAATCAGTTCCAGTCTGCTCTGAAGATTCCAGAAGTAACAATTGGCGAAACGTTGACGTATAGTCGTGTTCCTGTACTCCTCCAAAACCAAGACTATTAAATTATTATATTGATTCATGAAGAAATATGACTTATAGTTTCATTTTGCCTTGGTCAATAAAATAGATAATTAGGAATTAATAAATTGAATTCTACATAGGTATATTTTGAGGAATTATGTGGCTTGATATTTTTAGAATTGGTCAGAGTAATGTGTAACGTTTAATTAACACGAAATTTTAAGTTTGTATAGCAGATACGTCGTCAAGAGCTAAGTTTTAATAACACCTAATAATATATTTAAAGTGTCTGAATACAAACGCAGACTCGTTGAAGTCATTTGAGGAAAATAAATATGAAACAGCGCCAAGACCGCCTCCTTCTCGTTGTGTCTTGAGGCAAACTTTTAAATTACAAAATAAGAAGACAAGGAAAAGAATAAGCAGCTCTAGCCCGGTCTGCTAAATATTTAACATCGACTTTATTATGGCATCTAGGGATACTGTAGAAGTAAAAACACTCAACCGTCTCTAATATTACGTGGTTGTTTCATTGGGGAATAATAAAACTCTGGAAATGAAAATGTTGCGAACCTTTACGGTGTTAAAATACTGATTGAATATGGTTTTATTTCTTTATAAGAAAGAAGATTATATTTCAATAACTTTACTCGCCGGAAGCTATTTATTTATGTACCTAGTGATTTGACAAAAAAATTATGAAAATTCAATTACTTTCCCACTTTTTTGTATACATAGTTGTTAGCGACTGCATAAGTACTATGATTATGAAAAAGTTTTATCCGCAATTTTGATGATTCTTTATGTTTTAGTTTATTTCCCTCTAAAACGCCAAATTGACCGTTTTCATAGAATGTGTGTCTGCATGTATTTTATATGTATGCCTTCAAATGTGAAGTGTACAGTGTTTGTTCATGTACAGTCGAACCCGCTTTAGGGATTTCCATGAGATTTAGTTAACCTTCGTATAACGGTATTTTATTCCGACGTAAAGTTACTCGTGAAAATCGGAGACAGGGATGCAAAATATTACAGATTTTCACGGTTCACGTTCGAATGTCTACATTAAATTGAAATCTTCATTTCATTCAACAATAACGGTGAATATTTGTTATTCAGATGGATTAGAGTCATTTGTCTGCGATATTTGAATAATGGAAGAAGATTACACATTGGAAGAATGCAAACTCTAAAAAGATTTGGGAGTGTAGTTAATTTCATGATCAAGAGGACTGTCACTAGAAGATGCCCATCGGTTTTTTTTTGGGAAAGAGAAGAAAACCCTTTATAGGGAGGTTATGAGCCTTTGGGTCTCATGATCTACCGTGAGAGTCACCTTACCAGGCATAATTACTAAAAACTTCACCCCCTTTATAGGCTTGTCTGGCTATTGCTTCCGGTGACAGTTAGGCCTGCTGGCACATTGTATCTATCTCACCTTTGTTTTTTTCATTACGGTATCCACTCGAGTATTTTTGTACCTTGTACGAGTTTGTACAAGTCTCTTACTGGCGGGGAACTATATAATTCTGGTTCGCCGTTAGGCTTTCCAAAAATTGACTGTTTTTTGAGGTCCAGTGCCTCGCATTTATGCAGTATGTGCGTCACTGTTTCTGTATCCTTAACAGATTTCTGCATGTCAGGTCGCCATTGTACTGTCACATTTCGTTTAGGTACCCTTTTATTGGCGAACAGCCAGTCATGAGCCCTGTTACGACTTTTATTTTTCCCCTATTTAGTGCCAATAGGTCTGTCGTTCTTTTGTTACACGGATTTCGATGAATTTCTTCCCTTGTTCGCTCCCTGGGATTTTCACCCAGTATTTTCTTTGGTTTTCCATGATCCAGTCTTCCACAGATCTTCGTGCTGTTCGTTTTGGTTCCCCCGTGGTCTGTTCTGGATCTGGAGTATTCTCCGACCCTCTCCTATCCAGTTTATCCAGGTTTCGGTATAAAAGTAACCTTAATGACCATAGGGTGGTATGTAACATAGAAGTGTACCACCGTCTCAACGAGGCGGTACACTATACCAAAGGATACGCGATTCACCTAACCATCCTGCTAACAGATTTGAGTTGATTTATGCCATTTAAAGCAGAGAGCCCTCAATATAATTGAACATTAGTGGGAAGGCCACTCTTTAAATATTAATCGGCAAAAGAAATAGTTTCTCATTTTCACTAGAAAAAGAAATATAGGCCAAGGTACCCACACTACGCAATACCACCCTTACGCTATCGTCAGATATTAAATACCTGGATCTAATCTCCGACAGAAAGCTTACACAGTTATCGCACCTCGATGCAAGATAGAAAAAGCAAAAATATAGTCATCTAGTGGTGTTGGAGAGCGATCGGAAAAACATGGAGACTATATCCGGAGATAGCACTATAGCATTATACGGCAATTCTAAAAAAACTCTCAAAAACAGAAAGGGCACTGATCTTGTGGCCCAAATTAGACAAAATATTTTAATAAAACGTCTAAAAGAGTTTCAAAGAACCGCGTGCCACAACATAACGAGAGTCATGCGAACAACACCACAGCAGCGATAAAAGAAATGCTTTGTCATCCACCTCTCGATATTTACGTAGAGGAAGTAAGTACATTATTATGTGTACTACAGCTGATTTGTAGCTCTTAGGGCAGCGAAAAATTTTTGAAGCTATAGAAATTCTAAAACATCCAAATAATCTAAACCGTGACTCAGGATATTACCTTCCCAACATTTGGAAACCCGTCCTCGACAATTCCACATCGCACATGATCACACAACGGCAGGGTCAGGTACTAGAACGGAGTTGACCACTGGAATGAAGGCAATGTACTGTGTAGCGTGAAGGGTTTTTTCCTACAACAAATACTGCTACAGAAACCAGTAGAATCAGTTTCAGTTCAAGCCTCAAGCCCTGAAGATGCCACCTGTAATGATTGGCGAAACGTCGGCTTCAAGTCGTGCTATTGTGACTAGGAATTCATCCGGAAGCCAAGATTTTTCAAGCTTCAGAAGGCGAATCATATAGCTTTTGATCGATATCAGTTATTTGTATTAAAATTGTTGTTCTAACTTGAGGTTATTGCACCATCACAACAAAATGATGAACTCCACTACTTTAAACACTATAGTTCCTTCAAACAATTCACATTAACAATAATATCTGAATTATTCCCTTTATCAATATGTCGAATAGTCTTCAGCCATATTTCTGGTGTTGGTTTTCTTAGCCTCTATCCACATAACCACTGATTTTTCCGCCGATGTACCATCTGAGCCAACTTGATCCCTGTAGTAGTTAGTTATAACTAAAAGGTGTTGAAAGTGGTTAAAAATGTAATGGTAAGAGGGTACACGAAGCACTTCGTTGGCTATATTTCTCAAGTATAATAATAATTATTTGTTATGCGTAATGGTTGTGGCTTATTTATTTTTACCAAGATCAACAACAGTGACTTAAAGGTGTTATCAAAATGTAGGTGTGTTATTCCTAATTAAACATTTTTGTATATCACGTTTCTTGGGGGTGCTTGTTGGCAATTTATTCATTCTCCACAACGATGGTGCTGGTTCTTCTAAGTTCACTAAAATTTGAAATTCAAACCAATTTAGGAAGTTGTTTTGTTACATTTTCCCATGATAATCGACATCCTTTGTCTTTGAAGAAAATATTAGTGCGGCACTAGGAATAAAACCTGGTATATAATCAGCATGAAGTACCTGCAATATACACTTTACACTGCGCCACCAACTTTCATCGTAATCACAGTTTTAGTGCTAGAATCTTATCAGGAATGACTGGCCAACCATCTTCGAAGATCCATATCCCGTCGAGATAAACACATAGACGTATTTACACCTTCATTTTTCAGTTGATTATACTGATGTAAAAAGGAGTACACGTTTCGCAATTTACACAGCACACGACCTAAATGTACGTAGAATTGCAATCCTGTAAAGAATTGTTTTTGTACTTTGAAGTTTAATACTACCAAAATTTAGAATCACAAAAAAGTATCAACTGTCAAGTCAATTTTATGAACGTACAGTGTATTTCGGCAACACTGTAAGGTGTTGCCAATGGTAAAAATGAAATATACCTGGTTTGACGAAGTTATCGCGGCCTTACTAAGGGAAATTGTTGAAGTGTAAAATTGTTGGTTGTAAAAGTAACGCAAGTATGACGTCATTATTAGTTATCGTGAACAAAGTATAGGTATATAATCTTTGGTCAGAAAGATACCTGGTGAATTCGTCTTCTTCAAAAAATTGTATTGAAAACCTCAATTGACTTATATTATACCGACTTTGTTCTACAGTTTTCGCACATATGTATGTTCATTGTCGTGTACACTAGAAAAAAAGTATATATTCTCCGTGTCTTTCCGCCGGGTTACAACAATGTTATTAGTGTAATCACATGTTTACGATAGTGATTATTTCTGCACGTGAATTCGTAATTATAAGCTTGCAGTTTCATTTCTATTACGCTCATTGGATGCATCAACTAAATAACATGTTATTAGTCGTGAATACTTTACGGTGAGAATGTTTTTTACATAATCAACAAAAGAAGTGTTGTAAGATTTTTCCATCACATTTCACATGTATTTTTGCTTTATTAAGGTTAACGTGTAATTTTATAAATATTTTATATACCTGCTGCAGCGTAATGAAAGTAACCGTTATACTATAAAGCCAACTGGGTATTGCAA
This sequence comes from Endomychus coccineus, assembly GCA_958510875.1. Lineage (NCBI taxonomy): Eukaryota > Metazoa > Arthropoda > Insecta > Coleoptera > Endomychidae > Endomychus > Endomychus coccineus. Next base: position 49,574,437 of record OY294067.1, read on the forward strand.
TAATGCTATAGATGGCTCATGGGCTCGTAAATACTAGTCTGGAATATTGAATACTCATTTATATAGTGACACTCCGTGATTACGTGGTCACTAAACGGAATGAGGAAAATGCAACCAATTATTCGTTTTTAGAATTTACGATAAGAACCTTGGAACCTTGTTCTGTAAAGGTGTATTGACTTTTTCATAATAATATGCTGGTCTACAACAAAATAGTAGACGGCTGCGAAAGCATAAATATAAACGTACAGTAATATCAACTTAAGGGCTTATGTTTAGTTTTCTACATAATATTTATGTACGTCTTTATGTATCTATTTATTCAGTTATTATGGCTAAGACCAATTATAGGACTCACAATACTAATTATAATATAAAGAAATAATGTTAATAATAATATTTAGTAGAATAATGAAAATTTATTTATTTACTCATACATCGCAATGAAAATATGCTAGTGCCCAGAAACAGCATTCACTGAATTACAATAACTTTTTTTAAATATTCTAAATATTTATATCGATAGTATGTAACAAAAGACATGAAATTTAAACAATAAAAAATAAAGCAAGAATAATAACAATAATAAAAATTCAATTGTGGAAGCCGTTACTTTGTGATAGTTTATCATTTTAACGAAATAATAAATAAAACTTTGTTTTACTATCACTGATATTAAAAGTGTGATAGTAAAACAAAGTAGTTTTATTTATTATTTCGTTAAAATAACAATAATAAGAAGAAAAATATATGTATCCACAAAACATATTAATTAAAATTTTTTAGTGAGGCATTTGGTAAATATGAATGTCTGTATACATATTGTTGCAGGATTGTCGCATAGGTGAATTTTGTAAGCCACTAGTATTTTTATGGGATAAATAAAACAGTACATGCGTTCTTAACCTGTTAGTAGAGACCCCAACAGGAAGAGCTTGCACAACGCTAGGCACAGACAAACTCTTTGCTTAAAGTTTTATATAATAATAATAATATATCAGTTACTTTTCTTCGATCAGACAAATCAGTTACATTATATTTTCTACGGGCTTCTGAATAGTAGTGATTAACGATAGGTGAATTATTTTTTAAACAAATATAGGTATCTAATGAATTTTTTTTACACTTTCTACTCTGCGGATTCGAAATAATTGATGCAAAGTTAAATTATTAACTTACTAAATACAAATTTATTTTTATGAGTTTAAAGTTGTGTAACAGAATATTTTTAAAGGTCTGAAAGTTCGTCGCCAATTATTATGAATTCCTTGTTTTCAGATATATTTTAACTTGTTTGTGTGTTATTATTACGATTATAATGTTTTGGAAATGAGTGAGTGTTGATTTTATTTATTAATGAGACTCTATTTTAATTAAAAATTGAAATTTGTTCTGTTGATTTGTTGCCTCTATGTTAAAATTCCCAGAAAAGTAAACCTTAGTATGCACCTCTTTGAACTTATTTTTTCAAAGCTTCAAATTGTAGGTTCAAATTTATTTTAGTTATGATCACAATTCACACAATAAATAACAAGTTCTCAAAATAACGCAGACAAGAAATTTTATTAAAGAATTGAATACAATTTAAAGGATACAATTCCAATGGACTAAATTATTATGTTTTATTAGAATCTATCGAACAAAAAGAAAAGAAAAGGTGTACCTTGCAGTTTGATTCTGATTTAAACTTTGTTACTCTATTCTATTTATCAAATTAAATACTTAAATACGAAGTCTTGAATTGGCAATGTTATTCAATTCACAAATACAAATGTTTATTTCATTTAATCTATTACTTCAATGATTATCAATGAGAGACTTTCATACTTCTAGATAATCTTGAATTTTGGGTTATTTCTTTTAAAATATGGTATCCACAAATATATGACTCATAAATTTCTCACGGTTTTAATCCTTATCCTGATAACTTTGGGTAACCACTATGGTAATTGTTGATATACTGCTTATCTAACTCATGTTACGGCTTATTATGGGAATGTATTTCCCAGTTTTACACCATTATATTTTCACTAGTTTTAATAAGCAATGTTAATTTCAGTACCTTGTAGTTATGTCGAATTATGTTGCTTATTACACCGTACGTATTCAACTTCTATTATAAAAGGTTACATTGCTTATAATTGATTTTTATTATCATTACATTACTTATAATTGATTTTTTTGATGGAGATCATTACCTACCTTTTGAACTACAATAAAATATGGCGGCTACTTTGTGATTTGTTTACTTTTTAGGTTAGACGTTATAATCGACCGACGTGGATAGTGCTTGAGATGGGTTTGCAACCCTCAAAGATCATTTTTCTGCTGACATCATGGCGTCCTTTTTAACCAATAATAAAGTGAATTTCGTTTTCTCGAATTCTGTGAATTTCAAACTCCTACGCCAAGGAATTGCCGCTCGTACTTGTCTGGCAGCTTTATCGACCAATGGGATTTTAGCATTTCCTAACTCTTTCTTTTTTTGATTCATGTTTTATTATATTTCCAATATTTTATATTATCATTCTTTATGTCACTATCTTCATTTTGATATATAATACGCTTCTGTAACTATTTAGTTTCATTCCTAATCTTACTTATAATTCAAATTTCTAAATATATAACTTTTAATTGTTATTACCATATAATTTGCTTTACTTTACTTTCAGATATTCATTATAGTTATTTATTATTATTTTTAATTCTGTATTTCTACCACCGTTCTTAAATTCATTTGTCCAATTACTATTTCCTAAAATTATACCTTATTCACAAATCAGTTATATCTCCTTTTCTACCTTATATCTTTCCAATTCTCATTTATCTGATAAGCAGCTAACAAATTCTTGAACCTAACTAATCCTACATACAATTACACTTTACTGTGCACTGATTGAAGTTCTAACTATTCTATAATTTTAATCGCTCTACGTCGTTAAGGTCTATTTTTTTGTGCCATATGGGAGATTTGCATCTCATTTATATCCATCTTTAAAACCCCTAACAGGTGTGTTTATTAAAGGACAACAACACTTTCCTTTGGTAACTTTCCCTGCCACTGCCATATCACAACAATATACAAAAATAGATACAAATATATACAATTAAAAAGATATTTTAATGAAGAAAAATCAAGTTTAAAGATCAAATCATTAGCTAGGGCGATAACAAAAACGATAGCTGACTACGCTGATGTATATTAATAAATAATGAATCACATTGTGAATAAATCACTTAAAACAATTTTTACGTGACAACATCTAGATATTACATTTGTATTACACCTGATATTGAAAAAGTTAAAGAACAGCGAGATGTTCTGGGTACGATAAAATTTAATTCGCCTATTCTATTCTACTCGTCAATATTATTATTTATAAACTTATGAACAAATAATGCACTCTGCATTTTTACTCTTAGTTAAGTGACAGATAATTGAAAGTTGATAGTAATAGTTGATGATTAAAACCTATTTTGGTCGCCCGTTTCAACATATTTTGTAATTTCATCCTCATCAGTCCCAGAATAATTGCTTTCACGGCTAGTTTTTTTTCCACTGAACATTCCATTCACTATCACTATCAATATCTGATTCCTCTTCAAGATCCGCTATAATTTTAGCCAAAACGTGCAAACCAACCTTGTTCTTTTCTAACTGCAACATAACCTTGAAATGACATTTTGTAGAAGTGTCAAATTTTCCGACTGTCATTCTGTTTTACCCTGAATGTTGGTACTATTCTTGAAAGATCGATATACATGATATTACCACATTTAAACAACTATTTTTACGGCACGGTTTCTTATTAGTCTAAGCTGTCAGCTCGGGAAAAAGGCCGAATAAATAACTTTTGTTTAGGACGTGGAATCTGTGAAAAAAATTTTGAATGATGTCTTATGGACCTCAAAGGTAATTCGCGATACGATAACGATATGCCTCCTACATATCATTTTCGGAGCTTAATTCTCATTTTTTGAATAAATCATATAACTTACAATATTGGAGGAGTAGAAATGAAGGGGGGCGAGGGCATATCGTTATCGTATCACGAATTACCCTTGCGGTTCATAAAACATCATGAAAAAAAAGATTTTCAGATTCCACCTTCTAAACAAAAGTTTTTTATTTTGCCAGCTTATAGCCTAGACTATATTAGTCCAGTCAATAATTATAGTATAAATTTAGCAATATCGTAAATATCCATATCTGGATACAATGGAGAGAAAGGGGTTAATAGTCAAAAGAGCATGTACTCTGCCTTTCCGTGACAGGTCACAAATTCCGAAAGATTATGTAGCATGTTGAAACCAGAATGAGGAATTTAGCGGCAACTGTTATGTTAATTACAGCATAATTTCTGCAGTATCACTCATTCAATATAGCGTGTTCACTATATAATAAAAAGTTTTAATCGATATTTTATTGAAATCAATTTTTGAAGATCAATTGGTGTCAATGTTGAATACTTAAATGCTACCTACTATCTATTAACAAAGAGCAGTCAAACCTCTGTTTATTTGTTGTTTTATCCGGATCGTTTCAATGATGGAAATTGCTACACAGACATACATGAATTCTTTAAGAACAGTGGAGTGTCAATATCAGTTTTTTTTTACGTCCGGAAATTTTAATTATACCTACGCATATGAATATCGAGCTAGAGCTTCTGCTTTTCCGTTAATACATTCCATTATTATTAACTATTACTAGATTGACATTGAGATGCCTACTCGGAAAGAACTAATAAAAAACTTTTTAGCATACTTAAATATGCGATGTAGCACTACGATGTCATAAAGATTAACTGAATAAACAGATTATAAACATAAAATATAAGGAAATTTAAAATAACGTTTTAATAAAATTTACATAATTTACTTTCCATTTCCAACTGCTTTTGGTGTTATTGCTTCAAGTCGCGTGTTTTAGATTAAATCTTATAAGGAATGTTTCAGGTTTGTTTCAAGACTATCTTGATTGTTATCGCAACCCGCGGTTGTTTATAAAAAGCAAACACGGCACTCTTAACGTTGACAATCAATTAAAATTTTTAATTACAAAAACTTTGAAAGTATAATACATTCTTGAAGTTCAACGTTAAAATATAAGAACATGAGCAAACAGCTGAACGTCATTTTATTAACATTATCAAAATTGTTTACTTATTGCTAAGCTTGATTACAATTTTGGTACTTCCACGAAAGCGCCACTTAAACGAAGATGCTAGAATGAAATTGGAATAAAAGAGAGAACCACAATTTCTTTGTAAAGCGCTACATTTTGTTTCCTTCGTCATTTCAACACTTGAGAGGTAGATTGTTTTCGGGCTTCCCTAATTCCATATTGAATAAAATTGAATATGTTGAATGTGACTCCATTGTTTTTTTAGTATCTACGAGAATGAACATAACATTGTAATTGCTACAGATCTTCTATTTTACAATTATTATAAATTTTAATTTCATGAGAATGAGGACAGATCATTATGATCTAGGACGATGCACTTCTCGTAAACTATACCCCGATCTATACATTTATTCTGATGGAGGTTGTGGAATGTATTAATCAAAGGACTGCAAAAAACTTTAGATTGGTGGTGCGTGAAAGAGTGTTATGAAAAATGTTAAGATCTTATGAAGTATATAAGGCCAATTATTAAATCTATGATTTAGGATCAACTTTGCTTCTGCTCCATATAAACGAAATGCTGGAACTGACCATTTGCCCGTCCACAGCTTTGCAGATGATGGTACACTTCATATCGCTTTCTCATCTAGAGTCCCTATACTATCCAATGAAGCCAGATGAGCGATACAAAGACATGTTGATGCAATTCTTGGAGATCTGGGCAAAGATTTTGAAATGGGGATCTGATAATCTAGTAGAGTTTAATGCAACCAAAACTAAAGCTTGCGTCTTCTCCAGAAAGGCGGATCCCACAATTTCTAATATGATGATGCACAATTATTTCTATGAAGTGTTCCATATCCATGCTCGGGATCACCACCAATAGCATCCTCTCATGGGACGATCATGTGAGGTCCATTGGGAAATCCGCTTCACAAAAACTTGGATTTCTATTTCCTGTCAAGAGCTACTTTACATCCCAGCTACTCCTCATAATCTACAACGCACAGATTCGACCTGTCCTGGAGTATTGTTCACACGTTTGATCTTCGGCTCCCGAGCATACGCTGAAGCTCTTGGATTCCATCCAGAAGAGAGCTATTCGTCTGATTGATGATGTCACACTTACGAGTTCTTTGACCTCTCTAGAACATCTCTCCTTCTTCTATAGATATTTCCATGGTCGGTGTTCATCAGAAATATCGTTAGTCGTTCCACCACGAGAGATCCCAGATAGGCAAACTAGACGAGCTCAAACTAGTCACCCCTTCATTGTCAAGCTCGAGAGCTGCCGAACTTTTTCGTACCAGACTCCATTTTTCTATCGAACAGCGAAGTTGTGGAACTCTTTACATTGTGATGTCTTTCCCTAGGTTTATAACCGCCAAACCTTCAAGATAAATTCTGTTGCCTATCTCCTCTCCCAACATTCCACCACTGGCTCACACGATGTTCCTCGAACATTATAGATATCCCTCTTTGACTATACAAGTTTTTAAAAAATCATGAAGAAGATCAATTCACATTTCTATGTTAATTAAATATCCAATATGATATTCTATTTTTCTACATTTCTACTTTCTACTTTCTACTTAGTTCAATATCTCTGTGAATTTGATAACATTTGAACAATATGTTCCTTATAGATGGAATACACAATGAATCTAGATATTAAGTAACTATATGAATATAACCTAAAAGATCTGTTATATAATACTAATGTTATTTGAAAGAAAACCATAGACATAGTGATACTTCATCAAAATACTCGTATCTAAATTTTGCTATGTTTATTGGATTAGATACGTAATACTTGTTATGGAAGTCTAAATAAGGTCAAATTTCAAACTAGAATGGCTTAAATTATTTAGATTGAGATGAACAATTTTTCCCCGATGAAAGTTTTGGACTCGGGTAGAATTTAAGTATTTTCGAAAAGGATTTTTATTAAACTTTTATTACGTAAGTGCACATCTACTAGTGTCCAGAAGCCTTGTACAGCGCTCATGTTCTTTCACACGAGTAGCTAATGTACGACCTGTTTCACCAACGTAGACTTTACCTCAAGAACAGAGAATGCTATAAACACATTCTAAATGAAGAGGAGGAAGAAGATCTCTGATAGGCTTGTAAAACGAGATAGTTTTGGAAGTGTGGAAAACCAAGTAGAAATATTATGTTTTTAAGGATTTTGGAAATTCGATCTGTTATATTTTCAATATATTTTCCATATGGAGAGGGGGGGTTGTGGCTCAGGTTCATTTGAAATTTTAGGCAAAGTGTATTTCTTTATCTATCTCAGTTTTACAAACCTATCAAAGATCCCCTTCCTCGTCTTCATTTAGAAGGTGTGTATAGCATTCCCTGTTCTTGCGGTGAAGTCTATATTGGTGAAACAGGTCGTACAGTTGCTACACGTGTGAAAGAACATGAGGGCTGTACAAGGCTTCGTGACACCAGTAGATCTGCACTTACGAAACACAAATTTGACACTAATCGTCAAATCTTTTTCAAAAATACTAAAATCCTAGCCCGAACCTGAAACTTATTCCTTTTTCCTAGGTAATGCGAAATAGAACAAGGAATTCCATAATTTTCACCACTCCACTCTCAAAACATACTCAAACAATGCTAATTAACTCACCGCTATTTGATATCACGTCATCCAAGAGATGTAATTCTGATTTAGCAGCTAACATAGTGAGTGGATCTTAACCGGCCTTCGAAAGGCTCTCGAAAGTCCTAAGACACTAGCAGCTGATCTAGGCGGGGCTCCATTTGGATGAGGCAAGATTGAGATGTGGAGTTACGTCTTGTAAAAGTAATTGTTGTAACAATCATGGTAGATCCGGCATTTGTTGCGGTAAATAAATAAGTCATATATATATGTTGTTTAGTAGTTACAAAATATACACAATCAGTCTTTCAAAAGGGCTACACAGTTTTTTTTTAATGGCGAATGGTTCCTAACAAATATGGCATGGTTCAGAAACAATTTCTAAAGGAAAATGCCGGGCAGAAGTGTTTGTATAATTCTTAGGAGAGAGAACCACTTGTCTGCTAACACCGGCAGTAGTTTCAGCAAGCAACGTCCTTTGCGCGGGTATCGAGATAAGTAACCCCTTTGGGGCGAAACTAACAGTTGTCACAACAATCCGGTGAACTGTACACCACATACATTTCACCACTAAAACCATGTTATAGTGCCTTCTCATCCCATAACTCTGGCTGAAATGGATTCACGGGCTTGGTACACATATGGAGTAGGCAATTTGAACAAAGCCGAACGGTTACTCGTCCACGTTCTTGGTAAAACAGGTAATACGAGAAGGTAAGAGTTGGATATAGCTCAGAAGGGTCAATAATATAGTTTAACAAGCAGTGCTCGTTGAGTAGTCCTTACACGAGCGAAAAAATAGGTGCCTCTGCAAGGGTAAATGCTAAATGCTTCTTATCTCAGATTTCTGGGTAATGGATTCGCGGCCAGGGCAATGATATGTGGTAGGCCGATGATACGAGGTCGCTGGTTACTCGTCAAACATAAGCTGTCTTACACTGAACACGAATAGGCAGGGGGAGAGGGGCCCAGATGGTTCAAAAGAACGTCTCCTCTCCAATTAAGGCGTTGGTCTCTGCCGGGTAGTGTTACCAGGTTAGGGGTGGGTTTTCTCTCTAAATTAGTTTTTTTTTGGCTTTGGTGGGTCTTTTAGAAGGAAATTTACTCAGGGGTTTTTGTTGGGGGGTTTTATTTGGATATGTTCTTATGCAATAATAACATGTACAAGAGTGTGAGAAGCATAACATCATTTCCGTCATTCAAATATGCGCGGTTACGTGTGTCACGAATCACAAACAGGAAGTTTAAGACTCACATTTTATAATGTGTATTTTTAGATTATTCAAAAGGGGTTTATTTCAAATTTTACGGGGATTTACAGCCTCAACTGGGGGTTATTGGGCGAAGCCACCTGGCAAGTCTCCGGGCAATCGGCGTGCTGTTGAAAGTAGGAGAGGGCACTACGTGACTTGTCTAAAGTCCACTGGATGGATAGACAGGGGGTCAAAACTAATAATGTGTCAGTTCATTAATTTGCATCCCGGCTCCACCGATTGTCCAGAACAATATACTATTTTTTTGCAGCTTCTGTGTACAATATAACACATTAAAAAGGTGATACTTAATGTGTTAGATACTATGAAATTCACTCATAATTTATTCTTAAACATGTTAATTAATGACTGTTGTTTATTCAACTTACTGTATAAGTGACGATAAAACGTATAATGATTCCAGGAAGACATGAAGCAAGATAAATAAAGATTTGTATAATTACCGGCATGATCTCCAATGTTATTCATATCTCTTTATGCGCCGTATAAGCTGAATTAGAGAGGTATAAAGATTCACTACATATGGTGAATGTCATAATGGAATGTCGGTAAATACACAACTTGCATTGTTAATCTTCTGTTAGTGTAGTCTATCCAAGAATCCAAGTTGGCGGCTTTATCTATTCTGCACTCGCTGCTGCTGGGAGAAGATAATTACACGCTGCCTCGTGTTTAGTTATGGTAGAAGCTAGAAGTGAATTCAGATGATTTACACATGCAAGATGAAAACAACCACAGACATCTTGAGTTACAACGGAACAAATACCTCTTACTCAAATTGAAGCTATAATAACAGATTCGGTGTGCACTTATTCCTGATGTTATTAATATTACATTTTTTGTCTGCCCGAGAAATGTTGGAAGAACATCATGTCGGCTGAGGTGGAATGTTGGAAGAGGAAATAGGCATTTGAATTTATCTTGGAAGTTTGGAGGTTATGGGCATCATGAACGACCTCAATCAATCATCAATTAATCAATCAAAAGGGGGGCGAACAAGTCCGGCACACTTAGACCGCTTGATTGGGTCCATTGTGCGCTTCTTGTTGCAATAATTAGTCCAGCAGGCTTAAGGCACTGCCGAAGGCTAAGATTTTGCATGGTTTGATATCTCTTATGGCTTCAAGCGTATGTGTGCTGCCGACGAGTTGCAGCTTAAGAGAAGCCAGTGCTGGAAATTTTGCTAGGATGTGAGAGACAGCTTCGTCCGCCTCTCCACATCTACCACAAGCTGGGTATTCAACAATGCCCATTTTATGTAGATATTTATTCAAATGACCTGTGAGGAGTCCTGTCACCAGTATAAGCCTCTCCTGCTTATAGAGAGTAGGTTCTTAGAGAGTTTAGGCGAGAACTCCCTAATGTGGAGCTTCGCATGCCTTATATGGGGGCACTATGCCAGACCGTACCTCTTTGGGAGCATGTAGCCCGGTAGCCGATGTAATTCCAATCGTTGAATCGGGGGCAGGGGCGCTCAAGAGAACCCATTTGGCAATTCATCGGCCACTTTGTTTCCCTTCACGCTAGAGTTGGCGGGTACCCACACTAGCTAGAGTTTGTTCCTTCTGGCTACTTCAGCCAGAGTTTCCCTGCACTCCAAGACAAGCTTAGAAATCACTCTGTGGGCGCGACGTGCACCCAGGGCCACTCGGCTGTCAGTTAGTTAGTTAGTTTATTTTCTTGCTCAGAGACAATATAAATACAGAAAATATATGGATGATTACCAAAAAGAGGTGTAGAGCACGTCAAGTTAAAATTTTATATAAATATGAATTACAATACATTTGTCATCGTAAATAAAAATAACAGTGGATAAACAGATTGAAATGTGTATAGGTCCAGTACATTAAAATGGGAACGATACATACAGATATGACTAAAATAACTTAGAATACTTAGAAATAGGAATAGCTCAAATATCTTTGTCCGTAAAATATTCATTCTGTGAGTAGTAGGCTCGTTTTACAAGTAGAGATTTTAAATTGTTCTTGAGATGATTTAATGGTAATTTTTTCAATGATTGGGGGATTTTATTATACATTTTTATTATGCTATATTGTACATTTTTCTGGAGATATGTATAATTAGGTTTAGTGAAGAGTGAAGATAACTGATTCATAAATGTATAGGCCTGACAAAGTAAGTAAGTATATTATTCCCTGTAAATATTTCTTAGCAACTTGTTCTTTGAGACAAGTTGATGATGCCTCTAAGACATCTTTTTTGGGTGCGGAACACTCGCTCTACATCACTAGAATTACCCCAAAAAATTATCCCATATCTCAGTGTTGACTGCACAAACGCATGATAAGCAGTTAACGCTGCCTCAGTGTTCACTAAGACTGAAATCCTTTTTATGGCGAAACAATATCTTGATAGCGTTCTCACTACTTTATTCACTTGTGTATACCAATCTAATCGTAAATCAATAATTATACCTAAAAAAGTGGTATGGTTCACACACGCCAAATCGGTAACGGTATCAGTCGAAGTGCCCTTAAAGGTCGATGTATATCCAAATTTGAGGACCTGGGTTTCATCTTCATTCATTCTCAAGTTATTTTTGTAGCTGTAGATCCGCCTACCTAGGTTTTCCAAGGCACAGATCCATATTGCACAGACCTCGGCTTGGAAAACTGTTGCGTGGGCTTGCAGTGGAACTGAAATCTCCCTTCTGGGTGTACACGAGTAGACCCCGACTCCGCTAGTCTCGCCCGTCTTGAACCCATCCGTGAACCACACGATTCCCACTGGCGGAAGCGGCCAGAGTCCTCACTTCACCATTCGATAGACAAATGAAGTCTGTTAGGAAGGAGTTTGGCAGGTCCTGAGCTTGATAATCAATGGGGGACCAGCTTGAGCTCATCTAGTCCACCTACCTGAATCTCTCGTGGTGGAATAGCAGACGAGATTTCCAATGAACAACGACCATGGAAATATCTTTTGAAGAGAGAGAGAGAGAGATCGCCCACCTATTCTATAGAGGACAATGAATCCGTAAGTACGAAATCATCAATCAGACGAATATCTCTTTATGGATAGATTCAAAGAGACTCAGTGCATATTTGGTTACTCTAAAAATGTGAACATTAGGTGTTCCAGGACAGGTCTGCTTTCATTATGAGGATCTTCTAGGATGTAAATTAGCTCAGCAAGGACTAGAAAACTTCTTTCACTATAAATTTATAATATGGATTGAATCCTTGCCGTACCTAATGAATATTCTTTGGAAGGCAGAAGGTGGCTCAATGTATTACTAGACTAGGAAAAATATGATTGTATCTAACCAATTTTCAAATCATGCATCAATGAAATTGTCTATGAAGTGTAACAAGATCTCTCTAGCAACCTATATCAACAATACGTGATTATGTTTTTAGATAATGAGATTCCATGAAATCTAGAGATCCTACTTGATACTGAATGATGAGCATCCATAACTATTCAATATCACACTTCCACGTCTTATTCTTCTAATAGATAGCAAAGGCTACGCCTGCAGAAACAGCTAACACCGGTGGAACAAGTAAGTTGTGGCGGCAATACGAAAATACATTATGCAAATGATTTAAATTAATAGTGATATCTTCTATGTCATAGGGTGGTCTACCCCATCATTGTGTTACTGTCAATGTATCAGCTATCTGTCATGTAAACGTTACCTAGCAGATAAGGGAAATTCCCTCGTAATTATGGTCAAAGAAGATAATCACAATTCAGTAAATACCTTATTAAATGATGTTCCCTATGAACAGATTACGAGGAATCCATTATCAAAATGCGCTAAACTAGTCAATAATTCATTAAAATCGTGTACAGCCGTAATCTCTGATACTTTAAAATACAAACACAGACTTTCAAATCCTAATCTCTCTAAGCTGTATTGCTTACCTAAGATTCATAAGCCGGGTAATTCCATGAGACCAATCATTTCAAACATTAACTGTCCTAGAAATAACACAGCAAAATGGTTATGGAAGGAATTTAGTAACGTCCAAGCCGCACCAAGTTTGTGTGTGAAAAATTCGTTGGAAATTATTGCAAAATTTAAAGATTTCAAACTTGAACCTGATGACACTCTCGTTTCATTTGATGTTGTTTCACTATTTACATATACCCTAATCCCTGAGTCGATTAACATTTCAAATATTAATATCCCCGATAGAAACTGCACAGAATACGTGTCCCTTACATCTTTATGTATGGAGTAAAATTATTTCACTTTTAACAAAATAAAAAATTACTATAAACAAACAAGCGGATGTGCAATGGGCAATCCACTATTTCCTGTTTTGACCAATATTTTTCTAAGCGAATTTGAAACCTCCTTAAAATCAAAATTGAATCAGTTTCCAAAAGTTTAGTATAGATATGTTGATGACGCTTTCGCAATTATAAGTAAAGATTTTGATTTACATGGCTTTTTGAACACGTTTAATAACCAATTTGAGTCAATGAGATTCACTGATGACATAGAAACAGATAATCAGCTGCCTTTCCTTGATATTAACATTATAAAAGATGGCAATTACTTGGATTTCGACATATACAGGATGTCCCGCATAAGAACCGACACAGAGCAGGAGCATGTAGGGGACCCCAAAATATGATGCTTTAACGCAACTTACTTCTATACCAAGTTGCACCCCTGAGAAGTTATAGGCCCTCGAATTGGGACTTTAAATTTTGAAAAAAATTAATATCTCAATTATACTTCAACTTAGAAAAACCAAATTTGGTACACGTTGTATGCATTCCAAGAGTATTAATCGGCAGTGAGTAAGTAGAGTTCAGTTGGATCATTTTAAAGGGTTGATAAGGGTTGGTGCACCCTTGAAATTCGACCGACTTTCATAACCCAATCGCGATAAAAATAATTTATTGCAAAAACAAACAACTTCATTACTAGAAATAACATAATACAATTTACTTGTTATAAAAATTGTTCAAAATGATCACAGCTTTCTCTTAGGCATAATGTTATTCTTTTTCGAAAATGGAAGCTTACTCTATCCAATAACGGTTGATTGTTTCTAATAAGTGTGCATTTATCCATAATGAGGTTCTACAATTCTCCTTGAGACGCAGCTGGCGAGCAATACACATATCCTTTTAACGTTCACCAAAGAAAGAAATCACATTTGTTGAGGTCTGGTGATCGTGGAGGCCAAATCTGGGAGCAATTATTTCCTCTTCCAATCCATTTATTTGGATACTGTTCATTCAAAAACTCTCTAACGATATTACTAAAATGAGGCGGTGCTCCATCATGCATAAACCAATGTTCCAGACTTAGTTGTAATGGTACCTCGTCAAGTAGATCCGGGCGAGTGTTTCTCGAGCCCGTCGCTCAACATTGGAAAATGTTTCTCTATGGGGAATCACACGATTAGGGAATCTTCTGCGATACTCTTTAACACTTCTCCTGAAATATCCTTCACAGAAACCTAATACCAATAACATGTCAACTTGCTCACTAAATGAAAATTTTCCGGTCATTTTTAACACATTTAACCAACTATTATTTAAAATAAATTACTAAGCTTTCTGATTGTGATTGTCAAGTTTGACGTTTAATTTCATAGCCAACTTTTGAGATTTCGATGCTTTTAAATAACGTAGCTCCATATATGCTTTTATTTATTCGTGTGTTTCTCGAAAACGACAATGTTTATTGAAAAATTACAAGAGTAAAAAAAGTTTTAAAATAAAATTTCTCATGAAATAAAGTAATATTTTTTGAAATAGCGATTGGGTTTAAAAATTCTGTAAAATTTTAAGGGTGCACCATCCCTTATCAACCCTTTAAAATGATCCAACTGAACTCTTCTTACTGTCGATTAATACTCTTGAAACGCATACAACGTGTACCAAATTTGGTTTTACTAAGTCGAAGTATAATTGAGATACTAATTTTTTTCAAAATTCAAAGTCTCACTTTGATGGCCTATAACTTCCCAGGGGTGCAACTTGGTATAGAGGTAAGTTGCGTTAAATCTTCATATTTTGGAGTCCCCTACATGTTCCTGCTCTGTGTCGGTTCTAATGCAGGGCACCCTGTATAGTAAACAAGTAAACCCACTCAAACAAATAGGTATACCCCGGCGGATTCAGCTATACCATTTAGATATAAAATAGCTTCTTTTAATAGTCTAGTTCATAGATTAATGAACGTCCCTTTGAGTCAGCAAAATTATAACTACAGCAACTTGCGTTGGACAATGGTTACCACAAATCTTTGATCAATAATTTAAGTTCTGAACAAAAAATGAAATTGGAACGTAGCCAACTAACCAAATAAGAACCATTACCTTCAAATACTTCAATAAAATTTGAAAGTTTCACTTATACTTCAGTAAGTAATAAATTCCATAGTTAGTTTTCTAAATTTGCGATACAACCAGTTTATAGATGTAAGAACAAGCTAAAACACCGTTTAGGCAACACATTTGATAAAGTTTTCGATTTCAACAAATCCGGGATTTAAAAAATGAATTGTGAGTCGTGTTGAGAATGCTATTTGGGTCAAACTGGAAGGAACATTGTAACTCGCTATGAAGAACATTTTGTCCACAGAAAAATAATGGTGGAAAATTAGTAGCCGAACATATTTTGAATACAGGTCACACCATTTCTCAAGAAAGCTCATCACTTTTAAAACACAGTACAGACAAATATCTAGGTAGTTTAGAAGGGATGGAAATGTATAAATTAAAAAGCAATTTATTAAATTCCGATTTATCTCCAGCTGAGGGTAGACCATTGTTTACATTATTATCCCCAAATAGTATTTGAACAGACACATTTTGATTTATAATTTAGATACTCTGATGATATCTACTTGGTAGCTGAAAGGTCCTCAGTACTTAAATAGTATTTTTAGTGGATAAGGGTGACTATTTCTCATCAATAGTGTTATAATATATCCACAGTGTATCTTGTTATGGGGATTTGTGGTTTGTAACGGATAGTCTGAGCTGTGCACTGATTTCAGATTATAGAGATCAGTGGAACTTTGATTTACCAGCTATCTATGAGCTGTCTGTAACGTTACGTTATTATATAATATACGCGATTTTCCTCAAATTGACAGCCTCTAACAAGAACTATGTACATGAAATTTCCAATCTTAAAAGAAATTAGACTTCATTATATCGGCTCATTATGGTTTATTCTATTCATTAATGAGTTACAAAATACTTGTCTGGGCTACATCATCAGATGTGTAGTCTTTATATTGCAGAAACGAGTTATTCGGATTAAGTATAATATGCATTATAGATAATCTGGCAGCCATGCACTTCTGTAACAAAAAATCCATACTGTATATTCTGTAAATATATTCATAGCGGACATATATGTACACATGCAAATAGGTTAAAAATGGTTTTGAACAAACACGTCCATAATTATCATTCTACTAGAGATAAAAGTAAAATTCATTTAGCAAAATGCACTATAAGTAAATAACAAAATTCTCCTCTGTACAGGTTGATAAATTACCTAGCGATATCATAGAAATAAATAGTACAACAATATTTATGAAAAACCTACGGAAGTAGTTAATTGCAAATATATTTTACACACTAAATGAATTTTTTAACAATTAATTTGAAATATACTTTGTATATAATATACAGAACTCGATTGTTATTTATGTTTATTACCTTGAACTTCCTTCATTAATACGATATCTTTAGTGGAGTCAATCTACGGAAAAATAGGACGAGGTTCGTAAAAATTTGATAGACGTTAGCGACCTGGAAAAAATGGTGTCTTATGATAAAAATAATAAGATACTAAAATTTCTATTACCAATATTGGGTGGATTTTTTTTTTGTTGAAAAATTTGCTTATTGACAATCTACTTTAATTAATGAGTATCAAATAAAAAGTTTTTACTATAATTTGAATCTTCTTTCTGCAGTTTGCAACTTTTCAAGTGTGCTTGGAAGAATTATTGATAGATAGATATAAAGTATATAAATTACTGTTCATCTGGGTTCAACATGTAAATTTATTACTACTTACTTGTGGCTAAAATACGGTTTCACGGGAAAATTAATAAAAAGGAGATTTTCCGAAATTAGGCCGCGCTGCCTGTAGAACGGTAAATCGGGATTGAGGGTTGAAATGTTCCAAATAAAAATACGTTAGTCCGATTTTGGGGTTGCTGTTCAGAATTCGTCATCAAATTTAGGAATTACAAATTTAAAAATTCCAATATGACGGCTCGTTGAAATTAGAAAATTCGACTACTCCAACTGTATCAAAATGGGAAAAAATTTTATATATGGATTTTTGTCCTCAAAATAAAGATTTTTCTAACGAAACATATTTATTTTGCATCAAGCTAGATGCTCCAGACATTTTCAAAATTCTAGGAGTCACCCTTCCTTTCGTACTACCTCTCAAATTTAACTTGACAGCTATTTATTTTTGAAGGAAACTTATAGAGACAAAAAATGTGTATTTTTAGACAGCAAATGATTTCTTATAATTTTGAAATATAATTCTTGCATATTTGCCTTTTAATATAGTTTTTTAACCTCTCACTCTTTCCACTCTAAAATGGCTATAACTAGGACTGGATGCATTTTTCCGAGAAAATTATAAGGGTAAAACACATTATATACCAAAACTCTCTTAGTGAGATTTTCTTTTAAAATATGATCTATCATCTGGATAATTATGGTAGCCATCATTATTTACGATACCCTTAAATGTTATATTCAAAGTGTGATATTTTTATAATGATTGATCTTTGAGAAGTGCAATTTTAATTAATTCTTCTAAAATTCATTGGGATTCTGTGGTATAGAACTATATTTTTTCTAATAACATAATTATAAATCCTTATTTATAGAGTTTTTTTTCTATTTGAAAGAAATCCTAGGATTATAAGATGCTTTGTGAGATATATTTTTCCTGCATTGCTAACAATTGTTTAGTATATTACGTTTTACTTCTAACGATTCCACCTTCGCGAATAGTTCATATAGTTAGACCCACATCCTAAAACGTATAAAACTTGTGGTATTTTACAATATGAATAGTTGGTTTACTATCTTTGGAACAACAAAACAATATGCTAAAATGTGGCAAGTTTCAAATTATAAGCGGTCACGAAAACAATATCTATAGTGGGTTTCGTGCGGTTTATATAAAGAACTGTTCATGCTTTCCAAATATATCATCATGCTTTGTTATTTATTATAATGTTGTAATTTGTGAATTATTGATATTAACTGATGTAATTTTATTGACAATACGTTATAACTAAACCCAATGAATCAAAATGAAATTCAGAATATTATTCTAGACATCAACGAGATTGAGTTATTTGTTTTCAATATATCCAGGATAATTTTAATATTATTATTGTGATATTCTGGATACACTTAATTTTGCATCAATTATTTTAACATTGATTCTGATCACTGTTGACTGATTCGAAAGCTGGCATGATAATATAATTATTAATAATTAAAAATATTCGAATCGGTATATTTTGTACAAACATAGGGCTCATTCGTTTCCGGGGTTTGTTCTGTTTCATACCATATATAATAATAAATGCCATTTACGCAAAGTAAGGTTACATATAATACTTTTATTAGTTCCATAAGGCTACAAGGCATAGAACATATCCAATACAAAATAAAATAAACTAATATAAAAAAAAAACAACGATAAGATAAAATAACTAGTTGAGAAGTATCACATTTTATCACATAGAAATTCCTCTACTGTATAGTAAGATTTCTTGATTAGAAACTGTTTTAATGTGTTCTTTAAGTCCAACAGGTAGAGCCCTAACACTTGCTGGAACATTATTATAGACAGATATTATTGAGCTATGAACATTTCTTTGTAAGTATGAAAATTGATACCTAGTCGGTAAGAGATTTGCTTTATAACGTGTATTGTTCATATGATCTCGATTAAAATCTACATATAGGTCCGGGTTATTTTTAATAAACATTACCGCTTCTAATATGTATAAGCTAGATAGAGTGAGAATGTTATTTGAAGAAAAGTGAGGTTTGCAACTCTCACGATTTTTGAGTTGCAAACTCAAAATGGAATAAAAAGGCTACCCACATTAGATGAGTGGGCGAGCTGCTTAAAGATGTGTTAGAAAGAGACATAGAGAAGACAGAAAGTGAGAGAGGGGGGACAGGGAGAGGGATAGAGAAATAGAGAGGGGGAGGAATGAGGAGAGAGATAGAGAGACATAGAGATATAGAGATATAGAGATATAGAGATATAGAGATATAGAGATATAGAGATATAGAGATATAGAGATATAGAGATATAGAGATATAGAGATATAGAAATATAGAGATATAGAGATATAGAGATATAGAGATATAGAGATATAGAGATAGAGAGACAGAGAGAGAGAGAGAGAGGGAGAGAGAGAGAGACAGACAGACAGACAGATAGACAGACAGGCAGACACACAGACCAGGGACAGTGACAGTGACAGACAATGACCGAGAGACAGAGAGACAGAGAGATATAGAGAGACATCGAGAGGCAGAGAGAGACAGAGAGACCGAGAGAGACAGAGATACAGAGAGACAGAGACAGAGAGACAGAGACAGAGAGACAGAGAGACAGAGACAGAGAGACAGGGACAGAGAGACAGAGACAGAGAGACAGAGACAGAGACAGAGATACAGAAACAGAGAGACAGAGACAAAGAGAGACAGAGACAGAGACAGAGACAGAGACAGAGAGACAGAGAGACAGAGACAAAGAGAGACAGAGACAGAGACAGAGACAGAGAGACAGAGACAGAGAGACATATACAGAGACAGAGAGACATAGACAGAGACAGAGAGACAGAGAAATTGAGAGGCATAGAGAGAAAGAGAGAGAGAGAGACAGAAATTACAGAATTGATGATGAAGATGAAGATTAACAGAATTTTAAATCTTTATCTCCAAGTCACATCACAGTGATCAAAAAAAAATTGAATGTGAAAAAATATTATGACAATTTATCGATGAATATGTAATGAAGTACCATTGTTTTCGGATTGCCATTTCTATTTTTTCAAGAACTACTTAAATTACCATTAACTTGATATGATGAGTGTATGTATAGATATCATTCATAATTTGGATTCAGAACACTTCAATAACATAATATCACAAGCAAGCTGATTTCAAATCTGTTGAGTGTGAGCTTCAAAAAATTTAGAAAATTGATTATCGGTTAATATCACGTTCTTCATAGGGATATCTTTCAAATACCCCAAGTACTGTTACTGTACATAAAATACACACCGCATTTTTTACAATTACTTCAAACATGTTCTTGTTGTCAAAATAAGTTTGCTAATAATCTAGTGTCTGATAAATTTTATCTTTTTCAAGTTTATGAATAGTTTATCAATTTCCAATACAGATTATCTTAAAACAATCTTTATTTTTCTGAGACTACTTTCATAAAGACTAATATCACGACACACTTATATTTTATCATCAAATTATAATGATAATTTTTAAATAATTCTTGTTGAGATGTGTTGCTGCATTATTGAGTAAAATAATACATTACATTGAGGAGCTATTAAATTTGAAGAAATAAATGGTAAATACACCGCTCCTGGTGATAACTAGAATAAAGCGCTCTGGAAAATATCGATCTGTCTTTGTGTATAATTTACTTTACACTATCACCATTTATAACTCATCTGAAGCACTTTTTGGCTGCACTGCAAAGACATATGAAAACTGAATGTTCAATAAAATTACCAAACAACGCGAAATACTTGAAGATTATAACTAGGGAAAGCGAATATTTATGCTGCTTCTAATTAATGAAAGTATTACAGGTACATACTTTTCGACTGATAATAAACATCAATTAATCCAAGTTCTATAGCTCCCTATGTCTCCAAGTAAGGTTCGTCGCTGTAAAAGAGAAATTCCCGTTTTTGAGGTTGTATGACGACCAAGAAGTATGTACCTGCAATATTGTGATCCATTAGAAACAGCATAATAGTCGGTTGTAATTCACCCTTACCCTAATTTGACGATTTGAATATTTGGCGTTAATAAACTATAAAATAGTTCACAATGTGGATAGTATTTTTAGCGGATAAGGGTGATTATTTCTTATCAATAGTATATCGCGTTGTCTTTGTTGTGTATTTCTAGATATATTAGAAATCGATGAACTGATTCTTTCTAGTTCTTCTGAATGATTTTGTAACCACTGAGCAAAAACGTCAAGAAAGTAGGTTCTATCAGAAAATTATTTCTTGGAAATATCCGTAGGATTGTGTTTTCCATTGAGTGATGACCATTTCACGAAGTCTAACATATATTGTTAGATATATTTTTTTGAGTAGATTTATTATTTACCATCAACATAGCATGACAATTTCATTTATTCTTCTTATGAAAAGGAGTTGAATAGATAAAGACTAGCTCACAACAAACCTTGTTTGTGAGATGCTCATATGTGTTCTCTATACAAAAAACAACACAATAAAAATATTGAATTTACTATTTATAAATTTTCTTAGCATAAAAAACCATACCTTTCAATATACAGTAACAATTGGCAAATTCCTTAAGGGTAAAATTTGAATATAAACAACAAACTTTGCTAAAAAAAACAAACTAACAAGGTGACAGATTAGTATTTTTGAAAATTTTTATCTCATCAAAAATGAACCTGCAAAAATATGGAATAGCATCAACTTTTTTTCTATGAATAATAATATTCAATTCTTCCAGTGCTTTTTCCATTTCCACTTAAACATCTACTACTATTTCTTGCTTTTCCTGGGCACGGTGTCCTGACGCAGAATTATGTTCTTTTATCATTCCTATAGAGGCTTTTTATCACTGCCAACGGGATAGCTTATCTGAATTTTTTGTAAAATTCCGCTCTATTTTGGATAAAGCTGTGTAGCCTCGATAAGGTCTCTTTTGGTTTCACATAATAGATTACGTACGACGTATATGTTGAGTTGAAAATATGAACATATAACAAGACAATGAATAAATATTTTTTAAATTCAGTTATCATGTCTCGAGTTATCAAACCATTCCCAAACAATCAATCTTTATTATAGTCACAAACAAATAGCTCAACAACGTCATCTATGACATGTTTTAAGAATTAGTCATGTTGTAGATAGATAATGACTTAGACTATTCATAAATTATAGTGAAACATATCCTACAGTAGGAGCAATATTTAAGTATTTTAATTCATTTACGATTACTGAATACATATACACCCACCAAGAATTCTCCCAAACGATTGACTATAGTTCAAGAGTAGAAATGAACGCCAACATTACCAATTTTTGACCTTTCAGTATACCATCAAAGATTAAGTAGGAAGTATTTCAAAGTTTGGTATTGATACACAAGGAATTTGTAATTCATATCGTTTAAGTCAGTCTAATATTAAATGCAAAGACCACTAGTTACGGTTGAAATAATTATATAGTTAGAAGTAATATCAAGTAGGCATGTCGTTTCAATGAATATTTCAAAGAGGTACACATCCTTTCCACGTTTTAAAGATATTAAATGAGATGCATAATAAATAAGAACCTATGTTTCAGTTCAGATGGATGACAGGTAAGCTTATAAAACTAAATTAAACCCGGAACTTTCATTGTTTTTCAATTCATTATAAGCACATCTTGTTAGTTTGTTGGTGATCATAGTATTGGAACTGGAAGCTAATGTGAAACCAAACGCGGACTGTTTGATGTAGTGGCATAGATAAGAGGGGATTAATTCCCCCCCACCTGTCATTTTTTACACATGGTACTGAATAGGCAATATGAAATGCTATAAATACTAAGTGAACCCTTATCTCAAAAAAGCTAGGTACGCCACTGGTTGGATGTGGAGATTCGAAATTTATCGTATTTATTAATCATAAGCTGTATGTCTTGAGGATAGCTAGACTATTTGGCTATTTGTGGTGTAACTTACGATCATACTGACATTTGAGGGAAATGTTTATACGAGTATGTTTACATTTTGCGTTTCTTTTTAGATTATTTGTTCATTGGTCCGAATTGGAGATGTTTTCTTCTACCACCATATCCGTAGACGTCTTCAATTCGGACCAATGCTGTTTAACATTACTTTCATTTACATCGATGTAAATATCAATAAATAATATGTTTTGGTCATAAAATAATGTGTATTTATTATGATGACTATCGGGTTACATTCATACTCTTTACAGGGATTGTACCGCCCACTATACGTTTTTTATTATTAAATATAAAAACGTATATAATCACTTATGTTATATTCTTATGACAAGAATTATATTCACAATATTTAAAACCTTGCATGTAGATACGATACTAAGTACACAATGTATAATTAATAAATTCAATAAAAATATAACTTTCGTCTGCACGAGGACCGAGGATTGAGCAAATGAATAACGTCGAGTATCCGACTCAGATATGCACACGTGTGTAAGCGTATAGAGACTCCCTGACGCCTGATCCGAGTAGTTGCGCACGCAGCAGTATACATAATACCTAATATATATAGCTACAGCGTGACGGCACGTGACGGACTCAAGGTTTTACCCCCCATCTGAAATAGCTCAACGCGCCTAAAGAAGTTTTCACTTCAAAAAGTGCAAAGAAACAAAAACATGGATGTTTTTATCGTAGCCCAACTATTAATTACGCGATTTGTTTTACCGATATTTCAAAGGTAGGGATTCCTCATCAGGTGTGATACAACACAACTGACTATGATGGAACAGACTATACCATTACCAATGTAGGGATTGACGTTCCTCTTGTTTTGAAGATTAAGTGAGCGAAATTTCATCAAACTTTTTATTTATCTCTTCTAGGGTGTGGAAAGGTGGATGATGTAATTTTTCGAGATACTATGTAGACATTGACTTTTCTCTTGTTTCGAAGGTCAAGTACATTCCGCCAAGATCGGAATAAAACAGTAGATTTGTATAAAAACAAACAAAAAACATATAAACATTCTGCTTCATATAATCTACATAGATTGGTTTTAATAATTTCGAAATCTGGTGTGGATTCAAATAACAACAAAATGAGATAAATGTTGTTTTATATTTTTGCATTTGGAATTTCGGTTACTATTTGATTTCATTCACTTCATTAAATAAACAATCCTGGGAATAAAATTGGAAAGAGTTGATTGAAACTCATGATATAAGCTCGAAATCTAAATATATCTTATTTATTCTGGCTTTTAATCTTCTTGAGATGTGTAAGAAATATTAAGAAATTTCCATTTACACATTGTACTAAAACACTCGTTCCATTATACATATCTAAGTAGTACAAGAGATAATTATCATGGGACAAATTTCGTCCATTTTGCAAACATATTATTCAAACGAAACAAAGTCATGTTAATCAAACAAATCGATGCTTCACTATTGCGTTATGAAATCTTAACATTTGTTTATCTCAATTCAATATTAGTACATTGACTTTGGAGATGAATTAAGCTATAGCGTTCTTTGAACTTTTTGGAAGGGAAACTTTGATTGGTATTATGAAATAATAATATTAAATTTATTCTCAAATAAAGAAGATCTCGGATACCTTAGCGTTATATATTTACAAATTAACTGCTTTTTGATATGTAAAGGATTATGTTTTTATACTTGAGTCATATGATTTGCTACCCAATTTAGCCGTTTATTATCGAGTATTCTCTCCGAAAGATCTATCCATGTGTTGGTTGGTGGGCTCTCCTCTGATACAGTTACTATCAAGGCTGGTGTTCCAAGAGGATCTCAATTGGCACCAACTCTGTTTTTGCCCCAGATCAACGATCTGTGGAGTGACCTACTATCCCGTTCACAGCTTTGCGGTATTGGTACTTCATACCACTTTCTATAATCCAGTAAAGCCAGAGGTACAAAACGGATGCAATTAATTAAGAACTGGGAAGAATTTTGGGATGAGAAGCTGATAATCTAGTACAGTAGTACAGTTTGATGCAACGACTTGTATTCTCTACAAAAAGGTGGATCCCACAATCCCTAATATCGAATTTAACGTAACATATACATGAGATTTGCCAAGAACTACCCCATTCCCGTTTGCCATCCCTCAAAGCAGATAAATACCGATATTGATGAAATTTTGCACACTTGATCTTCAAAGCAAAAGGGAAGTTACATGAGTATGGAATAGAATGGACTGACCCGGAGGCCGGAGGCTAGGTAGAAAAAAGATCAAAGTAAAAAAAAATTGGCAGAACCGATTTTAATGATTTTTTAATCGATTCTAGAAGTAATTAAAAAAACTGTTGCCTGTTCAATTCTTTATGATATGCATTTTAGCAATTCTACAGAGTAAAATGCATCTTTTTGAATGCATTTTCAGGAGATAATATAAAAATGTTGAAAAAATGGCCAAATATAGCCAACATAGGCCAGAATTTCTTGCTCGGTAGTTTTCGGGGTTGCTGATCACGATTCCGAACTACGACGTACTTGGGTATTAGGACATCCTGGTACTTTCGTCGTCTCCAGGGCATTCGGGAAAATGTCTTTTGCAATGGAGAGAAACTTATTGGGGAGGTTCTCTAGATGTTGCCGGTCATGGGCATGACACTCAATAGTAACCTAGTGGTCAGGATAGCCTTATGACCTGAATTGTTTCTCAATTTGCTCTGAAATGGAACCACATTCGTATCTCGGGGGGGTTTAGGGGCGCTAAATACGATTCCGGTATCAGATTCGAACTACCACACATCTGGAGCTCAGACCATCCTGGTACTATTGTCGTCTCCAGGGAATTCGGGAAAATATATTTTGCAATCAAGTGAAACCTATTGGGGAGATTCTCTTGAGGTTGCCGGTTATGACCATGACACTCAATAGTAACCGGATGGTCAGGATATCCTGATGACCTAGGTCATCTTCATGGATTGATTCTTGATATACCCTGAAATGCAAACAAATTCGAATCTTATGGGGGTTTTCGGGGCTGCTGAACACGATGCCGGTGTGCCAGATTCGAAATACAGCGCACCTGAGAACTCAGGGCATCTTGGTATTATCGTCGTCTCCAGGGAATTCGTGAAATTATCTTTTGGAATGGGATGAAACTCGTGAGGGAGGTTCTTTTTTGAGGTTGCCAGTTGTAACAGTAATCTAGGTCATCTCCATGGATTGTTTTTTAATATGCGTTTTAATATGAAATGCAACCAAATTCGTCTCTCGGAGTTTTTTTTTGGGGTTATTACGATTTTGGAGTCGGAATCAATGGACGATGCATCTTAGAAACAGATCTGTGATATCGGCAACAAAGAATTCAAAAAATAACTTTTGCACAGTGATCAAACTTGATTGAGTTTTTCAAGTGCGAAAAAAACAATATTGTAAAATACGAACTTCAACTTCAACCTTTTGAATTATTTATTAGAAATATTATATAAGTAAAAATCACGCAGTTTTTTTATTATTTTTGATTCCTACTCCAGAATCGTAATCAGCGCCCCAAAAAATCCCCGAGAGACGAATTTGGTTGCATTTCAGAGCATATTGAAAATTAATCCATCATGGAAATGAACTAGGTCATCAAGGTTTCCTGACCACCAGATTACTATTGAGTGTCATGGCTATGAACGGCAACCTCAAGAGAATCTCTTTATTAAGTTTCACTCCATTGCAAAAGATATTTTCCCGAATTTCCTGGAGACGACGATAGTACCAGGATGTCCTGAGCCCCAGGTACGTTGTAGTTCGAATCAGACACCGGAATCGTGATCAGCAACCCCAAAAACTCCCGACTAAGAAATTCTGGCCTATTTTGACTATACTTGGCCATTTCTTCAACATTTTTAATATGATCTCCTGAAAATGAATTCAAAAAGGTGCATTTTCCTCTGTAGAAATGCTAAAATGCATATCATGAAAAAATAAACTGGTTACATTTTTTCATATGACTTCTAGATTCGGTTAAAAATAATTATCAAAATCGGTTCCGCATTGAGGAAGTGGCGAAACATAGTGTTTACATATGGTTCTACGCTAATATTTTAAGCCTGTGTATATATATCAGACAGATGTGATATCTTGGAAGCATAACATGTATTCGGATTACTGAACCGTTCTGCGACATTCTTTAGTGTATCGAACAAAAGGTTGATTATTTAGTGCGAAGTGGTTGAAAAAATCGGAGAAACTCGGTGGGTTCACGAAAAAGAGCTTGTGTTGATGTTTTCATATAAAAATTTCATTGCCAAAACCAGTTCTGAGGCAGAATCACTTCATGAAAAACTACTTCCGTATAAAACTATTTTAAGTACTCATGTGTTTCTCAAGATATCCAATGAGTTTGGTTCATTAGAAAGAAAATTTACATTCGCTCTCCCTTGGATAATGTTTAAACATAGTAACTGAAAGTTGGAAAAATGACGAGGGATAATATTGTAACAGATACCACTAACTTCATTGTATTCATGATCAAAAATCAAAATAGAGCTTTTTTCCAACAAATCTGAAGAAAAAAAGATCAATTGGTTGTTATCGAGCAGTTAAGACCAAAATTAGCGGTGCCTTATAGATGAGGGATTTTCACAAAATAAGAAACTTACCACTTGTACAGAGTATCTTGACTAGAGGCATTTTCAAAAATTTGAGAAATATAGCCAACCTACTGAGACATTACAAAGCTAGCCATTCTAGGTAAGGTAGAAGTATTTACAGGAGGGATTAAAACACTTTTCCAAATTATTTCCAAGCTTATCAGCAAATTAAAAACGGAGGGGTAGGGGGTGCACCTGTCTGCCCGTTGCTAGTCACGAGGGAGTGAGATTATTATATGTACTTTCGGTTAAAACTCATTGCATCCTGACAGATTTTGACTCTCAACATATTTGTTCCTTTAGAAGGCTGTAAAGAAAAGGAAGTATTTAGGTATTAATTACAAAAATTTCATTCACATCAGGTATTAAAAACAATCAATTTAATACTAGATTACTAACCATATTATTATGTAAAGTGAAGTGCCATATAATCATCCGAGAATATTTAGGTAACTGTATAGGGCTTCCAGTGACCAAGTAGAGCATTCGGCTGACCACTGCTGCTAACGTAGACCGCGCTCGTTGGATCTTTGCGGCTTGCTATTAAACAAGGGTTCAATGTAAAGCGCCACCGCTGGCGTTCCCTTGCGACCGCAAGGCCCAGCTTGCCTCTTCTATATCCAATTAGTAACTTAATTAATATTGATGCATCATGAAGAACGGCTCTCAGCAGTTTAACAACCTAGCTTAATGTTTCTAAACCTACAATTTGTTAATTTTCCATGTATTTCCCGAGATGAACCTTTTCCCGCCGTTGGGGGAAACTTTAGTTTTTCCTCATATACGAACAATACTGGACATTAAATCTAATGATAATACGATTTCCTTGAAAAGCTAACGAGAATGTCATAGTCTACTTAGATATTTATAGGATAATTGTAAAAGTTATCGTATCATTAAGGCTGGTTGGTAATGGCTACTGAAACTAAGTTTTACTTGATGGATTAGTCCAATCAAAATGAGAAATACCTTGATACCATTTCCAATAAAGTCTGGCTTGAGCTCATCTAGTTCACCTATATGGAATCTCTCATGGTAGAATAATAGGCGATATTTCTGATGAACACCAACCATGGAAATATCCATAGAAAGAGAA
This sequence comes from Endomychus coccineus, assembly GCA_958510875.1. NCBI lineage: Eukaryota > Metazoa > Arthropoda > Insecta > Coleoptera > Endomychidae > Endomychus > Endomychus coccineus. Next base: position 49,603,160 of record OY294067.1, read on the forward strand.
TGGTCGCCCACCTTCCAACGATGCTCTAGAGAGGTCAATGAATTCGTAAGTATGACATCATCAATCAGACGAATAGCTCCTTTCTGGATATTATCTAAGAGCTTCAGCCTATGTTTGATAGCTGTGCTTTGTAGATTATGAGGAGCTGCTGGGATGTAAAGTAGCACGGAACTCGGATTTGGCACCCTGAAACTACTGAGACATATTGGGTGGAGCAACTTGCGATTGTCGATCTCTTTTCTATAAATCCATGTTGCTTGGGTGGAAAAAGATGGTTCGTTTGCGGATAGATGGAACTGTAAATTGTAATTTCAAACAGTTTCGCAAAATGATTGATATCAACAGACCATCAGAATCGCTGTTAGATAACTATTATTATTTTCTTGTGATTCACTCTAGTGCAGGTTCATGGGATAACCAAAAAAATGTGTCTAACAGTCAGTTAGTAATTACTAATAAACTACATATATAGTCGAGTCAAATAGGTATTTCATTACGAAAATCGAACGATATGAACCGATTTTGATAAAACAAAGTGCATTCGATTCGGGATGACGTCTAGAAAAAAGCTTACCGGTTAGTTTTTTGTGCAAATTTGTTGTTATTTTTTCAACAGAGAAATTGACCAATTTCCAAAATTTCATCAAAACTAACCAGAAATCCTCAGTTAGGGGTTGTGGAGGTTGTTTTTTTATGTTAAATGTTTAAAAATTTGATAAAAGGGGGTCGTTACTAATTTGAATCAAAAACACAATCGAATTCTAATTTTTTTATTTTTTTATTTGAAATAAATTCCCGCTCATCTAAAATTTTTTTCTATCTTCTCTACTCAGTCTTTTTATATTCCACACAGCATCTTTTACATATACTATGGACATATACGTAATACAAACCGGGCGGGAGTAGCAGGTAGGTATTATTCTTAGGCTATGGAGTCTACACTATACTATAACACATCATCTATCATATAATAAGATCTCTATGGCATCCACCGCTCCATAGAGCAGCTGCTTATCTAAACCTGTTCTCCCTCCCATCCCTCCAAAATAAAGACGCGGCAACGTATACGTGGACCACGCTGCTATTGTAATGTAGATACATGATTGTTCAGATTAGTAAAATTTCTCATTCGTTTTATGTGAAAATTATTTTGTTCTGTGGTTCAGTGAATATTATCAGAAACATTTTTTTAATAATTCAAATACATATTGTTCAATAAATAAAATATTGCTTTAATAAAGCATTCACGCTGCAAATTAATTAAAGTGTTTTCGGTTAGAAACATAATAACAAATTTGCACCAAAAACTAACCGGTGAGCTTTTTTCCAGACGTCATCCCGAATCGAATGCAGTTTGTCTCATCAAAATCGGTCCATATCGTTCGATTTTCGTAAGTCGGCCTGTTTTAATACCTATTTGACTCGACTAATAAAAGAGTTCACATTGTGAATATAATTATAACACTACTGATAAGAAATAATCACCCTTATCCACTAAAAATACTATTAATGTACTGAGGACTTTTCGGCTACCAAGCAGCCATCATCAGAGTAAACTAACCTATAAATTAAAATGTGCCTGTTTTAAATACTATTTGGGGATAATAATGTTATCAATGGGTTACCCTCAGCTGAAGATAAATCAGAATTTAATAAATTGCTTTTCCGCTCAAACATTTCCATCCCTCCTAAATTACCTAGATATTTGTCTGTACTGTGTTTTGAAAGTGATAAACTTTCTTGAGAAATGGTGTGACCTGTATTCAAAATATGTTATAACTATATAAATTATAACAACGAAGTTGAGAAACTTCAGTAGATTGCGTTGAACACTGGTTACCACAAATCTTTGGTCAATAATTTAATTTCTAAACAAAAAAGGAAATTAGAACGCAGCCAACTAACCAAATTAGAGCCACTACCCCAGTTTAGCCTCGTTTAGGCAACGCATTTGATAAAGTTTCCGGTTTCGACCAATCCGGATTCACAAAATCAATTGTGAGTCGTGTTCAAAATTCTATGTGGGTCAAACTAGAAGGAACATTTTAACTCTTTATAAGGAACATTTTGCCCATATGAAGAAAAATAATGATGAAATATCAGCGGTAGCCAAACATATTTTGAATACAGTTCACACCACATGTCAAGAAAGACTTATCTCCAGCTCAGGGTAACCTATTGTTTGCGTTATAAGCCCCAAATAGTATTCAAACAGGCACATTTTGATTTATAATTTAGTTTACTCTGATGATGGCTACTTGGTAGCCGAAAGGTGTCCTCAGTACTTTAATAGTATTTTTATTCAATAAGGATGATTATTTCTTATCAATAGTATTACTAACTCAATGTCCTAGTTTGCATCACGTCATATAATCCAGCAGATGGGTGACTCCTTTCTTTGAACCCAGATTGAACGTTAGCATCAAGCAAAAATTGAGAAATTTTCATATAACCTAAATTCCTACATACAAGTTGCTTGATCACAAAATAAACATGAACAAGATAATATATGTTTCTAATTTGTTATAATAACCTTCATTACAGATCTTAAGACTAATCTAATCGCCCTAGTAATTATTGCCTGAGTAGAATGCCATCAAATTTAGGAGAGCCCTTCAGTTGAAGTTCATAAAAAATACCGTGAAGTTACAGCTAATGGAGATTCCATTAAATAAACTGCTGATGCCAAAAAGTGAACAATTGAGGTAAATTTGAGTATTCGTTCAGGAGAAAATACTTTTCACACTGTTTGGGAAAAACTGATAGAACTTTTGAAAACGTCATGGAAGGTTGAAGAAGCTGATAAACAAAATTCCTTCTACGTTTCCGAATCTAGAAAAATCAACATATTCAAAACATGCTTTCGATATGATATGTGCCGAGGGCGAGAGGAAAAAATCAGACCGAATTTTAGTTTCACTTGAATTGAGAAAGTCAGAAACAGTGTAGCGAATCTGTAACCTCTGGTAAAAATTTATTACGTTGAAAGTTACATTCCGTTTATTGACGACGGGTTCACAACCAACTTCAATCAAGTAAACTTCACAGCGAACCAGTATTAATTGAGTTTATATTGTTTATATTTATTTCAATCGATATTCGTTTTCGTTAATTCCATACTTAATTGATTGACGCGACCTTTAATTGAAAGAGATTATCGGTCAGTATAAAAATGAAAATAAAATTTTCAAGCGTAGTTATGTTGAAATGTTATTTGATCCGATACAAACAAAAACTAGTACAATCGGTTTCAAAATTCTAGTATACCACTTATTTAGATTTATCCGATTTATTTCCACATGATTCCTAAATTCTGATCTTGTTTAACTTGATCCCAATTCAAAAATGAATATGATCATCATCTCCTTAGATATACCAACTTGATTTCTTTCCTATTAGGCTTTGCTGACTCATATTACTGATTAGTTGAATGATTCATCCAAATCCACTCAAGTCCACTAAAACCTCAGAAGCAAGTCAGTCAAAAATAATTAGTTAAATGATCCATTCAAATCTACTCATACGTATGTTCACAAATATTGGAAACAGATTTAAGCGGATTTATCAAACCTCAGAAGCAAGTCAGTCAAAAATGTCATTTCCTATTCCACAGGATGAGAAAGAGAAAACAGGACATGCTACAATATGTGTAATTTAATCGAATCTAGTCAAAGTAAGACACATCCAATGAGATTTATTATTCTTTTTATTCTTATCATGAAATAAACGAATCATTTCGAGTTCACACGGACAGACTATAGAGCTCTAATTTTAAGTTTTTTGGCGTCTTCAAAACTAAAATAGTGTGGTTTGCTATAGAAAATCTAGTGGATGCAATTAATACTTGCAAATTTTTTTCTCATTTATGTTTCTATATGATTTTGTAGTTAACTGTAAAAGTAAAAATACCTACTCAGGAACAAAACTTTGAGTCTCAAAGAATTTCTAAGTAAAGGCTCTCAAAGGTTACCGTTCAAAAGCAAGAAAATCCATTGAATTTTTAAAATGTACACATTTGATTTTTTAAGCTATTGCATATAGCTTTTATCGCGGGCTTTGAGCGCGGCGACCGAATCAAGAAAAAAAAAACAAAAGACAAATACCGTAACGGAAACCTAAAAAAACAAAAAACAAATACTGTAACGAAATATCCTGACACCCACGACTCCGCCTACCATGTAGCTTGGCCGAGCTTAAAATTGTCGAAATGTTAACTTTGAACCTTTTAAAAGGTCGTGATAGCCCCAAACTGGGTCGAAAACTGTTTTGAATTGGTTAATTTTCGATAAATCGAATGACGTTCACGTGAGAAGCGCGTAGGTCGCGAGTTAGAAAAGTGCAAATTTACGGTACATAGAACGTCTTAACGAGGACTTTTCGCATGCGGTTTTCGCTCCATGTCGTTAGCTTATGAACTGGGCTAACTAAATAGCATAGTCTCGGGCCCCAAAATGTCGATTATTTAGGAAAATTTAATTAAAACAGTTTGAGGTATTCTCAGCTGTCACCTACTAGCATCTGACGTGCGACGTACGAAAGGGAATTTTCTAGCTACTTAAATATACCGAAAGCGGGTAGAAGCTAGCGGCCCATAGCCCAAAATACTTTATTACAACTGGCGTCGGCCGCACGAGGTTCGAAACGGCCCCAAATTAACAAAATAGAGGTAAAATGTATAAAATCTAACTTACGCGCAGCGAGCTCCTCGAGGATATGTCAAAATGATTACGTTCGTAGCTAATTACATAAGTCGTCTGGCGTTCATGCAATTGTGTTTTTATACAATTCGAACTTTCTAATTTTGATAGGCCACGTGAAAATCCCGGAGCCGGAAGCGCTATCGAGATCTGAACGTTAAAACTTTCGTATAAAATTGTGTTTACAAGTCAACTGACACTTGTCACCATAGATAACTCTACCACCGGTAGTAGAGTTATCTATGCACTTGTCACAGAAAACTCTTCATAGAGATCAAGATGTTACTCTTTTTTACTCATAATTCGTGAAGATTTTGAAGGGGTAGTGGATATTGTTCTGCCCAACTTTTTCCAGTGGCGTAGTGCTATGCAATAGCTTTACCGCGGGGCAGTCCACGAGTGCCACACGTTTCTTTTTTTTCCTCAGTTGTTCCAGTGTATGTTTGGGAGCGGAACTCCAAACATGTGAACAGTAGTCCAGGACAGGTGGAATCTGTGCTTTGTAGATTATGAGGAGCTGCTGGGATGTAAAGTAGCTCTTGACACGGAATAGAAAACCAAGTTTTTGTGGAGCGGTTCTCGCAATGGACCTGACATGATCATCTCATGAGAGGGTGCACATGCAGCACATGCACATGAACTGTGAAGGTGCTTTCTTAGCCTGAGAAGGTATTGCTAATCCTTTAAAAATTCGTTGTGGAGGAGCTTTGATCAGCAAGTAATAATTCGTTATTATGAATAGGAAATCTTGAACTTCAATAATGCAATACGACCTTGTGTTGATACTATTGATACGTTAATAAATGTTATCTGTTTGAAATAGATCTATTTTATAATTAACTATGTTTATAATCGCTATGTTGATGATGTGTTGATGCGAGTTTATTTTGAAACAGTTGTGTATTATGTTTACGTATCTACGCTGATATTTTGACTGTTTATTTAATGTATAGATAGCAATTAAATAGTTAGTACTATTCGATCCACATTCCTCAAGTAAACAGTTTTTTTTTAATGTTTTACAGTTTCCCATGAATATTCGTCGTCAAAACTCCCCCAGTGAAGTGTCAGGTGAGATTTTATAGGAAGAAACACAATTTCTACCTCGTCAATTATAATAATTCTATTCTATAAATCAAACTTGATAGGTCTTCTGCGATACAAGCACGCAGCTTGAGTCAGATCGAGCAAGTTAATCTCTCTCTCTCTCTCTCTCTCTCTCTCTCTCTCATACTCTCACATTATTACCATACATCGCTCGTACTGACTCAATCTGTATATACATTGATATGCAAGTAGGTGCACATTCTGTATTTGATGACCAACTAGAAACATTTGAATCAGTGGAAGTGGTTGTGTTTGTACAGTTTGAGGGTAAACTAATCAATATATAGATCTTGAGTCCATCAATAGCAGAACTTTTTCCTCATTCTCCATGTCATTACGCCTTATTTTATTTATAGCAAGACTCTCTATATGAATGAAAAGTTCCATCAAACTCACTATTGTTGGGAAGAGATCAAATCCTCCTGAATATTTCGGCAATCCTGATCCTGTGTAACTCTTTTCGAAACATTTCAAGGTCATCATCGAACAATAAGCAATGTTTGAAGACCAAATACACATCATGGGCGAAGAAGAGAAGTGGACTCAGATGGGACCCCTGGCGCACCTCAGAGTGTTCACTCCACGAATAATTCGACACTTTGGCAATGTACCCTACCACGAAGGTAACTCCCGAATTCAGCTCACAGGCTTCCTGGAGCTTTCAGTTTCTCATTTCTTCTCACAAACCATGCCAGCAAATATTTTTCATGAATAGTTTTGTACATTACTTGGCTTACCAGTCTTTGAAATTATTGTGAGCGTTCTCTCGACTCTCGGGAATGAGAGCCAAACGTCGCACATTCCAAGCTTCTTCTATATAATCGACTTCATTTTCAGAATCATTTAACTCACTCATTTTTACTGGTTTTTGAATTATATTTTAACAACAAAAACTACAATGGCTGCTGTTGTTTACAAATTGCTATAGCAACGCAATACAAAACTTGACATTATGGCAACGTGATACTCAGGCTAACATATCTCTATGAATCTGTAGTTGGTATTTAAATGCTTCTTAATAAATTCAATATTGCAAAAAACGTCATAAGCATCACTAACGTTAAGGACTACCTTCTCAGAAACTAATTGTCTTCGATCGGTAAAATGTCCTTATCGTTCTTGATACTCAATATACTAATGTTCTCTAGATTTTAAGAAGAAAATAAGTTTCTTTCCTATTGTTATAATATAGACTTGGAACGAATAATATACAGGTCAAGAACTGATGTTATTTGACTAGCCAAAAATACTCCTATAAAAACCTCCAATTGATATGCTTGTATTCTCATTGAAATATGATCTGATAAATTACTCACTGAAGATCAGATGTTTAATGTGTCGGCAATATTTTCCATGAATATTATGTTCTTTCAAGTCCAAATGTTTGATACGCCACTGGTTATATGTATAAATCGTTGGAAGGTCATTACCTCCTTAAAACTGTGTCGGTAATATTTTCCATGAATATTATGTTCTTTCAAGAAATGGAAACATAGATAGCATGGAATCTGTTTGAAATAGCTGAATAAGAAGCTTCAATCTGTTTACACCTCACGCAGTTCAAATGTTTGATACGCCACTGGTTATATGTATAAACTGTTGGAATGCATTACCTCCTTAAAACTGTGTTGATTATATTTGCCATGAATATTACGTTCTTTCAAGAAATGGAAGCATACATAGCATGGAACCTGTTTGGGATAGTTGAATGAGAAGCTTCAATCCATTCACACCTCACGCAGTCCAAATGTTTGATACGCCACTGGTTATATGTATAAATTGTTGGGATGCCATTACCTCCTTAAAACCGTTTTACAAACTACATTAGCTTGCGTGGGCTACGACAGTGTTCCATTTTATAATAGTACAATACCTACTTTGCTCATTTTGTATTACAGGAACGTCAGATAGGATATACAAGTCTAAAGGTTATCAAGCATTCTCAGACATTCAACAGATTTCATGTAATTTTATTCACATCATCTACCTTATTTGTTCGGTAGCGATGACATAAAATAAATAATCTTGTTTGTTGATATTGAAACGATAGTTCTACGGTAATTTTTTTAACAAACGCATTAAGCTAAAGCTATTAGATCTACGTGGATATTCATGAAATGATAATTTAAGGATAAGTTGAAGAGATGTCGTAGGTTTCAGAATGCCATAGCCGTTTACATAATTGAAAAGATCTCTCAATAATTGATAGAATTGCAGCTATTAGTTATTAGAGTTTCAAGAGAAAAAATGGACGTAGATATTGTATTGGTTCATACCAAAGTAGGCCTTCTTCAACAACTTATTAAACTCTGTTCTTAATTTAGTATCTTTATCTATCAATACATGGATAGATATTCAGACAGAAAGAGAAACTAGATTAATCCAAATGAGTATGACATGGATCTTAATTATCTTGAATAGTAGACTTCCGCGGATAGCTAATCTGAAAATTCTTTTCTTCCGGATGGATTCCGAGTCACAATAGCACCACTTGATGCCGAAGTTTCAATAACCATTATAGGTGGCATCTTCAGGGCAGGCTTAATTAAGGCTTGAACTGAAACTGATTCTTCTGGTTTCTGTAGCGGCATTCATTGTGGGAAAAACCTTCACGCCACACAGTTCTCTGCCTTTATTCCGGTAGGTACCACCGTTTTGGCACCTGACCCTGCCGTTGTGTGATCATGTGCGAAGTGAAATTTCCGAGGATGAGTTTTCAAATGTTGGGAAGGTAATATCCTAAGTCACGGTTTAGATGATTTGGATGTTTTAGGATTTCTATCGCTTCAACAATTTTTCGCTGATAGAACTTTGGGGCTCGGACTAGTATTGTCGTGAAGGATTTGATGATTGGTGTCAAACTTGTGTTCCGCAATTGCAGGTCTACTAGTGTCACGAAGCCTTGTACAGCGCTCATGTTCTTTCACACGAGTAGCTACTGTACGACCTGTTTCACCAAAGTAGACTTTATCGCAAGAACAGGGAATGCTATAAACACCTTCTAAATGAAGAAGAGGAAGGGGATCTTCGATAGGTTTGTAAAGCTGACATAGTTTTGGAAGTGTAGAAAACCGAGTAGAAATATTATGCTTCTAAGGATTTTGGAAATTCGATCTGTTTTATTTTCAATTTATGGAAGATAGGCAGTGGATAAAGGAGGCGGGGGCTTGCGGCTCAAGTTGATCTGAAATTTTAGGCGAAGTGTTCTTCTTTATGGCTTTTTGAATGTTATAATGGGAGAAATTATTTGAAAATAAGACAGGTGAAAGATGTTTTAATTCTGATTTCAAGGATTGGGGTTGGTATAACTTGACAGTTCTGTGGACCAAGGAATTTATGACAAATTGATTTTGGGCAGGGTGGTGGTGGGAAAGGCCATTGAGGTATCTATCGGTGTAGAGTGGGTTTCCGATACACAGGATGTTCCAAAGTACCGTCAGTCTATCAACATCTAGGAACAGGAGTGAACCTTTCGATTCAACTTCCATGGTGAAATGAATATTGGGATGTAATGAATTATAATGATTGAAGGGAACAAGATTTTCGCGACTATGTTGACAAATAACGAAAGTGTCGTCGACATATCTGAACCAACATTTCGGCTTGAGTACAGATGAGTCAATATATTCTTGTTCGAAAGTTTGCATGAAGATATTAGCTATGATCGGCGAAAGTGGGGAGCTGCCATGGGTTCCCCCCTTTTATTCACAATAATCAAATGTGTGATTAATTACAGTTTGAACATTTCCAATAATTAAATCAAAAAATTACGAGTTTTTAATTAAAGAAAACTAATGCAAATTATAATCTGAACTGAGTAGGAATAGGATTTTCTAAGTAATGTAGACAATGAGGAAACATATAATTTTGTAGGCTATAGCGTTGAAAATTACGCCAAATTGATCATTGCCAACATCTATAATGACGAGAACATAAACCTCTGAAGGGACATGGATGATTGATGAATACGTAAGATTCGAATTATCGTCATAGATCAACTAATCACATACATATATATCTATCGCGTGAATTAGATATTATAGGTTTTTCTAATTCAACAAAGTATGTGATGTGTTTTCCTGAAACCAAAAATATTTGTTGATGGAATTTTTAAACTATATGTAATATTTTGTTTTTAATATTACGCAAAATCCGATGTGTTTTCCTGAAACCAAAACTATTTGTTGATGGAATTTTTAAACTATATGTATAATATTTCGTTTTTAATACTACACAAAACCCGATAGGCATATTTTATAAATTGCTGTTACTATTAAATATTTCTCATTATTATATATATTTTGTTTTAATTTTTTTGTTAATAGTTTAAAGTCTGTTATATTTTGTTATCATTAGCATTTGAGGTTAAAATTTAATTTTTTCTATTTTATTATGTTTTTAATATCACATAAGACGCGTTACATTTTTAATATTTGACGTTGAAATACATTTTAAATTTCATGAAATATTTCGTTTTATTCAATATCATTACTCGCTATATTTTATAAATTGTTGTACAATTGCCTGGGGTTAAAAGTTGTCCTCTTATAACTAAATATGTACCTACCTGTTTTATTTTTGTTATTCATGGCTCATAAAATGTGAAGCTCTTAAAAATAAACCGATGGTGCTTTGATTTATAAATTTAAAAATGACCATTTTTGCCCAGGTGACCCATACTTTTTGTAATAAGTTGACCAACACCGTATGAAACAGATTCTGTGAGTGTAATATGTATGAAATTAATATGCATAACAATATTTCCCATAATATGTTTCTATGAATGATTACTTGATATTCTATTCTATTATTATGAAAATACCCCCAAGAAGTCTAATACTTATTACAATATATTCTGGCCGGATTTAGGAGTGGGCAGAGTGCGCCGCCACCCAGGCCCACACCAAGAAGGGGCCCCCACCAAGTATAATATATTGAAAAAATTTTGGTAAGATGATTTTGTTAATACAGTAATAAATTCATAATTTTTGCGTAATTTTATGCAGAATTTGTATTCACATATTTTAATTAGTTATTTCACATTACAAAAGCAGGAAATATTGTATATTTAATATTTATATAATGGTAGGTAGAAATTGAAATAAGTTATTTCTGATGTCACGTTGCTTTGAAACACAACATAATAATAAATTAGTTATCTTGAATTTTCCCGCGTGCTTTGTATGTGACGCCATATTACAGATAAGTTTCTAGTTTTTAGTCAATTTGCAGAATCTTACGAACAGTTTGCAGCAGAGAAAAAAGGATACTTCAGTTGTGAACATTTCATGTACGCGTTGATAATGAAAAAACAGGTGCAGGATGTTTTTCCTAATGTTCAGATAATTTGAGAAAAGTATCTTGTTCTGATGATCACTAATTGTAATGCTGAAAAATCCTTTTCAAAGTTAAAATTACTAAAAAACAGATTGCAAACGGCAATAAGCCAAAATCGCCTCAATGATCTCCCGCTTTTGAGTAGAAATAATTAATTAATTATATTTGACTACTAGATCGACTAGAAAAGTGCGAAAAGTGACTTTGTAATAATAATATTAAATATATGTACAAATAAATAATATATGCATCTCCCAGAAAAACTTTTCTGGGAGATGCATATATTATATTCATATGACATTACAATTGCATCATAATTTTGTATTGTAAACATATTTTGTGGCATTTAATATTACCGTCTACCATAGGGACCCCCACCATTCTAAATCCGGTCCTGTTCTGACTTGAAATGATTTGAAAGGGAATAGTGGACAAGCGAATTGCATTATTATATAATTTAGAAATCTCCGCGTTTGAATAATCCCACAAATAATGTAAATTAGTGGTTTCAATGGCCAAAGTTAACTCATTCACATTTAAACCATCCATTTCCAGTATATTAGGCAATATGTTCTTCAATTGAAAATTACTTAATATAGGAGGGTCTTGACACTGAATAAACATCTATTCAATAAGTTGAAACCCGACAATGAACTAGAAGTGCGATAATGAATTTAAATTGTACAGTATTAATATTGTGTGAGTGATGTAGGTTTCAGTATTCTATTTTCAAGTCACGTGCAGTGAACGTATTCAGATACGTAAATACTGAGATTATCGAGTTATGTCAATTGAAAAGCAAATATTAAATTTGAAAAACATTACATCCCACGCATTAAACTAGTCATCATATTTTCAGTTATCAACAAACAAGAAATGAGATAAAATATTACCTATCAAAAAGTTCATTGACCTTGTCGCACCTCTGTATATATATACTTTGAGTAGATACCGTACAAATGCTGTATAAATAGTACTATTTACTTTTCATAATTGATAGTTCGAGATGCTTGCAAGTTATTGTCTATTTACGATTTGCTTCTAGTACTTTTCCAGTTTAAACTATTGTCCAGCGAAACCCAACATGTAGCTTAGGGACTCTCTGAGTTAATCTAGGAAGGATCTAAGCCAAAGGGTCTTTAATAAACATTTACCGCCCACTAAGATATTAGATAAGAAAATAAGAAATGGTTTGCAATGTACAACTGTGTCAACGATAATGAACAGAACAGAAATAATTAACAGGGAGAGTCATTACCTAATACGTTTTGGTTAATCATCTCGATATTAATCTGCTTCAAGGGTTGGGAAAGGGGAATGGGGTAGTTTTTCTTGATATCTGATGTAGACAGTGACTTTTATATTGTTTTGAAGGTCAAGTATGTAAGATTACATTAACTTGTCGGTTTTAAGGGTTAACAAACTATTTTGGGTCAAATGTACAGAAATAAATCAAACTTTTCTGCTTTAAATGGTGATAAAGGGGGTAGTTTTTTTCTATACTTTGACTACACGAGAGAAAAACCTGTAATTTTTGAAGAACATCGTGTGAGCCAGCGGTGGAATGTTTGGTGAGGAGATTCAAATGTTTGCTGAAGCTTTGGAAGTTATAAGCACAAGACCTCACTAGGTTAAGAGTTCCGAAACTTTGCCGTTCGATAGAAAAATTAAGTGTGCTAAGAAGAAGATCGGCAGGTCTCGATCTCGGCAATCAAGGGGTGACTAGCTTGAGTTCGTCTGATCCGCCTATTTGGAATCTCTCGTGCTAGAACAACTGAAGACCGACTATGGAAATATCTGTAGAAAAGGGAGAGATCGCCCACCTTTCTACGATGTTCCAGAGAGGTCGATGAATTCAAGAGCGTATCATTGGGAGCCGAACTCCAAACATGTGAACAGTATTCCAGGAAAGGTCAAATCTGTGACCTGTAGATTATGAGGAGCTGCTGGGATGTAAAGTAGCTCTTGGCACGGAATAGAAAACCAAGTTTTTGTGAAGCGGTTTCCGCAATTTTCCTCGAGAGGGTGCTGTTGATGGTGATCCCGAGCATGGATATGGAAGACTTCATAGAATAGTTGTACCTGACATCAGCATATTAGGGATTGTGGGGTTAACTTTTCTGGAGAAGATGCAAGTTTTTGTTGGATCAAAACACTACTAGATTATCAGATTTCCATTTCAAAATCATTGCCGGATCTTTATTAATTGAGTCAACCTGTCTCTGTCTCGCTCATCTGACTTCATTGTCTGAAGTGTACCATCATCTGCAAAGCTGTGGGCCGGACAGGTAATCTCTTCCAACAAATAGTTTATATGGAGCAGAAACAAAGTTGGTGCCAAGACAGATCCCTGTGGAACACCAACCTTGATACCCAATATATGGGAGGATACTTCGTTATTCACCACATGGAGTAATCTATCTGAGAGAAAACTCGATAGTAAGCGACAATATTGAGGCGGCGAACCATATGACGGTAATTTCCGAAGGAGGCTTTGCTGCCAGACTTGGTGAAATGCTCTGGAGATATCCAATGCTACATCTAGAGATTTCCCATATTTTTCAATAGATTTCTGCCATACATGTGTTACATAGGCAAGCAGGTGTCCTGTTGATATCTGCTGAGAAAGCCATATTGTCATTCACGATTTTGGAGTTCTCTAGTTATTGGATGAGCCCGATGTTGATTACTTTCTCCATCAATTTAGATATCACAGATAATTGTGAAATTGCTCTATTATTATTAGGAAGGGCCTTCTTTCTATTTGTTTTGAAGATCGAGTGTGTGAAATGTCATCAATATCGGTACTTGTCTGTTTTCAGGGGTCGGAAGAGGAGTTGGGGTGGTGTTTCCTAAGTCTCATGTAGACACTGACTTCCCTCTTGTTTTGAAGATCGAGTGTTCGATGTTTGATCAAGGTCAGTTCTTTTCTGCTTCAGGGGTGGAAAAGGGGTTGGGGATAGTTAACTCCAAATCATATGTAAACAGTGACTTTACTCTTACAAATGTGCATAATTTTGTCAAAGTTGGTACTTGTCTGGTTTAAAGGGTGATGAAATTGGTTGAGGTTTTTTCTCTATTGACTGGTTTCCTTGAATAAGTATCATTTCATGTAGAAGTGATATTTGTAATAAGAGAAAACAAAGAAGTCATTGAATCTTAAAATAAGAATTTCGTACACTTCTGCAGGTTGAATAAATGCGTGTGATATATATTAATAACAAGAAGAACACAATTGTCATTATGCTTCAAATAAAATACTATAATTCCAGTAAAAAAACTGAAGATAAATGTCAAAAATACCATTTGATACGAGAATACCGCGCCCAAAAACAATACGACTACTATTTTCATCATTTTAAAACGCACAGTTTTTACGCACATACGCACGCACGCAGTGAAGAACGCACGTACATACGCATACAAAAACATAAAGTCAGAAATAGTGTGGATGGATTCACAAATGCTCAAAACGGTTACATTCGTGAAAATCGGAATTTTTTTATAGTAGTAAATCGGAGTCACTGTTCGATGTATCTGTAAAGGGTGTCTCAGAATGTTTTTCGTTTTTGAATTGAATTAGCTACAGAAATGCAAAACCAGGATGGCTACAACCGCAACACCTTTTTCCAGCAAGATGGAGCCACTTCTCATGTTACAAATGACTCATTAGCTGCTCTTCACGATTTATTCCCTGGAAGAGTGATAAGCCGCCGAGGAGACATCAACTGGCCACCGAGGATTTAACGCCTGCTGATTTTTTCCTATGGGGCTACCTAAAAAGTAAAATTTGCAATCCATTACCATCCAACCTGAATGTTTTGAAGCAAAGAATCACTGAAGAAATCAACTCTGTTCCAAGAGCGATGCTCCAGCGAGTGATAAATTTTAGCTGCAGGTTAAATGAGTGTGAAGAAGCGAATGGTGCGCATTTGCAAACGGTTGTTTTTCGTAAATAAACTTCAAGAACTGCTCTTTAATTTAACAATAAATAAAACGAGTTTTAATTGATATTGTTGTTTTTTATTTAACATCTTAAAACGAAAAACATTCTGAGACACCCTTTAGAAACAAACCAACAACGTGGCGTACCGTATTAATTGAAATTAGGAAACACATAGTTCGCTACCGCCCACATCGTCTTAATAAACGTGCTAGTATCAACCCTTGTAAAACAGATATGTTTTAAATTCGAATAAACTTACAATAAAATGTCTCACAATTTACGTCTGCCCACGTTTTTATCTGTTTCTCATCATTTGTAATATATTTTCGGTTCCTATGAGTGAGGGAATTAGTAATCTATCGAGCAAAGTTAATTACAATACTTATTTAAATCTAAGGTTCGTGGAAGTATAGGTAATAACAGTTAAAATTGAGTCATGTGTGGGCAAGTGTTAAGAAAGTAGTTTATATAAAAACCTATGTCACGTAGACGTAGCGTAGCATGATTTCAGAGCAAAGTTGATAATTGTGCCTTTGTTATATAGGGTCTTTAAATTATAATTTTACTGGCTATTAAAATCCATTACGTCGTTTTCTTTAATAGTCAATAAAATTATAGTCGTAAGATTATGTTGGCGTTTGCATAGCGTGGCGAAGATTCCAAACGTTCCACGTCGACGATCAATGATTGACCTGAATTTTTATTCGACGGCATCGTTGTAATTAATCTATGTTATTTATATAAATCTGTAGTTTGATTTATAAAAAATGATACACCGTGGCACATGTAATTTATACGATTAGTTAACTAGCTAATTAAAATATTTTCATGTTGTACGTTCTGTCTTCATATAACAGATATATAAAAGCTTTATTAAATTAAAATGAATGCTTGCTTCTTGATGAGTAATTAATTAAAAAGTTGTCATTATCCTGAGCGCATTTAATCGGTGCGCTTCAGTGGAGCGAGACATTTTGGTTTGTGGATCGGAGTGTACCCTTAGGAAACATATAAATTCCCCCAACCCCCACGTTGCCCTCTATATAAGTATACGCTTGGACTGTCTTGAAAAGATGAGAATCGTACTGCGAATTCCAGTTCCTTAAGATTATGTTGTTGTCTCTCTTCCGCGTATCCGCATTCGGCTCCGTCCTTTATACACAAGCGATTCCGTATAAACCGAGACAGCATTATGGCCCCGCGAAAGCGGAAAGTGAGAGAGATTAAGCGGCAGTCAACGTGGACTTGAAATTAGCTGTCAAGTAACAGCGCCAATAACAAGCGTGTGGTACGCCCATTTACTTAAAGGATAAAGAGGGACACTTTATATTAGAAAGATAAGGACGACCGAAGAAAAGTCTCTGTCTCGACGATGAGGCGAACATAATAGCGTCCTTGTCGGCTCCGAGACTAGCTACTATAATCGCACCGGTTCAATGTGTATGTAGGTATACACAGTACCCGAGACCTAACCTTACCTCACTACTTACACACATCAGCACAAGGTACAGTGTCAACATTCATGTACGTGTACGAAGCATGTGTGAATGTACACTCCGCTTTCGTTGCGGGCGGGATATTTAATTTTCTTTTATGCGTTATAGACAGTGCCGCATCACTAAGCATTTGGAGATTATACTAATTAAAACCATTCTGTCTACATTACGGTGGGGTGATTCGCCAACAACAAAATGCATTAATAATATGCTATTATACTACATTACCAACGGAATGTTGATACATACTCTTTCAACTAATAGTCAACAACTTGATCATTTTCATATGAATCACTTGTTCTTGATACGCGCTTCTATGTCTATTACCCTTTGTCAGTTACTCAAATCTACACCTTTATCCGAGGATCTTTCAAGTAAAGACATGATGGATTTGAACATGAATTAGATTATACAGGTTCGTCCGGTTACCAAAATTTAGAATATACACTTTTGTCCGAGGTCATTTAGGTAAAGAAATTATGGATTTCACCATGACTTAAGAATCCCAAGCCATGCAATGGAAGAGAACATAATTAACCATATTATCTCCAAGCGGCAATTATAGGTTAATAGGTTATTTGTAAGTTCATTTTTGAGTGCAATAACAACAACTGAACACATAAGAGAACATTATATTATCTTAAGCAGCAATTCCAAATTAATATCTAATTTGTGGGTTTATTTTTAGATGCTAGGTAAGACGCACGAAATAATATATTCTCGAAAATCAGAAGCTTCCTTGGAATTTTTCAATTAAGTTATGCAGCCGGACGAAACTGTATCTGCCCAAATATAATTTAGTCCAGTCAATTTGTATCAAATAAATATGTAGAGCAAGTACATTGTATATTTTGTAGGGAGGGTCACTAGTAGAAAACCAACATTGCAGAAGCAAAAGCCCCGTGCAAGCAGAATTCTATTTAAAAAAAAACGGTCACCGAGCACTGCTGACAGAAGTGAAAAAAACTGACATTATGAAGTAACCAATTTATTTTATGTTATCTTTGAATTATTGTAGCATCCGAAATTACAATTTAATTATTTTTAAATGAAAATTAATATAATTAGTTTTTCTTTAGTTTTCACAACTATCAGCATTCTAATCAACAATTATATACATTTTTATATTTAATAATAAAAACCGTATAATGAGCGGTACAATCCCTGTAAAGAGTATGAATGTAACCCGATAGCCATTATAATAAATACACAATATTTTATTTCCAAAACGTATTATTTATTGATATTTACATATATAAAAACATACTACTATTACCGATCACACATAATTTAATTATTACTTTTTACTCTGTAATTATTAAAGAATGAGTTGTATTGCAAAAAAAGGTCTATTTTTTCAGTTAGCATAAAAATATAACTTTCGTCTGCACGAAGACGGAGAATCGAGTGAATGAATAACGTCGAGTATATGCGTGCTGTTGTAGCTGTAGACAGCGTATAGTGTGTATACGCAGTCTATACGTATACCTGTCCTCTATACCGTAATCAAGAGCACTGGCTCACACAGGTAGACTCACCAACACCGACTCAGATATGCACATGAGTGTAAGCGTGTAGAGAGACTGCCTGACGCCTGACCCGAGTCCCGCACGGCCGCAGTTGCGCACGCAGCAGTATACATAATACCTAATATATATAGCTACAGCGTGACGGGACGTGACGGACTCATGGTTTTACCACTCATCTGAAATAGTCCAACGCGCCTACAGAAGTTTTCACTTCAAAGAATGATATAAGAATATTAGCTACAGTTTTCGTATTTATGCTTTTTCTTACTGGCTATATTTATCGAACTACAGAGCAATGAATGTGTGATAATTTTGAATATTACCAAACATATAACAGAAATACTATTCCGCTGTCATACATTAATTAAATTAATAATTAAATATTAATAAATTTTCTAGTAAACACAAAAGTAAAATACTATGATACATTTAAATGTAAAATGTCATTACATAATATTTATTGTATTTTACTGTTATGTAGGTAAAGAAGGCTATACACATTTTGTGTGTTCAGGTCTGGGCTGGCTATAATTATCCTCAGCAGAGGAGTTTAGTATTGTTGTTAGAACCAATGGCAGGATTTGCAGGCATGGACGATCTTGATCCCACTAGGGCGAGCTATTATCAATGGATGTAACAATAACAAAATGCCCCAGCATTTATGGAGAAATTTCGCCGTTTTAGGTGTAAAAAGCTTGATTTGTGAATTGAAAAAAAAATAGCAAACCTCCTCCACCTGCAAAGAAAAGTGCGTAAACATCTGCTTATAATTTTCCTTTTCCGTTCTTTTCCTCGCTTCGCTTCTTACCGCCTATAATGTTATAGTTTTCCAAGTTAGATCATGTAGATTATGATAGGCATCATAATTTCGTTCAGGAGATGGTCCAATACACCGGGCAGTGAACATGTCCGACTGAGCAACACTGATGATTCTTTTAAGTGTTTCGAACAAATCTTTTCCACTTTTATTATAAAAACCAAAGAAATTACGACATGGTAAGTGGTAATATATTTGAAGTTCGTTTTGGTCTTTCGCCAAAGCAATTGGTAGAAATTCCAATTCCAGTTCATTCCCTCCCCTAACCGAACACGATGGCACAATGGCTACTACACCAGAAGGAAAAGCCAACATTTTTGCTGGAATATTTGCAGCATTTTCTACTTTGGATCTACAAGGGAAGGGTCCTTTCAATATTGCTGCCATCGATAGCCATATATCTGAAATTGTCTTCCGTCAGCGCACAATTGGGCGCATTCTGCTTGATCTCAATACCAAAAAGTCTGGGGCCAGACAAAATTCCACCTGTCGATCCCAAGGAAAGTGCTTGAATTAACACAAGTTTTCTGTAGGTTGTTTACCCTTTCATACAAAGTTTCGTTACAGCTGGAAGACAACTGGCGTTCAATAATTCCAAAAAAATGAAAGGAGACACTTCCTAGTAGTTGCATTATTATCTGTGACCTCTAAAGTGATGGAGAAAGCAATCCTGATCGAGCTCATCCAAGACCTCGAGGACTCCAAGATCTTGAATGACCGGCAATATGACTTTCGTCAGCAGAGATTACCAGGAGACCTGCTTGCACATTTATGGCAGATATCTATTGAAAAATATGGGGAATCTCTAGCTGTAGCTTTGGGTATCTCCAAAGCATTTGACCGAGTCTGGCACCAAAGCCTTCTTGGGAAACTTCTGCCATAGGGTTTGCTCTGGATCACCAACAACAGCACCATCTCATGGCATGATTATGTGTGGTCCATTGCAAGAACCTTTTCACAAAAACTTGATCTTCCATTCCGTGCCAAGAGCTACTTCACATCCCAGCAGTTCCTCATAGTCTACAAAGCACAGATTCGACCTGTCCTGGAGTACCGTTCACATGCTTGTATTTTGGCTCTTAAATATACGTTGAAGCTCTTGAATTATATCTAGGAGAGAGCTATTCCTCAAATTGATGAAGTAACACTTACGAATTCATTGACCTCTCTTGAACATCATAGAAAGTTGGGCAATTTCTCCCTTTTCTATAGATATTTCCATGGTCGGTGTTCATCAGAAATCTAGTTTGTTGCTCCACTGCTAAGTATTCCAGATAGGTGGACTAGACGAGCTCAAGCTAGTCACCCCTTCATTGTCAAGCTCGATACCTCCCGAATTTCTTCCTACCAGACTTCATTTTTCTATCTACCAACGGAGTTGTGAAACTCTTTGCCTAGTAAGGTCTTTCCCTATGCCTATAGCTTTCGTACCTTAAAAGAAATTACAGTATTTCATCGCTTGCTCACACGATGTACTTCGAACATTATAGGCTGTCCTCTCGTGTAGTCAATGTATGAAAAAAAAAAATGCAAGGTATTTCTACATGTCTGTACAAACTTAACTATTCTACATCATATTATGCCAATATAAAACAGTACATATCTAGGCATCCTTGTATACACTTCTACAATATAATATACAGCAGCAATCCAAACACAAATTATTGTCACACTTAAATATCACGTTGCGTTGATAGACTTTAAAAATAACCTACTATAGGTCTATTTATTAAAGGTTGTGATAAAATATTAGTTTTAGATTTGAGAAAATCATCAGTATTGAAAAACGCATGTGTTATATTAAACACCGCCTCTGGATATAGTATATATAAGTGAATACTTTCTGAATGAGAAAGAAGGAAGAAGCATGTGCCAATTTCGATTGAGGAGCCTTTCTTGTTCTCTTTATCCAGCACATTCTGCTCTCTTTGATAAAACAGCTGGAGGTGCTTTACTCCGCTGGAATCTAATTGGTAGTTGTGGTTCAAAATCCCAAGTAGCTTTTCCTATTTTTAGAAATTCCGCTATGTAGAATAAACAATACAAGTAGGCAAATATTTTATATAAAGTATAAGTTGTTATTTACCACTTAAGTTGCAAAAGAAATATCTAATGTTATTGTACCATAATAACCAAAAGAATGATTTATTTTTTATTTTATCATGAAATGAAAAGACGTGAATTTTATGATACGCCACTGCTAAGATATTCAAACTTAGCTGTACCTCTCAGTCCGGCTCGACTGAAGGTTGATTACTAGTTATTATATAAAAGTAGTCTCTTAAAAATACTGGAAAGGAATTTCGAATCTTCAATTTTCGAATAATGGTACTGTTAGTTGCATGTCTGCAGATGTTAATTCCTTTTGAAGCCAAGCGAAGCGACTGTATTACTTTCCTCTACTTTGCTAATTGCCATTTTATGTTCCTCTAACAGTCCTAACTACTATAATGTGAAAGTAGAACAAATGATATCATCTCATTTGCACAACTGCGATCCGGGAAATGCTTTGTTTGAAAAGCAAAAACAAATTGAAATTAATTATACTTTCCAGTTACAAATATTAAACTTAATTACAAAGTGGGTTCCGTTACATACACCCCAAGGAAGTTAAGTAAATCTAATCGTGTTACATAACTTCTGTAATTGTTCATATATGTTATTCATAGAAAGGATTAATGAACTGCTAATGTTATTGCGAATAAAACAATTGTACCATTGACACTTTTTCATACTCTTAAAGAAAATCTTAATTTTTTTGAATACAGACCTGGATTTTCTATCTCATTTTTGAGTAGTTGTTGTGTTGTTGACCTCCCAAATCACAATTGACGTTGAATTGTTTGCTAAGTACGAGTTTTTTGATTTTTTCTATTGATTAGTAGACATCGACTTTGAAACAAACAAAGACACCAGAACAGTGTTACATTACTCAAATTAGATTGAGTGTTATTTAAAAAATGTACTTTTATAAAGAAGAAAAACACGATACGCTTAATTTTTAATACTACTTATGTCTCTTAAGCACAAATAATGCAGTGAACAATTATTTTCAACAATATCCCATACGCCGGCAACCTTACTCACCAATGTTTTTACCCACGACGTCGTACCAAATAAAAAAAAATGACATTTTATTTCCAAACAATCAAAAACTATTAAAACCAATATAGGTTATGAACCTTGTTGAGACCTTACTTTCAAAATTTGATGAGATATAGATTTACTATGTTGATATCTAAAAAGCGAAATATCGTATCAGAAAATTAGATTTTTTTTTGTGAGCCTTTTGAAAGAATTTTTGTTATTGTTAAGGTAGGTACACTTTGTTTTGTTTCAAAGTTAATGCTTATTTTTCAATTTAAGAAATCATATAATACGAGTGCAAGGTGAAAATTCCCTGAAAAATAAAACAGATGGTGCAACAATCGAAAATCCCATGTGACATCTTTAACTAGAACGCATTGAAATTATCAGACTGATATGTCATAAATATAACATAAAATTCTCATATAGGATGTACAATTTCTGTTGGTAGGTAAATCAAAGATATTAGTAGTTTTCGTTATGAGTTATGGTTTTTTCGGACTTACCACTCACTAATCATTATAATTTATGTTCGACTTAAAAATAATAGATTTACCTACGAGGGCAAGGTGAAAAGTCGCTGAAAAATAAAACCGTTGGCGCCACAATTGAAAATCCCATGTGACATTTGTGATGTACCATCTTTAAGTAGAACGCATCAGAATTGTCAGGCTGATGTGTCATTCAGTTCGGTTTTGACACCCATCGAAAGCAAGCCGTCTTGAAGATTTTTTAAGCATGGAAAAAGTGAATTTCGCTTCTAGGTTAAACATTATTTCTTGCATGGAAGAAAATTACGCGATCTAAAGAGCTTTTAAACATTATGGGGACTCTTCACCATCGATTGGAATGATTCACAAGTGGTTAACTGATTTTCGTTGTGATAATGTGACCAAAAAGGACGTTCCGGTCGTTCAATTGGTTACAAGCCAGAAATCCAGGGCCGGATTTAAGGGTGAGCCGAGTGGGCCATGGCCCAGAGGCCTCCACCAGCTAGGGGCCCCCACCAAAGATCAAGTGAAGAAAAAAAAATTGCTTATTACAGAAATCATATGACAATTATTTAATATAGTAATCAATAGTATTGATGTGGATATTGGTAATCAATAATGAATAATATCGTCTTTTTTCGTCATTTAGTGCATCATTTGCATGTACTACAGATTTTGCAATATATTTTTTGCTATTAAAAATCTATTTTCGGTTTTTAAACTTTTTGGAAGAAGTTTACTTATTTTTCACGAGCTCTACAAGTCGTTACAAGAAACTCTAAAAATCTCACTCCGACACAGAGAAACATCACATACATGTTCCAACTCGAGTGAATAGTACCCACTGGTCTTCTCGTGCAGACGCTACTAAAGCTTTGGTGCTCGGATATGCAGACATAAAACAAACACTCTTGTTAATGTCCGAAGATGATGAGCAACATTCGAAGACCCGAGTCAAGTGTCAAGGCTTGCATAAGCAAATGTGCAAATTGAAAACTGGCAACTATGCTGTCTTCTGGAATGACATTTTAAACAGAGTTAACGCTACAAGCAAACTGCTTCAAAATTCCAAGCTCGACTTGAATTCGGCAGTCTGAAGTCACTGAGAGTTTTCATTGTCGTCGAAAACTACCTCCCTGTAATCGACCAGTTGTTGACATCATTGGACCAACGGCTTGTGGCGTATGAACTAGTGTCTACGCGTTTCGGATTTCTGGCTGAACTCGAGGATTTGAGTTCCGATAATTTGCGTAAACAAGCACTACTTTTGGCTGGGATTTACAAAGACGATGTTGATGAAAATCTTGGGGTCGAGCTAATACAATTTGCCGAATTTTACAGACAGTTTGCTGGAAACAAAGACCTACTTAAGTCGCGAACATTGTATGTATTCGTTAATCATTTAAAAGCAGCTGCAGGATGCTTTTCCTAATGTTGAAACTATATTAAAAATGTATCTCGTTTTAATGATCACGAATTTTTCAGCGGAAAGAACATTTTCAAAATTAAAATTGTTGAAAAACAGATTGCAAACGGCAATGACTCAGCAACGTCTTAACGATCTCGGGATTTTGAGCAGCAACAGAGATATTTTGAGATCCTTGAAAATTGACGATGTCATCGACTATTTTGCGGAGAGGTAAACTCGAAAAATACCTGTGTAAAGTTATTGATATTTATGCACATTAAATAATATATATTGTTTTAAAATGCATTAAAATTGCATTCAGTATACAGTCGGTGTATACTGAATAAAAAAATTTTGTACCTTCTTACATATAGGGGCCCCCACCACCATTCGACGCCGCTTTGAAGCGAAAGCGGCTGCATTTGGCAAAGAAAAAAGTGCTCTTCCACCAGGACAATGCACCTGCGCACAGGTCGGCAGCCGCAATGGCAAAATTGCATGAATTGCGCTACGAATTGATTCGTCATCCAACATATTCTCCAGATTTGGCCCCCTGCGATTTTTATCTATTTCCATACTTGAAGAAATGGCTCGGCGAAAAGAGATTTGTCTCCAGCGATTAGGTCATCGCTGAAGCAAAATCCTTTTTTGGAGGATTGCCTAAATCGTATTATTTGGAAGGGATCGAAAAATTAGAAAAACGTTAGACGAAGTGTTTCGGGCTACAAGGAGATTATGTCGGGAAATAAAATAAGTTTTAACCAAATAAATCATTTCTTGTTACGTTTTTCAGGGACTTTTCACCTTGTCCTCTTAAACAAATATTTGAGTGACAAGTATAATACATCATTAGTTTTGGGAGGTCGAAACCTACTCAAAAATGAAGAATCTGTATACGAAAAAATAAAGTTGATATGGGTATCTAGGAAAACAAAACGTCGTATATAACAAGATTTTATTGAGCATTTTAAAGCGCGTTAGTGGGAAATTTTTGAACATTGTATAAACTGTTATATTAGTAAGCATGTTCCAACAGAACTTGCTCGGTAGGCTTAAAAACAAGAAATTTTTACACATTCAGAATAATTATATCGAATGAGAATGTTCAGCTTAAACCTCTCAAAATGAGATGAACGTGATAGCCAACAGGTAGGTATTTATTATTTTGTTAACCACACTATATTATACGTAATTGCTACAAACCGAATGTGGTTAAATTCAAGCGTCATGACCATGAGAGATTCAAGGAGTGATAATATTCATCTTCATTCTTCAGTGCATTTTATTATGATATTCTGACTGAACCCTGACCCACGACAGTTTCTGAAGTTTGATAAGCAATTTATAGATTTATTTGATAATTTGTAATTACTTCCTAGAAATTTTAATCGAGGTTGAAAGTCACATGCTATCATACATTCGATCTCAGTCACCTAGATTAACTTTTTGATTTCGTGAGACCATAACAAAAGACTGATGAATTATAACTCGCAAGTTGTGTATATAAAATTGCAGAAATCGATGGATTCATGAAACACAAATTGCTGTTTTGTTACAACGCATTTTGGAAAATTACTTCAATTATAATTTGTACATTGAACTATATTTTTTAATGCACATCGTAGTTTTCAGAAAGACTGCAGCTCACTTGATCAAACAGCACAATAATTCTGACAGTACATTTCTTAAGAATTCGTGTGTAGCTTTTCAACAGGATGGGTGTGTTGAATGAACTACACAAATAGGTGCTCCACCGTCCCTGTGATAGAAGAATCCAAATTTTCTAATGGAAGTTCCTGGATTTCCCTCTATCATGTTCAGCACATTTTCTTCTAATTACACCGTTATTACTGTTATTGGCCCTCCTGGTCCTTCAATTTGTTTCAATGTACCAGTTGGAAGCCTTTTTATATCAAGAATATTACGGTTGGGAAATTGTTCAAAGTACAACAGTCGAGCCCATAACGTATTCCCATCGCAAGTTCATACAAGAAATGCGTGTCTGTTATCTTGGCGTTCCTACATTGATTCATGATAAAGGACTTCACTAACAAAAGTTGAAATATCAACTACAGAAAATGCAACGCAATTAGCTTAAACAAATTTAAAAGATACAAAATGACATATCACGAGACCTATTCAGATTAAATCCACGGTTGAACTGATTCCTGCTGTCAGTGCACAACATATCGGTTCTTTTTTGTAATCGGAATGTTGTTGAAAGATGAAAACGCATTTCAAACATTTTTTGTACTAGTGATACTTTTTTCTCCCAGATAGATCACTCCATGTGGTGGTTGACGGAGTATCCTCCGATACAACGGCTATCAACGACGGTGTACCACAGGGATCTGTCTTGGCACCAACTATGTTCCTGCTCCATATAAACTATCTGCTAGTAGTGACCACCTGTCCCGTCCACAGCTTTGCAGTTTTTACACTTCATACCGCTTCCCCTATACATGGAGATCTAGCAAAGATTTTGGAATGGGAATCTGATAATCTAGTAGAGCTTAATGCAACCAAAACTCTAGTTTGCATTTATTCCAAGAAGGCGGATCCAACAATCCCTAATACGATGATGTCAGATACAACTATTCCTATGAAGTCTTCCATATTCATGCTCAGGATCATCACCAACAGCACCTTCTCATAGGACGATCATGTGAGGTCCATTGCGGAACTCGCTCCATGAAAACATGGTTTTCTATTCCGTGCTTCTCATAATCTACAAAGCACAGATTCGACCTGCCCTGGAGTACTGAAGCCCTTGGATTCTATCCAGAAAAGAGTTATTCGTTTGATTGATGATGTCACACTTAAGAGTTCATTGACCTCTCTCGTATAAAGGTGGGAGATCTCTCTCTTTGCTAAAAATATTTCCACGGTCGGTGTTCATCGGAAATCTCGCCTGCTGTCTCACCACGGGAGATTTCAGATAGGCGGACTAGACGAGCTCAAACCACTAAACCCTTCATTGTCAAGCTAGAGATCTGCCGAACTTCTTCTTACAAGGACTTCATTTTTCTATCGAACCTAGTGAGGTGTTTCCCTATGCCTATAACCTCTAAAACTTCAAGAAAAATTCGGATGCCCATCTCCTCTGCCAACATTCCATCGCTAGCCCACACAATGTTCTTCGAGCATTATAGGTTTCCCTCCGTGTAGCCAATGTGTAAAAAAGAAAGTTCGGTACGCCATACATTTATTTAGGCATTAATAATTTAAAAAATATTAAAACCATTTTTGTATGAAAACATTTATTGCCCGGTATCTTCGAAACAAAGTGGCTTTATGAAAATCATGAAACGACAAAATATCCTTTGAATAACTCAGGAATAGCCACCTAAATTTTTGCTATATGTTTACTAAACATAAATTAGTTGAATAATAAGCGCTGTTCACGTTAAGAAAGAAGTAACGTCCAGTGGCGGCTCGTGAATTTTTGAGAGAGGAGGCTGGACATAGAACGTTTTTGTAAAAATATACTCTATTCACAGCCTTTTAACCTTTGCATAGCGACCGTACCAGCTACTTCAGTGACAAAATTAATTGTTACCCAGCAAGAACCAACGTGGAGGTATAGAGTTTCTCTTGCCAAAAAATTATTTTGTTCTTTTTTTGTCTTTTATTTTTTTTGGATTTTTAATATTTTTTCTTTTTTTTAGAATTTTTAATATTTTTTTTAATTAAGTCTATTATTTTTTTTATATATTAACGGAATTCTAAGGTCTTAATTTGCGAAAAATGATCAATAATATTATCAAAAAATGTATCATTTTGTTTTAAGTGTTTTACTAAATCTTTTTCAATAGATATTAAACTAACATTGTATAAACGATTTTGGCCCATTGTATTTGGCATGTAAGTTTTAATTCGTTTGAGAGTAGAAAATGATCTCTCCACCGATGCCGACGTGACAGGAATGGTGACTGTTAAACAAAGTAGTTTATAAAACTGAGGTACAACTTGTTGCAAATTATTGTCTATCATATATTTTATCATATCGGCGTGACTGTCATACTGGCCTAAAATATCTTTATCCGAGTATATAACGCATAATTCATTGTGCCGTGCTATTTTATCAAAAAATTTATATTTTAGAACTAAGTTATCTTTAAGTGTATTGAGGAACTCTTTTGAAAAAGATTCGAAAAATCTTCTATTCGTCAAGTCAAAAAACTTCAATTCATGTAAATCGGAAAATCGAATCTCAATTTGACCTTTAATAGTATCTAAAATTTCATAAAAAAGTTGTTAATACTTAATGTAGTTTCTTGTCTACCAAATTATATGTTTTCCTCCTTTTCGCGGGAGGAGCCTCATCAGTTGAAAAATTTTCAAATAAAATATTAAAATGAAATTCTGTATTACGGAAACTTGAAATTTTTCCAATGAGATGTTTCAAACGATCTCTTGAATTCATGTTGTAAAATTTGAAAAATAGGATCAGTTTGTTCAAATATTAATTTAAAATTATCAAGAAAAAACAAAAATTCTTCATTTTCTAAATAAGATTTTAAACCAACAGCAGCATTTAATGAAACCTGATCTGTTGAAAAGTCATCACTGTTTAATACAAAATCAAATGTTTCAATTAATTTGTCTTTATTTTTATGGATGATAAATACTGCACGTGATGTAAAATTCCATCGAGTTGGAGCATTACAGGGAAATCAATGATTTTTTTAAAACTTCGTCTTGTCAATTTTATATTTTGATAGTTACTAATCCTTTCAAATCCGGTAAAGGCCGTTTATTTAAAAGAAACACTTTTATCATATGTTAATTCACTAAATGGATTTTCTAAAAGGCAGCAACTAACTCACTAACACTCATTTTAAATTTACAACAGACAACAATCTAACCTTACTTGGCGTGACAACACATAAACAAACAAGCACTGACTGACCTACTCAGCAGTCGGCAGAACGCACGTCTCGTATGTCATAGATTGCTAGCGGCTCCCGCAGGCTAGCCTCCAGAGGGTGTTGCCGTTTTCGCTGATTTACCCAGTTGGCGTTCGGACTGGTCAGAAAAACGGCGTTGAACAACACGTGCTCAGCGTTTGAGATATATAGAGAGTCTAGCCTCAGGGCACTGTTACCAGATTAAAAATAACTACTGAGAACGGGGAATTAATTGTAAAATTTTAAAAATTATCAGAGAAACAGGAAATAAAATGGAGAATGATCACTAAGATAAATTGATGAGGAGGCTGAGCATCCTTAGCCTCCTTCGAGGAGCCGCCACTGGTAACGTCATGACCTAAGGTCAGTCATTGTTTTCAGGTTGAGCAGATTTTCAATGTTGTGAAATAAAACTGGCCATCTGATTCAATTAACTGTGTTACAAACAAATTTATGACTTATTCACTTATTATATCAATTAATACAAAATTTTTGTAATTTTACGTATAATTCGCAAACAGCTGTAGTGTTTACCAAATGTGTGAAGGAAAACAAACTACCTACCTACTGGTTCTGCTTGCATCGAATCCAAATTCAATAGTATTAAAAAACATATACTTAGGTGGATATAACAAAATGCTTTTTGAGAGTTTATTCGATCGATTATTAAAATATTATTGAAGATGAACCTGAAAGAATACAAAATCTTCAAATCAATGCACGATTTCCATATCTACTTTCGATAATCTCAGTAATACTATTTTAGTAGAATGAATATAATATTTCAATAAATATTCAAGTAGAATCCATTTTTGAAGCCATACAAATTGGAAGATAATCTTTTGTATTAATTAACTTTGATCATGTGGAGGTATTTCATTTTCTGTTCCATACTTATGCATTATTGATATTCATTTGGTTACATTTTGTTCAACATACTATGAAATAAAGAGCTTACCTACTCAATTTTGTAGCACAAAATAAAAACACATTACTAATGTTATTGAATTCACTCGTTGGTTGAGTGAAAATGAAGTGGCATTTAAAAAAATATTTGGGAAGGATTCTTTTCGGTTGCTTCTTAAACATATTTTACAAGAGGTTCATACACTATATCAAAAATGAAACTTCAGAAGAGGAAGAATATAGCTTTAAATCGATATCATTTATTTGTATTAAAAATGCAACTGTGAATATTGAAATTGCTGTTGTAACTTGGAGTTATTGCACAAGCACATCAAAATAATAAATTTCACTTTACTGCCTCAAACACTATAGTTTCTTTAAACATTGCACATTAACAATAACAGAGAATTATCCCCTTTGAGTATGTCCAGGAGTCTTTGCCCCCTATATTTGTCGTGTTGATCTTCTTAGCCTCTAACCGCATAGCCACTGATTTCCTCCTAACTACCATCTGTGCCAGCGTGAACCCTGCAGTGGTTTTCAGTTATAGCCGATATGTGTTTAATGGGGTTAAAAATGTAATGGTAAGGAAGGGCATACATCTTTCCTTACCGTTACCGTTATATTTTTAACTTTTAAGCACGTTGGCAATATTTTCCAGCTAACATATCTGCTACGTATTCAGGTTGTGGCTTATTCATTTTTAGCAAGTGCAGCAACAGTGGTTTCAAGGTGTCACCATAATTATTCATATTTAACCAACCATTCTTGTATATCACATTTCTTGGGGGTGCTTGTTGGCAGTTTATTCATTATTCATAACGATGGTGGTGGTTCTTTTGAATTCACTAGATGTTGAAATTCAAACCAATTTAGGAAGTTGTTTTGATACACTTCGCCATAATAATCAAGATCCTTCGTTTTTGAAGGAAGCATGAGATATTTAATAGGAATAAAGCCTGTTGGACAACAGTACAACCAGCATGAAGTACCTACAATATACACTTTACACTGCGCCAAATTTTATCGTTAACACAGTTTTAGTGCTAGAATCTTGCCAGGTTCAAACGACAGTACCATCTTCATGTCCCGTCGACATAAGCAAATAAACGTACTTAAATCTTCAGTTTAATATAATGATGTAAAAAAATTTACACGTTTCGAAATTTACAAAACACACGACGTAAATGTACGTAGAATTGCTGTCCTGGGAAGAAATGTTTTTGTTCTTTTGAAGTTTAATTCTATCAAAATTTATATAGACTACTATGAACTGTCAAGTCAATTCAATGGATCTACAGTTTATATCGGCAAATTCTTGTATTGCCAACTGCAAAAATGCAAAATACCTGGTTTGACGAAGATAGCGCAGATATCAGATTACTTATAGGGAAATTGTTAAAGTGACTAGGTTGTAAAAGTAAACAAATATGACGTCATTTCCTTCTTAAAGTGAACAGAGCTTATAGTATGATATTTTAAATTTACAAATTGATGATGTATTCGAAAAATATATTTGGCTCAAATTTCATCAAATGAAACTTCTTGCAAGTAATGAATTGATTCATAACTATTTTAGAAAAACATTCTGAAAATTATATCTTCTCTGATAAATTGGAGTTAAGATTGAAACAGCAGAGGAATATGAGGAGGAAAACATTTGAGAAGTTCGTAAAAAAAAGGCGAGAATATCTTTTGAAAAATGCCATTATTTACAATATGCTGTAGTTTTTGTTCAAAAGATCCAAGATGTTATAAAATTGTAGAAATTGGATCATTGCTTTTTATTCCATTCCTGCACAAGTTAAGCCGGATGACGAAAGGAACGGATCTGATCTCAGGAACAAAAAACCATATCGAAGATGGATTTTTTCGTTCAAATCACAATGTGTGTCAAAACTTATGAGAGTTTAGGATGGATTAGGTGCTAACCTAAACTCGGATGGTGATGATTGATTTGTTTGATTATTTCACGCTACGCGATAATGAATCAATCTTATTTTCAACATGGTCCCAGTTGATCCGTTTATTGCTTCCAACTGATGGTCAAGGACATACTACAAATGAACATCCGACACAATCATCGAAAAAGAAACATACAATTTTAGTCTTAATTTAGTAGTAGACTTAGGTTTTTGTCATTTCTGGTTTGTGAACACCCAATCTGATCAACGTAAAATGAAATATTATCAATTAACGCGTAACTCTTTATTGTTTAGCATCATCAATCCTGAATTAAAAACTAACGTTATACCGAAATTACTGTGAAGACACGCCCGAATCACTATAACGTCATAATTAACGGAACATACAGCTTAAAGTTGAAGCAGAACCCCCACATTGAATCTGCAGTTCGTTTAGCTACAGGCCTTTCGATACATGGCACGCTGATCTAGAAACGTTTAGAAAATCCCACAGGTGGTAACGTCTTTCCATCTTTTTTCTATTTTTCATCTATGGAAATCTGATGCCACAACCAGTGACGATTTAAGAGCAGTAGAGGCCCTGGGCTTTTAGCTCACGATTTGTTTTATATATTCATTATAAATAAAATAATTATACAATGTAAAAAGTGAACGTAAAATTCCGTTGAAAGGTATGGTAAAAATTACATTAATTTTCAAGGAGCTTATACAATAATATGCATTCATAGTGAAAAACAGTAAGATTACATACAATTCCTCTGAAAAATTTATAATAAATATGTGTTAATCCATAAAAGTATGGCTCTCCGCCGGTTGACCACCATTAGGTGTTGCTTTTGATTAAGTTTTAAGCAAAGTTTATTGTTCAAAGTATTATATTAAAATAGTCTAGCTAGCTGGTAAAATGTTTCAATGCAATTCGTACATTCAAAACTTTTGTTGTTTGAAAAAAAATATACATCAGTACTTTTACCGATATGAAAAGGACAAATTATTCAAATGTGTATGTTAAGTGACTGCCACTAGATATTCAAAACATGCAAGTTTTGAACGACATAATATTCGGTTACATCAGCGGGTTCTGCCAAATCCTAACTTCAAAATTCATGTAAAAAGTTATAAGTGTGGAGTTGCTAACTGCAGTTTTGATTCATGAATTATTGAAGGCATTTTTTCTTACGCTTTGCTACATACAGCTATTAACATGATATAAAGGTATTTATTTTCAACTCGGTGAATAAACTGTCTATTTATGAAGGCTAATGTACCTAAAACCTATTAAGTACTCCATATCTTCAGTTTGTAGTTTTTTTTTTCATATATAATTTGATGACTCTATAATGTTCGAAGAACATCGTGTGAGCCAGGATTTGAATGTAGGAAGAGGAGATAGGAATTCGTATTTTTCTTGAAAGTTTGGAGGTTATAGGCATACTGAAAGACTTCCCTAGGTAAAGAGTTCCACAACTCCGCTGTTCGATAAAGAAATTAAGCCTTGAGCTCGTCTAGTCCGCCTATCTGGACTCTCTCGTGGTGGAACAACAGACGAGATTTCTGTTGAACACTGACCATGGAAATATCTATAGAAAAGGGAGAGATCTCCCACTTTTCTACGGTGTTCTAGAGAGGTCAATGAGCTCGTAAGTGTGACATCATCAATCAAACGAACATCTTTCTTCTGGATAGAATCCACTAGGTTTAGCGTTTGTTTGGTTTGGAGCCAAACATCAAACATATGAGCAGTACTCCAGGACAGGTCCATTCTGTGCTTTGTAGATTTTGAGGAGCTGCTGGGATGTGAAGTATCTCTTGGCACGGAATAGAAAACCAAGTTTTGTGAAGCGGTTTTCGCAATGGACCTCACATGATCGTCCCATGAGAGGGTGCTGTTGGTGATGATCCCGAGCATTGTTATGGGAGAGATTGTGGGATCCGCCTTCTTGGACGCAAGCTTGAGTTTTGGTTGCAATAAACTCTATTAGATTATCAGATTTCCATTTCAAAATCATTGCCAGATCTCCATTAATTATGTCCTGACCTTATCTCGCTCATATGGCTTTATTGGATGGTATAGATACACTAGATGAGAAAGCGGTATGAAGTGTACCATCATCTGCAAAGCTGTGGACAGGATACTCAGGACAGGTGGTCACTTCCAGCAGATCGTTGATATGGAGCAGAAACAAAGTTGGTACCAAGACAGATCCCTGTGGAACACCAGCGTTGATAGTCATTGTATCGGAGGTGATCTATCTGAGAGGAAACTCGATAGTAAGCGACAAAGTTGAGGCGGCAAACCATATGACCGAAGTTTCGCAATTTGTGTAAAAGACAATAACTTCACCCAATAAGCATTAACGTAGATACAATATAAACGTGAGCATTTCTGAAGTCTTGAGCATTTCTGAACCGGTCCAGACTATTTTCGAAATGATGTCTGCCTATCTGTTTGACGTGTTTGTGTGTGTTTGTAATTTTTCAGATCGCTTCAAAGTGGCGAAAATAGGAACTGTTTTTGGGCATGGTAGTTCATTTCGAGCACAGTTTTTTCGATTATATATATATTTCAAACTCATATATTTAACCCGCGAAAGTGTCCGAAATTCTAATTTTAATATTAATGTGACGTCATTATGGAAAGAAGTTATTTATTTGTAATTTAATTCTTAATTATTCTATTAATTAATATTAATCTATAAAATTTTATATAATTAATGTTTATTTTATAATAATAAATAAATAGAGATAACTTTATTTTATAATGATAAATAAATAAAGTTATGTTATATTAAGAAATTTTCTTTTCAGACATTTTTTATATAAAAATTTAAAAGTAGGTTTTTTGTAATTTTCTTCATTTTAGATTTTTATCTATAAATAATTTTATTGAAAATTTTATTCATATTTAAAATTTTTTATTTAAATAATAGTTTTTATTTTTTAGTTAATTTAAATGTATGTTTATTTATTTATTAAAATTAAATAAAGTTTTATTTTATAAATTAAAATTAATTTTGTAATAATTAAGAATTAAATTATGATAAATATTTGAATATAATAAATTTATAATTAATATAATAATTGAATATAATTTGTAGGCAATTATAATAATTAATAATTATTGAATATAATTATTTATTTTAATTCTAATTTAATTTTTATAATTTGTAGGGAATTATAATAATTAGGAATTAAATTATAAATAAATAGATTTTTAATGGGTAAATTAATTAATTATTGAATATTAATTAAATTTTTAATTTGTAGGGAATTATAATGTTAAATTAATATTTTAATAATATTTTTTTTTTTAACTTTTAAGATGAAAATATAAATAAAAAAAAATCCTAGGCGGAAACGCTTTGAAATGTTTATAAAAATTTTTATTATCATTTATAATTTATTTTATTCAATATAGCGACACTCAGCGACAAATTTTGAATGTGACAGCAGGTATTAGTATAAAATATAGAGTTGTTATTATTTCAATATTACATGAGCGGTTTCTAAATCATTACAAGCTTTTACTTAACATTCCTTTTTTATCTATCAATCTATCTATTTGTACGTTCGGGTGAAAACTTGCAAGTGAATTTTGACCCAATTCTTGGTGTCCGAATAACTTTAAATTTGGTAGGTGGTCAGCATTCGGGTGACATAAGAATATTACAGGCTAGGCTAATACAAGCTTGGGCAGAAATTATTCAGAAGAAATGTTCTTTCATACTCATACCTATGTTTCTGTACTATCGATGGATACTTCGCATAATAGACATATCGTTCAAAAATATCTCACCAGTTAAAACGAATGTAGACATTGTAAGTAGGAAGACTACTTTAAATATCACGAGGTATTTTATTGAATATTATTGAAACGGAAGTTTTATATCCCGAAGGTACTTTTGAATAATCGATTAACTTTGTATCCGAAACGAGCCATAATCTGAAATAAGTATACCATAAATAAATGTAGATGGGTATTTAAAAATTTAATAATCTTCTAATGCAACATAAAACTGAATTGGGACAGGGTAGTCGTATAAAGGAGCCGCTGATCTCGTATAAAAATGGTGGCACACTAAGTAATCGATAAATCCAGACTAATTCTGAGCTTATTGCTGCACTCCCTCTGACTTTCCTGTTTTATCCGCGACAGGCGGCATTTAGGGCTGTTAGTGCATTTACAATGTGCCAGTGGCGTTGCCAAGAGATCTTTATTACAAACTCAAATTCATCTCATTACACAAAACAAAGTCTTGAATTATAATAATTATTCTACAAAAGAATTTCGGAGAAGCATTTCGACATCGCGACTAGACTTGAATATGTTCCAGCATCAATTAAAAATTAACTACAAAAGATTTAAGAATTTCACTATAATCGGAAATTTACTTCCCTTTTTATCATTTCAATAACATGTAAATATGTTTCAAACGAAACATTTGAACTAAATTGCTCATAATGTACACATATTCTGAAACAATAAAACCCACACCCTCATCCAACGGTTTTCATGATTGTTCCAGACACGTACTTAATGACTGAGGGAGGAGTCAAATTGCTTAACTGTGACTAATGGCACCAATAATAGAATTATACCTGGGTATATTTGGAAAGCATGAAGAATATCCAACAATAATATTTGAGTTGAAGATCTTCTAATCGCAATGAAGCATTAATCGTTTAAATTACGTGACATAAAGATAGAACAACGATTTTATCCGCTCCTATACTTCAGGAAATGAAGAAAATGTTATAATCTTTTAACATTAGAAATACGAGAAACAAGGTCACAATTATTAATAATCTAATATCAAGTTTATTCGAAGTAAAATGATATGAGAGACACCTTTTCAACTGTATACTTTTCTGAAGATCCCCAGGTAAGACCCAAAAGTCGACAACCACTAATCATGACTAAATCTACAAATCTATTGAAACCATTCAATTATTTTTAACAACAAACAGTAAGATATCAATATTGATATCTTAATACAAGAAACAAAAACTTTCCACTGCCCTTGCAAAACACTGTTTTTATTATAACCATCAATTGGATTACAAAAATGTTAATATTTTAACTAAAGAAACCAATTATTATAAAAGATCTGTTCTGGAGATGATGCTCATAAGACGTTCAATCATTTAGTCAGATTTATACTAATTTAATTAATTAAAACCCTTGGAAATTACTACATGCGTCTTTATAATGTTTAAATATATTATATAAATATATTTTAGGTAAAATGCTCAAATAGCAATATTTCTAATAAGGTCAACCTTTTTCTATTACGTCATAAATCTTCAACATCTGGTGTGAAAGTGGATATTGGGCGTTATATATTTTGGTTTCAGTCGTATACAAACGTTGTTTGACATGACTTCGCATATTAGAAGAAAATTGCTAAGCAATGTAGAATTCAGATCTCAATTTAATCCTTGCATAAATAAGCTAGATAATTTAATTAAAATAACAAAATACTACAGATATGCAATAAAAGAAGCTGAATACGAGGAAATATATGGGAAATTATTAGCCCTACTATTAATGATATAACTAATAAACGAATTGTTAACAAAACAATATGACAATAAGAGGAATCTGTAATAATCTTTTAACCCTTTCATTGTACCGCTGATAAAATACTTACAAAAAATTATTATTTACATTTTTCATAATTCGGTGGATATAAATAGACATTTTTTATCCAAGAAATCCCTTTTTTCCAACCTCCCCCATTTTGGGTTCTGTCCCTTGAGAGGGACAAATACAGTCTACAGAAAAAAATTTATATTTCAAAACTAATTTCGTAAGCAAAAATAAGTTTATTTTATAGAATGGAACCTATAAAAACGATAACGCAGCTCGCTGATAGGTCTTGCTTTATTGCAAGGTTTTTCGTGGGTGCAGAACAACTTGTATCAGAACGCCTTCCGCGTTTAGGGGGTCCTTTCTAAGTATGAGATTCTCAGCCATAGATTGCCGGAATACAAGAAGATCTAGTTTGTGCTTTCGTAGAATACCAAGTTGATCAGATTGCTTCTTGTACTCTATCCAAGAGTTTAGTAACGCAAGATCCACACCATGCATTATCATTCCGACAGTCAATTTCTTTGATCTGCCATATGATCTATAAATACTTAGCAAAAATCAAGTCTATCTACGCCTCCCATATTGTTATTATATAACTGTTTTGCTCCCGGTTCTAGAACTCGAATATACTCTTTTTTTTCCATCTCCGGAAGTTGGTTCAAACTTTTTCCTACAGTGAAGTAAACTCACTAATTCATTTAATAGGATGTCCATATGTAGGGACGAATGCAATATTTTTTAATTCTGGTGTCCCACAGGGCGCTGTGCTTGGCCCTGTTCTTTTTAAATATATATGTATTACCTATTATTCAACATTGGTTGTAGGATAAAAAATGAAATAATTGATAAAATGAAACATGTCATAATAGGACGTCAATATAAAATGTTATCTCTAAATTTAGATAAATCCGTTTGTTTACCTTTCACTTCTTACCAAAATCATCTACCTGCATATGATGAATTAGTCCTACACTTTAATTGTAACTCTTCAATCCATATTTTATAATTTTGAAAAGCTTAAAATATTCTCAAATATCTTTGTCTAGTTGTAGATAATCATATTGAAGGGAATATAATTTCTGCTTTAGTGAAGAAAATTCCATAAATTTCGATGTATTCAAACAATTGAGAGCTTTCTTGAAATTCGAAGATATAAAGAAATGTACTATGTAATTGCACAATCATTAATACAGTATGGTATAATCGGTTGATGGGGGGCATTACACTTCAGTGAAACTCAATTATGTAATATCAGACACCTGTATGTAAAACCACAATTTCAAACTTATACCGTAATAAAATGATACTGTTACGACAATTACGCAAACGTATCCAACCAAAATAAAATTGACCAACATTGTGTCTAATTTTTAAGTTGCGGATTTCTGGTGGTAGTGCATTGTGGGTCCTAGGTAATAGCAGAACGTTGGCCGATAATTTTCCTTGCTCTGGGAATGAGGAAATGTAAAATTTTAAATAATTACTTAATCCATAGTAATATATCACAAATGCTTATTTATGTAATTGCATTACTAAATTCAATTTTCACAATTATTTATGAAAATTACTACTCTTACTGTGTTTTAATTCCATTTAATTTTTAGTTTATATATTATAATTTAAGTTCCTCGTTGCTATTTCAATATGAACTCAGCTTAGAAATCAAACGTTTCGTTGAAAGGAAATCAAATATGTAGTAACGGTATCAATACTGGAAGTGATAACAGATTTCATGGCCATATAAGGCTTCCACTATGAACGTACATCATTCGGGCATTAAAATTCGAGTACACGTATGACTCCAAACTAGGTACGAAAAGAAGACGTATCAGCTTTTACAACTGGCTAACTAGAATTGAAACACTATCCATTGGATTCAAGAAGACAAAAACATTTCAAGAAAGTCAATGAAAAACGCTTGAACAGATTTTAAATTAGAGAAATCGACGAAATGTACTTCAAACGAAATATGTTATAAATGTTTGTGCCTTACGTAGATTAAAGGCATATGACATATATTGTAAAGCCACTAGGCGTAGTTTTCTGCTTTAGAGAAGAAAATAGAACCATCTAATGACTAATGAGATACGTGAGAAGATAACTATCTAACTAACGCCTAACGTACTTAGTAACTTCGCAAGGATTTTATTTAATGGTTCTTATTATGTTGTCTCTCTAGTTTGATGTTTGATAATGAAAAAATTCCCAGACCTTTTGCAGTATATGAGGGAAAGGTATTTGTTTCAGCGATGACATCTCCTTTGGAGCCATATCTCTTTCCGCCGAACCATTTCTTCAAGATTGGAAATAGAATAAAATTGCAGAGAGTCAAATCTGGAGAATATGGTGGATGACGAACCAATTCGTAGCGCAATTCATGCAATTTTGCCAATGCGACTGCGGAATTGTGCGCCGGTGCGTTGTCCTGGTGGGAGAGCTTCCTTTTCTTTGCCAAATACGGCCGCTTGCGCTTCAAATCGGCGTCGAATCGATCCAACAGCTCTGCATAATATACACAATTTTGCCCTTTTCAAGGTTATCGATATGAACGATACCATGTGCATCCCAAAAAACTATCGTCATGACTTTGTTGGACGATAAACCCACTTTGGCTTTTTTCGGCTTCGATTCGCCAGAACAAGTCCACTCTTTTGACTGTTCTTTGGTCTGTTGTCATGAATCCATGTTTCGTCCACCGTTACGAAAGGGCGCAGAAGTTGAAGTTGATACCTTTCTCATTATCAAAAATTTATGCTAAATGGTCCGTACCCGTTCGGTTGAGATGCCCATAGCCTCAGCAATCTCGTGTACTTCAACTCGCTGATCGTCCAATATCATACCATGGATTTTATCGACGATTTCTGACGTTGTAACCTCAATTGGACGACCAGAACGTTCGGCATCCTTTGTGGTCATGCTACCACAACGAAAATCAGTAAATCACTTGTGAATCGTTCCAATCGATGATGAAGAGTCCATATAATGTTTAACAAGCGATGCTTTGGTTTGCGAATCTTTTTTCCACGCAAAAAGTAATGTTTAATCAAGACGCGAAATTCACTTTTTCCGTGTTTACAAGAATCTTCAAAGTTGCTTGCTTCTGATGGATATCAAAACAGAACTCAATGACATATCAGTCTGAGAAGGTTATTGCATTCTAGTTAAAGATGGTAAATCACAAATGTCACATGGGTTTTTGATTGTGGCGCCATCTGTTCTATTTTGGAATGACTTTTCACCTCGCCCTCGTAGATAACTCTATCATTATTTAAGTCGAACATGAATTATAATGATTAATCACTGGTAAGTCCTAAAAAAGCATTACTAATAACGAAAAGTACTAATATCTTTGATTTACCTAACAGCAGAAATTGTAAATCCTGTATGAGAATTTTCATCAAAGAAAGCAGAGATAATTAGCAATTTGCACGACTGTTTTAAAACAACGTTGGTTCTATAAACTGACAAGGATTAATAAACTAATATTATCTTTTGTCT
Organism: Endomychus coccineus; assembly: GCA_958510875.1. Classification (NCBI taxonomy): domain Eukaryota; kingdom Metazoa; phylum Arthropoda; class Insecta; order Coleoptera; family Endomychidae; genus Endomychus; species Endomychus coccineus. Next base: position 49,643,907 of record OY294067.1, read on the forward strand.
TAGGAAGTAGCAGCTCCCCATTATGGGCATATTTCACGTTTGTAAACCACTAACCCATTAAGAACTCAGACGTAGATAAGAACGACGTAAGTCGTTTATGCACCTAATTAATCCCCTGTCAGGAGTATTGATATCCGGTGGTATTATCAAAGTGTGCGTGGAAGTAGAACCCTTTTATGTCTTAGTTCGTGACTACCGCTGGTTGGTACTAAGAATGGCGTGATTGTGCCCCTTACGCTTACAGGAATGTGATGCATTGTTTGCACCTCACAATTGTTATATCAGAATCTGTTCATTAGTTGAAGATAAATATCCGGATTGGGGATGAATAAAAGAACTTGAATATTTCTTTTCTCAACATGGGATGACACTGTGATGTTATCGTATCAGTACAGGCAAGTACTGATTTTGGTTGTTTCTAAACAGGTTTTGAAGTTTCTAAAACTCATCTTCATTTACCATTAAACGTTTTTAGAGTTGGGATCGAAGTATATGTGGTTTTTAGTGTAGTTACTTACTTTTTCCCTGCGCAAGTTTTTGTGGGAGCATAATGGAAAAGTTCAGTGTTCGCATGGGTTACCGAAGGAAAATGTTCAGCAGGAATATAACTCACGGTCAAATTGTTCAACTGTTACATATAAAAATTATAGGAAAAGAACATAGTATAAACAATCAAGTTCAAAATAATAAATTTTGAATGTTTCAGTTACTGAAAAATGGTAGCTCCGTAACTCTAGTTGTGTTAGTATGTACAAAATCAGTGGGGGGGGGGGAGGGGGTGTAGTAGAGTTCTTTTAATTTTAAATGGGATAGTAAGTGTTTGACTGTTTAACCTTTGTCGTATTTTCTGCAGGATAGATATCCATCATACAGTCGCTGCTGCTCGAACCTGCTTCCTACTCTTGTTATATAGTTCTTCAGTTTGGTGCTTCGATGATTTTCTAATAAATGTTTTACCGTGATGCATGCGAGGTGCTTCATTCCAGCGCTATCTTTGTTGTGGGTGGTCTGCATCATCGGAGAGCGTTTTCTGCCACTCTGAGTACAGGTTATGTGCCAATGGCTGATGAATCCATTCTGGGTAATTCATCAGATTTTCCGTTGCCCTCGATGCTACGCCTTCTGGTATCTACATCAAATTTATTTTGTTGCTTTCAGCCACAGAGTTGAGTTCTTATTCTCGGTATTCCCAGATACTTGTTGGGTTCAAGACCCCTGACATGATGTTCTCTCTTACATATTGCATGGCTGCATTGAATGTGGGATTGTGTATTCCCAGTGAGATACCCAGTTGATAGTTTCTTCCCTCACTGTATATTCTAGCACCAGTTACTTCCCAGCTTTTGGACTCGTCTAAATACCCGGTTCTTTGGCCAGATTCACCCACTTAGGTCTGTAATGTTTCCCGGAAGCTAGTATTGGAAGGGTACTTGGGAATATTGTGCTCCCTTTGTTAAATTTCAAGAATGTTACCTCCCATGATTCTACAATGTGTTGAAGTCGTGTTTTGTAGTCTCTTACGTTCCATTTTAGCCCCCTTCATGATCATAAGGATAAGGTAATATGGGTTTGATCCTAAACATTTTACAAGGATAATTTCGAAACACTGAATTATGTAAGGGTTTCACTGGGCTATCATTCTAATTTTGATAATGATATTATTTATCCATGTTACTAGATTCATGAGATCTACCGATCTTCTACTCGTGTTTTGTAGCCTTATACGTTCCTTTTTCTCCCCCTTCATACCCACAATGATACAAGGTAATAATAGTCTGGGAGCCAGAGCGATATTGATGGTCTGAACATTAACCCGATGGCACTATGGTTTATCGTTAGAAGACGTTTCAATGACCAATTTATCTTACAGACCGAATTTTCCTCGGCCGCTAGATCTCTAGATACGGCATCCTTTGCTTTGATTTTCACTGGAGGTTAGTTAACCCTTTCCAAGTTGCGGTTACTTGAAAAGCATGCCATTCTTATACGCTTCCACCATGTGCCATCATTTTTTATCGTGTCCGTTTATCAGGCCGACCAGTTAAAATTGAACCAAAAATGGACTGCAAGTTAACCCCCCAAACCTGGTGGAAAATGTTCATTGGTGTTGGCAATTGTTAACATACCCTATGCCATCAAAAGTTATCGGCCCATTTCCGAGTAATTGGCCATTATTTCAACCCCCCAAAACCCCTCAAAACCACACCCAAAACAAACAAAAAAACAAAAAACGGCCGTTTCGATTTTGAACCCAGCCAGAATCATGAATTTGGTCATATTATCTATATGGTACAGGATGTCCCATTTTAGGTACTTTTGCGGGTTATCTCCTTTATTTTTAAAGATAGAGAGTTGCGGTTTTCGCGACACTGTGCTACTTTTTCGTAAAACTCAAGATGCCGTCAACAGAATTTTCATAGCCCTTTTAGTTTTTAAGATACAGGGCATTTCTGAAAATGTTGCATTTTGTGACCCCCCTCGTATCTCCGTTATCCTTCAACTTATCGAGAAGGTAAAATAACATTCTAATAGTTTTTTTCCGTAGAATGCAGTGGTGTAGATAACTTTTGTTACATATTTACTGTTTTTGAGTTATAAAGCAAACTTATGTTTTTTTAGATGGAACATCCTGTATATTTATAGACTATGAAATTTGTCTTTTTTTTACCTTTTCAAAAATATATGATAGTATAAAATTTTTTTCAGAAACACACAAATATTTGACAATTTTCAGAAATTAAATACATATTTTAATAGTAGGCCATTGATATTGTTTATGACAAGAAACAGAAATAAACGTCAAATCTCTATCGCATTTAAGCTGTTTATTTTCGTTCTTTTGGTATCATTATTCAATAGATATTTATCAATTTTTCCGAATAATGGCAGTTTACGAAAATTATGAGAAATATGATATGATGGTATGTTTTATACAGAGTAATGAAAATTCTGAAGAAGCTTCGGAATTATACTTCCAAAGGTGAGTAAGCTATTATGGCTATGAAAATCTCTATTATCATTTAAATTTTTGCTTGTTAGATATCCAGAAAGAAGGCAACCGTTTTTTGGGATATTTGCCCGTTTAAAAGCAAATTTAGTTGAGCACGGATCATTTGTTCACCCGCGCCCTAAAACATACAACAAAGAGAACAGGGAAAGAAAATAGATAGATAGTTTAGGATATATAGAAGCAACACCTTCGTCCTCATGTAGAAAAATTGAGAAGGAAATTGGTGTGCCAAAAACTAACGCTCAGAGGATCTTGAAGAAATATAAGTATCATCCATACAAATTTAATATACTACAACATTTGCATCCTGGCGATGCCGAGCGCCGGGCACTGTTTTGCCAGTGGTATTTGCAACAAATCGATGCTAACGATTCATTTGGCAGACTTGTTATCTGGTCAGACGAATGCTTTATTTCAAGTGCTGGCATTTTCAATCGTCACAATACCAGGAACTGGCGTAGTGAAAATCTGCATTTAATGTTTGAAAGGGCACAACAAGGACGCTTTGGAGTTGGGGTTTCATGTTTTATTTTGGGTAGACATATAGTTTATAGGATTTTTGAAGGAGGTCTTACAGCACGTAAATACCTAGAAATTCTTGAGGAAGTTATTCCAGAACTGCTCGAAAACATTCCATTAGCCCAGTATAATGATGTTTACCTACAGCAAGATGGTGCCCCAAGTCATAGCTCTAGGCTCTTAAGGGCCTTTCTAAATAATAACTTCCCTCAAAGATGGATAGGTACCAACGGACCTGTTAGATGGCCTCCACGATCACCAGATCTCTCAATTTTAGATTTTTTTTTATGGGGCTATATACAAAATGAAGTATATAAAACTCGATATGACGGCATTGCAGAACTTCGAGAGGCAATTCATTTAGCTTTTCGAAATCTGCGAATGAGAACAATGGTTCTTTTGAACGCTATTCAAAGAATCTCGAAGATGTGCCAATTTTGCATTAGAGAAAATGGTGGTCAATTTGAACATCACATTTAATTTTTTTTAATAATGTTATTTTTTTTGATTTTTTGTTATATTGTCACTTTACACCACAAAACTGTTGTTACAAACTTACTGTTAGAAAAAAGATCTATGGGAATTTTTTTTAATAGATACCTATATACAAGGTATCCAATTATTTGTTAGTAATATGTAAGTTGCACTTGTTTATTATTGTTATCCATAGCCTACTATTAAAATATGTATTTAATTTCTGAAAATTGTCAATTATTTGCGTGTTTCTGAAAAAAAGTTTATACTATCATATATTTTTGAAAAGGAAAAAAAAAGACAAATTTTATAGTCTATAAATATACAGGATGTTCCATTTAAAAAAACATAAGTTTACTCTATAACTCAAAAACAGTGAATATGTAACAAAAGTTATCTACACCACTGCATTCTACGGAAAAAAATCTATTAGAATGTTATTTTACCTTTTCGATAAGTTGAAGGATAACGGAGATACGAGGGGGGTCACAAAATGCAACATTTTCAGAAATGCCATGTATCTTAAAAACTAAAAGGGCTATGAAAATTCTGTTGACTGCATCTTGAGTTTTATGAAAAAGTAGCACAGTGTCGCGAAAACCGCAACTCTCTATCTTTAAAAATAAAGGAGATACCCCGCAAAAGTACCCAAAATGGGACACCCTGTACATATTTTTTTGGTACAGTTTTAGAGGATTTTGCAGGGCTGGAATAGGCAAGGAGTGATGGCAATAATTTTAAATCTTTATTTGACCTCCAATAAAGTTATTTGACATGGTACCATCACGTTACCTTGTAACCCGCAAGTTTTATCCACAACATTTTTGGTCCAAATAATGGCCAATTACTCGGAAATGGACCGATAACTTTTGATGGCATAGGATATGTTAACAATTGCCAACACCAATGAACATTCTTCACCAGGTTTAGGAGGGCTAACTTGCAGTCCATTTTCGGTCCAATTTAAACTGGTCGGCCTGATAAACGGACACGATAAAAAATGATGGCATATGGTGGAAGCGTATAAGAATGGTATGCTTTTCAAGTAACCGCAACTTGGAAAGGGTTAACCTCCAGTCAAAAAAAAAATGCGGATGCTGTATCTCGAGATCTAGCAGCCGGGGAAAATTCGGTCCTTGAGATGAATTATTTGACATGGTGCCATCATGTTACCTTGTAACCCGCAAGTTTTATCCACAACATTTTTGGTCCAAATAATGGCCAATTACTCGGAAATGGACCGACAACTTTTGATGGCATAGGTTATGTTAACAATTGCCAACACCAATGAACATTCTTCACCAGGTTTAGGAGGGCTAACTTGCAGTCCATTTTCGGTCCAATTTAAACTGGTCGGCCTGATAAACGGACACGATGAAAAATGATGGCACATGGTGGAAGCGTATAAGAATGGTATGCTTTTCAAGTAACCGCAACTTGGAAAGTGTTAACCTCCAGTCAAAAAAAAAATGCGGATGCTGTATCTCGAGATCTAGCAGCCGGGGAAAATTCGGTCCTTGAGATGAATTATTTGACATGGTGCCATCATGTTACCTTGTAACCCGCAAGTTTTATCCACAACATTTTTGGTCCAAATAATGGCCAATTACTCGGAAATGGACCGACAACTTTTGATGGCATAGGTTATGTTAACAATTGCCAACACCAATGAACATTCTTCACCAGGTTTAGGAGGGCTAACTTGCAGTCCATTTTCGGTCCAATTTAAACTGGTCGGCCTGATAAACGGACACGATGAAAAATGATGGCACATGGTGGAAGCGTATAAGAATAGTATGCTTTTCAAGTAACCGCAACTTGGAAAGTGTTAACCTCCAGTCAAAAAAAAAATGCGGATGCTGTATCTCGAGATCTAGCAGCCGGGGAAAATTCGGTCCTTGAGATGAATTATTTGACATGGTGCCATCATGTTACCTTGTAACCCGCAAGTTTTATCCACAACATTTTTGGTCCAAATAATGGCCAATTACTCGGAAATGGACCGACAACTTTTGATGGCATAGGTTATGTTAACAATTGCCAACACCAATGAACATTCTTCACCAGGTTTAGGAGGGCTAACTTGCAGTCCATTTTCGGTCCAATTTAAACTGGTCGGCCTGATAAACGGACACGATAAAAAATGATGGCATATGGTGGAAGCGTATAAGAATGGTATGCTTTTCAAGTAACCGCAACTTGGAAAGGGTTAACCTCCAGTCAAAAAAAAAGGCGGATGCTGTATCTCGAGATCTAGCAGCCGGGGAAAATTCGGTCCTTGAGATGAATTGGTCATTGAACCGTCCTCTAACGATAAACCATAGTGCCATCGGGTTAATGTTCAGACCATCAATATCGCTCTGGCTCCTAGACTATAAGGAGTTAATCCTCGACATTTTACAAAGATAATTTCTGACCACTCAATTATGTAGGCATTCACTGGGCTATCATTCTAAGTTTGATAATGATATTATTTAGGTATTGTTGATCCATGTTACTAAATTCATCAGATATGGCGATCTTCTACTCGTGTTTCGTAGCCTTATACGTTCCATTTTTTCCTCCTTCATGACCACAATGGTACAAGTTATAAGGAGTTAATCCTAAACATTTTACAAGGATAACTTCTCATCACTCAGTTATGTATGTTTATCACTGCGCTATCATTCTAAGTTTGATAATTATATTATTGATCCATGTTACTAGATTGTACTCCTAATTGTGGGGTGGTTGAAAATAGACCGCAGTCATCTATATTACCGCCACCCCATACAATGATCATCGCGTGCGAATCCTATGTCGTGAGCGAATTAAATAACGTTGCTCAAAGATTTACCGTCGACGCGCGAGAAGTCCATTACTTATGGAACAATGGTCACGAACGTCCATGATTCACGATGTTTGAGTGTGATGCCGTGGCGAGGAACTGGCTGATGGTTGTTTGATGACGGAACTGGCGGTTTACAACGATGTTTGCGAGGGAATTTCTAACTATCAACAACTTTAAAAGAAACTAAATTAGATTTTTATTGCTGCTCAATTCCCTCCTATGTAACTACTTGTGATTTTAGCTACATGACGTCATTAAAATAATGTGACACTCACATACGTTTGACAGTTTGTTATTAATGCCCTATCTCAACAAGTAGAGTATACTATTATAAAGAGTGCATTATTCAATTATAATAATGAGAACTCACGATGTCAATTATAATGAAAAAGTTAAACCTTGGATTTATTCGAAAAGAAGACTAGAATAACAAGAAGCCAAACTTCCGTGGAAGGTGACTACAATAATCGATGAAAAATACTTCAATAAGAATTGAGAACTCATCAATATTGATATCATTCGACTCCAACATGGAGTCGAATATATTTTATTATGGCACATTGATTGATTGCCTGACATGGAATTGTTTTGTATTGTTATTATCCTAAGTAGTCTAAAAAATTTAAGGGTCTTCCTCATGTCTTCTTATGAAAAAAAATTACATGAACATGGGCTCTAAGTGCTTCCGTTCCGATTTACAGGATGTTAAAAATTTATTAATACTTTATTATTTCAAGCACATATTATTTTAATTATTGGATTATGATATGGTATTTGCGTTTTCCCCCCGTAAAAATACATTTCTTTACACAAGCAAAATAATATTTTGCTAAAAATAAAAATTGTATATATTGTTTTTTTAAATTATCGCGTCTTTTTTTCCGTTGATGTTTAAAGTATTAAAAATGTTCATACGATACAAATATCCAATCGTCTCCATAATACTGCTGGAAATTTGTTATTGCTTAGATGCCGCAGTGCTCATTAAAAAAATGGAAACGAATATTGGAAAAAACAGGTTCACCAACTAGGCAGTGTGACTTTTTTCTGCGTAGAGGAGGGGAAATCTTGCATAGACGCCTCGGGTGCCCATGCCCCCGGGTTTGCCGGATTCCTACCGACTAAAACCCCTCCTCCGTGAGGTTGGTTCACCATCCTAAGGGGAGCCCCACTGCACTGCGGTCATTATAGTCCTATTATGCCCTCACATGTTGCTACCTCCTCATCAGTCTGGTGTATTCAATGAATTTCAGTAGCCTGATATAGGGGATACTTCTGATTTCCTCGGGTGGTTTTATGGTCTCAGAGGTATGTCCGACGACCAACCGCGTATGCCGTGCACTGACACAGCACATGCATAGGTGTCTCATCTTCCACGCAGCAACCCCTGCAAGTGGGCTGATCTACCAGACCCATCGTGTAGAGGTGTTTGTCGCATGGGGCGAGTCCGGTCAGGAATGCAACAAGATTCCGTATTTCTAGTCTGCTGAACGTCAGCAGATTCTTCACTCGTTGCTGCTGGAGATTTCTCATCAGTCGCTTGGAGTGCGACATACGGGACAGTTCCCTCCAGTAGGCACGGTTCTCTATCTCTAACCATTTTTGGATTACAGATTTCGCTGTGGCATGAGAAATGCCACAAGTTGGCTATTGTCCAATCAATTATTTTTTCCGCCCCCGCTTTAACGAGTGCGACGGCAGTTTCTGTCCCTTCTCGTTTAGTTTCCTCAAACTCCCACAAGAGTATTACTCTATTGGGGTTCATTACTAGTGCCGTTAGTTCTTTAACGCAATCAAGTACACATTGTGAGGTGATTGTGTATGACTCCATCGCCTTAAGTACTGTCAGGTTGCTCACTATGATTGTGATTTGTATTCTCATAGGCTCTCTCCCTCATAATTTGAGCACATGTTGTAATTGCAAATATTTTTGCTCGGAATTCTGTCGCAAAAGTCTCTAGGTTCAAAGAAATTCTTTCCCCTTGGTTCGTTTTCTCGACTATTCCAGCACCCGTACTTTTTTCCGTCTTGGTCCCTGCGGTAAGTCATATGGAATCCCCTGGTATCATATGAGGACTGTCTCCAGCGTTCTCTCGCCCATTCAAGGTTTGAATCATGGAAGCCACGAAAGTGCTGTGAACCTTGATCCTGTCCGATCTCATCCCCCAATGGCTCAGGTGATCCGAACAATCCGAGGATGCTTTGGTCTTTTTGGTCAGCGTTTCCTTTGCCGATAAGATCGCAGCGATACGCTCCTCTCATGGTCTCTGCCTGAACGGCGAGGTGCAGTGGCTCCAACCCCAACAACCTCTCCATCGCAGCCGTTGGGGTGGTAGACATTGCACCTGTTACTTCTAAGCATGCCAGCCTCTGAACTCTGTTCAGTGAATGCTGGGATGCTATGGTTTGTGTTTTTGGCCACCACACGATGTTACAATGAGTCTCACTATGGTTGTGTACACAAAGTGTACCATCCGTGGAGTGAGTCCCCAGGTTCTCCCGACTGTACGACGACAGGTCCACAGGGCCCTTATCGCTTTGTTAGCGGTTTTCTCCAGATGCTTCCCAAAAGTCAGCCTTTTATTTAGGCTTACCCCAAGGTACTTGACCGTGTCCGTCATCTGTATATTTTTCCCATACAAAACTAAGTCTTGTATGTTTCCAATGTTCTTTCTCTTTGTGAAGGGTACAATGGTTATTTTCGAAGGATTCACTTTGAGTCCTTCCTTGTTGCACCATTTTTACACGGTTATCAGTGCGTGCAGCATCAGAGATGCTTGCCTTGTACTATAATGACAATGTCATCCGCATATCCGATTACGCAAAATCCTTTGCTCTCAAGGAGTATTAGAAGTTCGTCCACCACCAGACCCCACAGCAGATATGACAGTACAACTCCACGCGGACATCTTCCTGCGACCCGCACCTTCTTCCCAAACTTATTGAGAGTTCCTATGACTGTCCTGCATCGGAGTATGTTGTGTATCCATCTACACAGCAGATCTTCCATCCCTCGCTCTCGCGTTGCTCGGGCAATTGATTCGAATGAGGTGTTGTAAAAAGCTCCCTCTATGTCCAGAAAGCTTGCTAGCTCAATTTCTTTGCATTCTAGCGATTTTTCTGCTCTCTGAATTTGAATTGTAACAACACTTAACCGAAGATGTACAGATGAAGTCAGCTAAAGTGATAAATGGGAGGGAAGGGAAGATGTATAAACGTAACGCATAACAATAACTTATAACATAGCTATACTATGAAATAATGTGACAAGGAAAGTAAAGGCTGAATACCATTAAAAAAAAAGGCATTCCAGTTCAAGTTAGTATTCAGGAAGTGTTTTTTTCAGATTGACTCTTATTTTTGTTTTCTAAAATTGCATACAATTGATTAATAGCGAGTTGTAGAATTTGACGGAAAGATAAGTCAACGACCTCTGAAACAATGACGTTTTATAACGAGGAACATCAAATTTGTTTTTTGATCTTACATCCAATGAATGAAGCATAGACCTAGGAAACAGTTTATTGTACAGGGGCGTAGGAGTTTTCGAACTTGAAACTTTGTACACAAAGATGCAAAGATTGTAATTAGTACGATTATTCATTGTCAACAAGTTCAGTTCATGATTTCCCTAAAGACATGATCGTATTTTCATAAAGAGTAGACAAATCTACAGAAGTTCTGTACTTTCTGTTTCCGATTTAGATCAAATTTACTCAAAAGATTGCTGTACACAATATCAACATAGTTAAACCGTGATAAATAATATCAACGACTCTGTGAGAAGTTTCCTGATTGATTAACTGAAATAATGTCTACTTGAGTAAATCAGTTTGAGAGTACCAAACAATTTTTTAAGCAACTCATTCAAATGCAAAACAAATTTTAGGTCAGACTCAAAAATGATACCAAGGATTTTCATGGAATTCACAACAGGTAGAATGGTATCATCAATTTTAATTGTGAGGTTTTGTGAGACAAAAGCCCTGTTCTTTTTATTACCGAAAAGCATCAATTGACATTTATTTTCATTCAATTTTAAGTTGTGTTGCGTAGCTAAATTAGTAATGGTTTGTAGGTCGGAATTGATGAGACTTTGAATACTCCAATGATTGTGGATGTTTAGGTTGGTACATAATTGTGTAGCATCTGCATAAGCCTGAACTTTAGAGTACTGTATAGAGGTCAAGATATCACTGGTGTAGATTATGAAGAGTAACGGACCTAAGATTGATCCTTTAGGCACACCAGAAGTAACATTTAGTGTTGACAGCGATTCGAGAGATATGAAAGAAAGACTACCTCATCCGAGAATCTATAATATTTCAATTTGAAACGTAATAATGTGTGATTTATAAGTATTTACTTATGAGAATTGAGAACACTCATCAATATTGATATCATTGGACTACAACATGAAGTCGAATATATTTTATTATGGCATATCGATCGATTGCAATGTGAAGTTGACACTTTGTGATGTTTATTTCAATTTTGAATAAGTCGAAACAATGGCAATTCTTGAATCAATCTTGAACCATGAGTAACACTTATATTTCTAAAATACCATTTTCTTAGTCAACCGTTTGCCCAGCTTCAGCTACCAAGTAGTCATCACCAGAGTAAACTTCATCAGAAAATAGATTGTGCGTGTTTGAATACTATTTAGAATAAGTATGTTTGTATTAATCGTTATACGATGGTAATTTTGAAATTTCAATAAATTGTAGATATGTTATTTTCTTCAAAACCTTATGAACCGAGAGCGAGAACTGTACCGAGACTTCTACTTGAACTTCTACACTTCTAGTACTCGTTCTTGCTAAAGCTGCTGTACTATCGTCTCGAGTGTCGCTCTCGCTTTCGTCGCGATCACGAGAGCGAGACGGAGAAATTCTCGCTCTCATGCGAAGCACTACCTAATTGACATCTGCTTAGTTTTCACCTTTTACTACTATTTTACTAAAATTGACCTATTCAGTGCATATGCTAACCAATTTCTTCAAAATATTAGTATTAATAGAAAGTCTCCTACGTTTCGTTATCTACGATCTGAGTTTAGTGCCTACAGTAATTTTTCACCAATTTCTTCTTGCACGTGAAAATTATACGTTTTAATCAATTAGTCCATTAACTACAATGATTATCGGTGAGAAAGATAGAATTTATCTCTTCAATCTGCGAGAATTTGCTGTAAAGTATAGCGTAATTGTGTGTCATGCATGTAGAATGCCCGAGGCTTGGTAATTCACCTCGGTAATGTCTAGTGTTTAGAAACGCAGCCAGGGGTTAATTTAATGTTGATAGAGTGTGCAATGTACCACGAGACCGGCTAATGAGAAGATCGGTGGTTGCGGGTGTGAACCAACACTGACCACTGTTAACCGATAAACTGAGTGGACGTGATTTTCACTGTATAAACATCATCCGCGGTAATATATCAGAAAGTAGGAAATTATTTAAATTGCTGACTCTGTTATTACGGTATAAATCACTAATCTAAGGCTGTGATACAGGCACAATAATTAGTTAATTACAGTCAATTACAACTGCGACTGATTATAGTACATTGGACCTGGCTTTTTGTAAAACTGGTCTGGGTAATATTTATTAACGTAATATTTACATTCTTACTCAGTAGACATTAACTATAATCTAATCTAATAACAGGCGCGAATACTGATGACTCATAGCATCGTGACGCCACAGAGTTAGATCTAGACAACATGCAGGTCTCCGTTTGGTGACCGCTTTGAAAAGAATTTAAAGTGAGAATTTTATAAAAAACTATTGTTTTCCTACAATTTTTGTTTGTTTTTATATATATTTGGACAACACGAGAGGAAAACCTAGAATGTTCGAAGACGATCCTGTGAGCCAATGTCTACGAGAGAACTGAGTGAATTACGAAGCATATCTAACGTGAAATCTTACCTCTTTTCTGAATTCTATTCAAGTGTTGTTATTGTATGCTAATTGTGAGTATGAAAGTTTATGTATTATTAAGTGACTCTTTACTGAGTTTATTTAATCTTAGTGATTATATTTGAATTCTAGCTTTTTATTTTCTTTTTAATTTTTAATTTGATTTGAATGATTTGAACTTTTGAATTGAATGATTGATTTATATTATATATTATATGGAATTAAACACAATACTTTGTTTAAATGTTAAAAATTTATATTTGAACTTGTTTATGAATCTGTTTTTATGGTTACAAAATTATTCAATTTAAATTTATGTTCTGAAATTTCTATGTTGACAAATAGTTCTTTGTAATTTTAAATTCTCTATGTTTAACCTCGAAACTACATAAAATTGATACTTGTTTACAAATGACAATCTTACATTCAGAGACACAAATACAAAAATGAGGATATTATAAATAAACTTACTTTTAGATATATCCAATAATACTAGAAAGAATGTTGGCAATGTTCGGTTGATTTTATATTTTGTCTTCTCGGTTATTTGATTATTCACTTTGAAACAATACTCTGCTATGACACATACACAGGTAAACTACGTTGATACTTCTTTATAATTCAGGAACTGTTGATAATAAATTGTTGATTGTTTTATTCTTTTAAGATATAAAACTTCTTCTATAATAAACTGGAACTGCTATCGAAGACTGAATATTCTACGATGCTACTTAATAACTGTGGTAATTTTAACCTTAAAACGTTGATACGAAGACTCATGGAGACTATTTGCTTCGTAGGAATAATTAATTTGCTTCGGTTATATTAACTTGTCGAAGCTACAGAGACTGTTTCAGTTCTCCGATGTAACCAAAAACTAAGGTTATGGAAATTGAGCTGCTTGACACACTTTCAGTGTCAGATGTAAATGCAAACTGTCTAGCTTCCTTTCCTGTTCCTTTTTATAGGACCCACAAAAAGACGCCAGTTTATGTCATATTAAACCAATAAGGTACTTCCTTTCCATATCTAGGATGCTATTCTCATTGTTGGATTTGACAGAACTTTTTAATCGTTGTCCTTTGAAATATCTAATTTGTCTCGACCAATCAAAATTGAGTATTCTTGAAATTTTGAAATATTGAAGATTTTCCAATTATTCAAAGTGATGGTGCATTCTGCTATTTAAATTGATATTTCCAACATTTTTCCACATATTTTGATATAAGATAACCTATGATTAGGTTCCTATTAACTTGATTATTCTAATTCTTATGTCAATTTTGACACTTGTCAATTCTTAAATCTAATACATAATATAAAATATGAATAACATTTATTTAACATTGTAGAACTCAAATTTCTTAATACTATCTCAAATTTATAACTTATTTTACTAGTTTGTGCTATCTTCTGATAGTCTTTGAATCATTTTAATTATGATTTCCTGTTTCGTATCACTGTACGTTTATCCACTTTCACTGTTTCTTCTTTACACTTCTTATATACTATTTTACATTTTGGTTTATTTTATTATAAAATGTTTAATATCTTATACTACCTATATTTTTACTTTAAATAAGGTTTTTAATTCCATATTTTATATATTTTTTTAATCTTTTCTAATTTTAATGTTTCGGTAAGTTCAAATTTTATCATTTTATGTTATGTAGGAAATGAAATCATAACAGTATGTTGGTAGGTTCACATTTACCTTTGGAATTTAAAATTAACCGTAAGTGATTTCCTGAGTTAAATTCCAGGTTATTTTCAAAAAAGCCTCGTTACTGTTATGTTCCTGGATGCAATAGTAACTACAATAATTCAACTGATTCGTATGTAACTGTTGTCGGCTTCAATGTTATACTCGTAAAATACTTCAGTTTGCGTTACACGTTCCACAGATCCTCGTATTTATAAAGAAGACTCGAAAGAGTCCAAAATTCTTAACAACCAACCAATCATCATAACGAAGGCTCTTCCTGCTAAACGAAAATATCCTTGAGAACGTATTCAGCAACATGAAACATATTTCAATGAGATATGAGAGGTAAAATATTTTGAATCCATTTTGGCCACACGTTTACTTTGAATCAACACCCAAAGAAAGTAATCCAAAAAAGCACGACAGCCCTCAACCTTTGCAGAACAATGTTCTGGAAATACTGGGGGCTACAACCAAAAATGATCACATGACTATACTCCAGGGTCGTCAGATAACTGATAGCTTATGGTTCGATGTTAAGGTGGCCAACGACTCAGCAGGCTGGGTCGATCCGAAGGCTAAGGGGCATTCAAAGGCAAGCTTGCTTGACTGCCACGGGAGCTATGAGGACAATTCTAACAGCTGACTTAGAAGTCTTGCTGAACGTGCCGCCACGTCCCGTATGCATACAAGGCGAAGCCAGACTAGTCACCAGCAGACTGACCAAAGAGCAAGCGCACAAAATTAGATTGCACGATAAGATGTACAACGAGCTATACAAAGAGTTCTAAACCAATCCCATCATGGGAATGCCATCGGATTGAATACTTCCTAAGTATAGCTTCGGGAAACTTTAAAACTGTCATAACAGGCGGAGAGGCATGAAAGGGAAGACCTCCAATTAATGCAGGAATGGTCTGTTACACAGTCGGCTCAAAAACCGAGGAAGTTGTAGGAGCAGGAATATATATAGCCAAGCCAAAGACAAGAGTCTCACTGAAATTAGATAAATACGTGAGGATATTTCAGGCAGAAGTTGCAGGAATATTTCACTGTGCCGAAGAGTTACAAAGACAAGAGCATTCAAGCATTTACAATGGTCTCAAAGAAAAAGAAATGTTAGCTGAAATTTAAAATAGAAGAAAATGATTATGTACTGTTTTATCAAACTGATCTTCTTATTCAGTCATAGGTTGTGTTTTACCTTATTACTGTTTCATATTAACTTGATAGGTCATCTAAAATCCCGATTATGAATGCAAAACATATATGCTCTGAACCCTCATTGTCATTATAGGCATCTTCATTGCCCTTGTAAACTGTGGGGGCTGGTACCCAGGCTAAAGACAGTCTGTTCTGACTGCCCAACTCTTGTTAGGTTTCTGAGCAATTCCAAACAAGTTTCGACTTAACTTGTATCGAGCTGATTGCTTTTATAGCCGCTTGGCTGGCAGAGTATATGGCGATGGTCTACATTAATTCAAAGTATTCCCTTCCATGCCTCTCTGTGTGTTATGACTGTTTCAAAGTTTTTCCCAAAGCTATACTTAGGCAGCATCATTTTTCTTTATTTATCTACGATGTTCTAGAGAAGTCAATGAACTCATGACATCATTAATTAAACGAACGCGTATGTTTGGGAGCGAAATACACCATTTAGAAGAATTTGCAAATTATGCGGAAATTGGAAGTTATATTTTCATCAATCCAAGATGGCAGATCTTTGTTGCCGTTTTCCGTTTTTTTTTGTGACTCTATGAATAATTAAAAGAATTTTCTTTTTATATTTATTTATATTTTATTACATTTATTTATCTACTACCTATTCCTAAAGTTATCAATAAATTTATAGTTTCTGGTGCTAACTCATCATACAGAAGAATATCTGGAATAAAAAAGTATACTTACAAAATGTACCTCATTTACGCCATAAGGGAAAATGAGTTTCGAAATCAAAAATGCCTATCCCCAGCGGTACCTTTAAATAACTACAATCGATAGTGAGCAATCTCTTGCCTTTCAAAGTAGATCAGCCATTCCGGCAATTCAAGTGAGAAATTCTTCAATTGACCTAAAAATCTGCTAAAGCCTGCTTTATTATATCTAACATTTCCAAATTGGATTTTTATACTTCTGATGGCGATGGTCGAATAGTGACTCCCACTCGTTCCACTGATGTGCTGATGAGAGAGTAAAACAGCTGTTTGGGACTGATAGATGTGGTGTCACTGTTCAACCTATAGAAACCTTAACTCTATTTATTGATTGATAACACCAAAATGTGTTTGTTATTCATCCAAAACATGGTACCATCAACTGGCGGTTATATGTCCAACACTACACCGTTTAAGAAACGAGTAAGATCTTTGAATCAATGGTAGATGGTGTTTGGATTGGAACACTTGCCATTGTAACATTTGCAATTGAGGTCGTTCCACTGATGAGCTGTTGAGAGAGTACAACAGCTATTTGGGACTGATAGATATGGTGCCACTGTTCAACCTATAGCAACCTTAACTCTATTTATTGATTGCTAACACTCAAATGTGTTTGTTATTCATCTAAAACATGGTACCATCACCTGGCGGCTGTATGTTCAACACTACATCGTTTAAGAAACGCGTGAGATCTTTGAATCAATGGTAGATGGTATTTGGAACACTTGCTATTGTAACATTTGCTTTTGAGGTCGTTCCAATGACGAGCTCATGAAAAAGCCAAATCTACAGAAACCTCAACTCTGTATATTAACTGTTAACAAGAAAATGTGTTTGTTATTCATCCAATGCTATCTATCTCATTTATCTGTAGAATTAAGCTCTAGAGGGTAATATACTTCTGAATTTCTTTGATTTAATTTAATCTCACAATACGTTAATTTCGAGTTTAATAAAGGAAAGGCGGATATATCCAATAAATGGTGATTGAAAGTCGTCCAGTGCAAACCATTTCATAAGACATTGATATGGCTAGTTGGTGAAATCCCTGTGATGAAATGGAATACATTTTAAGTGACATTATTCTAATATTAAATTTGTTTTTAATCAACATCAAACATTAATTTTCTATATTAGTAAATACGTAGTCATTAAAATTATACGTTGAAACCTATAACAATGAAATCCATCAAATATTTTTATATTAATATGAATATAGCCCTAGTTATATTTTATTTATTAAAAACAAGTTAAATAGATTTTGCATGAATACATTTCATAAATAAATTTCCCTTTTTCCCATTAAATTTGGATATGTGCCTAGAATAAGCGCTGCATTCGCTTTGTTATTTTCCAATCAAACTTGTTAATAAGGCAACCCTTTATTTATTATCGAATGCTCATTTAATATACTGTTCAACCAATATCAAAATTATGTTTCCGATTTGTGCTTGCTGATTCAATATTGATTCAGCCAAACCTTTTGAAATACCAAATTATTCAACTTATTTAATTATACAAAGTCATAACGTATGTTTATATCATTGTTAATAACATCCGCTATTATGTATGTGAACCGAATGTATTATAAATGTAATAAGTTTGACGACTGACATTAATGCCATAGTTAATAATAAACTCTATTATTATTTATAGTTATAATATATCATTTACGATTCCGTATTAATCTGGATCATTAACATTTATAGAGTTGAACTGCACATTTCAGTTTACTGAATAAAATTCGAACGACACGATTGACAGCTTCCCATTAGCAGTTCTAGCTTATTTATGAAACTTCCTCAAACCGGTACGGGCATTTCCGTTAATCGTTGCTGAGAGATAAAATATATAGGAGTCTTAATAAACGTATCTCTCCTAAAGATTATCTATTGGAGTAGTGTACGTATTTAACAACCATCCAACAGAGATCAATTAAAATCAAAGAACTCGTCAGAGTCAGAGGAGCATGTGAAAAGCGACTGAAACATGTTTTGTTTACACGGAAAATTAATAAGAACAATAATGATTTATAGTTATTTTTGGTTATGTAACACATGCTACTGCCTCACTGACTGAAATGTACAGACAGTACAACAATTTCTTCGACATAAGATTCTTTGAATCCACAACTTCAGTTACTGTGTTACAGTTTGGTTGAAAATATTAACCATGATGCATTATTTTGAGCTCGACACTATTCGGTAGAGGAGCAAGACAGAGACCGGTCAATAAAGAAACAAAAGCAAACCAAAAGACAGATCCCATAATCCCTATTAATATTATAATGAAGTTTGTTAAAACTAGGGGTCGGAATTTTTCGTATCCAAGTATTCAGATATTTGTTTATAATCCAATTTGAATATTCAAATTATCCAATATTTGAATATTTGCAAATATTCAAATATCCAAATATTTGAATATCTGAATATTCAAATAATTGGATATTCAGATATCTGGATATGCGAATACTCAGATATTCTAATATTTGATAAATTGAAAATATGTGTAACTATTTCGATATCCGGATATTCATATTTTTATAGATGCCAACGATCAATAGGTATTAGGAAAATTGTAAAATAAATTAAAAATATTTTTCATTCAAAATCAAAGTTTATAAATTTTCACTCAAAAAACAATCTTTTTTACTATATCTGGCTTTTAAGTAAGATCGTTTAGCTGAAACTAAATTACCAGCTCTCGAAAATGCTTTCTCAGACGGAACTGATGTGGGTGGTATTGAAAGATACCGCTTCGCATATTTTGTTAGCCTTTGATATATTTACCTTCATTATTTCTCCACCACTGCAAAGTACAACAATTTTTTTGTAGAATAATTTCAGAAGAATAATTGTCTACTTTATTTGATGTTTCTTGGTACTTTTTCGGAAATAAAATATCTAAAGCAGTTTTTTTTAGTGGATTTTCTCTGATTTCTATTTCAGAAGACTCTTTATCTGATTCTAAAAGATTCTTCAATGTTCATCCTTGCCTCGAATATGAAAACCACAGATCCTTAAATTTTTGATCATCCAGATATTTGGATATTCGAATATTCGGATATTTGGATATTTCAATATATGAATATTTAGATATTTGGATATCTGAATACTTGAATATTGAAATATTTGAATATCAAATAATATTTTTCCAAAGTATTTGAATTATGGATATTCATGGATACAATATAAAGAATGCTTTACTGCCGAGTAAAGATTCAAATCGTCTAACAAACAAATAAATTGAATGGTCCAAGTATTGATCCTTGAAGTACACCCGAGATGACATGATATGAATACGATTTAAAACGTCTATACTCTGCATATACTGGAGTCAATCTATCTCTTCAAATATTCAAGTATTTGAATAATTCGAATACAATTCCGAGTCCTAGTTAAAACTACTTCTATGATGTCCTGCATATTCATGTTCGGTAATCACCACCAACAGCACCTTTTCACGGGACAATCATGTTAGGTTCGTTGCAAAAACCGCTTCACAAACTCTTGGTTTACTAATCCGAGCCGAAGAGCTACTTTACACCCTAGAACTGCTCATAATCTACTACGCACAGATTCGACATATCCTTTAGTATTGTTCACATGTTGAGTCCAGCTCCCAAAAATAATATGTGCTGAAGCTCTTCTATTCTATTCAGAAGATAGGTTAGGTATACATCTGATTGGTGATGTAACACGAATTCATTGACCTCTGTTGGAGATGGTAGAAAGGTGGTCGGTCTGTTTCTCTTCCTTTTCTATACATGTTTCCATTGTCGGTGATCATCAGAAATCTCGTATGTTTTTCCACCACGAGAAATTCCACGTAGGCAGACTACAGATGCGCTGAAGCTAGTCATCCCTCCTTTGTCAAGCTCTAGACCTGTCTTACTTCTACCAGAAAAGAGATGTTCCCTATTCTGTGACCATACTTAATTTTTCTATAGAACGGCTAAGTTGTAAAACTGTTAGCCTGTAACCTCCAATCCAAACTTTCAAGAAAAATGTCAATGCCTCCCAACATTCGACCGCTGGCCACACGATGTTCTACCAACATTATAGGTTTTCCTATACGGCAACTAGCATAATGAACATTCTAAGTTTGTTTACTGCGTTATATATTTGTTTTATACAAATTCGTTTGTAAATTGATAATTAAATATAAATAAAAAAAATATTTTGGAAACGAAATATGAATATATTTTAAATTAAATTCGTAACCAAAAGGAATGATTGTTACGTGCTTTCTGTCGAGTAAACTGCTCAATATAAACTAAGAGTTCTAAATTTTTTAACGTACAATTGTGCTAATTTGATTCAAAGAATGAAAACGCTTTCAACTACTATTGACATTATTAAAAATTGTTTGCACAATATGGATTTTGTTAAGATTCCTTAGAACTTTCAAAATGAATATTAGCGAAAACAGTGGTGGATCTTTAGAATGGTAATTATTCCAGATTTTAACGAAACCTGTCGAATTGAGAGGTTTGTAAGTCTATAAACTTGTCTTGGCGGATTTTATATTACCTGTAGGTTCAACATAAACACCAATGCATCTAGCTGTGTTGATTTAGAAATTTTTTCCAAATGAGTAGCAAAAGGATTCTAGAAGCAACAGTTAGACTTTTATGCTTGTATCTAGCTCATCCAAGAAAACAATACTTATTTAAAAAAACCATAGAATGCACAATCCGTAAGCTTTTGGAAGCTTAATCTCTCGAATAAATACATTGAATCTACTATCACCACGATCTACTCAAAATGAAATCCAATTTGTAAGAATCTGAGAATTAGATACTATTCCTGTTCAATGATTTAGGCAGGTTTTACACATCTTTTGGGAGATTTTAGTAACTACCTGAGCACGATTGGGATTAATTTACCAGTTCCAAGTAACGATTGTGTCAATGAAAAAACGTTTAAGTATTGTTCAATATTTACAAAATCAGCACCAAAGACGGAAGAAGTCGTGTGGTCCAAAATTCAGAGCTGGAATCTGTTTTATTAATTTGAAAACTGGTTTATTGTCATTGCCATGTGCAGAGAAGAATTGACAAATGGACAAGACATATTCACTGCTTACAATTTTGATGATAACTGTCACCTCTCACAAGACAATATGCTTTGTTTCGGTTCGACATTTGTCGCAAGATATTTAATTTTTCACTACGGACATTAAAAATGATGAAAACAAAATTAAACGCGTTAAACAATCCCGTTATCAGAATTTTAAGAGCAACTTGATCACCCAATTTTTTTAAATCTACATGACAATTCCGATATTTTTTAAAACAAAATCATAGACATTTAATCAAAAAAGATAGATATTTTAATGAAATGCGTAGCTGGCGAGAAAGGAAAAATTCAATAAACAATTCATTTCAAATTGAAATTAAATTTGAAGTGTTAAAATTTCTATTTCTCGTGTTTGTGTTCGTTTCGGTGACGTAGGTAATTTGAAATGGAATTAACGCTATAAAGACGCTTTGCGCTTAGTACAATTAGTTTTAAAAAGTGATTACTTTTGATGTCTTCTGATGATGGTCGTGAGACCGAAACTTACGTAAAGACGAAAATATAGTGAACATATGTTAATGTGACCTATTTCCCGAGAATTTACATATAATTCATACCTGGATCAAGAATCATTAACAGTTTTCAAATAAATTAAAAAAAAAGCACTAAACTCGCGTTAGTCTCAAAAAGAACTATTTTGATCTACAAGTTTAAAACGTTTATCTTACGGCCTTAACATTCTCAAAACGGAACCAAGTAGTGTTGGATCCATCAAATGAGAAAAACGTCCTGCAATAAGCCAAATTCATTTGGTTCTTTATAGAGAACTTTGTTTTAGGTAATTTTGTTTTACAAGGTAGAACCAAGCTCCCAAGATGGCGCTAATATTAAAAATGTTTTATTTCTTATTGCAGAATGAAACAAAAGGAGTCCATGTAATTTTAATATCTCGATATGCGTTCCATATACTTCCCCCAAGAAAAACAAGTTTCCCCCTTCGTTCAAGTTTAACATAATAAGGAATATCAGACTTACGAAAAATTATTGGCATAAATACAAAAAAGATGCTAAACTAGATGACTATGATGCATTTAAGACTAAGATCGGAAATCAAAACCGATATTGCATGTTCATTTAGGCTCTATAATATATCAAAAATAGAAAGTAACATAAAACGTAATTTCAAATCTTTCTGGTCATTTTTTTATAGCAAAAATAAAAGCAGTTCTATTCCTGAGCACGTTCAATTTGATAATCTTAGCTACTCTAGTCCTCATGATATTGTTAATGTCTTTGTAAAGTACTTCCAAAGTGTCTATATTAGCTCTAATTCAACTAATAATAAACCTTCGGATAACTTTAATAATAATATTATATCTCTTTCAATTGTTAGTCCTTCTGAAGTGATTCGAGTTACTAAAAGACTTAAAGCAAGTCACACGAAGGGCCCAGACAAAATTCCTGCTTTCTTCATGAAAGATTGCATCAATATATTCGCAGCTTCACTGGCATTTATATATTCATTAGCCTTAGAATAACATACTTTTCCGGATAAGCGGAAAGTTTAAAAATTAGTACCGGTTTTTGAAAAAGGTAATGGACATGAGGTTACTAATTATTGCCCAATTACCATCATCAATAACTTCTGTAAAATATTTGAATATATCTTATATGATGTTACTTTCAATCATGTAACACTGCAGATATCCCCAGAGCAGCATGGGTTCACGCCTGGCTGATCAACTATTACTAGCTTAGGTTGCTACAGTCAATACTTGGCTCATGTTATTGATGAGGGTGGCCAGGTTGATTGTATAAACCTCGATTTTGCTAACGCATTTGATAAAATGGATCACAGTATATTATTGAATAAAATGTCTAGCTTCGGATTTACAAATCATTTGATTGAATTTTGAAATTCGTACCTAACTGCTTATCAATATTGGTGGAGTCTCAATCTACGGAAAAATAGGACGAGATTCGTAAAAATTTGATTAGCGACCTGGAAAAAATGATGTCTTATTTTATTTACCACTCTTCTGAACAAATATGTTATTATTTTTCCCAATTTTCCGTGGATTCTACAAGATGTACTCCTAAGCTCTCCAAGGGATTTCTCCTGTTGAGCTAGTGTAATTAAACACATAAATAAATATCGGGGTCCAATTATCAATTAATAAGATACTTCCTATTATTCCAAGCAATAGACGACAGCCTAATGTTAAATTTGCAGAAATTAATACCTGAAAATAAAAAATATGAGCGTATAGAAAATTAAATTTAAAGGTGAGCTTCTGTTTCATGCAACTCGATCCGAAATGGCGAACATAACCTAAAAAATTGGCAAAGTTGCAAAAAGCGGTTTTTCTTAAATAAGTAAAAAACTATAGCTCGGATCGAAAAAAGTTGAATGAGATAGTTATAGGACTCAAATAGATCTATCGATTTGCCTCTGATAATTATCGATATCTCTCACACTTGGGGTATGGAGAAATCGTTAACTATTACGTTTTCGTACTTGTAATTTGCTGTACGTATAGTACATGGCAAGTGTAAGAAGCGATTTTTTTTAAAATTTAAAATATTGATAATTTTTTGAGATATATCGATTCTTCGAAAAAAAGGCGCTCTCATAAATTGTCTAGATCTTCCAGCGGATGGTCCTAGGAGTAACGATTCCGAGTTTATTTTCTTCTTGAAGAGTTGTGCTATAATGTTTATAGCTATTTTTCAAATTTTAATAGTAAATAAATGGCTTTGAATAATTGCACGTTTTTTCAACATGTTTTTTCTATATAAGTTTTACAATTTTTATTTTAGGGAAATGTCTTCGACGGAAATCGATTCGTGACATTTTTTCACGAATTACCAAAATATTTTTCATCTACAACCTTCTGGACCAGATAATTCTTTTATTTCAAAAAAATCTGTAAGACGCAATAAACATTTTACAGAAGTGTGCTTTACGGATGCTAATGTTAAATACCTACATTTTCAATGAAAAAATACTAGGATATGTTTTATTGATTTATAGTATAAGAAATTGAGTAACAAAGTGAAGCGTTCGCGGCTGCCGGAGCGTGCGGTGAAGTGGGGGAAACTGATTTCGTACGTTCAAAGTGGCTTGTGCTTGCAAAATCTTCAATATCTCGGCTTTTGTATCACGTACAAAAATCGAGATAAACACGAATATCGTATATATTTTCGCTTTAGAAGCAAAATAGACTCGGACGTATTTTCATTATCATCAAAACAGTATTTTCCTTGTAATACCTCAAATTGTTTGCTTAGTGAATCACACTGACATTATGTTTGCGGATCTCTCTAACAATTATTTAATTATTTCAGTAAATATTTGTTTATGATACAAAATTAAATAAATGCAACATATTAAGATAAGTTTGAAATTTCATTTATTTACAAAATTATTATTAATTATTTATATCAAAGTAGCGGTATACAAGTCTTATATTAGTTTTAACAAGTGTCGCACAAGCATAACGTCAGTATGATTCACCAAGTAAAAAACGATATTCCCCAGATTAAGTATAAAAGCATTTTTGTACGTGATCCAAAAGCCGAGATATTTAAGATTTTGCAAGCACAAGCCACTTTGAACGCACGAAATCAGTTTCCCCCACTCCACCGCCCGCTGCGGCAGCCGCGTACGCTTCACTTTGTTACTGAATTTCTAATACTATAAATCAATGACATATCCTAGTATTTTTTTATTGAAAATGTAGGTATTTAACATTAACATTCATAACGTACACTTATGTAAAATGTTTATTGCGTCTTACAGATTTTTTTGAAATAAAAAAATTATCTATGGTCCAGAAGGTCGTAGATAAAACGTTTTTTTGGTAATTCGTGAAAAAATGTCAGGAATCGATTTCCGTCAGACATTTCCCTAAAGTGAAAATTGTAAGACTCATCCGAATTTTTTTTTTCAAAAAAGGTGCAATTTTTTCAAAGTCATTGTTCTACCCTAGAAATTCGAAAAATCACTACATTTCTTTAATAACGTTATAACACAACTCTTCAAAAAGAAAATAAACCCAAAATCGTTACTCTAGGACGATCCGCTGAGAAGATCTAGTCAATTTATGAGAGCATCTTTTTTTCGAAAAATTATTAATATTTAAAAATTAAAAAACAAGTCACTTTTCAAGCTTGCGATGAGCACGTATACAGCAGATAACAAGTATGGAAACGTAATAGTTTACAACTTCTCGATACCCAGATTTTTAAAGGTTTTTTCAATATAACTCGGAAAGTATAAAAGATATCGATAATTAAAATAGATCTATTTGAGACCTACAACTTACTCATTTAATTTTTTTCGATTCGAGCTATAGTTTTTCACTTATTTAATAAAAACCGCTTTTTGCAACCTTGCCAATTTTTTAGGTTATGTTCGCCATTTTGGATCAAGTTGCATGAAACAGTAACTCACCTTTAAATTTAATTTCCTATACGCTCATATTTTTTTTTCATGTATTAATTTCTGCACGCACTTCTGTCTATTGCTTGGACTATATAGGGTTTACCACCACTCAGTTGCGGTTTCTTAAAGCGCGATTTGCGACGAAACGACTGAAAAATTCAGTGGGCTTGGACTGACTACTAGGACTTCATACGGAGATGCTTCTTCCTATGGTGTTTCTCCTGTACTACCAAACTCTAGTGACAATTTCATTGAAATAATAGAACTAAGATAAAACAGAAGTGTTTATTGTTAAAACAAAACTAAATACACAAACAATAAAATGTATGCCCAAAATTATTATATCGTAATTCCCATAATTATTGTATTCTCATTAATTAAAAGTATGAATAAATCATAGTATGATCTAGCATTTAATTATCTCATGCTGCCGCCGGGATCAGCATTTATTATTTCTGCCTGAGCCAGTTACTTATCTGGCTTGTTTCCTTCACCTGTTTTCCTTGGTGGTTTTCTTCCACTTACCATAGAATTGTGTGATGGATTCGATACAAACACCTGCAGTTTGTGCCAATCCCACATAACTGAATTCTCTATTTTCTCCATTCGATAATAAATTTTGATTTCCTATCAATAAAGTGACCAAATTTGTGGCACCTTTCTGTTGTTCGGCAAGATAATAGCAGCATTCGATAATTTGGATATATATAAACATTTCTTTATCCTTCTTTTTAGGATATTTGATGAAGGGAATTGAAGCTTTCTCCTGGGGTCGTTGCGATCTGAAAAACCTATTGCCTCGGTGGAATTGCGATTCCAACCAGCGAATGGCGTCTCGTGCTTCTGGATTTTCCCTTTTTAGATCATCAAGCGCTGATACAACTGAAAAAAATTATTCTCATCAAATTATTAATTCATCATTTTTGAAAAGGTTTGACTTGAAACATCACAACAAATTTAAATGATGTACTTAAAAATAATAATATAATAAAGGGATAGTTGAAAAATCTGATATTGAAACTGTTTCATGAACGGCTTTTATACCAGAGGATATTTAAACACTTTGGTGGTATTCATTATTATAAGATGAAATTGCTTTTATTCTATTAAACTCAGATTACTCTGATGATGGCTACTTGGTAGTCAAAAGGTTCTCAGTACTTAACAGTATTTTTGGTGGATAAGGGCGATTATTTAAAGTGTTATAGTGTGAACTCCATAGTTTTTTAGAAACTATAGTTTTGGGCACGGTAGACCTTTTTCAAGTGGTATTTATGGCATGCATCTTCGGTTTTTCGTATTTAATTATAGTATTTTATTGAAACACAACGACGACAGTGTTTTGCTGGTTATAAATATATCACACGTATACAGGGTGTTTCAAGAGGAAATGGAAATATTTCAAGGATCAAAATGAGGAAGATATGCTCATACGTCAAATTCCGATTTCCACTTTTCAGAAGTAGTTTGATTAATTATAATTTAAAAACTAAAGAAAAATTTGTTACAAAACTAACAAAACAAAAAAATTAAGCTAATAGCATTAATTCACGACTAATTTTCAAAAACATCACGCCCACTTTGATGCAAATTGATCTAGTGGCGAGTTTTAGTGAACGATGATTCGCTCTAATGAACGCTGCAGAATTAAGAATGCGATCTAGTAACGCGTCCCTTGTGTCCACTTCCGTAGTATAAACCAACGACTTCATCCATCCCCAAAGACAACGATCTCTGATTGATAATTTTTTCAATGAAATAAGAATCAACTTATCCACGTGTCCACGCTACATCACTTTTGCTTGTTTGAATCTATATTAGTCAATCATTTACTATATTATTTCTTCTATCTTTATTCAGAATAAAATTTGTCAAGTTAGTAGTCAGAATGGTTTATGTCGTTTCTAAGACTTGTTCAACCTAGCAATTATCCGCGTGACTGCGTAGTGCGTGGTGGTATTCCGCATCATCTTTCTTTGACCTATATAAATGTGTAATTGTTGTCTTTTTAGACTGATTTTGGTGAGGTAACGGAATAGTTATTGATTTACTGCTTTATGAGAACTCCGAATAAATCCTCTGTTACTTATTGATCAGAATACTCATTTAGATTCTACGAGCTCCATTTCAGTGTAATGTACTTTGTAAACTATTATTTAATTGTTCTCTAGCATAAGACTCAAGGTCGTGGGTTCGTGCCCCACGTTGGGCGCCACTGTAAGGTTATGTTGTGAGTTGCCACTGTAAGGTTTTAAAGTGAACTTTCGTATTTAATGATCCCAACTAGCTCACTAGAATATTACACTCAGGGTTCGTAGTGATACGTGTCCTTAGATTCTTAATTGATTGAATTACCCTGAGCGCCAGCTGCTTTAGCAACAAGGTAAGATAGAATCCTCAATCAAGAATTTGCACGCCAGATCACTTTTGCTTTGATCGAATCTATATTAGATAATCATTTACTATATCTTTATTCAGAATAAAATTTGTCAAGTTAGAAGTCAGAATGATTTATGTCGTTCTCTTAGACTTGTTCAACCTAGCGTGACTGCGTAGTGCGTCATATTGCGTATCACCTTTCTTTGACCTTCCTCATATAAATTTGTAATGGTTGTCTTTCTAGACTGGTTTTGGTGAAGTAACGGAATAGTTATTGATCTGGGTGAACTTAAATAAAGCCGAAATTCTCATTTACTGCTTTATGAGAAGTCCGAGAAAATCCTCAGAATATTCATTTAGATTCTACGAGCAACATTTCAGTGTACTGTACTTTGTAAACTAGTATCGAATTGTTCTCTAGCAAATTTCTAATTAACTTACTCATATTTTTGAACAATTTACCTTTCATTTTAGATACATTGTAGTAAAATTGTCATAACTTCAATAAGTAAAGCTTAGTATTCAAATATTCTCTTTCAAATTTTAATATTGGATCTTATTTGTTCTCTTCAAGATTTCAATACTTTTAATAATTTGTATATACAATTTGGAAAGATAGCATAATCAGTTGTGGAATTATATCGATTTTTCTTACTGATTTAGTTATTGGTCCCTCGAACTTGTGACTATGGTATTGCTCGTATTGTCTGTATTACAGGGTTTGAACGATCCAGACGTCTCCATTCCTTTTCCCGTGCCGCCTTGTAGAGGGAAATTCCTGGCAGAGTACTTCTTCCAGCTCATCCAAGTTCAAAGGACCGTAACATTATTTTTGTTGGAATAACCGAATTTTCATATTCAATTGTTCATGATATGTAGCTAAAATTGTTTCTATCTTTAATCTAAGTTCTAAATTTGGACCTTGGGTTCAAAATCATGTTCTTTTTTAAATTAATAATTTCAATTTCAGTAATCAATTTATTAAGAATTATGGTTTGTTTCGCATTCAATTTTTTAGTATAGAACTTTTTTATATACTAAGATTGTTATTATTCAAACTAATTTTGTTTAATTATAATTCCTTCGAGGAATAAAACCAAATTGTTAAGTTGAAACTTGTCTTTATTTCTCTAATGTAACCATCAACATTATCCACCTCGTAGTGCCAGAAATTCTTGATTGAGGATTCTACCTTATCTTTTTTGTTAAAGCAGTTGGCGCTCAGGGTATTCCAATCAATCAAGAATCTAAGGACACGTTTCACTACCAGCCCCGAGTGTATAATATCCTAGTAAGCTACTTGAGATCATTAAACACGAAATGTCACTTTAAAACCTTACAGTGGCAATTCACTACAGAACCTTACACGCTACATCATGTTGGAAGATATTACGCGGTACTTGGTACTTCGTCCAATATTTCCTCTAAACGAATGATCTTCCAAAAAAAATGTAAATAACTTCCCCAGTAAGGCACATTACTATCATTACAGGAACCATAAACAAACATCATATCTGGATATTCTTTGTGACTGAATTTGTGAGGCATGTTTACAATCTCAAAACTAGCACAACCGTCAGTTTTTACGACTCTTGCCTACTTAATATTGTTTCAAATTGTCATTTGGGACAACGTTATCGAAGTTAACTTGAATAACTTTCCGAAAAGAAAACCTAATTATCTCTCATAATATGAGGGTATCTCGGCTTCCTAGACATGCCCTTAAAATATTTCCATTTCCTCCCGAAACACCATGTATATTTAACCTGCAGAAGTGCCCGAAATTAGAATTCAAGTGACGTGACAGTCTATTTTATGTTTATTTACTCTATGAATTTTGATGTTCATGTGAAGCCAGTATGGAACAAGTGTGGATAACTTCGGAAGTCAAGACAGCAGGTGTCAGTAAAAACAGTTGAAAAATATTGCATATAGACCATTTAATACAATTTCAATGTAAGATAAGAGTATAATTTAAGTTCTTTCATTGGGTGTTTCTAAATCATTTTCAATGTTTTATCTGTTCCTGCAATCATTTGATCCACAGAAGTGCCCAAAAGCTGAATTCTAATTTTTGTATTGAAACTGTGCATTTTCAAGTTTGGTACAATTGTAAGACAATTTCCTAATGGGCTGTGGAAAAGTAGCAACGCTAAAAACCCTTCTTTTTTAGGGTCTGGAATATTTCAATTCGTAAGTAGAATTGAGACTATTTAGTCAATTCAGTGATAAAAAAATGTTTATAGGTAGAAACAATTTTTTCAAGGTTTTGCTTATAAAATATAGTACGTAATAATGAAGTTCTAGACATTATATGCCCACCGATGAAACGTTTAAACAACCTAAAAAACTTATTGACACAGAAGGAACAAATATGTACTGTGGCAATTTTCAAGATTTCACATACGTGCGTTTTTATATGAAGTTAAATATTATACAACAATAAATATTTAGTCAATATTTTGATAATCAAACTTGACTTGGGGTAAAGGATACTGACCTGCACTTGGTACGAGGACTATAAATTTCCTTGAATGGACCAGATGTTTGACCATGAACGTGTACTTAATTAGAGCATCGGCGTCCAACACTAAATAAGGGGAAAGTGAAGATTTGCCTCGCACCCTATTCTCGAGAGCCCTCACTTCAGATGCCAACCACAATTGACCCATATGTTTCATTTTAATTAGTTGTCCCTTGGAGTTTCCGGCTCCATCTTTGGTCTTTCCATTCATAACTGGTCCGTGATCGCCGTCTTGAAGTTCCTGTAGTATGGATTATAAATTTATTAGGTGCGGAAAGTTTGTCTTTGATGAATTTTCTTATTACTTATACATCACATTAACCACCGCAAACTATCATGAAATACAAGTTTAAGTTAGTTTACATCGTTTATATAATAGTGGTTCACAACCTTTAAGTATTCGAGATTCCTATTTTTACGAGCACCATTATTGGCAAAGTAAACCGTTCAAGAAGCTCGCAAGACCAAGTATTGTCGATAGAATTACAGGATTCAGTACTATTGCAAATAAAGCGTTCCGCTCTTATTTCGTTATACGTTGATTGCAGCCTCACATCCCTGCATTGATAGACCTTTGAGTGGATTTCGACAACGATAAAACAAATTTAAGAGAAGATTTCGTCCCTATCCGTATGTGGAAAAAATTATTCTATTTAACGTCCTTCGAGTACATAATATACCCAGAGGAGAAAAATAAATAATAAATGAAAAGAATCTAGCGGTGGGATTCAAACCAGCGTCAGGGACGTAACACTTAACGGATGTGTGTAGAAATGTACGAAATCATAGTACGTGCTTGTATTTCGAGAACGAAAAAAGAAGTTTTCGCAAACACTTATACAATATAAACATCTATGAAGTGACATTTCTGTACATAATGATTTTCTGGTACATAATATGCAAGGGGACAGAGAGGAAAAATATAATTTAATAAAAAGCGTCTACTGCCGGGATTCGAACCAGCGCCAGGGAACGAACAGCCGGACGGATACGTGAACATATGTATGATATACAGGTTGTGACGCGGTAGACAAATACAAGGGCAACGTGAAAAGTCCCTGAAAAATTGAACAAGAAATGATTTATTTTTCAAAACTTATTTTATTTCTCCTTGTAGCCCGATACATTTCGTCCAACGTTTATCAAATTTTTGGACCCCTCCAAATACGATTTCGACAATTCTTAAAAATATGCGTTTGTTCCAGCGATGACATCATCGTTGGAGCCAAATTTCTTTCTGCCGAGCCATTTCTTCAAGTTTGGAAATAGATAAAAATTACGAGGGGCCTAATCTGGAGAATATGGTGGATGACGAACCAATTCCTGGTGGAAGAGCACTTTTTTCTTAACCGAATGCGACCGCTTTCGCTTCAAATCGGAGTCGAATCGATCCAACAGCTCTGCATAATATACGCTGGTGATCGTTTTGCCCTTTTCAAGGTAATCGATATGGACGATACCGTGTGCATTGGAAAAAAACTGTCTCATGACTTTGTTAGCCGATAAACCCAATGTGGCCTTTTTCGGCTTCGACTAGCTAGGACAAGTTTATCGCCCTAGAACATCGCCAAACACTCCTTTGATGTTGTTACAAGGTCGTGCTTGTTGTAAACAGAGAGCAAATGCGGCACCAATCTGACAGATAGCTTTCTCATATTCAAAAATTTATGCAAAATGTTCCCTACCCGTTTGGTTGAGATGCCCATAGCCTCAGCAATCTCGTGCACTTCAACTCGCCGATAGCCCAATATTATACCATGGATTTTATCGACAATTTCTAGCGTTGTAACCTCAGTTGGACGACCAGGACGTTCGGCGTCCTTTGTGGTCATACTACCACAACGAAAATCAGTAAACCACTTTGAATCGTTCCAATCGATGGTGAGGAGTCCCCATAATATGTAACAAGTGATGCTTTGGTTTGCCTAATGTTTTTCCACGCAAGACATAATGTTTAAACAAGACTTCCAAGGTTGCTTGCTTTCGATGGGTGTCAAAACAAAACTGAATATCATATCAGTCTGAAAATGTTAATGTCTTCTAGTTAAAGATGGAACATAAGAAATGTCACATAGGATTTTTGATTGTAGCGCCATCTGTATTATTTTTCAGAAACTTTTCACCTTGCCCTCGTATTACAGATGCAAGGAAATTACCAAAGTTGGGGTAGGGCATACGCAAGGAAAAATTATTTCCAAAATGAACAAGGTAACAATTCCTGAGCAAGGCACGACAGCAATTTGGCAAAATTTTACTAGATTCAGAGTTAATGATAACACTCAATGAACAATGTAGAAAAAGGCGAGTTGAATATCAATGAAATGTAGATACATATTTACTGAACAATTG
This sequence comes from Endomychus coccineus, assembly GCA_958510875.1. Taxonomy (NCBI): domain Eukaryota; kingdom Metazoa; phylum Arthropoda; class Insecta; order Coleoptera; family Endomychidae; genus Endomychus; species Endomychus coccineus. Next base: position 49,677,027 of record OY294067.1, read on the forward strand.
TTACTTGTTTTTGAGAATAGTGGACAGTAACTGGAATTCCAAAAAGGTTTGCAAAAACGCTCGAAAGATTCTTCTCGCTTCAAATCGAAAATGAGTTGGTACCTACTACCAAAAGTTCATGTCTAACATTTCCACATGTGATTTTTCGCTTTGGCAACTTGCATTAACCAACTTAACTTTTTAGATTTGAGTACAGGAGAGGAAAACCTATAATGTTTCTAGAGGCAATGAATTCGTAAGTGTGACATCATCAACCAGAGGGATAGCTCTCTGAATATAATCTAAAAGTTTCAGCGTATGTTTGGGAGCTGAAGTCATACTTCAGGACAGGTTGGAATCTGGGTAGATCATGAGGAGCTGCTGGAGTGAAAAGTAGCTCTGGGCAAGGAATACAAAACCAAGTTTCTGTGGAGCACTTTTCGCAATGGACCTCACAAGATCGTCTCATAAGAGGGTGCTGTTGTTGGTGATGGCGAGAATGGATATTGAGGGCTAAAAAGGCGTTATTGTACCTGACATCGTCATATTAGAGATTGTGGAATCCGCCTTCCTGGAGAAAATACAAGCCTGAGTTTCAATTTCATTAAACTCTACTACATCCCTATTACAAAATTCTTGTCAGATCTTCATTTATTGCATCGACCTGTCTGTCGTGCACATCTGGATTTATTAGTTGATGTAGGGACTCCAGAGGAGAAATCGGATTTAATACACCATCACCCACAAAACTGTGGACGGAATCGGTAACTTCTAACAGATCGTTGATACGGAGCAGGAACAAAGTTGGTGCTAACACAGATCCCTGTGGAACCTCAGCGTTAATATTCATTGTCTCGGAGACCACCACCACATGGAGTGATCTATCTGACAGAAAATTCGATAATAAAGGACAAAGTTGGGGTGGGGGCAGAAAATCATATGACCGAGAAGTTTTCTAAGAATACCATGGTGCCTCAAATTCAATGCTCCCACCAGAAATTCCTCATATTTTTGAATGAAAGTCTGCCATAAATGCGTTACGTAGGTCAGCAGATATCCTGTTGATCTCTGGTGACGAAAGCAATTATGTCGGCCGTTCACGGTTTTGGAGCTATCTAGATATTGCATGAGGTCGACGTTGATTTACTTGAACAAGGCACTGAAACCGGAATACAAGTCATCCAGAAATAACCACTCCATAGTAAGGCTGTCCGCTTAAATTAGTGTGTAGGAAGCGAAAGTGACACCAACACCACTTGCTACATTCAAGACTTAGTTGAAATTATCTCCTATTCTTACAGTTAAGTGAATTGTTTTCTTTAATTTGTGTGTGAGAAATAACATAATTGAAATAATCAACACATGGTGAAAGCTCCAACAACAATATGCCTTTAATTCAACTAGAATAGCTGAAATGGTTTCTTTGAACAATACTTATATCGAGACTTTCATTCCTCATCCAAGGATTCATTGATACTACGAACACGGAATCTGAGAATTATACAAAACATAGAAACCACAAGTTGAACTCTTCGTGCGGAATTCCTAATTCGTACTTAAATTCACAGCCGATTCTATATGCAACATGTACCACCCCACATATAGCCCGGGAAACGACAGGGATACAGCTCACGAATGCAATCGGGACTTGATTATGCGGCGAAATGTGCTCAATTCCATATAGATGCAAATGAGTTTTGGTGCGATTTCAGCGGCAATTTTCACGAAATGCGAGTAATTACATCACTCCCGATTTGTAGACTCCGTGCGCGCCCAGGCTTGTTTAATTGAGACAACCGGAACGTGCGAAATATTCGTAAGAAGCTGTTTGAAATTCTTATCATATCTGCAGCCTCTTCCTTACTACATCCCCCATTTCTAGATAAATTGTTGGTTAATTAGGTCAACAAGAGCCGCAATTATTTTGATATCAACCGCAAAATATAAAACAGGGATAATTCATCATCTAAAAAAAAATACCCTAGCGAGAATGATAGTTCCCTTGAATCCTAACAAATTCTTGGAGGAATGCAAACAATTTTTACTTCTCTCGCTATATGTAATATATGAGGGAAGTATTGTAATCAGCCTAAAAAAACACTTTTGAGCCATGATGTCTGTTTGAGATAACATATAAAGCTGCAGATTTACAAGAATTACATGAATAGAATTTATTTTAAAACGTCATTTGAGTCGTTACGAAACATTTTGTGTAACATTGGTTTCCAGCGCAAAAAGACGATTCCCTTAAGCGTTTCAAGGAATATCAAATATATCTACAAGGGGTATATTCTTCAGGGAATATAACATTTTGGGAGAAAATATTATTGAGCTCTTATTTCTAGATGAAACTTGGATATTCCAAAATGGGACTATTGGCAACTCATGACAGGACTTAGATAAGCTTGGCGTCAAGAGCACAAAATTCGATGGGACAAGGTATGTCTTGATAAAAGCATTTCAATTTTGTGATGACAGTGAAATTATAATTTTATGACAGGTATATATCGGTGCAATCAGTAAATCGCAGTTTAATTCCTGGAGTGGAACTAATAGTTGGTTCAAAACCTGTAATCCAGACTATCATGGTGGAATGAACCAACAGAAGTTACCTAATATCTTATCGAAAAAGGGAGAAATACGAGAATTGTAGAAACGCCAAGAACAAATAAGTCATCTTTCTTTTGATGCTATCTATCTATATTTGCATGTTTTCTGGAAATAAACCACCGGACGTAAGTAATCGATGAATTAGCTGCCAAATGCAAGAATACAGATAACGTCTTCAATGCAATAGTAATGGTGTGGGGATTTTAAGGAAACAATAATCAGCACCTCGGAGGATAGAAAATCTATTAACCACAGCTTACATAAATGTCGAAAGAGGCTTCAAGCACAGTAACACCTGGGTTTTGTAATAACTTGGTTCGTCATATTGAAGAAGAGATGTCGAGGTGATATGAACGAGAAATCAAGTTTGATTTACATAAAATTGATCCACCGATTATAAGTATAGAACACCGAATATAATTTATCGTCTTCCAACGTTTTTAGCTTTCTGCGCACAAAAGCTAGTAAATATATATCACAGACATACATTTTACCCGCAGAAGTGTCCATAAAATCCTGAAGCCCGTCGAATTTTATTTTTTAATTTGGGTTCCGTAAGATTTACTTTTTATTAGTGACGTCATTGTGTAAGCGTGATGAACGTCATCGATATTAAAAAAATATAAATATGGGTCCTTTGATACCTCCCTTGTAAGGTATTTTTAAAGTTTATTCAACCACGTTGATAACGTTAGCTAATAATGTTTTGTATACTGTCAAAAAATTATTTATACAATTAAAACAACATACTTATTGAAAATCTAAAGTTTTGTTTCCAAGTATTTATTTTCGGCTATCTGTAGATATATTATTCCTGGGAATAAAATGTTTTAATACTTGATTGTTTGCTTTTTCCAGAGGAGTTATCTTATTGAGTGCTTTATTCACATTCAACTTTACGGACTTGTCTGTCAATTAATTAATGGTAATATAATTCAATTCAGTCTTTGTCAAACTTACTTTTGGGTATCTATATATAGCCAAATTAATATCGATTCTTGACCTAGGTATGAATTATATTTAAATTCTTGGGGAATAGGTCACACTAAGATATATGCTTATTACGTACGTATCGCTCTCACGACCATCATCAGAAGACGGAATTTATTAAAGCTAATTTTGTCAATACAAAGCGTCCTTATCGCACCAATTTCAATTGAAAATGCCCACGTCGCCGAAACGAACAGAAACACGAGTAATCGAAATTGCAACACATTAATGTTTCAAGTGTATGAATATGTATCAAGAATCCACTGCTTAGCAATTTTCTTAAAAAATATGAAGTAATTTCAAGCAATGTTTGAATACCACTGAAACCAAAAATATAACTCACAAATATCCACTTTCGAACCAGATGTTAAAGATTTATGATGTAATAGAAAAAGGTTGTCAGACCTTTTTAGAAATATTGCTATTTGAGCATTCTACCTAAAATATACGTTTAACATTATATAGACGCATGTAAGAGCTTTAATTAATTAAATTATTATGAGTCTGACTTAGTGATTGAACGTCTGTTCTATGATTTACAGACTTGGAATCACGTTTTATGTGAATCATCTCCAGAATAGATCTTTTATAATTGGTTTTTTTAGTTAAAATATTAACATTTTTGTAATCGAATTGATGGTTATAATAAACACAATGTTTAGCAACGGGGTGGAATTTTCAAAGGTTTTGTTTTTTGTACTATACTTATGGCCATACTTTCCTTTTTGCAAATATTGTTTAGAGACTCCTGTTTAAGTCCCATCGCAATCCAAACAATTCAATTATACTGTGTGCTTGGTTATCTTTAGGTATTAAAGGTTTCTAAATGGTAATGTTATAAAATTATCTGTATTACTGTTTATGTGATTTATATATGACGTTCCATTATAGATTTTGTTTATTTTTTCAATGATGGGGTTGAAAAATGTTTTTGGGTAGCCATTCATTTCCAGTGTACTACGAACAATTTTCAAATTTTTAAGACGGTCCTCTGAGTGGGAGTGGTCTGTAAGGCTGTTTATAACACTTTTTTATAACTTGTAGGTGCAACTGAATTGAAGTGAAGATATCGTTGAAACCAAACTTTTTTAGCAAATCACGATGTTTTTATTTTTCCATCTGAAACATGCCTAATGTTCATAAATTTATGTTTTTGCTCACTTCTATTTCACAAGTAAATTGAAGTTTACAGTGGAAATTGTTGAATTTATTAATTACATTAGGTAATCATCTACATAACGCTTAAAAAATACCGGTTGAAAATCTATTGGAATTAGGTATTACAGATTCCTCTAGGAATTCCATAACTAGGTTAGCAATAGTAAGCAATAGTAGCTGAAATAGGAGATCCCATTGTTGTGCCGAATATTTCTCCAAAATATTGCTCACCGCTGATCTAGAGGTGTGGTTTTTAATTTTTGCTCAACGTTTTTTGATATTACTGCTAGCCTAATTTAATACTTAAAAACAAAACTCAATATTTGTAGTAAATATCCTGGTCTAATTTAATAAATAAATTTTGTTGACAACAACAAAACATTATTAGTTAACCTGATTACTGTGGTTGGATAGACAAAACCGTTCAAGGAGGTATCGCATGACCCATATTTCTATTTAGAAACATTGTCCATAACGTCATTTTGCTTACGTCACGAATACAAGAAAATCTGACGGAAAGCCCATTTTAAATTAAAAATCGACGAGTTTCAGGACTTTCTCAGAATTCAACGATTTACGAGATGATGAATTTATTCCTTTCATTTGAACCATAGTGTCAAGACTCGATGCATGTTTCAGACAGTAGAAAAAGCTAAAAGCGTGGAGACATAACATTATACTCAATGTTATGTGAGAAAGTTTATTTGAATTGACAGGGATATTCATGGAGTGATCTGTCATAGACTTTATGCGACTGTTAATGTATCAGCTAGTTTGGGATTGAATTTCGAAAAATCCGTTGCTAGCAGGTGCCGACCTCGTAATAAGGAACCTCATAGGAATCCTGTTTATAATTTCGGAGATTTCATGATGAGCGAGTGGTGTTTGCCTTTTATATATTAGGCGAGGAAATAAAGCAGAAAAGGTCGAAAAAAAATCGGATGAACCGATTTTGATTAAAAAAAATTTAATCGATTCCGGAAGTCATTTAGAAAAAATGTTACCATTTTTTTTTCTTCTAATGTGCATTTTAGCATTTCTACAGAGGAAAAGCATTCATTCCTTTGACTTCACTTTCAAGAGATAATATTAAAAATGTCCAAATATAGCCAACGTTTCTCATTCGGGGGTTTTTGAAGCCGTGGAACACGATTCCGGTGTAAGATTTACACTACGACGAACCTGCTCAGGACTCAGGACTTCCTGACATACAATAGTCAGCTGGTGGTCAGGATACCCTAGGTCATCTCCATGGATTGAATTTTAATATGCTCTGAAATGCAACCAAATTCGTCTCTTGGGGGTTTTCGGGACAGCGGAATGCGATTCCGGTGCTAGATTCGATCTACGATAATATCATTTTTGCATTAAAACAGAAAATATTTCAGTATTACTTTTTTCGCATTAGAAAAATTCAGTAAAGTTTCATTTGTAGTGCAAACGGTATTTTTCGAATACTTTGTTGTCAATATCACAGATCTGTTCACCAGATGCTTTGGTGATTGGTCCGAAAAAAGTTATCAGCAATCCGAAAAACCCCGAAGATACGAATTTGGTTTTATTTCAGAGCATATTAAAAAAACAATCCATGGAGATGACTTAGGTCATCAGAGTATCCTGACCAACAGGTGGCTATTGGAGATCATGGTCATAACCGGCAACCTCAAAAGAACCTCCCTCACAAGTTTCATCCCATTCCAAAAGATAATTTCACGAATTCACTGGAGACGACGATAGTACCAGGATGTCCTGAGCCCCAGGTGCGTCGTAGTTCAATTCTGGCACCGGAATCGTGTTCAGCGGTGCGATACCTAAAACCCCCGATAGACGAATTTGGTTGCATTTCAGAGCATATTAAAAATCAGTCCATGGAGATGACCTAGGTGATCAGGGTATCCTGAGCACTAGGTGACTATTGAGTATCATGATCTTGACCTGTATGCTCAAGAGGATCTCCATAACAGGTTCCATTCCTTTGCAGAAGGCATTTCTGCGAATTCCCTGGAGGCGTCGATAGACCAGGATGTCCTGAGCCCCAGGTCCGTCGTAGTTCAAATCTGCCACCGGAATCGTGATCAGCGACCCCAAAAACCCCCGAGTGAGAAGTTTTGGCTATATTTGGAAATTGTTTTCAACATTTTTAATATTATCTCCTGAAAGTGCATTCAAAGAGATGCATTTTCCTTTGTAGAAATGCTAAAATGCACATTAGAAGAAAAAAAATTGGTAACATTTCTTGCAAATGACTTCCTGAATCGATTAAATTTTATTTTATCAAAATCGGTTAACCCGATTTTTTTTTTGAATTTGGCTTTTTGTGTTTTATTTCCTCGACTATATGTAGAGATGATAAAGTCCATAGTAAAACTCATTATGTTGTCGATTCGAATAGACTTCTAATGTAATGATATGTATAATATGACATCTTTCCACTTTGCAATATATTTTCGGTTCCTAAGCGAGGGTAGTTCGTGATCTATGTATCACAGTTCATTTGTTGATATAAATAGTTTCTTTGAAGAGATTTGAGTTTGCTACGTTATAATAAAATAGTGAATTATCAACTTTTCAGTAATAAAATTAAATTTTCGGTAGGTACAATTGAGCATAAAAAAAATCACTCACCAGCTCTTCAATCACGATTGGCGATAGCTTGCGCTCGTCTACATCATTATCACTACAAACAAATACATTCTCGGTTTCATCATACGAAACACCGGTTTCTGGAATCGTAGTTAGATATTTCCCAAAAGACATTAATTTTGAAATTCTTATAATAGTTTCTTCCTTGATTGATAAACTGATCTTCCTCATACAATCCCAATCTAAATTCTTTTGCGATTTCGATAAAATATCTAAGCCTCTGAGTGCTACATCCTCATGGAGTGGAATGTTGCCAGTATTTGATAAATTTATTATACTGGTCGGTTTGTAATTGTTTATATTGATGTTAATCAAATTTAGCAAGTAGGTGATTTGTCTAAGGAGACTCCTAGTGTTTGTTCCACATGATTTCAAAAGAGAAGCATCTTGAATAAGCCAATCATTCAAAATCTTAATACTCTGCAGTAAACCTTGTTCTGATATGATTTCTAGCATATCGCTCACGTCCATTTTCTTCATTTTCCGTAGGGCTTCTTCTTTCTGCTTGTTATCGTCAACTTCTTCAGTGTTACCATTAATTAGGATTGTAGCGTCTTCGTTCTCCTTGGAACATTTACCATTCATTGTGCTGATGCCATTCACCAATTCACTGCCAATAATATCGGTTTCATCATCAGAAGATTCTGCTAGAACATCTTCCTTATCAGACATAAAAGAGTCATCAGAACTACTCCCAGAATTATTTTCATCCTCGCTTGATTCTGATTCTTCGCTTTCATTATTCAAAAATTTACGTCTTCTCAGATTAGCTTTGTTTTTCTTTTTATTTCTTGTTTTGGTGACAGTATTGGTAGCTTCAACTTCTACTAAAGGGTAATTCAAGATGCTTAGTTGTACTTGGGTAATAACATTTTGAACGAGGTGAGAATAAACAGCCAAAGTAAATGCACTCACAGTTGATACTGCTTGAAGGGAATGCAAGCTTTGTAATTTTGTTATGCATAACAAACATATTACGCTTACTTTGAAGAGAACGTCATTACTCAAATAAGCGAGAGAATTGGTACTATCAGATTCGAAAGATTCTAAATCGATTGGGGTGTCTCCGCTTTCACTTGTAGGTTTATTGTACATCAAACATTCTTCAAGATCTTTAAATGTTTGATGACACAAATTGTAGACTTTGGATACTGTTTTATCGAAATACCATATATCAATGAGCAATAGAAAACGAGCTAAGAAGTTTTTAATGTGATCACTTTTAGAATGCATTACTGAATCAGTATTTTCGTTATCTTGTGGCATTTGCTCAATGTATTTTGAGTTCCTTTCAAATAAGCTGATCAGGTTATTGGTGGTACCTTCAAATGAATATTTGCAAGCTAGACATCTCATATAATGGTAAACAGCATCCAAAGAACAATTCTGGTTCATAGCTAATGTGCCCATTTGATTATGTGGCATTCCTTGATTGGGTTTATACCATATTGCTTGCATATAGTAATGGACTGCTAATGTAGGTTCCAAATTAGGGTGTATTTCTAATTTATATCGGCTCAAGTCACCAAGATAAATTAAGCATTGATGTATTGCCTGGGCCGCCCAATCTGCCCCATTTTCTTTTGTACTAGAATTATCATTCACACCATTTTCACAGATAGGGAAATCTATGACATTGTGCATGTTCAAAGAAAACGCGCATTGTAGTTTAGATATCATATGATGATAAAAGCCAACTCCTGAATTAAGGTGACTTTGTAAATTGGCTGTTTCTTCTAAAGAATATTGCTTTTTCTTTAGTAATTTTGCAGTCGATACAACATCGTAGTAACCCTTGCGCCAAAGAAGTTCTTCCCCTTTTCTTCCATATAAAACAGGATCTGAGAATATCAAACGTTCACAGTACTCACAAAACTTTCTCCTTTGAATTTGCAAAGATGGACTGAATAAATCTTCAATATTGCGGGCACAGCTTCGAGCATCGTCCAAACGCTTTGACAGCTCCGTTATTGTTCTGAAAATCAACAATGGAATAGTAAATATTACAGAATACAGGTGGAGAAGGGAATAGCACATTAAGGTTATGAGAGAAAGAAGGAAAATAACACTGGCGTAATTGGAATGATGATTGACAATTTGGCAGAAACTTGCCTTTTGTTAGTCCTTTGATTACTTTATTGCAATAAGTAGAACATATCATAGATTCTTATTTTAAATTGCTATTCAATAGAACTTGAGCTTATAAAAGGAAACAGATATTTCATCAGACCAAAATCATTTTAATAGATACAATTTTTGTGTATGGAACTGTAAATTTTCTCTAAAAATTCAATTCCAAGCTCTGTAAAAAGTCTGAGCATGGCTTAGCCTCTTACTGGTAGGTTTCGTTCAGTTTCACTTGTTAGTTACCTACGCTGCGCTTATACCCGAAGGATTAAGAAGGAGTGTGTGAGCGAGCCGAAAGAAGGGAAGACTTCGTTCGCTACGCTCACTCCGTTTTCCGTATAACCTGCAGACTTTCTAGTTGGGTTATTGTATGTTTATTGCAATTATTGATCGCTATTCGAATACCTTTAGTTTGATTGGTCACATAATAAAAACATTGTCAGAGATAGAGCTTACAAACAATTTAGACCCAGTTGATGTCTCCAATCAATGCAATCTACTTAAACTGAAAATTATTACAAGTTTGGAGCAACGTTAATATTTATCAGATAAGCAGTGTTTCACGAAATAAATGTAAACTGATTATTTGACAAATGTTAAGATTTAACATTTGATTTATTACTAAGAATGATGCGAGTGGAACAGATAAAGAAATAACAAGAGATATAGATATCGTAAGAACGAAATTATATTTTCATCTTAGGATATAAAACAGCAGAACAAAATATGTATAAATTATAGATATAGAGTAGGTATCATACAGTATATTAAACTATTATTATACGATACACCAAGAGTTATATTACTTTCAGTATAAATTATAGAATAATTTGCATGCATGTAAGTATCACAAATTGAGTTACAAGTTTGTAATTTTACATTTTGTTATTGAACATGCAACAATTTAAATCAGATATCTTCAATGTTGAGATGTGTGGAATACCAAATATTCAGTATTAATGGTTAAGCCAGATGATCTCATTCTAAGTTACCACTTTTCTTGATAATTTTATACCATAGCTTGATCTCCTTGAAATCGTTTCATTAAACACTGAATGGTTTGCACCCGATCAACTCTAAGTTTATAAAATATGTAGATCAACTCTAAGATTATGAAAAATATACCTAACATGCAATTTACATTCAATCTCCTATTTTATTATATTATTTTGAGAACTTTTCATCTTCCAGCTCCCTCAACTTTTACTACTATCCACAATTCTTCGATTTTATCTTGAGCTTTACGTAATTTGGTCTCCTTCCTTCTCATAACGATAAAATGTGCAAGGAATATTTTGACTCAGTACTGGAATTAATTCTTTGTGATTTTTGAATAAAATGTAGTTACTTTCCTCCATCATTAATTTTGATTATCATTCTAATCCAAATCAATCAACAAACAAATCGAGATTTTGAAATTATTTGTTTTTCAGATGTAGGTACTGACAAAGTTGAATGGAAGAGTACCATGCTTGGACTGAACAATAAGCTTTGATTTGATAAATGGTGATGTAGAAGATTCTATACACATTATTACTTAACAAGCCATGTGTGAATTGTCCATAAGACTGATTAATGAATATGAATTTCTAAAAAAAAAACAGTTGTTCCAATTCAGCTACTGATTACAGATTTCAAAACTGATTGTGATAAGGCAGCTGCATTAAGATGTTAATTTGATCAATCTGTTAATTTATTGAACCTTTACATGATGATTTACATGAGACAAGCAATCACTATCACCCACACAATGTTGTTTCGTAGAAATTTCTAATACTTCTTAGGATACAATCAAAATACAATCCTACAAATTTGTCAATGTACTTCTCATGAATTACTTGAATTAACGATAAATATTTGCCAAATCTTAGTAATTTTCTAAATTAAGAGGTTTTTAGGCAAGAAAGTTGGAAAATAATGTTGATATAATCTCATCCTTTACAATATTATTGACCCAATTACTATGAAGTTTTCTACTCAATTGATTATTTATATGTATTCATAGTTTGTAATAATAATAAAATGAGCGAAGAAGGTATCAGAAGAAGTGGAAAATATATTGTTACTGTGGTAAGGTACAAACTTATTGTAATAACAGAGAAGGAAGTTTATCTTAAAATAACATAATTATCACATTAGTGTACTTATTGGATATGGCCTAAGCTATACAGAAGCATCTTTTTAATTCTTGATTTGTACATCTCAACTCACACCGTTTCTGAATATTACATTCATGAAGATAAGAATGCAAAATAACAATTCACAGCAAGCATTCTTAATATTGGACCAATCTAATTATTACCTGAAGAAGTTTTTAATTTCCTTGCAAATTTATTATCCAGATTTACATTGTTTGCAATAGGTATTGGAAGATAACTGATGCACCCAAAATACTTGAATTTTCGTCATGTTGTGAAATACCGAGTTTGACCCTGTTTTATATTAATATCTAGCTATCTTATTGAATGAACATATTGTTAAAGCAACCTTTTCGCATAGCACCATGATATACAAACATTCGAAGGTTATGAGTCAGCCTATGTAACAATTAGGTTAGCTTCATGAACAAACGCTAATCTTAGCCCAATTTATTAGAAAATTAATAATGTGACATCAAAACTTATCACTTACCGATATAACTTTTTGGACAACTCATTACCATGTTTTTGGTTAATATCGTCAGAGTTATAACTTTTCTTCATTTCAACTCATTTTATCTATTATCCCGGTCAAGAATTCAATAAATTATTTTCTATACTCATTGATTCCGAATACCAGACGGTAATACAAATCATTTTCAGAACATTATTAATTTCACAAACGTATTTTGACACCATCACAACTTCTTCCCGAAACGCATAAAATGATCATTTTGATTGTAAAATAAATTTTTATCCTGTAATTTCACTTACATCTGTCGGAGAAATTTAGCACTCTACGATTCTTTTAATCGAATTTAGCGCCCTCTGTACGACAATAGAAGCTTCAAACCAAAATCTATTCTAGACTTCTTGCTTCAAACTATACAATTTTATAAGTATCCACGTCTCTGCCGGATAAACTTTGAAAATAATAAGAATAATGGAAATCAGTTCAAAATCACCTTTGAGTAAGTTATAGAAACATTCCAAAATCAAAGTTTCTGGATATTTGATATTTCATGTCGGCAGTTTTCTGTAATGAATGTAGTTCGATTGTTTCCATTTACAACAGATTCGTTTGAATCATAGACGTATCAATTAAAATAAATAGTCTATGAAACAATATCGGTTATCTGAAGGATAAGAAGTTGACAGTTGTTTTTATTTGAAGTTTAATCGTCGTTTTTCAGTAGAGGGTTAGAAAAGAAAAAACTCATGGCAACCGCAACCAGAAAGCAGGACATGCCTCCTGCGGGAGGGTATAAACCCATACCTTGCGCACGAATTCCAGCAAAATCATTTTTTAGGGGTGGGTAGATTATCCTGTATTATGTAATTGTAACCCTACTTAATTATTTCAGGATGGGCATTAATCGGAGGATATCTAGGAATGACTGCAGGGGCTTCGTATATCTATTATCTAAATTGGCGTCAAGTTCATAAAGAAGAATTGGAAATGCGGTCGGCAAAATTTGCTATTCACCCTCTACTGATGGCAGAAAGGGATCGAGAATATCTTAAACAATTACGTCGAAATAGGGATGAGGAAGCAAGCCTTATGGCAAATGTTGAAGGATGGAAAGTTGGTACCTGGTATGGGGAGCCTATATTCCAAACAGATCCTGATGCCTTTATCGAACCATTTGGTGCTGATTATTATGTTCATGCTAAACTTAAAGATTATAAAAAGCGTTCTCATTTCACATACTGGTTCTGAATAATTGTCATCAATGGTGAAAAAGAACTGAAGTTGGATTGAAATAGTGTACATTTGTGATTGTTAAAGTTGTGAACTTGTAGAAGCTTGGTATGATAGAATCAACATTGAATAAATATTACTAAGTTATTAATTTGTTGTGTTCAAATGGATATATTGACCTATAATTCCTATCAAAAACAACTTAATTGTGAAGAAACATTAACCATTCCTGGTTATCAGTTTTAGACATTGTTACACTGTTCAAACAAATTGTAAGTATTTTATAGGTCAGACTCCTTAATATAGATAATGTTCGTTAAACATAGGAAGTCCAACAGTTAATTCTAAATGTTGCAACCCATCAGAGGAAGACAACTTTTTATATCATCTCTTCTGATGACTGATCTCATGTGATATAGAGCAATAAAATGATAAATATTATTTTTCTCCTGATCATCATATCAGTTGAATATAACGAACACTTTAATGTTCTAATAGCCCTAGAATTTGGTGAAAATCTTCTATTTACCTTTACAACACTTAAAAGTAGCTAATCAACCTACTCCATAACCAAATGCATGAACAATGGTAGGTATACGAAATTAAATGAATTCAATCGCTGATTCCAAAAACAAGTTTGTTTATGTAGGATATTAATTTGTAGAACCCGCAGATTTTTATACTAGTAGTTTTAATTAATAATATTTCAGGATATGACAGCTTTTAACGTTAAAGAATGGTAGTAGTTAGTCAACTACCTACTTATAAAAGTACTCATTAAAAAACATTCATCGCAGGTACCATTGCAGATATATCAACATATATAATCTATATAATTCAATGCTCGATACAGAACTAAATATTCTTAGAATTGAAGTTAATTTGGGTTGAGTTTCAGATGACATTTTGAAAATTTGGTCCCTTAATGAGTGGGTTCTATTCCATCAAGTATGTGGGTAATGTGAATAGATTTTTCCTCGCTTATATATTTTTCATCTTCCAAAAAGCTAAATAAATTCAAAATATCAACATTAAACAAATTATGTATTGACCATGTAAATTATATTTTAGTATTTCAAGATAGTGTCAAGCAAGATTTTTTTGATTATATATTGAACTTTCCTGTAACAAACACTTACATGTTATTATAGTGCATGAATAATGATGTCAAATACATATAAGTATATTTTCGCAATTAACAATTGTTAATTATTGTATCAACAATTTAGCACTTTTAATAATCCATATTATTCTGTTCACGAACTTTTGATTGATATATTTTAGTCAACTTACTTTTCAGTTGCAATTCAATTCAATCCTTTCTGTGAAGTGTGGAATTGTGGATGTTTATTTTCTATTTTCTATCTGTAAAATCTGTATCCTGTATAATATTCTCTATTATAATTAAGGTCAGAGAATACCGAAATAACGTCAAAACGTGTGGTACTGGGGGATAGCATTCAGGACATATTGTTCTATGATAATGACCGTTACCTTCCAACTAAAGGTTCCTGGCATAACCCTTTTAATCCTATCCTTATTTTTACCCAGGGGTTAAGGGTCATTAAATTATACTATTGAAGAATAAGTAGTATTCTTTGAACACTATAGTTAGAACCAATCACGCTTATCCACAAAAAATTCTGAGGACCTTTCAGGTATACCGAGTAAACTTTGATAAGCCTGAATTCAAAAAGGCGGGAATCAAACCCCAGTCGCAAAAAGACTTTCTTGTCCTGTCGTATAGCCGCCATCTTAAAAAAATTGTAATTGGTTTTTCTGGGGATCTATTGGTCGCACAGAAGAAAATATTGGAAATAAAATTGTATACATTTTGGTAGTTAGCGCGATACTGTGAAGTTGGTATTTTAAACGGTTGAGGGCTCGAAATTGACAATGCATATTCTGTACTTGACATTGATCAATTGCGCCATTGGTAATCCATAACTGGCAAACAACATTATTCCCATTAACATTGATATAGAAAAGAAACTTACACAGGGATATATAATAGCGGATAACTAATTTTTGTCAGAGAAGTAGCTTCGGCACCCTCTATCGCTTGAAATATCTACTTCTCGGTGCCACAAAAAATGTGGTGCATTTTATTTGCATATTTTCTGTTCAACAATCTCTTCTGTGCGACCGACAGATCGCAAGAAGAAATGATTTGAAAGCTTTATCAAGATGGCAGCACCGGATGGATGGGAGTGAAGTCAATTCCATTTTTGACTGCTTTTGGTTGTGGAAACACATTTACATTCAGACTACTCGACCATCACATAAGAGTATTTTACTGAGCCCGAATATAAATTTCTCACCCCGCGCATACTTTGAAGGACTGCAACTCGGAGACTATCTACAGCAATAATATTATTGAAAGAGATTCTAGCACATTTTTCAAGCGCTACAACTTTTTCTGTGGCATCAATAGATCACGAAAAAAAAACGATTACAAAGATGGCGGTTGTAGGCTTGGAGGTGGGATTACAATAATCTAAGTAAATATGAATAAGATATACATTATAGGCTTTTATTTTGCCGGATAGCCCAGGCTGCGCTGAGTTCTTTCTAAGAGCCAGTGAAACTGGAAGAAAAGGCAATAGAAGAGAGAAAAACCTGTTTTATTTTACTTTTTTTATAATCAAAGTTTTTCTGAGGTCTTTTTGTATTGTTATTTATTTTTTTATATTTTTATAACTAAGTATAAGGTTTTTCATGAAATGTGGAAATTGTAGAAGATCTCCTTTCCTGTTTTATTGACCCATAACTACTCATGTGATAGAAAAATGGCTGAGGCTAATTTTTTTAAGGTGACGTGTTTTATTTCGACAAATTTAGTGTTTTACTAGGATAAGAAAATAGTCATACATTTTGTATGTCACGAGAAAATTAAGTACCTAGTTGACATCCACATGATTGAAATCTTTAATGTGTTCCAGAGAGCTGATCGTAATCAGTAATCAGAGAAGAAAGGGAAAAAGTTCATCGCATTTACATTTATGTACATACATTTACTAAAAATATTTGAAATAAAGTTATAGATCATGAAATGTTAAATTCTGATTTCTTAAAGCCATTATAATAACATCTCTCTGAATTTCGTCAACGAGAATAATTCGAAATTCGAATGATACTGTAAAATTAACCACTACTATGTTGATATCAATCACTTTTATTTGAACTTCCGTTACTCGAGTTTCACCATTATTACGCCATCTTCAGACTGTATTTAAATACAAAGTTACAAATAAAAGTGATATCAACATTATAGTAGCGTTTAATTTTACAATATGGATAACATTTCATATTACATACTATATAGTGTAATGATAGAATTTTTCTAAATTCAATTTTTATCAAACAATAAATTAAAGCATTTAGATTATGTTAAATAGATTACATGAAATGAGTGAACGTTTACATATACCTAAAAGGAAGACTCCTTGATGTATACCATAGATTTATATTAATCAATGCGTATAATACCTACATACCTTTCGAATGACCAATCACATTTATCGATCCAACAAACTGAGTTATGGCAACTGAATTTAATAAGTTTCTAAATTGTCAATACCAGTGGTGAAAGCGAGTGTCATATAAGTCTTACCAGTATCTAAATATGAAGAAAACAGATGAAGACTATGGGTGTAGGAATTGGAATGATGACGATAGCATCATATCGGAGAGATGTTGGAGAGAGAATCACAGGAATGACAGTAGAAAATGGCTTACAAGAGATGGCCACAAGAAAGCCCCACCACATCGTATATATTCCACAATGAGAGAAACTTATCCAGCTCCAGAAGATGAGAATCTACAAACTGTTGGTAAGCCGTTCATTTCGATAACATTTCTCAGTCTAACAGTGGCGGCTCTTAAATTTTTGAGAGAGGAGGCTTAACGTAAAACGTTTTTGTAAAATATATTCTATTCACAGCCTTTCAACCTTTGCACAGCGACCGAACCAGCTACTTCAGTGACAAAATTAATTGTTACCCAGCCAGAACCAACGTGGAGGTATAGAGTTTTTCTTGGCAAAACATTTTTTTGTTCGTTTTTTGTCTTTTATTTTTTTTGGATTTTTAATATTTTTTCTTTTTTTTGGAATTTTTCATATTTTGTTTTTTTTAATTAATTTTATTAACTTTTTTTATATATTAACGGAATTCTACGGTCTTTAGTTTGCGAAAAATGATCAATAATATTATCAAAAAATGTATCATTTTGTTTTAAGTGTTTTACTAAATCTTTTTCAATAGATATTAAACTAACATTGTATAAACGATTTTGGCCCAGTGTATTTGGCATGTAAGTTTTAATTCGTTTGAGAGTAGAAAATGATCTCTCCACCGATGCCGACGTGACATAAATGGTGACTGTCAAACAAAGTAGTTTATAAAAATGAGGTAAAACTTGTTGCAAATCATTGTCTATCATATATTTTATCATATCGGCGTGACTGTCATACTGGCCTAAAATATCTTTATCCGAGTATATAACGCATAATTCATTGTGCCGTGCTATTTTATCAAAAAATTTATATTTCAGAACTAAGTTATCTTAAAGTGTATTGAGGAACTCTTTTGAAAAAGATTCGAAAAATCTTCTATTCGTCAAGTCAAAAAACTTCAATTCATGTAAATCGGAAAATCGAATCTCAATTTGACATAATAAAAAAGTTGTTTATAATGTAGTTTCTTGTGTACCAAATTATACGTTTTCCTCCTTTTCGCGGGGGGAGCCTCATCAGTTGAAAAATTTTCAAATAAAATATTAAAATGAAATTTTGTATTACGGAAACTTGAAATTTTTCCAATGAGATGTTTCAAACGATCCCTTGAATAAATTATATCAGTGAATTTATGTTGTAAAATTTGAAAAATAAGATCAGTTTGTTCAAATATTAATTCAAAATTATCAAGAAAAACAAAAATTCTTCATTTTCTAAATAAGATTTTAAACCAACAGCAGCATTTAATGAAACCTGATCTGTTGAAAAGTCATCACTGTTTAATTCAAAATCAAATGTTTCAATTAATTTGTCTTTATTTTTATGGATGGTAAATCTGCACGTGATGTAAAATTCCATTGAGTTGGAGCATTACAGGGAAATCAATGATTTTTTTTAAAACTTCGTCTTGTCAATACTACTATTAGTATTAACAATGATCGATTTTGATAGTTACCTGACATTACTAATCCTTTCAAATCCGGTAAAGGCCGTTTATTTAAATGAAACACTTTTATCATATGTTAATTCACTAAAAAGATTTTCCAAAAGGCAGCAACTAACTCACTAACACTCAATTTAAATTTACAACAGACAACAATCTAACCTTACTTCGCGTGGCGTGACACTTGACAACACATAAACAAGCACTGACTGACCTACTCAGCAGTCGGCAGAACGCACGTCTCGTATTTCATAGATTGCTAGCAACTGCCGCAGGCTAGCCTCCAGAGGGTGTGGCCATTTTCGCTGATTTACCCAGTTGGCGTTCGGACTGGTCAGAAAAACGGCAACTGCGTTGAACATCACATGCTCAGCGTTTGAGATATATAGAGAGTCTAGTCTCAGGGCACTGTTGCCAGATTAAAAATAACTACTGAGAACGGGGAATTAATTGTAAAATTTTAAAAATTGTCAGAGAAACAGGAAATAAAATGGGGAATGATCATTAAGATAAATTGGTGAGGAGGCTGAGCCTCCTTAGCCTCCTTCGAGGAGCCGCCACTGCAGTCTAATTCTGTTTGAAGACTACCAACGCTTCACAAACTGTTGCAGTGAAGCTATGAACTTAATCAGTCGTAAATGAGGAGCTATTATTTGGATTTTGGTAACCATAACTAGAATTGAACAGTTAAATGTTATTAATATGGCAATCACCATTTTCAGTATTTGAAAGCTGATATAATATTTTCATCGATGGCCCTCAGTACAAATTGCATGACCTGAATAAGCTCACGTTTTGCTCCGGTGTATCGTCTAGTGCGCATCCAATATTCAGATAGGCTCAGTTCGTTTTGTCAAAGCATTTGGGCCCAATTTCGTAATGTAGTTATCTAAATTCCAATCTTAGCTAACAAGGATACTATCTGAATTAGTAGATTATTGAAATATGACGATTACTTCCTAATAATCGATTGCTGAAATATATCGATTATTCACATATCATTAATAATAATTATACTTCCGAAGTACGGGGTCATATGTTAAGTGTATTTCGACCATTAATGTGGAAGTCAAAAGTAATTAATTCTTCTCAGGAAGCTGTTCGTATGTAGGAGGTAACTTTTTATACGCTTTAATGAGAATTTCTGGTATTCAGAAGCCCAACATTAAAATGCGTGCAGCAGTGCAAATAAGGTCACCACTCACCACGAAAAAACGTTAAATTATCAAGAGAATTCACAGCTTCACGCACATCGTAACTCCGTTTTAACTCAACCTGTAAAGTTCGTTCACTACTCACTACATGCTATAATAATGACCTGAGGGAACAGTCACTTGAGCATAATGAAAATTTGTTACCTTCTAAATCTCAAATTATTAAGTGTTGTAGGCGTTCAGTATACATGCTAAGTTGCAAGGCAAAACCACTTGGGGCTCTCTAAACTAATTTATTAAACACAGATCTTATTACGCAAAGTGATTTTAAAGGTGGTTTTTCGGTGGGGAGCAAAGTGATTTAATAATGGTGGTGTAACGGTGTAAAAGTGGAATTTTCAATTAAAATGATGTTTTCAAACTGGGGAAAAGTTTCGATCAATGATTGAATGACCCTCATAAACAAATATTTATAAGAATATGAGTCCAAACTGAAGTAAATGTATTCCAGGGCGAAATATTCGAATTTCCAATGCATTGATATATAATTTGTCAAGCCTACCGAAGTATTCTTTCCTGAAACTATGGTTTTAGTTGTGTTCAAAGGACCAAATGATATTAACATATCTGCATCAGTACCTACAATTCAAATAACCTATTAACCTAAAATTGCCGTATGGAGATAATATCTGTTCTCTTATGTGTTTAGTTAATGTTATCGCATCCAAAAATAGGCTCACAAATAACCTACTAACCTGGAATTGCCTCTTGGAGATAATATATGTTCCCCTTATGTATTTAATTAATGTTATTGCTTTCAAAAATAAATTTTCAAATAACTTGCTAGCCTAGAATTGACTGTTGGAGATAATATATGTGGTCTCATGTGTCTGGTTGATGTTATTGCATCCAAAAATGAACCTGCAAATAACCTACTAGCCTAGAATTTCCGCTCGGACATGATATATATTGTCTTGATTGAGTTCAGTTGATTGTTTGATTGGTTAGTGTTATTGCATCCAAAATAGGATTGATCAATAAACTCCTACTATTCTAGAATTGCTGATTGAAGTGATAATGTATATACACTTACGTGTTCAGTTAATGTTATTGCACCCAAGAATTATTATACAAATAGCCTACCAACCTAGAATTGCTGCTTGGACATATAGTGGAGTCATTCTACGGAAAAATGAGGCGAGGTTCGTAAAAATTTGATAGAGGTTGGGGAGGTGGAAAAAGTTGTTTCTTGTGATAAGAGTAATGATATTCCAGAATTTCTAAAAGAAATATTTGGCGGAACCATCCCAAAAATCCCAAAACTGGGCCTTTTTTTAGGTCAGTTTTGGAGTTTTAATTTTTTTCAACCCCTTAGTCTTGTGACTGAGTTTTGGGAGTTGGATCCTTTTATTGTCCATGTTCAAGGAAGCTTTGGTTCAAATTTGGAGTGTTTGCAATCATTACTTCTCCTAGAATAGATATATATATATATATATATAACTTAAGAGATATAGAATTAAATTTTCTGAGTTATGAAGATAACTTAGATAATTTAACATAGGATTATAAAGATGAATAAACGTAAAAGATTGAACCATAGGCGGGATTCGAACCCACATTTCTGGATTTCTAGTCCAGTGTGTTTACCAATTACACCACTTCGGTCCTATTAGATTTTTATATTTTTGTAAATATAAACCTCTGAAAGGATAGTAGATCATTTAACTATGTTAAATTATCTAAGTTATCTTCATAACTCAGAAAATTTAATTCTATATCTCTTAAGTTACATACACGATAGTGGCCAATTAGGCAAAGAAACTTTAAACTTGTTTATATATATATATATATATATATATATATATATATATATATATATATATATATATATATACTTATATATATATATACACACATATATATATATACACACATATATATATATATATATATATATATATATATATATATATATATATATATATATATATATATATATACTTACGTGTTTCAGGGTAAAAATTAAAATTGGGCTATTTTGATCAAATCTTCACCAAATTGGATAAAATTTGGTGTCAAAGTAGATCATGGTGACCGTAATAAGTGATTCAATGATGAAGTTAAAATATCCAACAGTTTTGATAAAAATTCAAATTTGGGAGATTTGGCCCAAATTTTGAAGATGCCCCCCATTACGTCAAACAAATCGCAGAGTACTATTTTTGGGCTCTAATTGAAGGTTATTTTATATAGTTTGACGTGATATAACTTGTTTTATAAGATGAGCCCATTTCTTGGCCATTTACGGCAGATATATATGCGCGCGCAGATTTCACACCTTTATTGTATTATAATAGCATTTTATCACTATAATATTGTTCTTAGAGTATAGATATGGCTTTTTTGCTTATCTATGTGAGAAAACATATACATTATTTATTTGAGGTCCGCTTGTGACATAGTGACATTTTTTTTTACTACACATATTAATTATTATAGAATATATAGCTATATAATACAACATCACCTGCGCTTTTTCTAATTCAAGACGCGACGAAAATTTACTTCTGATGATGTGGACCACGCCTACCAATATTATCAGATAAAAATTATTTTTATAAAACAATGACAGGTAAAAATATTGTGTATCTTATGATGTTTTTTTTTCTATATTTTTCTGTTTTAAGAGAATGTCCGATTTTCCGATCTAATAATGTCTAATCTATAATTTTAATCGGCTGTTAATAATTTCAACCTTATTAAATTCAATAATCACATCAAATTAACTAATAAATAATAAAAAAAAAAAATTAACTATGAGGTAATAATAAAAGTTCAATTGGAGATCAGGTAGATGAATAAATATAAATAGGTTAGTTTCTAGAGTATCATGATTTGAAATAACAAATGATATTTACATCTAGAAAAGATAGATATGAATTGGTACAAATTCGAATTCAGAGGGTTGGAGTATTTTACAACATCTGGCTTAGAAACATATTGGTTACAAAGAATTTTTTTGCTCAGTATATTGATTATCGTGCTATGACAAGGAAATATATTACACTCGAGAGACCGATTCTAAATTTAAACATACGAGTTTGTAAGCTCCAATAAGCCATAAATTGGTTGATAAATCGAAAAGTACAAAATAGAGTGTTGCCCTACTGTTTAAACCAATTCATTCAAATAATTTGAGAGATCATTCACAAGGCATTTAACTAGGAAAATCTAATGGAGTAGTGAGTGGACTTATCATTCAGTAATATTGATTTGAAAAAAGCTGGCAAAGTGTATTTAAAACGAAGTTTAACATGTTGGTGTCCCTCTTTTGAACAGTAAAAGACAAAGAAATAATGGAATTACAATTACTCCAAGCAAATGATTTTGTAACACTCTAAAGACTTGGTAGAGAGGTGGAAGTTACAGTAAATTAAAAAAAGTACTTCAAATTGAAGATACATTTCCATTTTGATTGTATTCCAAACTGTATTCAGTAAAAGGAATGTTGAATCATAACCTACTCTAACCTGAGGCCAGCACCTTGACCACGTTTTACATGAGCAACTCCTGCCTACAGTAAGCGCGTTGAATTCATTTGCGGTGCAATCAATGAGCAAAGTATATATTAGAGTATGTGAAACCAAAAAATAAGTGATATCGGTAAATTTTTTATGATTTAACGCGACCCCACGGAAAATGTTTGTTTTGGTGTATGAAACAAAACTCTAAAATTTCTACCTCCTAAATTGACCGCAACCCCCTTTTTTGCCATTTTGTGGTGTTTTATACATTTTTAGGGGAAGCTCGTAAAAAAAATGTCTATCTCCAGTTGTATTGGGAATTAAGAAATCAAACCGGAACCCTTTTATTGTAGATGCTTTAGGAACTCCCAGTTCAAATTTCAAGTTAATCCGACCTCCCCTCCCTCGCAACAGATGTATATATATACATAAATGCATGAGAACTTGCGTGACGGCTAACTCGGGCAGTTTTCAACCGATTTAGCTGAAATTTGAACTGAAGGTAGGTTTTATGCCCTCAAAACTGCCCTCCGAACTTCAAGTTAAAATAACAAACAGTTTCCGAGAAAAAAAATCCGTTTAAGATAGGGTAGTTCATAAATAATAATTAAACACTCTGGGACGAAACGGTTAATTAAAAAATTTCATAGGCATCTTACTGATGAGTGGGTCCACCTTTTCTTTTTTTTTATTTATCTAATTTTTTTATTCTTCTACATTTTTTAAAAATTGTACATCTTTATTCAATATTATTGCTGTCTTCTCTTCCGACCACTTGAACTCGCCACGCTGTATACACTGGAAGTACTGCTGGAAACACTTCTTGCCTCAGAATCTGTCACCTTAAATAGTATCATATTGCTGCTTTAGTATAAAAACGATGATTACCACGTAAATATATATGCAAATACCTACATTTTGACGCTAAGCAGATGTCAATGGGATGAAAAGGACATGAGATATCTCAATTTGAAAATTAGCTAAAAAGTTGACTTAAACTCGAATTTCTCGGAAACCATTTTATATTTCAACTTGAAATTTTAAAGGGAAGTTTTGATGGCATAAAACCTACCTTCAGTCCAAATTTCAGCTAAATCGGTTGAAAAGTGCCCGAGTTAGCCGTCAGGCAAGTTCCCATGCATTTATGTATATATATTGCGAGGAAGGGGATGTCGGAATAACTTGAAATTTGAACTGGGAGTTCTTTAAGCATTGACAATAAAAGGGTTTCAGTTTGGTTTCTTAATTCCCAATACAACTGGAGATAGCAATTTTTTTTTGATGAACTTCTCCTAAAAATGTCCAAAATACCCCAAAATGGCAAAAAAAGGGGGTTGCGGTCAATTTATGAGGTAGAAATTTTAGACTTTTGTTTCATACACCGAAACAAACATTTTCCGTGGGGTCGCGTTAAATCATAAAAAATGTTCGATCAAAATGTTTCACATACTCTACTAATATAGTTTAAGAGGTTGAGTGTAGTTTTATGCTATGAAAATTTGAAATAGCGAGCGATTTCAACTATTTCTCTTCGGTTGTCGTATCGTTCAAACAATTTTATGAATTTATTTTCTCTCATTCTGGAATATATTATTGATTGAAACGATTCTGTGGTTTGTTCAACTTTTGGTGAAACTAATTCGAACAGATTGTGCTTCTGACTGTATTTTGGCAAGAAATATTTCGTTATTTTTATTTTGTATTATTTTATCTCAGAGTTGTTCTTAAGTGTTGTGTACCTAATTGCAATAGCAATATGCTAGTGGGACTTATCATTTAACGTTTGATTTTTCACGAGGCGAGAGCTTGAAACAAAAATGGATTAGAGCAATTCACGGAGATTATTTCGTGTCCAATAAAAATTCATATGTATGTTGATTTTGTTAGAGAAGAGAAGATAACAAAACCTGATGAATTTTTTCCAACCATGTTGGAATTTGTTTCATATACTGTTTTCCGGGGTTAATTCTTAACCCACTTTTGTATATTCGGCATTGTTGAGTATTTCAGAGTGCAATCCCCGGTAATAACAATTATAATAATTAATAATTAAATTTTGGGAAAATGTGAAACCGCTTTACTTTTTAGTCGCGTAAACCTTATCTTTCATAGTAGAACTCTCACTCTCCTCCAAACTCTATGAAGTTTCCTAAAATTTCAATTCATCGAATATTAAACGGCAAACTTTGAAACTTGTTGTATTGACATTTCTACGAGAGCAAGGTGAATAGTCCCTGAAAAATGGAATAAGAAATAATTTATTTTGTCAAAATACATTTTATTTCTCAATATAATCTCCTTCTGGCCCGATATACTTCGTCCAGCGTCCTAATTTTTCGATCCCTTCCACATAATACGACAATCCTTCAAAATGGGCGTTTCTTTCAGCGATAACCTCATCGTTGTAGCCAAATCTCTTTCCTCCGAGTCATTTCTTCAAGTTTGGAAATAGATAAAAATCGCAGGAGGCCACATCTGGAGAATATTTTGGATGGCGAACCAATTCCTGGCGCAATTCATGCAATTTTGTCATTACAACTGCGGATCTGTGCTCCGGTGCGTTGTCCTGGTAGAAGAGCACTTTTTTCTTTGCAGAATGCGACCGCTTCCCCTTCAAATCGGCGTCGAATCGATCCAACAGTTCTGCATAACATACGCCGGTAATGGTTTTACCTTTTTCAAGGTAATCGATATGGACGATACCGTGTGCATTCCAAAAAACTGTCGCCATGACTTTGTTGACCTATAAACTCACTATAGCTTTTTTCGGCTTCGATTCGCTAGAACAAGTCCACTGTTTCGACTGTTTTCTGGTCTCTGGTGTTGTGATGGATCCATGTTTCATCGACGGTTACGAAACGGTGCAACAAGTCCTTCTTATCGCGCTTGAATATCGCAAAACACTCCTTTGAAGTTGTCACACGGTCGTGCTTGAGGTTTGCGTAATGTTTTTTCCACGCAAGAAATAATATTTAATCAAGACGCGAAATTAATTTTTTTTCACGTTTACGAAACTCTCCAAGGTTTCGATGGGTGTCAAAACAGGACTAAATGACGTATTGGTCAATTAGAAGATAGAAAATTTTAATGCGTCTAGTTAAAGATAGTACATCACAAACGTCACATGGGATTTTCGATTGTGGCGCCATTTGTTTTATTTTTTAGGGACTTTGCACCTTTCCCTCGTATAGTGAATGAATTAGGTTGAATTCCCTGTTGGCCTCAAATTAAGGGAACTTTTCAGGATATATTCAGGACAGCAAAATGAAGGTCTCCAAAAAACCTTCAGCTTGGTTGCAATTATTAATTTTGTTCCATTCCTGTCTAATTTTCTTGTGTTATTATGATTGTGAAAACTCTTGAGTGGGAACCGCTCCACTAGGTGATATGGGGTGCAAAGGGCCTCGTTCTAGGCAAAAGGGAAACTCACCCCCCCTTCGCTGTACATAAATAATAATGATGATTGTATGCAGAATTATCAGATCGATGATATGATTTATTTAAACACGTTATTATTAGGTAAACGGAGACAACTTCTGATAGAGAAATGTTATGCTGAATCTGCTCAAGAAATTACTGATGAACGGAACAGGCCACCTCCGGTTGAAGAATATTGTACAGAATATGATGGAAATTTCCACAAATATGGATTCACTCCCCTTACCGAAGATGAACGTTATAGAATGTTGCCAGAGGTAGGTTCATATATATCTTCTCAGACAGCACTTTCAGTGACTTTTTACTGCGTATCCATGGGACAGAAAATGCCTTCTTCCAAGAGCGTAGCGCCGGGTTTAAGGAAAAAAGAGCCCCATTTTAACTAACCTTTGAAATATATTAAACTATGGACTTCGTCAGTAAATTTTTTAGGAAGGATTGCGCTTGATTCGATTATACTATCTTCACATCACTGCTTTTTTGATCATACACTCTATAGCTGTTACAACATCTGAGAGAAAAGGCATAGATATTATATATACATACATGGATAGCGCATGGTATACAAACCTCTGTTCAGTCTATGACAACACGTAAGAGAGACAGAAGACCTATTTCAGCCTGGTATTAGACAGAGATGAAGATCATTCTGACGACGTGACAAATGGCAAGAACGTGCATAATTTACATTGTTTTATATGGAGCACTTTACGAATTTTATGAATTATCAAGTTATAATCCTATTTGATCGGTTTTTATGATTCAGCAACAATACATAATAGTATTATGTACAAAATTACATTAAAGATATAGAATTAAATATCGCTCATTTTGAATTTAGTCATATTTCCATGAAGCACCCATATGAAACTTATTCTGTATTTCATCAATGGAAAACTTTAGTATGTAATTAACTGAAATTACTCTACTCCACGTTAAATGACATATTTAGTTATCAACAGCTTGAATTATTGATTAATACATATATTCAACTACAGAATCATTACCATACATGACCTAATAAATAAAACAACATCTTTCATAATGTCGTGGATTTAGTTATAATATGGAAAACAAGTAGCATATAAATATTCAAAATTAAGTAAGCTATAGAAGAAATATATCTATGAATATCAAAATACTCAAATAATTAAACAGAAATAATATAGCTATTTCTTGAAGTGGTTCGAAAAAAATAAGTATGTCATTTAACAAAATTATTAATCTAATTCTGCTACCATATAACCCAAACCTGGATTTTTCCTGAGCCAGAGATTGAATCCGATTGTGCCTCAAGATGCTAAATATAAAGAAGAAGAACTGGGAATTACATGACTGAACAGTTATTGT
Source organism: Endomychus coccineus (assembly GCA_958510875.1). Lineage (NCBI taxonomy): Eukaryota > Metazoa > Arthropoda > Insecta > Coleoptera > Endomychidae > Endomychus > Endomychus coccineus. Next base: position 49,705,020 of record OY294067.1, read on the forward strand.
TATTCAGTGGTGAACTTCTGGTATTGTGTCGCAGATGCCAAATCGCTAGCTTACCTTTTGTGTTATAATAATAAACATTAGCAAAATATTCCAGTTTCTAAAGAAAATAAAAGTGATGTAAACAGGGTTTTAGTTCACAGCATTAATTTTTATAGTTACAAATTAGATTATAGGTCACCTTAATTTTAAACTTAAATTTTACCAACAGAGGAACATTATTATATAGTATTAGGTACTGTTACTGTTAAAAATACAAATTCTTTGGGAATAAAAGTAAACATTGTTCTGAAATGTCCTGCCTATCCTTCATATGTTTTAATAAATTTTTCAGATTTTTTTAACCTTTGCATTCATTCTACGATTCCTTGTAGTCAAGTATTTGAATACTATTTTTTGCTTATCAATAGTATGCTTCGCAATTTGAGAAATTATATTCATGTTAGGGCATGACTGTATAGGACAGAAAAGATGGTATCAAAATGTTATAAATCTACGAAGTATATAATCAACCAACTTTCTGGTTCATTTACAGGTTGTTCTTCATTGATCCTAAATGAGGTGCCCTCACAACAAATAATGTTTGCATCATCACTAGTAAAAACATAACAATAACAACATATACCCAGCTAAAAATTATGACAAATTCATATTTCAAAGTTCTCTGGGTTTCACCTTACGTTTAAAGACATTCGCCGGAAAATTTAAAATACTAGGAGGAACTACAAGGTCTTTTACTGATTTCTTTCCAAATGAATATACGAAATCATTTTCTGTAAAGTGTTCACTACAAAGATGATAATTCTTGTTGGGCACGAAGTTTTTTCTCTTCATTGCTATTACCCATTTTTGTTTCAATTTTCATCTGAAGGAAAACTGGAATGAACATTAATTATTACACTATTAGTTTCTATTTTCGATTGTGAATGATCGATTAAAATTGTACTTCTAACGGCTACGTTATAATTACATTATTGTGAATTAAGTATCTACCCACTATCCAGTATCTACTAAACTTGTAAATACCAGTGAAAACTAGGTCCTCCTTTTTGATACCGATTTGTACATCCAAATGCGGAACACGATTTCACCATTGTTATATCTTAGATTTATTAAAAGTATCTAAGAAGACTAATTAATCACACACTTCACTATTATAACCTTATTGTCGTCGAAGAGGTATTACACAATATCATTTGATAAAATGGAAGTAAAAAGCCAAACAACTCATCACAACTAAAAAACAAAGCACTCAAGAAGTTTTCTGTATCAAAATATTGCTATTTTCTTCTGAAAACAACATAATATGATAGATTACAGTAACATGTACTCTTATGGCTAGAACGATGTTTTGCCACTTGTCAGCTGTTCCATATGTTGGAGTCAATGAAAATCCCTGATGCGCATCCATGTGTGTATGTATAATATCTATGAGAAAAGGAAATATATAACTTCGCGGAACTTTTCACCTTTTAGACTATTTAGAACTCTAGGAAAAGGAACAAATGAAAATATTAGAGAAATTCTTGTATGTACAGGTTTTTAAAAAAAATATGGACGGCTAACACGACATTTGATATTACAACTCTCTAATTCAAAGTAATACTTGTGATTTCATCAGTCGCAAGCTAAGGTACTGATGCCGTTTGTGGTTGCGATCTCGATGGTGATAGGAAATTACCATGTTGCTGATTCAGAAATAACTATTTGAATTTCACACATCATTCAATTCAATTGTGTTAAGTAATCATTAAGCTCGGAGACCACCGTAATCGATGCACTCTAAAGAATCATCTCGACCACAAAGTTCAATCAAGACCGACATACGTTCAATTTGCTTAATAAACCAGACTATGCATGAATAACAAGGCAAATAGACATAGAGATTAACTCGGTATAATGAAGAAATATTGCACATAAATGTATTAATATTATCTGCCGAAAACATGTGTCTTAGAACAGATTGAATTGATGGGAATAATTTTTTTCCCCATATTCTCCATACTCAATATGTACGAGGGTAAGGTAAAAAATAAAGCAGATGGGGCCACAATCGAAAATTCCATGTGACATTTGTGATGTACCATCTTTAACTAGAACCACGGTCGTACATACAGGTCTGGAAGCTCGAGGTTGTTTCCTATGTGAGAAGTGGGACCGCTAAGCGTCGACTTTCGCGTAGTATCAAAAGACGCCACGTAAGAGTATTCTCTGACTTGTCAACACAAGGAATACCTGCGTTTTTAGAAACAAATTACGAAACTGTACATTGTACCGAAATGCAAAACGGGGTACAGAAGTGTAAAGCAAAAACTTCTGTTTTTAAAGTGCCAAAAGATGCGGAAATGCGTTAAAAGTGGATGCTTGCGATTCCTGATAGAAATCGTTTTAACGAGGTCTTTTATGAAGTTATTTTTAAAGTGAGTTTGACAAGAGTAACAGTTATATTCCCCTCTCAAATCAGAATAGTAAATATTGCGTTACGAGAAAAATTGGCAGTGTCGACATAGCCGAGGTTTCCGGACCCGTCGAGTGTACAGTACCGGAGGTTTTAGTGTATAATGTACATATTGTAAACATAATGAAAGACAACACACTAAACTAGTATACATGTATTTTGATTGTAATCCTAATTTAATTAAGAAAATGTTTATATGCGATCGATTATTTTCATACATTTCCTTTTTAAATTACTACCAAAAAAAGCCTTAGATAATAAGTACATACTCCGGAAAGAATGTGTTTTAACGAGGTCTTTTATGTGTGCGAAAAAGGGGAAGTCATTTTTAAGGTGAGTAATACATTTTGACAAGAGTAACAGTCTCATTCCTCTCTCAAATCAGAATACTTAGTAACACTGCTTGCGATTCCGGGAAGAAATCGTTTTACCACTTCGAGATCCAAGCGCTAGCTAGTGGCTGAGCAAGGAACTACGAGTTTGGCGACGCGTAAGAGACCCATAGATTTTCCAGACCTGTATGTACGATCGTGACTAGAAGTTATTAAAATTTTCAGACTGATATGCCATTCAGTTCTGTTTTGACATCCATAGAAAGCAAGCAGCCTTGAATATTTTTGTAAACATGAATTTCGCGTCTTGATTAAACATTGTTTCTTGCGTGGGAAAAACATTACGCAAACCAAAGCATCGCTTGTTAAATATTATGGGGACTCCTGACTATCGATTCATCACAACAGAACAGTCGAAGCAGTCCTGGCGAATGGAACCCGAAAAAGACCAAAGTGGCTTTATCGGCGAACAAAGTCATGGCGACAATTTTCTGTCCTTGAAAAGAGTAAAACGTTCACCGACATATAATATGCAGAGCTGTTGGATTGATTTGAAGCGAAAGCGGCCGCATGTGGCAAAGAAAAAAGTACTCTTCCACCAGGACAATGCACCGGCACACATGTCCCCTTCAGTTGTATGAATAGCGCTACGAATTGTTCGGCATCCACCATATTCTCCAGATTTGCCCCTCTGCGGTTTTTATCTATTTCCAAACTTGAAGAAATGGCTCGGCGGAAAGAGATTTGGCTCCAACGATGAGGTTATCGCTGTAACAAACGCCTTTTTTGAAGGATTGGCCGAAATCGTATTATTTGGAAGGGATCGAAAAATTAGAAAAACGTTGGACGGATTGGGTGACACTTTTTCCACTCCATTTTTTCCACTGGTATATTTTTTTACTAGCTTTTTTTTTCAATAACCTTTTTCCTCTAGTAATGATTTTCCACCAATTCGAAAATAGTATAATTGAAATGATTTGAACAAGTATCATAGCAACGACAGTTTGATACGTTGAACTGACAGTTTGACCTAACACATTGGTCTGACAGTTATCCCTCCTCCCTGTGGAACATGTACGAGCCCGTGTTACAAAATCTGTCGAGGACCAACAATGTGTCGGAAGGTTGGCACAACAGATTCCAGATGGTTGTGGGAAAAAACCACCCTAGTCTTTACGCCTTCCTCCTCGAGCTACAGAAAGAACAAGGAGACACCGAGGCCATGATCCGCGAGCTGGATTTAGGCCACAAAATTAAAAAAACTACTCAGCAGTCCAGAGTGAAAAACGAAGAGCGAATAAACAATTTAGTTCGCCAATATGAAGATAGGAAAAGTGGAGGCGAAGTTTTGGAATATTTAAAAGCTGTCGGTCACCATATACAATTTTGATATCCTGTTTGATATCCATTTATAAAACTATTAAATGTATTAAAAAATAAACTGGAAGAAAAAATAAACTGGTGGAAAAATGTATTAGTGGAAAAATATATTAGTGGAAAAAGCGGAGTGGAAAAAGCAGAGTGGAAAAAATGGAGTGGAAAAAATGGGTCCCACCCCGTTGGACGAAGTGTATCGGGTACAAGGAGATTATGTTGAGAAATAAAGCAAGTTTTAACCAAATAAATCATTTCTTGTTTCGTTTTCAGAGATTTTTCACCTTGCCCTCGTATAAGATAAGAGATGTATCTTGATGTTCAATCAGGAGTCCAACTGCATTCCAATTGCAACCCCATTTTTTTCTTATTCTTGACTATAAATAATCTTAAAATATCGTATATTTATTCATACATTTGTATCGCGTTGAAGATGACACCCTATTTGTCGAAACTATAGTACCGTTACAGCTTCTATAATATGTGTTAAAGCAAATAGCAAAAAGGGTTTTATTGCATCAATATGATAAATTATCACAAACTAGCGGCTTACACTATCGATTGTTTTAAAATTTATGTCTGTCTTTTTATTCATTGCAGATTACAGTCTCTTGTTAATCTGAGTACCAGAAGAATTATTTAGGGTCGTTCAACTGAAATTTTCAACGTTAATTACAGTCACTCATCAAAAATGCATAGAATCTGAAATCCTGAGAAATGATTTTAGGACCAACGACCGAAATCGTTTTGAGTCGTAATTGTGAATAACTAGTTAGATTAATTTCTTCTCCTGCACACAAGTTATCATCTGAGATTCTACTTCTACAAATTAATTCATTCCATTATTGCAACTAGCATTTTAGATAAGTAATAATATTTGCAATGGATCAAAATGTGGACATAAATCTAATAAATAAACATGAATAATTTAGTTTTATATCAAGTGAACAAGAAGGATAAGCTGACTTTTTACTGATAGTGATAAATTTGTTAATTTCGACCCAATTATTTTGCTATAAAAGGATGTACGTACTTAAATTGATGGAGAGGGTTGATATCGAATGTTGAACATGAAATAATTCAGGGATATAGTTATCCAATTTTGAAAGTGGAGATAATGTGATATCCTAGTATAACATATTACTCCATCGTTTTATGTTTTTTACGTGATTCTATTTGGATCGTTCTGTTCTAATTAGTTCTGGAATGAATAAATGAATTGTTTGATATTTTTTAACTATTATTCTAATCATCGACTGCTTGAAATATTGTAAGTGGGTAAATTGTCCGATACGTAGAGGTCCCATTTTTTCCACAATTAAACCCGATTCAGCTAACGCATGATGATTTGACCTCCTAGATCGAAGAGAACTCATTAATGTAATAGCAATAATTTTCTGAACTGGTTGAATTAGTCGTTGACTTTTCGAGTACAAAGGGTGAAACCCTTTCTGGTTATTTTTTGGTGAGTAGTGGATTCCTCAAGGTTCTCTTATTGGCCTTTTATCGATAACCAAGTTAGTTTGCTTTAACAAATCGTATCAAAAATCTTTAATAAAATGATTAGCTAGCGAAAAACAAAAAAATACGGATTCGTTGCCAGATAGGTTAAGTTAGGTCCCAAATTTGCTTTGCCTGACACCAACACGTTACCTATTGACAATGTAATTGCTGGCTCAGAATGGAATTTGAACTAAAAATTTAGCAGAAATAAATGAAATTGGGAGTAAAATTTGTAAAATTTTAACCAATAAAAGAATAAACAAATCTGTACAAAATGTCATGAACAAATTAATAAATAAATGGTAGAGGAATAAGTTAATCCCTATTAACATGGAAAATAGATTGATTTGCCATAATGGACAAGCACAATATATCTATTGACTTCCGAAACTACATAAAACTGATATTCCTTTAAGTCCCATTGAAACATTTTTTAACCCCATCATACAGGGATCGGCATAAGTCAGGCAACAAATTTGCATTAAATAAGTCAGGCAAGAAATTTGCAGTAAGAGGAAAAAATGCAGCGTCAAAATGAATTTATTTATAGAAATTACAAAAGGGATTCGAAAAAGGGTCACTGTAAGTGTTCAAATTGATGCCCATCTTGATCAATGCATTTACTGCAACGTTTCTCAACGGAAAGGCAGGTCCGGCGAAGCACGTCAAGCTGTCCGCGAAGATTTTCAAATTCTTCTTCAATTGCAGTTCGGAGGACGGGAAGGGTGCGTGGTCCTCTTGCAAAAACGCGGTCCTTGAGAAGGCCCCACAGGAAGAAATCACAGGGTGTCAGGTCACATGACCGTGCGGGCCACTCAACGATTCCTCGTCTGCCTATCCATTCTCCAAAATGAACATTAAGGTACTCCCGCACACATAACGCGTAGTGCGGCGAAGCTCCATCCTGCATGAAATGACGGATGTTCGCGAGTGTTGGATCGTTGTCTATTTGCCCACGTAAATCTTCGAGCATTTCCAGATAACTTTGGCCCGTCACGTTACCCTCAAAAAGTACGGGCCCACGAGACCACCCGCATGGATACCTGCCCACACACACCCCAGGTAGGTTTAATTCTTCTTCAATGAAGACGTGAGGATTCTGACTGCATCCGAGGTACCACTCGCAAAATTCCAATCTGCGATCGAAATCATCCTCGTGAAGTGCGTGGAGGAGATGCGGTTGGTAAACTCGATAGTGCATGCGTTTCAGCATTCGTCGTAAAGAACGATCGGATATTTGAAGTTCTCCTGATAGCCGTACTGCAGATTGGTTCGGCTGCTCAACAAACGCCAGCGCCACTGTTTCCATATTTTCGTTAGTTGTTACAGATACCGGTCGTCCCGAACGCGGCGCGTCGGCAACAGAGCCCGTTTTTAAGAATTTCTGGTACATCTTCCACACTTGAACGATTTGGTAGCGGCGAGTTCGGAAATTGTTGTTGAAATTCGGTGAACATAGTTTCGTACTCCGCGTTCGTACGAAGATACGACGTAACAAAAAAATTTCTTTCTTGAAGCGGGAACTTGTATCGGTTATTCATTCTGAAAACTCGTCTTCTCGACGAGCACGTGTTATCATGATACCGACACAACTGTGTGAAGCACGAACATGCTTCGTTTTTATCTTTTTCGACAGCGTTGCCCAAACTTATGAGCGTGGCCGGACTTATGCCGATTTTTCGAGAGCGTTGCCTGACTTATGCCGACCCCTGTATAAGGAAGAATAAACAAAATCTACAATAGTACATCATATATAAATAATTTAAACAGTAATAAAGACAATTTTATAACTTTACCATACATTCCGGAGAAAATACTAAGAAATGCCCAAAAAATATGACCATATGTTTATAAATAATTGTTTAGATTGCGATGATCATATACAGGAATCTCTAAATAATATTTATAAAAAAGGAGGCCGTAAGTATAGAACTAAAAAAAAACTCGGAAATGTCCACCGCCCTTGCTAAACATTGTTTTGATTATAATCATTAGTTCGTTTATAAAAATGTCAATATTTTAGTTGAAGAAACCAATAAAAGATCTATCCTGGAGATGATTCACATAAAACATGATTCTTACTCTATTAATCTCAGAACCGATGTACATTCATTAGGTAAAATTTATACAAATGTTATTAATTAAATACTCGCCAATTTTTACGTATTTTTTTATAATGTTAAAATAGTGTGTAGGTAAAAGCCGATATGAGAAATTATGAATTTTGGTACAGCTAAGATCTTTGCCTATAGTAATCATAAATATCTTAAACACATCTATTTAACTTCAAACTTACTTGACGCAATGGGAGTTCGGATGTCTTTGCTTCTTTCAATTGTACTGATTTCTTAAAGGATTGTGATATGAAAATAAAGACACTTAATTTGTTATAGTTGTATCAGAAGTATCCACTATACGGATCCAGTACAGCATCATATTGGGACCAAAGAGCGAAACGTATGTCAGCTGAACCAAGTGCTTTGAGAGGTTTCACTAAAGTCACGGATTCGAAAAACCCATTCAAGAGGAATTCCATATTTTCGACTCCCATAACTGAAGCCACTGACTGCGAGATTAGATAGTTACTTTTGAAGTAGCATCAATTCACAAAATTTTTCATCTCCAATAATACTTGAATAAAAGAGAGCTAGTGCTTGTTTTGGGTAATTCAATTTCATTCTTATTTACTACCCAGCCCTGCAAATTTCTGGTACAATAAGCGATTGTCTCTTGAATGTATAACAATAAGATGAGAATGGTGTAGCCACGCGGCAACAGTATTTCCCAATGTTGAGTGTTTGATTCCCAGAACCGCTTATTCACAGAGTGGCCGCATAATTTATTAAGTGTTTTTGGACTTCGCTCTGAGATCTTTGACTCCCAGAGGCGGGCGCGTCTCCAGTTCAAATTAGTGTTGGCATTAAACTCTACTAGATTAGCAGATCCTCATTTCAACTGTATGTTGTGAAATACATTACGAGGGAAAGTGTCCATGAAAAATAAAACAGATGGCACCACAATCGAAAATCTCATGTGACATTTGTGATGTGGCATCTTTAACTAGAACGCATTAAAATTTTCAGACTGATATGACATTCAGTTCAGTTTTGACAACCATCGAAAGCAAGCAACCTTGGAGATTTTTGTAAACATGGAAAAAAGCAAATTTCGCGTCTTGATTAAACATTATTTCTTGCGTGGAAAAAACATTACGCAAACCAAAGCATCGCTTGTTAAAAATTATGACAGTATTTGGCAATGTTCAAGCGCGTTAAGAAGATGTTTTTGCTCAGTTTCGTAACCGTGGGCGAAACATGGATCCATCATTACACACCAGAGACCAAAGAACAGTCGAAACAGTGAACTTGTCGTGACGAATCGAAGCCTAAAAAGACCAAAGTGGGTTTATCGGTCAACAAAGTCATAGCGACAGTTTTTTGGGAGGCACACGGTATCATTCATATCGATTACCTTCAAAAGGGCAAAACGATCACCGGCGTATATTATGCAGAGCTGTTGGATTGATTTGACTCCGATTTGAAGCGAAAGGCGCAACCGCAAAATTGCATGAATTGCGCTACGAATTGATTCGTCATCCACCATAATCTCCAGATTTGGAACCCTGCTATTTTCTGTATGTTAAGAAATAAAATTCGACCAAATAAGTCATTTCTTGTTTCATTTTTCAAGGACTTTTCACCTTGCCGTTATATTTAGACGATTTGGATAAAATTTCGATGCAACACACAGTTTAATTTGGCGTCTTTCATTGGCGGCTGCTAAATCGTTTCCAATATATGTAATGACAATCAGTTGACCCGCAGTAGTGTCTGAAAGCTATCTTGCTAATAACAATGAGGGGAACCACATGATCAGTATCACGGCTTTTCACTGATATTACATGGGAATACACGTTTCACCACTAGCGAGAGATGACTTTTGTGGACAAATCCACCCTGCGATTAAGTCAATTTTGAAGGCTTTCAGATGAAAATATGAACGATTGAGGTATATCAAAAGGAGGAAGGGTCAGTGAATTGATAAGAGGGGAATTTGGGGAAGACCCACCAAAACTTTCAACCTGCGTAATGTTTGAAATATTTCCATATTTTGAAATTTAACTCTAATGTATTAACACCCAGAAAGAAAGGGAAGGGTTGATGTGGACGATTCCACCCTGTGATCATGTAATTTTGGAGGTCGTTTTAATGAAAATGTGCATAAGTGAGTTATATCATAGGGGGGAAGAGTTGATACACATAAGTTATATTTACTTTTACTATTTGAGATTTACCTTTATTCATGATCATGTGAGCTCCATTGCGAAAACCGATTCACGAAAACTTCGTTTTTTATTCCGTGCCAATAGCCACGTTAGATCTTAGCAGCTCCTCATAATATACAAAGCATAGATTCGGCCTGTTCTGGGGTACTGTTCATATGTTTGGAGTTTGGCTCCCAAATATACGCTGAAGCTCTTGAATTTTATCCAGAAGAAATCTATTCGTTTGATTGATGTTGTCAGACTAACGAATTCATTGATCTCTCTAGAAACTCGTAGAAAGGTGGGAGACCTCTTCTTTTTCTATAGATATTACCATGGTTGGTGTTCATCAGAAATCTTGTCCGTTGTTCCGCCACGAGAGATTCCAGATAGGCCGACTAGACGAGTTCAAACTAGTCATCCTTTCATTGTCAAGCTCGAGACCTGACGAACTGATTCCCACCAGACTCCACTTTTCTATCGAACAGTGAAGTTGTGGAACTATTCACCTAGTGAGGTCCTTCCCTACGGCTATAACCTGCGAACCTCCAAGGAAAATTCGAATGCCTATCTCCTCCCCCAACATTCTACCGCTTGCTCACACAATGTTCTTCGAACATTATAGGTTTCCCTCTCGTGTATCCAAATTAAAAGTATCAGTACGCCATATTTACGCCGTTGATTTATGCTACATCAATAATTTTAGAAATATTAAAACCTTTTTTGTCAAAAAACATTCGAAACAAAGTGGCTTTCTGAAAATCATCAAAGGACAAAATATTCTTATATTCTTTATTCAATCCAGGCTAAATTTCATTTTTTTTTCTCTATTGAAATAAACTGCTCGCGGTAGTAACATCGATGTTTGCGAGTTATTTTCTGTGGACGTGATGCTATTTCCAATTATTTCATCAAATTAATTTGGATGTTTCACTTGAATATTCTGCAACTTTGAAATTGCCAGCTGCTCAATTATTAATCGTTAATGTATACATGAATAATTAGTAATTATGTGATTTTGACATCAATTCTGTTTAAGCAATGTGTATTTAAATTAAGCTATGCAGACTATAATTTTTGATTGATTTGGGTATGCCAGATTCACTCGCGTTACATAGCTCGCTATGATTAAAATGCCGATTCCTATTAAACACTGTTAATGGCATTTAGTGTGATGATATTTAGAGAATGGACCATATCACTTGTTAATTTTCTTTATCTAGAAGAAGAATCCAAGTTTTCGCTCCTCTGCCAAGGTTATTTGTAGGAGTAATATATATTTGAATAGTTGAATATACGAATATAATCCTATCTGATGTCGGTTACGTATATTTCTTGTATATTCATTTGGATAAAAACCACAACGCTCTATTTTAAATTTTCACAGTGATGCACTTTGCTATAGATTCCAGTTTGATCAAAAATTTCCGAAGTTTCCTCGGTATTTTTTGTGATTTTCATGTGAAAAACTGCACGTTTTGAATCAATTTTTGATTTCTTGTCATTCCTGAATGTCTAGAATTCGAGTAATTCAAAATTATCTGAAGGTACTCAGGGGTGTCGCCGCGGATCAGAACATCATAGGTTGACTATAGATCGTGTACCTTGCCCTAGCTACAAATGTTGAAGACCTTCTGGTAAAGTCAAAACAGAGAATGTCACTATCACTTTAATCATTTGATATTTCGTTATCGTGACATACATATATGCTGGCGACGAATTGTTGAGGAATTTCTCAAAAACTATTTTGTAGTAAGCTCCATTCAGAAATGTGGGAGCTTATAGAAGTGGTTCGATGCAGAAGATGTTCTCCAATATAACGTGTATGAAGTTGTTCCGAATCTTCACCATTTCCTAAAACAAGTCAGAATTAGAAAACATGAACAATATGTATTTGTTTAAAATATAAATCTTTGGAGTTTTCTAATGGGTTCTAATCGAGCCTCTGAAGAAGACGGTAATCGGGGGCAAGTCAGTTGACTTTTCCGAGACGCTGAAATATCTGGGAGTCATCCTGAACAAAAAACTATTCTGGCAGAAGCAACTGGAGACTAGGGGCAGAATGCTATGATTATCTTTTGGCAGTGTAAATGAGCAATTGACATGAAGTGGGGCTTAGGGCCTAAGCAGCTGATGTGAATTCACTCAGGCATTATTATCCCAATACTCGGTTAGGCAGTCCTCGTATTGTGGAAGAGAACCGAGCTGGTTACAGCCCAAAAACTTCTGGACATAATACAAGGACTCTTCCTCAGAGGCATTACATCCACGAGGAAGAGTACACTGACTGCAGCATTGAGGACCTTGCTGGGCGTGCCACTCCTATCAATGACGCGATGATGGCGGTCTACAGGCTTAGCTGCAATGGCTTCCTAAAGAGATGGAGTGCACAACAAGGCGTCTATCTAGCGGGCATTTAGGGAGGCTGAGAGGCTGCGACTAGAACCGCAGGACAGAATCAAATCCCTGTGGTTCACGGAGCAGCATTTCAGAGTTGTCATCCCGTCGAGGATGAAATGAAAAAACGGAAAAATGGCTGCACTCCAAAGCACGGCACTAGTTGATATACAGATGGGTTTAGAACAAACACAAGAGTCGGAGCAGGCATTGGCGGTCCTAGATATATTGTTGGATATTCCGTGCGAATGGGGGATCTCAACACAGTCTTCCAAGCCGAAATGCTTTCCATCCACATATGTGCGGAGAAGCTACTCGGCTATGGTAAGATAAATCAGACCATCTGGATCTGTTTGGAAAGTCAAGCGGCACTCAACGTACTGAAAAGATCGACTGTGTCCTCGAGGCTTGTCAGGGTTCCGGGTCACTCAGGTTGGAAACGGAATGAGAGCGAACACTGGCCAAAGCGTGGGCCAGTTTGGACGGTCCTCAACACCTCCTTGCAGATATCCCGTATAGTATAAAGATCTTGTGGAACCATTTGAGAGATCAACATGCCTCAGCATGGAGAAGCATTAACAGCTGCCGAACTGCCGCAGCGCTGCTTGGAAATGAGGTAGGCCTAAGGGCAAGCGAGATACTCTCGAGAGTAGACAAAGCATTAGCATAATCTCCGAGATCTTTATAGATCACGAAAATCTGATGAAACTAAAACGTACAGTTGGGAGTAGTGTTCCCCAAATGCAAGAATAAGGCGAGACTTGGCCAGTCTTGGTCTTGGTCTTGCGCCTATACACCTGGTCTTGGTCTTGGTCTTGGTATTGCGCTCCCAGTCTTGGTCTTGGTCTTGGTCTTGCAGCAAGAGTCTCGCAAGTCTCGCAATCACCTATTAGTGTTTCTGTTTTTCATTTTTATTCCAACCTTTTTATGCTGGCACAATTTACACAAAGCAATTTAGGGTGCATGAATTATTCCGAAAAACTCATCAAATTTGCTGTTAGGTCTTTCAGATCTATAACTCCAACTCTCACTACTCCGACTAGAACTATTTGAATCTTCGTCACTCATGTCAAATTGTAAACGTGATAAGTTTTCCGAGAACAACAAGGATTAGAGTAAAACAATTATTATATTAGACTCGAATCAAAGCTCAATTGGGAATGACTGAAATTGAAATAAATACTATTATTTATAGTCCATTCGCTTAGATAGTGTCGCCTTGTACCGCGCCGCCTTGGCAAGTGCCGGCTGTCATTAAAGGATGCCGCCGCAAACCAAATGATGCCGCATGCGGCGTACAGACGCATGACATTGTAGCGTCCTGCTTTTCGCTCTTATACCTACCTTATTATTATGAGTTAGATTTCAAATTAGTTTGTGAGATCTCTTTTTCGGCCTGTAACTTTTGAAATATTAAGAAAATAAACATTTTCTCGGTAACATACTACTCGTAATTTTATTTCGCTTTATTCTATATAGTTTATTTTTCGTTTTTATTATTTTCATATTTTTATTCATTTTCATACTATATTTAATATATTATTTTTTATTTACTTATTCGGACTGCGTAAATTCTCCTTTCAACGAAAATGCACTGATAGTCATTTATATATCTGTACTTTACTTCTTCCTATTTTCTGCCTATTTTCTTCTCCAAAATTTTATATACTAGTACTTTGTTTTATTTTCTTTCGTTTGTTTTCTATGTGTCAATTTCTTGTATTATAAATTAAGCCTGTCCGCTCCCTGAAACGACACTCAGTCCTAACTGCAAGACGCAAGAGTCTCGCAGGCTTAGTCTTGTTCTTGCTCAAATCTTGCACGGTCAGTCTTGGTCTTGGTCTTGCTATAATTAGGCGGTCTTGGTCTTGGTCTTGCAAAAATACAAGAACAAGACCAAGACTGCAAGACCAAGACCGATTTTGGGCAACACTAGTAGGGAGAAGCGACGCTCCCTTCTGTATGAGATGCGAGGGCAACACAGTGAACTCGCTAACCCAATTTTGGAATGTCCTGCGCTCATCCGAGCCAGATTTACCTGGCTAGGCCCGGGGATCATCACGTCCGATGACATAAAGGATCTAAGGGTAAAACAGATCTTAGGGTTCTGTCGAGCAGCGGGGTATCCTAATATCTCCAGAAAAACGTAGCAGGGGATAGTGTAGAAGGGTGTTTGGGTGAGTGCACATAACTTTATATTAAGCCCACTACCATCTCAACCAATACCAATACCAATACCAAATGGGTTTTAATGGTACATTATAGAGTTTTAAACTTTCCAATTTGAAGTATCTACTAGTGAAATATTTAGTTGAAAAGACCGATCTGGACCATAGCTCATATTATCTTTTTCTTTGTGTTTCAAAACTAGAAATACTCCTGGGAAGATTTCTATACTATAAGCTATCTACGAAAAAATTGTGAAGCCGATTAGTTGCTGTGTTAAGAGAAATTACGGTATCTTATAAGTTTTAAATTTGTAACATGTTGTTTTCATTATTTTGAATTTCATTTAGAAATTGTTCAGATTTTCATTTATAGACTAGTGGACTGATAATTAATGAATAATTACAAAAGGTGCTGAGCGGCCACAGCGTTTCTGAAGACGGCCCTGATTCTGATCGCAAGCATCAATTGATCAATGTATATATTTAAGAACACATTTTTAATATATTTAATATACACAAACAAACATCATTTATCTCTCAACTAATAGAATTGGCCATTACTTCCACTTACACGATTAATGAGTTTACTTCAAGCAAATCAAAATGAAATTTATGAGGCTCTGTTCCTGTGATTTCGTTAAAATCTTCATGAATATAAGGAACACATTAATTTATTTACGTTTTGAAGTCGTTCGTTGAGTAATTTATGACTTGATTTTATTTGTTGTGGGAATATCGGAGAAACATGAAAGCTTACCCGGGACGATGTGTTTTGTTTAAAATTTTACGAGGTAAACCACACACTAAGTTGACTAAGTCTAGTGGATGATAGCACTAACTTTAATACATACTTTAGAGAATAATAATTCTGCGGCTGAAATGAATCTCTCCAGATTGAGATTGTATAATAGATTACTACTTAACGTTATATTATTAATTCTTACCAGGAAAGATTGGCCTTAGGTAGTTATTTCAGTGATCAATACAGTTCAGGATCTTCCAAACGTATGAGAAGGGATCTGCATTTCAGGTTATGTGATGTGGATGTCTATG
This sequence comes from Endomychus coccineus, assembly GCA_958510875.1. Lineage (NCBI taxonomy): Eukaryota > Metazoa > Arthropoda > Insecta > Coleoptera > Endomychidae > Endomychus > Endomychus coccineus. The sequence goes on from OY294067.1 coordinate 49,720,566, forward strand.
TGTTATTTTGTTATGACAATGAAGTGAGTCTCAGAGTCTCAGACTTATATAGATAATGGGTGACAAGTAAGTGCTGGTAAGTAATGGGTACAAAGAACAGTAACCGCTTTTCTTCCAACCATTTCAACAGTTGTACAGGCTGATAGCTTAGGCCTTGTGAGTGTTAGATTGACGGTGTTGTTACTACCGCGTCCTTGAAGGACTCAACTATTTTACATACTATGTTTTTTCATTCATTCCACTACAATATATTCAATGTGTGGGAAATATTATTCCTTCTGATATTTGATTTGACTTCATACCATATTATTTCGATTGAATTAAATTCACAATAGTATTAACCACACTGTGTGTGCATTTTGTGCTGCAAGTTTATCAGACACGTATTCTTCATTAATTAGATTAATACTTTTAAATTGTTTTCTGTCTCTTCAAAATAAATATTATTATCTATCGTAAAATTTTGAATGTCTGATCTGGTGCTGTTAGAACTAGACAATATTTTCTTGACGACTATGGATAACTAGCATTGTCCATTACAATTACGCTATTTTTGTGTTTATTTTGAAGAAGACGATGCTTAAACTAATCTTGAAAAAGTTTTGCGTCAGTGTTTTGGTGGTAAGAATCGAGAGAGGAATCTGTTATGTTTCTAGCTGACATCAGCAGATAGTTTGAAACAAATTCATTTTCTGAACCTGCATATATTGTTGTTATTTTTTGCCTTTATTTGAAGGAGCTTTGGTTTGACATTTATTCGAAAAATCATTTCATCCATTTTTCGCATTGTCATGTGTATCAAACCATGTTTCGTCGAAATAGATAAGTGGACAATTTTCTGTTCTATATTATTTAATAGCCATCAAATATTCATGACGCCATTCCAGAAAACGTTGAGATTTTATTAGGGTTATCTTTCATCAATCTTGTGATATTTGAAACACATTTCAAGCAAAATCTCTTCAAACAGGAAATAGTTCTTGCGTCGTTGGTGAGCCTATTTTTTAGGGAAACCAGTGTAGGTACATATTGTTCTTCAGACATTTTATATTCGTCCTTAATAAATTCACATCATTCTCACCCCGCCAGTACTTCTAAATATGTCAGATTCATGTCGCTTTTTTCTAGGAATAATAGGCTTTAGTACTATACTTACTATGAAGATGAAGAAGTACTTGTTAGAGCAAACGTTTTGGCTACAGCATCACTTCAATTGAATATCTTTTTAGCACAAATTGATATAAATTTCTTATTATTTGTTTAGCATCGGGAGATAAATGTTTTCTTCTGATAGTAATACTACAAGATGCCTCACAACTAGCACAAGCCAAAGAATGCCACACTCTAAAACTAGTATAACGAAAAACACATGCCGGAAAACCCAATAAGAACTAAAAATTCAATTTCAATTTCATATTTATATTAATAGTTTATATTCTAACATTAGTATAACAAAAATCAGATGTCGGAAACCAACAACAACTAAAAATTCAATTTCATATTTATATTATCAGTTTTATACGGGGGCAATGTGAAAATTCCCTGAAAAATGAAACAAGAAATTATTTATTCGGTCAAAACTTATTTTATTTCTCAACATAATCTCCTTGTAGCCCGATACACTTCATTCAACGTTTTTCTAATCTTTAGATCGCTTCCAAATAATCCGATTCCGGCAAACTTTCAAAATAGGCGTTTCAAGTTTGGAAATAGATAAAAATCGCAAAGGGCCAAATATGGAGAATATGGTGGATGACGAACCAATCCGTAGCGCGATTCATGCAATTTTGCCATTGCGAATGCGAACCTGTGCTCTGGTGCGTAGTCCTGGTGGAAGAGCACTTTTTTCTTTACTTCAACTCGGCGTAGAATAATCCAGCAGTTCTGTATAATATATGCCGCTGATTGTTTTCCCCTTTTCAAGGTAATCAATATGGGCGATACCGTGTGCATCCCAAAAAACCGTCACCATGACTTTGTTGGCCGATAAACCCACTTTCGCATTTTTCGGCTTCGATTCGTCAGGACAAGTCCACTGTTTCGAAAGTTCTTTGGTCTCTGGTGTGTTATGCTGGATCCATGTTTCGTCCACGGTTACGAAATGGCGCAAAAAGTTCTTTTTTATCGCGCTTGAACATCGCCAAACACTCCCTTGTAGTTGTGGCACGGTCGCGCTTGTTGTCAACAGAGAGCCAATGCAGCACCCATCTGGCAGATAGCTTTCTCATATGCAGAAATTTATACAAAATCTTCCGTTTCGTTCGGTTAAGATGCCCATAGCCTCAGCAATCTCGTGCACTCTAACACGCCGATCGTCCAATATCATACTATGGACTGTAACGATTTCTGGCGTTGTAACCTCAACTGGGCGGCCAGAACGTTCGGTACCCTTTGTGGTCATACTACCACAAGGAAAATCAGTAAGCCACTTGTGAATCGTTCCAATCGATGGTGAAGAGTCCTCATAATGTTTAACAAGCGATGCTTTGGTTTGCGTAATGTTTTTTTCCACGCAAGAAATAATGTTTAATCAAGACGCGAAATTCACTTCTTTGCATGTTTACAAAATTCTTCAAGATTGCTTGCTTTCGATGTGTGTCAAAACGGAACGGGAGGACATATCAGCCTGAACATTGTATTGCGTTCTAGTTAAAGATGGTACATCACAAATGTCACATGGGATTTTCGATTGTGTTTTATTTTTCAGTCAATTTCAACCTTGCCGTCGTGATACCTCCTTAATACTTACTTAAAATGGTATAATTAGCTTTCCAGGTAAATAAAATTTACAAATATTTCGGCTCCGTTTGAAATGATGGTAAATTAGAAGCCTTTTATGACCAGAAGGATAATTAGGGTGTTATTGCAGTGAAAAGGTAGGTAAACGGGAGACTGCGTACTCTTATTGAGACAGGTAATGCTAATGACTAATGATTTTAACACGTTGAGGATTGACGTTGTTTTGAAATATTTCGAGATGTTTTGGGAAATGTTTCTACATAATTCAGTGCCCCGAAATGGTGATATACCTTATCTTGGCCGGGTATCCAGATTTTACAGCTTGATGTTCCTTTTCCTGGAGCTATGTAACATCCGTTACTCTTATAATATGTTGGAGCACAATAATAATATATTCGGTGAAGTTCGGAGGATACCTGTGAATACTCTAAGTCTAAGGGATGGTTGAAAAGGAAAACGTCTGTTCATGAATGGAATAGTGTTTGTAGAGTCTGGTACCTATCTCATATGAGTTAAAAAAAAAACAAATTTTAATTTTCTAGTTTTTAATTTTCAATAGATACGCTCACATGTTCAACTTGAATTAGTCATTTTGAATGCTATATCAACACAAACATTGATAAACATCTTGCTTTGTACAATATATACAATTTATATCATAGATTGTTATTCTAAAAATTATCAATTTACAAATTACATGTTTTTAGATAGGTACACAGTATAAGCGTGATATTTAGTTACAAAAATACTATTATTTTTTATACGTGCATCTACATTGGTCAAGATTGTGCAATGACAACAGAGTATGAACGTTGCGTATGATGAAGCTGGGAGAGATCAGATTCAAGTTATTATTGTAACGTAGCGATATATTCTCTAAAGTGTGCGTAAAATGGTAGATATGAATGCTTCAAATTGTTTTCAGTTAAGCTCAACAATAATATTATTATATAATATAACTGAACTTATTTAGATAGCACGATATGACTGTAATGTTTAATAAATTGTAAATACTACATACTTACTCATCCTCACTACATATCTAAATCAAGTCATTTACACGTTATAGTCTAGGAGCTAGAGCGATATGGTGAGCCTGGATCTAGGAATTTTCTTCGAAAGCAATTCTTCGAAAACAATTCTTCGAAAACAATTCTTCGAAAAACAATTCTTCGAAAATGCAATTCTTCGAATACCATATTCTTCGAATAAACAATTCTTCGACTAATAATTCTTCGAATAACAATTCTTCGAAGTATCCAAAAGGAATGACTTTGTTCAGAGATTTAAATCAGGTATAATTTATCTAATCCCAAGTTTGCAACTGACGATAATCCCTTGGATTGTGTTCCATAAAATAAAATTAGTTTTAATTTAACCCTGTGCAAGTAAATATGGATGCAGAATTTGTTTGTGATATAAATCAGGTATAATTTATCTAATCCCAAGTTTGCAACTGACCTGAGTGGGTATAAAAGGGATTGTGTTCCATAAAATAAAATTAGTTTTAATTTAACCCTGTGCAAGTAAATATGGATGCAGAATTTGTTTGTTCAGAAAAAGGAAAACGTAAATTGTTGTTCGAGGGACATTTTTATTTTAAAGATGTTGAAAAAGGTGAAAAAGTGTATTGGAAGTGCGTATTTTTTGAAAAAAGAAAAACAAACTGTCCAGCGAGAATAATTACTGTCGACGATAAAATCAGTAAAATAACAAAAGAACATAATCATATTGCTGACGCCTCAGAGGTGGAAGCGACCAAAGTGTACGAAAAAATTCGAATCAACTCGAAAATAAGTAATGATCTCCCGCACAGAATTATATCAATTGCTTCGACTACATGTTCCATAACGGCAGCTCCCAAGCTTCCAAGTGTTAGCAGTATGAAACGGAGTATTCGCAATATCAGACAAAAAAATCTACAAGGACCAGGCTCTTCCTACTAATAGAAGCGAAATAATATTTTTGGAGGAATATACGAAAACCTACAAAAATGAAAATTTTTGCTATATGATGCCGGTCCAGTGGACGAGAGAATATTAATTTTTACTACAGAACAAAATCTCCAATTATTGTCTAACAGTAAGCATTGGTATATTGATGGCACATTTAAAACCGTGCCGTTATTATTCCAACAATTACTAACCGTTCACGGACTGCAACACAATTTATCGGTACCTTTAGTTTATGCACTCTTACCAAAAAAATCAGAACGAATTTATGATCAATTTTTTCAAGAACTTAAAAATTTGAAATCATCTTAAGTGCCTGCAACGATTACCACTGACTTCGAAAAAGCATTGATTAATGCCTGCAATAGTGCTTTTCCAAGTTGTAGAAAAAGAGGCTGTTTTTTCCACTTCAGTCAATGCATTTTTCGAATGATTCGAAGGAATGGATTAAAAAAACGCTATGAGACTGACAGTGAATTTGCTTTCAAAGTAAAAATGTTGTGTGCTATTGCTTTTGTCCCAGTGGATGATATAGTTATGGCTTTTGAACAATTATATGATAGTGAAATATTTCCGTCAGAAGCCGAAAGTGTTATTAATTATTTTGAAGATACGTGGATTGGGCGACCAAATCGGAAACAGCGAAAACCACCACAATATCCATACGAATTGTGGAATCTATATCAAACAGTTTTGGATGATTTACCGAGAACAAATAATTCGGTAGAAGGATGGCATCGAAGTTTTGAAACACAAGTATCAGCAGTTCACCCCAACTTGTGGAAATTTATAAAATGTATAAAAAATGAGCAAAGTCTAAATGAACTTCGTGTAGAACAATATTTAAGCGGATTTGAACCACAAACACCAAGAAAGAAGTACAAAGATTGTAATCAACGAATCAAAACTCTTGTAAATCAGTATGATAAAAATAATATAATAGAATACATTAGAGGTTTAGCTCACAACATATCATATTAATCTATAATATTTTTATTACCTTGGTATTTGATAGTATTTATGTCATTTATCTGTAATTTTTACTGTAACCTTTTACTGTACTGTAAACTTTTACTGTAATTTATTAATAAAATGTTGACATAATTATAACAAATAAAAAAAGTAGTGTTTTATTTCCAGTTCCTAATAACCCCACAATTATAGGTATTCTCAAAAAACAAAATGACCTTATAATTTTCATTTATTATTAGTATGTTCCGCATCATACGTTTATATATCATGCGAGAAATATTGATTATTGTCTAATGAAAACTTATTCCAGATTTTAGTAAATCCAAATAATAAAGCTGTCGAAGAATTATTAGTCGAAGAATTGTTTATTCGAAGAATATGGTATTCTAAGAATTGCATTTTCGAAGAATTGTTTTTCGAAGAATTGTTTTCGAAGAATTGTTTTCGAAGAATTGCTTTCGAAGAATTTTCCGGATACCGGTGAGCCTGAATGAATACACCTCGGCACTACTGTATTTTGGTGGAGAAAGGTTTAATGTACAATAGCTCTCACAGGCCGAATCGTGTATTGAAAGTCGTTTCCAAGCTACAGCCACCTCAAATTTGGGACTTGGCCAGTTAATTTAGTAGGCTAAATAGAAGCACGAACACAGTTTCTAAACTGGTGGAAAATGTTTGTTATTATTTCCAGTTGTTGGAAAAACACATGCCAAGGTATTTTATCTGGGCATTTCCGAGCAATTGACCATTATTTGGACCAAAAATGGGCAAAAACTACTAGGGAATGCCCCGATAAAAAACTTTTGTTTTTTCAACAACTGACAACAATAACAAACATTTTACACCAGGCTAGAAATGTGTTCGTGCATTCCATTTAGCCTACTAAATTAAGTGGCCCACTCCAAGAAATTGCCTCGATAAAAAATCTTGGTACTAGGTGCAAATGTATAAGAATTACATGGTTTTCAATATACAACAACTCCGAACAAGGGTTCATGTAATGAAAAAGTCCAAAATTTGAGGTGGCTATAGTTTGGAAACGCCTGACAATACACGATTCGGCCTGCGAGAGCTATTGTACATTGAACCTTCCTTCACCAATATATACAATAGTGCCAATGTGTATTCATTCAAGTCAACCATATCGCTCTAGCTCCTAGTATGTTATACTAGTGTTTCCGCTTTGAAATATAGAAGAAATGTTAAGAAAGTCAGAAGTATTCATTTATACTGAATCCAAGAATCAGCACAAGAGTGAATTCATAAGATACAGAACCCATCCTTCCTACAATATAAAGGTATCTAAATAATAAATAAATATAGTTTCGAAGATTGTCGTTTTTGTAACTTATGGCTCATATTAAACATAACAATCTCACATCAAATAAGATATAATCTCATTCGAAGTTTTTTTAGAATGGAGTATCACTAAGTAACAGACAAGTCAATTAGTTTTTTTTTAAATTTATATGAACTTCTAAAATGAAGTCAACATGACTAAAATTATTCAAAGAACTTGTTTGGGTGAAAGGGTTTTTGATTTGCTGACATACTTCTACAATATGGTTATATAATACAGGATGACCCAGAGTCCCGAAAAAGTCCAATAGCTCCGTTGCTATTGGAGATATTGCTAAGCGGTTTTTTTGTGAAATAAATACACAGACAGAACATAATTGGGAAATATTTTCATTCATATACAGAGTGGTCTTTATTAAGTAACACACCAAACTTACGTTTTTTCAATGGAATACCTTATATTGTGATCAATATTTCGAAAGAATCTGAGAAAAATGGTATCATACCATGGGTATCTTGTTAACGGTTTTCGAATTATTTGAGAGTTAAAAGGGGTCTACTTCAAAAAATCACTGTTTACTGATCGAGATAGAAACTGCGATTGTTACCTGAGCAATTTTTCAATAGGGTGGAAAATATCCATTCATCAGAAATTTCTCGGAAATGTGCAAAGTATACAGGCTGAACCATAAGAGAAAAACACGCATAACTTCTTATTCTCTATGGAACAGCCTGTATATTAATTCATTAGTCGAAAGATCTTTCAATACACTTTCCAACGATTCAAGGTAAGTATGGTCGAAAGTAAGCATTCAGGCACTTAGTAGAATAATGCCTAGAGTAGTAGGCAGTAGCGAATCCAAAAGACGTATCCTAGCATCGGTGGTACATTCATGTTATATGCTGCACCGGTATGGGGAAAGGTGATGCAGGTCGCAAAATATAGGACTATAGCAGGAAAGGTACAAAGGAAGATGTTGCTGAGGATAACTAGAGGATATAGAACGATATCAATGGAAGCTGCGAGAGTACTTGCCAGAATTATTCCATTCGATCTAATGGTAGAGGAAAGAAAAGTAGCAATAGGGAAGACGAAACAGGAAAAAAAGGAGATCCACAAAAATACCATTGCAAAGTGGCAAGAAAGATGGCTGGCCAGTAACAAAGATATACGGCTGCACAAGTAGCTGCCAGATATAACCGCATGGTACAGCCGGACTCATGGTGAAATTGGATATCATCTCACTCAGGCATTAACGTCTCACGGAAGCTTCCAAACATGTCTTAAAAGAAAAGGAAAGGCAGAGGATGACACGTGTTTATACTGTAAAGAAGCTCCGGATGATGCAGAACACACGTTGTTTAGATGCATAAGATGGCGACAAACAAGGGAAAGGGTAATGGAAGTAATTGAACATGGACTCAGACCAGATAACCTTATCCATGAAATGCTGAAAGCAGAGGACAAATGGATAGTAGTCAACGATATGATTAAAGAAGTTATGAAACAGAAAGAAAATGACGAAAGAGAACAACAACTAAGGGGTCATGTGTGACATGCCAAAGAACATATGTTGAGGTCAAGAAAGACAGGTGTCATCATGTTGTAATGCGAGAGCGGGTCCGTGATGCCACTGGTGAAGTTAGGAGGGGTTTTAGTAGGTAGATACACTGCATTGCACGTACGGCAATTGGTGCCATTGCACACACAGCGGTGCTAGTCAGTCCTACACTATCCGGTGTGATTGATCCAAACACCGGATGTCCGTGAAGGATTTCCCCTCTACTGAAAAAAAAAGGCTGCTATTAAATAAAACAAGCTAGAATCTAAACTTTTCCCTGAAAACAATGCCACTAATCGGCATCAAAATACAACAAATTACCAATAAGTTATTACATGCAAATAATGAACAAACGAACAAAAAGTGTGTATTTGATTGAGAACACAGATCAAGATTTGATAGATCTAATAAGCAGTAATGATAATCTAATAAGCAAAACAATACCTTAATATTGGATCTTAAGGTAGGTGCTCAAAGATATGACCTAGTATTTCGATAGAAACATTTAGTTTCGGTACAAAATGAAGTTTAACACGCTTTAGCATGCCTGGGTCAATAGAACGAAATGCATCTCTTACTCTGATCTTCACATCTTCAGCAGTCGTTGGTCTAGCAAGAAAAACTTTCTCTTTCACAAATCTTCAGGGAAAAATCTATTTGGGTTAAATCGGGAGAACAGGCAGTTCAAGGAATTACTTCTTCTCTCTCTATCCAACGATTTGAATAAGTTTGATTCAAAAATTGGCGAACAATTCGATGGTAGTGTACAGGCTACAGTCACATGTTTCTCCTTGTTCTCAAATGTACGTTTCGTAAAAGAAAAGGGAGATCATTTCCTAGAGTTTCCAAGTTTCTAATCCTATTCAAAACTTCATCAAAAAAGTAAGGACCGATCACTTGATCCCCCAAAAATCCTCCACAAACATTCAGTGACGTGACGGATCCAATGAGGGTTTTCAGTAGCATAATAATGCATGTTGTGTTTGTTAACTGCTCCATTGCTCTTGAATTTTGCTTCGTCACTAAATAAGATTATATTCAAGAGATTCATTATCAACTAAATCAAGCATTGCTTAAGGAAAAGTGATTCGGCTTTGGTGAAAATCATCTTTTTACAGTACCTGATGAAGTTCGATGTGATACTTATGGAACTTATGCTTTATTGTTATTCGATTAATAGTGCTTTGCGACATTCCGGTTTCTTCAACAATTTCTCGGGAACTCATTTCTAGATTTTCTTCTAACATCAAAAAGACTTCTAGTTCTTCATCATCGCGCATTCTTCGACCAACAATACTCTTTTTGTGTAGTAGCTTTAAACCGGTCTTTTATTACTTTTTGAAAAGCAGTACTTTGCGGTGTTCGTGCTTCTGGATATTTCTGCTGTTAAATTTTTGTTGTCAATAACATATTTTTTTCAGTTTCTCCTAAACAATACATCATATTTATCAGTTCTTGTCGCGTGAAATTCATTTCGAAAAATTGTATTCTTGTATGAATCTGACTGGATTTCAGAACCGACAGGTTGCAAAGTTGATTTGTTGATTTGTGCATTGTTCTCAGTGGAAAGTTCAGTTTCTACGTCGTTGGAAAGGTTATTGAAAGACCTTTCGACTAATGGAATAAAATACAGGATGTTACATAGAGAAGAAGGAAGTTTTGCTTGTTTTTCCGTTCACCCTGTATACTTTGCACATTTTCGAGTAATTTCTGATAAAGGATACTTTTTTTTTCTTATTGAAAAACAGCTCTTGTAAGAATCGCGGTTTTATCTCGATCAGCAAACACAGAATGATTTTTTGAAATAGACCCGTTTTAACTCTGAAATGTCTTGATATATCATATCATTCTTCTCACCTTAGTATGGTCAGTATAGGGTGTTCCATTGAAAAAACATAAGTTTGGTGTGTTACTTAATAAAGACCAACCTGTACATGAATGTAAATATTTCTCTGATGCTATGTTTATGTATTTATTTCAAAAAATGAACTGCTCTACAATATCTCTAATAGTAACGGTCTCTCGGGACTCTAGGTCACCTTATATTAGTTTTTCTAGATATGTTGTGTGTTTGAGTTCAATGATCACATATTCCAGTTATATCATGTTATTCGTATTAGACAATGTACTTGATTGGTTATTAATATACATTATGGCTCAGCACCTGAAATCTTCATATTCTATATTTATTGGGTTGACATTTTTATCAGCTCAAATATTAATTGAAGGGTTATTATTGTGAAAGGTAATGCCAATTACAGCGAGTTGAACGAGGTTCTGTGAAAAAACGATTAAATTAATTTAAAGCTGAGGCAGGAGAATTGCCTATTTACTTATGGATAAAAAGCACTGATTATTATCATTTATGTATTAAGTTCTAAGAAATGGGTACTAGTCAAACGAGGTAACTCGATCAATAATTTGATCTCAAAGTTTTGATAATGTAATACTAAGAATTGTGGAACAGCAATACCGATTGCTGATGAATCGAAAACTTAAAACTGTGTTGAAAATGAGTTAATATATGTTAGTTATGTCTGAATATTCCAGTCTTGCTGATATATCTGAACCAGGGTCATCAGTTATGCCCATAAAAACAGATCCCATATTGTTTGTCCATATTTCTTGGTAGAAAGATATCATTTTTTGCGGACCTTTCAGTGAGCGTTTCAAGAAACATTCATAAGAGAGCTGGACTATTTGAGAAATAATATATTTCCCAATGAAATCAATCAAATCAACGTAACATGATGGGCGCAATATCACACTTTTGTACCAAGCACTCGTGGAACTTTTTCGAATATAAATGTTTAAATTTATGAAAGGCATATAGACAACGCACACTTAGTGATGGAAGAATGAGTAGAAATGTGATTTTAGAGAGACCAGTTAGCACACCTGTAGGAATAGGTAATGGAGTCGTTCCCCAAGGTTAAAGATTTGAAAGGCATATTGCGAATGATTAGAAACAGCTAGAGGAGTAGAAATACGTACAATTATGCTTTATGTGAAAGTTAATTTGAGTGGAGATTATGTGACTGTCAAAGTATTAGCTGTCTGTCATGTAAATGTTACCTGATGTCATCTTATGGGACTGTGGTCTGTCATAGATAGTCTGATCTGTGATTAGCTATCAATCTATGAGCTGGTTGTTATGTAAACCTTTGAGCTATCAAAAACGGAAAGATTTATTGATTTCATTTTACACTTCTTTGAGGTTGAATTTCGAAAAATATGTTCTTTGCGGTTGCCTACAACATATAAGGAACCTAACTACCAAATTTCAAGTCTCTTTATAGTTTCGCAGATTTCGTGTTGAGAGAGTCAGTGGTATTTCTTTTATATAATATAGATGGTGGCATTTACTTTGTGATAATTTATCATATTGATGTAATAAGATAAAACACTTTTATTTTGTTTTTTATCACATATATTATAGAAACAAATCGTGACTATAGTTTCGACACTATCGTGTCACCTTCAAATGATCCTAATGTATACATACATTAGTATGTAGTGTCGTTGAAACTATAGTCAAGATTTTGTCTATAATATATGTGATAAAAACAAAGTAAAAGTGTTTTATTTTATTATATCAAGATAAACAACTGTTTAATCGTACAGCCACCACTGAAGTTTGTTGTTCACTCTATATTCAAAAATTTAGGGACATTTTTTGTGATCTACGTACGTAGAACATACATTTGTTGTTAATTTAATTTGTTATTTGTTTATTTATATAATTAATAGTCAAGGCAATAGAGTTCAAAAACTATCGTTACTTGGAAGTGCTGAGGTAGTTTTCATATTTTGTAATAGCATTATTTTTTGGGGTGCTGAATTTTTCGCGGAAATACTTTTTTTTTCATTTAAAAAGTAGAAAAATCTGGTTTATTCACGGTTCTTTAAACATTTTTGTTTGTTTCAGGTAGGAAAGTTCTGATTGAAAATCTGAAAATTATGAAAATCCTTCAAAATTACTAAGAAAAAGATGACCAAGAAAGACTAAATCGAATTTCAATTTTTTTAGCTTCCATTAACACATGGTACCTTGTGACCTTGGCTACGACAATAATTTTCTCTACCCAATATGACAAAGTTCATGTCTGTAAGCATAGGCATCGTTGGGGATCAACTGTTATAGTGCCCACGAAGTGTGTGAATTCAGAATCGACCGATTTTTCAAAATTTCATTAGAGAAGTAATTTTTTACGATATATGGCAAATAGTTTGTTCTGTTGCGGTAATTGTATCGTTTGGCCTAAAGATGTGCCTTAAACCACGAAACCGATAGCCCCATTATATGATCTTGTGAGATGATATGCACTTTTTGACATGAATATCCTTCATTATTAAATTGTTTCATCCACACTCTATCATTCAATCCAGAGAGTATGTTTTATTGATTATATGCAATAATCGTGAAAAGTGAAACTGCTAGCTTATATGCAACTACTATATGAGCAAACAATCCATAATACCCAGCCTCTTTAGGATGTTTCCGGTCGAGCATCTCGGAACTGCCTTCGTCTCGCCATTCGGACGTGACTTTTCGAAAATTTTACCTGCCGTCGAGCAACGCTTTTCTTCGAAAGAAAATTACGTGCCAAAATCCTCACCACAATTCGATTGTGCTCGGCCGGTAATGGCTGATTAAGTTGTCATTCTATTGATATTTATTTTATTTATTTCTATATCGATTCAATTGACATCACATAATTAAAAGTTGCTTATGGTTTGGTGTTAATCTGTTTCCAACATTTTCATTTGATTGATGATTATTCCGCATAATTCTATAGTTATTAAGATTATAGTGATCGGTATTATTCAATAATACAGTCAAACAGGGTATCGATGACGTTTGCTTCAAAATCGTTAACATTGTTATTAATACTATTTATATTACAGTGAAAAATACGCACGTACGTAAAATGTAATATAATATAATTTAGTTTGCACTAACAGCCTTTTTCCAATTAAAATTATAGTTTACCTGGAGCACTTTTCAAACTTATATGCAATTATTAATTTGCTTACTGATAGGTTTATTGACTAGCTAGAATATTTGATGTTTATTTCAACCAAGAACACCATTGATAAGAGATAATCATCCTTATCCATTAAGGATACTATTAAAGTATTGAGGTCCTTCCTGCTATCAGGTGGCCATCATCACAATAAACTAAATTATAAATTGAAATGTGCCTGCTTAAATACTATTTGGGGAAAACAGGCACATTTTGATATATAATTTAGTTTACTCTGATGATGGTTACTTGGTAGCCGAAATATCCTCAGTACTTTGATAGTATTTTTAGTGGATAAGAGCGATTATTTGTTATCAATAGTGTTATAATATATCCACAATGCGAGCTCCTTATAGTTTATTCAGTCAAGAAGTACATACATGTAACATTTCTCTGTTCATCAGAATTAGCATTATGACTGCTTTATTACTGGTTCTAATTAACCCTTTCCCAAATTTAACCGTTAAGTGTTTTGCTTTCTTTGATAATCTTAATAATGACCGCATTGCAGCTGAAAGTGATTTACATGAATAATACTCAAGGGGAAACGGGTGATAGTATAAACAAAATTATATGTATATCCAACTATCTGGAAGTTGCTAAATATTCTTCAGAAGAATGAAATCGGTTTTATTCGTAGCAAGAGTGATGATACAGGTCAAGTTGAATTATTGATAGATTTTGCATGCACCGACGAAGAAGATATACAGATAAATATTGTGCCTCGGACCGTAAATGCAGCTTCAGAATATACAATACCGGAAATTAAAAAGCGGGCGACATAAAATTGCCAAACTTGGATGCCATGTATCAAATCCTAACATAGACAGAACAGGGAAATAATTTGTTTTGTATCAGAACGTTTCTTGCGTCACGTTATTTTTGTATCAACACCAAGCGTTGCCTTCATAACCAATATAAAAGTGCTTGAAAGTTATCAATCAACCACACCCATCTCTATATTCTGTGAACGTTTTCATGCTTTCTAAAACTGATAATTTTCAATACTGTTCGTTAATCGAAGTGGTAGAATCGGAAAACTGATCCATGATTATAGTTCCTAACAGGAAATTTGAATCCTCCAATATTTTAGGAATAGGAAGGTCACTTTTTACATTAATTTCCCAAAAAAATACCTCAACTCCCTTTCCCACCCTTTAAAGCAGATAAGTACCGATCTAGATGAAATTTTGTATACTTGACCATCAAAACAAGAGGAAGCTACATTCTGAAAGAGATTTCGGAAAAACTACTCCAGCTCTCTTTTCTACCGATCAAAGCAAACAAGATACGATCGTGATAAAATTTTGCTCACTTGACCTTCAAAACAAGAGGAAAGTCCCTTTTCAACAGATATTTCGATAAAACTACCCCAGCTCTCTTTTCCACCCCTTAAAGCAGAAGTATCGGTCTTGTTCTAATTATGCACATTTGGCCTTCAAAATCAGAGGATGGAATTTTCTACACTTTACCTTCAAACAAAATAAAACAAGCAGACAAGTACCAATTTTGATTAAATTTTGCACACGTGACCTTAAAAGCAACAGATTTAGTAAGAGAATTAGAAATACATAGATATATGAATATTGATTGTTGAAGTTAATTTGGTTTCTTCTCACAATCCATTAAAATTTTGGTACTACCAGTTTCGAGGTCTATAATTGCACCTCATCCTCAGGTATATAAGAAATGAATTCATTATATATAAATTTCGTACCACATTTATATATAATGAACTTCTTATGTATAGGTACCTGAGGATGAGATGTGATTATAGACCTCGAAATTAGTAGTACAAAATGTTTAATGGATTTTGAGAAAAAACTGTATTAACTTCAACAAACTATATGAACTCGCACTTTGGTGATACCAATTATAGGATATATGAATTTACTCATGTGGGTTTTTCCAACAATTCGAGAAATCTATCAGTCAGTATGGTAGACCGTTTGATTTCCTAATGGACCTATTCATAGATGTCGTGAGATACTTTTGTTCGTTTTACCATGTTGTGGCTGGTTTTGACTACCTTCAACATAGATCGTTCAGTAATGCTTCAAACTTGCTCGTTCTACTGATGAACTTTATTAGAAGAGCGGAAGAGATGTTCGAGACGTTACTGAACGATCTGGACTAGAAAGACCTTATCATTGTTATCTAGCAAAAGCCAACATGAGATAAATGAGTATATTCAAATATTCATTTATTCCTAATTCTCTTACATTTGTTTGGATTGGTGTCGCCATCTGACGCACTGATGTAGTCTCACATTCCCCGGAACTTTCTTAAAGTTCGAGAAATCTCAGTCAAAGTGGTACATTGTTTGATTTCTAATTGGGAAATCTATTCATAGATGGCGTGAGATACTTCTAGTTTTTTACCATGTTGTTGGCTGGTTATGACTACCTTAAATTGAGATTGTTCGGGGTCGTTGCAATCTTGCTTTGTTGACTAATGAGCTCTATGAAAAGAGAGAAACAGCTGTCTGGAACTATAAGCTTGTGACATTAAAGATCGATCTGAACTAGAAAGACCTCATCATTGTCTTCAATTTTTAATTATATATAATTTCTCGGGGAATAGGTCACACTAATACATTTTCTTAATATTTCCGCCTTCACGTACGTTTCAGTCTCACGACCATCATCAGAAGACGTATCAATTTCTAAAACGGGATTGCTTAAAACTAATTGTATCACGCACGAAGCGTCATTATCGCATTAATTTCAATTAAAAATGCCCACGTCGCTGAAACGAACAGAAACAGGAGTAATCGAAATTGTAACACATTAAGGAGGTTCGGTAGAGATAGTTCTTTATGATAAAAGGGTTTCACTACACCCTTTTTCGAATATATCGAGTCAAAAAAACAACGTTGTAACATGTAAACTTATGGGGACATGGTTAAATCTTCAAATTAAAAAAAACGGCTAAATAGAAATGCTTTTTATTTTAAATGGAATAAAATTATTACAATAATATTCTGTGCAAGTTTGAGCGAGTCCCACTAGGTATACAACTCCAGCCGGCAATATTTATAGCGTTGCCAGACCCCCGCTCACGCCCTCCGCTTGCTCTTCTTATATTTCCCCCGCTAACACTACCGAAATTTCTTAATGTTTTGAGTATACGAATATGTATCAAGAAGCCACTGCTAAGCAATCTTTTTCTAATATTCGAACTCATCTCATGGAATGTTTGAATAAGACTGAAACCAAATTATAATACGGTCAAGTATCCACTTTTGAACCAGATTTTAAATAAAGATATATGAGGTAATAGGAAAAAGTTGTCAGACATAACTAAAATATTACTACATTTAACATTCTACCTGAAATATAGTTTTAACATGTAGGAATTTGCAAGGGTTTTAATTAATTAAATTAGTATAAATTTGACGCATTCATTAAACGTCTGTCATAGAATAGATGTTCAACCATTCATATAAATTTTATACTAATTTAATTAATTAAAACCCTTGCAAATTCCTACATAGTCTTTATAATGTTAAAAGTATATTTTAGGTAGAATGCTGAAATAGCAATATTTCTAATAAGACCTGACAACCTTTTTTATTACTTCATAAATCTTTGACATCTGGTTCGAAAATGGATACTTGAGGGTATTATAGTTTGGTTTCAGTCTTATTCAAACATTGCATGAGACGAGTTCGAATATTAGAAGTAGATTGTTCGAAATGGCTTCTTGATACATGTTCATATTCTTAAACATTACACATGCTTCTGTTCGTTTTGGCGACATTACTAATTAAGGACGCTTTGTGCTTGCTACAATCAGTTTTAAGAAATTCCGTTTTAGACGTTGATACGTCTTCTTATGATGGTTGTGAGACCGAAACGTACGTAAAGACGAAAATAAGCATATATGTTAGTGTGACCTATTTCCTAAAAATATATATATATATATAATTCATATCTGGGTCAAGAATCATTATCAATTTTTAATAGAAGTCCATATACTATACTATTACCTCAATTACTTAACAGGCGAACCAGTCATTTGAGTTATTATGAATGTTATAATAATAATAATATGTTATTTGAGTAACAGGTATACATATTTGATAAATCCACCTGCAACGTTCGTGAACGTGAACAAAGCTCCGAGCTATATCAAGAAGTTGAATTGGTTGATCGATTATATCTTCATTATTCCTCAAACAATAATCATCTAACTGTCAATCTGTTTACAACACTTGCGACTATATTAATGGATAATTTCACGCAATTTGCCTCACTTAACTAATCTGCCATTAACAGACTCTATGGGGCCCTGAAAAGCTGAAAGCAAATAAAGGGCAACACGATGATGCTTATAATTCAATACTCACAGATAATGTCTAAATTGCGTATAATGAATCTATCAACATTCCGAAGAGACAATTATAAAGTCTTCAACTGACTTAGAGTTAATAATTTATTAGTGTCAATACAATTACCAACAACGAACCAAAACGGCAATCGTGCTTTTTCAGTGGAGCGCTTTGAAATTCCTAACTTTGTGATTTGACTCTATTTCCTCTGTACCTACTATTCACTAAAGTTTGCTGAAAACTCACAAGATTAAATCAAAACGTAAAATAATGGTGGATTTAAAGAAATATTACATGGTGACCTATTATATTCTCCGGTATTTGAAGAACTCGCTTTTGAAGGAATGAAGATGCATGCGGTTTCCACTGAAATACTTGATAATGACTTGCTTGAACTCATCCAACTTGGAGTTTTCCTTATTGATTTTAAGAAAAATCGAACGCCCTGTACTATTGTGATAAGTAGAAAGTCACTCCTCCCTGATTCGATGAAGAATTAATTCAGCAAATTTAAGCTATCTGAAAATTGATTATCGATCCTCTTGTCGAGCTAACCGATGCTGAAAATGGTATGTTGGAAAGGGTAGGCAGATCTCGTAGACACGGCGAATTAACCCAGGGCAACATATCAATTCAGTCTATTATAAA
This sequence comes from Endomychus coccineus, assembly GCA_958510875.1. Lineage (NCBI taxonomy): Eukaryota > Metazoa > Arthropoda > Insecta > Coleoptera > Endomychidae > Endomychus > Endomychus coccineus. Next base: position 49,739,098 of record OY294067.1, read on the forward strand.
AGATTCCAAATCCATATTTCACGTGCGGAAAATTCTTGAGAAGAGTTTTCTAATGAAGAAACAGTTTTTCTTATTGAGAAGTTTTGGCGCTTCACAAAATAAAACCGGAAAACTATTGCACTTGACCAGATTCTACAAGCAAAGCTCTCGTAGTTACAGAGCAGGTCGTGAATGTGCTTAAACAGAGTCCAGGACATCAGATGGAATATGCAGAGTTCAGGAAATACTTCGGTAAACCACTGGGCGGCTTGCGCAAACTCATGAAACAATCTGAATTCCAGAGATACGTCAAAACGGGCGTTGTCAGTACATTCTTCCAGTTATTCTTAGATATTTTCGATCAAAAAGTTGCCGAATCATAAAGTTCAACCACTTGTTTTAGTATTGGTTGTACAGGCATTTGTATCAAAGTGCAACAACAGCTGAATGGAAATGTAAAAGCAAGGATCGGAAAAAAACGTTGAAACTTTTACAATTAATAAATCCTACTATGAATGTCATAGGTAGTTCCTCCTCTTCTTCATGTGTTATGAGGCTACAATATTATAGTATAGCCTCGATAAGGGGATGGCGTTGTGCTGACAAAATATGTTCACCAGAAACAGATTTCGATAAAAATGATAATTCAATAGAAAATCAGCTTCAAAAATTGATTAAAAGAAGTGCTTCATGATTTTTCCAAGCTTCTCCATAAAGATCAGGAAGAAGATGACCATGTACCCCTCTAACTACTCTTTGTCTACGAGGGCAAGGTGAAAAGTCCCTGACAAATGAAACAGATTGCGCCACAATCAAAAATCCTATGTGATATTTGTGATGTAACAACATTAACTAGAACGCATTGAAATTTTCAGCCTGATATGTCATTCACTTCTGTTTTGACACCCATAGAAAGCAAGCAATATTTTTGTAAACATGAATTTCGCGACTTGATTAAACATTGTTTCTTGCGAGGAAAAAACATTACGCAAACCAAAGCATCGCTTGTTAAATATTATGGGGACTCCTGACCATCGATTGGAAGGATTCACAAGTCGTTCTGGTCGTCCAAATGAGGTCACAGCGCCAGAAATCGTCGATAAAATTCATGGTATGATATTGGACGATCGGCGAGTTGAATTGCAAGAGATTGTTGAGGCATCTCAACCGAACAGGTACGGAACATTTTGCATAAATTAAAGTATCTGCCAGATGGGTGCTGCATTGGCTCTCTGTTGGCCACAAGCGTGACCATGTGACAATTTCAAAGGATTGTTTGGCGAAGCTTAAGCGCAATAAGAAGGACTTTCTGCGCTGTTTCGTAAACGTGTACGAAACATGAATCCATTACAACACATCAGGAACCAAAGAACAGTCGAAACAGTGGACTTATTCTGGCGAATCGAAGCCGAAAAAGGCCAAAATGGATTTACCAGTCAACAAAGTCATGACGACAGTTTTTTGGTATGTACACGGAATTGTCCAAGTCGATAACCTTGAAAAGGGCAAATTGATCACCGGCGTATATTATGCAGAGCTGTTGGATCGATTCGACGCCGATATGAAGCGAAAGCGACCGCATTTGGCAAAGAAAAAAGTGCTCTTCCACCAGGACAACGCACCGGTTCACAGGTCCGCAAACGCAATGGCAAAATTGCATGAATTGTGTTACAGATTGGTTCGTCATCCACCATATCCTTCAAATTTGCTCCCCTGCGATTTGTATCTATTTTTTTATGCTGGTGATATATAAAAAGTAAAAATTCTTTCCGAAGAGAACTAAAAGAACCTTTGTTACTATCAAGGCACATGTGGGGGAGAAAACTGGCAAGGGTCGCCATGTGGTTAGTAACGGCCATGTGGGAATCACATCCATATATATATATATGTGCCCACATGGCGATCTCTACCATTTTTTATGGGAAAAAACAGAAACGAACCGCATCCTATCCACATCGCCATATGTGATGCCCACATGGGGATCTCTACCAGTTTTTTCTACGGAAAATAAGAAAATGAACCACAGGGACGCATACGGCAGTGATCCCCACATTGCGATCTCTGCCAGTCCCCTTCTTTAAGGGGAGGCAACTTGGATTGGAATGGAAATGGAAATTTCAAGGATGGAATGGTAATAAAATTTTTGTTTTTGATTTCCACATTGCCATATGTGATCCCCGCATGGCGACATATATAATATGGAAGTGATTCCCACATGGCCGTTCCTAACCACATGGCGACCCTTGCCAGTTCTCTTCCCCACATGGCGACCCTTGCCAGTTCTCTTCCCCACATTTGTTTTGTTTCAAAGTCAATGGCTACTCTTCAATTTAGAAAAAATCTAATAACTCCCGTATCAAATAATTTAGTGAGAAGTATGGTACATCATCAGTTTTGGAGGTCAGAAGCTACGCAAAAATGAAATACAATTGCAGTTTCGTATTTAAAAAAATTATGTTGATGTGGGTATCAGAAAAACTAGAACATTGAGAGTAGAACATAGCTTCGAAAATGTTCTCCTTGTTTTTCAAAATAATCAGTTATACCTAAAGCGGTAAAAAAAGAAAAACGAAAATAAGATTTTTCTGCTTGTTCGGATATTTCCAGAAGTAATCGGAGCAACTCTCTATCTCTTATAATTACCGAGATAACAATGTCAATCGAAACACCCTGTATAACTTAAAAAACCTAAGTTCTATTGAGCTTCGAACTTTAAATACCTGGTCTTGCCCCCTTCGCCTCCTATTGTGTTTGATTGATTCAAAATGAACATTACAAGAAAACGGACAATTCAGATTAACTTTATTTTCAATTCAGACTGTTGGATAACAACAATTTCTACTTGAAAAATTTGGTGATTAATTTATTAATTTCCTCCGTTATGAATAAAAATAGCTGAGTCTATTGATTTCCTTTCAAAATTCATGATAGATTCAAATCTTGTCGATTAAAAATTAATTGACCTTAACGGCTTAAAGCAGAAGAAGTAATTAATGAAATTTTATCATAAATAATTTAATATCCGAAAAGTGGCTTTATCGAATTACTTTCTCAGAATTAATTAATTTGATGAAAGCGACTTGAAGTGAGAATGAAGTTCAAAATTGGATCATCGCGGATAATACTTCAACTTCTCTTTTATTACTTGTCTTGATTTTTGAGAGAATTTATAACGTAACGTGGAAGCTAGCAGATAAGATTGAAATTGGTATTGCACAGCAATATTATTTCTCGAGTATTTGTATCAATATGAATCCAATATATTTCATCCACTCCTGCAAATAATATAAAACAATCTACAGTTCTACACCTTTACACATGTAGACGCTATACGTTTCTACTTTGCTACATATTGTGTATGTATTGAAGTATAACTTAAAAATGATGAGGTTCCACTTAAATAGCGGTATTTTAAATTTTTTGACATAACTCTTAATACATCTCTAACGCCTTTCCCTTTCTATTGGAAGGACACATGAAACTTTAATTTTTGTCTGGCATTTAAATATAATTGTAAAGATTCTTGTTCGAGAATGGTAGGATAATTGTCGAAACTGTAGTGATGATTTGAAATTTGATATAATAAATGTGTAATGAATAACAAATTAACTCTCAATGAGGTTGAGAAGAAGGTGCGGGTCGCTGGAGGATGTCCGCAGGAAGGTGTACTGACACCTCTGCTGTGGAGTCTGGTGGTGGACGAACTTCTGATACTCCTTGAGAGCAAAGGATTCTGCGTAATCGGATATGCAGATGACATCGTCATTATAGTACAAGGGAAGTTTGGGAGCACAATAGCATCTCTGATGCAGCACGCACTGAACACCGTGGAAAAATGATGCAACAAGGAAGTACTCAATGTGAATCCTTCGAAAATAACCATTGTACCCTTCACAAAGAGAAGGGATATTGGAAACATACAAGACTTAGTTTTGTATGGGAAAAATATACAGATGACGGACACGGTCAAGTACCTTGGGGTAAGCCTAGATAAAAGGCTGACCTTTGGGAAGCATCTGGAGAAAACCGCTAACAAAGCGATAAGGGCCCTGTGGACCTGTCGTCGTACAGTCGGGAGAACCTGGGGACTCACTCCACGGATGGTACACTGGGTCTACACAACCATAGTGAGACCCATTGTAACATACGCCAACATCGTGTGGTGGCCAAAAACAAAAACTAAAGCATCCCAGCATTCACTGAACAGAGTTCAGAGGCTGGCATGCTTAGGAGTAACAGGTGCAATGTCGACCACCCCAACGGCTGCTATGGAGAAACTGTTGGGGTTGGACCCACTGCACCTCGCCGTTCAGGCAGAGGCCATAAGAGGAGCGTATCGCTTCGATCTTATCGGCCAAGGAAAGGCTGACCAAAAAGACCAAAGCATCCTCGGATTGCTTGGATCACCTGGGCCATTGGGGATGAGATCCGACAGGATCAAGGTTCACAGCACTTCCGTGCCTTTCATGATTAAAACCGTGAATAGGCGGGAGAACGCTGAGGGCAGTCCTCATATGATACAAGGGGATTCTATATGGCTTACCGAGGGCACCAAGACGGAAAAAAGTAGGGGTGCTGGAATAGTCGAGAAAACGGACCAGGGGGAAAGAATTTCATTGAACCTAGGGACTTTTGTGACAGAATTCCAAGCAAAAATAGTTGCAATTACAACATGTGCTCAAATTATGAGGGAGAGAGCCTATGAGAATAGACAAATCACAATCATAGCGAGCAACCTGACAGTGCTTAAGGCACTGGAGGCATACACAATCATCTCACAATGTGTACTTGATTGCGTCAAAGAACTAGCGGTACTAGTAATGAACCAGAATAGAGTAACACTCGTGTGGGAGTCTGAAGAGACCAAACGAGAAGGGACAGAAACTGCCGTCGCAATCGCTAAAGCGGGGGCTGAAAAACCACTGATTGGACCAGAGCCAACCTGTGGCATTTCTCACGCCACAGCGAAATCTGTAATCCAAAAATGGCTCGAGATAGAGCACCGTGTCTACTGGAGAGAACTGCCCCGTATGTCGCACTCCAAGCGACTGATGGGAGATCTCCAGCAGCAACGAGTGAAAAATCTGCTGACGTTCAGCAGACAAGAAATACGGAATCTTGTTGCATTCCTGACCGGACACGCCCCATGCAACAAACACCTCTACACGATGGGACTGGTAGATCAGCCCACTTGTAGGGGTTGCGGCGTTGAAGATGAGACACCTATGCATGTGCTGTGTCAGTGCACGGCATACACGGTAGGTCGTCGGACATACCTCGGAGGACTACACCCGAGGAAATCAGAAGTATCGCCCTATATCAGGCTACTGAAATTCATAGGATACACCGGACTGATGAGGGGGTAGAAACAAGTGAGGGCATGATAGGGCTATAATGACCGCAGTGCTGTGGGGCTCCCCTTAGGATGGAGAACTAACCTCACGGAGGAGGGGTTTTAGTCGGTAGGAATCCGGCACACCCGGGGGCACGGGCACCCGAGGCGTCTATGCAAGATTTACCCTCCTCTACGCAAAAAAAAAATAGCAAATTAATTGAAGTATTTATCTTATAATGAGAAATGAAAGTACACAATTGACCAATAAAATATCAAATTGATTGATTTTAGATAGGGAGGACGTTGAAGCTTCAGAAACTCATCCATTTCATTACCAAAACGTGCAGAATTTATTGCCACGCTTATCAGCCTAGAATATAGTTCAGTCAATGGATTTTGGAGAATGAAAATGATCTATCGAACTTTCTCTGGAGAAAAGGAGAAATCTTCACTAGAAATGGAGTGTTCAATATGCACAACACTCATGTATCGGCAAATGAGAATCACTGAGTGGTACGACGATCTAATTTTCAGCATCATTTCTCTGTAAATACATGATGGGCAGTAATGATAGGGGTCAACTTTCCTGAGGAGAATAGCGGGTAATTAACCAAGGAAAATCGTTCCTAATGACGCTAGGTGAAGGATTACTATGTGAACATAATTGAATTGAATTGAAATTGAAATTCATTTGCACCTCATATACATACATAAAAGTAAAATTAAGGTAAGTCATAATATTACAATAATACAATAAAAATAAATATACAATAGAATACAAATACATTATTAAAAAGTTGACGACATAAATGATAAAATCAAGACTTAAATATTATATACTGATAAAATCAAAGAAATTGAAGGTAACTTACAAAGTATTTATTATTATCAAGAACATACTGGAATTCTTCAATGTAGTAACAAGAATTTATACTCAGTGATTTTTTTAGCCATTTTATAAAAATACGTTTACTACTAGTATCTTTTATTTCAGATTATAATGCATTGAAAAGCTTATAGCCACGGTACATTGAACTTCTTTTGAAGGCCATATATTGAAAAGCGGGCAGATATAGATTGTTCAATGATCTTGTCGAATATGTATAAGTTTGAGATACTTTAGTACTATTGTCTTTATTATTAAAAATGTAAGTGAGTAGTTTCAGTATATATAGGCTGGCGAAAGTCGAAATTTTATATGTTTTGAAAATATTCCTGCAGGATTGATTGGGTTTTAAATTAAAAATAATTCTTAAAATACGCTTTCGGCATATGAAAACACGCTTCCACTCCCTTGACTGACCACATGCAATAATATTATAATTCAACACAGAATTTACCAAACCGTAGTAAACGGCAGTCAGTGCATTAACATACAAACAGTTTTTCATAACCCTGAAAGCAAAGCATAGTTTATTCAACTTTTTATAGACAGAGTCTATCTGTAAATCAAAGTCTAATTTATTATCAAAAATGATGCCCAGAAATGGAACTGAATTAGTGAGTTGTATTTTATGTCCATTGAAATTTATAGGGGAAATAATCGGAGAATTAGCCAATTTATGAGAAAATTAAATACATGATGTTTTATTGTAGTTAATAATTAATTGGTTTCTTCTGCACCATTCATCAAGTTGCTTTAGTACACGGGCAATTTTTCTTTCCACTTCTTCTAATCAGTACCAGTTATGATTATAGTGGTATCATCGGCATACATATAGATTTTACCATCATTGATATGTTCCACAAGATCATTAATAAAGATTAGAAATAAAAGAGGCCCTAATACACTGCCTTGGGGCGTTCCAAGATTGACAGAAAATAATTTGGAAAACTCCCCATTTATTTCCACTCTAAAATGTCTGTTCGAGACAAATGACAGTAACCATTTATTTACGGTGCCACGTATTCCAATTTTATCCAATTTAGCAGACAAGAAAGAAGGCTTTAATGTATCGAACGCCCGAGAAAAGTCAATAAATAAAACAACAACAATTTTCTTCTTATCAATTTCATTATGGATATTCTGTAGGAGTTCTGTGGAGGCAGTTTCGGTGGAAAAACCTGATCTAAAACCATGTTGGGAATCCGTCAAAATATTGTGGTATTGTAAGGAAGAAAAAACTTGTTTGTATACAATTTTCTCAATAATTTTGGAAAATACACTTACTACAGAAATTGGTCTATAATTACACAACTCTTCAGGATTACCTTTCTTAAGAATAGGTACGAGCTTCGACAGTTTTAATTGATCAGGGATCACATTCACAATTATTTAATCACTACTAATATGAACAACTGTACATTGTGTATATTTAGAAGATCTCTACAACTTCAAATTTTATTCCCTTTAGGGCAGAAGATGCAACAGTTTAGGGAAGGCTGTCACTACAGATTTATTCCGATTGTAGTTTCATAATATTTCAGTTAACCAATAGAACAATTAATGTCTTAACGAATAAAAATATGCCTTCAAACAGAATTCCGCCAACAAAAGATACTATCATGTGTTATTCTGGAATAAACTTTACTCAAAATTAATTACATTCCATGTTTCGGTTAGCTCCGTTCAACTCTAGGGAATGAATAAAAATAGACTTCTTTGGCTAGTTCTCATTTTTAAGTAAAAGTTATTTTTCTGGAAATGTTGTAACTCGCTTAGGGAATGATACATTAGAGAAGGGAGTTACAAAGAAATGTTAGCTCACTTTTGAAAGTAAAGAGAGAATTACGTCTTGAAAAATTAAGTTCTACGAACTTTACTATTGTACGAATACCACAGGGTAAAGGTAAGGAAACCGGAAAAGTGAGAATGTTTTCAGGATGAATAGCGAGAAGTCGTCAGTTTCTTCAAATAATAACATGCTGGAGTTTTGTTTTCATGAAAATCAATATTTCAACTAATTGAGTAATATTTTATACTTTGTATCTGAATAATTGGGAAATTATATCATATTAAACATATGACGTAGAGTGTATTTCATTATTTCCTTCTTTCATTTATCAGATATACAGTATATTTGCAATAATATATGTATAAGCTGTGCAAGTAGATTCCATAGCTTAAAAACGTGATGTGTGGTCATATAATATATTCGTGAAAGCTCAAAATGATGAAGTTTACACTGGCTATAAGCTAACGATAACTATTCTAAATTGTAGCTGACGATAGAACACATGCCAAATTTAAGAGGGATTGAAAAATAGATGTAGAAGGGCTGTTTTATTCCATCCCTTTCCTACAAAGAACTAAAAACAGCAATAGGACAAAATCGTATCATTTTTAAGCATTATCATTACCAAAAAACATGTTTTTTATATTAGAAAAGTGAAAAGCATTTAAATTTCAGTGTTAAAGGACTGTCACCTGCTGGGAATGGTCTGATCGGCATTTTTTTACAAGAAACACCCCCTCCCCTAATATGGACTACAATTCCAATTTCATTTTCCGTAACTATTTTTGGAACATCCAGGCACATTGACTCGTATGTAACTCTAGATATTTACTTAAGAAGTTTTATTACTATAAAGATGGATAGCTTGCTCCCATTTTGACATAAGAATTGTTAAGTTTTACCTTATTTTAAAATTCAATTCCAATCCTGGAAAAATGGAGCAAACCTATCTCATCACATCCCAGATGTTACAAGTATACGTTCACATTGGGCATGCAGGAAAGCCTTCCCGAACACATGGGGTCTACGGTCACAGGTTCTGCACTAGATCTGCACGGCCATGATCCGCCCAATCATAACCTACACAGTCGTCGTGTGGTGGTTGGCGACAGAAACGGTTATGTCCCGTCTGGCGCTGGACAAGGCTCAACGACTTGCATACGTGGGAATAGCGGGGGTTATGAAGATTGCCCCCACCAGCGCTCTGGTGGGGATCGTCCCTCTACTGCTCCATATCAAAACAGTGGCAACGGGTACGGAGTATCGGCTGACTGGTATGGACCAATGGGTCGGAGCGTCTGTGCCTCGCGGTCTTGGTAAAATTTGGGATTGGGCAGCCAAGAACTTCCCGATACTCCTAGTGACGCAGGATGCTATAGCACCTGCTGTCAGGTTTCAAACACCCGACGTCTTCATAACACAGAGGACGTACTGGGAGAACAAGAACTCCGGGCCGCTTCCGCCAGGGAGACAGGTCTAAAAGTGGCGAGTCTAGCGGAGCCGGAGTCTACTCGTGTACACCCAGGAGAGAGATTTCAGTTCCCGTTGGTGTCCAAGCAATGTTTTCCGGGCTGAGGTCTGTGCAATACGGACCTATGCCCTGGAGAACCTGAGATTAAACCACCGATCTAGGCGAATTTACATCTGCTGCACTGACTGCCGAGCAGCCCTGGGCGCACTACGCGCCCACAAAATGACTTCTAGGTTTGTCTTGGAGTGCAGTGAAACAGGAAATTCTGGTTTGATTATCCAGAAGGAACAAACTCCAGCTAGTGTGGGTACCCGCCCACTATGGCGTGAAGGGAAACGCAGTGGCCGAAAGATTGGCCAAACGGGGTTCCTTGAACGCCCCTGGCCTCGATTCAACGATCGGAGTTTCCTCGACCACCGGGCTCCACGCCCACAAGGAGCTACTAGATAGACAGTGGCTTTCGCTCTGGCATGGTGTCACCGGCATGAGGCAGACGAAGCTACACAGGGAGTTCTCGCATAAACTCTCTTAAATCCTACTCTCTATGAGCAGGAGAGGCCTAAAACTGGTGACAGGACTCTTCCCAGGACATGGTCATCTCAATAAACATCTACATGGGCATTGTTGAAGACCCAGCTCGTAGTAAATGTGGAGAGGCGGACGAAACTGCCTCTCACATCCTGGCAGGATATCCAGCATTGGCTTCTATTAGGCACACATATGCCACTTGAAGCCATAAGAGATAGCAATCCATGCAAAATCTTATCCTTCGGCACTGCCTTAGGCCTGCTGAACTGATACTTGTATCAAGGGGCGCGCAGTGGACCCAATCAAGCAGTCTAAGTGCTCCGGACTTGTCCCCTCCCGTTTTGATTGATTTGATACCTTCGCATAGGAAGTTATTAAATATATATTGGAAAGAAATTAAAAAAAAAACTTATGAGAAGAAAAATCAGCTTACTCTAATCGTTATTCCCTAGTGCGATGATGGTCAACATTGGAATTTTCAAATTTACTTTGATTCCTATGAATGTGGGGTTGTGACGGTATCACTATCGAAGTCAATTGTTTATGAGGACAAATTACAATATGTGTGATATATTTGACAAAATAAAAACAAATTTACTCGAATTTTCCATATTTTTGTACAGTACTTGGAAAATATGCAGACTATTGAGAATGACGAAGGAGGAGGGATGAAAATAAAAAAAAGAAAATCATAAATACAATATTTAATGAGCAAACGTAAAAACAAGAAACAAAGTACAAAATACTTATTAACAGCAAACAGATTAACATGAAAGGCAAGGTTTTTCAAATACCATATCACAAAATTTTTCATAGAGTTTTATAACTCGTATGAATTCGATTTTCATCATAACTGCATTTTGAAATTATTCAATGTGTTATTCAGGGCGTACATTCAAACTTATAAACAGTAAAATGGTCTTGAATGTTTCCGTTCCTTGGATTGTGAATTTTAAATTCTAGATTGTGGCAATTCATTTTGAGTGTTAAAATATGAAACTATGAATATAGAGAACTCTTCACAGAGCCTACGGCACCAACCAGTACCTATATCACAATATATTTGCAATTTTGAAAATATGTATGTGAAATTTTAAGAAGTAGTCGTAAAAAGAGCCAAATTATTGCAAGATTTATCTTTTTATTTCGAAAGACTCTCCGCAATTGGAAAGCATGTAGCAATTGTCACCGGATTTTGATTCGATTCATCTGAATGTGAAACTCCTGGTCAATTTCTGATTTTTGCAGTACTATTTATATCTCAAGTAATCCTTCAACACGCGAAGATATGTTGTCCAAAAATACATTATCTATGTAATGGCAAAACATGGTACATTGAATGATACCAAAAAATTAACAACAGCTTGTATCTATGATTTCAAGCGTCGACGAATAAAATCTTTCTGCAACATTGGGCAGTTAGGCTTGTCAATGAATCACTTATTTACAGAATACCAAGTCACTTCTTGTTGGTTTCGGGTTGGAGATCAAAATCCAATATTACGCAACCCGTTCATTAAAAGTTTGGGATGTTCCCACTCGAATAACATTCCGAAAATTTGAGATGAAATTTGAATCAATACGAGCAATTAACTTCCCGCATTTCATTACATTTGTAATTGCGAAACAAATCGTATCATAATGTTCCCATACTAATTTTCAACCGTTTTTAGTGATTACGATTTTAGTGAAAAGTTTTTGAGTTAGCACTAATATATTCCAAATCCATTGTCATATCAATTATCTGATCTCAAAAGTTTCAAAATTTTATATCATGGCATAATTTACATTTTGATATACTTTTCTGTAACCGTCTTCTGGATTCAATTCGGAATCGATTGGCATGTATATAAAATTTCAGAAAAAGCTGCAATCTTGGCCATACAAATAATTGATATTTACGACTTCTTTCATTCACGAATTCATTCTTTTGAAAAATTTTATCATTCATTGATTTAAGAAATGTCAATATGAATATTGTTTTCTATTGAGAATGATGTAAAAATGAAAAGAAATATTTCGCAATCAATACTATAGCAGATAGCTCAATATCCAAGAATTCTGCTTCATTATTTGATTTGGTGACTGAGCCGGTTCAGGGATATTCTGGAAAGTGCTCGTATGGTCCAGTAGCTTAACTAACGTCTGGGTTCCCACGACATAATATGGGGTCACGAAAGACCGGGGACATAGAGGTTTTGAATATGTACTGAATCTATATTCAAAAACAATTATTTCAAGTGATTAATTATTCAAACACATTTATTTCAAATAATTGATTTATTTTGAGTAATTAATTATTGGAAGTAATTAATTATTTAAACACAATCATAAAGTATAGACCAAAGGAAAGCAGTTGGTGATATTCATATTGCCAGATCGATTCTCTTGAGTTTGTTATTCATATCTTGAGGAAGGATCTTCAGTTACACGGAGAAAATGGTTATGTCAAAAAGTGGAGTGCATTTATCTGTAATACCAACAAAACGGATCAAAGGATTAGCACGAAAAACTGGTAACGAAAAAATTAGATGGAAGGTTATGTTAAGACTATTCTGTTAGATCTACATGAGTTTTCCATTCATTTTTTATTAACAACACTTCCGATGAGGTAATCAAAACTTTTTCTATTTGACATTGGAAACATACAAAACTTAGTTTTGAATGTGGGAAATATACAGATGACGGGAGCGGTCAAGTACCTTGAGGTAAGTCTAGATACAAGGCTGACCTTTGGGAAGCATCTGGGGAAAACCACTAATAATAGCTCGAGGCAGAGCACCGTAGCTATTGGAGTGAACTCCTCCGTATGTCGCACTCAAAGCGACTAATGGGACATCTCCAGCAGTAGCGTGTGGAAAATCTACTGACGTTCAGCAGACAAGAAAAATAAAGAGAGGTTCTGACGTTCAGCAGACAAGAAATATAGAGAGGGGTTTTAGTCGGTAAGAATTCGGCACACCTCGAGACGTCTATGCAAGATTTCCCTTCCTCTATGCAAAAACAAGATTAAAGCAATGGAACATTCCCTTTTTTCTACCTGCCAAAAATCAATTATACATTTTTGTCACACTGACTTCATCAATAACCTACAAATTTCATACCTATTTATTTCAGTTGTAAAACAATAATGAACTACAAATTATGCACCATGACTTAACAGATTCTGACACAACAAAACATATTCAAAAATTTAAAGTAAGACACACGTTTTACATTCTACAACCACCCTTGACCAAGATAATTTTTAATTTGTAGTTCATTATTGTTTTACAACTGAAATAAATAGGTATGAAATTTGTAGGTTATTGATGATGTCAGTGTGACAGTGACATAATTATTTCGAACGTAAAGTAAGACACACGTTTTAGATTCCACAACCACCCTTGACCAAGATAATTTTTGATATCCCGGTATAATATCTAAACATTTAGTTGCAGCTAAGGTTCGCCATGTGAAGTTCTAATGTGAGATCAATATTATTGAATCAGTCGTGGAAATTATCCCAATGTTTCTTATTATTGTTACTAAATTAATGCGGAGGCTTTGCTAGATTCGCGGGTCCTGGGGCCCCTCAAAGGATAGTCACGCCACTGGTATGTACACTCTCACTATGCAATATTTGAATTCATGGTAGCAGTTGTTTGAACAATAATTAATTAAATGAAACATTCGCTCTATTTAACAAGTTTTGCGTAAGACAGATTCACATTATAATTTAGGAATCAACTTAGATGCACTCATGAATGTTCATGACATATTACAAAACGAAAGAAAGTGGTTTAATGCGTCTGAAACATTACCTGTTCCGTTTATGATTCAATTTTTATCCAAGTAAATTTGTTTCTAGAAACTTTTGAAAACTACCCAAGATATTTCGTCACTTATAGGAAGTAATAAAGAAATAGTTTTGTTAAATGGCTTTGCCGCTGATGAAATCTTATCCTCAAATATAGTTAGTACAAATTAATAATTTAATAATTTAGTTTATGAAAACACCAGTAACAGTTTATTTATAGGTAAGTATTAATAAGTGCTCTACCAATACAATGATAGAGGGTGATCAACTAAATTATGTGTCAAGATCCTTTAAAGACATATTAGTAGAATTATATGTTGGGGGGTGGGTTTCAATAATTTAACTTATTCAAATCATTAATAACAGGTTCAGTTGTATAATAGTGTTATTTCTAATTTGTTTATATATTTCCAGTAGTGTCAGCTCATGACCTTTGTGTAAAATGTAAATTTCTTAACATCCTTGACGTAATTTGGACCTTGTTTTTGAGCCGAAGACATCTAAAGTGTTCCCGAAATCTTACATAGAAGATTCGTCTAGTCTGTCCAATGTATGAGGCATGACATCATTCACAGGGAAGCTTATAATACATTCCCCAGAATTTTTGAATTCAATCTGTTTTCATTTTGAATTATTTATGGAAGAATAAAGTGAGTATGATGTTCTATCCCCAACAGATTTTCTGTTTTATTGAAAGTATGCAGCAGCTATGGTTGCTGAAGGTTTCCCAACATAAGTCAGAGAAGTGCCTTTTATCATTACTCAGATATATATTGTGGATGTATTGAATGTTATTCATTATTTGTTTCAGAATTACGTTATCATGTTTGGGTCGCAGCCATTGTTGATTGCAATTGTTTCCATGTTGTTGATTTCCAGATTATAATTTTCATCGAAAAGTTAAGTATCAACTGATTTGTCAATGATGTCTATGTTGGTGGAACAACTGTTAAAATTTATAAATGAATTTCTGTGTCAAAAAAGTTAAATTGTGTTTTATAAACTAAATTAATAATTCAGGTTGTTAATCCGTTCGGAATTTTTCGATTAATCAATTGATCGCTTAGGAATTATATTGACAATGTTGGACAGATCGGAGAGTTAGGTCAACAGACCTCACATCTCTCGATAATTTTTGTGAGGTTACTTGAAGGAAATAGCTCAAAAAATTTATAGCATCTGGGGAATCCAACACGGAATAGAATTCTGTGAATTAGCCAAGAAATAAACAACAATACATTAGAAGAATAAATTGACTAATTGGCATATTTACTGTCAAAAGATTCGATGAACATTTCATTCGACTAGTTCTTTACCGAAATTAACGTGCCTTTTGTAATAATGTCAAGATTCCTTTTTTTTACAAAATTCAATTATTACCAACTTATAGTTTTCTTCATCATTATAAATCATTTATTTCTTCCAGATATTTTATTTCAATGTATTATCTAATTACAAAACTTACTTTGGACCATTTCCTCTCAGTCGGTGTTAATTTCATTCTCAGATACTTCTAAACTGCAAATAATAGATGTTCATTACTCTGCCGGACTAAGTCAATATCGTGTGAACTCTAAATTGCAAGATTTCATCAATGAAGTCCATATTAGTGATTGACTGAGGAAAAGTAGGAATGTGAACTTTAGCGTGTGAAACCCTCGATCTGAATTATGTGAGTAATGTTTTTCTTATTAGCATTAAATGGAGTATTAATTGAACTAATTTTCAAATTATTTCTCGTTATGGTTTATCAATCATTTGATGTATACCCAAATTTGCTGTACTCAATTTCAATTCACAATGAACAATTTGAACTTATTTCCAAATTATTTATTATTATGCTTTACTTTATTTGTAATTTTTTTAAATGAATTTTATCAAGTTTCAATTTGACCAATGCTGTTTCTCTCAAATCACATTCAACTAACTCTCTAACAAGGATCCGTAGGGAAACGCCATGTCTCTCGCTCTCAGACTAATCTTTGTTTAAAATCTTTCAGCTTCCATCAAATCGCACAGAATAACTATTTAAACATAATTATAATGTATTTTACATCATTTGCGTTATTTTATGTTGAAAAAATAAGTGTAAAACCAAAGTAAATATAATAGTTTATCAACAATGTTGATGTAAAATAACTTTTCATATAATCGTTTTGTTGTGAATTTTTTTTACAAATCATAGGTGTTTTTAGTAGTCGATATTCACTGGGGGAAGAGGGCGCCAATTTAAATACTATCGTTGGACGCGAATTGTTTCCACTACGCCTATGAAGTTAAGACTTCAGATTTATTAAGCGTAACTATACCTTGTGTTCAGTCAGTCCGGAGTCACACATTACTTTTATTATTTATTTATGTCAATGAAGCATATAAGTATGGAAAGATGCATATAAGTATGGAAAGATACATATGACATGTGTATCTGCAATGATGTGAATATGGCAATAGATTCTCCTATATCCTTGAACTCGTGTAGAATGGAAACCGAAAAGTGAAATAATATTTGATGAAAAATTTGAGGTTGGGGGAACATTGTTGTCAAGCTTGGATGATATCCATCTTAATAATGCATTTGACATCCTTATTTCAAAAGTGTAGTATAGATTCGAATCTTTGACAAGCGTAAAGTCGACTGGATTTCACCTCGCCGTAGAATATTTACACAAATCTGTAGCTGATCTGACTTTGAATTTCCCAAGAATTTAAAGATATTGAAAATGTTTCGGTAACGTAAAAATAAATTTACCCACAGAATGTCATGGAAATTATGGTATGATTATTTTATTTTGTAACTTTATAGTTTATCCGGTTCAATGGAATACTTAAATATTTGATATATGATATAATCGTACTCACGAGTTTATTTCTTTTAATAAATGAATAAATAATCAATTATATAAATGTGTGGAGAAATATTTGTTATACTATAGTAGAATGATAAAACATGATCCGACTAGTAGACCTGAAGTTCGAAACGTTTTGGCTACAGCATGTTAACATGTCACTTGTCCAGACAAATTGATTCTTCCTTCTAAAATTCTGGTTGCAATAGCACTACCAAGCCAGCTCATTATTTCTCACCCTATTAAATAAGACTGAAGATTTCGCATGTATATGCATAACTGAAGCGCTATGCTCTTGTCTCACGGCTAGTATGAAGAATACTGATTCTAACACCTCTTCCCCTCCATATAGCGATACAAAGGACTACGAGAAAGACTGTGCTTAACATGAATAAAGGGAGATATAAAACTTCGGTGGATATCGGGAGGATGACGACTCTCTGAAGATGAAGCACCCAATACTCATAGCACCAAAACACGACTTTGGCACGGTGTTCGTGTTTAAACAGAACTTCCAAAACCACCTTGGAACCAACAAGGAGTGGAGATACGGCAAATACCCTGTTAGGAAGGGAGCAATCTGTACCGATTGATCCAGTACAGCAGAAGATACAGGGGCCGGAGTATTTGAGCCCGGAACCGAAACTATGTGTGGATACGCCAGTATCTTCCAAGCGGAAGTCCATCCAATTGAGATATGTGCACAATCCAATCTGGACAGAGGATGTAAAAATAATGGTCCTTCACTGCAAAACCAAAGTGAACACTTCAGGAGTGTTTAGATCAAAATACAAAGAACTCATTATTACCATACTGGAGTTCTCTTCCGGGGTATAGAGTACATTCTCCTAGATAAATTTAGAAAAAATTATATTTTTTCAGAAAGCCTATGGGAAATAACCTAAGAATCAACGACCATATGACAAGAATTCACCTAGAGTATGATGGGACTTGTTTATGTAGAGAAGCGGGGCAAAAAGCGATACATTTGCTCACTGACTGTGGACCTACGCTCCTCTCCAGTAGCAAATACTTTGTGACTACAACACGATCATTGAGGAAAATGAAAATTACACCATTGGAACAGTGAAAAATCACGATTTTTTTAAAGGTACAATAGTTTTTTCAGGATGCAGTACGAACAATACCTCTTATATTGATTATTACCCGCCCCCCACTGCTAGTATACAGAAAATATGTAATACAATGTTTAAAAAGCGTGCCTATCGATGTGACTTGATAGCTGTTTCTTTTCCATGAAATTCTTACGAACGAAGTATAATAATATTTGATTTGTCGACATCAACTTGCAGAGATCTCTGTTATAAACGCTCAAAAAATAAAAAATAATCATGTTTTTCACAATTATCTCATCATACCAAAATTTCGAACTTCTGAATAATATTGTAGATGCTCCATTCAAAATGGAGTCGTCCCAGTAACTAAAAATTCCATGATTCAGTATGATTTTCCGGTTATACTTCCCACATGAAAATAGATTCAGATAAAATTGAAGCTTGTTAAACATGTCATCAACATTTTGAGCATACAAAATTGGAAGTTAATTACGTTTTAGCACGGGGGCCAGGTAGCTCAGTGGTAGAAGCATCGATCTCCTAATCACTGTGGCTGCCGGTCGCAGGTTCGAATCCAGCGACAGCGGAATTTTTCCGATGGCCCGAGGAAGCGGTGCGGCAAGATACAATGGGCCGTCAAGCCTAAGTGTCATTGAGACTGCCCTGGTTGCAGGATCGAGCCTACCACAAGAGGTGAAGTGTTTAGTGGGTATATCTGAGGTGATTAAGTTCGGGACCCAGGGACTCCCACACATTTTCCTTACCATAGTGTGCAATAGAGTAAGACTGGCTTTTGGTTCCCATAATACCATGATGTTTCCAAAAATTTACGGTTCATGGGTGACCAGGCAAGATTCGTAATTTTACGGGCATTTGTTTCACTTACAAAGTCGTTTGAAATTCCTTCTGTTATGATATTTTCATTGTATCTACCTTTGAACTAGATCAATGATGTACTTTTTATCACAAAATGATTGATATATCAAAATCCCAAATAGAATAAATCTCATAATCTAAGAAGTATCTATTCCTCCGTCATCAAGCTTATGTACAAATTATATCATTCTGACTGTAAGTACTGTCATAAAATATTGGAAAATAAATCTTAAACTATGATTATGTACAGTTTCTGGTATGAGTATGTATATTCTAAAGTGATGATGATTTTTACAATTCACATAGGTAGAACTTAGCACTATTCGACGTCATTTAATTAAAGTGAAAGGGGGTTGAATGATAAATATAGCATATAATTGAGCATATCAAAAACAGAAAATAATATGGCAGAAGTACTTCACTTCAATATTATTTATGCGAATAAAATTTATTAATACACGCCATTAGCTTTCTTCAACGAACTGTTTACTTTTTTCTAGATTTGAGAGGAGGTTTGGAGTATATATACAGCATCCATCAGCAACATTTCTGAAAATGGCACCTTCATTATCCATATACAAGAACATGGATTGAAATTATGTTCGCTTTTACAAGGTGTCTCCAAATTTATAGGAAATAATGAATTTCAGTCATTCATATTTTCATTATTCGCTGTTAAATATAGCAAAACAGAATTTATTTATCCAATTTTTAATTCGTATAAGTACTGTCACCTGTCTTTTATATGAATCACAATGATCAATATCATTATTATAGAACCCGTATTGTAAGATATTACACTATTCTTGAAACGACGCTGAGAGCTTTCAGCCGTTCTTTGCGGCCAAGAAACGACAAGACCTTATGCTTTAAGAGAAATTACCGTACATGTTAATTATTTCTCTCAAATAATTAGAATTTAATGCTGACTGAAAACCTCAGCATTACATCCTCATTCTTCAATAAGGGCAATATCGATTGAGATCGTATCTCACGTGTCTTTCCGAAATTCATACAACCCTAGCTAGTAGATTTAAGCTTGTCAACTTTTGGCAAGTAAACATTTTAAAATCAAACAGCGTAGGATTTTTGAACTGTCATCGACCTTTCCACAGTTTCAAATTCTCGGTTTTCCGACAAATCAAGTTAAACTGATGCTGACAAGCTAGCTTTCGGAGTTAACTTCAGAAATTCAAGTTATTTTAAATTCCAAATTCACAGCATTTTCAATCTTTCCAACTGTATATTACTGTTTAAATCTCGGTTCCCTGAAAATCGATATTGTTGCACTTGATAAGGGAACTTTAGACCCCAACATCAAAAATCTAGGTTATTTGAAAAACAACATGAGATATTCGAGCTGCTCGAAACCTTCTTCGTTTCCCAGAATATTGAGAAAACTGGTGCTTATGAACTATTGACCTCAACTTCCAATTTAACAACAACAACAAGAATTTATCTTTCATCTTGATGATGTAGGAAATGGAAGAAATGTGTACTTTATCATTTTCACTTATCAGTAGGAGGGCATTACAACAGAATTTAGAAATCATTACTGTTGAATGAAATTGCGCCTCTACAATTTTATGGCCGATACTATTTAATCACAACATCGATTGTTGTTGAAAGGAACATTAATAGACTATCCGACAAAACGAAAAATTCATGGACAGAGATGGTTCCCATTTATTGCAAAAAGCTAATAAAACCACAACAAACATGTTCTTAAATGTCCATTTCGTTCTTTACGATTATTATTATTATTCAATTATAATGGAAAAATTATTTCCAATTGGAATTTTATGGAAGAAGATAGGTTGTCTGTTGCTAGAGATTCTAATGGAGATATTGCAAAAAATTCTAACCTCCAAATAAATCGCACAGGTTCAATTTTTTGTATGAGACTACTTGAAAATGCCGGTGGAGAGTTGGAAAATCTATGCATTTATTTGGTTTTTTGGAATTACTAAAATTTTTGAAGTAAGGGTCATAGATAAGATACAATCACCGTTATCCAATGAAAAAACTGTTAAAAAACTGAGGACCTTCCAGTTTTCAAGTAGCGATTATCACTGTAAACTAAATTACAAATCAAAATGTCGCTATTTGGAATTAAAAACAATAACATGATTCCTGATTTAGTTTACTCTAATGATGACTTTGAGAGTATTTCTAGTGAATTATGGTGATTGTTTCTTATTTATAGTGATACTAGCGGACCCTACAGACGTTGTCCTGCACGACGGTTCTGGACTAATTGTGAATTCCGAGTCCGTCGACCAATATCACCTGAAATATCAAAAGTAACCCAAATACCGACTGCAGCGCCATCTTCCGGGCTGATTTCTGAATCTTAACCATCCAGGGTCGGCTCTGGAGTAATTGTGAATTCCGAGTCTGTCGACCAATATTTCCTCCTCGTCCACGAAGACGTGCCACGGCCGGGCTAATTTGTGAATCTAAACCATCCAGGGCGCCACCCAAACGCATACAAAAAAATTCATTCAAATCGGTCCAGCCGTTTAGGAGGAGTTCATTTACATACACACGTACAGTAGAATTATATATATAAAGATAGTGTATCCACAGTGTGAACTCTTTTATAGTTTATTAGGGGGTCAAAAGTTAACTTGTCAAGAGCAATTTTATCGTTTTTCTGGAAGACCGAACGGGTTTGAAGCGGCTTGCAAAGAATGTTGGATAGCTCAAAAATCCTGTGCATTTAATTTCTTCAAATAACTCAATATTTTGAACTTTATACGTTGAAGGCTAGCTTGTCAGAAACATTTTTCTCGATTTCGCGACAGAACGAGAGGTTTTGAAACAGTCTAAAAATACCGTTGGGTAGCTCGAAAATCCGGTGTTTTTATTTTTGGAAATAATTTAAATTTTTGAAGTTAGGGTCAATAGTTAGTTTGTCAAAAGCTGATTTCTGGCTTTTCCGGAAAACCTAGAAGGTTTAAAATAGCTCGAAAATACCGTTGAATAGCTCGAAAATTGCTCAAAAATCGTATGCGTTTTGTTTTCTAAATTAACATATATTATAAAAGTTGACAAGCGTGAATTTGACACCACTATTAATTTATTTCCTGATAACTGCAACCTTTCAAGAAACCAATTGTGTGTGTTACTCTACTTCCTTTTTAATTCATCATTAGCTCTATTTTTATTCAACCTTACCGGGTCTTATCTCTGAGGACATCTTCAAAAAGACGACTTAAGAAACGGTAATATTTTCTTCACTATTTGTTTGGAACTCATTAAATTTGCAGTGTATATTATTAAGTCTAAATGTATTGATCCATTATGCTTTATTTGAAACGTTTAAACTGTTGGTTAAGGAATACGATCAGGTACATATTATATTTTCATTCGCGTTATTGTAAGGGTTTTCATTTCCTTTAGTTTATTTGGTTTTCAAATATGAGCAAATATGTTATCTTCCCTTCAACTTCAGGTATCTTTGTTGGAAAGCTAACAAGACATTTCACTACGAAGCACGATATCATCTTGTGTCCTTTCAACCTATGCTGAATATCAACACCCGGCGGCCATCAGGCCATCTATGCGTTAAGTTGTTTTCACTTACATGTCAATGTAGCAAACCCTTTGTCCACTTGTAAACATGAGTTTATAAAATGAACGACTATTGTATTATGAACGACTATTGTATTACACAGTTTGTTTGTAGTGTTTGTTTCATTCCTATGAATATTTTTCTGTAACGGTAAAAACATATTGATGTATTTTATTATCTCCAGTGTTTTATCACGAATGATCACTACGATATTATATAAACGCCATTATAGCTGAAAATCACTATAAACTATGGATTATGGATATTATACCTATGAAGTCATGAATTTCTCTTCATGTCTACAGCATGGCGCACTCTAATCGCGTCGCGTTTATTTACGTAAAATCATAAAATTACTTCACAATTTTTTTTGTTATAGGGTACATAAGTCTGTTGGAGCACGTTTAAAATTATTTTCAATTATACAGGCTTATCCAGAAAAAGTTAACACCAATGTTGGGAGAATTAAATGGTACTCATTTCCGATAGCGCGGAGTTAATAAAGGTAAGTTGCTGATATACCTATCTATACCTTCTGAGGTATTCAGTTGTTTTTGGAAATGTAGATCATGATTCAAGATAGAAACATTAGATTTAGTCCTAAAAATATAGAACTTTCCTGGATAGTTTACAGGGTTTGTTTAATACACGTTTGGATTTCGAATCCAAGAAACTTTCTTATTTTGAATGGAGGATCTTGTATTTATAATAGATATTCGATTCAAATTGTTTTAACTTTCAATTTGTATCAGGGTTCCCTATATCTATTCCTTTTAGTTTATCAGTAAATTTAAATTTGATATTCAATTTGGCAATTTTCAACCACAAAGCTCGATTAAATCAAGCTATTGATTATTTACTTACTGAGATATTTGTTGCTTGTGATTTTATGTTGGCTGCTTTGAAATATTAGTAAAAATGAGTGTTTACCCTCAGCAAGAAAGAATTGACATGATATTAGTAATTGGGGAGGGCCAAGAAAATTGTCTGCTAGTTTTAAGAGTTTATGCTCAACTTTATTGCCCATATTTCGGAAAATAAAAAAGTAACCAGACAAAAACCAATTACTGGAAAGAAAGATAATGAATTTCTTATTATGGGATCTCTTGTTGAAAATCCTCATACTAGTTATGGCAAATTAATATTGATTCTTGACCCAGATATAAATTCTCGGGAAATAGGTCATACTAACACATATGCTTATTATTTCCGTCTTTACGTACGTTTAGGTCTCACGACCATCATCAGAAGACGTATCAATGTCTAAAACGGGATTTCTTAAAACTAATTGTATCAACACAAACGAACAGAAACACGAGTAATTGAAATTGTCACTATTTCCGAAAATTCATATATAAGTCATCGCAAAATGAATGAACATACCGAAATAAACAGATGTAGCATGGGAAGAATAATGAAAAAGTTACATCAAGAACTCCCTGGAATAGACTACTATCGGCCAATTGAATTTTGTTTGCATTTTAGAAAAGTTAGGAGATGTTCTTTTTGATTTTATATCATTTTCGAGCGAGTTAACATTACATAACAACGGATTAGTGAACAAACATAATTTTCATTAGTACGAAAATCCCCAATATTTTAGAACCGTTGATCGCCAACAAACATGATCTGCTGATTATTAGGGTAACACAACAGCAAGTTGCCTTTATTCACGTCGCGGTATCGAGATAATATATATACAGGATGTACCATTAACATTTTCACAATATTGACGTGTAACTTTTTTTAGCCTGAAATAATTCAAAATAATTTTGAAACGTGCTCCTATGGGACCTATATACTCCACAAAAAAAAGACTATGAAATGATTTTATGACTTTCCGTGAAAATAACGACGCGCAGAGCCGGCCTTAGGACAGGTTAAGCAGGACGATCGCCGTGGGCCCAGGGTCATTGGGGGCGTCTTTTTTCGAATGAAATTTTCCATAAATAGACATTGAGTATTTGACATTATTTTGGTTTAATCATATGATAAAATGAGTATTGATATTCAAACAAATATAATATGTGTTGATCGATTCATATACCATGTACAGGATTAAACAAATTTTGGAACGACAACCATTTTCGGGAGTTAGGGTAAAAAGGTCGCATACTCCTTGCCCGTTCTGGGCGCCATTTAACATAACGCCGTCTCTACCGACGAGAAAAGAGTGCGCCAGTCTGTACAATGTAAGAAAGAAATGATTCATAGTTAGTAATTTAAATGTGCCCACTGTTTCAATCAAACTAGGAATATTTCATTTTAACGGTTGGCAATACATTCCAAAGTTGCCGGATAAATAAATCGATTTTATTTAATTTACTTAACAGTTCACTCTTTTTGAATGTAAATTTCAATAAAATTAAACTTCAGAAGTTCAGCAACACTATCCTCCTCAGGATTGTGATTCTATACCCACATCTTCATGGTGTGCTGTGTAAACTGTGAAGCTGTATCCTCAACAATGAGTTACTTTGAAGAGGAATGTGAAAATAAAGGACCATATCTTTCTATCAGTGCAGTTAGTAAATTCGCAGGTAAACAAAGCAGAGGTGAAGCACTTGCGAATAGAAGAATAAATTTGAATGAATTATAATGTGTAAGGCAGTGAAGTGATATTTATTAATTTTAACGTGGTGGTGTAAAAAGAGGGAGAATAGCATAAGTATTTTAATGAGGGAATTAGTTTTTATTTGTGAGAAATTTAGGTTAGTAGAATTCAGAAGCATTGAAAACCTGGTCTATCTGACAATACTGTGTCACATGCTCCTATGGCATCATTTAATTCTTATCGTGAACACAATAACACTATTTGAAGTTCAGTTGATACCCAAAGTTCAGTTAAATATTGTCCTTCTGAAATGGCGACAAATTTGAAACTTAGTTTTTTTACTGCTAAATCCTCAATTTGAAATTTGAAACCGTGTGTACGATATCCTAGATGTAATATTACATGACCAACTATGCCACTTGGAAAAACATCGTCATAGTTATGACATAATGACAGAAAGAATGTTCAATTAAAAACATAATTTACTTGTACAAGAAAACGTACTAAAGCCTAAATATCAGGGGTAGTCTACACGTTGTTGTAGCACAATATGAAACATCGTTAAAAATACTATAAACTCTATTTAGGCAAAATTCTTAAGATATAGCTGAGATAATTAGATAAAATAACACAGTATAAATAATTTCTGTATTAACACCCACATAAAACAGTCTTGGAGTTTTGGAAATGAAGATGCGACTTCGATGATCTAAATCAATGTTATAAGAAATGTTGGAGTCTTGAATGTTACAATAAAGCCTGTGATCTGATTGAAATGAAAGATAGTTTCAGAGTCAACTCACTTGGAGATACCTTGTAATTGTGAAAGGAAGGATGAGCGATACCATCCTATAATAAGAATCTGTTGTAGGATGATATAATAATGATGATGATATATGTACAATCCAGAAATTAGTTAACAGTTCACAAGAGGCATAATATAAAAATTTGTTTCATTTTATTCACATAACTCTTATAACTATGATATATTCAATATGTATTACATATTAACATTACCATTTAAGATATATTTTAACATAATATCCTTCAGTTAGTATATTGTCTCACGAACATCAGGTCATACTTATAACAACGATAGAGTAGCACTCCATGTAAAATAACTTCACAGGAATACAAATCTAATTTAAGGATTTTAGCAGCTCTATTATTCATTAAAAGTTATTAATTCATTGAATGATCACGTTGTTTCTAGTTTACTTACACCAATGGAGTAGCAGCTGAGACAAACACGTGATAAGAATTGAGAGAACTTTTCTACCTCGTCACATGAATCGATACAAAAATTTACATCATTCTTCTTCCAAATTTTTTCCGTGGTTTCGCAACATTTCAGAATTTATTGCCTCTTCTATGATATGAGATATACTAGTTGTATTTATGGATCGAAACAACTTAGTCTTTGTTATTTTACATCAATAAAACATCAATTATGGATGTAGTTACATTGCTATTGCCACTTCTCCAGAATATATTTTGTATATTTTTAATTCACACTGTTCAAACGATTATGGGAGTACATAAAAGGAAATAATGCGGGAATATTGAAAATTCATGGAGATAAGTAGCCCTTTCCAGTTGTACTGTGCAATACAGAAACAAGGATGTTTCTGCTTCATTTATAAACTATTTTTCTCTAATTGGGAACATAGAATATCTATACTAAAACTTTTTGAGATATTGGTAGATTTTTAAACTTCCGGTTCACACTATGGATACACTATAGCAGTATAAATAAGAAATAATCACCCTTATCCACTAAAAATACTGTTTAAGTACAGAATACCTTTCGGCTATTGAGTAGCATCAGGGTAAATAGAGTTTACTCTGATGATAGCTACAGGGTTATTATGTGTTCTAATTGCTTGAATAATCTTAATATCAGTTTCCGCTCGGAATTTTAAATGATTAAATTTGGACAGAGACTATGATTCACATCTATGTTTTAATAGATAATCTATTATTGATCTTTGTTAATTTTTCAAGTCTGTTATTACTGATACTTGTCTTTATTTCTCTGATATAATCATCAACATTTATCCACCTCGTAGTGCCGGAAATTCTTGATTGAGGATTCTATATTAATTTTTTTTTTTGCTAAAGCAGTTGGCACTCAGGGTGAATCGATCAATTATGAATCTAAGGTCACGTATCAGTACGAGCCCTGAGTGTATAATATCCTAGTGATCTAGTTGGGATTATTGAACGCAAAAGATCACTTTAAAGCCTTACAGTGGCTATCCACTACAAAACCTTACATGATGGCCGAAAGGTTCTCAGTACTCTAACAGTATTATTAGTGGATAAGGGGGATTATTTCTTATTTTTACTGTTTCGATTTTTATATGGAATGTCGTCTATACTATTGCGTTTTTGAAATCTACATACATTTTCAAATCCCAGGATACCCCATAATTAATAATTTCCAGAGTGATTCATTTAGGTTTTGATCTAGAGACAGATGAACCCCCAAAATGTCTAACAATTCAAATATCAACTATTGGATATCATTGGTTTCAGAAGATTATGTAGATTTCAAAAATGTTATAATATACAAAAGGCTTTCTCCTATCTAAATATTGATGTTAACCGGAGGTTGAATTAATCTCCAGAAATGTTAAAAGTGACTCTTAGTATATCCAATGTTCCAAATTGCAGAAAAATAGTTCTGGAAATAAACGAGAGAAGGAAAATCTACCATGAGTCTGTGTCACACAATATACAGGGTGGAGGGAATAAAAAGGTATAGATAGATGAACTAGAAATAAACAACTTTCATGGAAAACTTTTCATAAATAATGTTCAATATATAATTTTGAAGTTACATCATTTCTCGAAAAAGCTCATGACTCTTGACTCAGTAATGACAAATATGTAGGTGAAATTTAGAAGGGACGGAAATGTATCGTACAAGCGAAAAAGCAATTTAACGAATTCAGATTAAGCTCCAGCTGAAGGTAATCCCTCGTTTACTCTTTTAATTTTAAATAGTATTTAAGCAGACATATTTTGATTTCCAATTTAGTTACTTGATAGCTAAAAGGTCCTCAGTACTTTAACAGTATTATCAGTAGATACGGGTGATTGTTTTTCATTTAAAGTGTTGGTAGACTGTACTACAAATATTCAAAACGTAAAGCTTTGTATTATTGGAATTGCTATTTGAACAAATAGCAGTAGATTCGCATCTAAAAGAATTTCTGTTTTGAAAAATTATTAGGTATACGAAAAATATGAGATACCTTCATGGAAATACTTATTATTTTGCTGGAATCTGGATGTTCTTATCAATCTTATCTCGTCCAAATTTCTAAATAATGAAATATATGTTACCAATTTCAGCACATTTTAAAGATAATAGTACGACTCCGGATGTCGGTTTCATTTATTACGTCTAGGAAACTTGTTAGTTGGGACTATGTACTATGTTCAGTGGATTCCAGACGGTCAATGACGCGTCATTTAAATTACAAGTGTTCAAGTTGTTTGAATGGTTCAGGATGACCACTCAGCTGACCTGATAATCGGGAAACAATAAACCAATGTAGGCATTGTGAGTAAACATCTGTAAATTTAAGGATTTCACGGACTGGGCACAGAATCAGAGAGCGCGTCGGAAGGAGTTCCGTCACTGGAATTGATAGAGAAAGCTCTGTTGGGGGCACGGCGTTGTCGCAGCACTGAAGGGTCAAAGTTGGGATGTCTCCTGGCGTGTTTGCTGAAACAAATTAATATGTTATTCCACAAAACAGGCACACATAAGTTAAATAAGTCTATTATTGTCCGCCTTTGTCATTAAAAGGAACGGAATTCAAACGACAACAATAATTTTCTCATTATACGGAACCGCAAAAAATTTACATTTGCGAAATTGAGGGGTATGTTATATTAGCCATGACATGAATATATGATGTTATTAATTGTTCATATAAGATTTAGAGAAAAACGGAGTATGAATATATTTTTTTATTTCGATCTAATTTCGGAACTGAAAAGAAGGTCCCAATGGAGATGTCTCGAGCTGACTTTAGTTCCAATACATAAGCACAACAGTAATTGTGGATCCATTCTTTTTTTGTTTAGAATAAATGTACTATAGGAGCATGGACACACCTGGAGTATAGCTGAAAACTACTACAGGGATCACATTGGCACAGATGGTAGTTCGGCGCAAAAATCAATGGTTATATGTGAAGATGCTAGGAAAATCAACACAGAAATATGGGCAAAGACTATTTGACATACTGATAAGGTGAATAATTTTATGTTATTATTAATATACAATGTTTGTAGAAATTATGGTGAAGTAAAATTTATTATTTTGGTGTGTTTGTGCAATAACCTCAAGTTAGAACAGATATTTACAATCGTAAATCCAATTCAAATAAATGTTATAGATTCAAAGCTATACACTTCTCTTGAAGTTTAATTTTTGATACCTGTATTTGAATCCTTTAGTTATCAGAATAGTTTTATTTTTTATATCTTTTATGAACATCTTGTAGAATACTGTTTCCTAAGTAGTCTGAGAAATTTAGAGGTGTGACTCCTCATGTCGTTTATAAAAAAATTTGGGAATTGGCAAACGTGAGGAAAAAGTATATGGCTGTGAATGTGGGTAAAGCTGAAAATGATGCAATTCTAGATAATATGTCCAAGAACGTATCTAAACCTCTGGAGGAATTTGCGAAAAATGCTGAAATAATTAAAAAAAATCTTTGATTGAACTTAAAAGTGTTGTGTTTACGTCAACACAAATGGAGAGCATACCAATCCCAAATATTGTTACTGAAGGAGAAGAATTCGTGTACAATCCCCCATATACTGAAGAGGATGTGTTTGCCCCCGAACCTACTATCGATCAGATTCGTGAAGAATACAGAAAACTTGAGCAAGATAATTCAGCGGTTACAGACAAGTTTCTGCAACAGTACCCCCCATTACCACGTTATTACTTGAAAGAATTTCTATTGGATGATGATGTCAGAAGATACGATGATAAAATGGGTTTGCAATATAATTCAACTTTAGACAAATGGTTCATGGGGAACCAAACTATAGAAATTGATGATGATAGTAATATTATTATCAAGGGTATCCCGTTCAAAGGTATCACAGGATTGTGTAATTTGATATTTTACAGAGATGTTATACCTGACACTTACACCGTGGAAGATGGAAAGAATTAAAGCCAAATGATGGAAATAACTAGTGCCCATAGACCTAATAACGAGCCAGTTATCGAAAAAGAAACACTGTAAAATACGAAAAAATAATGTACGAAACCTTTGATTAATTCCATGAAAAAACCTAGGTCTAAAACATACACTTGAAATGAATATATCAAAAATGATATGCTTGAATATAACCAGAAACCGATCTAATACGTTTATTGGGATGCCGTAAATGAAATGGTAGATAGACTAAGACTAACAATAACCATCACAACGAGATGATGTCTATAATAGAAGAATGGATAGAGGCTAATGTAATTGAACAAAAACCATATGTAAAACATGGGGTCTGAAGTGCTTCCATTCCGACCTACAGGGTGTTGATAATTTAAAACAAAATCGAACGTTTCACAATATGTAGGGAACCACTTCCGATATATTCCTTCAATTTCGATATGTGGTATCTAGGTTAAAGGCAGTTGAAGTTGATGTCCGCCCAAAAACAGATAGTGTTGAACAAATTTTTGGTCTTCATAGATATTGTTCTCTTTTCCTTCTATCTCTTAATTCTCAACAACAGTTGATAGTTAAACTCCATCCAGTTTGTTTTGAGTCAGTTGCTCTGCAGAAAATTCATTCCGGGGAAAACAAACGATATCGCACACTTAGGTAGCACAATTTTAGAATCATTGAACGCTCATTATTACGACTCCCGCTGTCATTAAAAAGCTCCAGTGGCTGTATCTCGAGATCTAGCAGCCGGGAAAAATTCGGTCTGTGAGATGAATTGGTCATTGAACCGTCCTCTAACGATAAACCATAGTGCCATCGGGTTAATGTTCAGACCATCAATATCGCTCTAGTCTAGAAGAAGACTTTATGAAATTGACCTTAATAATACTTGTACATAATACTTGTCAAACATGTTTCCTTCGATGTTAAATTTATTTTACCTGAAATAGGGAAGAGAAAGTCATAGGTACCATCTATCTAAATTTGTTTATGTTCGCTTCTTTCAATTTTATGAAAAAGTTTTTGGATGGAATATTTGGTTTTGATTATGAGTTACATAATAACTCTGGTATACAATTAAATAATTCAAATTTTTTGAGTGTCTGTTTTCATAAATAATAATGGTTACTTTGAGATTACAATATGGCTTAATAACGTCGACTTGAAGCTGAAAGTTGAGTTTCGATATCTTTATCTAAGTCTTTCGGGTGTATACGATCGGTTTTATTTTAATAATCGATCAAATAAATTGTCAAAAAGCATTTGGTACCAAGATATATATTTTTTGGTACTATTGAATTTGGATTTTTCATCCATTCATTTTTCTTCACATATTTGGTAAGCACTACAACAGTTTGTAAAATTACAAATGGATTGTTTACTACAATAGGAAAAGAACTCCTAAATTTGTTTGAAACACAGTTTATTGTATTGGGTGGGTAGTTGTATTGAAAAACCATGAAATCCTGCCCAACCTGACTACAATGGCTGACTTCCATTCGTGACGTCATATTATTGTTCCAGCGAACAGACCATAGTGAGTAATCTGAAGATAATTTTACGATAATTTGAAGAAATTATCATATTGAATAAAATTTCTATTTGATCTATTAGTGATACATGACAAGTGAACGAATTATAGAAATACTTTTCAATGTCGATCAAGTCTTTGATTTCCTTCATTATAGAACTTATGACATAATATTGCGGTCGTTCGTTTCTGTGGAAAACTTTGTCTGAAGTTGTACTAAGAGTCGATTTGAGGTCACTTCTATGTTTAAACTTTTCCGTTTCCACCGCAATAAAAGTTCATGAAGTTATTTTCGAATAATAATGTATCAAAAATTGGCCGACAAATAAAGTCGAATATGATTTATGTGGAACTCTTTCATCGAGTTTATTCAAAAGTTCAAACTGCATGTTGAAATTTGTTCGAGTTCTCATATTGGAAAGTCCAAGTTATGTTTGACTTTCTGTATAACGTAGGCTTACGTACCATTTATCATTCAAGCGACATGATTGATATAATCATTGTATATAATTTCGAATGAGATTCAATCAGTCAACCCATATTTCTATTTGAAACGCTTGGAAGAGTGTGTATCCCAGACTCGATGCCCCAGGGTTCTATTATGAGCGATCAAAAATTATAAAACAAAAATTGACATATAAGCTTTAAATGGGACAACTCAAGCTCACATTTGCACAGAGAACGTTGCTTTTGAGAAATTCGAAAAACCGGATATGACGTAGCAAAAAATATTTTTCCAAGAAATCTACATATTTCATTGGATATTTAGAAAGATCGGGCATTTCTGTAAGTTTTTTATATCTCTTTTCATTGAAATGGAAATGGCCTGGTATAAATTTTGTCGGCGAAAATACGTTAATTGATTCGGTTGGCAAAGCGTTTCAAATTGTTATCATTCGTCAAAGTGATTCATACATAATAAAATATGGAACAATATCCATTGTGGTTATGCAAGTGAGAACAATCAAATAAAACAAAAATAATTTAAGGATTTAATTAATTAGGTATATATAACTTATTTTTGATATGACCACCGCCTCCTGCTTGACATGAATCTAATCGACTTCTAATTGAGTAGCCTTTCTAAGGGTGACTTCTTGGACAGCAATATTAATCCTTTCTTTTAAATGGTTAACATGTTGTGACGGAGATCTGTTTACTCTGTTTTTGAGGAGCCCCATGAACAAAAATCTATGGAGGTTAGGTCTGGCGACTTCCCTGGCCATCTTATGGCACCGTTTATCCTCAACCGTTGATCTTCATATCTGTCATTATAAAAATCACAGACAATATGTGCTTTATGAAGAGGAGCTCCATCGTGCTGATACCACATAGTTCATTCAGCTGCAAAGGCACATTTTCAAGAAGAACAGCAAGTTTTTCTTGCAGAAAACGCAAATATCTTTTTCCATCCACCACTCCTTCATAGAAGTACGGTCCAACTGAATGACGACCAATCATACTACACTATACATTCACACCAAAGTGCCCCTGATTTTGAATTGGGTTTTCAGTTGACCAATAATGTTCATTCCTTTGCTAAGCAACCCATTACTCAGAGAGCGACTTCCATCTGTCCAGAGAATGTGATTGAAAAGCCGATTTTCAGCGGTTTCCACAAGTAGCATCATTTGAGTGATACAATGGAGCCTTTTCTCTACATTTTCCCTTTCGAATGCACATGGATTTCGCCTTTCGAATACACTTGGATTTTCCCGGAGGGTTATTGTCAATCTTGAAAACATCTTGTGATCGGCAAAAC
Source organism: Endomychus coccineus (assembly GCA_958510875.1). NCBI lineage: Eukaryota > Metazoa > Arthropoda > Insecta > Coleoptera > Endomychidae > Endomychus > Endomychus coccineus. Next base: position 49,772,311 of record OY294067.1, read on the forward strand.
GATGCCCAGGATATCTCTTCTGATAAATTCGAACAGCTCTTCTAGAATTTTTTTGGGCTTATCCACATACCAACATCATACCAACTTTTCCATTAAACGCTTCGGATGAGGCATATAATGCCAAAATGAGAACAAAGCTTATTGGATGCGCGAATCCCCTTCGTTTTGGACTTTCGCCAAAGCATTTGGTAGAAATTTAACTTCCAGTTCATTCCCTCCCCTAACGAAAGATGATGGTACCCTGTCTACTATACCACAAAGAAGCCAATCTTTTTGTTGCAGTGTTTGCAGTAAAGTACTCAGACACAATGGATAACAATGCTGGTATTCCACAGGGATTAGTTTTGGCACCAACTACACGTAGTTTTATTCTTGAAAAGGTTGAGTTTCTTTGTGTTGTATAATATTCATAATAATTAGGATATCAAATGTTACTGATTATGTTTTCAAGAAAAACTGTTCATTAGTAATAATTTTCCACATATTTTCGAAGAGGGAGGGAAGTATATACTGCCCGAAAGAGTGTAGAAGGCAGACGTCACTTTCGAAAGAAGAATTATTTGCAATATACAGAGTGTCCCAAGTTTTAGTAACAGAACTTTAATAGTCAATAGAAAATTTGATTTTGAGAAAAAAGTTCCTTTAAACATATATGCACAGGCGCTTGAATATTATAATTATTCTAATGATTACAATATTTTTCAAAAACTGAACGCTCCATATTATTGGAAATGAGGAATATATAAGCAGAGGATTAGAAAGGACAATTTATCAGAAAAGGTCATTTAATTTTCGTCGGTCAACGACGCTTTTTAATCTAAGGTTCCCCTTCTTCCAATCTTCACCCGATTTTCATGGTGGTGATTATTAAATCACAAAAATGAAATTTGCCGTGAAACGGTGCTAAGTACGAAGAAATATGAAGAGACCTTATTTGTTTCGATTTAAATTGTTCATCCAAGTTTGTTCCTAAAAAAAAAGCCTTTACAGTGTGATAATACTTTTCCGGTCGATTCCTTGTTACTAATTAGTTATATCCACGCCACTGGACGTAATACCGGTCTGAAATTATGTGCAAATATGGTTACTTATCTAAGCATCTACGATACGAAATTTCATTGAGACATCTCAATTATCTTCGGAGATACAAACAAAATTAAGCGTCTGTGCATATATGTCTATTGGAATTTTTTTTCTCGACTGTTAAACTTGGGACACCCTGTATTTTCTGGTCCTACGGATGTTAGCTGCTCCAGCGGATGAAGTCCGATCTTAATGAAATTTTGCACATTTGATCTTAAAAATATGAGGAAATTTACGTTATGATCCGTTAAAGAAGACAAGGTTCAAGCTCGATGAAATAATGCATACTTGACCTTCAAAACAAGAGGAAAGTCGAAGCCTACATCAGATTTCGATAAGCTACTCCAGCTCTTTCCCACCCGTCAAAGCAGATAATTACCGATGTCTATTGAATTTTCCGCACTTCACCATCAAATCAAGAGGAATGTATGTCACTTTGCATATGAGATGTCGGAAAAACTACTCCAACTCCCTTCTCAACCCTCAGAGCACACAAGTACCGATCTTGTTGGGTATTTACAAACTTAACCAGCAAAACAAGTCGAAAATCACTTTCTACATGAGATCCCGAAAAAACTACCCTGTACTTTTTTTCCATCCCTTCAGGCATATCACTACCAATCTTGATAACATTGAAGAAAGTCACTGTTTATATGAACTTCCCAAAAAGCTACCCTATCATCATTTCTCACCTCATGAGGCAGATAAGTAACGATCTTGATGAAATGTTGCTCACTTGACTTTCGAATCAATAGGAAGTTACTGTACATGAGATTTCAAGAAAACTGCTCATTCCCCTTGCCCAACCCCTGAATTTTTGGGGCTTACAAATAGAATGAAGGAGATTCAAAAATTCTGAAAACCATTTGTGTTCTTTCTTAACTAAACAACTCAATAATATATTTTTGATTCCTACGAGTGGAGGAAGTAAATTTAATAATTCTTCATTTGCACTGAACTCTAGTATATTGTTCACCAACGTAGTACATAACCTCAATTGGTTCCCAATTTTCAGACCAGATATTCAATGTGTAAATCTGATCGTGTGACTTTTGAAAAAATTATATTATTTTATGTATTAGGCTGAATGACTAGATTATTTCGAATAATGGAACATGTTGGCTTTTATTCAATACCGGATAAAATATAATTCATACGATGTTTGATATTCAATAATTTAAATTACGTTATTCTCTGAAAGCATCCCACATGAATAATTGCCTATTATATTTGATATTAAATGAATGTGATCGATTTTTCATGTAATATCTATTCATGATTAATTAATAATGAAAAACCACTATTTTCCGCTTTATTCTGTTCTAATTATTTTTCTATTATAACACATATAGTGGTTTGTGTAATAAATGTTTCACGAGTGTAGTTAAGATCCAATCTATGAGAATTTGAGTTACTGAAATATTGAAACCAAACTGGTGTAAGGATCTCTATCCCACGAGGTTTTTCCATTTCACAAGAAGTTTTTGAGGCTACACACATATGTATTTAGGATGTACATCCTTGAATAATAATAATAATGTTTATACAATTCAATAAAGTTCTTAAAATGAAAAATCTGCTTCGAAATATATGAATTGTAATAAGCAAATATATTCACGAAGAACTTTAAAAAGAAAAAAATTCAATGATGAAAGCCGCTACTTTGTGATAATTCATCATATTGATATAATATAATGAAACACTTTTACTTTGATTTTCATCACATATATTATAGAAACAAATCGTGAATATAGCTTCGACACTAGCGTGTCATTTTTAAACGATACTAATGTATGAAAATATGAACTTAACTTAAAAATGGGATGTTGGTAAAATTTTAATATCAAAAATTCTGGAAAAATCACATACAAATCCTTGATTAAAATCCGAGATCGAACAAGCTTTTGATCTTTGCCTTTGCCAAAATTATTGTCAATTTAATAACGAGTTTTTCACACAAAGTAATGGATTAGCTACGGAATCCCCATTAGGTCCTCTCTCAAGTCTTATATTGAATAAGCATATCCATTTCTGGTATAGATATGTAGATGATGTTTCATCCTTCTTCAAACGTACATGACGACAATTAATGTTTTCTTATCATTCATTAATAATATCCATCCTAACATTAGGTTCACTCTACATAGAGCCTTTTCACTTCCTCTTTCTCCTGAAAACCTCTGAATGAAGAATTGAATATAATCAAGGTTATAGCCATTAACAGTGGCTACCTCAATTTATATTCAAATTAATTGACAGAAAAAAGCAGATATTAACTTATTCAAGCATCTATCCTTTTACAAAAAATTCTGATTCTTCATTAAAATACGTTTTTCCCACATATTTAGGTACCATGAGTGAAAGAATTTTATCGAAACATAATCTAAAAGTCAGCTTTAAACCTCGAAATAAATTGTCCTATTTTTTGTTCAATGCTAAAGATAAAACAAATAATAATAATAAACCTGGTGTATATAAATTAACCTATTCGGAGTGTGATAACTTTACATCGGTAGATCTAGTCGTAATATAGAAATTAGATATAATAAGGAACAGTTTCGATCTTTTAGACTTGATAAAACAGATTCATCATTAAGATGAAGTTTTACATAACGAGAGTAGAGGCTTCAAATTTAACACACTTGAATTAATAGTATATAATATATTACAAATAATGACAATAAAATTTCAAATGATCAATTAGATGTGTACTACAGCATCCTGTTTGATGTCTTGATAACTTAAAATTTCCGATAATCCTTTTGTGCCTTCCTAGTATAACGCCGCTTTAAAATTTCGGTATCACAATATTGACTCTACCTCATTATCCAATCTCAATTATACTACTTTAGCGATGAATTTCCCCAACCACAACCCCACTTGTCACCTATGTCTTATATTGTACCATAAATAGTCAAGAATATTCATATTTTCATACATTAGTATCGTTTGAAGATGAGACGCTAGTGTCGAAACTATAGTCACGATTTGTTCCTATAATATATGTGATATGTGCACAATTAGTAAAAAAAAGTGATTCAATTGTAATACTGACGATACAATTTCAATTATTCGTGGGTCTGTTCGTTTCGACGGCGAGGGAAATTAAATATGTGCGATTTGGAAGCTTGTGCTATAATTAGTTTTAATAAACCTCTTTTTTGGCATAGTGAGTCTTCTGATGATGGTCGTGAGACCGAAACGTACGTAAAGACGAATATTTAAAACAAAGTGTTAATATGACCTATCTCCCGAGAATTTTTATATATAATATAATATACCAATAAAAAACAGATTTTTGAAGTTTTATGTATTTTTAAGATTATGTTTGTATTTTTGTTTGGTGCCGTTAAATATAGCCGGCTTTAGTGTACAACGATACTAATTAGTAACATTAGTAAAAAAATTGGTTGCCATACAGGAATCTATGATCTTATCGCCAAAACAAAGTGATTCAACCCTCCAATACAGGTATATGTTTATTTATATTAACCATAATTTTTAGACGGCAGAATTGTTAAAAATTATTATGAGTGTTAAATAATGTTTTGGAATCGATGTCGCACATTTTGTAATGATCTTGCACCATACGGGTCTAGGTCGGGGTATCTCACTCCTGTACCAGCAAACATGTATGGCGTTGCTGAATAATGAATATATGAAAGCGTAGAAATCGAATTATTCAAAAGCCGCAAGTAGTGAATCACCTATATTTCGGGGAAAATTGTCGAAAAATCTAAAATTCTCCTAGCCTCCGGTCCCATTATGTTATTACGGCAGTGGGTTCTCGGTGATTATTTTTTATGATCTTTCCACTTGAGATATGCCGTACAACAACATTTTGTCGCAATTTTCCATGTTCGGATAGAAAATTCAATTTACCTGGGTAGTCACTTGTACCGTCCAAAAATGACGGCATAGTGCCTAAAGTTATTGTTTCATATAGCAGTATCGTTCTAAATATAATTCTGGGGCACTTGATCCCTTGAACATTTGCGATGGGCTTTTAGTCCATTCAGCTTTCTCTGTCTCACTCTTCCAGCATTAATTTACATTTCAATTTACAAAGACATAAAGTATTTTAACAAAGTCAGTAACAATTAAACAATTAAAAATCAATCCAATCAAGAATTGAATACATGTATTAATTATTAATCAAGCACAAAGTATATAGGTAATGACCATGAAACATTTACATTCATACAGGTTCCATATCTGTGAAATGTATTATTTCGAATGTGAGTGTGTTCCTGGTTTTTAATATTCAGCACCAGTTGATAGATGTAAATACATGGAAGAGTAAAAAATTGGAGTTTTATAAAAGGTGATTTACAAAGAAATTCGATTTAGCATTCATCATACATCGGATAATATTCTTCTGAGCAACGAATACCCTGCCCATGTGGGAAGAATTGCCCCAGAATAGAAGACCATAATTCAAAACGGAATGAATGAGACCGTAGTATAACATATTCAACACTTCCGACGAGACCGTGTTTCTTAGCATTCTTATCATATAACATTTGCTACTCAGTTTGCTTACGATGCTGTTACATTGTGCTTCCCATGTCAATTTATCGTCTATACTCAAGGAATTCAATTCCAGATATCTCCTCAATTGTTGTATGATTTCTCTCGATAAGTGGACCGAAATTATAGTTTATGTTCTTCTGTTTGAATAGCATGGAGAAGGTTTTCTTTTCATTAACTGTTGATCCATTGTTCAGACACCAGCAATGGAAACAATTAGCACAGCTTTGCTTTCGCTATGGAGCTGTTTAATTTTTTTTCGGCAGGAATGTTGTTTGTATCGTTACCATATATATTATAGTTCTTTAAGCATCACTACATGACTGCTCTGAATCAGCCATAAGAACTATAAACAAAATTGGGCCCAATATTAATCCTTGTGGCACACCTATATTTATCTCCGATGGATTGAATTTATATGAGTCATATACTACAATTTGTTGCCTATCTATTAAGTAGACTCCAATCCAGGCCTTGGGAATTCCTCTTATTCCATAGGAGTGCAGTTTATTTAGTAGTAACTATGATTAACTGAATCAAAAACTCGGGTTGAGTCAAAATATAAAGCAAAACAGAAATTTTATTATTCATGCAACTCATACAAGGTTGAACATAGTACCTTCATTGCTCGTACATTTGATCTACCACTCCTAAATCCATGTTGGATGTCGGAGAGAAGATGGTTCTGTTCTAGAAATCTTGCCATCTGTATGATAAATAAGCTCTCAAAATTTTTTGCAAACTGTGACTACAGAGAAATATTTCTATAGTTATTATTAGTTATTACACTCATAGAATGCAACGGTGTCATATGCAAAGCTCAAAACAAGTCCTTGCAAACAGAAAATCTTTTATGCAAGTAGAATTGTAAGTGAAATGTTTTGGCTTATTTGTGGTGCCACTATTTATATTCCTTTTTGTATAATCCTTAAGCTGATGTTTTTTAATTTTTTCAGATAAAGATGTGTGGTCTCAAACATGTGTGCAGGATATAGATTGTTCCTTCCTTCAGTCTATGACATATTCCTCAAGTGGTTACAAGCTCATCTTATTATTAGGTTCGAAAATATTTCAAAGGCACACTACTTTTATTTCAAATTCCAAAGTGAATGATTATAAATTCATTGCGTTGACGGTTCCGTAGTAATTGAATTTACAGCATATTCAGAGATTAAGTTGGAAATAATTTGAATAATTGTTTTATCTATAACGCGAGCAGGTTACTTTCAAATATAAGGGTAAGGGTCGTAAGGAAAATTGAATTATTCAAATGGAACATTTAAAATTCAAGTAGTAACAAACACCCAAGGAAAACAAAGGAAGTATTTGTGAAGGAACGACAGTATTTACTGAAGTTATTCTCAGGGAGATGACATTTTCAGTTATTGAATCTGTTTACAAAACGGAACTTTTCCATTTAATGGTTCTCTAATACTATCCAAGGAATGACAACTAAGGAGCAAACTTCGTAGAGAACTGTGAGTAACGGATCACTTATTCTGACTCACATTATTATTAACTTTTCCACAAAAGAAGAAGTTCAACTAAGTTATTATACTCGTTGAAATATTCGGAATTGAAATTCTAACTGATATACATAAGATATCCAATGTTGTAGGTAGGAATCACATATATATTGTGAGGAAATTTACCTAGTAATGTCTTATCCGCAGCCTACTAGAAAGGAAGGAAAGTCGGGCTCAAATTTTTTACACAAAACTTTTAACATTTAATTTTAAAATGCTGACAAATTGTTTCACCACACTGTGGCATTATCAAAGCGAGGAGTTATCAACTAAAGCTAAATCTAAAAGTATGTCCTTAAATATCAGGGATCAGAATGTGGTGCAAATTGAGGGATGGGGGTGGATAATGGTGGGAGTGTGTTTACAAAATTGTTAACAAGCGGTGAATTATATGTGTCGATTTGATCATTTAATATTACATTATTATTGTTTTTTGCGTGTTTCAAAATTTCTATGGATTCTAATATATTAAGTTTATGTCCTTTTTCCTGAATATGTAGAATATCAGGATTAAGGGTGAAATTGTGGTTATGTTCTAACAGGTGATTTGCGTAATTAGAGTCTTCTTTTTTGAGCCTGTAACTTCTCAAATGTTCATTGAACCTTACGCTGAACTGCGTCCAGTTTGTCCTATGTACAAAGCACTACACTCATCACATCTCAGTCTGTAAACTCCAGATTTCTTTAAGTTATCTTTTTTTTTTTTTCACCACATTCTGATCCCTGATATTTAAGGACATACTTTTAGATTTAGCTTTAGTTGATAACTCCTCGCTTTGATAATGCCACAGTGTGGTGAAACAATTTGTCAGCATTTTAAAATTAAATGTTAAAAGTTTTGTGTACAAAATTTGAGTTTTATTCTCCAACTTCTGAAGTAAGAAACATAAGTTTGAGACTTGATATCCTCTAAATATCTGGAAAATACCGCGTCAATGGTGATCCCATATTTTGTTGTGGATTCTTGTGGATCATTATTCATTTTCAAATTCAATTTTTCCGAAAGAAAAGTTGTCAATCGCTCTGTTTTTTTATCAGCGAAGTTGATGTTGAAATCGCCAGCCAAGATAAGTGGAAATTTATTACCATTTATACCAAGTATTTTCGACCCTTCTTCAGTCTACTCCAGTAGAGTGCGATGAATAAAATGCTCTACCTCGTCCAAATTTGGATTCGGATAAAGGAAGTCATAATATTAGTAACATTATTATTATTCTGGTAAATAGCTACCCCACCTTTTGGAACAGTATCTACAACAGTATATATACCTACAAGTATACTTACGGGGCGCACATGCGGTGAGTGTGGCATTATAAAGATATGATAGATACCTATACACCTATATACTTTCTCACAACAGCTGCTTACGTATTCGTCCGATTTCGGAGCAGCTCGTCTCGATCCGTGCGAGCTTCGTACAGTTGTACCATATACATACAAGTTAAGCGAACGCTCGGCCGAGCTACATGGTAGGCGGAGTGGGGGGTGTTAGGTTATTTTCGTTACGTTTCTTGATTCGGTCGCCGCGCTCAAAGCCCGCGATAAAAGCTATGCAATAGCTTAAAATACATCGCAATTGAGGACAATATTGAAAATCAGGGACTATAGAAATATGAATATTATTGAGTATTTGAGAGTAATATCCCATAATTTTATGAATGCATAATAATTATTCAGATAAATAAACAGTTCGAAATAAGTACTATTATTTTCCTGAATTATTTAGTGCTTACCTAACAAAAAAAATAGAATCCTACATAAAATAAATAATAATGTTATTTATATTTTGCGCCAAAATGACCAGCGTCGAAACGTCCTAGCGTCCAAACTCCTCGTGAAGAGACTCTCACGAATGAACTTATATGGTTCATTAATTTGTATTGCCTACTTGCAAGAAAAACGCCACAAACGCGTTTTATCAATTTTATAAGGGCCCTAAGTGAAATGTGTGATTTGTGGGAATGAAGAAATGCTATAATGCATTATGAGCAGCTGTTGATTACTTATTGAAATTTTTAACATAAACACACACAAAAATAATCTACAATGACACACACTACTAATCGATAATGCCTTAATATTTTCAGTTTTCTGAGAATGAAAATACAAAATAACGTAATTGATGAAGTCACCTTCGAAATTAACATTTTTTAAATTTATGTAAATTATGACTATTTAGCAATATGATGATATAATTCTGTCGAATCTATCAACCGATTAATATGAATGTCAAAATTTTATAATATCATATTGTGAGCTCATATTCTACTAAGTGATAAGCAGGTGGAAAACTTTATTTTCCACAAAATAATAAATTGTTGTTTTGAAGCAACTTGTTAAATGAATGTCCCTTATAAATTGTCCGTTATTTTGATAATATTACAGTAACTTTAGCAAGTTTCAAAAGTCCCTCTTTCTTTTCTCTAACCTTAATCTAGAAGACTAACTTCTGTTGGAAGTTTTTGTCAGTTTAAAATGATGAGAGGTGACATTAGGCTTGTTATTCACCTGAGATGATCGCTCCTCATAAACTTCTTACTGCAAACTGGACAAGCAAAGTTCTTTTCTCCGGTGTGTGTGCGTGTATGTCTCGCTAGCTCGTCAGACCTCGCGAACCTTTTCCCACATCCGTCCCAGCTACAAGGAAACGGTCTTTCGCCTGAAAAAACAAGAAAAACATTTTAGCGAACTTTCCAACATTCTGATACTAATTTAATTTAACCCAAGTATGCTCTTTGAATTCCAAATGACTATGTCATACATTTGATTTATAGGTTTGAATGATATAGCCAACAATTTGACCAATAAATAAATAAGAAAGTGAAAAAATTTCCATCCTTGTTTATTATCGTATTATAATTATTGAATGCGTTTCCAGTATATACAGATTATTCCAACAAAGCTACCCTTAAAATTACAGGAATTTTTCAGTTGAAATTAATTGGAGCTAATCCACTGAAAAACATTGGGTTATGAATCTAGAGCATCTGCTCAAAAACTTCACACACAGATGAAGTTTTGGTCTATAATCTATGTGCTTTGCTGACTGATCTGCCTAATCAAATTATGAGGTAAAAAAAGTCCATTAACCAACTAGAAGATCGCTTCAATCTAGTACTCATTACGCGGATAACTGTTGCAATCAAAAATCGAAAGTTGCATTCCGTTTTTGTTCGTACTGGTCACTTCCCGTTGTGTTTTCGTCCGATTTCTGGAAACAAATCAATCAATAAGTCAATTGTTTTTAATCGAGTTTTGACTAGCCTGGATATTATTGGTGATGATCGATGACTACTAATTAGCTAATGAACTGCTAGATGATGATAAGTTGTCTCGACAATAAAGTCAAGACTAATTATAATTTGAATTAAATTGCAATTTCAGTGTCGTTGTATAGACTCTCCAATAAAATAACAGAACAATGCCCTGAAAACCCTTAGTTTTATACAATTTGATTGTCAGGTAAACTGTGATTTGCGTATATACATACAGAATGTTTCAGAATATTGTTTATATGTTGAATTTGATCTGACCAAATCAAAGCTACAATTAAAAAAACATTTTTTTTTATTTCTCTCGAACCACTAATTGATGTAATTAGACACAAAGGTAATTAGTTCACTCAGATCGACCAGTAACACTCGGCAAATATTTCCAGACACCTATTTTGCTCTCTTCTCATCATCGGAACGAGGTTGCATCTTTGTCGAGGTATATAAATACTTCATTGTCAATAATGCTAGAGGGACCAGATCAGCTAATGTCATCTACCCAAGAGCAATGACACATTAAGATAACCGAATCGACTAAATAGATATCTCGTACTAATACTCTCGGGTAGATGGAGTAGATGCCCTGGTCTCTGGCATTTTTGCCAACAAATGAACTCGAGCTAGCGAAACAGCTGTCTGTAGCTGCTCCGTGGATGATGTCGAACAAGAAGTGACGAGCATAATAAGACCAAGACCAAGACTTGTATAGTGTTGTTCTTATTCTTGCACATATAGTCTTGATCTTGGTCTCGCAAACTAATGTGTTTTTTGTCTTGGTTTTGGTCCTGCATTTTAAGTCTTGGTATTAGTCTTGGTAGTGCAAGTCTTGCTTTTTACAATGAAACCCATAAGTATCCTGGTGCGACTGCAACATTACTTGGCGCACTCTCCTATAAGTTGGTAAAGAGTCTTCTCTCCTGTATCGGAATTAGGAAAGGATGGACTGTCCATTAGAGAGAGCATACAGTGGCCGGTGAGGACGCACGTAAAGGCTGCTATGACATTTCTACTTTTCGACCGAAGCTTAGACCAAATGAAAAGGACCAATAATACTATAAAACGACAAACGTCAGTAAAAAAAATAAGAAATACTTTTTGTTCCGAGATACGGGGTTTCAAAATTTCAATTTTCTTCGTGTTTTTTTTTCTAAATTATGTCCTAGAATTTAAAAAGTATGAAATTGAAATGTAGAACGCTTATTCAACATCAGAAAGACAACATTTGGAGCAATTTCGCCTTTGTCAATATTTACATCTACACTCTATAGGTTCATATATTACACTTTTTGTGCGCCGTTCCTGCTCTCTAGTATCTGAAAATTAGGATGTTGTATTCAATTTTGAAACTTTTTGTTTCGTGTGATTTTTCGAGAAATGCACCGATTTCGACATGAATGCGAAAGACCATTTGAATTTATGGTTATTTTACGTGAGTTAATTAATAATTTCAGAATAAAAGAAAACAAGCAAAAAGTATGCAAATCAGCATGTCTCCTCACAGCCAAGCGGCCCTGGGAGCACTTCGCGCCTACAGAGTGACTTCTAGGCTTGAGTGCAGGGAAACTATGCCTGAATTAGCCAGAAGCAACAAACTCCAGCTGGAGTGGGTACCCGTCGACTCTGGCGTGAAGGGAAACGAAGCGGCCGATGAATTGTTCAAACGGGGTTCTTAGAGCGCCCCTGGCCCCGATTCAACGATCAGAATTACATCGACCACCGGGCTCCACGTCCTCAAGCAGCTACCAGATAGAGAGTGGCCTGTGGTCTGGCAGCCCCCGGCATGAGGCAGCCGAAGCTCTACATTAAGGAGTTCTAAACACTCTAAAACCCTACTCTGTATGAGCAGGAGAGGCCTAAAACTGGTGACAGGACTCCTTACAGGACACTGTCATCTGAATAAACATCTACACACAATGGGCATTGTTGAAGACCCAGGTTGCAGTAGATGTGGAGATGCGGTAGAAACTGACTCTCACATCCTAGCAGAATGTCCAGCACTGGCTTCTCTTGGACTACAGCACATCGGCAGCACAGATATGCTGCTTGAAGTCATACGAGATATCAGTTCATGCAAAATCTTGGCCTTCGGCACTGCCTTAGGCCTGTTGGACTGATTCTTGTATCAAGGGGTGCACAATGAACCCAATCAAGCGGTCTAGGTGCTCCGAACTTGTCTGCTCCCATTTTGATTGATTGATCGATTGATCCATTCTCATATTTCTCTCATTCATCTCAAAAACAATGCCCTTCATACAAAGAAACTCGTTTCAAAAACTTTTCAAAATACGGATCTTCTTAAGATAGGAGTATCTTGATTATAGGTTAGCCATCCACATATCAAGGACTTTTCCAAGGTAATATTGGACAAATTTTACGAGTGGATCAAATTCTGATGAAAGAATCTAAAAAAAGGTATAATAGGTAAATAACAGAAAAAGCATGTTTCAGGAAATGTGGGTAAGCAAAACACAACACCATGATTTGTGTACTACCTAAAAGTTATTAAACATAGAAGTAAAAATTTGAAGTACCTATTTTATAAGAATAGCTACGCTTTCAAAATTTTTTAAATTTGGTTAAAGACGCGTTTGAAAAAAATCTTTCAGCTGGAACTGAACATCCAACACATATTATGTGACTCAGAATATATAAAACAAAAATACCTGCGAGTGCGGATATTGCAAAGAAGAAAGAACTTTAAGGCACACGCCCCGGAAAAACTAACGACCCATATACGACTTCCGATAAAGCAACTGCAAGTCGCTTCCGGCAGCGTTCCCAGATAAATAATTTTCTATTTGATAGTGCTTTTATCAAAGAATACTAAATATTATATTTCCAGATCTCTCTACGGTAATACAGAAATATTATACATATTATCATAAACCATCTATTAATTTTATCTTAGTGCAGGAGCTGCAAGAGTATCGCTAGACTCTTGCAGAAATCTTGGCCTTGCAGGATATGGTCTTGGTATTGATCTTGATTTTGCATATAGAGTCTTGATCTTGGTCTTGCTGTCAAAAGACGGTCTTGGTCTAGTCTTGCTTATTATGCAAGACCAAGACCACGACCAGTCTCACTGATCACTACGAACAAGTAAATTGTTCAAGTATTTTGATATTCTGTCCATTTGTTGATTAATGTAATGTGTATTATAGGCCAGTCAAATATGACTATCAAGAATATAACATTCAGAAAACAACAACAAATAGATTTCAAGAAGATCAGGTTCCATGTAATCCAAAACTAAAAGTGTTCAACAAAAATCGAGAAGTCCCCTACGTCATCCCTTCAGAGAAATAAAGCAATTGAAATATTGAATCGAATCGTTTCACGTAATGTTACTTCAAAACTGAACTCGTTATAAGGGAATTTTTGTAGGAACTATTTTAATTATTGACAACACCGTGTACACAATAGTGGCTCAAAGAGCAGTATTTAACGGCTGACCAAATCGTATAAATCATTTGATAAGCATGACTCCCTCCTTATTCCACAGCAAACTTGGCGTTGTTAATTAAATTACTACGACACTTAATTAGTGCAAGTTCCAGGTTGTAATACGCTTATATTTTTATGGTTAATTGAATTACATAGAGAAGTTCCGTGAGATGAAGCTGCTAAAAGTGGTAGGAGATCTACTGCAATAAAGTCGGCTTTTCATTGGATAACAGAATAATCACGGTGTCGTTATGTCGGGGATCTTGTCGAGTAGGTAGGATTGTTAGGGACTGGATTGGTTTTCATCTTTTTCTGAATAACTTTCCAGATAAATCATAAGTAACAATTTGATTGTGACTTGAAAATAGAGGTTGAACGGATAATTTCTCCATTATGCACATGTGAATTATTTATTATTTCTTGCTAAAAAAAATAAATTCAGCCATTATTTGATGAAAATTCATTAGCTAAATACTGACCAACTCAAAAAGAAAACGCAATTTTGTTTGAAGCAACACAACTGAGAAGGATTTATTAATAATGAAACACATATTCATTCTGAAATATATTTTCATTATAATTAAATTTATAAGTGTTTCAATATTTGCTTCAATACTTATATTATCAAGTATCCACATTCTTTTTCAATTTCTTCCTTCACATGTTGAATGCATTTGTGCAACGAATCTTGATTTATAGTTTGTATCGCTTCATAAAATAATTTTTTGCAATCAACATATTTAAACGTGGTATTTTTAGATGCAACATAATGTGATATGATGGGAGATGTAAAAGAGTTTTATTTTGTATTCTCGCTATTTCATCACAAAAATATCAATATTTTGACTTCATGTCTGCCAACTACATATCGAGCAATTGAACTCTGAATATCTCTTCCTGGAATGGAATGATTTTAGATAATAGCCAACTCTGTTGCCTGCCTTCACAGTAGCACTAATCTCCTGGAGTGGTAAGAAGCATTATCCAAAACAATCAGGGCGTTAGCATCCAATTTTGGTAAAATGTTCGAGAACTAATTTTCGAGGGATTGCCCAACCATTTCTTCGTGGTAACCCTCACTTTGGATAGACGACTCGAATGCTCGTAGTGCATTAGGAACAAAGCTATAAGACTGCCGATGGGGCAAATAATAAACCCCTTTTCTAAAATTCAAAATTTAGCAGCGACAATTCATATTTGGATTCCTCTTCAAGACTAACTGTTTTGGGAATAATTTCTTAAACAGATAATGATCGGGTCTTTGTCCAATAATCTGTTATTACTTTTGCGACCATGATATTTAGATTTAGCGTTTTCAAGAATTTATGAAATATGCTTCTATTAAAATTTGGCAGATTATTTATCATTTGCTAGACTGTATAGCATTTGCGAGGTTTGTTGTTGAAGAATATCTGATGGATTTTTCTCCAGATTGCGTTTCTGCCAAAATCATATATGGCATATACGCTGCTCTTCTGAATTGATTTTGGAGCTGAGAGGATGTCTTGTAATGAGGGTTTAGTACAGGTCATTTTCAATATTCAAAACAAAATCATTTTTATAAAATTAAAATTTCATGCAAAATTAAAATATCACAAAGCAAAGTAACAAGAAAATGCAGGATTTACCGGATGTATTCCGTGTAGTATCAATAACAAATGTAGCTTGAGAAAAGTAAAAGAAATTCTAAAATATATATAAGGCAAGGATGCTTCAAGGAGGGTGATATGATCCCATAGCTGGCATGGTCAAGATGGTCAATAATTCCACACAAGTTTCTTGTTCGAAAGGAAATCATAAACCTACGAAAAACGAATGCTAGCTATGATAAATGTTGATGTTAACAATCTGGAGATGAATATGAAAGTTTCAAACATCTTTCTTTAATGAGTAACATAGTTAATCCAAATGTATCACACGTAAATCGGGACGTAACGTAGTATCTAAGCATCAAAATTGTAATTAAATATAGTCTTGATTATAGTTGAAATACTATGATGTACATTCAAATCAGTTAGTAATATTCAGAAAAAGGACATGCAAGTTCAGAAATCCCCATCGTAGACATTCTGAATAAGAGGAAAATAATCAAAAACTACCTCACTGCTTATTGGTTCAACCATTTTTCCAAATTTACTAGTAATATCATTGGTACAAAATTGAAAGAAGGATTATTATAAGTAAAATGATTAGTTAAACAACTAGGGGAACCTTACCTAATTGTAGTTTGGTTTATAAGGAGAAGGACGCTTTATAAATATCAACCGAAATGCGAAAAACCTTCAGTTATATTTTCTAACTTGAATTGTTTACTGGAGAAATTACGTGAGACTTAGTCAATGTCAATTAATTCAATTTAATAGTTTCTTCATAGTGTTTCTGGTAAGAAGGGTGGATTTCACTAAATCAGAGTTGATAAGATTTTCAATCAAAGTTTGTTGTTCTCAGTTTTGTATTCAAGTTCAAAAATGCATTCAAATCAGTTCATTTAGTTTCGATCCCCTAGGTTCATCCTGGTTGGGTATCAATTTAATAATCTTAGATTTATTTCTGTCTTTTAGTTAATTTAGAATATCTAGGTTTTATTTGAGTTTAGGTTTTGATCTTTTTTTTAATTTTAATTAGTAATATATTTAATTATAATATTCGTTTTTTATTATCGTTGATTATCACAGACATTCTTTATTATTATCATTATTAATTTAATTGTTATTTTTATTATTAAATTTTATTGTTGTTGTTGAGTACGAGTTTATCTGATTGATATTAGCGTTTACCCTTCCACTTACTTTCCAGTGTATTAAACTCTTAAGTGTCTTGTGAAGTAAAAGTGTGAGTGTCAATGATATTTTTCACGTTTGCTCTGGCTAATCAATGATTGGGATCAAACTCCAACGTGACATGATTCTCTGAATAAATTGAATCACCACACTGTGAATAAATAAATACATGAAGATGAGGAATAATATGAATTACTTAAGTTCAGTTTTATAGAGTTTCTTCAAGAGAGAGCCATGTTACAGTGTCTGTAATTTTATATCCACGAATTATATTATAAACAGAGCCACAGCCTCTTTCAAGTCTTGTGGCACTGCTCGTTCCGTTTAATTGATAATTTTACTTACAACATTTACAGCAACATCGGTTTTATGGTCACGCATTTTAAATTCATATACTTTCAAAATATTTTTTTCCTATACTCTAGTGTTCTTTCTTGTAACTTTTTCGTGGAGGACTGATCTCATCGGCAACGGATGAATTTTCTGTAATGGCGCTTGACATATTGAACTGGACGTCTTCCATTCGATTGTTTTTTCCATATTATACTTAAACCAACCTTGGTTTGGCACCTTCTATCAGTGGAAGATCTCTTTCATGCTGTCAATATATAATTCGATTCTTCATTGCTTGTTGGATCATCTTTGACTCCAGTGAGAGTTAGGTGAGACACTAAGGAGTTTTATCGTTATTTCAAGGTTTATCGAGACATATGTTTAGTCGTCCCATGTCAGTTTATAAAAGAGTCAGTGTTCTATGATATATCAATTGATAAAAGCCTTGCCTTTACCACCGGATGATGTCAAATGTGTTACATGTCGGAATCTTTTTCAATATATATCTACTTGACTCACAATCCTCTAAGTAGTTCCAAAATGTAAATCATTTCTAGTAATCACTTATAATGCTTCTACAAATGCGATCCAATTCTCTTATCCACTATCTTGATATTAATTCTACGATGTTTTCATATTCCAACATTACTGAAAAGTAATATGGAAACCGCTTTGTAATAATTCTGTGAAACGCTTTTGAAAATTCAGATTTCTCAAAAAGACTGTCTCTTGTTTCATCATGATTATTCTGAAATTGCTAAAATGAATAATATACTATTCTGATAATAAATTTCCGAATAGTTTGATATATTGATAGAATAAAATAAAAAATACTTTTATTTTGTGCTTTATCACATATATCATAGAAAAAAATCTTGACTATAGTTTCGACATACTAGCGTGTCAACTTCAAACGATACTAATGTATGAAAATATGAATAATCTTGACTATTTATCCTACAATATAAGACACAGGTAACAAGTGGGGTTCCGACTGAGGAAATACATTTCTAGAATAATATAAATGTAATTGGATAATGAGGTAGAGTTAATATTGTGGTAAGGAAATTTTAATACAAGAGGATTATAGGAAATTTTACAAACAGAATGCTCTATTACACGTTTAATTGATCGTTTGAAATACTGTTGTCATTATTTTTAATACCTTACAAAATTTCTATCGATTCTAGTGTGTTTGATTTGATTTTCCATAATCCTCTTGTGCCTTCCTAGTATACTTCCGTATTAAAATTTCCCAATATCAACTCCACCTCATTATTATATTTGGTTTCAGAGAAAAAAAATCCACTACTAATGCAATAGCTTACTCAACTTCCATAATATATCAGTCACTTGATGACAGTAAACCATGTATGTGTATATATATAGACCTGACCAAGGCTTTCGATTGCGTCGACCACGAAATATTACTAAAAAAATTATATAACGTGGGTTTCAGAGGTACTACCTTTAACTTGATATCTTCATATTCACAGAATCGACAACAAAGAGTTAGAATAAGAGATACATTGAGCTCATAACAATATATCAAGTGTGGGTTACCCCAAGGTACTGTTTTGGGGCCTCTCCTGTTTAATTTATACATTTATGATCTGATGCTTCTTCCTTTACAGTCTGAAGTAATCTGTTTTGCAGACGACACTGCCGTTTTCATAACTCACTCTGATTGGTATAAGTTAAAATTATTAGCTGAAAATGAAGTAATAAAAATTAAAAATTGGTTTGATAATAATTTATTAACTATGAATTCAAATAAAACAAAGTACCTTCCCTTCACATCTTATAGTAACAATCTACCACGATTTAATTCTCTGACAATAAAAACCCAAACATACCATTTCGAAATAATTACAGCCACAGCTGTAAACTATGTTGGAGTGAAATTTGATTCACATATGAGATGGGATGCATAAGTAAGTAATATAATAAGGAAACTTAGACCCCTATTAGTAAAATTTCGGTATTATATTGGATATAAAACATCTAAAAATCCTATATTACTCGCTCATTCAGTCTGAAATCGGTTAGGCATAATGTGATGGAGAGGTTTGTCTGACAATGCCTCAAAAAACTTAGAAACTCTACAAAAATGGTTCTTGGAAATCATTCTTTGAAAAAAAATCATTCAGTAGCACTATTTGCTGAAGCTGAAATTCTAGATCTTGAAAAACTGTACTTTCTAGAGTGTACATCATATCTATTCAAAAATAGAAATGAAATGACTTATATAGATCACATCTACAATATAAGACATAAGACAAATACCACAGAAAAGCATCTCTGTAAAAAATCAATAGGGCAGAGATGTTGGCTTTACCAAGGTAAGACGTATTATGATAAATTACCATCGCAAGTGAAGTCCGCGAGAACCATAAGACTATTCAAAACCAATGTAACTAGATGGTTGATAACACTTCCAAATTTAAATTCAATCTTGAAGAATTGAGAATCTGAAAAGTTAAATGTTCAATATAGTTGAAAAGGAAAAATTGAAGCTGCTCTAAAATGTTATTGGTGAATGAATAAATAAATTGTTTTCTGGTTTTGAATTGAATTCCTGTTTTAGAATAATTTTTGGATTAATTTAAATATAATTATTGAATTAAAATTCTGTATGTAATCATTTATTATATAATTTAAGTAATATTCACATACAAGATTTCTCCGAGATCCTCGTGAAGAATCTTATAATTTATTTGCTCCTGAAGAACTGTAATATGAATACAATAATTGACTATTGTGAACACAATGTATTATTAAAGCAAATGAATTTATTATTATTATTATTCAATTTCAGTTATACTACTCTAGCAATATATCTCCCCACCGCACCCCACTCGTTAACTGTGTCTTATCCTGTACCATAAATAGCCAAGATTATCCATATTTTCATAGATAAGTATTGTTTGAAGATGACACGCTAGTCGAAACTATAGTCACGATTTGTTTCTATAATATATGTGATAAAAACAAAGTAAAAGTGTTATTTTATTAAATCAATATGATAAATTAGGAGGCAATGGCTTCCCCCTTTGATAGTTTGATATATAATCACTTTATAAGATATTATTAATGAATTATCAGTCGAAATATTTTTTTATAATAACAATGAATCATCATAACAATTTGAGTATAGAGAAAAATAATATCTTTAGCCAATATGGGAAATTATTTTAAGGACATTTTGTTTCGTTTTGAATGCTCTTCTTCATGTTTCACTATAAGAAGCAATCACCCTTATCTATTGAAAATACTGTTAAAGAACTGAAGACCTCCACAGCAACCAAGTAGCCATCATCAGAGTTTACTATACAGAGCTATTGTTAGTGTGAGCTCTTTTATAGTTTCATTGTTTGTTTGGGAATAAATTCAACCGTTTATTTAAATTTGAGCTAATAAAGCTAGGCATTATATATTATCTATATTATCATATATAATCCTATCCTAGATGCTATTAAATTTATAGAAAATAAACAATTTGAACAAAAAAATTAAGGAATAGCTCAAAATTTGAAATAGCAATTACTATATACGTACTGACATTTAACAAAGACTTTTTCCAATATACTTAAATCTGATGTGGAATAATCATAATTATAACCTTATAGTTTATATTAATTGAGATAAAATTGACTTTATTCTCCCGGCGCATCCGCCATCCTAAATAAATAGATCAGTTTGAAAAAGCCATAGAGTTACCTCATCCTTAAGCTTGAAGAATTCAGTCCAAAGGAAATCATCTGAAGAATCGTTTATCGACACCCAAAAGGAACAATCACATCATAAAAGCGTAAATAATTGTTCGTGGTATGGACATGACAAGAATTCAGAAATATAATAATTACTATCGAATATTAAACTGACTTACATCGAGGTAAATTATTTCTCGTATCACATTATATTCGATTTGGAGGAGGCAGATGATTTATACAACTGCGGAGCATTCGCAACACATTCGGTGATTATGAAATAAATAGATCAGTTGGAAAAAGACATAGAGTTACCTCATCCTTAAACTTGAAGAATTCAGTCCAAAGGAGGAATCGTTTATCGACACCCAAAAGAAACAATCACATCATAAAACCGGAACAAATTGTTCGTGGTATGAACATGACAAGAATTCAGAACTATAATAATTAATATTGAATATAAAAATGACTTACATCGAGGTAAATTATTTCTCCTATCACATTATATTTGATTTGGAGGAGGCAGATTATATTTATAACTGTGGAGCATTCGCAACACATTCGTTGATTCTGGTGAATAAAAAATATTTGTCATAATTTCCGTTGAAACTGCATCTTCTGATAATAATGTCAGGGGAGTATAAAACTCATTTAATAAAACATTCTTCAAACTGGATGAAATAAGCAGCTTCTAGTTAGCTTAAGTTAAGCGTAAGGAAGATAAATGACTCTTATATTAAATTATGAATGACGTAGCAATGCTATTGTCTGAAGTAGACAAACAAGGTATTTAAATTATGCTCTAAACTACATTAGACAATGTCTTCGCAACTTTACCAGTGGACCTGTTCCTATGAAATATCAGTTTTGAAATTTAATTGTAACGGTCTCTCTTCCATAATTTAATTCTGGAAGCGAAGACCCACAATTTCATTAAAATCATCGCTTACTAGGTAACCCAACAGACTTACTAAAAATAACTTTTTTGTAGGAATTTATTTTCAACGGAATTATATGATTGACTATCGTTTGACTGATATGCCACCATTACAAAGAGGTCTCACTGCTGCTACTGATTGCATGCGCTCGCTGACTATAGACTGTGTCGTGGGCCAATGATTTGTTGCATGCTTACGTGTTATGACATTTCGAGCGCGTCTAGAGAATGATAAGACGTATATTTGCTTATTGCGAGTACGAAAGCGAGAGCTGGCAACCATTTGTTTTTTGTTCTCATAGTCGAGACCGCGTGCAAGAGCAAGAGTTGCTCATTCGAACCTAGAGCGAGTTGAGTCTCGCTCTTTTCTTGTTCCCGTGAAGTACTAGATAATACTAGAAAAAAAAGAATCAGAAATTCGGTTTATGGAAAATTCTCTGTCTCACTACTGCCACTCATTCACTGATTGTGATTGATGCGGTCGATGACTAAACTGTCTCGTGGGCCAATGATTTGCTGGATGCTTGCATGAAATGACATGTCGAGCGCGTCTAGAGAATGATAAGATATTTATTCGCTTATTGCGAGTACAAGAGCGAAAACTGGTAACTTCTTGCTCTTGTTCTCGTAGTCGAGACCGAATGCAAGAGCGAGAGAGAGTTGCTTATTAGAACCTAGAGCGGATCAACTCTCACACTAGAAAAAAAAATCTAAAAATTCCATTTTTCCAAAATTATCTACTTGAAAATCAAAGCTGATATTGGAAATCTGATACGGCCGTTTGAATGGCTCTTCAGTTACGCATGTTCATTCCCATTTAATCAAAATATCTATTAACGTTTCCGACATCCCCATCAGGATACACATCTTTACCTTGAACACACACAAATACATTTCAATTTGTTGTTCTGAACGATTGCTACTTGCACGGCTATTAAATATGAAAATAGCAACGGAAATAGCTTGGGTAGACCCACGAACAGAGGCGTTATAGATTGTACTCGATAAAATACGAAAGCGGACGGTCATATGAACATAGATACCCAGTTTAAATCAAATGAGCAAGTCGTATTATTTGCTTTCATCAATATACCAAACTTTTCCTGTCTCGATTTTGAGCTGTTCAATATACCTACTTGAACCCGTAGGGTTTAAGTGAACTATAAACGGTTCATTTAAGTGCGATGAAACCGTAGAATCTAATAATCGGTCTCGCACAATTTATTCTTAACTATCTGGAGAGCAGCTTTTATTACACGACTCAAATACATAGATATTGGGTTTGAGGTCGCAGTAAAAATTGCCGTGGGCTGAATTTCCAAGGACTGATTTATGGCAAAGGGCGCCGAAGCATTTAATATCCATTATACCTTGTTCGAGGTACAAGCCATAAATCGAGATTATAACTTAAATTAGGAAACTTTTAGTATGGGCTTCTGTTAACATGTGTTTGTATCTTGAATAACCAGCCAAGTTTAAAACGAACTAGTAACTTGATTTTCTATTTCCACATATAGCTTGGGAATAACTCCATAACTAGAGAATGAGTAACAAAGCAAAGAAACTTTCCTATAATATTTCGATATTACAGTATCAATCGACGAGGAACAAGGAACGTTAGCGTTATATTGCATATTGTTGTAAAATTAGCACAGAAGATAATTTAGTTACCTAGGCTGGTTTATTGAAAAAAAAATTATAGTTAATTAAACCTTTTTTGTTACTTATAGAATGATAATAATCTTGAATTGGCAATGATTATTGTTACTATTGTGAGTTAGGCGCGAATTTTATGCACCATGCATATCTGTACATGATGTTTATTAACCACTTGTACAAACTCTGAAAAATGAATCTGAATAATTTCAAGAGGAACAGTTCATATAAACATGGGTCCGCAACGGCTTGGTTCTTGAGATAAAGGGCGTCCAAAAAAAAAGAATATTTTTGTTCAATAACATGGCAACTTGACGAAATTCGTGATACTGGGAGTATTAATGATGAGAAACTCAAATATACACTTATTTTTTGTTTAATGTTAGAGGGCGCCACATACAGTATTGTACCTGAGTTGAAATAACCATAACTTTTTTATGTCACACTGTATGTCATTTTTGACTGAACAGACTTATTCTCCATTCAATTTTACACACAAAAGGTAGTCTTAGTATTTGTCGCTGAAAGCAGCCGTTTTGGAAGAAAACGGGAGTTAAATTAAGCCTGCGTTGGAATTTTGTAAATTGAATTTTGAAAAATGAGTGATAAAATGTGTCTTCTATTGATTGTGTTGTGATGTGACTAACTTAGATCATTTAAAAGAATAAGACTAAACTACTTCTAGAAATCTAATATATAAAATTCTCGTGTCACAATGTTCGTTCCCATATTCCTCCGAAACGGCTTGACCGATTCTTATGAAATTTTTTATGCATATTCAGTAAGTCTGAGTATCGGCTACTATCTATCTTTCAAACCCCTAAGTGATGAGGGGTGTCCACCCCAAAAAATTTTTTTTTATTTTTTGGATAAAATTTTTTTTTTTATTTTTTTATCATGTGGCATTAAAAAATACATACAATCCTAAATTTTCACTCTCCTATCACCAACCCCTGCTTTTTAATAGTCATTTTAATAATTTTATCATTTTTTATCCTGCTCGATAACATCAATTATTATCACTTGGTAAGTTATCCCCTCCATGTGTCTACCCGATGTACACACGAATTACATAAATTTCGAGTGGCTTGCAGAAAGAGCAATTTTAGCGGCAAAAAATGTGGACGTTGACATTTTGAATCTGAAGATACAACAGTTATTGCCAGGGGACTTGGTATCATATAAATCTATTGATACAGTTTGCGATGCCACTGAAGCTGTAAATTTTCC
This sequence comes from Endomychus coccineus, assembly GCA_958510875.1. Lineage (NCBI taxonomy): Eukaryota > Metazoa > Arthropoda > Insecta > Coleoptera > Endomychidae > Endomychus > Endomychus coccineus. Next base: position 49,796,812 of record OY294067.1, read on the forward strand.
AACAGAGTTTTTGAACTCACTGGATTTGCCAGGCATGCCACCGCATAACTTACAATTGAAGGTTGGATCTCCAATTATTTTGCTTCGTAATTTGAACCCACCACGGCTGTGCAACGGTAGGCGATTAGTCATTAAAACATTAATGAAAAAAGGTATCGAAGCCACCATTTTAAATGGCAAGTTTCGAGGTGAAAATATATTAATACCACGAATACACATTATACCCACATATGTGCCAATTCAATTCAAGCGTATTCAATTTCCGATTAGATTGGCATTTGCAATGACTATTAATAAATCCCAAGGCCAAACAATGTCTGTTTGTGGCTTAGATTTGAGCACACCATGTTTTTCACACGGACAATTATACGTTGCATGCTCTCGAGTGGGTAAACCATCAAGTTTGTTTGTATTAGCTAAAGACGGGCTTACAAAAAATATTGTTCACGCTGTAGCATTAAGAGATCAATATTATGTAATGAATTAATGATATAAATAATTATTACTTGAAATAAATTATAATAAATTTAAAAAATTTATGTTTGGTGTTCTGTTATTTTTATATTCCCTCATCGTTCACAGCGCTCCATCCCTTTTTCACTCATATACCACATCCTTACACACTTCCAATAAGTTAGTTATTTTTTTTTAACTAGAAATTCTCTAGAAATTATTTACATGGCAGTACAACGTTTGCCGGGTCAGCTAGTAAGTTAATAATATTCACAATAATTGCTGAAAATGACCACCGCCTACTGCAACCAAGACATGCATCAATTCGCCTTAACTTCGATTGACGAACTCTTTCGAATATACCTTATGTCTAATTAATGATGGCACAAGGTTCAAATATACTGTTTTTCAGAAATTGTTCATTTTGGACTGCTTTTTAGTTTGGTTACGTGTCGATTTCTGGATGAGAATTACCCTAACAGTTGGATAGAAAGAGCGGGACCACAAGCCTGATCTCCCAGATCACCAGATTTGAATCCTTTGGATTACTTGACGTCACTGGTTTACAAAATTCCAGTTCAAAATTCACAAGATCTAAGGAACAGGATGTTTGAATGCATGCGTTGCAGTAGGCGATGGTCGTTTTCGGCAATTATATTGAATATTATCAACTTTTTTGTAGAAGTAGTTTAGTCTTAGTCTTGTGAATGATCTAAGTTAGTCACATCCCAATACAATCAATGAAAGATACATTTTATCACTTATTTCTTAAAATTGAACAAAATTTCAACGCAGGTTTAACTTTAAACCCTTTTTTTACAAAACGGCTGCTCCCAGTGACAAATACCTGCCTTTTGCATGTAAAATTGATTGGAAAATAAGTCTTTTTAGTCAAAAATCTAGTATCTCTAGTCTTGGTAGGATAAGTACCGATTTATGATTAGCATATTCTTGGAAGAGAAGATTGGGAGAATCCCAGGGTAGGTTGCAATCTTGTTGACATCTTTTTATCTGTACATATTATTACTTGATACCATAAAGAGTGTACTGGAGTTCTAGAATTGTCGTTTTGTGCATGATTTGAGTGACTTTTAAAATGTCGAATTGTAATTTATTATAGATTAAGGCCCGAAATCATTCTGAATGGCGATCTTATATTCGGCACGGCAGTTCCAAAATTGGGAGTACCTACTTTCACTCATTTTATTAATAAAATTTTGTAAATTTGTGAAATATGAACAAATTATTTTTTTTTGCTAAATTGATATTTAATGAAAAAATCCAAATCCGATACATCGGTACTCATTTCAGTCTGACCTTAATATGAGCAATATATTCTTATTGCAGATCAGATGCGGAAAGAAAATTCGATCAACTTGCCAGAGTTCCTTCGCGCGTCGCAAAAGTGCGGAACACGAAATCAGTTCCTGTTCAGATGTCACTAAGGGAGTCTATCGGGAAGGGCATTGAAAAGAGCGGTCAGAGTTTCAACATATATGCCAAGCGTTAGCTTCTGCTAATATACTACTAAAAAAATTAAATAACGTACAGTTTAAATAATTTTTGAAAAACAGTAAACCAACTCGATGAGTTGGAAAGGTTTAGTTGAATCAGTTTATAAGACTGTTGTTGGAAAAATTAAAGGAGTAGTTGTAGATAACTATTTCTACATTATCGTTGACGAAACTACCGACGCCGAAACCCGATACTTCAGGAGCAGCTCCAGGAAAAGCATTTTCAATAGCTCCAAAGCAACTCTACAAAACAAATAACTTAACCGTTAAACGTTTCGTCCAAGATTCATTAACAATTTTTGTTTGCCGAATGCAGTACTAGCCAAAAAAATCATAATTTTTTCATCAGATGCAGCATCTTATAAGCTAAATTGGAGATTGTATTCTATTGTATGGGATTTGTTGATGTAATATAAAAATGTGTTATAAGAACTGTCGTTTTCTTTATATTTAATTTGTTCTGTTCTTCAGAAAAAGTTGTATTCACTTCTCTGTATTTGATAATTCTTCTAGGGGGAAACGATTTCGCATAATTCAACAAGGAAAATGGGGCGTATTTATTCTCACATTTTCCTATTATGTTTGCATATGTTCAAAAAATATGTACATATTTTGGTCATTTTTAAGAAAATTTGTGCATATTTTCATTAAAGGCTAGCATAAATATGCGCATACATTTTCCCCTGCATATATTCCGCGCTTTAATTATGAGACATTTCAAAGCAAAAATGTTGAGAGATTCAATATCCAATTCTTTTTAATTACAGAGTAGTAGAGATTACTCGTGTTTCTGTTCGTTTCGGCATTTTTAATTGAAATTGGTGCGATAAGGACGCTTTGTGCTTCATATAATTAGCTTTAGGCAATCCCGTTTCAGACATTGATACGTCTTTTGATGATGATGAAAATAATAAGCATATGTGTTAGTGTGACCCATTTCCCGGAAATGTATATATAATTGATACATAGGTCAAGAATTATCATTAATGATTCAAATAACAATAATCTAGTAGCATAGGTTCGAAAGCTGAATATCTTGTTCCATGTAAATAATAACCAAAAGTTATCAAAATAACAGATTAATAATTTTCAAGCTTATTAAATATAAGTTACACAATTTAACAATAGATACGAGGTCATACAACTTAACTATCTGACCTGAAAAATATGTTCTAAGCTTTTTATGAGTATATAGGTATGTGAGATTAAATGAGTGCATGGGTGCATGCACACTTGTACCTGGATTGTAGCAAGAACATTATTAAAAGTGTAGAATACTGATGGACAAACAATGGTACCTAAAAATACGTGTTAAATATGCAAAAATAACCTTATAATAAAGTAGTTAGGCTTTAGAAGTGAGTTCTCCAGTGTGTGCCATTTCGCATTATCATTCAATTTAATGATGCAATAGGCTTAAATTCATTCTGGTGTATTTAATACACTACAAAAAATATTCGAATGTTTTAAATTTTTTTTTACATAATTTGACTACACGAGAGTAAGTAAGTATCAAATTATCCGCGTGAGGGAACGATACAATTTCCTCACTAGTAATACAAATAGCTATTAAACAATTGCATTTCTCTAGATATGGAGTACTCATTGTACGATCTCTAAATTAGTTAGTGACACTTTGAAAATGAATAAAAAGCCCTTCAAAATATCTGGCAACCCGTAATGGTGAGGAAGGAAATTCTCAACTGCATTTTCATTGAGTCGAAATGTCTACGAGATGCTCTACTAAGAGTTTTCAGTACTCTAGGTTCTTAAAGGAATTGCATTTCTGCATCATTGACATCTAAAAATGAAATAAAACAGCATAAGAGAGAGGCAGTATACAGAATAAAAACATTTACATTCTTTCGTAAGCAAAGCCATAATACTTTAGCTTCCGTTATGATATCGTAAAGTCGCTATATGTATTTGATATTCAAAGATGGATTCCTGTGCAATGTTATTGTGCTAGCCCTAAACATTTTATTGTTTTATTGACAGCATCCATAAAAGGAACCGTTTCCAGATGGATTACTGTGAATTTTCCTCTAATTTCGTGAATTTCACTATTGGTTGAGTGTAATTCATATCACCTTGTATTTTATCTGTGGTTGTTTATTATTATTATTATTATTATTATTATTATTACTATTATTATTATACCTATTTTCTATTGAGAACGTGAGTAATTTATATGGATCTATATAGTTCTATCATGTAGGTATATTATATCGAAGGAGGTTGGCTTTAAGCAAATGCACAGTTCAGTTGAATACAATGAGGCTAAAGAGAAGTTCTAGTAATACTAATTAGCATGTTTTTCTGATGGATTGAAGTTTTGGTCTGGGTTTTCTTACGTTTTTTTTTCATTTTAAAACTTCATTCTCGATAAAGCACAACTTTGATCAATGCCTTTCGGGGCTTTAGCCATTATCAGAAGTTTATTGGAACTGCTTTTTCTCTACTTTGTTGAAGATTAGTAGATAGCAGCTACATTGATGGTAATTTACCATTTTCAAACGGCTAGTTTTTGAACGAATTTCTCAATTTTATAATCTGTTTAATACAGAACCATGCATCACAGATAACGATTAGGATTTAGAAAATGATGTAACTATCCCTCATAGATTTGCATTCCTCTATGATTTTTCAAATAATAATTCAAATTCACTCTTTCAATAGTCACCCTACCAGGTTTGCTATCATACATTTGTGGGTTTACGACATACAAATATCTCAATCAAGATCCGAAAACCATTATCACATCATAATCTGCGTGGATCTATATCTTGTGGTTTGCACAGAATTTGAATTTAAGGCCTACATAATATCCAAAGACCTCATGATTGCACTAGTATTTTTGATCTTCCGCCATGTAGAGATGAAGACCATTAACCTTGTCATGAAAATGTTGAAAGGACCAAAAGATATATTGCAGATGATTTTTTTGTATAAATTGATAAGAACACATATCCAAATCACAAAAAACTTTACATGTAGTTATTGTAATAAGTTCTAAAAACGCTTTGTGAAGGTTTATTCAGCCCACTATATTCTTTTCAACCGTGGATAATCATTACCCATACATGTTTTACATTTTGGTATATATGTGCCTTACTCAGAACCATTTTTAGACTTTTCTCAACATTCCACTCAATAAGAGTGAAAGTAAACAACTAAGAGACCTATATTGGCTTACAAAAATCGATCACACTTTAATATTAAGATACAAACAAACAAAGAGAGAGAGAGTTCAGGAAAGAAATTAAAATGAGCAAAATGAACACTACAGTAAACTTATAGAGAAATCCAGGAATATACAAGAAAAACCTTGGTAAATAATTAGACAACAAAATGAAATGTAAAGAATAATATAAAACATAACAGTATTCTGATTTCCCAACCGAAACAAGTGGCGGAAACATTTGGAGAATCGCATCTGTTATACCTATATACAAAAAACTAGATCCGATGAGTATGGCCAGTTACCGTCCAGTATCTATTTTGAAATTTAAAGTAAATATGGCATAATTAATGAATCGCAACACATGGTTTTCGTGCAGGCAGACCAACAGAGAGCGCTACATATGCTTTCACGAGTATATTTATGAACACCTAGATAAGGGCAACAGGGTAGCACGTCTCTTTTTTGATCTGTCCCCCATGTTAGATTAGTTTAGATCTTAATTAACAGCTCGAAAAGTAAGTGTGAAACTGAACGACGTTTCGTCAACTGACTTTGAGTCAAGTGCAAAGGCTTCCCAGGGATCAGTGTTAGGGCCTCTCGTACTTGTCAAGACCTACCCAATATATAACTTTAATGATAATCTTAGGATAGATGGTTATTGGAAACTCAATTAGGTGAAATCACAATAACCATCTATCCTAATATGAGGAGATATGCGGTGTAGCATGTTTTACTTTCCCGCTTGTATAGAGTCGGCTGTGGAGTGGCAAACGAGATACACACTTCTCGTCCTCATGATACCAGTATGATCCTGCGTACATTCTGTTCACACGTGATGTCAGTGATTATGACTACGTTATCTCTATGGTTATGGGAAAACCACACGCTCCGCTCTTCTATAACTCAACGAATTCATCGCAGATGATATCAGCTATTTAGGAGAAGAATTTCTTTCCATTCCATTGTAGAGCATTGGAGTGAATACTAGCAAATAGATCAATGATTTTAGATACCACAGGTTTCCGAAAACAACTACAAAAATGAGGTTCAGCCTATCGAGCCATGGTCTCTTCCAAATAAAAAATAGCCTAGCATCACAGTCCTTTCTGCAACTTATATACTGCAGATGCAAAAAATGCAGTACTGTAGGTACCTGCCGGAAATCCGGCTTGCACTGCACCGGAGTATGCAAGAACTGTTCAGAAAATGTATGCACTAATATCCCAGGGAACTACATGGGGGGAAAATAGATGACAGGATTATAGTGATGAGTCATTCCATGAGTCACCGGAAATTATCGATAAGCCGTGAACATCTGAAAGCCTGAAATTCCTCTTAATTACGTTAATTATGACTCAGCCTCAATAAAATCGTTAACCGAATAATTTTAATCTTAAATATTATTCCCGGACATTGAGAATTTCGAACTATATAGGACTATATGCAAACTGGCAACAGTGACAAGACTGTATTATTATGTCATGTTCACCGTCCGTGTCTAGGCTTTTATGAGTCAAAATCCAAAGAAATATCCTTCATAAAGGAATATCAAAGTGTTACAAGCGTGTAAGATAACGCAGTACTAGGGTAACTTTCCTTGAAGGAAACAGAAAAACTGACCCAACTTTTGAAGCCAGCCGCAGCCAGAAATATAAAGAAAGTATAAACTTTTATATCAATAATCGACTTTCTAATTTTCAACATACAAACGCAGTAAAAAATATGAGGAGATATTTGAACTGTTTGGGTTCTTCGAAAATATTTTTATTTTGAATGAAACCTTGATTAAAATAGCATGCGAAAAAATATCAAAATTATACGATACAGATACACATGAGGAGGAAATGAATTTGGAATGTCAACATTTCAAGTCATATCTGATCACCGACGGCGAAAAACTGAAAAAATGGAAAAAGAAAAATTCATGAGAAATACGATTTTACAAATGAAGATGAAGAGCTGCTATTGGATGAGGAGACTGGGATTGGGTCTATTGGGATCAACACATTCTATACATACATGCATAATGAAAACCTATTCACAGTGTTCCCAAATATTGAAATAATATTGAGAATTTTCTCATCGATGATGATCACTAAAGTGGTTAGCGTTTCAAAGCAAATGATTGAAAAGGAAATATTATTAAGAGTTGATTTTCAAGACATAATTAATGATTTTGCGAATTTAAATGTAATAAATTTCATTTTATTATGGATCGCTTTTGTTGAATGTTATATGTATATATCCCAAATCCGATAAAAAGGTCGTAGATGGGAGCCTACTTTTGAATTGGGACCCAGGGCTCTGTAAAACGCCACCTGAATGTTTGCCTTTTTTTTCTGAGTTTACATAGGCACTTCAAATGAATTTCAAATGCATGACTGTTTTTGCAAATTGGTAGATGTCTAAAATGAAGAGGAATAATCCATAATAATATGGAGAAAAACGGGTCAATATTGAATAATAGTAGCGGTCTTCCATATAGAAATGGGTTACATAAACTATTACAAACAAGATGAATCGACACATGCGTTTTTAGAACTGTTTCGTAAGATATGTTGAGTTTCGATGAATTTCCAAGTACTTTACTCGGTGCTGTTTTAATTTAGTGCTTAACACATTTTTGTTAGAACCTGTGATGTATGAATAATATACTAATATAATAAAATAGCTTAGCTATTTGAAATTGATTCACGTGTCCATAGATCGGAGAATAGTTAGTTTATTGGTTGTTTTATCCCATGGTACCTGGATTGAGAGAATCTAAACGCAATATTTAACTCTATAATTATTATTAGTCCAGTCAGAAGTGTGAAAAACCTCTAAAATTTTATAGACTGCACGAAAATGCAAAATTCTTTTTGCATCGTGTTCAGGATGGCTTACACGCCATTAGTCAGAAAAAAAGGGGCTCATGATTATTGCTATTACTAAGCAATGAAAACCATTTTCAATTAACAAATGGAATGTCTTTTATAACAAATGGAATATCTCGGGCTATTTTACTTCAAAGCTTCTAAAATTTGGTATTAGGTCGGAAAATGGAAAATCCGGCCAGTTTGCTGGAAAACCCAGAAAATTCTACCAAATTTTAGCAACAAACATCAGTTTCTCGGACTTGCGGTATTGAAATAATAACATGCCGTGATATGTCTCGATACAATTGTCACTAAAAGAAGGAAAATTCTGGTCTCGGTCTTTGTCCAAAGTGTCAAATTAGGGACTTTTGTGGTCGCTGATTATTATTTTATGATTGTAAACTCAAAAGCAAATACAGTTTTCTGGAAAACTGTGAAAAATGAAAATATGCCATATTTACACGACAATCTTCAATTGTAATTTTGTGTGTTCGAAAGTATCCTTTATTACGATATGTACAGTACCTCTCCCAAAGCAGGGAAAAAAAGAGCAGATGTTGTTGAAGCATCAATGATCCTATCATAGAGATCCTATACACAAGATCTCTATGACGCGGACACGTTAATACCACGGTCGTATACACGGGTCTTTAAACTCGAGGTTATTTCCTATGTGAGCAGTGAGTCCGCTAAGCGTCGACTGGCCCGTAGTACCAAAAGTCGTCACGTAGGAGTATTTTCTGACAACTGTCAGTTGACTTGTCAACACAAGGAATACTTGCGTTTTTAGAAACAAATTACGAAATCGTGCATTGTGCCGAAATGCAAAACAGGGTATACAAAAGTGTAAAGCAAGAAACTTCTGTTTTTGAAGTGCCCAAAGATGCGGAAATGCGAAAAAAGTGGATGCTTGCGATTCCGGAAAGAAATCGTTTTAACGAGGTCTTTTGTGTGCGTCATGTATAACGAAAAAGGTGAAGTTATTTTTAAGTTGAGTAATACATTTTGACAAGAGAAGCAGTTATATTCCTCTCTCAAATCAGAATACTCAATAACACTGCTTGCGATTCCGGGAAGAAATCGTTTTACCACTTCGTGATCCAAGCGCTAGCTGGTGGCTGAGCGAGTGACTACGAGCTAGGCGACCCGTAAGAGACTCAAGTCAACCATAGAGTTTCCAGACCTGTGTATACGACCGTGGTTAATACGCACGGATAACACAGCAGCTGTTTTTGAGTGTGTTTGAGATGAGGCTGTAAGATCATGTCCTTTTTTCTATTTTAATTCATAAAACACGTGGGCTCTATGAAATATCGATTTGTATTAAAACTTTGTAACCGAAAATAAAACCATGTGAATTAAATTAAAGTATTCGAAAAAAATTGTCAGCTGAGAAACTTGAAAACCTAATTCACAACAAAACGAACAGCTCGCGGGTATACATAACCGATTAAAAACATCACTACTATATAGATTATATAATTTTCTAAAAAAAAAATTAATATTAAAATTCGATCAAATTTTCATTTTCCGGAGTGTTTCGGAGAACTTATAGTTGCTTATGATTTATATAAAAATGATGCAATTTTCTACCAATTTTCCAGAATTTCCCTTCTTTTAGTGGAATTTGTATCGAGAACCACAGTACCGTATTATTCCAATAACACTGACTACAATTTTTTAAGAAACAAAATAATTATAGTTTGTCGTGTAGAAATGGTGTATTTTCGTTTTCCGGAGTTTTCCGGAAAACAATCCTGGATTTAGATTCTATCATAAAATAATACTCAAAGACCATAGAAACATTTAATTAGACACATTGGACGAGGACCGAGATAGGAATATGAAGGAAAAACTACGTATTTTTCCACCAATTTTCCAAAATTTTCCGTCTTTTACAGAAAATTGTAACGAGACACATCACGGCATCTTATTATTTTAATTCCACAAGTTCGAGAAAAAACTTTGTTTGTTGCTCAGATTTGGTTAAATTTTCGAATTTTACAGTAAACGGGTAAGCGGACCAAAAAACCATCTGAAACCAGAGTTCAGAAGATTTGGATTAAATAGGCCCGAGATAATCCATTTGTTATAGAAGACATTCCATTTGTTAATTGAAAATAGTTTTTCATTGTTTATTAATAGTAATAATCACGAACCTCCTTTTTTTCTGACTAACGATGTATAAGCCATCCTGAACACGATGCAAAAAGAATTTTGCATTTTCGTGCGGTCTATAAAATTTTAGTAGTGCAGTGAGAGGCAGGCCGCAAGATGTTTTCGATAATAATTGATTATTCCAATATGAGCATTTGTACAACAATACTGTTGATTGTATAATAAATCCTGTTGCACTTATCTCAACTGTACTCCTAGAGTTTTGAATTCGATGAATTAAAATCCCGCATCGGAGCCACTGAAAACTGCATTGGTATAATGCAGCAATACCCGTGTACTTATGTTGAATACAGCCACTAAAGTAGAGAGATAATGACTAATCATGTAAATTACGGGTATTATATTCGTATATAATTGAGAATACCATTCATATTCCTGTATATTCCAGGCTCATAATGATTCATATTGTGCTTTTCAAATTGATTCAGAATGATTTCTGAACTAAAGTAATTCAAACTTCCTCTGTAAAATCTATTTTAAGTTCAACATTATACTATATTCAATAATTTGATTATATATTGATAGAATAAATTATGCATTTGAAGTATCGGTGAATATTTAACATGAATCAATATTTTGGGAGTGAATGTCCCTTGTGATAATAATGGAAATTGACAATCTTTACCAAGACTGTTTCATCAAGTATTATTGTGATCGGAAATCCTCAATGAACTTTTAATCTGCTGTGGCCAACCTACCGGTTCTGATGGTCTCATCAATCAAGTCTATCATGAAATCGCATAAACGGTGTCATCAAACCGGAAAGGCATTAATACCCTCGATTTTATATAATTTTGGATTGGGAAACGATATTTCGACTACAGAAAAAAAATAACGTTTATCACAAGTTTAAATTATAGTTTCCCTATAAAATAATACTAATATATATATAACTATATCAATTATGAAAATTCTTGGCTTCCGGATGGATTATACGTCACAATAGCTTACCTTTACAGGTGGCATCTTCAGGGCAGGCTTTAAGGCTTGAACTGAAACTGATTCTTCTGATTTCTGTAGCGGTATTTATTGTAGGAAAAAACCTTCACGCTACACAGTTCACTGCCTTTATTACGGAGGTTCTGGCACCTGACCCTACTGTTGTGTGATCATGTGCGAAGTGGAATTCTCAAGGATTGGTTTCCAAATGTTGGGAAGGTAATATCGTGAATCAGAATTTAAATTATTTGGATGTTTTAGGATTTCTATCGCTTTAAGAATTTTTCGCTGATAGAAGTTTGAGGCTAGGGCTAGGGTTTTAGTATTTTCGAAAAGGATTTGATGACAAGTGTCAAACATCTGTTCCGCAAGTGCAGATCTACTGGATTCACGGAGCCTTGTACAACGCTCATGTTCTTTAACACGAGTAGCTACTGTACAACCTGTTCCACCAATGTAGACTTCATCGCAAGAACAGGGAATGCTATAAACACCTTCTAAATGACGAGGAGGAATGGGATTTTTAATAGGTAACATTTAGTCTGTCTGTATCTGATATATTTGCAATATATAGAAGACAGACAGTGGTTAAAGCAGGCGAGAGGGGTTGTGGTTCAAGTTGATTTGAAATTTCAGGCGATTTTCAGCCTACATAGCCTTTTGATTGTTATAATGGGAGAAATTATTTGATAATAAGACAGATGAAAGAGGTTCTAATTCTGATTTTAAGGGTTGGGGATGTGATAAGTTGACAGCTCTGTGGACCAAGGAGTTCATAATAGATTGCTTTTGGGCAGGTTGGAGGAATACACAGAATGTGTATCGAAAACCCACTCAAACCGATGAACACCTCAATGTCCTTCCCCACCACCGAACTGTCGAAGATCTCATTCCTCATCTTCATTCAGAAGGTGTTTATACCATACTCTGTTCTTGCGGTAAAGCATAATATCGATGAAACTAGTCATTCGGAAGCAACGAATGTGGAAGGAAATAAGCGTTGGACGAGGCTTCGCGCCTCAAACTTCTAGCTGCAAGAATTTCTTGAAGGAATAGGAATCCTAAAGCACCCAAGTAATCTAAACCGTGAATCAGGATATAATCTCCCCAATATTCGGAAACTAATACTTGGCAATTCCACTTTCCACATTATCACATAACGACAGGGTCAACTAGTCAACCAACGGAACAAAGCAGAGAACTAAAATTTTGACATAATGAATAACGTTGCAGAAGCCAGAAGCAATCAGTTTCAGTTCAAGTTTGATTGTGTGGAGGCGGACTGAGAATTTACCCATGGTGAATCCTGCCTGTCGTGAAAGACGACTAAAAGGATAACCATAGTTTGTAGATGTTTCCCTCATCACCCGATGAAAAACCACCCACCTCGACAAAGATGCTGTGGACTGGGCTACCCCATGTTTCAGTATTTGGTCTATGCTTCCGGTCTCACCCTCATACCAATTTTCCTGTCTTCCTACTCAAACCTACATTTTATCCATTCCAAGTTTATACTGAAAATACTATTGATGAAGCCTCCTAGAGTGAGATATACTGGAAGAAAAATATCGTCCCATTTGGATTTCCGGGCGAGGGGTGCTCGAGGAGGTTCAACATTGAAAGACCTCTGTAACATCCGAGATCTTAGCAAAAACATAAACGATGTTCATTATCACCTGCAGACAGACAAATCAGAGATACAGGCCTTAACTGAGACGCAGGACAATCCATCCACCGACACGACCTATATGCTCTGCCTTGACTAGGAGCTCCACACTCGTTTCAGATTTAAATGATCATAATGTTTGACACGCATGTCTGTCTCTATTCTAGAAATGATCTCTCAGGCCACCGGGAGGAGAATCTAGAGAACCACAGGAATTCGAAATAATGTGGTTCGAGATTGACAATCATAAGCAGACAAAATTTCTCTGTTTTATTTATCACCAATAAAACAAGCTCCTGGTAAAATCTTTGAATTATTTCTCTGAACTTTGCAGTTCAGCAGAACTATCCAGCAGCTGAATTTATCATTATGAAGAAGATGCCAACTAAAATGTTTGGCGAAGCAAACCGGAATCTGTCCGGAAGCCAAGAATTCTTAGGATTAACTGTCGGCGAAAGTCTATTCAAGATTATGATAATTGATGAAAATATTCCTGACTATATTGTAAAGAATCTTAGCAAACATCTGCTGATAAGATTAATTTTAGTCCGGTATTTTATAGAAATCAAGATTGATGTGAACGCTCCCGAACATAGAAGGTATATGCTTCCGACAGAACCGGTGACAGTAGTTGCTTATTATAACATCCATATTTGTTCAAGTATTGCTATGAAACTGTCACTGGGAAAATTAATACCGCCTTCTTCATTCGTATTATTCATTTAACTATTGTGATAGTTCGAATCCAACTATTGTGATAGTAAAATTGAAATTTGAAATAGTTCGTGAGCCACATAATTCCAACAAATTGTATCTAGCGCCATATTTCATAAATGTATCAAATGCGCTGTGAGATTTATCAATCAAATGTCTCTGTTTTGTCGGATATCTCCTCGCTAGCTGTATGTGACCGGCAACTAAGATTTATCACGATGCAGATTATGCAGCTCTTCGCTTGTCAAACAAATAGGTACTTTGTCATCCAGTATAATATATTTCCGTGGTTGCAAGCAGTATTTAATCATTTTCGGGGATGCCTGAAGTTCCAACATTCTAGTAAAATGATATTGACGTTTGATGCTGATAAATTATTCACTTACAATCTATTATATGATATATGAATTGCCATATTGCTGACTGTACTTTTCAAGAGTATGTGGAATGGAGATTGCTCTTCTACAGTGTTATTCAAATAATTTCTTACAGTTAGGTACTACAGTTAATGAGAAACATTTTATGAAATTGTCATGAAAATCAAAATGATTCAAGTGATTACGTTCCAAGAAATGAATTATTGAAGTACAAGTTCAAATGGGCAGTGAAGTAAAATTTAATAACCGATAAAACAAAAAAAGTTTACTTTGTTAAATATCACTTCATTTCAAAGAAAGCTTGATTGCAATTTCGACGTTTCATTATCAAAACATACATCGTGAATTGTATGTTTTGATAATGAACTGTAAAGTTCGGAATTGCAATCAAACTTCCTTTTAAATAAAGTAATATTTAACAAAGTAGAATGTCTTGTTTTTATCTGTAAAAATGGAATATCACAAAGTAACGGACAAATCCATTCATGTTCCAAAATTTATTAGTTTGATGTGCTTGTGCAATAATCTCAAGTTACAACAGCAATTTTAATACTCACCACCGCAAATATAATACAAATAAACTATATGCTTGCTCTTCTGAAGTTTAGTTTTTGATACCTGTATTTGAAACTCTTAGTTACCAGAATAGTCCTATTGTTTATATCATTTATGAACCTGCAAGATGAAGCTGAAATGAATTATTTGAAATTTTTTTCGTTTTAGCTAAACTAAAGAATGAACTCTATACCGTAAGTAATGTATTTTTATTTAGTGTTACACAAGTAAGTAAGCTCTTTATTCTATAGTATTTCGAAGAAAAGTTAACCAGATCAATATTATTAATACAAAAGTATGCAACAGAAAATACACGTCCTCATGATCAAAAATGATTAATATGAACGATAATACTAAAAATAAGAAATATTCACCCTTATCCATCAAAAATACTTTTACAGTTCTGAGAACCTTTCGACCACCAAGTAGCCACTATCAGAGTAAACTCAATTATAGATCAAAATGTGTCTGTTTGAATACTATTTGGGGATATTAATGCAAACAAGGGGTAACCTAAGTTGGTGATAATAAATGGGAATTTAATAAATTGCTTTTCCGTTTATACATCTCCGTCCGTTCTAAATGTACGTATTGTGTTTTTAAAGTGATAAATTTTCTTAACTATTGGTGTGACCTGTATTCATAATATGTTCGGCTAATACTGATCTTTCACCATTATTTTCTTCATATGTGCAAAATGCTCTTTACACCGGGTTATAAAGTTTCTTTTAGTTTGACGCACATAACATTTGGAACACGACTCCCAATCGATTTTGTAAATTCCGGATTTGTCGAAGTCCGTAACATTATCAAAGGTTATATATAAATTCTCGGGAAATAGGTCACATTAACACTCATGCTTTATATTTTCTTGTCTTTACGTACTTTTCGCTCTCACGATCATCATCAGAAGACTTTTTATGTCTAAAACTGGATTACTTGAAACTAATTGTATTGAACAAAGCGTCCTTATCGCACCAATTTCAATTAAAATGCTCACGTCGCCGAAACGAACAGAAACACGAATAATCGAAACTGTAACATCTCAATGTTATAATTATAAAATATCAAGAATCCACTGTTAAGCAGAATTTTTAATAAATGCGTGTTCATGTCAACAAGGACTGCGAACTACTAGAACTTGACCATTAGTTTAAGTATTCACTTTCAAACCAGATGTTAGATTTATGAGCTAATAGAAAAAGGTTTGTCAGTTATGGAGATATACTTGACATTCTATCTAAATATACTTTTAACATTATAAAACGGCATGTAGGAATTTGCAAAAATTTTTATTTAATTAAGTATAAATATGACTTAGAGTTTGAATATCTGTCCTATGATTTACAGATTTGGAGTCACGTTTCATGTGAATCATATCCAAAATAGATCTTTTATAATAATTGGTTTCCTTAGTTAAAGTATTAACATTATTATAATCGAATTGATGGTGATAATCGAAGCAGTGTTTAGCAAGGGCGGTGGAATTTCCTAAGTTTTTATTTCTTGTGCTATACTTCTGGCCATACATTCTCTTTTGTGAATATTGTTTAGAGATTCCAGTATAAGTCCCATCGCAAACTAAACTATTTAATTTGTATACTGTGTGGGTTTGTTTATCTTTAGGTATTGAAGGTTTTAGATTTGAGAAATATTTTCCGACACAGCTAGTAGATTTATGGGCGACATTTATATCATACTTTTTCAAACATTTCCTAATTTTCTCTGAGGTCTCCGGAATGTAAGGTTAAGTTATAAAACTGTCTGTATTACTTTTTATGTTAGTTATATATGAAGATCCATTATAGATTTTGTTTATTCTTTCTTTAATGATAGGATTGAAAAATGTTTTTGGGTAGCCATTCATTTCCAGTTTATTACGAACAATTTCTAAATTTTTGGGACGGTCTTCTGCGTGGGACAATCCAATAGCCCGTAAGGCTGTTTGTAACACTTTTTTATTACATATTGGTGCAACGGAATTGAAATGAAGATAACGTTGAGACCAAACTTCTTCAGTAAACCACGAAGTTTTATTTTTCCATCTGCATCATGCCTAATATTCATATCTAGGAAATTTATGTTTTTGTTCACTTCAAATTCAAAAGTAAATTGAAGTTTACAGTGGAAATTGTTTAACAATTGTTGAGGTGTTACAGTTTCGACTATTCGTGTTTCTGCTCGTTTCGGCGATGTGGGCATTCTAATTGAAATTGGTGCAATAAGGACGCTTTGTTTAATACAATTAGTTTCAAGTAATCCAGTTTTAGACATAATAATCCTTCTGATGATGGTCGTGAGACCGAAACGTACATAAAGACAAGAAAATATAGAGCATGAGTGTTAATGTGACCTATTTCCGGAGAATTTATATATAATCCATACCTGGGTCAAGAATCTTTATTATTATCAAAGGTGTTGCCTAAACGGTTCTTTAGCTTGTTTTACATCTATAAACTGGTTGTATTGCAAATATAGAAAACGGATTATGGAATTTATCATGTACTATGAGAGGAAAAGTGAAATTTTTAGATTTTGTTGAAGTACGAGGGCAAGGTGAAAAGTCCTTGGAAACTGAAATAGATGACGCCACAATCGAAAATCCAATGTGATATTTGTAATGTACCAGATTCAACTAGAACAGATGAAAAACTTCAGACTGATATGTTATTCAGTTTTGTTTTGATACTCATCGAAAGCAAGCTGTCTTGAAGATTTTTGTGAACATGAAAAAATGTGGATTCCGCGTTTTGATTAAACATTATTTCTTGACTGGGAGAAACATTACGCAATTCAAAGCATCACTTGTTAGATATTATGAAGACTCTTCATCATCGATTGGAACGATTCACAAGTGATTTACTGATTTTCTTTGTGTCAGTATGACCACAAAGGACGCTGAACGTTCTGGTCGTCGAATTGAGGTGACAACGCCAGAAATCGTCGATAATATCCACGGTATAATATTTTTCGATCGTCCAGTTGAAGTGCATGAGATTGCTGAGGCTATGAGCATCTCAACCGAATGAGTATGGAATATTTTGCATAAATTTTTGAATATGAGATAGCTATCTGCCAGATGAGCGCCGCATTTGGTGTCTTGGTGTCTGTTGACAACAAGCGCGATCGTGTAACAAGGAAGGAGTGTTTGACTATGTTCAAGCGCGATAAGAAGGAATTTTTTGCACGTTTCGTAACCATGGACGAAACATGGATTCATCACAACACACCAGAGACCAAAGCACAGTCGAAAAAGTGGACTTGTCCTGGCGAATCGAAGCCGAAAAAGGCCAAAGAAAGTTTTTTGAGATGCACAAGATATCGTCCACAACGATTACTTCGATAAGGGCAAAACAATCATCGGCGTATATTATGCAGAGCTGTTGGATCGAGTCGACTCCGATTTGAAGCGGAACGGCCACATTTGGCAAAGAAAAAAGAGCACCAGGATAACGCACCGGCGCATAGGACCGCAGTCGCATTAATTGCATGAATTGCGCTACGAATTGGTTCGTCATCCACCATACTCTCTAGATTTGGTCCACTACGATCATCATCCATTTCCAAACATGAAGAAATAGCTCGGCGGCATTAGATTTGTGTCCAATGATGAGGTCATCGCTGACCCAAACGCCCATTTTGAGGGATTGGCGAAAGCAAATCATTTGGAAGGGATCGAAAAATCACAAAACGTTGGACGAAGTGTATCAGGTTACGAGGAGATTATGTTGAGATTTAAAATAAGTTTTGACCAATTAAATCATTTCTTGTTTCTTTTTTCAGGAACTTCTCAACTTGCTCTTGTATTTGAAGTTAATGGCTCTAATTTGGTTAACTTTGGTTGGTTGACTTCCAATTTTCTTTTTTGTTTATAAATTAAATTATTGATCAGAGATTTGTTAAAACCATTGTCCAACGCTATTTGCTGTAGTTGCTCATCTTCGTTGCTGTAATTTTGCTGGCTCAACGGGACGTTCAATAATCTATGAACATGACTATAAAATGGAGCTATTTTATATTAAAATGGTGTAAGTGAATCC
Organism: Endomychus coccineus; assembly: GCA_958510875.1. NCBI lineage: Eukaryota > Metazoa > Arthropoda > Insecta > Coleoptera > Endomychidae > Endomychus > Endomychus coccineus. The sequence continues at coordinate 49,815,290 of OY294067.1, forward strand.
GCCGGAGTATACCTATTTGTTTCGAGTGGATTTTCTGTAAATGTAAACCTCCTAGGCCTGGCAACAATGCCTGACCTTGATCCATGACGTCATATCATTGATATACCTCATCAATGATTAAGGCGAGGCCACGCCTTTAAAGGAGAAGAGATGGGTAGATCATGAACGAACTTGTAAAATAAACTATTTTCCTCAGTTTTTCCCATCTCTAAAATAAGTGTATGTGGCGCGCAAGAACCCGCTTTGACATTATTGGCATCTTATTCCACTTAATAATTGCCCCCTCCCCACTCAAAAAAGGAGAATTGTTCTGAATATGCTGATGCTGCTTATATTCGCTTTTTGTAATGTGAGAGGGATGAAAGTTGTGATAGCTTATATCTGACAAATTCAAATTCTAATTTTCAAGAATAATTGTCCATTCTCAGACTATCAATTATTTGAAATCATGATAGAGTGAGAGATGAGAAAATGTACTGTCGGACATTCCCAGATCAAACTCTTCTTCTGTTGTTCCATAAAGCTGTTATGCCAAATCTGGAGGTGCTACCATGTTAGATTTTGGAGTAGCGTATCAACCGTAGGGGTGAGTTATTAATGGGTGGTTGATGTTTGCTCTGATTTCGAGAAAAATGGGAATGACAAAATTCCTATCAGTATTTTTGTAATTATTACGTGCCAACGGACCACATTTTCATTAGGTAAGTCGACGCATAATTCTCTCTGGCAATTTGCTCAAATCGACGTTTTCTGTGAGTATTATCATACTCGAAAAATCGGTTTTATGCAATGATTTTTAATTTGTATGGTTCAATATGTTAATTTTATTCATTTGCGGAATTCTGCCCTTATTGAAGGAGCACACGAGTGGAAATCGTAGAAGGGCACTTCATAACTCACTCACACCACTAGTCAGGTATTAGAAAAGAGCGCTGAAGTATTTAATATTTATCTGTATATTCTAAATCCCAATAGCAATGTGATATCAAATGAATGGAATATGCCAAATTCCTTTTATTCTCATATAAATCTATCTATCCTTTTCGCTCCACTATCGCTGGATTGAATTGAGTATCGAATTCCCAAAGGCCCAAAGCTCTCCTAATTGTGTGTTATTCATCATTCAATTATTGTATTACATCATAATGTCATTCAGTTGAATAGTTAACAAGTTGAGACCTTTTCAAAATATAATCGTCACAAGTTTCCGTATGACTATCAACGGCCATCATGTAGGGAAATACTCTATTATCCCTGTAAGGATAGTATTCTGTATAATTCTTGGGTTTCAGCATTCAAATTAAATGAGAACACAAATTTATAGTTATAACAATATAACTATGAAAAAACTATTGATGAAAAAATCAAAATCATCCACTAAAAATACTGTTAGAGTAAACTATGATGATGCTAACTATTCCCTGAAAAGTACTTTATCAGTATTTTAAGTGAATAAGGGCAATTGTTCTATATTTTACTGTTAGTGTAAACTCTGATGATGCTACCTATTAGCTGAAAAGTACCGGGATATCAAAAATTATCTTGGTCAAGGATGGTTGTGGAATCTAAAACATATGTCTTACTTTACGTTTGAAATAATTATGTCACTGTCACACTGACATCATCAATAACCTACAAATTTCATACCTACTAACGCGCAGCGAGCTCCTCGAGGCATATGTCAAAATGATTAGGTTCGTAGCTAATTACATAGCACATTTGGCGTTCATGCTATTGTGTTTTTATACAATTCGAACCTTCTTATTTCGATAGGCCAAGTGAAAATCTCGGAGTCTGAAGCGCTAGAGACGTCTGAGAGTTACAACATTCGTATAAAATTGCGAAATTTCGCACTTTTAGAAACTTCAAATTAATTAATTTGACTTAACAGATTCTGACACAACAAAACATATTCAAATATTTAAAGTAAGACACACGTTTTACATTCCACAACCACTCTTGACCAAGATAATTTTTGATATCCCGGTACTTTAACAGTATTTTAAGTGGATAAGGACAATTGTTTTTTATTTTAGTGTTATACTGTATCCACAATGTGAACTATATTTACAGTTCATCAATAATAATATAATTGGTTTCAATACAGCAAATTCCACTTCGGAACCACAAGGGACGGACCCTACTCCTAATATTGCCACGAGTATTGCTCCCATCGATGACCACACACCTGAAATTATTTTTCCTCAGTACCCAATTAGGCGCATTTTGCTTGATCTCAATACTAAAAAGGCTATGAGACCACACCGAATTCCACCTACTGTTTGTTCTCAAGGAATGTTGCTCAGAATTAATACAAACTTTCATACAAACTTAGTGAACTGGATGAAACTAGATGGAAGACAGCTAGAGTACAAGCAATTTCAAAAAATGGGAAGCCTAATATTCGAAAACCCATTGCACTAGTATGTGTGATTTCTGAAGTGATAGGAATAATTAATGTCAGGCAATATAGTTCCCGTGGTGGTCACATGGCTTGCGGCCCTAAATTTGTCGTTCACTATCGAGTTTTATATCAAATACACCTCCATGAAGTGGAAGCTATCGAAGCTGGTGTGCTACAGGGATCTATCTTGGTACCAACTTTGTTACTGATCTATACCAGCTATCTGTACGAAATGATCTCATCTTCTGGTCATAGCTTTGTAGATGAATGGTTCACTTCATACCTCTTGCTAATTCAGAGCTCCTATATAGTCCAATGAACCTAGAGGAGCAAAAAAGACACAAGATGATGAATGAGGAATTTTGGAATGGGGATCTGATAATCTAGTAGAATTTGACGCAACCAAAACTCAATCTTGTATTTTCACCAAGAAGACGGATCCCACAATCCCTAATATGATGCTGAGGCTATGATCATCTCAATCGAACGGGTACGGAACATTTTTCATAAACTTTTGAATATGAGAAAACGATCTGCCTGATGGGTACCGCATTTGCTCCCTGTTGTCAACCGTGTGAAAACTTCAAAGAAGTGTTTGGCGATGTTCAAGCGCGATAAGAATGAATTTTTGCGTCGTTTCATAACTGTGGACGAAACATGGATCCTTCACAACACACCAGAGGCCAAAGAACAGTAGGAACAGTGGACTTGGCCTGGCGAATCGAAGCCGAAAAAGGTCAAAAGTGGGCTTATCGGCCAACAAAGTCATGGCGACAGTTTTTTGGGATGCGCACGGTATCGTCCATATCGATTACCTTGATAAGGGCAAAACGATCACCGGCGTATATTATGCAGAGCCAATTTGAAGTGAAGGCGGCAAATTTGGCAAAGAAAAAAGTGCTCTTCCACCAGGACAACGCACCGGCATCGCCGAAACAAAATCCTGTTTCGAAGGATTGCCGAAATCGTATTATTTGGGAGGGTACGAAAAGTTCAAAATACGTCGGATGAAGTGTATCAGGCTACAAGGAGATTATGTTGAGAAATAAAATAACTTTTGACCAAATATATTATTTCTTGTTTCATTGTTCAGAGACTTTTCACCTTGCCCTCGTATTTTAACTATTTTGAAGATGAAAATGTCATTAGTTATCACACGAGCCGGTATGATGGGAAAAATGTGGTATTATATCAAGACCGCATGATGTAACACGTTTTCATAAATGCAATGAATGTTTCGAGAGAATTATTTCCTGGAAGGGAATAATTTCGAAGTTTGTTCATATCAGTTAGTCACATGCGTTGGAGCTCAAACAACGTTCGTACAAAGCAACTGAAGCAATTTTACCAACCTTGCTGGTGCAAGTGATGAATTCATTCGACTGCGCTTGCAATAATTATGGTTTTACGATGGCGAACAACAAGCATTAGACTGAACGTTTGAGAACATGGAGTTGCTTTTACCATACATCTATTCATTATTATTCAGTATGTTCGTTTTGAGCATTATCCTTTAGGGAGTGATAGTTCCGACTTTTACTTGTATTTTGCTGCATGATTGAATTATTTTACAGAATTGAATTTAGAAATTGTCATGTTTTTTCTTCGCATGTAAATTTTCTTCTGTACATTCTGATATTGGTTATTCCTATCCTTTCTTTAGGTTGAATATACAATGGAATATAATTCTATATACCATATATTCTATTTTTGGGGTAAGATGAAAGGTTCCTGAGAAATTGAACAAGAAATGATTTATTTGGTCAGAACATATTTTATTTCCCAACATCTACTTGTAGTCAGATAAACTTCATTCTTCGTTTTTCTAATTCTTCGATTCCTTCTAAATAATAGGATTTTGGCAATACGCGTTTGTTCCAGAGATGACGTCATCGTTGGAGTCTAAACTTTTCCCGGCGAGTCATCTCTTCAAGTTTGGGAAGAGATAAAAATCGCAGGGGGCCAAATCTGGAAAAAATGGTGGGTAACGAACCGGTTCAATGAGCAATTCATGTAATTTTGCAATTGCGACTGCGGCTCCGTGCGTCGGTGCATTGTCCTGGTGGAAGAGAACTTCTTCCTTTGCCAACTGTGGCCCCTTCCGCTTCAAATCGGCGTCGAATCGATCCAACAGCTCTGCTTAACATACGCCGGTGATCGTTTGCCCTTTCCAAGGTAATCGATATGGACGATACCGAGTGCATCCAAAAAAACTGTCACCATGACAAGTCCACTGTTTCGACAGTTCTTTAGTCTCTGGTGTGTTGTGACGGATCCGCGTTTCGTGCACGGTTAGGAAACGGCGCAAAAAGTCCTTTTATGGGGCTGGATTATCGCCAAACACTCCTTTTAAATTGTCTGACGTTCGCGCTTGTTGTCAACAGAGAGCAAATGTGGCAACCATCTGGGAGATAGTTTTCTCATATTCAAAAATTTATGCAAAATGTTCCGTATCCATTCGGTTGATATGTCCATGGCCTCATAAATCTCGTCGACTTTAACTTGCCGATTGTCTAATATCATATTATGGATGTTATAGACGATTTCAAAAGTTGTGACCTCAATTAGACGACGGTAACGTTCGGCGACCTTTGTGGTCATACTACCACAATGAAAATCAGTAGGCCGTGCATCGTTCCAATCTATGGTGAAGAAACTCCATAATGTTTAACAAGCGAAGCTTTGGTTTGCGTATTGTTTTTTCCACGCAAGAAATAATGGTCAATCAAGACCCGATATTCACTTTTTTACATGTTTACAAAAATCTTCAAGGCTGCTTGCTTCTGATAGGTGTCAAAGTAGAACCGAAGGACATATCAACCTGAATGTTTTAATGCGTTGTAGTTAAAGATGGTACATCACAAATGTCATATGGTATTCTCGATAATGGCGTCATCTGTTTTATTCTTCAGGGACTTTTCACCTTGCCCTCATAACATACATATTATTAATCGAAATTACTCAATTGGCAACGTCGCCAATTATTTTCACGGCATTTGAGTATGAATAGTTGACAGTTAGCACTTTTGGCAGTTCGTTGAGCTTTTAGTCCTTTGTTGTTTTTTTACACTCGTCTTTACGTACGTTTCGGTCTCTGTTAGTCTCTCGCAGACATTTATGAAATGTGTTAGTATTTGTTGTTAATTCTACTCAATAGTGGATTTTTAATTTTTACGTGCAACATTGCTGTGTTATTTCCGATTTCATGTTTCCGTTCGTTTCGGCGACGTTGGCATTTAAACGAAATTTGTGCGATAAGGACGCTTTGTGTTATTACAGTAGTTCTAAGTAATCAGGTTATTGTATTAATAAGTCTTCTGATGATGGTCGTGAGACCAAAACGTACGTAAAGACGAGGGTAAAAAAATATATGTGTTAGTGTGACCTATTTCCCGAGAATTTTGTATTAATTCATACGTGGGTCAAGAATCTTTATTATAATTTTGGCTGGGATATAAGCCTTAATATGGAAGGAACAACCACCTATCTTGGAGTTTTGAAGGAATACGGAAAATTAATGAAGATATTAGCAAAAGAGAAGAATCGTAGAATATTTTGCAAGTTTTCCCAAATTTTATTATATCTAAATCAAAGGAGAATATGTTTAGCAAGCTGCAAAATAAAAAGGCTTACGCAAAATTATTAAATTCGGTTCATAAAAGCTGTTTAAATTTATGCATTAAATAAGCGTGCGCGAATGTAGCAGAGGTTGAAAACAAAATTAAACGCGTTAAACAATCCTGCTATTTAAACTTTGATAGCAACTTCATCTCGCAATTTCTTCAAAATCAACAAAATAACTTCGAAAAAAATTTCAACAAAATCAAAGCCATACAATCCAAAAAGATAAATAATTTAATGAAAGGCGTAGCTTATGAAAAACAAAATACCAATGAACAATGGTTGAAAAATCTAACCGAAACAAAAATTTCGGATGAGGTGCAGCACACGTTAAGCTTAGGTTCGAAATTTGCATTGCCTGATAACAAAAAACTGCCTATCGACAATATAATTGCAAATTTAGAATGTGGAATCAGGAATAAAAATTTAGAAGAAAAAAATAAAATTAGAAACAAAATTTGTAACATCTTGACAAACAAGAAGAACAAACAGAAAGCAGAAATAGGTACTGCAAAGAATCGTTTTAACTATCATACAAAAATAACAAAAGAGTTCTTAAATGCTAACCCTGAAATTTTAGTTTTGAACGCGGATAAATGTAATAAAACCGTCATAATGCATAGAAATGACTATGAAAAGAAAATAGAAAACCTTTTAAGTGATGAAACAACTTATAAAAAATTAAAATCTGATCCTACTTTATCAATACAAAATAACATGAATAAATTAATGAATAATTGGCACAAAAATGAGATAATCCCTATTGAATTGAAAAATAAATTAATATGCCATGATGGGCTAGCACCTTATATCTATGGGCTTCCGAAACTACATAAAATTGATATACCTCTAAGACCCATTATTTGTAATATAGGAGCGCCTAATTACAATTTATCAAAATTTTTATCAAAATCGATCAATAATATAATAGGAAATAATGAATTTTATGTGAAAGACTCATGGCATTTTAATGAATTTATAAAAAATCAATCCGTACCCGCAAACCATCAACTAATTCCCATGGATGTTGTTTCTTTATTTACAAATATACCAGTCGATTTGGCATTGAATAGCATCAAAAAACGTTGGGCAGAGATTAAAAACCACACACCTCTAGATCAATCGGAATTTATAAATGCTGTGAAGTTTTGTTTAGAATGCAATTATTTTCAGTACGGTGAACAATATTTTGGACAAATATTAGGCACAGCAATGGGATCTCCTATTTCTGCTACCATTGCTAACCTCGTTATGGAATGCCTGGAGGAATCTGTTATAAGTTCATTAGATTTTCAGCCTGTATTTTTTAAACGGTATGTAGATGATTGCCTTATGTGTGTTCCCAATGACAAAATTCAGTACGTGATTGATAAATTTAATAATTTCCACTGTAAACTTCAATTTACCTGTGAAATAGAAGTGAACAAAAACATAAATTTCTTAGATATGAACATTAGGCATGATGCAGATGGAGAAATAAAAACTTCGTGGTTTACTAAAGAAGTTTGGTCTCAACGCTATCTTCACTTCAATTCCGTTGCACCAACTTGTTATTAAAAAAAGCGTCATAAACAGTCTTACAGACCGCGCGGTTAAATTGTCCCACCCAGAGGACCGTCCCAAAAATCTAAAAATTGTTCGTAATACACTGGAATTGAATGGCTACCCAAAAACTTTTTTCAACCCTATTATCAAAGAGAGAATAAACAAAATTTATAATGGATCGTCATATAGAAATAACGTAAAAGGTAACACAGACAATTATATAACTTTACCATACATTCCGGAGACCTCAGAGAAAATTAAGAAATGTTCGAAAAAATATGATATAAATGTAGCGCATAAACCTACTAACTGTGTTGGGAAATATTTCTCAAATCTAAAACCTGTAATTCCTAAAGATAAACAAACCCACACAGTTTACAAATTAAATTGTTTAGATTGTGATGGGACCTATACTGGTATCTCTAAACAATATTTACAAAAAAGAATGTATGGCCATATGTATAGCACAAGAAACACCACCGCGCTTGCTAAACATTGCTTTGATTATAACCATCAATTTGATTACAAGAATGTTAATATAATAACTGAGGAAACCAATTATTATGAAAGATCTATTCTGGAGATGATTCACATAAAACGTGACTCCAAGTCCATAAATCATAGGAGTGACGTTCAAACACTAAGTCATATTTATACTAATTTAATTAATCAATATTCTTGCAAATTCCTACTTACGTCCTATATTGTGAAAGTTTACTTTAGGTAGAATTGTATTTCTCAGAGACCAGAGTCCTTCTTTTATCACCTAACATCTGGCGCTTAAATGAACACTTGAGATGGTCTCGTCTGTTAGCAAAGAGGATAGAACTCTTTGTCTGTTAGTCTCTCGCAGACATTTATGAAATGTGTTCGTATTTGTTGTTAATTCTACTTAATAGTGCAACATTGCTGTGTTATTTCCGATTTCATGTTTCCGTTCGTTTCGGCGACGTTGGCATTTAAACGAAATTTGTGCGATAAGGACGCTTTGTGTTATTACAGTAGTTCTAAGTTATCAGGTTATTGTATTAATAAGTCTTCTGATGATGGTCGTGAGACCGAAACGTACGTAAAGACGAGGGTAAAAAAATAAAAAAAATATATGTGTTAGTGTGACCTATTTCCCGAGAATTTTGTATTAATTCATACGTGGGTCAAGAATCTTTATTATAGTCCTTTGTTGTTGTTTGTTTATGTTTTAATTCGAGTGCATCCTAATTCCTAACATTATTGTTATTATATCACATTTAACTTCCGTTTAGCAACGCTCGTTATTTCATTTCAACAGGTTTGAATCACAGTTAAGAACTGCTTTGTTTCATCGAGTTATCGATTAATATAGTTTTTAGATATTCTCGTATGTCTTCTAATGGAAAAGAAGCTGTCACGATTTGTTTTTCATCTTTACGTTATTATTTCATCCTCGGAGGACCAACAATTATTGTTATATTTACTTGATATTCCACTAAAATATTTCATCTTCCACACTGACATTTGCACAGGATATGATCACAACGGATTCACAGATATTTCATGTTGATCTATGGTAGTACTTGTTACGTCATCAATTACCCGCGAAAGCGACGCTGTTTGAATGTTCTTTGAAAATGACGCATTTTCGTATGTGGTTTTTTAAAATATGTATTGTTCGGAAAATCATGCACACATATTATTTCATTAAAAAATTCGATCATGGAAGCCATTACTTCATGATAATTTATCATATTGATATAATAAAATAAAACAATTTTACTTTATTTTTCATCACATATAATTAAATTCTTGATTGAAGATTTATTTTAATCATTGTCCAATGCTATTTGGTGACGTTTATTAACTCCGTTGTTATAATTTTGCTGGCTCAAAGGGGCGTTTAATAATCTATGAACAAGACTATTAATAGGAACTGTTTTATTATTAATTGGTGTGAGTGGGTTTTCTGCATATGTTCAACTCTGAGTGATTACCTTTTTTATAATATTGACATAATAATATAAAGTAATACAGTAATACTATTATCACGGTGCGTGTTAACAAAATAAATTTCCTAGACCTTACTTACCCTCACGCACCATAATAATATCATTACTTTTAAAATTTATAGAAAACCTACATTCACAGATACAACAAAATAGACAATTCGGAATACTATTCGGAATACTGGTCTGAATTTTTCTACATTAAGAACAACATACATGAGGTTTTCTAGAAGAAGAAGAACTAAACAAATGAAGATACCACCCCTGACACTATTCTGCGTGAAGTAACCGAGATGTTTCTAGGAATGATATTTGACTCTAGACTAACGTGGAGAAGTCATATTAACCAAATCGAATCCAGCTGCATACAAAGATCAAATCTGGTGAAAACAGTAGCACATCATCATTGGGAGCCCGAAAAGGCATACTTCTGAACGTATATCGACCACTAATTCGATCCAAAATAGACTATGGCTCCGTTATATATGCATCAGCAAAGGACTTTGCACTGAAACCACTTGAATTTATTGCGAATAATGCCCTGAATCGCTACAGGATGTTCCAGAACGAGTCCGATTATGAGTATAAATCGTGTGTGCGGCGAAACTCCGCTATGGCTGAGGAGAGAACAACTTCAAACGTCACTCGCAGCTAAAATATCTGCAAATTCTAATCATCCCATATATCCTCATATTTTAGCCTCCACAAATGATCCGATATATGATAGACGTCCCTCCAAACTCATGTCTTTCTTCCGAAAAATTCAAACCTTCAACCCCACTCTAAAACTTCAAAAAACTCTCTCAACCACACCAAACAAATTAACCCCTTGGACTGCCCACATACCGACTCACGATAACTCACTCCTTACTTAACAGGAAGGAGAAACTGGTCCAGATGCAGTGAAGCAAATGTTATATCATATATACCGACGGGTCAAAGAGTACACTAGGTGTAGGCACCAGCGTCATCATTTCCAACACAGAATACAAATAAATATTGCCACCGATATGTAGTGTATATACAGCAGAAATATTTACCATCATACATGCTGTTAAGCTAGTAAATGATCAAAACTATTAACACACTCTAATATGTACTGACTCCCTCGCCTCATTAAACTCAATCTGCTCCATATATCCAACCAACTCCTTAGTGATACTGATCCAGGAGAGCATCACACGGATCATCACAACAGGGGAGTCTATGACACAGGTCTGGACACCATCTCATCGAGGAATTGAAGGCAACGAAAGAGCAGACAAATGTGCTCGCGAAGTCACAATGTTAGACACCGAAGAACAAATACAACTTCATCAAGACGTCATAGTGAATAGCAAACAGCACCAAGGGCGGATCCAGCTTTGGCGCCAGGAGGGGGTCACATAGTCGTGGTCAAGTCAAGAACTTATTATTTAATTTTGATAACAATAGATACAAGTAAAAAGTAGGTATTTTATTAATGTACGTAAGTACTGTGCTTAAAAATATTCATTCTTTATTGTACACTTGAAAAACTTAGCACATAATAACTTGTACATATTGCCATCTTCTCTTGAAGAGATCCAGAGAAGCACTATCACGCACGGAATGAGGCAGCCTATTCATATTCCATAACCGTGGTGAATGATTTGTCATAACAGCAAGAGGTATGTCAAGGGGTATGACGCAAAACTCCGCAAAAGTGAAGAGGTGGTACGACAAGGGTTTCCAACAAACAAAATAGAAACAGACAAAATACATATATTTAAATAACAAAATCAATTTTTCTTTTACGTCTTCCCCCGAAACGCGTTATTACGTCATTTACGTCAATGGGTAGGTTTTTATGAACGTGGAGAAGTGCCAGTCCGGTTAGGCGATCTTCAACCATTGAAGATCTTAGCCACGATTTGATTCTGCGCAAAGTAGAGAAAGACCTTTCTGCTGTCGCTACACTGACAGGTAGTGTAGCCATAATACATAAAAATTTTCTTATATTAGGATACATATCGATGTCACAATTTAAAATAAGATCAGAAATCAACTGCGGTATATCCTGGCTCCGCTGCCACGCCTGCCACTTCACCATCCACAGCCGATATTCATTTACAATGACAGAAACTGGAGTGTTATCTAGTAATAATGTATAGTCGGTAGCTATTTGTTTCACAGTTTCAATGTCTTCATTACTATATTCGCTTTTTGGCATGAAAACGCTTAGCCGAAACAAATTAAGTACATCAGGAGACAGGCGGTTCTGGAGATCACTTATTATTGAATCTAGAAGAGGGATATATATAGCTCTGCGGAAATACTCTTCAGCAGATTGAGCAGGTTGGTTATTGGCCCTATGTATTTGTTTTGATACTATTCTGGGGCATTTAATTTCTACATCTAGCTGTTCAGCTATTTCTTTAGCCTCTTCAAAAAGCTGTCGGTAGATTACGTCCACATTTTCTCTTTTATTTTGTAAAACACTCAAAGTATCATTAATAGCGTCCGTAGCTTTTTTTAAATCAATTGAGTTCGATTGCAGTATTCTGCTTAAAGATACAGTAGTACCTGAAAAATAAAAAGTAAGTGACTGTGTGTGTAGTGCATAAACTAAGAATTTATAACTTAATATAAACGGTATGTACTCGTAGCATAAAATATTAACAAAACAACAACATAATTTTAAAGTAGGTTTAGTATACTCGTATAAGTTCATTTGCCAAACAATAAGAAATAAAATAATTTAGGGAAATACCCACCTAATACATCACTTAAGCAGATGGAGGATATAATAAAGTCAGAACTGCGCAATGTTTGCAGCAAGCAATGCGCATCATTGGCAGTTTTATTGTCTTGCCAAGCAGAAATCTTTTCCAGAGCGCTACAAATTTTGACTAAGTTGTCTCCTTGAAATTGAAGATGCCCATCATGCCTCTCTACCCAACGTGTCTCACAAATGCCTTGCATGGCAGCTCCGAGTTCTATTTTAAAAATTTCATGCCTCTTAGCGGATGCATTGGCAAATGCCACAACTTTTCTCATTGTGCCAGATGTATTGCGACAGGAAACTACTTTAGATGATCTTGCCAATGAGTTATTGAGCACATGGTTGTTGCACGGGCAACGTTTAGCATGAATGGCTATTTTCATCAATTCTTGCACTGCACCTTTTGTATCTGATGCCATAACCGAGCAGCTGTCAGTTCCAATACCCACACACCAAGATAAATCTAAGTTAAATTTGGTACACAGATTTTCAACGATTTTCGCCAATGCTACACCTGTCAATCGAGGCTCTATGTCACCTGAATTGTTGTCTTCACGTCTAAGAGCATCGTAGGTATCACAAAAAGTCACAAAATGTTCCTTAATAATACCATCATGCAAATATCGGAATGATAGGCTCAGCTGTGAGATATGTGATATATCTGTTGTTTCATCGAACAAAATTGAAAAATATTTAGCTTCCCGCACATTCTGTAAAATGTTTTCCTGAATGATTTCTGCGCAAACATCTATCAACTCATTTTGTACAGTCTTGCTGATGTACGTGGCGTTGGATTTTGAAGATTCTAAATGTTGCTGCAATGCGATATCGCCAGAATCAATACGGAATTTTAAAAGGGCTCTAAAATTCCCTTCATCGGCTACTACGCTGTCATAGTTCAGCAATTTACCATCGTCGCGATGGCCACGTAACGATATATGTTGAGGGCCACAAAATATTATAGTTTTTACGATTGGTCGCAAACGTTCTCTATTTTCATTTATTTGTTTCAGTCTTTGACTATTTACTTTGTTCATTATGTTAATTTCCGGTTTATGAAACCTCAATAAAAAGTTCTTCCCTGCTTTGACAGCTAATTCGTGGTATTTGTTTCGCTGGTGTGTTAGCAGAACACCATTTTCACCTAGCAAATTATCGAAAGCTTTTAATGGTTCTTTTACGAGTCGACATAAAGGTGTTTTTGTCTGTATACCACCTCCAGGAGCTACGACAAACAAAGCACAGTACTTGCAGTAAAGACCCTGGTCTTTATGCGACAAAACAAGCCAGTGAAACTTGTCAAGGTGAGACTTCTGAGCATATTTTTTTGTTTGTTTTCCTTTTTTATTAACAACACAATGCGGGAAAGTATAATTAGGGGGAGGCTGCCAATGCTTTTCAAGCAACATAGCTTTAGTTGAATCATCTATATTTTCCCCTATATAACAAGCAATATCTGAAGCAAACTTTGGTTGAGAAAGTGAAGTCTTTATCCGATCAGAATCAGAAATCGACGTACATATTGTAGGCTGAATATCGTTAGTAACAGGAGAGAATGTTTTTTCTTCATCTATGGTTAATGTGGGCAATGTAGCTGTAGAAGCAGAAGCATCGGCAATACAATTATTTTCATCTGTAGTTGTTGTAGGTGAATTTTTCGAGTGAGCAATCTCAAGCCTTGGTTTCTTTGGGAAAAATGAATCTATTTTTTTTAATGAACGTTTCAATCCACCACTACCATCTCCTTTTCCCTTAGAATCACCCTGCAAGCAAAACCATGCAAATTTCACCATGCAAATTTCACACCCCACAACAGACAACAGACTGTTGCAAATACATATTAAATATATTATACATAAAAACGCCCACATTCGCTATAGTACAGGCTGGTGGTGCAGGCGCATTACCTCACAAACAAAGCAAAACCATGCAAATTTCACACCCCACATCAGACAACAAACTTTTGTAAACATATGAGTTATAAGTACATAAAAACATAATAATATAAGTAGTTTTACAGTCCACTGCATTTTCCATAAAGACTTTACTTAAGTTTAGGCCCCTACACGAATTTTTATTAGGTAGGTACTTACCTACATCAAATAGGTAATACCTACTTACTTTAGGTATAGTGTTAAACAAGCAAAACAATTTCAGTTTCTCTAATATTTTATAGTTCTTAAAAATCTGTAATATACAAATAAAGTAAAAAGTAGTAGGTAGGTAGATTACTATTTACTTGTTGTAAATGCATGCCTGTTAATGAAGCGCAATGTTTTTGTGTCGCGCAATAGTTTGCATCGAAGTTTTCGCTAGGTGCCTTTAAAAACTTTAACCAAGATTATTTTTAAGTTTATGCATGCTATATTCATTCTGTTGGTTGCTCTCTTATTTTATTTTTAAAGAGCATTAAAATCAGTGTGGTCACGACGATACACTTGATTTCATTGTGTGAATTTATCTAAGATTTTAGGTTAGGTCAGTAAGCTTAAGGTGCTACCCTGACCCAATGACAGAGAGAAAGACAATAAATACGACATTCAACACAGTCGACAGGGACGACGAACGACGCGGGTTCTCTGTCCGACTAACATTTTATTGAAATTTAATTATTAAAAAATTCAACTTTCATATTTTTTCAAAAATGAAATATTTAAATTATTGAATTTCTTATCTATTGGTGTAAACCAATAAAACAAATAAAATCAACTTTTGAAGGAGATGAAGTTTTTTTTGTGAATTTTTAACCAAGTAAATACGAAGCTTAATAAAAAAACTAAATGAGGATTTTAAAGATAAAACGTTAAAGACTTATGTGGACTTTACATTTACTTTTCATTTCCTTCAGTTTTTGAGGGTATAGCATCTAAAGATAGCGAAAAAACGGGATTGGGTCCGGGAAACGCCTTAATGCTCTTCGATCTCCCTCGTCCAACAAAAATATATAAGTAGGCACTCTTTCAGTAAGTAGGTACCTACATATCTACCTATGAGGTACTTTATGAGCATTAACAACAATAACATTTAAGTTCAAACACACGCACTCACTGGAATAATGAGAAACTGATTACTTACCATTTCTTGTAATTAATGAATTTGCAGCAACAATTTTCAAGAATACTACTATGTTAGTTTAGTCGTTCCGATTCAGGTTAGGTCTAGCTAGACGTTACGTAGTCGACAAGCGCCCGCAAGTGTGGCGCGGTAAAATTCAACTTTTCGATGCGTTCGTTCCCAAACGTTTGCCATCATACAAAGTTATTATATTGAATTAATTAAATATTGAAGGTATATAGTTACTTAAAATTTGTATGATGACAAAATATATAAATAAAATCATTATGTTCAATTAGTGGTCCACCTAAGTCCTGGAACCAGCTCAGGGGGGGTCATGACCCCCATGACCCCCCCTCCCCTGGATCCGCCCTTGAACAGCACAAAGTATGAAACTCAACGGAATAGAACCAACAACCCAATACAGAGGACATAATCACCTGAAAATAACGAAACCAATTCTTATAGAGCGACAACCTACATAAAATCCTAGACAAAAATGTGCTAAATGTAAACAATTTAATTTCTCAAAGAAAGCAACTTATACAGCTCACTGTAGAAAATAGATCATTACATAAATGTGAATATGACTTAGACATTATTTGTAAATTATATATAGGCTACATTATAAATCAATTGTAAATACTGATCCAACGGTGTTAATGACCTGTGACTTTGAGACACCTGAATTTGAAATTAAAAAAAATAGTTATATCATTACTTTCAAAATTTATAGAAAACCTACATTCACAGATACAAATATTGCCAATTCATCTTTCAGTCCCCGTAGTCACGAATTAATAGCTTGCAATTCTATGATAGATAGAGCCTTCATTCAGGTTTTCAGAAGAAAGACGAAGTTTCTTCTGAAAACCTGAATGAAGACTGGAATATAATCAAGGTTATAGCCATTAACAATGATTTTCAACCTCAAATTATATATAAATTAATTGACAAAAATAGAAGAAATTAACTTACTCAGGTATCTATCATTTTACAAAAAATTCTGATCCTTCATCAAAATATGTTGGTACTGTAAGTGAAAGAATTGTAGACATTTTATCGGAATATAGTCTAAAAATTACCTTCAAACCTCAAAATAATTTGTCTTATTTTTCATTCAATGCTGAATATAAAACAAATAAGGTTTATCAAGCCTGGATTATATAAATCAACATGTTCAGAGTGTGATAACTTTCACATCGGTACATCTCGTAATATAGAAATTAGGTATAAGGAACATTTTCGATCTTTTAGACTTAATAAAACAGATTCAACTTCCTCTAACCACGAGAATTTATATATAATTCATACCTGGGTCAAGAATCTTTATTATAATAATGACAATAAAATTTCAAATGATCAATATCCTGTTTGATGTCTTGATAACGTAAAATTTCCCATAATCCACTTGTGCCTTCCTAGTATTTCATCATCAGAATATTAACTCTACCTCATTATCCAATGTCAATTATACTATTCTAACAATGTATTTCCCTAACCGGAACCCCACTTGTTACCTGTGTCTTATATTGTACCATAAGCAAGATTATTAATTTTTTCATACATTAGTATCGTTTGAAGATTGCACGCTAGTGTCGAAACTATAGTGACGATTTGTTTCTATAATATATTTGATAAAAGTGTTTTATTTTATTATATTAATATTATATTGCTATTTTCCAGTTATATGCGCAATTACATTTCATTTGGATGATAGTGATCTAGACAGAAATTATATTCAATCTTTCAGAATTGATAAAACAGATTCATCTTCCTCTAACCATATTTTAGAAACAGAGCACAGTTTTCCAAATTTAAATGAAGTTAAAATTTTGCATAACCAGTAGAGGTTTCAAATTAAACACACTAGAGTCAATAGAAATTTTCAAAGGTATTAAAAATAATGACAATAAAATTTTAAACGATCAATTAGATGTGTACTACAGCATTCTGTTTGATGTCTTGATAAGGTAAAATTTCTCATAATCCTCTTGTGCTTTCCTAGTATACCTTCGCATTAAAATTTCATCATCACAATATTAACTCTACCTCATTATCCAATTGCAATTAAGCTATTCTAACAATGTACCGGGATATCAAAAATTATCTTGGTCAAGGGTGGTTGTGGAATCTAAAAAGTGTGTCTTACTTTACGTTTGAAATAATTATGTCACTGTCACACTGACATCATCAATAACCTACAAATTTCATACCTATTTATTTCAGTTGTAAAACAATAATGAACTACAAATTATGAAATAACGGTTTTAGTAACAAACTAAAACTAAATTTCAGTAATTGTTGAAAATGTCCCCCGTTTTGTTCGATGCACAAGTTGACGCGCATCCTCATGCTGTGAAAACCGTTTTGCAGCATTTCTGGCGTTATGGTTGCACATTGCTGAACTATTTTTTGTTGAAGTTCTGGCAAATTATTTACCGGAGTTGCGAAAATCTTGTTTTTTAAGTAAGGAAATATGGAATAGTCCATAATTGTCAAACAAGGTGATCTCGGAGGAAACTCAACTTCCGTATGCAAACTTATCAGCCGGTCATCAAAAAACTCGCGGAGAAAAGCAATATTTTCTCGTGTAGTATGTGCTGTTGCACCGTCATGCTGGACGGTTCATCATCGTTTAACTGTTGCACAAATTCAGCCAAAAAGTTGTGTCTGTACCTTTCTGCGTTGGTGGAATCGAAAAAAATTGGCCCTATTATTCTTCTGCGAGAAACTGCCATCCAAAGACCGATTTTTTGAGCATGTAATGGCGATTCAGTAAAAACATGAGGGTTATCATTGCTCCACATTCGCATATTTTGAGAATTGATGTATTCCGAAAGGTGGAACTACGCTTCGCCTGAAAAAAAGTTGAGATCAGAAGATCGTCATTTATTAAATTATTGACAAACCAATGTCAGTAGGCAAGGCGTCTGGGGTGGTCTGCGGGCAGAAGAGCTAGATGTGATTGCATCTTATGTGGATGCATGTTCAAGTTTTTCTTTAAAATTTTCTGACATGTTCCATAAGAAAGTTCAATTTCCTGAGAAAAACGTTTCAAAGGTTTTGCAGGCTCCTCTCCCATACGTTGGCGAACGTCATTGACAACTTCTTCTGTACGAACTCTTGGTCTACCAGCACCTTTATTATGAGTAACACAACCACTACCCAGTTTCGCAAAACACTCCAACACAATTTGTAAGGCACGCATAAAAATTGTCCGGTAATATTGCCACGTTTGGGAAGTGCCAACTGCCAATTTCCATTAACTAGCGCACCCTTTCGAAAATAGGCTTCAATCATGAAAATTTTGTGCTGTGTGGTAAGAGGCATTATTCAAAAACTGGATTAGGAAATTTCAGCACAATGACTTAACAGATTCTGACACAACAAAACATATTCAAAAATTTGAAGTAAGACACGTTTTACATTCCACAACCACACTTGACAAAGATAATTTTTAATTTGTAGTTCGTTTTTGTTTTACAACTGACATAAATAGGTATGAAATTTGTAGGTTATTGACGATGTCAGTGTGACAGTGACATAATTATTTCGAACGTGAAGTAAGACGCACGTTTTAGATTCCACAACCACCCTTGACCAAGAAAATTTTTGATATCCCGGTATTTCCCTAACCGGAGCCCCACTTATTACCTGTGTCTTATCGTACCATAAATAGCCAAGATTATTCGTATTTTCATACATTAGTATCGTTTGAAGATTGCTAGTGATTGATAAAAGTGTTTTATTTTATTATATCAATATTATTTCATTGCCATATCCCAGTTACATGCGCAATTAAACTGCATTCGGATGATAGTGATCTAGCCTATTAGACAGAAATTATATTCAAAGTTCGCACTGTCAGATTCGTTTGTCGAATCTCATAGAATGTAGGTGTTGAATGGATTTCGAAATGCAAAATTTCGCGAAATTCATTTCGAGAAAATTGAATGAATGATAGAATTATTTGGTGAGCGACGGATTTTCCATTCGGCTGGAGGACAATAGAATATTCGTTAGACACGTCAGATCGAGATGATTTAATTCACTTAACTGAAATTGAATCTGCAATTGGAAAACGTTAAATTCACTAAAAGTAAAAATCAGTTCGTGAAACTCGGCTCACAACATAAAGCGAGTAAATTTGGTAAAAGTGGCGATTGAATCAGAATCAGACATAACGAAATGACCATCAATAAGGGAACGGGTAGTTGGGAGGCATGAAGCTGTCAGAGGCTACAGTGCGCACGGCTTGGGGCGGTTTGAATCAATAACGTGGTGGTTCAAGTTGCGCGCCTGAATTAACCCGTCAGATTCGAGACTCCACGTGGCTAACTGTCACAGATAAAGGCACTGAAATAATCGTGCACGGGGATTGCCACGGAAATTGAAAAAACAATGCGGGTCATGTCTCGTGTAACACAAGCGACTTTACATATTCCAGATAAAACAATTTAAATATCATGCCATTCTACTACTTGTAATAATCAGGATCGTCTTTGGGCCCCGTTGTAGTAGACAGGCCCCCCCTCATAAAGGCATAAATTATCTGATCTGAGAAGGAACATGCATCAAGATAGTATAAGAAATTCAGTAGTGGCTTCTTCAAACAAATATTTTTTTATCTGGAAGAATGTTATTCTTATAGAAATCACTTATAGAGATACACCAATTGTTTTCACTGTTCATCTATTGAAGTCATCTGGAAATACAACCGCAAACTGAGAATCATCGGAATGATGCGAAACTGTTGCTTTTCATTTCTTTTCTTTACTCTAACCTTTGCGTATTATCGTGCTGAAAATAGATTCGTTGCTTCCATGAAAGTTTTTTCTCTTGGCTTCCAATATCATGTTCATAGTGTTAAATATAGGGTTTTATGTCGTACAGTTTTTTCTATGGATTTGCATTTTTTAATATTGTGAAGTCGATATAACAATTCGCTTCATTGGAAATCGGATATTGCTCCATTTCTTGAGTTATTACAGGTTCAGTTATAACACATAATAATTGGTACACTTTCGCCTAAGAATACTTTATTATTATTTGATAATGTAAAAACTCAGCTGGATGAGGGTCGAATAATAAATTGGTGACTTTGGGGTGTATTTTCATCTCTTCTTATCCGATTCAGATAGCTACTGCTTGAACGTAGTTACGAAAGGTTTCTTGAGAGAAGAATGTCTCCAAAGTTGATTGTATGTTTTAAGCACGGAACTGATAAGTAGCCTCGCCTAACAACTAAAAATCCAAATACAGAATTTGTTTGCATTAGACCACTCTGAAATTCATTATGATATGGTCAACTTAATACCGTAAAATATAGGTATAGGTAGGCTTAATACTGATTTATTTACTCTCATTTTGACACGAACTCGTTAAGTTTTACTTTATAATCTAAATTTATCATACCATTTTGATAAGCAGTGAAGCAAATCTATCTCAGATCTTTCACCCTACCTTTGTATTGGAAGATCTCAAATACTTTTGTAATGGAGAAATTGAATAAAATTGACGGAAAGGGAAAAATGAGGTTATTCTAACCTTTATTTTCCAGTGTATGGGAAAAGTAATCGAGGAAGACTATGTGCAAACTCTCCAATATACCCCAACATGTTCCATAATGATGGGACTATCATCTACATTGGTAGCCTACTTTATGAGTTTATTGTTCCAAAAAAATGAGATAACTTTGCTGTTTGCATCCTAGATACGCAGTTTATTTCAATGTAAACAAAGGACTCCATATTGAATCTTGTATTCCATATCCAGAATATATTGTTGAGGAAGCGCAAAATGCACAAGAAAGTATTTTGCCTTCAAAATTGAGAAAAAATTTCCTGTTTTCCAACAATGGATATATTCAAGTACTGATACTGATACTGCTGTTAGAAGAAAATGTGTTGACGTTATTTTTCGGAAGAATTAAAGCCGAAATCGGAAGTACGCAGACGGAACAAGCGTTCCTTGTGGACGGTATATAGCAAATTAAGTCCTTGGAGAGCTTTTGAAAGGAGAGCCTACAGTAGCCCGTTTCATTAATACAACTTTAAGTGATGCATTTGGTGGAGCAATAAGTGAAACAGTCCTAATGTTCATTTCTCATGCAGCTTCTTACATGGTTGAGGCAGGAGAATTTCTAAAAGTGTTTTATCCTAACATGCTTACCATTACTTGTATTGCACATGGCCTTCACAGAGTTGCAGAACAGATTCGCATGAAATACTCAGAGGTGAACAATTTAATATCAAATGTAAAAAAAATATTTTCAAAATGTCCCAGCAGAGTAATTGCATATAAAAATGGACTACCTGATTGGCCGCTTTCTCCCCAACCTGTAATAACACGGTGGGGTACCTGGCTAAATGCTGCTGTTTTTTATGCAGAAAATTACGAGCAGATAGCTAGATTTGTTACTAATCTTGACTAAAATGATGCTACTTCAATTTTAGCAAGCCAAAAAGCGTTTACAAATAATACCACTAAAAAACAGCTAGTTTTAAAGAATAACCATTTTAGTTGAGTCAATTACTTAATTTAGAAGGCAGGGTTTGTCACTTAATAGCCCATTAAATGAGGTTTTTGAGGTTGAAAGTATGGTTTCGGATTACCAAAAATAGTACCAGAAAGAATTCAGAATAAACCCAATATTGTATTGAATAAACATCCCTATTTCAAAATCATTAAAAATATTAACACTTATATTAACGGTATTAGTACCGCGCTAGAAATAGCAATGCCATTAAATGCATACTCTAGCTTTGAATTTTGTCCATTAACATCTGCTGATGTCGATCGAACTTTTTTTGGTTAGTGTTAAACGATAACCTTCAAAGGTTTTCAACAGATAAATAGAAAAAGTTCCAATTGTCTATTGTTATCAAAATTATTCTACTTAATATTTATTTTCCTATATTTGTAAGCAACAAATAAAATTATATGTCCATTGAACTTTTTATTTTATTTACCTAATCTGAACATTTACTCTAGTGCAAAATAGTTAATCTAATCAAAATCAAATAATTGAAAAATTGATAGGGAATGTTTGTGGTTTGATAGCGCATATATTAGTGTTTTTTAGAGAAAATTTATGATGAAGTATGCTTTACTTGTCTCAAATGGCAGTAATAACGAGATTGTAATTTATAATTGTTGGATAAATGAGTTTTTCTGATGTCTATTTTATTATCAATGCAGCTGTTTAAGAAATTTGTTTTGCTTATTTGAATTTCAATTATAATTTCATATTCAAGTAAAAGAAATTGAATGAGAAGATATTTGGTAGTCCGATTTTCGTGTTTAATATCAAATAAAAGTAAAAATATTTGAAATATATGCTAGGGTAAATGACAGGGCTTCAACTCTTTGTCTGTTTAGGGCGACATATATTTCAAATCCGGTCCTGGTAACAATGCCACTTAATGTATCCTCAGGGGTAATTTAGAAATTGCTAGGTGCCAGTTACAACCGAAATTACGTGAGGGGCACTTTGTAGCCATCACAAATACATAAAGTGCCATAATTGTGGATATAGAGATACATATTCTCTAAGGTCAAAATTGGTCAATCTAAGCCGGCCGTTAGGATGCGCTTTATGTATGTAATAATAGAGTTGATGTCTGTTATCTCATGAACCTTTTTTTGCGAGATGTGGAAATGTTATGTACAAACAGTAGCGGCTCCATATTTTCGTGCAAGGATACTGTGATATGCCAAATGCCCATGCAAGGCGCCTACCAAGCATTCTTTGATAATAATCTTCTTTTACCTGGAATCATCTTTACCGAATCAGTTGTAAGCTCCGTAAGATCTTTCTTAGAACTGAAATGGCCGCCTTTGTTACAATTACAGTTATTGTGTTGTTTTCTATCGATTGGATATACAGGGTGTTCCATCTCAGACGAGCCACCCCGTATATTTCTTATCCCATATTGAGTGGAAAAATCTCCCGAAACACGTCGAATGATTTTGTTTGGTGAAAATCTTTTGACGTATATTTGAGGCTTGAACGAGCAACCCCCTAATAGGGGGCACTTCAACCCCTCAAAATTGAATAGGGGAGAGGGGTTGAGTGATACGTCATTTGAAAGGTCTTGGCAGCCTCTTTACAACGGTTTATGAAAAACGTAAATTTGATGGACCGTTTTCGCCAAAAATTAATTTTGTTGCTCGAACATGCCACCTTGAATATTTTGGTTATTTGTACAATGTACAAGCTCATTTTTATTAAGCCTTTTTTACAAACTTAAACAATCTTAAAAAAATTACATTCGTAAAAAAATTGAATTGTGTTGTCATGCTTACAATGAAAAAATTAAATCTGCGTGTTTAAATCAAATGTCCAAATTGTCCTCCATTGACTTCCATACAATAATACAATCTGGACTGAAAACCGTCTCTAACATGGTTCAGCATAATTCGAGTTATTTGACGACACTCATTTGGTGGGAATGCAATTGTTGTTCAAGTAGTAGAGGATCGTTTTCTAATTGTTCAGTTATTAACGGATCAATCGCATTTTCCAACATTTCAAGATAAATTTCGCCATTTAAATTACCAGGAATAAACAGAGGTCCAATTAGGTGGTCTCCCAAAATTCCTACCCAAACGTTTAGCTTTTCCCGATGTTGAGTGTGAGCTTCTCGAAATACATGAGGATTTGTATCGCTCCAAATTATACAGTTATGCCTAAACACCTTCTAGGAACAAAAAATGAAGGCAACATAAGGAAATATTTTGCTGTTTTTTTATTTATTAGTTTGAGAGAATGTATTATTGTATGGAAGTCAATGGAGGACAATTTGAACATTTGATTTAAACACGCAGATTAATTTTTTTTCATTGTAAGCATGATAACACAATTCATTTTTTTTACGAATGTGATTTATTGAAGATTGCTTAAGTTTGTAAAATAGGCTTAATAAAAATGAGCTTGTACATTGTACAAATAACCAAAATATTCAAGGTGGCGCATTCGAGCAACAAAATTGATTTTTGGCGAAAACGTTCATCAAATTTACGTTTTTGCTCGTTCAAGCCTCAAATATACGTCAAAAGATGTCCCCCAAACAAAATCTGTCGACATGTTTCGGGAAATTTTTCCACTCACTATAGGATAAGAAATATACGGGGTGGCTCGTCTGAGATGGAACACTCTGTATTTCATACAGCTACCACAAATATGCAGAGGATGTTACCACTAGCAATCACGGGATTGAACCTTACATATTATAAGACATGAGTACATCGAGAAGTTTGCTAAGATTCTAGGCAGAATGCAGGTCATCAAGAGGAGCACTATTTAGTGGAGTCAATCTACGGAATGGTTGAGAAATTTTTGAATGTGACTAGCGACCTGGCGGGAAATGTTTGTAATGATGCGAATAAGAAGACCCTCAGTTTTCTCCCTCTGAAAATTGCTGTAGTCCTCTTTATTTTCACCCGTTTTGGGGTTAGTTTCTGCGTTTTGACGTGACAACGTCTTATAAGTCGATGGAGTCGGCTGCACGCACGAAAAAACATGACTCATGCGGCGTTACCTCGTTCTACGGCGTTCCATTTAAGGCTTGAAGTGCAAGCGAGCTCTCCTACTTGAGTGAGCGATGCGTCCGCGTGGACAGCTGCTATACAATAATACATTTACATGTTTTCGTCAAGTATGAATAGTGCAGTGAAAAGTGAATGTGGTGTCAATTGTTTATAGCAACGATAATTGCGGCGATAAAGGTAATGATTATTTCGATATTAAATATATGTTCAGTGATATATTGTCGAATATTCGTGCTTTCATCATTAAAATAAATAGCATCGGTCCGCTAGTGCAGCGATTGTAGGTTATGCTATAATTGACAAAACTATAACAATAAGTTAACAGAACTATTTCACGATGAGTAAAAAATCAATTGCTTCACTATTCGATCAAAATAATTATCGAGCGTAGCTATGATTTCAAAAAATTAAAACATAAATGTTAAATCTTCCACATATCATAACAACGTGTCTGAAATGACAGGTTGGACCAGCCAGCCGTCAAAGGGAACAATTTTCTCCTATATCGTACACATTGAGGCGGGCTTTTTAAAAGCTAGAGTTACAAAAATGTTGATGATGTTTCCAAATTTTAAATTTTAAATTTAAGATTTATGAACAATAATTTAATCACAGTTTATTCTTATAATAAATTATTCAAAATTACTACTTTTTTACATCAAATTACAATTGAATTTGCAAAAATAATTAACTAATTGAACAACAACTTTTATTCAGTTTACTTGCTGAAAGAAATAATGTCAATACAAAATTTATTATTATAAAATAATCATCATCAGTATTTTCTTATGATGTTGTCATGTTCAACTATCGTCAGTAAACCGACTTTACAGACAACCGACTTTTTTTTCTCTACCAGACTGCTACCTATACCCATTCAATCTTTTATCAAGGTATTGATTTTACTGGTTTAAATGAAAGTTATTCAAACTAGGAAAGTCTTTTCACTAAATTAAAGAGCAAAAAGATAACCCATTCTGTATATTCCATCCCTTGTAAAGATTGGGGCAAATCATTCATGCCAATCTTCCAAATACTTTGATGAAAGATTGAATGGGCATAAATATACAAAAAATTCGTCCACTGCTCTTAGTAAACATATTAAAGACACAACCCATTCATTCGACTACAACAATACAAAAATTTTGAATGTTGAAAAAATAATGATAAACGTTTAATATTAAAAAGTATCCAAATTGAAAGAAACAATTATGTTAGTAACAAAATTGATTCTAATCTTTCAAAACTTTATAAAAATCTGATTCAAAATTACCATTTTCTGTTGTCTATTCAATTTAACCTTCAAATATAATGAATCATCTGACATTTTTACGTTTATGACAGCAACATTTTTGAAATAAAAATTCCAGAGAGAATTTTTAAACTTGATAAGTTATTAGCACGGTCTATACGACCGTGGTTATTAGTAATAGGAATGAAATGTGAATCATAGAATGATGTAATTCATAAAACAATCATATTTATATTTAGATTTGTAAATCATAGAATAGTATCTTAGGTATTCAATTAGCTGGATTCAATCCATTTCAAGTAAATCAATTTGATAATTAGTCATACATTACTCATCCACACACAACCGATCCAACGTTTTCTGCAGTTTTTTATTTGGATCTTAAAAAACACAAGTCTGCTGCAGGCGCGTTACATTAATCAAAATGATCTATTCTTTTCTAAATTACATGGAAACACTCATTAACATAACATTGATAAAGATATAAATAAAATATCGAAACGTCAAAAAGAAAAAATCTTATTTTCTTTTTAGTAGTATTAAAGAACCAAAATACCAAGAAAACGTAATAAACAATATAATTTGTAGTAAGAATGTGACAACTAAACTACGTTACCAAAACTTACTTAATTTTGACGAAAACCAATTTAAATTCGTCTAAAGCTGGAAATACTGCTCCATGATGAAGAAAACCTGGTTGAAGTTAATATTGTACAAATTATGGAGCATTATTTTACTGACGTTACTATTCCAGCAACGAGATAGGAACAATCAATAACCAGAAATGGTAAATACATATCAAAACAATGAGCCGAAAATTTACAAGCTTCACTAGAAAGAAATTTTTGGACATCAAAATTTCATTTAACTAACATTTCCCAATCGGAATGAACTCAAAATCAAAATTATGTGGATAACAATCGAAATTGTATAATATTGAAAAGAGTATAAAACAGTTATTTAGATATTGAAGATTATCTGTCGTATGAAAATATAGAGGAATATATAGGATGCGGTTATTTGAAGCAGAGTATATGGCAATGAAATTATGTATCACATGGATAGGCTTACTGAAGGCTTTCACGCTTTGCATTATCAAAAGATGCATCGAATAAGACGTAACACCGATATTGCATGCAGCAGCTGTTGAAACTTTGGAAACTTTGTTCTTCTACCTTATCTTTTGCATGCTTATTTGAGTATTTTGAAGTAGGTTGAAGTAAATTTAAATGAAAAAAGTTTCCTAACTTTCCAACTCTCCTATTTCAAACACAAAATTCAACTTCATATACAGTTCAACTGGCATAAGTCATGCTAAATGCAACGTTCGTAGCCTAAATAGTCTATTGAAAATTTCTTTAATGATTATTAAATTGAACTTGTTTCTTTCAAGTATAATGCTTTGTGTTGTAAAGGAAGCATTTTCAACTTTGTATGTACATTTAACTGCGAATAAGTGTTGTACTCTGTCATGTTTCTGTAGATGGTATGAGGAATAACCCAGCAACATAAAGATTAATATTTGCCACCTTTTTATTCATTTTGTCTGAGCAACGAAATATCAATGTATCTCAGTTGAATCATATGATTTTGGCTCATTTCATCAAGGAAGGATTTTCACATCCTACACCAAAGGTTTTATTGACTTTTGATGGGTGCCATTCGTTGTTTTGTTGTTCTTTACGCATAACCTGAATGCGATCCTATCAATTATAATTTATAGTATGCTTAAGTTGCTCTGCCATTGAAAATATTCCGATCCTTTGGTAAATCCTGTACAGGCTCAAAATTGGAGTCACTGACTTCCAATGCTCCTGCCAGTATTGTGTCTCTACCAGATATCTGGGAGCCTAACATTCTAGTTTATGGAGGGAAGATTTTGACAACCTGCTCCTCATTCCAGTGTTGATCCCATTACTATTAACTTGACATGGACCACATTTTTGCATCGCCCTTAACAGCTACTTCGAGATGTGGAAGCCTCTACACAATCTTCAGGACTAGTGTGATGTCAAATCGTCGCGTCGCCTATTTAGACTCAACTATATAATTCAACTGAGGCTCATTTGTAGAAAAACGAAATAAGATTAAAATCTCTATTCGTCTCTTCCGATCAGATCTTCGAAATTCGAATGTTGTGCTACCTCGGATACAAGACTGTGCAAATTTTATTTTCAATGCCTGAAGAACCTACAGGGAATTTGTTTCAGGTTATGTTCATTCCTCCTCCAGCAATTTACATAATACCTGGTGGAGGCTGCTACGCGTTCCGACATCGCAGCAATCGCACCAGGAAAACCAAGTCAGTTTACAGAAGCTACTTCTCCCCACCTGACGGTAAGTGGCTTCAGGTTCCTAAATCGTGTACCCTTAGTAGTCTTAGTCTGCATCCGGTCTATCAAGATCTGCGCCGAGTTCTTACAAGCCGGAATGATCTTCAAGTTCGAGCTAGCGTCCAAAACACCGATGATCAAAACTACTAATACGACCTCGTGGCCCGGGTATAGCGTGCGGAGCTCTAACAGGAAATTTTGATACTTTGTTCATTTCTCCTCCTATTCCAAGACTATGCTATTCTCTGCCGGAGCAGAGCATTCGATGACATACATAGTCTTGGTGGGTTTATCGAGGAGGACGTCAGGTCTATTTCCTTGTATGGACCTGACGGTCGGAAACGGGTAACTCTACTAGATCTGGCATTGGTCTATTCTGTGCTAGTGCCTAAGACGGTAATACAGCACCCGTAGGGCCGCATTATGGGGATGAGTGTACGCCGAGGCCGTCTTTGCCAGACATGCCGACAGCAGCCTTTCGAGACGGCCTGCAGATGACATCAGGAACCTGCACACCCATCACATTGTGGCTACAGACCAAAGTGTTGATTATGCCACCTTGGCAAGCTGCGGTAAATCCCTCGGTATCGGATGTCAGCCGGCAATCAGCTCGGTTCCAAGCCGAGCGTTTCGATGTATCTTGCTCCGCGGCATTTATCTGGGCTTTCAGGCGAAAACATTGAAACTTGAGGTTGACCTCTAGTTGGCCCTTTCGACTGATGTGAAATTCGAAATCAAGTTCTTCCGCAGCTTTTTGTGCTGCCTTAACGATAAATTCCCCCTCCGGGCTAATTCGTGACTTTTGATAAGAGGCAGGATGGGGTCCGAACCTCTAAGAACTCTACAAGCTATACTCAAAACCACACTTCAATGCAGACCTTCCAGACTTAGGAGTCCCCTACCTCCCCGGTGACGTGGATGATAAATGCGGGGAACGGACGACCTAGTATCCAAACTGTGATGAATATGCATCGTTTTCCGGGTGTCTCTGTCGAGACTATGCAGCTCATCGACCGTCCATTTCACCACTCCAAAATAGTGAAGCGGGACTGGAACGGCAAGCGTATTTGTTGCAGACGCCTTATTCTCACTCGAAAGTTCGGAAGACCAAATCTGCCCAGCCAGGTTTCTGTACTTGCCGCGAAGAGCCACCTTTACCTGGGAAGCGTCATAATTAGGACGCTGTTCAATTCCCAGGTATCAATAGGACTCTCGAACATTAAGATGTTTGAAGATGCCTCCGTCGGCGAGCTGCATATTCTCATGCTTTTCCGAAGATCGTCCTCTCCTCAAATGGAACACTGCGCACTTGTTCAATCCCTACTCCATGCCTACGGCTTTCGTATATTCTTGAACCACGTTGAGAGCTTGATGGAGGTTTTTCTCCCCAGAGGCATACAATCTCAGACCATCCATGTAGAATAAATGATAATCTGATGCCTCTGGTTGTTTGGTAGTCCAGAGTGATATTCACGAGTCCGTCTTAACGTAATGGAGAGCGGCAGCAGTGAGATGTTGAACAAGAGGGGAGTCAATGATTCTCTCTGGACGTTACCCTTTTTGAACGTTACCAATTCTGCCAAGGCTCGTCGTGTGGCAGATGGCAAAACGAGCCTACCAGAGTGGCAACAGGTGTTCTATGCATCTCACTAGTGGAGTTGGTACCGCAAGGCATTGGAGCAACTAGATGATTTCAGTGAAGATAGCTCTTATTCCGTATAAAGTGCTATCCAAAATTCAGTTGAAGATATGAAATAGTTTGGCCGCAATTCAGCTAATACTATTGCAACCAAAAATAAATCCACAAATAACCTACTAACCTAGCAATTTCATCCTTAGCGTGTCTTATCTATTCTATGTGAACTAAGCTATGCTAGCAAAAGTTAGGAATCAACAATTGACACATTACTTGAACTAAAACGCGACATCAAAATACCACTCGAACTTGAAATTTCAAGAAAGTAACTTTTATAGAACTGATTTCTAAAAGTGATTTAAGTTATCAACTTCTGACAATGAAAGATTAGTTTGATGCTTCTTGAAACCGATCTAATCAATTACGGAAACTTTTACAGTGGAACAAAACTTAATTTTATTTGAAATCATAAGTCTTAGATACCGGAGGCGTCGATTCCTTAGGGTTGCCGAAGTATGACTTGATGGACTGAACTTTTTACAAAATAAATTTCTAAAACCCGAAGAAGCCATGCCATATATAGAATGTAAGG
The DNA here is from genome assembly GCA_958510875.1 of Endomychus coccineus. Lineage (NCBI taxonomy): Eukaryota > Metazoa > Arthropoda > Insecta > Coleoptera > Endomychidae > Endomychus > Endomychus coccineus. The sequence goes on from OY294067.1 coordinate 49,846,004, forward strand.
TTGTCAAACGGATATATTTGATGAATTGCGTTTCTCTTCTAGAAGAAAATATTGAAAGCTCCTGGAATCTAAACAATAATTGACGTTTTTAACGGTCTTGTTTCTCAAAAAGGAGTAATTAATATAAATTGATGAATTTGTATCGTTACTACTACAAAGATTGCATCAAGGTGTTTGTATGCGTTTTAAATATTCATATTTTTCACCTAGTTGTGTAAAATTGGGACACATCATTATCGGTGACAATTATTCACTGTCGAAATGGAAACAGATTCGCGGCTTCCTTTACTTGATATTAACATTATAAAAAATTCAATGGTGAAAACCCGAATGAAGAATTGAATATAATCAAGGTTTTCGACCTCAAATTACATCCAAATTAGTTGACAGAAAAAAAATCAGAAAGAATTGCAGACATTTTATCGGAACATAATCTAAAAGTTAGCTTCAAACCTGACCTGACACGTTGGACAAGGACCGAAACAGGAATGTGAAGTAAAACGAACCAATTTTCCACCAATTTTCCAGAGTTTTCCTTCTTTCAGTGAAATTTGTATCAAGAACCATCACGGTACCTTATATTTCCAATAACACAGAATAACATTTTTCGAGAAGCAAAATAATAGAAGGTTGTCGTGTAGAAATGGTCAATTTTCATTTTCCGGAGTTTTCCAGAGACCTATCGTCTGTTTTGATTCTATGATCATAAAATAATACTCAGCCACCTCGAAAATATGTAATTACACATGTTGGACGATGATCGAGATAGGAATATGAAGGAAAAACGATGCAATTTTCCAAAAATTTTTCAGAATTTCCCCTGTTTCAGTGAAAAATATACTGAGACACATCACGGCATCTTATTATTTCAGTAACACAGAACCAAAAACAAATGTTGTTTGTTGCTAAAAGTTAGCAACAATTTCCGGGTTTACAACAGATGAGCCGAATTGTTTTAAATGATGATTGGTTTGGGGACAAGAGGTTTGGCGAACACCGAGGATAATTTTTAGACATAGGTTAGATGAAGTAGGATGAACCATCATTTGTAAAATCAAGAATTGATAAAATTTATTAAAAAAAAATAATAAGACAAAACATAAAATAATAAATAGTGTGCGTGGTAAAGTTCCCCTTCGCAAATCATTAATAATAATAATAACGTTTAATAATAATAATGTTTATTTACAAAAAGTATGTTGCACATAAAATTTAAACAGGAATATTGGAAAAATATTTAAATAATTACAAAAGGACCATACCTTGTAAATAAACAAAGGAATATACTCACGGAGTGTATTGAACACTCTATAATAATAAATAAAATAAATAATAATACCTTTGTCGTATAGTAAGAAAGAACTTTATATTATATAATGACGTATTTCAAAAATTGGTATTAAAATAGAGCCTGAATGGATATTAAGTATATAATAACTAAGATGATAGATCATTGTTGAGAAACTATGTTTTCATTCCAAACTTGGATGTATGCATAAAGAAATATAATAAAGATATATTACAATATAATAAATATTTCTAAGACTTCTAGAGTTCAGATGATTATTATGAAGTAGATAAGCGAGTGTGAGTTAAGCAGAAGTAATTAACAGACTAAAATCAATGTTTAAGAGAAAATGTAAACATTTAACATATATTTCATACTTATAGTTGTGTAGATGTATTTTTATTTTATGAGGTCTATATGTAAAAATAGTTTGGATTAATAACTTCATGAATTTCTCTTCTTGGCTTTTCTAATATATAAGTTTTCAATTGCTTTTTTATAAGTTTTGCATTGGTTACTTTATTTTTCAAATGCGGAGGTAACATATTGTATATCTTTATGCCGAGAAAGAGGAAAGATTTTTGGAAAGTACATGTATTTAATTTTGCTATCACTAGATTTTCTTTAGTCCTGATATTATAGGAATGTTCAGTTTTAACTTTTTCTATGTTAAATAAGAATTTTATTGCAACATTATAGAAAAATAGTGATCTAATGTCCATCACTTTGGCTTCGGTGAAAACTTTATTACTGGAATAAGTGTTTTTCTTACTTAATAGTAGTTTAAGAAATTTTTTTTGAATTATTTCGAAACTATGTATATGATTATATAAGGCTCCACCCCAAGCTATTATGCCGTAATTATTGTGTGATTCTACAGGAGAATAGTATATCATTTCTAATTGTTTCATATCAAGGATCTCTCTGAGGGTTCTAAAAATGAATAATATTTTTCTCAATTTGCTTGTTATAAAATTTGTTTGCACATTCCATTTAAGATGTATATCAAACATAATATATATTTAATTTCTTGTTTTGGTAGAATTATTATTCCGAAGTTTAGTTTTATATTTGTGAACTCTGGTTTTGTGACGTTTTGAAGATAAAATGATAAGTACCTAATATGTTTTATTAATATTTAGAATTTTTTATAATCAAAATATTCCTTGATAATTTTCAAATCTGTGTTTACTTTCTCTTTTAGCTCATTTCAACTATTTGCTTGACAGAATAAGGCTATGTCATCTACATAGCTAATTATATTACTATTAAATATTAGATTGAATATATTATTCAAGTATATTATAAACAGTATCGGACCCAATACTGTTCCTTGAGGTATTCCGTATTTGAATAGACACATCACGGCATCTTATTATTTCAGTACCACGAAACGAGAAAAAAATGTTGTTTGTTGCTAAAATTTAGCAAAATTTTTCGGGTTTACAACAGATGAGCCGAATTTTTCTTATTTCGACTTCAGATTCGGGTTCAGCGGACCAAAAAATCACCTGATACCGAATTTCAGAAACTTTGGATTGAAAAAGACCGATATTCCATTTGTTATAAAACACATTCTATTTGTTAATAGAAAATGGTTTTTCATTGTTTAATAATAGTTATAATCACGAGCCCCCTTCTGAGTGACGATGTGTAAACCATCCTGAACACGATAAATAATTCTGCATTTTGATGCGGTCTATAAAATTTTAGCTATTTTTTCACACTTTTGACTGCACTACTATTATATATTCATTATTCATCATTATTTCATTATTAGTTGATTTCAGTTGACATGTCACATGGTAATAATTGACATGTCAGTATAGTAATATCGCCTTACAAATACTATTATGACGACAGAAATGTCGAGTTTACAGTCTTCGGATAATTTTGACCTCCTGAGTACCAAATTATTGCTATTATGGTCTTCAAATGCATACATACATTTTTATAAACAATCATGTTTTGTCAAAAAATCAAGGCTCTGAAGTTGCATATTATATAAGAATGAATGAAAATGTCACATTTCTTTTTTCTTTATTTGTTGATGAATAATTTGTTTATAACATTTCAAAAATGTATGTATGCATTTAATGACGATAATAACAATGAAATCGTACTCTGGAGGCCAAAATTATCCGAAAACAACTATAAACTCGATATTTTGATCAAATTCGTATTTTTATTTATAAAAATAATTGTTTATAACAATTAAAAAATTTATGTATGTATTTGAAGACCATGATAGCAATAATATCTTGCTCAGGAGGACAACATTATCCGACAACGACTATAAACTTGACATTTTGGTCAAATTCGTATATTTAATAATAAATATAATTTGTTTATAACAAATTAGCAAATTTGTGGGTTACATTCGACGATATTGACGATAAAATTGAACTCAGAGTATCAGAATAATCCGAAAACGACCCTACAGTCGGAGTTTTGGTCGAATTCATCTATCTTGTTAATAAATGAATTGTTTATAACAAAAAATAGTCAAAAACAGTCAAATTTAGCATTTTTTTTAAATTTGTATGCAATTTCAAAAATGAGCTAATGAAATTGTTCATTTATTGAAAAAATATAAACAATTTGCGTGACTTTATTTGTGGTCAACTTTTTTTCTGATGACATTCTGAATAGAATGCACTCCGTCCCATCAAAATCGATCCATTTCCCAAAGATTTACAGGTCCAATACTTATTTGACTGCACTAAAATAACTAAACGATGTCATCAAAAATTCTACATTTAACCCACAAATTAGCGTAGTTACGTTCATGTTAGTGAGACATTTATGATGAATATTACTAATGATTATAAGTGTCATTTGGGGAATTTGTTGGTGATGTTCCAGCTGCAAGATTATCGACTATCATTAATAGTGATATCTTATTTAACTTAGGAGTAACAAGTTAGTTGGGAGTTTCGAAAAGGATAATCCGAGGTTTAAGTTGTTTGCAGTTGCGAAGTTAGTTTCAATATGGGTTGCAGTAGGGATGACCTAACCACAATAATTTATTAGAATGATTAGATTTTATCGAACATGCAGTACTGTTATAATTGTCTACAGGCTTGATTTTACATGGAGAGCTCTTGGTAAACATTAAGAGTTCAATGATTATCATGTATAAACTCCACAAAGTTGGGATACTACAAATAAGAAACAATCATCCTTATCCACTAGAAATACTGTTAAAGTGCTGAGGACCTTCCACCTACCAAGTAGTCATTATCATTCGGGTGCACTAAATCAGGAATCAAAATGATTCCTAATTTGGTATACTCGGATAATGGCCACCTAGTAGCTGAGAGATTCTCATTATTTAACAGTAGGAACGTATCTATGTTTAATGAATAAGGCTTACTGTTTCTCAAGTATAGTGTTATAGTGTATCTACAGTGTGAATTTTCTTATCATTTACTTTATATAATATATAGATTACAGTTGTGATAGTTATATATTCAACTACATTTCATGTTTGTTCATTCTTTACTGGAATCTTTGAGAATATTTTAATATTTCAATTCTACACATATGATCATTAATAAAGGGCGGAATATATGCACGTCAATTCAGTTAAAATATGCGCATATATATGCATAGTTTTTCTTTGGAATATGCATTTATTTGTCAAAATACGCAATTATATGCCTTGAATATAACATGGAAAAATGGAAATAAAGAAACGCCGACTCTTACAAAAATTATTTATTTTAAGTAAAATTAAAAGAAAAATATAATAGGTAAAATTTTCAACCTGAAATAGTATAAAATGCATTTATAACGATATATTTTTCAAAATTTCCCAATGAAAGTGTTTGCCTTCTGTCTGTAAAAATATGTTTGTACAAAGAAAAAGATCTTTCAACATCTACCGATGTGATCTGGCAATATTTTAATTTGGGTAGTAAGTTATAAGGCCAAGGTATTACTTCGTTGGATGGTTTAGTATCAAAAATATTTTTGACTTCCATTAAATACTTTTAAAGCCTTCAGTTTTTCCCACAATAACTTCGAGTTTACTTCTTACTTGATTTCCTACATCACTGGGAACTTTTTTGCATTTGTCGGAAAAAGTTTCAACAATATTAATTGATTCTCTTAAACTCATATTCCTACTTTCTAACGAAGTTATTATATCTGATATAAAACTAAAATTAACCTTAATAAAAACAAGTTACTTAGCTAAATTTACATTTTTGCATACTGCTTGACTTTGCATCACACACTGTGAATTGTCTCCTAAATCTAAAACTATGTCTTTAATGGCTTCAAAATCGTCTGCGTAGAATATCGCGGCCTAAATCCATGTTCCCCATCGAGTAATTACGGACTCTGAAGGTAAACTAACTCCTGGCAATTTCTCTCTATAGATCTGCACTCTTAGAGGTGCTTTCAAAAACACTTTCTTTACATTTGAAATTAATTTGTTTACCAAGGGATATGCTGTTCTAATAGCTCCTGCAACTCTGTTTATCCCGTGTAAAAGGCAAGTATTGGGATAAAATATTTTCAAGTTTTGGCCTACTTTAACCATATACGGCGCTGCGTCAGACAAAAACACTAAAAACTTCTCTACTGGAACTGGATTTGGAAAAAAAAATTTGATAGAGACTGCTGAACAAATCGAGCTACGGTCACATTATTTGTTTTGTCTAGCTGTTTAGAGGATATTAAATATGGTTCCCCTGGCTCATTTTCTTGAAGCCCTCCAATAATAAGATGTGCGATATATCGACCACATGAGTCACTGCTTTCATCAACAATAATATAAAAATGTTCATCGCCCAGCGAAACTTTAATTTCTTCCATTACGGTTTCGTATACTGTTTGCACATACTTCTTTCTAAGTGTGAATTCGTCAGGGATGTTTTGATTACAATATTTTTGCAAAAAATCTCTGAATTGTGTATTTTGCAGTTTCTTCAAAGGTATATTTGCTGCGACTAAAGCTTTGCATAATCTTGATGAAACACCTCCTTTCCACTCTTTGGTTTGGCATTTTGAAATGCGGTTTGCACACACTGCTGAACAGGCACATATTCATTTTTCTGCAACTTAGCTTTATGCATAGCTCTTTTCAAGTGTTGATCAATTTGGAACTTCTTTTCACAAACAATAATTTTGGCACAAACTTTGCAAAAGACTTTATCCCCACTAAACTCCAACTCAGGAAAATTTAATCCACGAAGCGGCTTTCGGCATTTTAGGCGTTTCAAATAAATATTTTCGAAATCACTCTTTTCACACTGGAATCTATCGACAAACTAAACTATACAATATAAATACAAAAGAAGAGACCACATTTGCTCTCCAATTAGGCACCGAAAAGAAACAAGACAAGAAGGTTCACAAGCCGCCGCATTCCAACTAGACCCCCGCGCATTGAACAGAAGTTTCTGTTCGGGGACAACACTTACTACCACCGAACACGACTTGGCACCACCAGGGATCATTTTAGTGTGCCAGCGAAATAGACAACATTAGGGGTAGAGCTTTAAGTGAACCTTCTTGTCTTGTTTCTGTTCGGTGAATTAGGCAAGCATGCTACTTGGAAATTCCTAAACATCCAATAAATGCCGGCAATAAACCATATAATAATAAAATGGGTCCATAAACCATATAATAATAAAACCTACCCACCTTTTAAATTATTTCAATTATCTGCAAGGGTCGCACTTAATCTTTTGATAGAACGAAAAACATAAAAATATGCACACAAATTTCATTTTTGCCAAAATATGCAATTTTTTATGAATTTTGTAAAAATATGCAAAGTATGCAAATATATGCACTTTGCATATATCCCGCCCTTTAATCATTAATAACCTATAAAAGAGTTTACACAGTGAATACACTATAACACTATAAATAGGAAACACTCATCCTTATCCACTAAAAATACTATTTAAGTACTAAAGACCTTCCAGCTACCAAGTAGCCATCATCATAGTAAACTCGAAGTATAACAGGAAGGAATATAAAATGAACTTGAAAAGTATAATGTTGAAGAATTTGTAACTTAAACCACTCCGAATCCTGGGTTTTTAAAGATGTTTCATGGTGGACCTTGAACGGGAACGATGAGTGGTTATTGCAGTGAATGAATCAATAGTAAGTATTGAAACGAACTCTAATAGTAACTATACATACCTGGTAACCAGGGGAAGACTTGTATCTCTCCTGCGAACGTAAGAAACACGAAACACGCCAGGACAAGACTACATAGTCGATCAAAATCGGCGCATGACTTCGTATATGAAGGCAAGGTGAAAAGTCCCTGAAGAATGAAACAAGAAATGATTTATTTGGTCGAAACTTATTTTATTCCTCAAAATAATCTCCTTGTAGCCCGATACACTTCCTCCAACGTTTTACTAATTTGAGCACCCTCGAAAACCCCGAGAAACAAGTTTGGTTCCATTTCCAGAAAAATTCTGGAAAATTCCCTGTGGATGTCGTTATATTCAGGGTTACCTATCCCAAGTGTCTCATGGAGTCTCTTAAACGTCATATTCATGTTCAGCACCCTCAAAAAAATGCCCGAGTAACCAATTCCAGCAAATTTTAGCTTTATAATTTCATAAATTTATGTTCAGAAAATGCAATTAAGAAGTGCATTTTTCACGTGCACAAATGCAACAAAGTTTTTCCAAGAAAATCCATTGCCTCACATTTTTTCTACTCACGTTCCCGAATCGAATGAGCCCTATTACATTAAAATTCGTTCATTGGCTCAAATTTTCCAGGTTGTGTCTAAGTTTTATACTAATTTTCCTCGACTAAATAGTAATGCTAGTAACAGTTTCAATTTAGTTAGTTGTTGATGATGAAAGCGTAGTTGGCTGAATACGCATGAAATTTTTTAAATTTAAAGTGGAAAAGGGTGTTTGTGATGTAACTATGAACAAAAAAATTCCAGACTCTTCCAAATAATATGATTAGAGCAACCCTTCAAAATTTTTTTGTTTCTTCTCTCCTCTTTTTCCACCGAGCCATTACTTCAAAATAGGAACTTAATAAAACTAGCAGTGGCCAAATCTAGAGAATATGGTAGATGACGACCAATTCGTAGCGCATTCCAAGCAGTTTTGCCATTGCAACTGCGGATCTGTGCGCCGGTGCGTTGTCATGATGGAAGAGCACTCTTTTCTTTGCCAAATGCGGCCGTTTTTGATTCAAATCGGCGTCGAATCGATCCAACAGCTTTGCATAATATACGCCGGTGATCGTTTTGCCTTTTTCATGGTAATCGATATGACGATACCGTGTGCATCCCAAATAACCGTCGCCATGACTTTGTTGGCCGATAAACCCTCTTTGACATTTTTCGGCTTCTATTCGCCAGGACAAGTACACTGTTCCGACTGTTCATTGATCTCTGGTGTGTTGTGATGTATTCATGTTTCGTCCACGGTTACGAAACGGCGCAAACGGTTATTTTTATCGCGCTTGATCATCGCCAAATACTCCTTTGAAGTTTTCACACGGTCGCGCTTGTTGTCAACAGAGAGCAAATGCGGCACCAATCTGGCGGATAGCTTTCTCATAATCAAAAATGTATGCAAAATATTCCGTACCCGTTCGGATGTCGATAGCCTCAGTAATCTCGTGCACTTCAACTCGCCCATTATCCAATACCATACCATGTATTTTATCGAAGATTTCTGGCGTTGTAACCTAAATTAGACCACCAGAATGTTCGGCGTCCTTTGTGGTTATATTACCCCAACGAAAATCAGTAAGCCATTTTTAAATCGTTTCATTCGATGGTGAGAAGTCCCCATAATGTTTAATAATAATAATAAACCATAATGATAATAAACCAAAGCATCGCTTTTGGTTTGCCTATTATTTTTCCTACGCAAAAAATAATGTTCAACCAAGACGCGAAATTCACTTTTTTCCATGTTTACAAAAATCTTCAAGGTTGCTTGTTTACGATAGGTGTCCATTGTGGCGTAATCTGTTTTATGTTTCAGGGACTTTTCACCTTGGCCTCGTATTATTGCCACTCGCCAATGTTTTGTTAGAGCTGAACGATTTTAAATGATGATTGGTTTGGGGGCAAGAGGTGTGGCGAACCCCGAGGATTGTTTTTAGACATAAGTAAAATGGAGTAGGAAGAAACATCATTTGTAAGAATAGGACTTGATAAAATTTATTTAAAAAAATAATAAAAAATAACATAAAATGTAAAATAATAAATAGTGTGCGTGGCAAAGTTCCTCTTCGCAAATCATTCGATTTGGTTACTGATTTTTATATAATTGTTTTACATTCTATAAGATACTCTTCGGATTTGTGTAAAGATAATGAAATAAATATTTCATTATCTTTCACACAGCTAAATAATATTCAAATTAAAAATATTTTCAAGAAAATGTTCCATTTTGGTTCATGGCTGGTATAAACAGTTGATGTATGGTGTAAATATGAGTTTTTACGTTTTTGTCGTTATCGAACGATTTTATTGAAATTTTGGTGAACTCAAATTTATCCTTAAGGTTGTACTTTGGGTGTTACGATTTCTTAAACGTTCACTTTATCTGAAAAGGATGTGTGTTTGTTGCACGATTTCTCTGAATAACAATAGGGTTCGTCAATGAACAGCAAACGATTTTTTGTCAAAATTTGAATAGGAAGGACTTTCTTTTCTGAGTAATCGTGTAGACAAGCAATTGGTGAGACAGACAGACGGATTGATTTTTTCACAGTTGCTTAAGATTTGATGAAAAATACTATGGTGCAGAAATTTTTACTCTAGGACTTTTTTTCAACGATGTTAAAAACAGTTCGACTTCGGAGAGGAATTTAGTTCAGTTTAAATTGTTGATTGTGAATGAATCTATTGAAATTAAGTACAGCAAATTTGGTAATACATCAATTAATAAATGAAACATAATGATAAATAAAATAATTTGAAAATCATTTCAGTTAATTCTCCATTTAATGTGAATAAATAAAAACAATTACTCACATAATTCAGATCGAGGTGTTCACATACGAGATAATGTTGGAATCCCTACTTTTCCTCAGTCAGTCGCTGATATAGACTGATGAAATCCTGCAATTTAGGATTCAAACGGTATTGAATTTGTCCGGCAGGATGATGAAAATAATGCTTATACGGAAGCTTTATCTATTATTAGCGATATAAAAGTATGGGAGAATGAAATTAATACCTACTGACAGGAAATGGTTCAAAGTAAGTTTTGGAATCAGGTGAAACAATGGAATAAAATGTCTGAAAAATTATAATAGGGACATGAGTGATCCAATTATGAAGAAAAATATAGATTGGTAATAATATTGAATTTGTTCAAAAACGGAATCGTGACAATATAATAATCGTTACTGCATCACTAATTAAGACCAGTTGCATCGTCTGTCAATTACTTCAGTTCTGCAATGGCAATGGTCAATGTACTATCTTTTGGGGTTTCATCTTCAATCCTACGTTCGCCGATATGGGATTGAGATGTTTAGCAGCATGATGTTGATCTTACAGTATAATTAACTTCAAATTACAAATCTTTCGTTCCAACTGCTTTACATTGTTCATGGAAGATGAAACAGACATCAGGAGGTAATCTGTTGAAATCGTTTGTAGAATAGACGTTAATTGAGAGAGTTGGTTTTAAAAGGGGTAATACTACGTAGGAAGATTCAAGATTTTTCGCTGCTGCAGGAAGGACCTCCACCCTACTCTTTGATCAGTGAGTCAGTGGGTGACATTTTACGGTTTTGTTATTTCGTGTTCGTGATTCTTCAAATTTTAGGATTGGTCTATTAAGTTTGCGACTCTAATATTCCTGTCTCGATTTCCCTGCAAGACTATTCTAAGCTCAACTTATTTCCGTCATGAAAAGGCCGTAATTACATCTTAATGTTTCGATCGCATAAACAAAGGAATCGACTTTCAACTTCGAAATAGCAATGGAATGGAATCTTAAATTAACGACAATTGAATTTGCGACTCCGAATTAGGGCTTGTAATTGGTGAGTTGAGTTGCAAATACTAAGTCAAGGAGTTCTATCATTCTCGTCGGCACTGGTTGATAAATTTAGACAATATGAAGACTTTAATATTCCAGCTGGATTTATCATTTTATTCTCATGACCCAAAGTTTCATGAAATAGATACTTATAAAATATTTTAGAAGAAACGTTGGTTAATGAAGATATTCTACCTACGTATATTGTATATCTAATAAATTAGATTATATTGAAAGATTCAATAGATACATAATGCTAATATCTTGAAAATATAGTTAGTAAGTAAGTTATCATATAAAAAATAACATTCCCACAGGCGATCGATTCGAAAAACAAAAATATGAAATTCAAATATCACCCAACATTATATTTGGCATGATATTTCATTTTCTTCTATTCCAGACATTGAATAGGCTATCTACTGCCAGATACTTCTAAGCAAGCTTGAGAAATAATCACCCTTATCCACTAAAAGTTCTTTTAATGTACTATGAACCTTTCAGCTACCAAGTAGCCATCAGAGTAAACTGAACTAGAAAAGAAGATGTTGTGATGCAAATAAGGAGTTACCCTCAGCTGGAGATAAATCTGAATTTAATAAATTTGCTTTTCCACTTATACATTTCGATACCTTCTAAATTACCCAGATATTTCTTTTGTTTTGAATGTGATAAACTTTCATGAGAAATAGTGTGAGAAATAGTATGGGCAAAATATTCTTTATAACGAGTCAAAATATTTCTTCTAGTTTGAACCACATAGCATTTTGAACTCACAATTGATTTTGTAACTTCCAGATATATCGAAATCATTAACGGGTTTTATTGCAAATTTAGGAAACGAATTATAGAAGGATGAGATGTGAAACTTTTGAATTATTTGAAAGTAATGGCTCTAATTTGGAACGTTTGATATTCTATGAACAAGACTATTGAATCAAGCTATTTTATAATTAATTGGTGTACATGAAATCGCTGGAATGTAGAGGGCAATGTGAAAGGTCCCTGAAAAATGGGGCCACAATCGAAAATCCTATATGACATTTGTGATGCAACAGCTATAATTATAACGCATTCAAATTTTCAGATTGATATGCCATTCAGTTCAGTTTTGACACCTATAGAAAGCAAGCAGCCTTGGAGATTTTTGTAAACATAGAAAAAAGTGAATTTCGCGTCTTGATTAAACATTATTTCTTGCGTGAAAAAACATTACGCAAACCAAAACATCGAAACATGGATTCATTACAACACACCAGAGATCAAAGAACAGTCGAAACAGTGGGCTTGTCCTGGCGAATCGGAGTCAAAAAAGGCTGTATACGTGGAATTCCAAAATGGTATCTTCGATAATATCCATATAATATTGCTTTCTAATTCTAGAGTGGATTTAATTGAATCAAATTGGTTATTGAGCTTGTTCAAGAAAATCTCTACTTATAATTGCGAAAATATTGATATCTGTGCCAAACTTTTGTGAACTATTTAATTTCGATTTTAAGGGGGTTTCGAGTTTGCTTAGAATAATATTGGCCAGAGACAGTGCATTGTCCATTGCATGTCCGCTTATTTATTTATAGAAATTTTTGTTGAAAGTGTAATAATCGAATATTCATTGTATTGGGTCGGGTATATTAATATTTAAAAGTCATTTCTTTGGAATGTTCATCGACTCAGTGATTATGGTGTTTGTGAATGGTGAAACATCAAATAAAAATCTAGAGTAGGGTTCCAGTTTGAGAACTTCCAAAGAATTTTTCACAATCTTGGTGGGGGTTAGAAGTTTCTAAATTCCTTCACCAACCATTTAGCTATGTTATACATGGGATAATTAAGGTATGAAATTATTGGTCACAATGAATCTCGGCTTATGAGTTCAATGTAAACAATACAATTTGGGAAGATTAGGATTCGTAAGTTTAGTTTTATATTTCAAATTATCGGAGATTACTGAGGTGCAGGATTTTGATGTTTCATTTACTGATTCAATGCATTTAGATAAAAGGTTGTTGGTATGTATCATATGATTATAATTTCAATATGTAATGTATTTTTTGTACAACATCTACAATAGCTGAGATTCAAAGCAAAAATGAGTGAGTGCTTACTTCAAATCAGGTCACGTCAAATGTAAACAATACAATGATTTCTTGAAAAAGGCGAAGGCCGAAACTTATAAATTGCTGAAAACCTATGGAAACCCACCACTCAATTTAGGTAAACCAGTAAAAAGAAACGGCAAAAAATATGGCAAAATTATAACCACAGACCACAGGCGAACATACATCAACTTGGTTTAGTGTATTATTCGATTAGCTGTTTCTAGTCATATTATATTCCTGGAAAGCAGGAGCCTCTTCTCTTGTGCGGAGCCTGAAACCAGCAACCAGGCGCGTCCCCAGGTGGCGGATAGGGGAATACCCAAGGCCCTGTTGCCAGCAGGGTCAAGGGTAGGAGTAGACATGCTCCCGCGGACCAACAGGCACACAGACCCTGGATAGATTATGGGACTCCCAGTCACATGTTCCTGAGAGGAAAGTGACGTTTAGATTGCGGCTGCAACGGAGAACCATATGTTCCAGACGAGTATGTTATCCCATCATAGATAACTTATTGAAACATACAGGAAATATCCAAAAAGCGATATAGTACTGAAACACAGGTACCTTAATATTGGGAACAAACAATATTCTGGTACAAAACATAAACATCACAGGAAACATCCATAGCGTGATAAAGTACTGGAAACCCAGAAACCAAAACAACTTGGTAAATAACACAAACATAACAGGAAACATCCATAGCGCGATAAAGTACTGGAAACCCAGAAACCAAAACAACTTGGTAAATAACAGAAACATAACAGGAAACATCCATAGCGCGATAAAGTACTGGAAACGCGATAAAGTACTGGAAATCCAGAAACCATAACATCTTGGTTAAAAAACAGATACACAACAGGAAACATCCATAGCGAATAAAGTACTGGAAACTCAGAAACCGTAACATCGGTATAAAGAAATAACATAGGAAGTTATCCACAAAGTGATAAATCACTAAGACAGGAAATACCGTAAAATTGGGTATCAACCATATTACGGTATAAACATAAGAGCTTGGAGACACAAAACGTAACATCAACGTAAACACGAACGTGAACACCAACGTAAACAACAATTTAGATATCGACGTTTAATCAACGTAAATATCACCTTAAACATCGAAGGAAACTCACATCGGTACAACATCGAGAAACAAGAGAAAGACGCAGTCCATGTCTTGAAGTGGTTTCGGGGATGGATGAAGATCGGAGAGGTTTTAGCAGGTATGCTGTAATATAGAGTGAGTCCTGCACTACCTGAAGTGATAGATAAAGCTGATGGTGTGCATGAAGCATTTCCTCTTCACAGAAAAAAAAAGTCATATTATATTGGCAATTCTATTTACTTTTGGAATCTTCTTTTCCTTACTACATTGAAATTTGATAATGAACAATTATTACAAAGTAATGGCTTCCACCATTAAATTTTAGAAAAATGCAAGTACATCAACTCAAGCCAAACAATGCCCTAAGCTAATGAAAAAACGACAAACTACTAGTCAAAATATATGGTTCAATCAACCTAGATGTTACTCCAAAATATACTAATCACAAATCAAGATCTAAATCCGGAATTGCAGAAGAAGTTCTGAAAGCAGTCACGACCATGTGGTTGATAGAAGAAAACGAGAGCCTTCATCGTAAACGCTATCAATCATTACTTGTATAACACTCTTAACTTACTTTTAAACTCCATCCCGTTGGATTTGATTTATTTGTTGGCTACATTCACAGATACAACTATTGCCAATTCATCTTTCAGTTCCCGTAGTCACAAAAAAACCTGGATGAAGAATTGAATATAATCAAGGTTATAGCTATTAACAATGGTTTTCAACCTCAAGTTATATTTAAATTAATTGACATAAAGGAAGCAGAAATCAGGTATCTATCCTTTGACAAAAAATTCTGATTCTTCATCAAAATACGTTTCCCTCAGATATTTTGGTACCGTAAGTGAATTGCAGACATTTTAAAACATAATCTAAAAGTTAGCTTCAAACCTCAGAATAATTTGTGCTATTTTTTGTTCAATGCTAATGTAAAACAAATAAGTTTTATAAACCTGCAGTACTTATATAAATTAACCTGTTCAGAGTGTGATAACTTCTACATCGGTAGATCTAGTCGATACAAGGAACAATTTGGATCTTTTAGTCTTAATAAAACAGATTCATCTTTCTCTAACCATATTTTAGAAACACGGCACAATTTTCCAAATTTAGATGGAATTAAAATTTACATAACCAGAGTAGAGTTTTCAAATGAAACACACTAGAATCTATAGAAATTTTGAATTTGTAATAAAAATAATGACAATAAAATTTCAAATGATCAATTAGATGTGTACTACAGCATCCTGTTTGATGTATTGATAACGTAAAATTTCCCATAATCCTCTTGTGCCTTCCTAGTATACCTCCGCATTAAAATTTCCTTATCACAATATTAACTCTAACTCATTATCCAATTTCAGTTATACTATTCTAACAATCTATTTCCCTAGCAGGAACCCACATTGTTACCTGGTCTTATATTGTATCATAAATAGCCAAGATTAGCAATATTTTCATACGTTTGAAGATGACACGTGAGTGTTGAAACATCAGTATCGTTCGAAACTATAGTCACGATTGGTTTCTATGATATATGTGATGACAAACCAAGTAAAAGTGTGCTATTTTATTATATCAATATGATAAATTATCAAAAAGTAATGGCTTCCACCATTGAATTTTTGAACAATTAGTTTAAGCTCTCAAGTACTGCTTGTTCATACAGTAAATTCCAGTGACATATTCAGTATCACAGACCCTAAGATTCAATTAACGTTGTGTTCTACGTAAACACTTGATGCAATCTCCCAGACAAAATTATAGATACGAGCTTGAAAGTAACGAGTGTAAATATTGTTCTTGGCCTGTATTTTAATTATAATGGCCTCGAAAGAAATCACTGAACCCTTATATGGATTTGCGTATCATACAATTCACAGTTTTGTTATTTTCATTTGAAATCGTTCTCTATTCAGCTTTGTTGGCTCGCTTTGAAGGGGTCTTGCAACAAGATCTAGGTGTTCAGTTTCTCAGATTAAGTTGTAAGCGTCATCTTGCCCATCTTCGCATTGTCGTGATCTTATTTTGAAGTAATTCTACTTCTATATATCCTTTTTATTCGTACTGAATTCGCGTAAGTTTTTATTTCTTTCAGGTCGTAACTCGTAGACCACAGCCTGTCTAGTCAACAATTTATATTACTTATTATCAAATTGAGCATTACTATTTTAATATAACTTTAATTCGCAAATTCGGTTACCCGAGTGTATTCCCCTTTTGTATGCTGATAATTCACCTCTGGTAGGGTCTTTACTTGCATCAATTAGGGTCTTGTGATTGTGAGGAATAAAATCAAACATAACAGTTTCACAAATATATATTCAGGGCGACCAAAGGAGTACAACTCTCCTGCAGATACGACACGATAAAACTTTTTATTTATAGTGTCAAATAAAAGGTTTATATTTCAGGAGTACTCGAACCAAATCTAGTCAAAATCGCTATAGCGGTCAGAGTTACGGTGAAAATACGATTTGTCAAATCGAATTTTGGAGGGCTCTATCTCCCTTAGGAGCGTTTCTGAAGGAAATTATATCATGAAAGACTAATTTTTCGATGTACTATGCACTGCTTAAGTTTGGCAGATTATAACTGGAACACCTGTATACTATATCAAATTATTGAAAAATTGGAGTAATTAAAGGATATGACGAGAAAAAAGGATGACCTTCCCAGTTAGACACGTCTATTCAATTTGATCAAGATTTTTCATACAAAACTATGAACAAATCACGTTGAGATATTTTTACGCTAAGCCCCTCTCAGTTGTAGACGTTCCTGATATAAATTAATATCTTTGTTTCCAGACATAATTCAGGAATCGTATACTCGTTCAACATTTCAATATAAACCGTTTCGAAGATATTCAAAAAAATCTATCATCAGTTTTCACCGTATAGATGGCTGTGATTCTCTTAGGACGCAGTTTTGTGTGAGGTTGTTTACGTCGAATCGACATAATATAAGACCCAGAGTTCACAGTTTTCGTTTGAGAAGAGAGTTTATAGACATTCTGTATATGGAAGGCAATAACCACTGCCTCAATCACAAAATATAAAGCCCGCCGACTTGAAATTTGGCAGTTGAGTTCTTTATACGACGTAGGCACCAGAGCAGAAGAACGGGATTCTAGAAATTGAATAGCAAAGGCGGTAAAATGTATTCGATATATTTTGAATTTTTCGACAGCTCATATATAACCACGTTTGCATGACCGACAGTTCCATAGATAGATGCATCGTATTTCAACCCAATAACAAGACATCAGATAATGTTTACATGACAGAAATCATACCCAACAGGTTGAAGTCGGTGTTAACCGTACATAACAACACGATTATAAAGTTAGACCAAAACCTGATCATGGGAATGATGGCTTATGAATTTAAAGACCCCAGTGGGGAACATGGGAGAAGGTTATCAATATTGCTAGTTCTACCCCTTTCGCCAGCCATTCAGTAGCTGCTCAGGTTCTCTTAAGAGTTGGAATCAGTGAGAGAATTGAAAAAGGATTCCTGTCTCTCTGGTAACCTGAAGGAAGCTTAACGACCTGATACTCTATCCTATCCCCTGAGTGATCTCCGATAAGATCGCACAATGTTTATTTTTGCGTTGTAATTATTAATTTTCATAATATTCTTCTACATTTATGGATACATTCTTTGTAATCTGATAGAAGTTGAGGGGTTAGTTGAGGAAGAGCTTCTGTGTTAGGACATTGGTTGAGTCCTAAAATCCAGTGATTCACATTAGGTACCTAATTTATAGGTTTTGACTACACGAGAGGAACATCTTATGAGCCAGTGGTGGAATGTTAGGAGAGGAGATAGGTATTGGAATTATATTTGATAGCTTAGGGGTTATAGGCATGAGGAAAAATCGTGATAGACCAAGAGTTCTGTTCAGAAGAAGAATGAAGTCTGGTAGGAAGAAGCTCAACTGATCTCGAGTTTGACACTGGAGCTTGAATTCGGTGGGATAATATACAATATTTCTGATGGAAACCGACCCATGGAATATCTATGGAGAAGGGATAGATCGTCCCCTTTCAACAACGTTCTACCTAGGTCAACGATGTATTCGTAAGTCTGACATCACCAATCACACCAATTGAATGATTGAAGACCAAGAATTGACAATACAAAATTGGATACTAAGGATCAGAAACAGTTGATAACAATGAAGCAATTGGGATAGCAAAAGCCGTTCTACTGGTTGACTAATAAGATGAGTCAGAGTAGAAGCCATCCAAGGTGGAAGGTTTTTGCCTTCCTTCATATTCTCTCCTCACATTCATTTGTTTGTATGTTGTGAACGGCAGAGTTCAAGGTCAATACGACACTCCGTTTGTTCAGATTCCTGTTGAACCTTCTTTCTCGTCTTTTATAGACGTATTCCATATGTAATTAACCTGGTTAGACTCTTTTCCATTTCCCGGAAATATGAATGATGTTCAACAATTTCAGTTCGTCCTGCCGCTCTCTTGATTCTATTTAATGAGCGGCGGGAAAATTGGTTTTGCGTAAAGTCCTGGAGTAGCTCCGATTGGATACGTCCTGGTGGCAGTTAGGAAGAAATGATTGAGTCCCATATATTTTAACATGACTGACTGTATCCATGAAAAAAGAATGAATTCGATTTTTGAAGAAATATCATCTTGAGGGAATTCGAATTATTATAAGACGCTATTTTTGTTAGAAGTCTGTCAGTTTTTGAACAATGATGAATCAACTTACGTTGTCGTGAAAGAATTCATCTTTCCTGAGAAAAAAACAGTATTACCACAGTGGTGTGGTTTCAACTAAACTGTAGAAAGCAAAAACACAGGAATTTCAAATAGCAGGTGAGGACAACAATCTCAGAAAATATGAGGATTACATGAATATGTTCCAAAATCTTGTTTAGTTTCATTGTAATTCCCAAATTATATATCTTGTAGGTTATGTTGCATTCTCTCTCTGGATTATTGTGTCATGGATGAAGTAGATTTATTCGACTACAGCGAATTGTAGCGATAATCCTGAATTATTGCAATTATCGGTTCGATCTCATTACACTTTGTTGAAGAAAGTTTGAGAAGGTTCCTGATGACAATTGCCATCAACTCTGCTTCCCTCAGTGTGATCTTTTCCTCATAGCTGATCAACTTCGAGCATGATGTTACCTCTCTTATTTTTTGATGTTGCTGGGGATACAGTTTTAAGAATGCTATATTTAAGTTATATTTGTTATTTGATGCTATATAACATGGTCTTCAGGAAATAGTCTTCCTAAAATATCTCGTGCATCAGTAAATTCATGGATAATTTATCGACTATTTACTATGCACTCGGGATATTACCCATGAAAATATCATGTGGCAATTTTAACCTGGTTATTATTTGTTTATTCGAAGTTTTCCTCCACATAAAAGATATCAAATGTATTCTACAGGTTGTCTACTTTAACTTTACAAGATTTCTGTATGATGCCTGATCTTTATCGTCAATAGTTACGTATGGTATGATTACAGCTGGCAGCTGTCTATTTACAATGGAACTCGAATGTCTTTTCAACAAGTTATTTGTATAAAAGCGATCCTCTTTGTATAACATATTCACCGATCACAATATTCATGAATACGTAATCAGCATCCGCATCAACAACAGCAGCACAAACACTTTATTCTTAGTAAAAATAGAATCAGAAGTGATAGGCTACAAGAATAAATGTTATTTCATTTATTCTTGTGGCTAGACCAGTAAAATACTGATATGTTTGCATTATAGAGTGAGAACTATTCCAAATTCGACGTTCATGAATTCAATTTCTCTATTTCACTTATGGTCGAGTGTATTTTATAAAAGTTGTCTCAGATGCGGAAGCTGAATATTTCGAATTAAACAAGTTAATAAACATAAAGTTCCAAAAATTACATGAATTTCGTGGAATCCAGTAACTATAAAAAAAGGGATCCATAAATAGAGTCAGCAATTGTAAAATTGAATAAATTTCCAAAATTACTGTAATTAATAATCTTCGATTAATTTGTTTTATATTATTTTCTATTAACTTATGATGAGCTCAAATGACAGTGAGATATAAAATTGAAATATTTAATAAGGAAATTTGGATAGGATTAACCCTTTGGAGGTCGAATTGTATGTAATTAAATAGTTGGTGATAATCTGTTATGAGAAAATCCTCGAATAAAACAAAAAGAAAGAAAAAACTTCTGAAGTAATAAATAAAATTATTCCTCATCGTAAAACTAAGGTTACTGTTACAGTATCATTACCTTGATAAGTTCTTTCTCGTGTAAAATTTCATCATTGATATATGATTATAATTATAATAATTAATCTAAGAAAAAATAAATTTATATTTGTTAGATGAAGTCATTTAAAATTAATAAAAGCACTTGAAATTGGTCAAGGATTAAAGTCTACAAGATGAAAATGGATGATTTTTATTTGACATTATTCAACTTCTCTAGAATATAACGTTCTTAAAATTGTAAAAACGTAAGATTGAATAATAGCTGCTGCTAATTCTAATCTCAATAATAAAATTTGAATTGAAATTGGAATTGGGATTAATCTTAAAGGTAATGAAGATCCTGTATTTCCTGATAAAATTAATAGTAAATGCCTTGCAATTATAGTAGCTGAAAATCGAACAGCTAAAGTACCTGATCGAATAATATTTCTAATAGTTTCAATACATACTATGAAAGGTATTAATGAGGAACTAAATGTGTAAATACATGGTTTGTATTTCTAGTTCATTCAAAAATCATGGATCTTAATCATGAGGGTAAAGCTAGAGATAAAGTGATCCTGATCTTGTAAAAATATGAGCAAATAATCCTTTAAATCAAATGAAAAGAAATGATGAAATAAAAATTGATGTTTTCCCGAAGTTATTTTTCAATATGAAAACTTTTATTTCATTAATAAGAGAAATAAGAATTTTATTGAAAATTAAATTAAAACGATTAGGAATTAATCAAAATATTTGAGGATCATTAAAAAAATTATAAGAGTTCTAATTAATTTTTAACCTTACAGGAATTCTAATTTCGGAAATGTGTTAATACGTATTTTTAAATAAAGAAAACTTCACTAAAAACAGAGAAATACAAAACTATGACACAAGACAAAAAAAAAATTCGGGCCACATAGGAGGCTTACAGTAGGACAAAATTCAATGAGCCATATGGGTGTCAATATTATTCAATAACCTCCTAAATCGTATTAAAAACTGTGATTCTATCTGCTCTTTCAAGATTGGTCTGGAATCCTTCCGAAAGGAAAATGTTTTTCATGCTTTGAGTGGGTATAATGAACATGCTGAATCCTAGTATTACTTTTATATCATGTTGAACTTTATATTGAATTTGATTATTTTAGATTTAAATGTGTGCGCTATGCTTCTTACCATTTAGTTGAGACATTCTATCATAGGTAATACTCATATGCTCTCTAACTATGACAATTACTATACATTCTATGTGATGTCAACAGGACAATAAAGATTATTATCATTATTATTATCTAATATAATCACATACATTTTCCGTGCTAGACAGGTCCATAGATTAATGAATCACCACAGTTCAGACTATCTATGTCAGATAATAAATAATCCACCAGCTACCAATCACTGGAGACTACATAGATTCAGGAGCGTGAATACATTATTTCTATATCAACCTCAAGATGCTGTCTTCGATATATATGGAATGAATAAAAAAACTATTAGTTGCTGAAATTCCTATTATGAATTCGGGATTCAGACTATTTTCTATTTCGAATTAATTCTGTATCAAAATATGTTGAGATAAACAGTGTCAGTTGAAGTTCAATAGTATTTTGTGCAACTAGTGCGGAAAGTAGGATATTTCATACGAGTGTAACGAGATAATTTTGTTGGAATATACAGTTTCCGCTCGAGTTGTACACTAAACCTTTACGACTACCTACCTGAAAAACAAAATGTATCTTTCACAAGTAAATCGAATTTTGTTCCTATCTAAAAACCATTTTTACAGGAAAACCTATTTTAGAATCAAGTGTGCTTTATGCTACACGCACACAATAACAAATTAATTGACTAGAGAAATGTTATAGAAAGATGTATTACACCAAAAGAACGGATTTTATTAATATTTACGTACATTGGTCTCTTTAGGAACTTACATATTATTAAATTAATATAATTAGTAGCACACCGGAACACACTGTTACAATGTCCTGAATTTATTTGTAGATTTGTCATTCTCACAGCAGCTTATATTTGAGTAACTGTGCAGAATATTTTATTTCGCATGCATTTCCATGTGAAATGATATATCTTTCCAACTAGTGGAAAATAAAAGTAATTTTCTGCACTAGTTCCATTCATGATATGATATGTTTTTCAGGTAGGTTGCCAGGAAAATATTATTTCCATTTTGAATCATTTCATTCGTGTTTTTTCTATTGACCACATTCCTGAGATTCAAGTTTCTTCAAAATATATTTGAATTCGTTTCTGAGTTGATTATAACTTGTTATAATTTTAATTAGCGATGTTATATTCTTGTCAACCCTTCATAATAATACCGGACATTCGAGACTCAACGAATTGTTGAATAATAAATCAAACATTCACACAAAAAAATCAATCTATAGACAGAATTGATGCCTCATACTCTCAGTAGTAATATCACAAGAGAGTGAGAATAAATTGGAAAGAAAAAGATACGTGTGGCACTCGGGGACTGCCGCGGTAAACCTATTGCATAGCATTTTTTCTCAACTTATGCAATGATAATTATCTATTTATTTTTAATTTATGCAGTATTTTTTTTTCTTTGATATTAATTCAAGTTTTTTCTTTGATATCAATTCAAGTTTTTTCTTTGATATTAATTCAAGCTACACTTTTTGAGCGTGGTGACCGATAAGAGAACAATTTTTTTTCTTTTATTGAATAAATGAGAAGTTATTATCGTTTAAAATATTTTTGTGGATCATTATTCATTTTCAAATTCAATTTTTCCAAAAGAAAAGTTGTCAACCGCTCTGATTTTTTATCAGCGAAGTTTATGTTGAAATCGCCAGCCAAGATAAGTGGAACTTTATTACCATTTGTACCAAGTATTTTCGACCCTTCTTCAATGTACTCCAGTAAAGTGCAATGAATAAAATGCTCTACCTCGTCCAATTTTGGATTCGGAGAAATGTAAATTGCTACCATGACTATGTGTAGGCCATTTCTAAGTATGCATAAGCACGCACAAATATCTCCAACAAATGAGCGCCTAACATTAACATCGCTAAAGTGTGCAATATTTATTTCAATATTCGGACTCATAATATTAGTAACATTATTATTATTCTGGTAAATAGCTACACCACCTTTTTGTTTGTTTCAATTTCAACACCCTGTATCTCAAAAACTGAGCGTCTGTGCATATATGTTAATAGGAACTTTTTTCCTCAAAATCAAATTTTCTATCGACTGTTGAAGTGTGTATAAAAGAGGGCTACTTTTAAGATCGCTCATTTTAATATCAAAAATTTAGGTTGTTCTTATAGCAGCATTATACCGGGATGTCAAAAATTATCTAGGTCAAGGGTGGTTGTGGAATCTAATACTTTACGTTTGAAATAATTATGTCACTGTCACACTGACATCATCAATAACCTACAAATTTCATACCTATTTATTTCAGTTGTAAAACAATAATGAACTACAAATTGAAAATTATCTTGGTCAAGGGTGGTTGTGGAATGTAAAACAAAATGTTAAGTTTGAACCTTTTACAAGGTCGCAATAGCCACAAACGGGGTCGAAAACTGTTTTAAATTGGTTAGTTTTCGATAAATCGAATGACGTTCACGGGAGGAGCGCGTAGCTCGCGAGTTAGAAAAGTGCAAATCTTCGGAACATATAACGTCTTTGCGAGGACTTTTCGCATGCGAGTTTCCCTCCATGTCGTTAGTTTATGAACATGGCCAACTAAATAGCATAGTCTCTGGCCCCAAAATGTCGATTAAATAGGAAAATTCAATTAAAATAGAAACAGGTACTCTCAGGTCCCGGCAACGCGCGTCTAACGTATAAACTCTAACTGACGCGTAGCGAGCTCCTCGAGGCATATGTCAAAATAATTACGTTCGTAGCTGATTACATGGGACGTCTGGCGTTCATGCAATTGTGTTTTTATACAATTCGAACCTTCTAATTCCGGTAAGCCACGTGAAAATCCCGGAGTCTAAAGCGCTAGAATGTTATCACATTCGTATTAAATAGCGAAATTTCTCACTTTTAGAAACTTCAAATTAATTAATTTGACACAAGTTTTGATGAATACTGCATTTGTGATAATTAAAATGTATGTATATAGAGTACTCATTCATTTTCTTCCACTATTTTTTCATCACTTTCTTCATTAATAAATGCACTTTGTTTATTCATATTCAAGACACTTTATACATAAACTATTTACTTTCTCACAAACAGCTGCTTACGTATTCGTCCGATAACGGAGCAGCTCGTTTCGATCCGTGCGAGCTTCGTACAGTCGTATCATATACATACACGTTAAGCGAACGCTCGGCCGCGCTACATGTTAGGTGTTTAGGTGTTAGATTATTTCGTTACGGAATTTCTTGATTCGGTCGCCGCGCTCAAAGCCCGCGATAAAAGCTATATGCAATAGCTTAAGAATAAAAAAGTTAAAAAATTATAGAGGGAATGTTCTAAGTAGAAAAATCCTACTGTAATGTTTTGATAGGAAAAAACTGTACCCAAATCAAACAAGTTGAAGTTTCTTCTGGTTTTTAGGAACGTCAAAAATAATAATAATAATTGCTGGATGTCTAACTACAAAAATCGCATGAAAATCTGTTAAAATCAATTTTAGTAAAATGTCAATCACTTGAAACGGTATGCAACACTCGCATATAATACATAACATGTTTTCATATGGAAGTAGTTTGGTAATTCTATCAGGAGAAATTGTTAAATTCAAATTATTCTTATTGCATAGCGCACAAGTACTTAGAGCTATGAGTTGTCCATAAATATTTCCCATTCATCATACAACTTATATAAATGGTACTCAACCTTTCTATTCATTGTCAAGATGGTAAATGATAAGCAGTTTATCACTTTGTTCCAGAAACAATGAGAAAAGGGGAGGAGAATCCTGGTCGTAATCTCTTTGTATTGTGCTTAATTCAGGAAAAACTCATCGCACTATGGCGTGTCTTTCTAAGAGTAGGTGGAATATTCTGAAGCTGATGAATATTTTATCGAGGAACCCGCAAAGGACTTAACACCTTTAGGGAAACAAATCGAGCATGTGATGAAATGCAAATATTGATGCAGGTTCACCCTTAAATACGTTCCAGATGGACTTGATTGTAGTGTGAACAGCCTTTCTAATTGCATTGTTGGAATATATTACGAAACGTTATATCAAGAGATTTGCATGATCGTATTTCTTCGTTTTATTCGAATTACGGTTTACGTTATTTTGTTTAGTTTTAACTACAACCATCTAGTAATTAACATACCCAGGTAACTCGGTTTTGTTTTAATACGCTAATACCGGGATATCAAAAATTATCTTGGTCAAGGGTGGTTGTGGAATCTAAAACGTGTGGTTTTAGAAGTTTTATTAACTGATGAATATTAGCCAAAATTGATCCAATTTTGATTTGTTTTTGGGGTCGCTGAATACGAATATGATGTTTAAGAAGGAAGGTACCTGGTGCACTACAACTCAGGAACATTGCTCCAGTTGCCTCCGGAATGCATCGAAAATAATTATTCGGGGGTTTTGAGGTCCGTGATCACGAATATGACACTTAAAAAATAACCTGTGTGTAATTTTGAATAAGATATGAAATTATTTTTTATATAAATGTAACCATTTTCGATGCATTCTACATAGAATTAGAACAATTGCCCCAGGGGTGACGTAGTACTCCAGCATGTTCTGGTCTCCAGGTAAGCGGAGGTCATTTTTAAATGACATATTCTTGATCAGTGACCTCGAAAACTAACGAGTAACTATTTTTGATGCATTCCAGATGCAATTGGAACAATGTTCCTGAAATGTTGTAGTGTACCAGGTACATTGGAAATTTTTTATTGATTTTGTTATTCTTATTGTTAAATTTATTATTTTTAATTTTTTGTTCGAAATTTGTTATTGTGTTCATTTAGATCTTATTTCATTTGCCAGTTTAGTAGGTTTTTCTGCAAATGAAATAAGATCAAAATGTATCAACACTAACTAATTTCAAAAAAAAATTGAAAATAATATATTTAACAATAATAATAACTAATCAATAAAACATTTCAAAGAAACCAAACAATGCATCAAATCTAGACCGCAAATGAATATGGAGGTAAAATGTCTGAAATGCTGAAAATAATAATAATAATTATTCAGATTTACTTTAGTACGAAAATCAAACAATAAGAAAATTCTAACTAAATGGTACACCAAACCTACTTGGTCAGGAAGATATACCAATTTCAATTCTGATATATCTAAAAACTATAAGAAGAATGTTATTATAAATCTGATGGATAGAACTACTGAACTAAGTTATCCTGAACTAAGAACTATATGTATTGAAAAAACAAAAGAATCTAATAAAGAATGGTTATCCCATTAATTGAGTCAATTTTAGTAAAACCAATACCAGTAATGAGAGATCAAAAGAAAAACATTACATAAAACTAATATATATTAATGGTCTTTCTGAAAAATGAAGCAATGTAGTGAAACCTTATGATCTAGATATATGTCATAAAAGTTATTTAAGCCAGAAATGTCTTTTTACTATATCAAAAAGCGACCTACTTTCCAAAAAGGTACCATCCATTGTAAAGATTGTGGAAAAGTATACATCGTCCAATCTTCCCAATACCTTGATAAAAGATTGAACGGGCACAAATATACAAAAAATTCACCCACTGCACTTAACATATAAAAGACAATTCACTTGACTACAACAATACAAAACGTTTGAATGTTGGAAAGAATAACGTTAAACGTTTAATATTAGAAAGTATTCAAATTAAAAGAAACAATTGTGTTAATAAAAAAATTCATCCTATTCCTTCAAAACTTCATAATAATCTGATTCAAACTTAACCAAATTCAGATATTTTAAATTACCACTTTCTGTTATCTATTCAATTCAACCTAAAAGGTTATGTATCATCTGACATTTTTACATTTGTGACAGTGACAATTTTGAAATTGATTTTGAATTTTGATTATTATTATATATTAGTTATTAGTAAGAGAAATGAAACGTAAGTCATAGAATAGGTAATTCATAAAATAATCATAGTTAATTAGATTTTTAAATCGTAGAATATTATCTTGGGTATTTAATCAGATAGATTCAATCCATTTCGAGTAAATCGATTTGATAATAGCGATACATTACTCTTTCACACACAACCGATCCAATTTTTCTGCAGTTTTAGTTGGATTTCAAGACGTAAGCCGGCTGCAGACGCATTTCATTCATGAAAGTCATCTATTCTTTTCTAAATTACATGGAAACACTAATTAACATAACAGTTTTTGATTCAGACTTCAGAAGGAATGCTTACGAAACATACCTCTGTTGTCAAAAACTGACAGTTGCAAGCAATTTTTCATTGATAAGAATATACTCACCATTACCTATATCTATGAATCAATAAAAATAAAAACGTATTTATCAAAAAAATCCCGAGCTCTTCGAATCTTGCAGTATAGAGCATTCGTATGATACAAGAAATAAGAACAATGTGATTAGAGATAAGCCTAAATATTCTTACATCCAGAAAAATATCCCATTCAATATACTGAAAATTTATAATAAAATACCTAGTTTCATCAAGGAGGAAAGTGTCAACAAAATAAAATTATCTCTGAAAAACTGTTTAACAAAAAAAGCATATTATAAGTTAACAGAGTTTCTGAATGACAATAATTTCCTCATATGATTTTCTCTATAACGTAAGTTTTCATTCCTATATGTCCTAAATGATACTGTTGCAGGAATTTAGAAATCTTAAACTGTATTGTTACAGTTCTAAGCCCCACTAGATATGTGTTTTTTTAATTATTTTTATGTTTCAATTATAGCACCTCTACATTTTGAACTATGCTATGGCTATTCCTATATTTATATGGAATACTATTAGAGAAATTTAGGATAGTCACACAGTATATAAGTTCTATGTACCACTTGGGTATCCTTGGAACGAATAGTTACTCAAGAGGTATGAGGCAGTAATTATATTGATAAAAGGTTTTTACAGCGATGAGCAGCAGAATAATGTTCCATTTGATGAAAAGACGTTATTCAAAGGAGACAACACAGCCTCTGCGATTTAAGCCTAAAAAAATAGAGCCACATTTAATATTGCCCGTTCCGCTAGTGCACCTCGTATAACAATAATTGATTCTGAAGATTTAAAGGGATCACGTACCGCAGGAATACATGATATATTGTACATTAAGTTAATATATTGTGAGAAACGAGTGAACGACTTCAAATATTCAAATTTCGAAAGTGCCTCTCCAACTGAAGATGTCACACTTCGTTTACTAGCGTTCGCCTATCGCAGGATGTGACGTTTGCAGTATAACACAGCCGGCTTTGCTATCCTAAATTACACGCTGTAATCATCATTCTGTCAAGATTGAGAATTTCTGATTTTAGGGATAAAAAGACAGTTTCTAGTTGGAGGGAACTTTCGGATAAGCTCTTTGTTTTTTAATTGCATTACAAAGGTGGTTAGATTCGGAAAGGAAACGTGATTGACGGAGTTAAACGCGACGTATATCCTATCGTATCTCCTTCATTCCCGCCGGTTATTTAGTAGATGCAGTTCTTGAATGTCATACGTACAACTACAGTTAAGCATTTGAGCATTCATTACGATGATCAAATTATTTTTAATGTAAATATAATATAATAAAAGGTACCCCAACCAACACCTCCTATTAAAAACATGCAAAACATTTTACAATCGCCAGACTAAATTTGGCTATTTCTATTAACATTGATTTTTCAAATTATCAAAAAAATTTGAATTCAAATCGAATTATAGTATTTCATTCTACCATAATAACAACGGCTTTTCAAAAAGCATAAGTGTTCAAAATTCTGTAGACCATTAGGATGAAATTTCAATGTAACAGAGTGTTGAATCTAGGGAAGACATTCCCTAATATTGCGAGGAGATTTGCTGCTTCTCTTATATTCGTTTCGCAACAATCAAGTAGCGACTGAGATAGGGGTTTATTTATGTATATGTAGATCCCAAGAAAAGTCTAATGTTGAATAATCACTATATTAACAGATATACATCTCTATTTACAGGTTACTATATTCTTTTTACAGGTCGAATGATAATTTAATACTTCCTTTCAAACCATCAAAGTTACATAAATGATGGTTGCCTGTATTTGTGTAGCGGGGTGGCAATAACCCTCCCACAATTGTCTGTTTTCTGAATATTTCTGTGTGACTATTGAATCACTTTCTTGGAATCTTTGACATTCATGAATTTGCTGAATAGGGTAATAAATGCATTAATTAAATGAGGTTTCCGAACAAGGTACAATAAATGAAATATTTATCTTTAACTCATCTTAAATCTAATGAACGACAATGGACCAACCTTCCATATGTTGGGAATTCCAACACAGAGAGTATAATATAAGGTCTTTCATTAGTTCAGAAATCGTATTTCAATATATTTTCTGTTCCTACAATCATCCACATTTGACCCGCAGGAGTGTCCGAAAGCTATTTTATCACGAAAAGTTAGACAATTCAGCTGATCAATTGATCACAGTTCATTGTGTGGAGGAAGTGTTTTAAGATACCGGCGGTTGAGCCAAAGATCTATACTATGCATTGTGTAAAATTCAAGAACGTGTTATGAAAAGTTAAGGAACGTTAAGCTTGTTCAGCATATACTAAATAAATGAATAAATAGTCAATGGGTTAATTCACAATAGTTATGTATTTTCAAATTGATAGAATTGACTGACTCCAGTTAATTCGTGAATTTGGTGTTCAATTTCAAAATCACGTTGTTAGTAAAATGGCCAAATCAACTTAGTTAATTATTCACATAGACATAGCACAAACATAATATCAGATATGAGTGCAGCACTAATGTATTTCTCTGGGCTAGGGTATTCAATGTAGTCTGGCATACTTTTAGCTGAAGACATACTTTAGACTTATTACATATTCTGGAAAATTATTACCTAAAAGCAGGAGTTAAACTAAGTCTAGAGTTAATGTTAGAGTCCCATCTTATACGGGCTATTTTCAACTGAAGTTATACTCCAGAGTTATCACTTGTTCTGAGCAATCGCTTCCTAAAGATAGTGTGCAACTAAGTCTAGAGTTAATGTTAGAAACCTATTTATACGGAGGTATCTCTCGCTATGAGCTAGGGTATTTAGTATAGTTTGGTATATTTTTAGCTGAAATTATCACTTGTTTTGGAAAGTCTCTACCTAAAGATAGTGTTCAACTCAGTCTAGAGTTAGTGTTAGATTCCTATTATATACTGTTATACTTCAGAGTTATCACTTGTGTGGTGAATCTTTACCCAAAAGCTTCAGTTCCAGCTTAGTCAGAGGATTTTTTGATCATGAACTAGATATTTCAGTTTAATTGCTAAATTGATGCTAAGGATATTCTCTGATGATAAGGAACATTTAACAACCCCAATTCCAATAAATTTGAGGGAACAATTACAAAATCTACACCCATTATATAGCTCTCATCTATGTACCTACACAAAGCGCAAATACTCATATGAGTTGGATGTGACAGATATACGATATCCTCAAAGCGACATATTCGTACACTTATGAAAGCTCAATATTGTCACGTTTCCGATTTTACCAAATTCGATTATTACCAATCTTTATTTTTCTTCAATATTGTAAATCATTTTTATTCCTATTATAATCTTTCAGATATTTTATTTCAATTTATTTTATTACAAAACTTACTTCAAACCATTTCCTGTCAGTCGGTGTTAATTTCATTCTCAGATACTTTTATATTGCAAATAATAAGTAAAACTGTAATGTTAGCATTAGGGTTCATTATTCTGCCGGACAAGTTCATTTACCGTGCGAATCCTGAATTGCTGAATTTCATCAATAAAGTTTATATAAGTCACCGACATAGGAAAAGTGGGATATTCGAACTTTCTTCTCGCGTGTGTACGTATCGATGTTAATAATGTAAGTAATGTTTTTTTTCATTAACATTAAATGGAGAATTAATGATTTAATTAAACTGTTTCCAAAACTATCCATTATCATGTCTTTTGAATTAACTAAGCTAATTTTCAAACTATTTATCATTGTATTTCATTAATCAATTTATTTAACGTAATCATTTTACATAGTGTCGTCTTTTATTTTTATTTGTTAATTTGTTTTAATAAATTCTATTGAGTTAGTTTTACGAATGTTGTTTATTTCAAATTACATTTAAAATATCTCAAACAAGAATCCTCAGGGATACGCCATGCCTCTCGCCCCCAAACCAATATTCATTTAAAAACATTCAGCTCTACCAAAAAACTGGCGCGTGGCAATATTACTGAATAACATTTGGAACTAGTTTCGGGAATCAAGTCTATAATTTAACGAATTAAGCTGATCTCGTATATTTATTGGTATAATCCTGACGAAATTACCCAACTAACAATGTATAATTATGAATTCGAAGATCGCACATAGTTATAGTTCCAATCCATAATCCACAGGTTGGATGAAGGAGAGGAATTTAAATTCTAGATTCACATATGAATACATTCAGTAATATCGTTGGTGCCTCTAAAAAATATTGTCCTGAATCGTTGTATTAATATGGTGTTTGTGGACCATAGTTAGTCCATTTAGTAGCTATCTGTGTTGATAACATTCGTCGATGTTAACCCGAAAGATTCCGGAATGTTGATCACAATGAGAAAATATTACGTTTGGAAAGTATGCGTCATATATAAATTCTTAAGACACGCGTTATTGATTATGAAATAAAAACCTCACGGTCTAAATATTTGATTTGTTTCCAAAGCAAAATTCTTTATCGGATTCGGCAGGTGGCTACGATCAATATTTCCGTTTTAGAATTGCATATGCTGGTGTATATGGCGCTAAGAATAACAAACATTCTACATAAAATATTTTATTTCACTCCCAGAGACTACAATATGAATACGCTGAACATTTTAGATCAAATTCGCAAGTTGTATACTAGATTATACAGATTATATGATTAGAATTGGGATTTTTCGAGTCGTATGAATACAAGACAAGATAATTAATATTTTAAGTAATAAAATTAAAACCTATATTATTTCAAAAGTTCCAGAAGCTCCATTTTTGCTGTTATGATCGATACAATACAAGACCTGAGTAAGGAAGATCAATTAAGTAATATTATTAGAAAAGTATAAATTGTAATAAATGAAAATGGTGAACGAATGTCAATAGAAATAACAGAATCTTGTCTAGGATTTATAAAAGTGCATGATCATTCAGCCAGAGGACTATCATTGGAAATTGTGAAATTAATAGAAGATAATGCTTTGAAAAGTGTCGCGGTCAAGGTTACGATGGGACAGTTATTATGAGCGGAATGTATAGGGGAGTTCAGGCTTTATTGAAAGAAACACTGCCGAAAGCCACCTTTATCCACTTTGCAGCTCACAATTTAAATTTGGTAATTGGAGATGTAGTAAAGTGTTCTGTGGAAATCCAGTCAGATATTGCAATTTTGGAAATAATACATGTATTTTTTTGAAAAAGTTTCTGTCGGCGGGATGTACTAGCAAATATATCAAGAGAAAAAGAAATATCTATAAAAATATCGAATTCAACACGCTGAGCGAGCAGAGTAATATCTTTGCTGGCAGGAAAATTAAGGTTCTTAGACATGATAAAATAATGTTGTGTAGTAATAAGAGAGATAAGCAAATAGAAGCTGATTATATTAAAATTAAAATGGCTACGTTTGAATTAATTTTTAAAACTATCATACTTGAAAAAATAACGTGTAACGTAAAATTTGCATTAAACTTAATGCAAATTAAACAGCTGTAGATGGATTTAAAGATGCATTTAAGCAAATTAAGAAATGACTATAACACTCTGAGGAACTAAAATAAAGATTCTTGACACAGGTATGAATTATATATAAATTCTCGTACTGTCAAGTGCTTTCCTTTTCTTCTATTCGTTGGAAAACATTGTTGAAGAAAGAAGAACACATTTCAATATCGCTTCCCGAAGTTAATGTAGTTGACATCGGAACGTCGGTTTTTAATCGGTTCTGAAATTTGAGAAAGTTCCAGAAATAACATACTTCTCCATCATTGTTAGAAAGGCCGATTTAGAGTCTCCAAAGTTACATGGTTTTCCAAAATAACTGAATCATTTACTTTCGAATTGGCTGATCTTCCAGTTCGCCCTTCTGAGAGCTTGAGGGGAATTACCACATCTCAACTTAGACTAGGTTAGAGATGTTACTCCTACAGCGATAAGAAGATGCATTTACACATATTAACGACAAAAATGGTGTTCGTCGACCTCATAGTGTATCAGTTTATAGAGGTAAACAATCGCTGAAAGCTTCGTCTTATTTTCAAACGTTTGAATTCAGCAAAAAATTAGTCTTGGATATACCAGGTGTCCAGCCACACTGTACCCTTATCTGTACACCTTTAATAGGTACGAGCGAGTTTCGACAAAGATGGGGATAAATGGGCGTTCTGAATTCTTTATTTCTTTATTTCATTTTAAGCTGTTGTGTGATAAGCGTAAGATAATTATCTAAAGATGGTTAGAACCTATAGCGAGTTACTGCCGTAAAAGGAGGCACATTGCGTTTCGTAAGAACTTACTTTACGCTTTACTTGTTCTTCTTTTGAATCTCTCTCTCTCTCTCTCTCTCTCTCTCTCTCTCTCTCTCTCTCTGTCTCTCTTTATTTCTCTCTCTAACTCACAACAACTCACTCCTATACTATATCTGACTCAATCGGTATGAAAGGCATATATCCTGCAAATTTTCTTTACAATGCAGGTATCTTACAAATGAAGGGCTTGATGTGAAACAATGAGTAGCAACAAAACTGAAATTGTTGAGAATTGAAGTTCAAAGTTTGTTTAAAATATGAAAAATCAGTCTTTGGTTCTGATTTTTCCGAATTATTTATCCCTAGGAGGCAAGTGTAGATGTGTATTGTGTATAAATATCAATAAAAAGGAAACATAAGAAATATATTTTTTCAAATGTGTGGCTTATAATACTACTTATTGCATTTGTACAAATTAATAACATTCTCAGACAATAAATTGAGAAGAAATAAAAATTTGAGCTTATTTGCAGCTGTTTTCATTCCAAGAAATCGGTAGGCCTGAAAAAATTCGTAAAAATACGTTTTATCATGAACCATGTAGGATCAGTACGCCATTTTATGTGGCTTTTGTCACTAAAGAACCATTAAACGTAAGCAATTTCATGGAATGGCAATACAATAACTGGGGCCTCAGCGCCCCAGTTATACTCATATATGGCAACTTATATACTGCTTTTAGTTTTTGATTCATGTACTTGCATTGCATATTTGGCTTTTCATTCTGTAGAATAATTGATATTCTTCTTTCCGTCGATATACATTTGATTGAGTTCATGTAGGTATATACGATTTGTTTACTCGTAGGATATTGACTACCTGGAATATTTGATGATTATTTTCAGCATCTGTAACACGTTAGTCCATTAGATTAAGCATAGTAGTCCCTTCATTACTGGTGGTAATTAACCTTCTCCCAAATTTGACCGGTTAGTATTTCGCATTCCTTCATAATCT
Organism: Endomychus coccineus; assembly: GCA_958510875.1. Classification (NCBI taxonomy): domain Eukaryota; kingdom Metazoa; phylum Arthropoda; class Insecta; order Coleoptera; family Endomychidae; genus Endomychus; species Endomychus coccineus. Next base: position 49,881,428 of record OY294067.1, read on the forward strand.
CAGTTTACCTATATCTTTATCAAGGCTGCATATCAGTTGAGAAGGGCTTTAGATGAGTTACAGTTTGAGTGGAAATACATATTGATCATTTAGTTCATTTTCTTTGGATCATACTGTCTAGAATGATATACGTGTATGAATATCCATTATCAAGCATAGTGTTTTGTTTTTGTTGTCCGATTTCTGTTTGTATTCAACGGAAGATCGTATTATACACCTAATAAATTTAAACGATGCGGAAGTCAGTATTATCTATTTTCCAGTTTCCAGATATCCAGAATGACCGTGTAGTAAGTAACCTATAAACTGTAATGTTAATTTAAACACATGTATTATTGGATGTGCCACATTTAGTATTATTGGTATATGTTGAAGAAATGAAGTAATACTGATTGTCAATTTTTGTAATTGTAAAATCAGCAAGTGAAAGAACCAATTTCATTTTGATTCCGTATTAAATTATGTAACAATGTTTAGTCATTGTCTCTGGTTTAGCTCTATGATATTGGATAATGATAGTGTAGCTATGGAAACAATCAGAATTTTAATTTGTAATTTCTCATTTAATATTAATTACTCACAAGTTCTTAATAAATGACATTTGAATCGATTTTCTTTTAGGTGAACATTGATTGTCATTTCATTCCATAATATTGAAGCTTATTATAAATCGATTTGATTTGTCACGATGTCATCAGTATCGGTGAGACTACACCTTAGGGAAGAAACAGATAAGAATAATAAGCTATCAACAATAGTACGAAGTATTAAATTACTACAGGAGAATACCACATATGCGTTCCCAGATATGTACCAGCGCTTACTGTTAGAATGTGAAAGGAATATGACAGATGTATCAAGAATTTCACATATTGTGGTTAGATTACCTATTTATATTCAAGACAAGCTAGATAAAGATGAAATAAAAACTACGGAAGAACTTATGAACCAGCTTTGGAAATATGGAACATCAGTTGTGCCTAGGATAAAGAAGGAAGACTTCAAGAATTTGTTGTTAAGAGAAAACACCGAAAAGAAGAAAACAACCATGTTACATATATTGGCTGACCACTTTTCAAGATTCGCATTCATATCAACCTCCAATAGACAAAGTGTGGAAGATTTTATACATCTTTTAGATCCTGTGCTAAGGAAAAATAAAGTTAAAATATTATTAGCTGATCAATATGCAGGAATCAGGTCTACAGAATTTAGAGAATATTCAACATCAAAAGGTGTTACTTTATTGTTGACTTCAATAGATTGTCCACAGTCGAATGGACTCAATGAACGACTCCACCAGACCTTAGTGAATCGTATAAGATGTAAAATAAATAGTAAAAATGCGAAGATACAAGTATGGTCTAAAATAGCAGAAAAATGTACGTCAGAGTATAATAATACTATCCATAGTGTTACTAAATTCACACCCAGATATCTCCTTTTAGGTGAAGAATCTAACATTGTTCCAGAATCACTTCAAATAAAACGTGATTCATCCTCAGATCGCAAGCAAGCTATAAAAAATTCTACTCTTAATCATGAAAAAAACAAATTGGGATATAATAAAAATAGAAAAAAATACGGTTTTGCAATTAATGAGTTGGTATATATTGAAGGAAGCGATAAGCTAAACAGGAACAAATTAGATGAAATTAGGAGTCGACCTTTCCCCATCAAGCGGCGCATTTCGAACACGATCTATGAATTGACATGTGGAAAGAGAGGTAAAGAGACAGTTCTATGTTACTCGGGTAAATTGATCCCAACGGGTCAATTTCACTCGCTGGGGGGGAGATGTAACAATGTTTAGTCATTGTCTCTGGTTTAGCTCTATGATATTGGATAATGATAGTGTAGCTATGGGAACAAACCGAATTTTAATTTGTAATTTCTTATTTAATATTAATCACTAACAAGTTCTTTATAAATGACATTTGAATCGATTTTCTTTTAGGTGAGTGTAACATTGTCTTATTATGAATGTAAATTGGAATTAATTTGAAATATAATTCTTTTAGGAGAACATTGATTGTCATTTTATTCCATAATATTGAAGCTTATTATAATTATATATCAAGATGAAAGTTATAAATAAAATTGGAAAATGTATCAAGTTGCCAGTATTTGTATTAGTTAGGCAGGTTATAATGTCTACATACCCGTAGTGATGGGGAAAGTTTATAATCTCTGTGTGTTTATGTATTATACTTCCTACACTGTTCATGCATAATTCGGCTAGGAGTGGACTCTGCGTGCTCCCCTCTTCAAACCCTTATTGGTTCATAGCTTTCGTTAATTTCAAAATATTTTCATTCAATATATTTTTCACCGAGGTTAAAATACTAATTCATTGTTAGTAAGTCAGCTATATTAGTTATGAGGTCTTGATATTTGGAATTGGGTACGAAGTTATCTTTGTAGAAATAGGGATTTCAGTTCAAAATACAAAAACTAGAGAAACTCGTATAATAGTGAAACAAAATACAAATTCAAATTTACACGAACTGCAAAGCTTTGTTACCATACAACTTTATGTCATCGATCATATGAAAAGATTACTGATGTTTTGGCAAAGCAGCGCACAAGCAGTAGTTGAACTTAAGGGACCTCCATTCCATGTCGGGCAAAATTCCAAAACGTCTCGATTCAGGTGCAGTTACAATGTACAACCGAAAAATTCAAATTCGAAAAAATATTATTTTGGACAACCGTAATTTGCGACACCATTTTTATGCTTCAACTACACGAGAGGGGAACCTATAATGTTCGAACAACAGCTTGTGAGTAAGCGGTGGAATGTTGGTAGAGGGGATGAGCATTCGAATTTTTCTTGAAGGTTTGGAGGTTATAGCCGTAGAGAAACTCCTCACTAGGTAAAGGGTTCCACATCTCCGCTATTCGATGGAAAGAATCTCGTAGGAAGAAGTTTGGCAGGTCTCGAGTTTGTCAATGAAAGGGTGATTAGTTTGAGCTCGTCTAGTCCGACTATTTGGAATCTCTCGATTATTTAAATTGTTGGAACGATTCGCTATGGGTCGTATATGTCCGTATTATGGTAAAATTTTATAAAGATAACTTTGACAAAGAAAGGTTGCTTACTGTGAGGGACATGTTTTTGCAACTTTGAAATAGATAAATCTTTAAAAACCATCAATTTTCATCCAATCCCAATAATTTCCTTTAGAATAAATTTTCCTGACAACGATAAAAACCTGCTTTCGATATAAATCCGAGTTTTATCACTGTTGTCAAGGTGATATGCCCAGTTTGTGTATTAGCTATTCTGTAGAGAGATAAAAGAGAATGCCTGTCTATTTTTATTCAGTATTTGTCCATCCGAATATAACATTATCTCGTATGCTATCTGATGAATCTTGCTTGTAAGCTTGCTGAATTATTGTTACCTCAAGCAAACGCATTTCACCCCCGCAAAGTAAAATCCCTCCAGCTGAAGTGTTCGTGAGTTTTATTTTTTGCTGGTGTTTGGTGCTATTTCTAGTTAATAATGATTCCGTACCTACAAGCAAAATGTTTCCTTGTCTTATAATTGGATAGCCAGAATTAGTTGTTAATTAGGCATTTTTCACAAAGAATGATTTTTTCATCATAATAACTTTTATCCGAATGTCATTTTGTTGAAAGAGACTTATTACGTTACAGATTCTATGAACAATCAAGAACTGAGGATCTTTCAGCTATCACGTAGCCATCATCAGGGTACACTAAATTAGAAGTCAAAATGAGTCTGTTTAAATATTATTTGTAATTAATAGGGTATATAATCGATTACCCACAGCTGGAGATAAACCTTAATTCATGGAATTGTTTTTCTCTTATACGTTTCTCTCCCTTTTATATTTTTCATTACTGTGTGTGTTTCAAGATTGATAAACTTTCTGGAGATAGGTTTTGTCCTGGATTCAAAATGTGTGTGCCATCTTATGATATTTTTCCATTTTTTTTCTTTATATGAGCAAAATGTTCTTTATACAGAGTTATAATATTCCTTCTAGTCTGACCCACATAACATTTTGAACACGACTCACAATCGAATTCATAAATCCCAGATTTATCGAAGTCGGAAACTTTATCAAAGGTGTTGCCTAATAGTCGAGGAAATGAAGCTGAGAAAAGGCCGAAGTGAAAATTGAAAAAGCGACTGAACTGATTTTGATGCTTTTTTCACTCAATTCTGGAAGTCATTAAGAAAAAAAATATTACCCGTTCGTTTCTGTTTACATGCATTTTAGCATTTATACAGAGTAGTTTTTGGGGTCACTGATCACGATTCTGGAGTCGAATTGGAGCAACAACGGGGTCAGGGCATCCTGGTACTCAAGTCGTCTCCAGGTTATTCGTGAAAATCTCTTCTGCAATAAAGTGAAACTTGTTAGGGAGGTTTTTCTGAGGTTGCCGATCAGGATCAAGACCCTCAATAGTCACCTGGTGGTCAGGATATCCTGATTACCTAGGTCATTTCCGGGGATATGCTCAAAAACGCAACCTAAATTGTCTCTCGGAGATGTTTGGTGTCGATGATCACGATTCCGGTGCCAGTTTCAACTTACGACGCAGTTGAGGCTCTGGACATCTTGATACTAATGTCGTCTCTATGAAATTCGTGAGATTATCTCACTTTTCGAACCTCATAGGTTTCTCTCTCGTGTAGTCTAAGTATAGAAGAAAAAAGTGAATGAAACATCAAAATATATTTTATATTGGTACTATTAATTTAATTCAATTAATAATTTGAATATATAATTTTCGGTTTCTCAGAGTGGGGGAAATCACGTGATCAATTGATCATAGCTTTTTAGATGATAGCGAGCCATGATATGATTAAATGAATGATAAAAGTATGACATGGGCGACGTGAAAGAACAAAACATTATTCAAAATATTCACTTATAATATCACAAGAGCTTAAATTATTACTTCCGGAAATTTTCTTGAGGGCACGAATATTTTGGAAATTATACCGAGTCGCGAGGCGACGGGGGATAATTTTTAAAAAATATACGTGCCCGAAAGAAAATTTCCAGGAATAATTTAAGCTTGCGTGGTATTCGGTAAGAAAATTTCACACCATAATTTGGAAAAAAGTTATTAATCCAATCTGACATTTTAAATTAATTTCACTGCTTGTCAAGTCCACCATGTTTCGTTAAATAAAAAATATTACCAACTTAAGTTACACCAAATGCTAAAACTCAGATGGGTATTAGATCAGTCTATCGCCCTTTCATAATTTTAGGTCACTAAAGGTGGTAGAAATGTATTTTTTGTTAGAGTAATCCATAACACTTCTAATGTAAAAAATATAATATTAACATGGTTTGTTGCAGTAGGTGGCCGTGATATAGGCGGCCATGCTTCTGACAGATGAGGTTTATATTGGTAAATTACATTGAGTTACTGAATAGTAAACCAGCAAACAAAGATATTCTTATGTAAAACATTTCTTGTAAGCATTTGCGTTGAACAATTTGAGAAAAATGAAATGCTTTGAAAAGTACAATTTATGTAAATACTTCAAAGAGTTGAGTCAAGTGCAAATATGTCATCCAAAATTAATATATTTAACGAATTTAATGGAAGATTGCGACCAGGAAGCGTTAGAGTTGAATGGTTTGTTTACGAAAATCCAAGAAAGTCTGCTGCAGATGTCAAGTAAATATGGCCTTTTGCGTGAAAGAGATTTGAACAAAATTGTTTCAAAATATTACATATATGTCTTAAAATACAGACATCTAATTAATTCGTCACCTTTCTATTCACCATTAAGAAGAGAGGATGGGTTAGAATTCAAACAACATTTAAATCTTACTATGTTTGTAGATCCTACGTTTTTTGAAATATAAATTGTTAATGTATGATAATTAAACAAATTTGTGTTTTCTGTTTAATGAAACTTTATAGCGAGTAATAAATAGTGATGTTAATTCTTATAGAAATTTTGCATTATTCACATTGTATATCTACAATATTTAATGGTTGTAGATCATATGTTTACCTTTTCAACTGTCAAAAAATGTCCACTTAAATAACGTGGCACCACGAAAAAATTTCCGGAAATTTTTTTAGTTGCCATGGTAACTAGTCAAAATTAAGGCATCTTATTGGTTAAAAAGTAGAGGTGTGAAATTTCCAACTAAATTTTTTGTCCATTACTAGTCCCACGATCAACCACTAACTTCTTCCATTTCAACACCATGACTCTAACGGGACCACCAGCACTATTACGCGAATTACCAATTCTCCCTTCAAATGGAGGAGGATGCGATAGCGCCTGCTGTCAGTTTGCAAAAGCCGGACGTCCTCATAGCCCAGAGGACGGACTGCTCCCTCAGGTGAGCTCGTGCTCACCCAAAGTGGAACTTTTAGTTTCCCTAGGTGCTAACGTAATTGTTTTCCAGGCCGTTCCTCCTCCTTCTTGCCCAAAAGCTCATATGAGCAGAAGAGGCATAAAACTGGCGACACAACTTCCCAAAAGATACTGTGATACGAATATTTAGAAATACAAATCAGATTTTCGAAAATATATTTATGTTCAGGAAAGATTATATTGCTCTGATGTTTGAACTACCGGAACAGTTTTTTCGGGGAAAATTGATCACACGTTTTTGTCGACATTCAAAATGTTGAGGCAATGGGAGGAAAATATAGAAATGATTCCAAAGCGAAATATTGTTTCAAGATCTCCATTTCTATATTCGAACCGCAAACGTTAAATCAACATTCATTTATCACAATTGTTTCCATAGCATATTTCCATTTTCAAGCAAACCGAGAAAAATAAGCGTGAAGGGTTAATTTTGAAAACTAAACCATATCATTCCACTCTGCATATTATTCTATTGTATGGCACTCATGTAACAATTCTGTTCGTGCTGAATAATCTACATGTCGTACACGCCCCAATTCAGACATATAGTTGCTTATTCACGTAACCACATGGCCTCAGAATATTATGCAAATGTCCAGAATGACATACTCTGAGTTGTATGCATCGTGAATTCGGAAGATAAATTAGATTAGTTCACATACGTACTAACTCCACAGTTTGCAGCATTCTAACTCCATTACCTGTAACAAAAAAAAGTGATTAGTAGGCAATACAGAGAATTGTGGGAGATGCGGACAGATCATCGCACATTTCTGTAGAGGTACAATGATTGTGATGTTATCAAAATCGTCATGTTCGAATATTTTTCAGTGTATTTTCATTGAAACAGTATTCTTTGTACATGATGTACAATATGGGCTCCTAAAGGAAAACATCTGTGGCTCATTCTCCTGTTCCTATGAATGTTTTCTATGAATGTTTTCTGTTTCAACACTACTGTTATGCCTTATTAATCTCAGCCGATATACAGGGTGTTTCAGAAAGACCTCGCGCGGATGCAGGAGACGGTAGATTTTACAGAAATAATCAGATTTTTCAAATAAACTATGGTCCTATCTTCTGTCGTTTCCGAAATACAGGGTGTTACCTTTTTATCGGTAACGATAAAAATAATTCATAATAAATGCTGAAGATAATCCATTACTTCAACGCAACGGCGACATAGATTTTTCATCGACCTTCTTCTTCGAATTAACATTTTATTACTAATTTCACCACAAGCTCTTCGAATACGATCAAGTAGATCTTCTCTATTATGAACCAACGTGGCATTATTTCATCTTTCAAATAACCTCAAGTAAAAAAGTTCAGAGGATTGAGGTCAGGTGATCGGGAAGGACATGCAACTGGACAACCTCTACCAATCCATCTTTCACCGTACTTCCTATCTAGCAATTCTCATACTTGTCTGCCGAAATGGGCAGGACAGCCATCCAATTGTATATCCATTCATTTGTTCCCTCATTGTGTGGTGTCTTCGTGATTAGTTTCTAAGAATTCTAAAAATGCAGCAGCCGTTAGTCAGTCTGATAAAACGTATTGTTTATGTAAATAACAAGCCAGACATTGACATTGAATTCTTCTTGAAAATTTCTAGATCTTGTACCATTTGCCCATAAGAAACTGAACAACAACGAAAACTTTGGCCAGCAAATATTGCGGACAGATGAAGGACATTTTATACGGACGTGGATTTATTAATTTTCACAATTTACGTTCATGGGCAAATGAAAACACTCATGGTACAAGATCTAGAAATTTCCAAGGAAAATTCAGTGTCAATGTCTGGCTTGGCATTCACAAGAACAATATGTTTAGCCCATATGTTTTACCAGACAGACTAACGGCCGCTTTATTTTTGGAATTTTGGGAAACTAACCACGAGGACACCACACAATGAGGGAACAAATGCATGGATACAATTGGATGTCTGTCCTGTCATTTCATATGATAGCCCTGAATAACTCTAAGTGAAATTTATCAAATCAAGAATACTTTTTTTATAGAAAATGAATTGAAGCTTTTAAATTTGTATACAATAATAATTTCCGACCATTGGCGTGGAAGTTCAAGGGGTTTGAATGAATACAAAACCCCTAACTACCCTACTTTATTTGTCTCAAAAACATTTTGCGACCAAAAAAATTTCTCATTCAGTAAAACTAAAAGTGTACCAAGTTTGAACCAAAAACTTTTATCTGTTCAGAAGATAATGAAGAAAATGTTATAATTTTTCAAAACTTGAACACCCACCGTGTATCTCGGAAACGAAAGAAGATAGGATCATAGTTTATATGAAGAATCTGCTTATTTTTGCTAAATCTACCGTCCGCTGCATTTACGGGAGGTCTTTCCGAAACACCCTGTAGTTGGAAAATATTAATTTTGAATGGAATGAATAGTCTAGATTTTACACTCTTCTAATATCTAAACTTCTGGACATGATAATATTTTTTTATATATTTTTTGTCTGCACGAGAGAAGAACCTATAATGTTCGTAGAATGTCGTGTGATCCAGCGTTGAAATATTGAGAGAGGAGATGAGCATTGCAATTTTTCTTGGAACTCTGGAGTTTATAGGCAACAATAAACCCCTAACTAGGTAAAGAGTTCCACAGTTTTGAAGTCTTTTAGGAAAAAATTCGGCTGCTCTGGGTTGACAATGAATGGGTGACCAATCTGAACTCATCTAGTCTGCCTACATGGAATTTCTGGTAATGAACACACGAGATTGCTGATGAGCTCAGTCATGGAAAATCCAGAGATCACTATCTTTTTACGATGTCCTTGACGGCCATTAAATAGGCAAGTGTGATATCACCAATCACACGAATAGCTTTCTGAATATAATCTGAGAGCTTCAGCGTATGTTCAAGAGCCAACTCCAAACATGTGATCAGTACTCCAGAAAAGGTTGAATCTGTGCTTTGTAGATTATGACGACCTGCTGGGATGTAAAGTAGCAATTGGCACGGGATAAAAATCAAGTTGTTGTGAGGCGGTTTTCGCAATGAACCGCTCATGATCATCCCATGAGAGGGTGCTGTAGGTGGCGATCCCGAGCATGGATATGGAAGACTCCATAGGAATAGTTGTACCTGACTTCATAATATTAGAGATTATGGGATCCATCTTTCTGGAGAAGACGCAAGCTTGATTTTTAGTTGCATTAAACTCTACTAGATTATCAGATCCCCATTTCAAAATCATTGCCAGATCTCCATTAATTGCGTCAACCTGTCTCGCTCCTCTGACTTCAATAGATGGTATGGGGGCTCTAGATGAGAAGGCGGTATGCAGTGTACCATCATTTGTAGAGCTGTAGACGAGACTGGTGGTCACTTCCAGCAGATCGTCAATATGGAGCAATACCAGCGTTGATAGCTATTGTATCGAAGGATACTCACGTCAACCACCACATGGAGTGATCTATCTGAAACAAAGCTTGCTAGTAAGCGAAAAGTTTGAGGCCGCAAACCATATGACAGAAGTTATATTGAATCGAGAGTTTACTTGATCGATTATTAAGATAAAACTAATCTTACACTCGGAAGATTCAGGTAAGATTGTAATGAAGCATCGTCCATTACTTACAAATCAATTTGAATATTTCAGTAGAGTCGAATTACGTAGGCAAAGTTAAGAGATCAAACTTCGTGCACATCTATGTATAAAAACTGGTGAACAGAATTCGCAAGCCGGTCACCTGTTCACGTTACGTCACACGCTGCGATCTGTAGAAAAGCCAGCCCATTTCATAGCTAAAAGGGACTCACTTGCCAGACCAGCACCGAGATTGACCTGCCGTGATTTAAACAACCCGAAGCCGTTGTGCAAATCCGAGAGATAGAAAGTGAGTATTAATTGCCGTATAAAATCCATTCGAATTATTGAATTAACATTCCAGTATATAAGTCCGATTTCAAATTCGAACTTTGTTAATAAATTCAATAGTCTACAAAACAATCCTGGTAGCTTGGACGAATACGATTCAGCTCCTGCGAATTGTTTTCCTAGAGACTAAGTTAGAATATTGCCCGAGATCGATTTGTAGAATTGTGAATAAATTCACAGCCGAAACCGCCTGAAAAATCAATCCTGGTAGCTTGGACGAATACGCTTCAGCTCCTGCGAATTGTTTTTCTAGAGACTAAGTTAGAATATTGCCCGAGATCGATTTGTAGAATTGTGAATAAATTCACAGCCGAAACCGCCTGAAAAATCAATCCTGGTAGCTTGGACGAATACAATTCAGCTCCTGCGAATTGTTTTTGTAGAGAATAAGTTAAGATATTTCCCGAGACCGTTTTGTAGAATTGTAAATAAATTCACAGCCGAAACCGCCTGAAAAATAAATCCTGGTAGCCTGGACGAATACGATTCAGCTCCTGCGAATTGTTTTTCTAGTGGCTAAGTTAGAATATTGCCCGAGAACGATTTGTGGAATTCTGAATAAATTCACAGCCGAAACTGCCCGAAAAATCAATCCTGGTAGCTTGAACGAATACGATTCAGCTCCTGCGAATTGATTTCAGGGGCTACGTTGTGATACTTTCCGAGACCGACGTGTGAAATTATCAAGTCAGTCATAGCCGAAGATCACTGACAAATCAACCTGGTCCCTAATGCCCCGCTCCGTAAGAAATTATGTCTGAAATACAGGTCAGTGTGAACATACGATCCACGCTCCGTCGAAGTTAAAAGTGTACTAAATATTTAGATTTGTCGCAATTCATTTCTAGACCTAGGGACAAAAACTTGTCTATCGTCTCACGCAGATGGTGGAAACTCCCGGCGCTAACCGACGATAGGAAAATATCTAATTAGCGAGTTATTTTATACACGGAAAACGAACGCATGAAACGGCCTGTTCTAAGCAACATTTTGTAAATAGATTGTACATAGCTAGTGTAAATATATCGAATGTAAATAGAGATAATTAATAAACTTAGTTGAACAAGAAATATCTGTTTTATTTGGCAATCCACACGAGAGAAATAGCAATTTTAAAACCTATATAAAAAGGGAACCTGGACCCTTAAGAAACCCGAGCAGGTCAGTTACTGTCATGAGAGGACAGTAAGTGACAACCTCCTACACTTGTAATTAACCATTCAAGCGAAAGGAGGTTACAAGATATGGAAAACCATCGATAATATTTTTCATATTGTCATATAAGCGTTATTATTTATGAAAAAAAATACTCAAAATACTGAATTGTTAAAATATTTAAATTAATGCACGATTTTCGAATCTTTCATGATACTCAAATACTCGATTATCAAACTGTTCGAATGAATGCACAATTTCCAACCTAATTATAATCATCCTATTGCAGTAGGGTGGATATAATACAGCAACAAATATTCAAGTAGAGTTCATTTTTGCAGCATTGATTAAAAACAAATTACTGGCAAAATTGTATTCACTCCTCAGGTGAACGAAAACCTTGTGAAAAATGGAAGAAAATATTTTTCGTTTATATCATGCATAATTTTAATAACAGAAAGTTCCAAATATAGGCATGACAAAATTAATTTTCAGAAGAAGAAGAAGCATAAAGTGGATATACTATAACACTATAAATTAGAAACATTCACCCTCATCCACTAAAAATATTCTTAAAAGCTGAGGAACTTTTGGCTACCAAGTTGCCGAAAGATCCTCACCACTTTAAGAATATTTTTAGTGGATGAGAGTGGATATATCTTATTTATAGTGTTTGTAGGAATAATTGTACCGGACATCAACATATTAGGGATGGTCAATTTCAACAGATCGTTATATAGAGCAGAAACAAATTGGTGCCAAGATAAATACCTGTGGAACACCAACGTTGATTACTGTTGTATTGGAGGAAACTCCGTTAACCAGCACATGGAGTGATCTATCTGAGAGAAAACTCGATGTAAACGACAAAGTAAGGGCGGCAAAGTTTTCTAAGAAGGCCTTGGTGCCAAACTCAGTCGAATCATTTGGAAACTTCCAATGGTACAACTAGAGGTTTCTCATATTTTTCAATGGATGTCTGCCATACATGTGTAACGTAGGTGAGCAGCTCTCATGACGAGCTCTGCTGACGAAAGTCATATTGCTTTACTTTAGAGATCACAGACAGTAGTACAAAGGGTCTATAATTATAAGGAAGGGTCTTCTTCGCTTTTTTTGGAATTGGTTGTGGTCTAGCTTCTTCAATGCTAGTTGTTATGACGCAAATATTAAAAACCCCAACATGAAGTTGAAAGACATTTTTGTTCAGGAACAAATTACAATGTCATATAAACAAAAACCAAATTGTGTAGCCATTATTTTACTACGAATATTTTTCAATTTGGGAGGATGTTCCCTGTGATTCATTCAATTATATATTGAGCTGCTGGGAATATTTATCACTCGGTTCTTCTATTCAAATATATTACCTTTGGACTAAATGCCTAATGCGATCAATACGCAACTTCTTCATGCCATCCCTTGAATCATCGTTCGCTCTGGCCCAATTCTCCTTGCACTATTCTATTTGCATAAGTCAACTCCCTAGGTATGAAGAAGGTCAATGAATCAAGTTGTCGGGCACAGCCACATAGGATCTATTAAGTGTCTCGTGGCCTCTTGGAGAAATATGTTAATGTCTACTCCTTTCAATATCCATTTCGCGCTCATAGAGGGAACATTATTACGTTGTTATAAACAAAAATTCATTTCCAGCGTTGAATATGCAGCAAGAGATCTTTGTGAGATCTAGAATTAATGTTAGTCGAATCTAAATAAAATTGCTTGTGATTCTACTCGACATATATGTTCCATGTTGATCGAGGCGAAGATCTTAGATTTCAACAAATTTAGTGCATAAAGTCTATCAATAGAATTTACACATTCGTTCCCAGTTTCACAGAATTCTTCCGACAATCTTATGAAGATTGGGAGACTGTTTACATTAGCAATATATAGTAGTTCTTTCTTCTTCTATGTTTTCTCTTTGACGACGAAAATATATTTGTTTCCGAGTGATCTATTTGCTAGAAATTATCAATACGTGTTTATGGAAATGAGCTAAATTCAGTTCTGCATTGAAAGGATATTTTAGTATGTCAAAACATAAAACGTAATAATCATGATATACATAAAATGAAATTGAAAAGTAAAACAGAACATAAAATAGTTATTGCGTGTTTTAATAATTTCATCTCGTTGGCGTACACTACCGTAATATTTATATTTATGAGATTGGATATGAATATGACATGCTGATGGGTTAGGTTCCTTTGAGTAGAATCGTGCTTTTAATCATAATCATAATGTAAGTATCATAAGTATCGGGGAAAGTTTCGGATGATGCCGTTACTTTGCGATATCTGAATAAAAATTTAATGTATAAGAACTTTTTCTATATCACTTCAGCATAAAAACACAGTTGCTGCTTCTCTATCGAAATATATCAACTGATGAAAGGGGTGGCACTGTCGCTCTATAATATCTGAAAAAGTGGTCATTTTCTTTGGCTTCCAAGGAAGGCCATATCTCATCAGTTAGTAGGTTCGGTGCTGGGTTATGTCAGGAGTTTCGTATGGAACTTAGACATATGTGCGTTTGGTTCGAATCACAACACTGGGTACGAAATGTCTGTACCTCAGAGGTCAATTATCGTAAGTGGCATTATGATAATTAGAAGGCTCGGAAACTTCTGAATACGTCAGTATTCCTAAAGAGCACTTACGATTGTATATCACTATACATCATCGATTCCGTGACTCTCACACTCATAACAGTTTCCCTCTGAAAAATACAGCGGAAATAATGCAGATACAACAAGAATATAGAAATTGCCAATTTTTACACATACGATAGTTTACATCTGAGGTACAGATGTGATGTATGGTTTTAATGTTCACTACATCCTACTTTCTAATACTAACTTAGACTGATTAAGAACTAACTGAGCTAGCTGAACTCACTTATTACTATCATCTGATGTACTTAAATATCTATTCTCAAGGGAGAAGCCTTGCTCCTCTAATAATAGCCTATGCCACGGTCGTACATACAGGTCTGAAATCTCGAGGCTGTTTCCTATGTGAGAAGTGAGACCGCTAAGCGTCGACTGTCGCGTAGTATCAAAAGACGTCACGGTTGGCGAGGGATGTTCTCTGACACGTATACGACCGTGTTCTCTGACAACTGTCAGTTGACTTGTAAACACAAGGAATACCTGCGTTTTTAGAAACAAATTACGAAACCGTGCATTGTGTCGAAATGTAAAACGGGGTACGAAAGTGTAAAGCAAGAAACTTCTGTTTTTAAAGTGCCGAAAGATGCGGAAATGCGAAAAAAGTGGATGCTTGCGATTCCGGATAGAAATCGTTTTAACGAGGTCTTTTGTGTGCGTCATGTATAACGAAAAAGGAGAAGTTATTTTTAAGGTGAGTAATACATTTTGCCAAGAGTAAGATTTCTATTCCTCTCTCAAATCAGAATACTTAGTAACACTGCTTGCGATTCCGGAAAGAAATCGTTTTACCGATCCAAGCGCTAGCTAGTGGCCGAGCGAGGGACTACGAGTTTTAAGAGACCCATGTCAAACATACGAGTCCCCAGACCTGTATGTACGACCGTGGTCTATGCTATAGTTCGGCAAAGGTTGACCTACGCACCGTCATTGACATATCATGCACATTATTATGACATAAGAAAATAGAATATTGTGAGTTATCTAATTTAGGATAATCTCTTCGGGATATCACAGAACTGAGAGAATACAATGTATACAATATTTTCTTCAAATTGAGAACAGCAGTCATCAAATATGAACAATCTCTGAAATAAAACTTGTCGGATCAATAAAAAATCACTTTCGCTCCTTCTATCGCTTTAGTTCTTTATACTTCTTAAAAGTTGTTCAGATCGTTATTATTGACCGACTTTTGTCTGTGGGCACTGTGGGCACAGAAACAGCTAACCGCGATGGCGTTTGGTGTCCTTTTGCGGCTGTCATTGTTTGAACCATTGACTATAAACATAAATGAAACAGGTGCTTACATGAAAGTGCGAGTTGCCAACTCGTCACTTTCTAAGAGGATAGCGTAAATACACATCCGGTTAAAACTGAAGGCGACTAGGTGATTGCTAGATAGATAGATATGTAGATAATTTATTCATCATGTTATTTAGTAATACATTTATGGTATGTCAATTAAAATTTGAAAAAGAGCAGCAGCATATTGAATTTAGATAGAACAAATGCATTAAATACAAAACACGAAACTTATAAATTCAAAAAGGTCATTGACACAGTTTGCACCAGTTAAAAATTACATAAATGAAAACTACATCTATTCATCGAAAAAATGAAAGCATTGTGCCTTAAAAAATTTTTTAATTCTAATTTCGAAATGAGGAAATGGAGAGAGTTTTCATGTACTTGGTAGTTAATCATAAAGTTTAGAGGAGTTGATAATAGATTTGCTAAGCCTCAATCTTGGCGTCCTGATATTATTGCATGAACGCATTAAATGAGAATACCCATCAGACGGACGCAAATATTTTCGCCCATCAGACGGACGTGAATATTTTCCTAAGTTCTCGTGAATATCTAACAAAGTCATATGGATATACCGAGAGGGAAAATATGTAATGTCGTATTCAAGGAACAATGTCTGCAATGTTATCTACTCCTAACTTTCTCTATAATTCTCATGAGCTCTAAATATCTTCATTGTTTCTTATCTATAAATGCTATAGTGTATCCACAGTGTGAACTCTTTCATAGGTTGAAGTTATTATAGCTGATATTAGGATCAGTGTGATTACATACCTTGGTCCACTATTCTTTTGCTAGATAGTTCATTGAGGTTTAGCGTAGAATATCTTGCATTGTATTGAATATGTTCTTCTTTCCTTTTCCTTTGGAATTGATTGGAATCAAGCTATCTTATCTTGGGAAAATACCCCCAGCTTATATTACATCTTGACAATGCAAGTTGGTGATTCAATGGATATATCCATATATTTAATCTGAGGATATATCGAATCAGAGGACACGTAATCGGTAAAATATTTGAACGAAAACATATTTATTTGTAGATAGATAAGTAGGAGTTACTTATCTATTTTCTACATAGTTCTATTGTTGATTATCATAAAGGTATTATATGAAAAAATATAATTTATTCCAAACGCTGAATTTCACTGATTGCTGCTTTACTGATTATAGTCGTTCAACTTTTTCGACTGTTCAATTATCCTATTCTCCAATTAATGAAGTTATAGGACGATTAAAGATTATATAGATATCGTTGTAACTGATGGAGAGACGAAAAGTTTCAATATTCGAATTGAAAATGCCGTCGTGAACTACCAGAGATAGCACTTCATTATTAGCGAGTTGGAAGTTTAAGTGGATTGATTAATTTATAATTTAGACAAGAAAATCGTTATTCTTGAACTAAATAAAAGTATACTGGATGAAAACGCTCAAGATCTGTTCACGTTTATGTAGAACTTTGAATGTATAACATTTCAGCATTCATGATATTGAATGGTCGCTCCTTAAGGCAGTACAACGATGAAATGTTTACAATATTCTTGAAGTTATGAATGATACGCAATTATTCTGATTACAACCTGAGCTTCAAGGAATTTATGAACTAATTCTTACACTTAGTAACTATTAGGTATTGCCTGATTTTTCAATTATTTGACAAAACTGGAATAAGCTATATTCTCGAAGTCAATTATAATTCCTTTAATGTTTTGCAGACATACTGAAAAACAAAAATCTCGAGGGTTAATTATTACCAAGAGCATATTTGTTATCTGCATCGCACAAATTATTTCGGAAGCTTCCGTGCCGTAATTTACTAAAAATTGAACCCAAAACGTATACTTTTTGAGTTTTTCAGACAAATCACATATAAGGCCAATACTATTCATTCAAGTGACCGTGTGACAACTTCAAAGAAGTGTTTGGCGATGATCAAGCGCGATAAGAAGCACTTGCGCGGTTAGGTAACCGTGATCGAAACCTAGGTCCATCACAACAAGCCAGAAACCAAAGAACAGTCGAAACAGTGAACAAAAAAGGCCAAAGTGAGTTTATCGGCCAACAAAGTAGTGGCGACTGTTTTTTTCGAATGCACACGGTATCGTTCACATCGATTACCTTTAAAAGGGAAAAAAGATCAAGGGCTGTTGGATCGATTTGAAGCCCAAGTGGCTATATTTGGCAAAGAAAAATGAGGACAACACACCGGCGCACAGGTCCGCAGTCGCAATGGCAAAATTGCATGAATTCCAGTACCAATTGGTTCGTCATCCACCATATTCTCCAGATTTGACCCCTGCGATTTCTATCTATTTCCAAACTTGAAGAAATGGCTCGGCGGAAAGATTTGGGTCTACCGATGAGGTCATCGCTGAAACAAAAGCCTATTTTGAAGGATTGCCGAAATCGAATCATTTGGAAGGGATCGAAAAATTAGAAAAACGTTCGACAAAGTGTATCGGGCTAGAAAGAGATTATGTTGAGAAATAAAATAAGTTTTGACCAAATATATAATTTTTCAGATACTTTTCACCTTGCCCTAGTATAATTGATTTCCAATCAATCATACATTACCTACCGCCCGATACTGTCTTAGTTATTTTGTAAAAAACTACGAGTATCTTTTATTTTCATATCAAACTGATATGGAGTTTCGCGATTGTGCGTACATTAAATCTCCAACTAAACAATCTTCGTTTCTTTGGTCTGAAAAGTAATGCAATAATAATTATTCTTTTATCTGAAGCCAAAATGTGGCACATTCCATGTTATCTATTAAAATATTCTAGCTTACTAATAATTATTCTTAATAGCCATTTATTACGTGGGCTTGAGTGATTTTTCCTATCTTCAGATGTTGTTAATAAATTTTCACATGCTGCAATGAAAATATCCAAAGTAGCTTGATCTCCGCTATAATTTGGAATTGCGTTTAAGTGAAAACTTTGAATTTGTGGTTTTGCAATAGCTAAATTAGTTATACCATCTACAATTTGATATTCAATATTAGTATGATTTCTTGCTTTAATCGGACTTCTATTTGATCGATTTATGTGTAAATTAATTTCTAGATTTTCATCCAAATCAGACATAAAAGGAAAAACTTGAGGAAATCAATAAACATACATTGAAAATGTTCCGTTTCATCTGAAATGCAAAATCATTCTCTATTTTTGTTCTCGTTTGTTGCTCTCATTTATGGAGTTCCCACGATGTATGTTCTTTGCTCCGCAGCTTTGACAATTTGGTCTCCGCACGCTAGTCCTCCCAAGTTGTTCGTTGAAACGAACACGAAGTTGTAAGTTCCCAAGATTTCAAAAAAAGCAGCTTATCTTGGAATCCTACCGACTGCGCCACTTACGTATACCCAGTAAGATATAAATAATGCTTTTAAAAATAATTCAAGTATTACAATTTTAACTGTATTGAAACACACAAGGCTAAGTGATATTTAAGAATTAATAAAAATCTAATTAAGTATAATACATATTTATAAAAACGCTGGCAAGCTGGGAAGGTCCTTACTTGGTATTCTCGGATCACGTATTTGCTGATTACTTGAGATTAGGTCTATGTAACACACTTCTTTTTTAATACTCTATTCCAACTACTCCTAACCTTTTATGCAGTATTCATCATGGTCTGGAAACATATAGCAAACAGGTAAAACTTGATGCTGTGGTGATTAAAAAGCATGATTCTCCCAAGCAAGATGCTGTATCATAAACTTCACATTCACCTAATGATTATATCTCAGCTTTACATTATCATTTTATCATATGTATTCTTTGAATAAATGTAACAAACTGAAACAAGCTTCACAATTTTGTTCCCAAAAAATAATTTCATTGACAACATGACAATCAGGAGCTACTTGCTTTATCAAATTAGAAGTATGAATGAGTCTTTTACATGTTACAATGCGAATGATCCCACATAACACCGCTCAGTTACTACTTTTCGAACATTTGGTAAACACAAAAATTGTTTGTAAATTATATCTGGGATTACGTATAATTTTTATTATTCTATATAATATGTAGAGAACCCACTTTTGTTTGTAACAATCCCATATTTAATGTGTCTCATGTGGTTACATAAATAACATACATTTTCATATTCTTCCTTTTCTTATACGTCCATCTAGAAAGACCTATATACTAAATTGTAAATTGATCAACAGTATTGAAAGAAAAATAGCACTATTCTGCGAATCAGAAATCAAGTCGTCCAGCTTTCTTAATACACTGGACATCCAAAGAATGTTGATGCATCAATTCATTCCGGTGAGGTTTCGCCAGCACCAAATATTGAGAAAGAATCTAATAAATTTCAACAAAATGCTCCAACCAAACCGGTAAATTTCTCAAATTTCCTTTAAATATTTTGATTACACGGTAAAAGAGGAAACCTAATTGTATAGAACATGGTGCTCACATCATTTACCATGTTTAAAAATTTATGCAGAATAAATAATGATTTGAATTCTCAGTAACAAAAACTACTGACATTTTATTCTCCAAAAAATCACCAAATGTCTCGCCTAAACTGAAGCTGTACACCAAAAATTCAATCTTCAAATCATCAATGAAGTTTCTTGGTATGTGGTTCGATCAAAAGCTTACTTGGAAAGAGCATATTAAGCAACTAGTTTTCTCATGCAATAAAAGGCTGAATCTAATGAGAGCACTCGCCAATAGGAACTGGGGCTCCGATTATACAACTTTACTATATATTTACCTCAATCAGATTAAAAATAGACTACGGCTCTATTGCCTATGCATCGGCGTCCAAAACCACGTTGAAGATGTTCACCTATCGAAAGCTTATACACTGAAACAAGCGAACCATCCCTCCACAATCGGCGAATGTATCTCACTTTATCTCAAGCAACTTCAATAGTAGGAGACAAAACTAAACCTCTCTTCCACAACACGTTCCCAGATAGATATCGCAATTTCTACAACCATAAACTACGTATCTCAAAACCCTATTACGCTAGATATTGATCCACCTTGGATTATTAACAAACCGCACGTCAATCTATACCTAACTCGCTTAAAAAAAAATTAAACACCAAACTCTCTCATAAAGCACTCCATGAATTTCATTTTAGAACAGCAGCATCTAAAGGCACAACAATTTTTCACGGACGCATCAAAAGGGGAAAGAGGTGTTGCAGCATTCGTTACACTTGATGAAAACTTCAAATTTAGACTACCCTCATCGACAAGCAATTCTTCAGACGAGCTGTATGCCATCTACAAGGCTCTTGTGTACGTCAACGCATCCAACATACCTGAAACCATAATTCTGATCGATTCCCTCAGCGCTACTCAAGCTCTACAGCATATCTATTCCAAAACTCCAATTTACAAGATGATTAAATCTGAATTACTACAGACTCAAGACAATTTCCGACACATAAATTTTATTTGTATACCTTCCCATATTGGCATCACAGGTAATGAAGAAGCAGACCAGTGCGCCCGAACAGCCGTAGTGGATTCTCAATCGGAAGTGGAGTGTCGTAGTGTTCCAAGTGATCAAAAAAATGTGTTCAAAGGCGTGGTTCGTTCTAAATGGAATCGGGAATGGGAAAGTTCTCAATCTAAAGTACGAGAAATTAAAAGTGATGTGCTCCCTTGGCATCCCCAAGTTGGAAACCGGCGACTTGAATCAATAGTGACTCGCCTACGCATAGGTCATATACTCATATTACCCACGTTCATCTCCTGACTAACAGTGAAGCACCCTTATGCGAACAGTGCGGTGTCATTTTAACAGTGAAACATTCCTTGATAGAATGTCCTGAATATAGGGCCGAACGCATTAGCCCCAATATACACAACTGCCTAAGACAACTGTTGGCGAAAAATGACTTATTTGTGAATTTGTTTGACTATCTGAAATCAATTGACTTACTGAATAATATCTAGCTCACTGTCATCATGTATTGTACCGTCGCTAATACAGTCGGCTGATGCAACATATTTTTAATGAAAAAAAATGATTCTTAATTTATTTTTTGGATGGTTTAAGGTGCTTACTTGATGAAAATTTATATCTATAGTTTTAATACAAAATACACTTGATATAAATTTTCACAAACTTCGGTTTTATTAAACAAAACGTGACATCTTCCGCCACACGATGGCTTTATCAAACAATGGTTTACAAACTATGATTTATTCCTTAAATATTGAAATTAGGATTAAGAAGGAGTGGGTGAGTGAGTTACGTTTTGTTTCGTAATTTATCATTCGCATTAATTCCTCTATATTTCAAAATGTTGAAGTTTGTATTAGTTTAACGATTATGCATAGTTGGCCAGTCCTCAAAACAGTAAATAATATTTTTTTTCGCACAGGCAACATAGTATTTTGATCTATTTCTATTTACATATTATGCACTACATGGTTTTCGATTCATCTCAGAACAATTTCCTGCTCTAGGTCACAAGAAAACTGTTATTGTAAATTTAATTAAATAATAGCTTTAAATCAGTAGGTTCCCCCGACTTTCACTTAGAATTTGAAATTATAATTTTTTGAACGAAGTAATTTGCGATAAAAAACGTAAGAGAATATAAATCTGGCCGGAATCCCTTCCTCGTTAAATTAAACGGAAATATTTAAATGACTTTCTATGTTAGCAGCTTTAAAGACAGAATTCTACTTAAATTCGGTGGCTATATTACGACGGGACGTGAAACCCGCAAATCAAAATTTAGCTTTTAATTAAATGTACAAATTAGCAATTAAAAAACTTTGTAAAACATTTGGATGTATAATTTAATTTCCGTTATATTTGGAAACCAGCGGAAAACGCCATAAATGAAACTCATGTAAATAAACGAGTTCAACAATTTCATCGCTGGTAGGAACGATTAGTCTTTCTACTTACATTTAATTAGAGTTCCTCCAGGGAACAGGTTAATTGAATTCATGTCACACTGTACGACCCGCAATAATTGCTCTAATGGTTTCAGCAGTTTGTATCAAATGAATAAACTTCATTAGTTTTTGTTCCACACAATATTTAACCAAACGATTGCTGAAAGCTCGACTCAAAGCATTCAATTCAATATGCGTTACTAAGTTAAATGCATTTATATGAATGTAGGGCATCAGACATTTGAAATACAAGAAGTAATGAGAAGGATAATGCATATCTTGTTTTCGAATTGAATTGTGAATGAAATTTAGGAACTAATTAATGTAGTTATTTGTGGTTTTGCAAGAGCAACGTTATTCCGTAATATTCCATTCAATCAATAAAGCATGAATAATAATTATAACAATAAGAATAATAATAATTGTCTTTATTAAGCTGATAAGTTATGTATACAGGCGAAGTTTAACTAAACTTCCACTCAACCTATATACATGAAAACTAAAATACACATTCATAATAATTCATTATTGAAAAGCCATTATATCTAGGAATATAAAGAAATGTAAGCAAAATAGAAGAAAACACTTTTAGTAAAAGAAAAATAACAAAATAATAAATTAATAATAGACTTGAATAGTAGACTTCCGAGAATAGCTAATCTTGAAAATTATAGGCTTCCGGATGGATTCCGCCACAATAGCACGACTTGATGCCGACGTTTCGCCAACTATTACAGGTGGCATCTTCAGGGAAGGCTTGAGGCTTGAACTGAAACTGATTCTTCTAATTTCTGTAGCGGTATCTATTTTAGGAACAAATCTTCACTCTACACAGTTCCCTGCCTTTATTCCAGAGGTTAACTTCGTTCTGGCACCTGATCATGCCGATGTGTGATCATGTGCGAAGTGGAAATTTTTGAGGATGGGTTTCCAAATGTTGGGAAGGTAATATCCTGAGTCACGGCTCAGATCATTTGGATGTTTTAGGAATGCTATCGCTTCAAGAATTGGATGATTAGCGTCAAACTTGTGTTTCGAAACTGCTGATTTACTGGTGTCACGAAGCCTTGTACAGTGCTATTATTTATTACACGATTAGCTGAGAGCCAAGAATAGACATAATAAAGTAATAACGAAAAGGAGAAATAACGTGACATTAGATACAAAATTAATAATGTTTAAATAGACAGAATCCGATTCTTGATTGCTTTTTTCAATTTGAATCGTGAAAGTAGTTTTTACGATATATCTCAATGAAATAATCTTCTCATTTGACGCGTTTCGGCCTTCGTCTTCTTCAGAATTTTTCTTTTGTTTATATTTGTGGTGAGTTGATTTAAAGGGAGCACACACTCGCCTTGGCTTTGAAATTCAGTCTGAATCCTGTAAAGCAATACAATGCGTATCTCGGATATGCTGATTCGTGTAAAACTGACGCTATATATGAGAGTTCACATCTGTCCTACTTCAGAACTCGCTGAAACCCCCGTTTCCATATAATTGTGATCAATCCAGTATATACTACAGAAGGGTTGATTTCTGGACAGCAGGACGGGAACATCAGGAGTCTAAGGCACATGTCGATCTGTAACATGATTTGTGAATAACGAACTCAACCTTTTGGGTCATCGTGTGCACTGTGGTATTACATATATCGCCTTTGCGATTAAGAAAGAAATCAATTGCGTTTGTTCTGTATTTCTCTCTTTATATGTAGATTATAATACAAGGGAAGTATAGTAATAGGCTCAAAAAAAAATTCCAGAGTTTCGCGGATATATCCGTTTTGAGCATTTCTGAATTGATCTAGACTATTTTTGACACGATGTCGATGTGTGTGGGCGCGTAACCCACTGTGGGTACGATTGAGTCATTCGTATGGATTTTAAATTTTGCAGATCACTTTGAAGTGATGAAAATTGGAACCAAATCGCTTTTGGACGCGGTAGCCCCTTTCCGAGTAATATTTCTGAAATCCATCTTCATGGTGTTTTATTGAACCATAAAGACAGCCGTAAATTTCTGATTATGAATATTTATCACGAGGATATATTCAACCTGCAGAAGATTCATGTCACGTCTTCGAAGTAACGTCATGATCCATTTTATGTCTTCATTCTGTAGTACACTTTGATAGTTCATATGTCAGTATAACACAAGGTTATATTATAGTGCGAATAATTACGAAAGTCAACATAATAGCAGGTGTCAATATGAAACGGTTGTGAAATATATTATGTAGACCATTTGGTTGAAATTTCAATGCAACATAATTTAACGTCTTTCATTAGCGGCTTCTAAACCCATGTTATGACCCGCAGGAATGTCCGGAAGCTATTTTGATTACGAAAGTGAGGGAAGTCACGTGATCCATTATTCACAGCTTCTTAAATGATCATATCTTTGACATATAGTATTCTCTTGAATATGTGATTCGTAGCGTATGGGAAACCAGACGCGAAGGGACTGGAACTGTCGTCGCACTTGCTAAAGCGGGGGCGGAACAACCCCTGATGTAACCAGAGCCAAACTGTGGCATTTCCCATGCCACAACGGAATCTGTAATCCGAAAATCACTCGAGGCAGAGCACCGGGCCTATTGGAGTGAACTGCCCCGTATGTCGCACTCCAAGTGACTGATGGGAGATCTCCAGCAGCAACGAGTGAGAAAATCTACTGACGTTCAGCACACAATAAATACGGAGTCTTCTTGCATTTCTGATCGAACACGCCCATGCAAGAAACATCTCTGCACGATGGGTCTAGCTAGTGAATTTCATAGAATACACCGGACTGATGTGGATATAGGAATATGTGATGGCACAATGGGACACTAAGGACCGCAGTGCTGTAAGCCCTTCTGGGAAGGAGAATCAGCCACACAGGGGAGTGGTTTTAGTCGGTAAGAACCCGCGTCTATGCAAGATTTTCCCTCCTCTACGGAAAAAAAACATATCTAATAACTGATATTAAATCAACTTATCTGTTGATAACTAACTTGCTTCACCCTACTTTTGTTATCACATTTTCGTAACCAATTATCAAAACCGGATATCAAGACCGGTTATGGTAACCAGTTACAACAGCCGGTCGTCATATTGTCCGGTTATGAAAACTGTTAATTTTCATTAAAATTTTATATAACTGGTTAACCGATCTAAGTAATTTTTCTCGACAGCCCTAATAATAATATAGTACGTCGATACATCATTCTTGTTTACAAATATAAAATAAGAAGGTTACACTAAATTCACTCTAGTGAAAGTGAAACCTCATTTTACTTTGTGCCAATATTAAAATCAAAATTCTCTCTGTAGCACAGTAAAACATGAACGGCAATCGAATCGAACAGACCTGCTATATTCATATTGCTCGTCATATCAGAACATAATTCAAAAAATCTTTTTACTATCACTTAATAGGGACGTTGGAGTATTTAACGTTCATGTTGCCATTAATTCATTTCAGGAAGCGCAACACTGGAGAGGAAAGAAGCTTTGTGCAATGAAAGATTTATGTTACGGTGCGAACGAGCCTAATAACTCGAGCAACCTCTGCCATTAACTCATTTTTACTTTTATGAAAGGGGTTCTGTCACTATACAGTAAAGAAAATAATTAAAGGAACCAGTAATAGCTTTTCTCTGTTCCATCTGCTTAGATGATAAATTCGCCCAGACGTTTAATTACGGTATGTCAATACTAGCATCATGAGCAGCCATTAGGTCTGCCATTATCTCAAGTGAAATATGAAGGATTGAGAATTAATGTGGAATATACTCTTATATACTATGTATATGTGTTTTAGGTTAAATGGTTATATATTTTTTGCACCATTCATTTAGATACATTATTCAGAAGAAAGGTTTATCTTTATTCATCAAAAATTGTTATAAGCATAAATAAAATAACTATTATTATTATTATTATTAGTGAAAATCGAACTTTCAATTTAATTTTATCTTATTTAACTTTAGAATGAATTTTCATCTGATAACTACTGATTCTCTTCAATTTCAAAAAATTGTTTCGTGTATTAATATTTCCAAGGATGATGACTGTGTGAAGATTGTGATGAAATATATACCGGCTAAATTCAATATAGAGCGTTACAGTTTGTGATAGCATTACTTTTCCAGTCAACAGTCCATCGAAAAATAAGTTGACATGCATATTTTCAATTTTTCAGAAACCCTTCTGAAAGGGGTGAAAGAAGACAACCTTTCAGAGCTCGGTCTAAGATATCGTTCTTTTATCGTAACGCTCTGACAATAGCAACGATTTTGACCAAATTTGTCTCTAAGACGATAGATAATTACACTGTAATTCAACAAAAATTGTCCTGTTGCATAGATATGTCGTGTTCACCAGCTCTTCACTTTAATCTTCAGTTAATTTTTTATTTTTATGTTTATGTATTTGACATATCTATTGTAGATGGTAATGGTGGTTTTAATGGTTCCTAGGTGATATGTGAATGATTATTCTATTTCTGAACTTCGGTATTATAAGTCGTAATTTTCTTTTTTGTAATTGAAACTTCAAACTTGCAATAAATAAATAATTCTTAAATTGGAATCCTCTTTATGGAATAATATTCCAAAGATATAGGGAGGGGTTGCATCTCTTTTTCACCTTATTCTCCAAGCCACTGGATATTTCCAAAAATTGTGTTAATCGTTGTTTGGAGAAATTAGTTTCAAAATTTCGATTAGAGGCAACATTTACAAGAAGTTTGAGTTTTTATTTAGTCTGATAAGCTGGACTATCCAACTTTTGGACCGAGAAATACCATTGCAGATATGAAGAGGGAAGTTACTCCTACTGATGCAGTCGAGACGTGACAAATTTGGCGTCTCGTTTCGTCTCGCCTTGATTTTATTCTGACTATAAGGTGGAGAGGAGACGAGAGAAAACCAGTTGAGATAAGACGAGATATTTCGACACGCCGTCTCGAGCATTGATTGTTTTATTTCTGAATGAGTTTTTTATAGCTGTTATTCTCATTTGTCGAAATGAAATAACTAATATTACCCAATTGTGGTCTTTTGAGTATGGTGATTTTTCACCGAATGATCTTCAGCGCTAAGATTTTGTAATTATTATTTGCCAAAGTAAAGGTAGTAAGAACTTAATGTTTTTAAGCGAAAAATCCTATATGTCGGATGAGAAAAACGTAAATTCTGCCTTAACTATAGCTTCATGGGTATCAAATTAACGAGCTCAACGAATTTCCGCCGAAATTCAATACGGTGGGTATAAATGGAGAAAAATAATGTGTTCAGAAGGAGTTTCATGATTTTCCTCGGAAAATTCAATATAGCGGATATAAATGGATAAAACGAAGGAGTAGAGACATTTTATGATTTTTCGCTATCTCCTAAAAGGACTAGTTTTGTTTTCTCAAAATCTATAATACACTTGGGAGAGTGTCATGTGATCACTGTAGGTATATTTTATGTTATATATTTCTAATTGATTGTCATTATCTATCTTTTGTTAATCGGTCATTAACATCATTTCCCTGTGCTCGTTGGGTAACACTTTGTAGTTGATATGTTTAGTTGTTAAGTCTTACTAGTTGCGAAGTGTAGAAACAAGTGTATTAATAATTATTATTAATAAATCTCATCTCATCTTATTTGTTCATCTAATATGTTTTTAGATGATATTTTGGAGTTTCCTTTCTTTCTTATTTGATCTTAGAAATCTTTTTTGACAGAAAGAGCTATAATAACATGACGTTTGTGGTTTCTATAGACATTTTTATATTACAGAAGTCAATACAAAGTTTACAGTTGAAACAACGAAAATTCTGATAAAAATAATCCCTTACTCACCTTGTTGTTGCAATTCAAGTATGTATGAAATGTGCACGACTCAATTGAGGCCAATTGTATGGGTTACAGATTCACTCCACATACAATAAAGCAGTTCAAAGAATACTTGAAATTTGTCGCACTTGTGAAAAGTCAATAATTTTGACGATATTATTTTATATCGTGAGAGCATATTGTATCGTTGGCTTCAAAATGGCGGACGATAGTACATACTCTCTTATACAGCGCCTCAGTCTTACTCTTACTTCCTATTCTAAATAATGTATAGCTAATTATCAATATAATATAATATAATTATCGTATTATGTAGTTATGCATACAAAAGCAAATTGAGAGACCTGCACTGCCTGCGTATAATTCAACTAGTTCAACTACAAAGCATTGCATTTGAGCAGTAACCCCTTATGTGATAGTTTGCAATGCAAATAACTATCATTCTCTTATGCTGCGGTGACACATGGATATTGTACACCATCAATCGAAACCAGAATTCTTGCTATGGGCACTCCCCATGATTATTGGGATGTACGATGCATAGGTTGCCGTGAAACCCAGCGTTGCATGGAAACCATCGAAGTTCAATCGTTCATCTGATTGACGGACTGAGTGTTGCGAAAATGAGATTATTTAGATAACAACCTTGTTGTGATGTCTAGATATTCGCAAACCGAAGGTGAACTTTAAACTTAAGCTGCTGTCAGCATGCATCCACTCCCTCCTGTTCGATGTTTCCCGTTTCGTCACCTACGCTAATATTATAATCATCCTTATCCACTAAGAATACTATTGAATTACTGAGGACATTTCGGCTACCAATTAGCCATCATCAGAGTAAACTAAATTATAAATCAAAATGAGCCCGTGTAATAATATTTGAGGATAATAATGTAAAAAATGGGTTACCCTCAGCTGGAGATAAATCGGAATTTAATGAATTGCTTTTTCGTTTATACATTTCCAACCCTTCCAAATTACATAGATATTTGCATATACTGTGTTTTAGAAGTGACAAGCTTTCTTGAGAAATGGTTTGAACTGTAATCAAAATATGTTCGGCTACCGCTGATTGTTCACCATTATTTCCCTTTATATGGGCAAAATGTTCCTTATAACAAGTTGAAGTGTTCCTTCAAGTTTGACACACATAGCATTTTGAACACGACTCGCAAATGATTTTGTAAATCTCTAAATGTAAATGTCTATGAATGAATGAATGATAAAACGTTTATTCAGTTTTTAGAGGTTGGGATACATACTAACTTAAATATTTTATTTTGTAGGTGGGCGGCTATTAGATCTTGCGATCTGCTTCAGCCCTGGATCTTATTATAATTATTCTATTGATTTTGAACATGTTGTGTTGAACAATGAACATTTAGTAATGCGGAAAAAAAAAAAGAAAAGGAAAAAGTTATTACGGTGTATTACAATTTGCTTATCCTATCTAATGGGAAGGGATGGGTGCGTCTGAGGCCGACTTCGGTCTTCGTACACATAAATCCGGTAAAACCTCAGGAAACTCGGATTCTGAAGACGGGTTTATTGTTAAAAATATAAAGCAAATGTCCTAATTTTATTCTTCGGTTCTTGATTCCTGGGACTTCGGCTCTTGATTCCAGTGTCTTCCATTCTAGGTGCTTGATTTACGCGATTCATTTATTCACTCGCGATGGTTTTAGTCGGTCACATGTTATTATGCTGTGCGCTTGAATTATCTGATCACTTCACTTCACTTGGTCTTTCGCGGCACTTTGTTCAGCGGAGGATCAGCGGTGTAGAATCGAGGACTTCGTGGTATGCTTCCGGGAGGTTATCGCCTTGTTGTAAAAGAACGCTGATGGGGAATTTGAGTTTCTCTTTGGGGCGACGACTAAGGGCCCTGCGGTGTCCATGCCATGGTGTAAGGAGGGTAGCTTTCGCCTTCTCGTTGGGTCCGTGCAATGTGCGGTTGGTATAATGCTTTTGGAGTTTGTGTAGGCGTTGGTCGATGGGGGTAATGTCAGCCCGCTCAACGACTAACCAGTTTGGGTGTCGATAAAGGAGCCTGTGAATCCTGCGCAATAGGCTCGGTAGTCGATGACTGAGCGGACAAATAGTTTGTATGTGTGCTGGAGGGTATCGGTGCTGCATCCTCGAAATGTGCCGGCTAGAACAGAGAACAGGTTGCTGCTATTCCTGACCTTCTTAAGCGTTTTCCGGAGATCTGCAGACCAGTTGAGGTACTGGTCAAAAGTGATCCCCAGGTATTGCATGCAAGTGAATGGCAAGTGAATGGATTATATATGTCCCAATAGTAAAATAAAATCATGTCTGGGAACAGTTTATTTTCTCGTTGTGCACATCTTCATCTTCTGGTTCGTGAAATATTAGGTAGAAGGTATCCCACATTTATAAGATTCATGGGAGGGAACGTTGTTTGTAAAAGATCTTTTGCGGACTGCAGCATCGCCCTTCCGGTTCCAATTAGATGCTCGGCAAGATTGTTTTTTTTTTTCAAGTATTTTATTAAGCTGATTGATAGTTTGAAATTATTATAGTTTACCAGAAAATAATCTTTGAGTTTCTTAATTTTATTGAAAACGTGCGATATTCATCAACCATTATAATAATTCAAAAGATTTTTCATTCACATTCATTACAATATACGAAAAATAGCGGTCGTACATAAGGGCTTTAGAACACCGTCTACTTAAGAGAAAATATAATCAATTTTTATATTTTTCAGGTTGGGCTGAATGTTTTCAAATAATTTGTAACGTGTAAATTCCACTTTGCGGCTTAGAAATGGCCGCTGTAGGACAATCTGTTAACTCCTGTGACGTCAGCTATGCTAGACCGTATATTCGGTATATTCTAAGAGTCATGGTCCGTATATTCTAAGAGCCATGGACCGTACCTATATTCTAAGGGTCTTGGTTGCTCGGTGTCAGTTACCGCTTCTCTTTCGAGGGTGTTCTGTGAGACACCGGAAAGGAAGAGAAAATGTTACTTCTGGTCAGTTCGTTGAAGTGGAAAGTCGATTGCTAAGTTATTCAACAGGGAGGTGATACCAAGCGTGTGTTTGAAACCAAATTCTGGGAATATCCTCCCGTTGAAAACAAAAACATGAATCACCAATTTGGATTGGAATATTTGGAATTTATTGGGTGATTGATATACCATCGGGGATCTAAACTTAGTTTTCGACGTGATTGGCTGTGAACGGAAGTAAAAGTTGCCTTATTTGAAGGAAAACCCTATCGTGTTAGAGGTAAATATCTTTGTAATTTCATTTGATTTATTCACTAAATTCAGGAATTAATTGCCTTCATAGGTGGTATCTGACAGAACATAACATAGTTCTAATTTGTTAACAATTGTTATGTATTTTGTTCATGTCTGTCTGCTGACGACTACAGAACAATAGAGTTTGAACATTTCGAGAATTTCAGGGTTCTACTTCCACTTCTACCTTTTGCTTCTTCTTCATCTTATTTTATGTCTATGTTGCGGAAATTCAACAAGAAGTGTGTTGAGGGATTGGCTTGCATCTACTGTGGAAAGATCACTAGGAGTCGCTGATTCATCTGTTCTGTATAATCGTGGAAACGGTATCATAATTGTGACAGGGACCCCTACCTGAAGTGGAAGTAATTAATCATCTCCAAGCAAATAATAACATCAACTCTCACCAGGTCAGATTATCGATTGTGTTTTGTGTAATAATTTTTAATAACATCAACTCTCACCAGGTCAGATTATCGATTGTGGTTCTGTGTAACAATTTTTAATGATCATTGAGGATTGCATATTATGTAAATTCAATGAACTGTTCACTTGTTTAAATGATTTAAAGTAACTGATTTCATCCATATTTTCTAATAATTCGCTTCATACCTCATTAGTATAAGACCTGTTAAAATTCATATCAATATTAGTGTGTCAAGTAAATTTCAATCATTCTGGGTACAAGTCTTTTATTTTCTTCTTTCAGGGTAATTTAACCTGGGGACTTGAGTATTTGCGTCCCCTAGTTATGTACATAATTCGTTGGTTGGTTAAAATACTCTGGCGCTCGAAATTTCTAATATCTAAAATATAACCTACGACCTTTCTTCACTGTAGCTGTTGGCAACCAAGTGATAAAATAGAACTTCAGTTTATCCTTTAGTAAGAGTAAATAGAAGTCTTACAAATTGACGCCCAACGTTTAGGGCGGTTACAAGGTATCCAATCCAATATTGTCGAACACAATGTCGATGGAATTCAAGAAGAAAATTAATGTAAGAACACGAATTCTAAATTACCTACATGAAACCATTTTCTGATGGGCTATATAATTTTAGCTGAAATTTCCATAATAGAACGGTCTGACTACAAAAAATAGGTTTATAGGGGCTGTTATCCCGGTTCTCCCGTTGACGCTTTCTCGGTCTCCAATTGAAGCCCTCCGAATCTCTAGGCTAGATACGACCCAGAATATTGATGATATCCTCACTTCTCACTTTATTAACACTTATATTGCCTTTTGGCAACAAGATGATTCACTAATGAATCATTTTGGAAGCTGTAAAAATGTAGGGATATCATTAATTGATAGTGAATTTCATTATCTAATTTGTTATAAATTCCCACACGGTGAAAGTCAGAATTCTAGAATTATTGTGAATTTTCTCCTCGTTAGTGTTCAAACGTGGATAAAGGCAGTAAAATTATGTTACATAATATAATAAGGACTCACAACCATTAAATGTACCCGAAATTTTCCAACTTTACATTTAGGGTGAAATCTTAATATTAGGACCGAAATAAGTTATCAGGATTGATGATCTTGTTTCAATGCAAACCCTACTAACTTAAACTTGTGACCCCGTTAACATTCTGTCATTAATAGTGCCAAACGCTTAAGACAGTTTACAAGTTCGTAACTCTTTCACCATTAACGTTCTGGTTTGCTTGAATATTGAATGAACATTCAGGGGTTTCCTTTTCCCTCGAAATCGAAGTTCTAAACCCTTGACGTTTTCTCGCCATAAAGAGAACGATTATGTTTTTGATGTTAAATATGACGTATCGATGTATCAAATTGTAAAAGGTTCACACTGTGTATACACTACACTATAGTACTATAAATGAGAAACTTAATTAAGTCCAAATAGTATTCAAACAGGCACATTTTGATTACTAATCTAGTTCACTCTGATGATGGCTACTTGGTAGCTCATAGCTAGTACAGTATTTTAGTGGATCAAAATGATGGTTCCTTATTCTACTTCAGTCACCAGAAGAGCAAAATCGCCGGAAAATCGCTGAAAACTGACAGTCCCTTTTCGAAGTGGTTTCTTATGTATTTTGACTTGCTGATCACGGGAAAAACACCGTGTGCTTTTGAAGTAATGACCAGTTTTCACTCCAAAAAAGGCAATTCTTCTGTTTGTTTTTGATATATTGATAAAAAATATCGATGTATTGTAAAAACTTTTCAGACGAAACTCATAACGCAACTTTTGGTTCCTGTTTTGAGTTCCTAGCTACTAAGGGGCCATTCAGTGCTTCTCTGGCAGGTTAGAAAATATTGTTCTAAAAATCGGTATTTGAGGATGAGATATATCTGATAGCAGGAATAGATAGTATTTTCTATGCACTTTGAGATAAAAAAAACCCTAGACGTTTTGGTTGATGAACAGTGGCTAGGGATCACTTTGAAATTTTCTAGCTTCAAAAAAAACCAAAAACTTTTGAGATTAGACTTTTTTATTAATTAGACTCCACATAATTCTGTTTGGATTGTTTGATTTTTGTATTATTTGATCAGTTGTGCTTATTTTAGCTTCTTTTAGCTACTTTTAGTTTTAACTTGTAATTGGTTTTGAGTTTATTACATAAAATTCTGAAAGATGGGGTATTTGTTAGTCTACACATATCATTTATGATCTGCAACTGATTTCGAAGTTCTCGTAGCTAAGATGTGAACCATTTAACACCACAGTCCTTGACTTTTCCTGTTATCTGTTTCTCTGTAAATGATATTTGGAATGCATTAATGAAACTTTGTTGAAAATTTTGAATACTTTCATGTCCATCCAATTTTTCATCCAATAAGGAATCCTAATCTAGAATCCCCAAAACATTGTACATATGAGAAAAACCTTTTTCTTCCAATGGTCTACATGCGAAGGTTGAACTGAGTTCCGACTTACATGAAATGTTCACGCTTACCTGTTGTGCCTCGTGGTCCGATAATTCCGTACTTATCACTTTACCAATGTAATTATTAAAAGAAAGATTGATAAAAATATCATCCAGACAATTTTGTTCACTAGTGGCCTGTTCAATTGTTTGCTTAAAACCAAAAGCTTCCATAAAATTACAAGGAGCTTTAGTTTTTTTATGTGATACAACATTAAAAGTTACATTAAAATCTCCACAGATGATTACATCATAAGACACTATAAGCTGTAGAATTTTATTCATAATTTCTGAAAAATAATCAAAATCCCCCAGAGGTGATCTATAACTTGACAAAATCACAATATTGCACTAATTCAGTTTTTTGCTGCAACCTCACAATGTTTTTCACCAGACATTTCCATAATATTATCTAGACATGAATAGTCATTACATCTTGACGAAATCATATTACCCCTCCAAGTTTGTATTGTGAACGAGAGAAAAAAACGACTGTGATCCAACCATCTAAAGTAAATTGAAGCCATCAGAGAGAGAAATCATATTCTCACTTGCTTCAATTATGGTTATTCATCGATTCATACTTCAAAAATGTTAACATGTTACGTGCTGATGAGCAAGATTCACAGAGTTCAGATTTTATTTAAGTTGCTAAAAAATTGAAATATTCCAATTTTGAACAACTTACCTGTGCAGTGAAATGAAATTGAATCTAAAATATTTGAGAATAGATAGCTCATCTTGTAATATGTTACAGGTTAGGAGTATTAACCAGAAGAACAAATATTTAAAATGGGACGAGAACATCAAATACCGTAATTGGAGTTACGTAGCGCGCACCTTACCAAACTGCTACAATAGAATGAAAAGTTCAGATATACAATGTCGCTACAATGAAAATACAATATATTCAATTCCGCACAACAATACCGGAACTTCTAGAATCATGACTGTCTAGAGATTTATTATCACAAAATGTGCACTGAACAACTTTTACGGTTAGCTTATTGAGTCTGGGTTACAAAGGAAAGCATTTTATATAGTTTTCCATTGATAATAAAATTTAAGTATAACATTATTGCCGCTCCTTGAAAACACGCCGGTCGGGGAAGTCGATATTAAGGGTTTTGTGCACTCTATAAGTTCAATAAGGCTAAACCAATATCCGTACATATCCAATAAAATTTAAACCTTTCAACTCGGAGAAAATGGAGGAATTGGACTATCACTTTTCTCAATACATATCCACCAATTTATGATGTTTTTTTCTTTCAAAGACTATGATCCCATAAAAATCTGTGAATCTTTAAAAATCGAAAAACTATCAATATATACACTCCGTTTATGTAGGGTATATTGGGACATTGCCTATCTATAACATATATATTGCTTAAAATCAAAAAGAAAACCATATATAAATGTATGTATTCTACCGGGATATCAAAAATTATCTTGGTCAAGGGTGGTTGTGGAATCTAACACATGTGTCTTACTTTACGTTTGAAATAATTATGTCACTGTCACACTGACATCATCAATAACCTACAAATTTCATACCTATTTATTTCAGTTGTGAAACAATAATGAACTACAAATTATGAAATAATTATGTGAACTTTGAACCTTTTCAGAAGTCGTGATAGCCACAATTCGGGTCAAAAACTGTTTTGAAATAGTTAATCGAATGACGTTCACGTGAGAAGCCCGTAGCACGCGAGTTGGAAAAGTGCAAACTGGTTGTACCTAATACGGCTTTACGACGACTTTTCGCGTGCCGTTTTCGCTCCATGTAGTTAGATTTAGTGTTGGACCGTGCCCGACGGCCGTTCTTTTTTCAATAAATGTTCATTAAATAGGAAAATTTAATTAAAACAGTTTGAGCTATTTTCAGTTCTCAGCTACGCGGGTCTAACGTGAGACGTACCAAAGGGAATTTTCTCGCTACTAAAATATACACGAAGCGGGTAAACCCAGTGGCACATAGCCAAAAACACTTCATTACAACTGGCGACGGTCGCACGGGGCAAGGAACGGCCCCAAATTAACAAGACCCAGGTAAAATGTATAAACTCTAACTTACGCGCAGCGAGCTCCTCGAGGCATATGTCAAAATGATTTCGTTCGTAGCTAATCAAATAGGACGTCTGGCGTTCATGCAATTATGTTTTTAGATAATTCGAAACTTCTAATTTCGATAGGCCACTTGAAAATCCCGGAGTCCAAAGCGCTAAAGACTTCTGAGTGTTACAATATTCGTATAAAATTGCAAAATTTCGCACTTTTAGAAACTTCAAATTAATTATGACAATTATTCCAAACGTAAAGTAAGACGCACGTCCTAGATTTCACAACCACCCTTGACCAAGATAATTTTTGATATCCTGGTACTTATATCTGTTTGTCTTACTGGACAGCTGTATACTTTTAATCGATTACACACCCTTCAGGGTGGTTCGAGTCATACTTGTTGAATATTTGTTATTGAAGCGCAGCGAGTGAAGAATTCTTGACCTGACTCTAATTGGACGATTGTACGGCTCTGATAACTCGGTGAATGTATTCTCAGTGAGACATTTGCTTTCCGGCAGATGGTGTTGGAACATCTAGGTTCGCCAAACATTTCGAAGGTCACTTTCGGAGATGGTTGATCAGTGATCACACGTCTGCCTCGCCTCACTGACGAGCTCAGGAGAAGAGCGAAACAGCTGTCTGGGACTGAAAGATGTGTTGTCTCAGTTCAACCTGGTGAACTAAACATGTTGTTCTCTTCGTTTAAAAATAAAAGAAGAAATATTTATTCGAAATAGGTTTCCCTAATATACAATAATACTAATACATATAACTATATAAATTTTGAGTTAAACTTTGAATTTGCAATAAAGTAGGAATGTAACTATTCTTACAGAATAAGAAAAACATTATTACAGAATAATAGTAAATCTAATTTAGCTCTATAATATGTGTCAACAGTTGGTGTATGAACATTTTACAAGATTCACTAGATTTAACATAATGAGAAAGATTATTGAACTCTATAATTCCTTCCAAAAATGAAGAATTTCTTGTATTTTATAATTTTACTCTTGGTACATAGATGTTGTTCCTATTTCGGTTGAAATGATGGTGAAACTCATGTTGGAAATCAACATATTCAAGAAAATAAGAAGGTGCTTCACTGTGTAATATTTTGTAATGAATGTGATTGTTAGCAAGAAAAGTCGTTTTGTAAGTGAGCCCTTGTAATGTATTCAACATTTTTGAGATTAGTCGAGGAAATATAGCCGTAAAAAGGCCAAATGATCGAATTTTTCACCGGCAACCTGTATCGTGATGCAGTTTTCGCCAATTGCCAACACAATAGAAAAAAATGTTACATATTTGTTTTACCAGGAAATGCTTGGCTGCATTTGTGCATACAAAAAATGCATCTAAATCATGCAATTTGCTGATCTGTCTTAATATTATATTGTTGCTCATCAAATATTGATCAAAATTGACCAGAATTCTTTACTCGGAGGTTTTTGGGGTCGCTGATTACGAATTTGATGTTTTCATAATGCCAAGCTGCACCCTGGGGCAGATTTCAGGGGCTTGGGGTGAGGGATTTGCAGTATGAAACGGAAATCCTCAAATTTTCTCAATCATTCGGTATTTTATGGCAATTTTGGGATTTTTAAACACAAACTAAATGATGTTCGTTAACTCAAGTGCCCGGGGCAAAGTGGGGCAATGTGGGGCACTTGGGACTATTATCGAATTTCAACCATCAAACCCAAAAACCTTGAAAATTTTCGATGTAGTTTATGAGTTATTCATTGGAAAGTTTTATTGCGAAAAGGATTCCTACGGTACATGCGCACCTAGCGGAGAAAGTAAGAAACATACATCATAATGCGAGATTTTTTCATTGTTATCGATTTTTTATTGATAAAATTTGATGTTCGGCAGTTGGAATTGATTAACTGCCCCAGATGCCCCACGTTGCCCCAGAGGACACTCTGCCCCAGGAGCATCTGAGCTGAAAATGAACCTTGAATTCGTGTTCAGCGACCACAAAAACCCCTGGGTAACGAAATTTTGATGTTCGACAGTTGAAATTGGTTTACTGCCCCAGATGCCCCTGTTGCCCCAGAGGACACTCTGTCCCAGGAGCGTCTGAGCTGGAAATGAACCTTGAATTCGTATTGAGCGACCACAAATACCCCCAGAGAACAAGGTTTTTAGGTTTGATGGTTGAAATTCGATAATAGTCCCAAGTGCCCCACATTGCCTCACATTGCCCCACTTTGCCCCGGGCACTTGAGTTAACGAACATCATCTAGTTTGTGTTTAAAAATCCAAAAATTGCCATAAAATACAGAATGATTGGGAAAATTTGAGGATTTCTGCTTTATACTACAAATCCCCCACCCCAAGCCCCTGAAATCTGCCCCAGGGTGCAGCTTGGCATAATGAAAACATCAAATTCGTAATCAGCGACCCCGAAAACCCCCGAGTAACAAATTCTGGCCAATTTTGATCAATATTTGATGAGCGACAATATAATATTTACACAGATCAGCAAATTGCATGATTTAGATGCATTTTTTGTATGCACAAATGCAACCAAGCTTTTCCTGGTAAAACAAATATGTAACATTTTTTTCTATTGTGTTTCTGAAGCAAATGGAGAAAACCGCATCTCGATACAGGTTGCCAGTAAAAAATTCGATCATTTTGGCTATAATCCCTCGACTAGATAGGAGTATAGCGATTACAGCTTAGAATGATCCTCATGTCTCTATTTTGTAATTTTTGAAGCTGTGTCATTTTATTTAAATTGAATTGGTATAACGAAGTTGCACAAAAGTCAAAAAGAGTTGGTAAGATCGACCGGTACACTGTGATTTTTGAATTGATATATAATTGCCTAGCAATTCTTGAGAAATATAGTAGTTTTTTCGAAATTTTCTTAGGAACATACATGAAGTGTGCGTCCAAAGAAAGTAGATTATCCAACTGAAACCCAAGATACTTGACATATGTTACGATTTCAATTTGCTCGTTATTAATCGTATCTATCATTCAAATTTATCTGTCTATATTTGTATTTAGTTGACAAGATTATTGCCTTGGTTTTGGGGACATTCAGTTTAAGACTGTCGATTTTTAAATACCTACTTACACTTATAAGAACATTATTCACCATTATCGTCAGCAAATGAATTTATGAATTCGCAGTTTACGAAGAGATCGATATTATTTAGATATAATATGAAGAAAAGAGGACCTAAGATACTTTACTGTGGCACCCCAAGATTATTGCAAATCTCACATGATGTTGAATTCCTAGCTGTGAATCTCTGCTTTCTCCCCTGTAAGTAAATTTCGAAACCATTTGGGTGCTTTGCCTCAAATTCCATATTGTTATGATTTAGTTGATAATATATTTCGGTCAATGGTCCCAAAGGCTCTTTTAAGATCCAATTAAGCTGCCATGACATATTTGCCATCATCTATGTCAATTTTGAACTTAGTTATAGGAAGTTGCAATGCTGCTTCATAAGAATGCTTTTTACGAAAACCGGATTGGTTACTAATCACAATATCATTACTATCGATGTGCTCCAATAATTGATTATAAACTACAATTTCCAAATTTTTTTCTATTGGTGATAATGTATTGATAAGTTCGCTTGCAAGAACTGAGTTAGTAATCTGGGCAACTGCAACAATAGTGCTAAGTTTTAAAAAAATCTGAAATTTTTGATTTGTCAAGTGACGTATTAATGAGATTTAAGAAGACATGACCAATAGATTCAAATATGCTTCTCAAGATTTTAGCATTCAGGATCTCATTCAAGCTGCATGTATCATCTATTGCAGAAATAGTATTGCTCAATTCGCTAAGTGTTACAGTTTTGAATTCTGAAAATTCGGGATACATGTTAAAATTACTATTACACCGTGATCGGTCATCACCAAGCTCCATAATTTTGGCAATACTGGTAACAACATATTCATTAAAATTATCAGCAATTTCTAAATCATCATGAACAATTAGCATTTCATTCTGCAGAAAACGTATATTTGGTTCAAAAAATGAGTCGGAGTTTGACATTTTCCTTGGATACCTAAGTAGTCGATCGATTCAAGAATCTTGAATCTTGTGAGGTTTGGAAAATCGAGACATTTTAGAATCTCGGATAATAATCATCAATTTTACTAACTCAAAATATCTAATATCCCAATTACACATTTTCGTTATGCGATATGCAGGTGAGTAACCAATTTGAAATATGGACATCCTTTATAATAACGGGAATTTATTAATATCAAACACGGAAACTATAGGATTCTGTAAGTTATCTTACACTGAAAACACAAGTTTCAGCTGATACAACTTGTAAATCTGTTAGTTCTGACCATTCGGTTTTGTGATAACAAGTAGTATCGCACGAGGCCATGGAACTCATGTTAGCAACGCACTCTTGGGAAATATCCTTTAATATATCGTATACTTATATAACACTTCTCCTCCGTGGTCTGTGGCGATTTCATATAATTTTATATTTCTTTTTTAATGTTTCTGGGTTGTATTCGGACTTCTTTTCATCGTTACTTCTCAGAACATCCAGTTTCATTGGTACCTACAACAGATATCTATTTACAACATCTCGTTACTTTATCTACGTGCTACCTTAATTCAGGAGTGTCTTTTGTCCTGTATTGAAAGATTTATGTTGTTAATGTAAAGCTCGGGAATAAGTGCCTCAGAATTACATTCAAGACAAATACAGTGGTATGGAATACTAATTCACTTTCATTAGAATATATACGATTCCTCTTAATCTGTGATGTTCGTGATCAACAATTATAATATTATATTTCGATTTTTAAACATAATGGTGGTACATGTTGTTATGTTAATGAGCTTCATATTCATTCAACGTAAATTTAGAATATGAGATGACATTTTGATATCGAAAGATTGTTGGAGAATAATGAATATGTATGGATACTAGTTAGTATTTTCCAAAAGCGTACAAGAGAGGAAACCATATGGAGGTAATAGCTTTGGAAGATCGTCAATGAACTTTGTAAGTCAATGCATATGAATGACAATCATAATTGTATTGCAGACAGTTTACAATGGTAGGTATGGAGTGATACTGGATCACTATAGTAGGAAGTAGAGTCCCTCTAATTAGAGAGTCTGGACATGAGTACCAAGAGCTTGAAATAAGACCCCATAAAGAGAACTCTTTGTCTTGTCTTGGACCAATTAATGGCGGACGGCGGATGTGTGACGTCTGAGAAGAAATAAGCAATAGCAGATGCATTAGGATGTAAAGAAATGGGTAAGTCATTGTTTAACGAGTTCAATTGTTTATGAACGTAAAACGTAACATAAAGTTAGACGTTAGGGACTTAATAGACCTATTTACTAGAAAGAACTCATTTAGAAGAGACTAACAAGGAGGTAGAAAGATTTATCCATTTAATTGAAGAAATATTTTGTAGTCCTAGAATCTGTGAAGTTGAGTAAATGGTAACATAATCTACATTTCAACTTGCTTTTACAGTACTTTTTAAGTATACTCGTTTTGGGTATATAGTTGTATTTTCGAATGGTCTTGAATATCAAAACATTTAGTAAGGAACATTCATTTTGCAGGTAAAAGTCGAAATGCGGAGAACGAAAAATGCGGTCACATGAAGCAAGCAATTCATTACAATACATGAAAATCTAACAAAATGTTGACAAAAATAAACCAGACATTAAGAAATGAAAACAGAAAAAACGAACAAGGTAAACTATAAATTATTATTGCAGCTATCAAACACTTGGAGGGAAAACGAAACACAAGGAAGAGATTTACATGAAACTCCTTATTTTCTGTCGTTATTTGTATCTTATAAAATTATAGAAGTAAAACCACTAATTTACAATAAATAGACAATGAATAATTTTATTATACACTATTGCTTACATATGTTTCAACACAAAGTGTCATAATCTCAGCTAGGTTATAAACTAAAGTTACATTTACAAAGAACGACTTTATGCTATAATGACTGAACTTATGAATTGGAGAGGAATACTATCAGTTACAGAACATTCGAAGAAATACTAAGAAAAGAGAAAATGATTAATAATTGGTGGATGATAAATGTCCAATTGATCAGATAAAACTACATTTATCTTTCACCAATTATTAATCATTTCCATAGTATTCCTTCAAATGTTCTGTAACTGATGGTATTCCTCTCAAGTATAGTCATTATAGTATACAGCTCTGTCAATGTAACTTTAGTTTATAACATTATAACTCAGCTCAGATGATAACACTGTGTGTTGAAACATATGTAAGCAATAATATATATAAGAACATGCATTGTTCATTTAGTGTAAATTAGTGGTTTTACTTCCATGACTTTGTAAGTTAAAATGAATTTACACATTCTTAATGTCGGAACTATTCAATATGTTACTTGTATCGTTTGTCCCAAACATTTCATGAACACTATTTCGTTTGAGTTCTTCTTTATTGATATATTTTTGACTTTTTCAACCTAGGAGATGAAAACACATATACTTGCACTTATGATCAAGCCGATCAAATTCTTACCCTAAATTCCAAACGTCATATTCCAAAAATTCAATAAGCTTCTTGCCTCCTAACGCCCTCAGCACCAACATTTCAGATCAACCCCTCTTGTAAAAACTGTAGTTAATTTATCCAATTTCGTTTTCTACCCCAAAAATATACTTATGACATCCATCATTTCTGCTGTAGGAGCATCCCTACATAAGGTTCCTCATCTCGCAGCAGATGAAATTGTTTCGAAACTGCTAAAATTCTTCGTCATTCCAACA
Source organism: Endomychus coccineus (assembly GCA_958510875.1). NCBI lineage: Eukaryota > Metazoa > Arthropoda > Insecta > Coleoptera > Endomychidae > Endomychus > Endomychus coccineus. The sequence goes on from OY294067.1 coordinate 49,924,638, forward strand.
TTTCTAAATCAAATTGCCCTAAGCCTTTAATCCAAGCTTTTGATTCACTCAAATCAAATCCTGATTCAGCTAATTTGGAAGCTGATAAAGGAAATTCCACTGTTGTCAGATTATGATAACAAAATCCTGCAACAATTCCAAACTAATTCCTATAAGCTCCTACCAAAAAATTGCACCACCTCTATAAAACGTTCAATTCCACAAATTATCCGTCATTCTTCTCTTTCTGATCCAGATAAGAAACTTCTCATACCCATTGTTCAAGAAGCCCCCGTTCATATGGTTTACCTAAAATGCATAAACCGTCAGTTTCCCCGAGACCAATTGGTAGCACTATCGGATCCCGTACTTATAAGCTCTCTCGATATCTGTCATCTATTCTCAAACCTCTTGTAGGTAATACCCTATTTAATAATAAAAGTTTTACCTCAAATTCCTTTTATTTCATTGAAAAACTTCAAACGCTAAAAGTTGACCCAGGCGATTTACTCATCAGTCACTCTTTACCAATGTTCCTATTCCAGACACCTTTTCCATAATTTTTCAACTGTTACCTGCCAAAAACATTTCAATGAACTTACTACCGTTAATTGACTTTTGTCTATCTTCCACATATTTTCTGTACGATGGCAAGTTTTACGAGCAGTCCTCAGGAGCTGCCATGGGTTCCCCACTTTCTCCGGTCATAGCTAATATCTTCATGGAAAGTCGAAAATTCAGTTTAGATATGTCGACGACACTTGTTATTTGGCAACACGGTCGCGAAAATCTTGTTCCCTTTCTCGATCATTTAAATGCATTACATCCCAATATACTTTTCACCATGGAAGTTGAATCGGTTCACTCCCGTTCCTAAATATATCAGTGAGTCGATAGACTGACGGTACTTTGGGACATTTTGTGTATCGAAGACCAACCCACACCAATAGATAACTAATTGCCTTACCCACCAACACCCCGCCCAAAAGCGATCTGTCCTAAACTCATTGATTCACAGAGCTGTCAACTTATCTAAACCTCAATCCTTAAAATCAGAATTAAAACTCCTTCCATTATCGGATAACTTCTCCCACTACAACAATCAAAAAGTCATGAAGAAATACACTTCGCTTTAAATTTCGAATCAACCTGAGCCACAAACCCCTCCCTACTTTATCCACTGCCTATCTTCGACAGATCGAATTTCCAAAATCCTTGGAATACATATTTCTACTCGGTTTTCAACACTTCCAAAACTATCTCAATTTTACAAATCTATCAAAGATTCTCTTCCGCCTATCCATTTAGTAGGTGTTTATAGCATTCCCTGTACTTGCGGTAAAGTCTACTTTGGTGGAACAGGTCGTATAGTAGATACTCGTGTACAAGGATTCGGAACACAAGTTTGACACTAATCATCGAATTCTCCTCGAAAATACTAAAACTCTAGCCCGAGCCCCAAACTTCTATCACCGAAAAATCCTTGAAGTTATAGAAATCCCAAACCATCCAAATAATGTCAACCGTCACTCAGGATATTACCTTCCTAACATTTGGAAGCCCATCCTCGAAAATATCACTTCGCACGTGATCACACAACGGCAGGGTCAGATGCCAGAACGAAGTTAACCACCGGAATAGAAGCAGTGAGCTGTGTGGCGTGAATGATTTTTATCTGCTATAAATATGGCAACAGAGACCAGTTGAATCAGTTTCAGTTCAAGCCTCAAGCATGCCCTGAAGAGGCCACCTGTAATGGTTGGAGCAACGTTGGCATCAAGTCGTGATATTGTGACGCGGAATCCTTCCGGAAGACAAGATTTTTCAAGATTAGCTATCTGCGGAAGTCTACTATTCAAGATGTACTTCCACAGTTCAATTTGATCATGCGTACCATGATATGATAATACTTCAAACAGTGTTCCTTATAAATAATATTGCATCTTGAAATGCTTTGTTCGAAGTAGGTACTTCTCAATTTTCAAAAAATAAAATACTTATTTTACAAGGTTATAGAGATTATAGATGTTAACATTTGTAAAGAGCAGCATAACAACAGCTTTTGAATCTTTCACGAATAAAATATTCATCATGGTGAAAATTTACAACAAACAAAGCATAGATTGGAATTGTACAAGTCAAATGCTACGTAGAATAAATAGTACTTTTGAGTATGTAAAACTAACATATACAATCAAGTATATCTTAGAAACACATCAGCATCAGATACAGGTTTAACAATCAAATTTACATATTTGCTAGACCTAGCACAGTGAAATTAGGCTACTGGTTTCCGAACGGCAGAAACCTATGCTACGCCACTGTTCGTCATATATTTTGTAATCCATTAATTTGGAAAACGTCTCGTTATATCTCGCAAAGTATATTCGCAATATCTCAAAAGTGGCTCATTTAAATCAACAGTGGATTTGATGGGAACAGCTCAACAATCATAAAGTTGGGTAATCAGTCTTCCAGACAGTACGCTCACATTCGGGAGAAGAGCAAAAAATGTGTGGGTGTGGATGAAATCCCCTCATTTATTATTGCAGTATCTGATTCAGGGCCGAATGATTCTGAATAAAAGTAAGAGCCAAAGGCAGGAATAAAGCTCCGAAATAGTTATTTGCCAACATCACGGAACGAGTTTCTAAAAGAAACCGGTATTTATCTTAACGTGGTGAGGATCAAATTTATTGGAAAACGTGAAATTTCACTGAACAAATTTAAAACATCCATTATAGCATGTAGAATCATTTTCTTGTAATCTGTTCAGATACTGAAGGAATTATAAATAAGTACATATTATGATTGTCGTGATTTAAATTGTTTTCAACTATGGAAATGAAAATAAGAAGGGTGTAATGAATTATATTACAAACGCATATTTTTAAAACTTATCCTCCTGTGGCATGAGAGGTAGGTAAATCATGAATATCCCAAAGTTCCAATTGAGAAACACAATTTTATTGTCTACCTATATTAATTTGCGCTGTTCCTATTGGTCGTATAGATTTGAAATTTTGCAGATCTCTTCAAAGTGGTGAAAATAGTGACAATTTCATTTTCTATTTAAATGGAATTATGGTATTTTATCGAACCATAAGGACAACCCTGTTTCATGGTTATAAATATAAATCACACGTATATATATTCAATCTGCAGAAATTTCCGAAATGCTCATTGAAGATTCGAGTGACGTCATTGAAGTGACGTTACGAACTATTTTATGTCTTTATTCTGTGTAAAAGTCTATATTTCTTGATTCTGTGTGGCATTTTGATAGTTCATATAACAACAAGTGTCAGTATAAAGGAATGTTATAGTGTCAATAATTGCGAAAGTCTACCTGACGGAGGTGTCCAAGTTGTGGAATAATAATCATATAATATTGCTTTTTAGGATTTCCTGCTACATTAACGAGAAAACAGATGAAAATTCTCCGAAGTTGAAACTTTAATCCAATTACTGCTGACCGTTTTTGTAGTTATAACTTAAAAAAAAAGATCATTTATATCATGGTCCGGATACATATCGCATATAGCTAAAATCTGATGGTATACTTCCAGTCCACTTCAAATTTATCTAATGATTGCAGCTGCAACAGATCATTGTATCATTTGTAAGAAACAGAACGTTGCTTCACAATTTTCTTTTCAAAAAATAATTTTACTAAATATAACAATGAAAATCAGGAGCTACTTCTTTCAAGTATGAATTGATCTTTTACATGTTACAATCTAAATGACTACATAACACTACACTTTTCGTTGCAGCTTCGGAAAGCATCTGTCAAGGAATTATATAGCGATACTCCAAATCTGGAAAAGCTTAAGACATCCTGAAGATTATTCTGCAAGCAGAGGATGGTGAACCTCCAATAAGATCAGCAACGACTAATCAGTTGTGTCAATCTAAACGAGGAAGATTGGGAAGAATTCTAAATGATATATTAATATAAGTTGCATGGATACATAAAAACTAAAATCAATAAGTTGTCTTGTAGTCAAAACAATGATGCCACAGTTCACCAAGATAATGATATGAAACAACCAAGATTACAACAACAAAGATATAATAGAAAATATATCAAACTGTAAGTGAATACTACAGGACCCCGCTAGAAACGAATTTTAGAAACTCAATATCCCGAATTTTTTATCTGAAGAGAGTTTTTTGGGAAAAATAACAGCGGAATCGTGATCAGCGACCCAAAAAACCTACTAAAGGTCATTTTTGCAACAAAATTATAAATTATATTTCATATCAAAATTTTCCAAATTTCCCATCTGGAGAGAACACTAACTACGGAATCGTGATCAGCGACCCAAAAAACATACAAGGGGTAATTTTCGGCTCTTAATTCATTAATTTTCTAAGCTTTTGGATTGTTTTTATAAGAATGTTTCTCTGAGGTTTTGAGGGGAATTGAAAGGTTGACCCCCGCGGTCTTGATAGCCATGAATGGTCTATGGGGTATTAGAAACAAAATGAAAAAAAATTATGAAATTATAGCTTACTATATATTTTTTTTATTTTACGGTTCGTTGCCTGAACTATAAAGCGTATTTCTTCAAAGTAGTCAACGTGTTTCATAAACTTTCACAACGTTGTATTGTACGCGTTTTCTCACGTTTATCGTGCGGCAATTTTATCTTTTTCCCATGGTTGACATACACCCATGAATATACTGTCGGTATATAACAAAATTAAACGTTTTATCAACCATTCTGTGTTGCTTGGGTATATCTATATATAGTTAAAATATGTGATTCGTCATCTAGCTTGATGCGATGTTGATAACGAAGCTAACAATTTTCCAATATTCTCTTCTGTTTGTGTTTTCAGATTTTATACGAAAGTAAGCTGTTCATGAAGTATAAGTATGATAGAATCCCGTCTACAACAATGCCATTTACTTCAATCATCCGGTATTTCGAACCAATCACGTTAATTTGAAAGTTGCCAATGGAAGAGTTCAACACAGTTCCAACACATCTAAGTAATGAGGTAAGTTGGATGCTTTCCTGGAGCACCTGGAAAGTTTCCGGGAACATACCTTATCTAGTTGACGCGACGTACAGAGTTATGGTATTGGAATATTCAAGTGAAAATCTCGTTATCTTTCTCATTCTGTGAATTCAATATTGACTCAAGTAGCCCAATCGTTTTGATCAGATATGAAACCAAACATACTGAATTTGTGCATTCAGACATAAAATTTAATATTTAGCCTATAAAGAGGAGGAAAATGTCCAGTAATCTGCTTAGTTAATGCAGTTGATACTAGTGGCATCAACGAACATAGAGTAGAAAAGCCGGATTTTTTAATACATCAATCAATACGAAGCCCAATTTAGGAGGAAAAAATTCTCCATAAAATAATTTTGTCCACAAATTGGAGCAACAATGTTCATTGTTAGCGCAGATCTTACTTTAATTCAATTTCGCGCTAGTATTTATTTATTCTGCCATATGATATAATGAAAAGAACGCCACGCGCGCAGGCTTCAAAGGGACAAGAGATTCGACAGGAGAATAACGGATTGATAAAGGAGTGCGTGAGACAACACAAGGAATCAAACACGAATACAACTGTGCGTGTCTCAAAATAAACGAATAAAACAACTAAGCCTCCAGAAAAACCCACATCACCTGTAGTATCAATCTGCCAAGGTTAGCTCCACGAATTATTTCATGCATAATCTACTCCTCATAATATACACAGCTCAGATTCGACCTGTCCGAAAGTACTGTTCACATGTTTGAAGTTGGGCTCCCAAACATACGTTGACACTCTTGGATTCCATGCAGAAGAGAGCTATTCATTCGATTGATGATGTCACACTTACGAGTTCATTGACCTCTCCATAACATCGTAGAAAGCTGGGAGATCTCTCCCTTTTCTGTAGATATTTCCGTGGTCGGTTTTCACCAGAAATCTTGTCTGCTGTTCCACCACGAGAGGTTCCAGATAGACGGACTGAACGAGGTAAAACTACTCACCCCTTCATTGTCAAGGTCGAGACCTGCCGAACTTCTTCCTACCAGACTTAATTTTTTTTATCGAACAGAAGTAGTGGAACACGTGTTACAATTTTGATTATTCGTGTTTCTGTTCGTTTCGGCGACGTACGTAAAGACGAGAAAATACAAAGCATTAGTGTTAATGTGACCTATTGCCCGAGAATTTATATATAATTCATACCTGGGTCGAGAATCTTCATTATAATATGCAGAATTTGGATTATGCTCATGGATTACTAATTTATTTTTTGTTCAATAATTAATGTTAGGCAGTGCTTTAAATGCAGTCCATTCATCAACATACAAAATTGCGCTGACATTAAATGGTCCTTGGAGTAGGATTGTCCATTTTCCAATACAAGTAATTCAAATTGAAAACTAACAGTTTTCAAACATATTTCATTCAAGAGTTAAATCTTGCAATTTCAAGTAGTTTATGAGGTATGTTCTTAACTATGCGATATATTCCGATACTATAAAAAAAAAGTTTTCATATTATTTTTAGAAGTGGTATAAAAACGGAGTAGATGTTCTTTCATTTGATCATGATGATAAATTACCGTAAAGTAACGACTAAAGGTACTAGTTCCGTAGGTATCGATCAGATGTATCATTTTCGAGTTAAATCATACTAAAAACTAGCTATGTTTCAACGAACAATTTCATATGAACGCGTAAAATAGGAAGACGACAGGATAAAAAACTACCCCAGTTTGTCTGTGTGTGCCTCCTTTATTTTGACATAGAAAAAATGTTCAACGAATTATAACCCAACAATATTTAAAAGCCATATTTACAAGTACAAAAACTACATTCAACATAACAAGAATATTATGTTACGATATCTCAATATTCACAGAAATTGTTCAAATAAATTTCAATTATTTAGGATGCACATTCTCGTTCGACGACTTATAGCGCTTGTGGCTCTCAAAATTTGGAAGCCAGTTCATTTGCTGTCAACTCTATTCGTCGAAGTAATTTTTCCTGCATATTCAACACATTTTCATAAACCAACCCTTTCATATGACACCATAAATAACAATCAAGAAGACTGAGGTTGGGTGAGCAGGATGGCCAAGGTATCGGACCATTACAGCCTATCCAACTTCTAGGAAATTTATCAATTAACCATGACGTAACGTGCTGCTCATAATGTGCTGGAACCCCGTCATGTTGGTAATACATGTTTTGCTGTACATTGAGAGGAACATCACCATAAGTGTGCCCACTTTATTCTGCAGAAAATTATGATACTCATGTGCGTTGAAACGATTATGTAAAATACATTCCTGCCCATCAAATTACAGAGAAACGATGCTATAAATTAGATCGTTGTATACCACTCTCATTCTCATATGCCCATACATGGGTGTTGTGCATATTGAACACTCCATTCCTGGTGAAGATGGATCCATTGCTCCAAATTATTGCCGATAGAGCATTTTCATTTTCCAAAAATTCATTGGCAGAACTATATCCTTGGCTGATAATCGTGGTGCAATAAATTGTAGTGAAATGGATGAATTCCTTGAAGTTTCAACATCCTCCCTATATAAAATCAATCAATTTGGTATTTTATTGTCCAGTTGTGTAGTCACATTTCTCATTACTATTGCCCTTGACACGGTCGAGTTTCTGGATACAGTCCTTATACTGATTTGCTAATCATTATCGGAGACATTTAGAATATTTTCCATGTTACATCATCTGTAAAGGTCCACGAACACGTGGAAAATTGCCATGATCACTCAAATTCCTATAAATATCGACAAATACTTGTAGCCCAGGCACTCTTCGTTTGAAAATTGTCTTCGATATTCCCGATCAGCCGCTCGTGCATTGCCATTACGAATCCCGTACAAAAAATGCATGTCTATAAGTTCCTGACTTGTGAATTGTGGCATTTTGTAACAAAAGAAACTTACCCAATATTTAATGAGTGCGGCCTGCGGAACGTGTGTCACCAAATGTCAAAGGAACTAAAGGGCAATTTATTTTATCCATAGCCACTATGATTTAACATAGCAATGTTGTGTATAATATATGGGATGTAACAATATTTTTAAATCGATTTTACTCGAAAATGGAACATCTGATCGATACGGAACAAGAGCACCTTTATTTTATAAAAAGTTCTAGGTATTCGTAATTTGAGACTGGATCGTCGAAAGAGTTGAAAGTAAAATTCAGCGTTCCTCTAACCTGTTTTATAGACTATTGAATGAAATTTTAAAATTATTTTATATTCACTGCATTGGGCATAGAAATGTTAGTTCTTGTAACAATTGTATCATTTTATGACATGGTGTTTCGGAAGTATTCAGAAAATACCATCTTCAGGAGTCAACTTTAAGTAGCTCCCTAATGAGCCATTTTTCGACCCATCTTCATTCGAACTTTTTTTTCCTATTTTTGGTTGTAGAAGCCTATGCTGAAGTTTGGTAGGCTAGTCATGGAATACCCTGTATATTTGGGAATACTGCAACGTTATTGCATGTTAGTTTAGTAAATGTAAGTAGTGTTAATTCTGATGCTATATATTTGGGAATACCTTTATCGCAGGTTTTTTCATTAAATGTGTGTAACTACTCGTGCTATATATATTTGAGAAAATTTTCGCCCTCACGATGTTTTAGATAATCGGCACTATAATCAATGGGTAGTGTAAAATTTGTCTACAATCAACCAATTTGTTTGCCATTTTTTCAGTTTTGATATACTTGTTATACAAAGGGGGGTGGGTTAACCATCAAGTGGTACTTCCAGAAAATCAGCACCAAGGGCAACGGGTAGTCCAAAATTAGTCTAACATTATAGACATGGTCTTTGAAGACTTTATAACTGTGTGGGTATTAGCTTTATTCCCCGGATTTCGATTTCATGCAAGCTTTACTGAACCTGGTCTAAGATTTGAGTTTGATGGTCTAAAATTATTGATCTGAAATGGTCCACTTTGGACCAACTTTTGTCAATTAGAAATTTATAGGCTTCATGTAAAGAAAGATTCGGCAGCCGAGTAATCTGTTGATATATATAGAGTAACTCAATATTTTAAATATCTGGAATACAGCGGATCAGTATATGAATAGGTTTCACTTATTCTTTCCAGTTATCAAATAGTCAAAGACTGATCAAATGTGACTCGAGAAGGAAATGCAGTGGCTATTGTCTAAGCTTGGTAATATAAATTAAATGGATATGGTAAGGATGAATTTGAAAGGAATTTTATCATCAGATAGTGGAGACGATAAATATCTATAATCCTTATCTACCGAACGTCTCAAATGAAGAATACTAGAGAGGGTAGATGTATCGAATTGGGTTAAAGGCAACCTGTTTCAACACTCCCATTAGTTTTAGAGTCACACTTATACCAATTCACATAAATATAAAAAATAAGCTTTCAAAACTAAGGTGTATATAGAAATTTTGATTGAGTAGTTCCCTCACATTTTCATTTCATCATTTAATTAATAATTTTCAAGTCAAGAAAGTAATTGCGTTTCAAAGGAGCTCTGAGGAGAAAAGGTAGATAAACATAGCTGGAATTTGTAACTCAATTAAAGTTTGGCTTTTTTATGTTTGTTAATGGCACATCGGTGTTGATATCATAGTAACGTGTTCATATAATTACTAAAAGTGGTATAAAAACAAATTAATTGTCTTTCATTTAATCATAGTCTTAGTTCATTTTGGTGGAATCATGTGATATTCGTATTTGCATGTCATTTTATTCTCGTATTGAGAGTCCTAATACATTTTTTAATTTAGTTTAGTAAATTATTTTAATACTGCTATCCTCAACTTATTATTTTATCATTGTCAAGTTTTATATGTGTTATTAAATATCAATTTATTGTCGGTTGATCATGAATTAAATCTAGTATACACCTTTCTACATATTATCTTCAGAGTATCAAAGTTATAAATAACTAGCGCTGACTAGTGAAATAAGTATTAATTATGTCCTCCTTGCTTGTAATTGACTAAATTCAATCACGTAGCAAGGACCCTTTTTCTGGTCACAAGCATTTTGATATGATATAGTATCGGGAATATGATAGCATATTGGATGAAGTGAAGACAAACAAGAGCCCGTTACAATAGTGACCGAAGCAAGGGCAAAGTCACAGCCGACTCTAGTATTATAGTCCGCTTTGGCATGAGATTATGGTCCATCAACAATAGTGTTGGTATCAATGATTCACCTATAATGATTTCCTGCCTAACTCAAGATATTCGATTCTTTCAGACTAGCCTGTTGGGACTGAATGATGATCTTGATTTTCAGTATTCTATGATACTCATTGAATGCATATTAGATGATTATGATTCATAAACATTGGTCATCACTACTGGTAGGAACCACTAAATATCTCCGAAAAGAATTGCTTATGCTCTTAGTGCATCATATTTCATATCTTGATTGTGATCAATAATGTTGTACAACCTATTAATCTGAATCTAATCGAGGGAGTTGCAGTCGCTGAAAATTAGCGTCAGATTAGACCTCATCCACTTAAACTCTCTCACGAGCGATTAGAGCAAGCTGTTACTACCGCGTGATCTTAATATACGATGAAGTCTGCAATATGTTCCCCGAGATACAATTAATGATATTGATTTACAGACACATAATTCCGATTGTTTAGGCATCATCAATCTTCCGTGTCAATTGTCTTGTCAATAATAACTAACAGATACAGCACATATAATAGAAACGTTGTGAAATATCAATAACGAAAGATGCTAATATATTTCAGTGGAATCATTGTAATGTCTGTATCTGTTTTTTTTCAGATTCCCTGATCCTAGAAAGTTGGGTTGAGTTGTTAGAAGTCAATAATAAAATTAACTGTGATCAATTGATCACGTGACTTTCCTCACATTTGTAAAAAAATAGGTTTCAGACATTTCAGCGGGTCTAATGTATGTTTGTAAGAATAGAAAATACATTGAAAATGATTTGGAAACCGCTAATGAAAGACGTTAAGGGATACTCTACGTTACATTCACTTACAGGCTAACACATGCAGAAACAAGGAGAAAATCGGTAGAGCACAACAAACAAGAGCGAAAAAAGACAAATATCAACCCTAAAAAACAGGAACCAAGGAAAGAGAAGGCGGGCAAAAGCACTACCACCACCTGCACGGAAGGCAGCTACTCAGCTGCCTTGAAAACAGATTGCCGTCCTCCTTGAATCGTTCCCTGTGACTACTCTCAGTGCGGATGATTAAACTTAACTGGAGGAGGCAGTAGTGAAAGAAATGTGTACCGGTTGGGAGCTGCGAATGAGAATCTCGCAGCTAGAGAGATGGACTATGTTCCTCCTCAGAAGCGTAAAGATGGCAGAAGAAAAGCTTATACAGCTGATGGGAGCTCAAAACAAAGGGTTGAGAACAAACCAATTGAAGATTCTCAGCCTAAAAGTGCTTAGAGAAACCCTCATATGAATTCCGCGATACACCGGAGTGAAGGGACAGAACAGACAAACTCCTTAAACAAGGAGCAGAGTCACCATTTCTGGGACCTGAACTCTTCTGCGGTATAAACGCCAGCACATTACAGAGAGGACTCAAAAAAGGAGAAACTTGGATAAGCATGGAAAGAAGAGGGCTTATCTTCGAAGAGTAGGAAGAACCCTCTATCTACAACCTAGCAGAATGTACTACCTTGCAGAACCCATGAGCACGACACCTCGGAGAGTACCAAATAGAAGAGGGTGATGTGATGTGAAGACATATTGAACTTCCTTGAGGCTACAGGGTTGGAGGAGCTGCTGTAGCCTCTGAGATATCCCAAACGGCGCAGTCGAAAACAGGGGACACGATAGATTTATGAAGTCACAGTGTACGAATATTCCCATTTAGTAGAGTTTGATGCAACCAACACTCATGGTTGCATCTTGTCCACAATCGCTAATATGATGATGTCGGGTACAACTATTCCTATGAATTCTTCCATATTCATGCTCGGAATTACCACCAACAACCCTCTCGTGAGACGATAATGTGAGGTTCATTGCGAATACCGCTTCACATAAACTTGGTTTTCTATTTCGTGCTAAGAGCTACTTTACGTCCTAGCAGCTCCTCATAATCTACAAAGCACAGATTCGACCTGTTCTGGAGTACTTTTCGCATGTTTGGAATTCGGCTTCCAAACATACGCTGAAGCTCTTGGATTATATTCAAAAGAGAACTATTCGTTTGATTGATGATGTCACACTTACGGGTTCACCTTTTTTATAGATATTTCCATGGTCGGTGTTCATCAGAAATATCGTCTGTGTTTCCACCACCACAGATTCCAGATAGACGGACTAGACGAGCTTAAGCTAGTCACCCCATCATTGTCAAGCTCGAGTACTGCAGAACTTCTCCCTACCAGACCGCATTTTTCTATCGAACGGAGAAGTTGTCCATTGCCCAGTGAGGTCTCTATGCCTTTAACCTCCAACCTTCGGGAAAAATTGGAATGCCTATCTCCTCTTCCAAAGTTCCACCGCTGGCTCACACGATGTTCTTCAAACATTACAGGTTTTCATCTCGTATAGTCAAAGTATAGAAAAAAAAACGGTACAAAGCATTTTTGTCCAAAATCGAGACGAGACAGGACAGACCTTTTACCATATTTGTCTCGATTCGCGACATCACTAATAATTCTATATATTTATGATTCCAAATCCATGACGAACTCAATAACTTCACCACATTTGAATTCATCAGTTTTATTATGAGGGAATAATCAAGGAAGTATATATAAGGAGACAAATGTAAGAATCTTCCCTCAACATCGGTCTTCTTATTCATTGTGTACTAAAACAACATCAAATGCATAGCAAAATTCCACCATTATACTAGGAATTCCCCCATACGGATATGAAATAGCAAAATAACTAAGTTTACTTCCAATTCTTCATCCAAGTGTAATTTTCATTATTTCCTACGTTTTTCAGTGAATTGAGCCTCTAGAATAGGTTTTTGTTTACTGTATGGCGAATAATTATGATACGCATCCGCACCTTACTTCTAAATTCGTATTGAATAATTTACGAGCTGGCTTTGATGACAATTCCGTATGCCTTCATGCGAACTTTAGAGCTTACAAATTCGAAGTGATGAAATGTTGGTTATACAACATAATATTGAGGTTCGGTGTGCATAAAGTTTCTCAGTATGTACATGCTGAATATTGTAATTATATGCGAGTGAATGCTTTTGATAATGGAACAGATTGAACAAGCACGTGAAAGAGAATGTACACTTATTTATCATTACATTACTTTGCTGAATGGGAAGATAAAGCTATAAAATATATACTGTTTTGACACACCTTTGAGGTTTATGTCAATGGAACGATAGTTGAGTATACAATGATTTTCATTATGAAGGATGATCCAAATTGAACTTGTTGCAATTCTCCCTTTGCTCTGAATTCATGTTGGAAGTTTCTACTAATATACATTAATTCTAATGCAATTGGTGTTGCCCAAGTTTATCATCAATTTGAAATATTTGAAAAATTGGTAGGAAAAATCCTTTCACCGATTTCGAGTCTATAAATATCACCATATCTTAAATTTCCTCACTTTTATTTACACAATAACTATCAGACACCCCTTCGCTTCAAATATAAGTGATTTTGGGAACAGGAAATATTTCGGAAATGATTTCTAAAACGCTAATGAAAGGTGTTAAATTATACTCTAGGTTACATTGAAATTTTATCCAAATGGTCTCTATGATTCATACAGACACCTGCTGTCAGGTTGACTTTTAGAATATGATCTTGTTTCAGACTGACACTTACTGCTACATGTATCATCAAAATGCACCACAGAAGTCTAGACTTCTTGCTCAGAATAAAGACATAAAATAGATCGTGAAGTCACATCGATGACGTCTTTGAATCTTAAAATGTGAATTCCGGACATGTCTGCAGGTTAAATATTTACGTGTGATATATATTTTTATAATCAGAAGAACATGGCTTGATAAAATAACTTGGTCCTGTATGTAAAACTGAAGATGAATGTCAGAAATACCTCTTGAAAAAAGGTTATCCCGCCCAAAAACAATACCGTTTCTATTTTCACCATTATAAAGCGATCTGCAAAATTTCAAATCTATACGACCAATAGGAACGGCACACACACATACACAGAAACAGACACACCTAGACATTATGTCAAAAATAGTCTACATAGATTTAGAAATGCTTAAAATGAATAAATTTTTGACACGATTACAATACTACTACGTATAGTGAGGGAATTGAAAAGTAAGTATCACTAGTTGATTCATTTGTTTTATTTTGATAAATTGTATATCAATTTTTTATAAAACCGTTTGATAGTTTCATTTATCAAGTTGTAATATTGTTATTTCTCAAAAATTGTTAGTTTATACAATTTTTCAAAAACAACATAATTGAAAAAAAAAACAAAGTTTACTCACATATATCAAATACTGATACATACTTTCTGATTGTAGCCTGAAGATATGGTAAAATTTATAGATCCCTGAATCGTTGTGAACATCATGGAAAGATCGTGAGATATTTTAATAATTTTTTTAACATTTTAGTTTTACATTCATTATATATTTCATATGATTCACAACCTCAAATTGGTTATTTAGGTTGAGGAAGATTTTCCAAAGATTATTAGCCCCACGATGTGGTGACAATTATTACAAATGGGCAGTTTCACACTCTCTTATATTTTAATACTGGTTCTTGACCCAGGTATGAATTATATATAAATTCTCGGAAAATAGGTCACACTAACATATATGCTTATTATTTTTGTCTTCACGTACGTTTCCATCTCACGACCATCATCAGAAGAAGTATAATTTTCTAAAACATAAAGCTAAATGTATCAGCACAAAGTGTCCTTCTCGCACCAATTTCAATTAAAAATGGCCACGTCGCCGAAAAGAACAGAAACACGAATAATTGAAATTGTAACACATTAGTTTTCGAAGTGTATGAATATGTATCAAGAATTCACTACATAGCAATCAAATATAACGCAACAAGTATCCACTTTCGAACCAGATGTTAAAGATTTACGAGTTAATAGAAATGGGTTGTCAGTCAGATCTCATCAGAAATATTGCCATTTGAGCATTCTACCTAAAATATACTTTTAATATTATACAGAAGCATGTAGGAATTTCCAAGGGTTTCAATTAATTAAATTAGAATAAATTCGACTTAATGATTGAACGTCTGCTCTAAGATTTAAAGACTTGGAATCACATTTTATGTGAATCATCTCCAAAAATAGATCTTTTATAATAATAAGTTTCTTTAGTTGAAATAATAAACTTTTTTGTAATCGAATCGACGGTTACTTGAAGACGAAAATATTAAGCGAGTGTGACATATTTCCCTAGAATTTATGTAAAATAAACAAGGTCTTTTCTAAGTTGTTACAGAAGAGGTGCATCCGAAACTGATTGGAAGTCATGGTGGGTGTATTTTGAAAGCTTATATCCAGGTTGACAAAATAGAATCGAAAGTTTTAATAGTCATGCGAAAATAGGCATGACATTTTTCTGGGTGGTTGCGTAACTTCTTCTTGTCTTGTTCCATTCATTTTGTGAATATCACAGCTTCTCACCGTTTCCCTATTATTTAACAAATAATGAATCTTCAGTGAAGAATTTTCACTTAAAAGCATGATAGATATGATGTTTTAAGAAAATTTTAAACTTGTTAATGGTTTCATTTCATTATTATGCTATTTACTGTTTCTATCATTAATTAAATATTTTTTGCTAATTGCATTTTATTTAATGCCAACTCAAAATTGATTGTTTTCGCTAATTGCATTTTATTTAATTCAAACTTAAAATTGACCAAATTTGATTTTGTTTATTGCCAATTTGGAATTGACTACTGCCAAAATGATTTTGGATATTGCAAATTCGCTTTTGATTGATGCAAGTTTGAAATTGATGTTGCCAATTTGATTTTGACTAATGTCAATTTGATCCTGATTTTGAACTTGAACAGGTTTAGATTCCTAGCTATTATTTGAAATTCCTATATTATCCCATCAGATATGTTGTTCAAATACAGCTTTTCTGAAAAATTATTTTTTGGAGATGGGGACAGAGTTGCAACTAGTCAAACAGCGCCCACTCGATCATTTTCAATTCGATATCACAGCTCCGGGTTAGTCCCGGCACCTCCGCCAAATAGTATTTAAACAGATTTCTAATTTAGTTCACTCTGATGATTGTTACTTGGTATCTGACAGGTCTTCAGTATTTCAGCGGCGTATTTAGTAGAAAACGATGATTGTTCTTTGTTTATCCAATTGGGAAACCCAGTATTTCCAGCGATACAATACTCAGATTCATTAATTTCACATTAAGCCTCATAGGGTGACGGCTCTAATGTATACACAGTCAATCTGAGATATCAGATACTTACTATGTTGTAATTTAAATACGGACTTGCATATCGTTGCTAGTTTGGAATAATGGTTTGCATGACCGCATATTACATCAGTTCCTTGTCGGTTTACTGTCAAACATAGAACTCATAAATCATTCAAAGTTATTACATTCAATTAGGGATTTCGATTGACGACTCTAATGTGTTTCAAAAAGATGTAACCGGCAAGCTCGAGCTATTCCCTAATGACCAAGCCATTGACTAATTGGGAGGAAATTCTACTGTACTGACAGATTCACGTCTATTCGATCTATGTAGTTTCTACAAGGATATCGGTATCGAACATCTATATTCGAATATATTCCAGTGGAGTGAAGAGTATACACATAAATACGAGACGTCGACTGAAATCAGACATAGGCATGAGCATTAATTCCTATCAATTCCGAAGCAAAACCTGGGTTTAATTGAATTTATAAAATCAACAGTTAACAGAACTCGAGCCATAACCAGTCTTGCATCACATTGCATATGATACATTGAATTTTGTAATATTTGCTCATTATTATATTCAAGCATTTCCTTTAAAAATTCGTTCTGTAAGGTTGTAGTTGGAGTTAGCGCTCTACGATCATACTGCGTTTAACTTCCCGAATAATGCTGTTTGCCTGCTGCAGTGCTCATGCAACATTAACGATCTATCTAAAACGCGTAAAAAGGTCTCCTTCGTACAATTATATTTAAAAATCTTAGTAGGCGCTTTTAAATTTAAACATTATCTTCAGTACAAATCACTGCGATATTATATACGAAAAATGAATTGCTGAGTTCATAATCAATATAAATAAAACTATACAAACAATCTTTCGTAAATTAAGGTCCAAGTGAAATTCCAGTAGTTACCCATATATTTTGACATATTTGTCAACCACTATATGCACGTAAAGTTTTCATGCCATACAGCTCCATATATGGATGCATCATCAGCACAGTTCCGACTGTCTATGACAGATCACACATATCACTACTTTGTCAGACAGTGTGCGACATCTTTGTCGTTTCCTTTGTACCTGCTATAAATAAGTCATTGCGGGAAGGGTTTTTTCCAAATAAATGGAAGGAATCGAGTCACTCTAATCCCGGAAGAAGGCGAGAAAAATAATTGAAAAAACTATCGTCCTATAGTTAAAATTTCGATTTTTCAAAAAATCTTTGAATCCATTGTTAATGATAAGATATTATGCCATGTGTCGCCTTATCATAGCGAGAAGCAACATATCTTTATATCTGGCTGATCTACAACAACTGATCTTCTCAGGTACAGTGCATTTCAATGTGACTCTTTAGATAAGAGAAGGCAAGTGGACTCAGTATATACGGATTTCTCCAAAGCATCCGATAAAGTCAATTTCTGCTTGCTTCTCAAAAAACTAGCAATGTATGGTGTTGTAGGGAATATGATGAGGTGGTTCGAGTCGTTTTTAGATGGTCGTCAGCTGCCAGTAGTAGTAAATGGCTTCGCATCAGAAAAATATACATCCACATCGGGCACTCCACAGGGATCAAAGTTAGGGCCGCCATTATTTATAATTTTCATCAATGATCTTTGTGGAATATTCAGTTCAGACAGTCTTCTATATGCTGACGGCTTGAAAATATTCAGAATTATTTCATCGATAACGGACAGTGATTTCTATCAGAATGACTTCGATAAGCTTCTAGAATGGACCCGACTGAATATACTCCTACAAAACTGTGATAAATGCTGTACAATTTCATTCACAAGAAATATCATAAATTACTCAACTACGTCATACATATTGAATAATAAATCATTGAAAAGGGTAGAGTATGAGGGATCTTGGAGTGACATTCGACTCTGAACTAAATTTTAAGTTGCACGTAGAGCACATAGTCAGAAAGGCATATTCTATAATGGGGTTTATTTTCCGAGTTGGTAAACACTTTAAAACAGTGGATAGCTTCGAAAAACTTTACTTTGCCTATGTAAGATCTCATTTGTAGTATTGCAGTGTTGTATGGTCTCCGTCATACATTACCCACATTCAGCGGTTGGAATCGACACAAAGAATATTCACTCGTTATCAGTTTCTCAGAGTGAATGGTCACCTGCCTGATTATGGCACTTCTCTAGAAAGGTTACGGATGATTGACTTGCAGCTGCTTGAACTCAAGAGGACAGTCTCAAACTCACTGACGTTATTCGAAATAATAAGACACAAATATGATTTCGTGCTGCTGACAATGATAAGCTTAAGGACTGGGAGTGCGTCCACAAGATCAACCGATCTCTTTCACATTAAGCGCAGTAATACGAATATGGGTTTACATGGTACGCTTTCTCGAATGTGTGGTGAATACAACGGGTCTATAATAGCCTAGATATATTTCACGATTCATTCACAGTCTTCAAAACTAATGTAATTCATATTATTTTTCATCCCACTGTTTGATGACGGGATGTTATTGGTATAGGTATTCTATGTAATATTGCTCACTGTTTGTATGCGTATATTGACTACTGATGTTTATCCTCAGATGATATATATGTTGAAATACACTTATTACTCAACGTTATACTGTCGGTTATTGATACTTTTATTTAAATATGTACTATTTAGGTATATTGTAACAATCTTTAATTGGACACATTGTGTCTGTTGATTGTTCCACTGTTCTAATTAATAAATAAATAAATAAATGGATAACCTCACATCAGGACACGTAATTTTTACATGACAGACAGCTGATACGTTGACTATGACATGAAGTCCGTCACAGGCAACTTCATAAAAATTCATTCAAATTAACTTTCACATGACATAGAGAATAATTTTTCGCGTCTTTCCATCGTGTATAAATAACACTGACGTCTTCAACTACGGTAATTTATTCATAATAATATTATAACGTTTCCTTAGTGTTATCATCACAGATCATCAATCACGATGAAGAACTATAATTAGGATGGTGACAGCCACTACGACTTGAAGAATACTAATTTATGAAGTAGAATTTTATTCATGAAAGTTTATATAGTTCTGAAAATTTCATGGGAAATTTAACATTTCTGATAATAATCGGCACGAGTGAAGTGTAAACGTTACCTATCAAATATGCCATTCCTCCTCGTCTTTTAGAAGGTGCTCATAGCATTCCCTGTTCATGTGGCAAAGTCTACATTGGTGAAACAGGTCGCTACAGTAACTACTCGTGTGAAAGAACATGAATACTGTACAAAGCTTCGTGACATCAGTAGATCTGCACTTAATCACACTAATCATCAAATCCTTCGAAAATACTAAAATCTTAGCCCGAGCCCCAAACTTCCATCAGCATTAAATTCTTGAAGCGATAGAAATCCTAAAACATCCAAATAATCTAAGCCGTGACTCAGGATATTACTTCCCCAAGATTTGAAGATCCATCCTCGAAAATTCCACTTCGCACATGATCACCCAACGACAGGGTCAGGTGCCAGAACGGAGTAACCGGAATGAAGGCAGTGAACTGTGTAGCGTGAGGGTTCCTTTTCACAGTAAATACCGCTACAGAAACCAGAAGAGTCAAATTTAGTTCAAGCCTCAAGCCTGCCCTGAAGATGCCCCTTGTTAAGGTTGGCAAAACGTCGGCATCGTTCTATTGTGACGCGGAATCCATCGGGAAGCAAAGAATTTACCAGAAGAGCAGTCGAGCAAAGTTACATTCTATATAATAAATAGTTCTTTATCCTTTGTTTCGGCTAATAATATGATATGAATACATCATCCTCACATGGTTGAGGATTCACAATTTTATAGAAGCATTAGACAAAAGTCTGCATTGAAGCCTTATTCACTTATATCCCGGATTCATACTATTTGCGTAGATTACCAAACAATAACTCTAGGATTAACGTTGGTGTGTTTCGAAGGATTTACTAAACTGTTATTCGTCAGCCGTTAAGTCCGACCAAGATATCAGAATAATGGCTTGCGCAGTGTGGTAGCGTGTTATACATTAATAAAACTTACAACTTGGATAATAACGAATTGTTCTTTAGTTTCAAACAAGATATAAACTGTGTGTAACGCTTCATAATTAATTGGATGGTTTTATTACAGTAAAAGCGTGTGGTTCAATCCACATGATAATGATAATGAAATTGCAATAATACACAGGGCAAATACAGTCAAAATTCCACGATAGCTCTACGAATATGGTAGACGGTTATAGGAGTAAATCATACAGAGGGGGTCATTCACGGTGGTTGGACGTTTATGAAGAAATACTTAACATGAGTTTTGAATATTTGGTTACTTATATTAAAATGGCTATGATATCTCTTTTCTTTTGAGATATTAATTATTTCATATTTTTTTATTGACAAAATACTACTTGGAAAAATCTTCATATCTTTATATTTTGGAATTTTTAAAAGCTCAACTACCGATCATATTTAACCAGATATCCAAGATTTATATCCCACAATTGAATATTAGAATACAGAATGGTCCAAAAATTGTTTTATTTCTGTCGGTTAGAGAAACCACTAAAGAGAAACCCTTTAAATTTGCTACTCCTTAAGTATAGGGGATTGATTGACTTAAGAGCGTTTATTTTGAAAAATAGATAAGCAACAATTACTTTGATTTTTGGAGTCGGCTACAGAAACAATAAATTCTGTTATGAACTAAAATAGCTGCAGCAGATATTATTGAAAACTGCGGATAAGCATGTTCAGGTTTTTGGGACCTTCCAATGTGAAACCAGAATTGACAAAATAATTTGGAATTCATCTAAATGAGTATTCATTGGTGTTAAATATGGCTACATCCCATTAATTTTTATACAAATAAGACTTATAAATGTATCATATTTGCCAAAAAAATAGATTCATGAGCACTGAATTTGAATAGCTTCTTCCAAATTTCCATTGAATTGATACCTCAAAACTGTAAAAGACTAAGGAAACTTCAAGATACAGAACGTCACTAACTCTCCCTCACATTTCCTTGGAATCCTTGACAAGTCTCGAGGACACAATCGGGCTTTTCAGTGCATTGAGTGCCGCTTGACTGTCCGAACATACCCAGATAGTCTCATTTATCTTACCATAGCCGAGTAGCTTCTCCACACATCTGTACATGGCAAGC
Organism: Endomychus coccineus; assembly: GCA_958510875.1. Lineage (NCBI taxonomy): Eukaryota > Metazoa > Arthropoda > Insecta > Coleoptera > Endomychidae > Endomychus > Endomychus coccineus. The sequence goes on from OY294067.1 coordinate 49,946,219, forward strand.
ATCTCGGCTTGGAAGACTGTTTTGAGATCCCCCAATTGCACGTAGTATCCATCAATATCTCTAGGACCGTGAAAGTATGTTTGTTCTAGATCCATCCGTACACCAAATTGTGCCCTGCTTTGGCGTGCGGTCATTTTCCTATTCCTGCCATGACGGGAAGACGACCCTGAAATGCTGCTTCGATTCTGTCCTGCGGTTCTAGTCGAAGCCTTTCATGCTGCCCCTTGAATAGACGGAATTGGGCTGCATTCCATCTCTTCAGGGAGTCATTCAAGATAAGCCTGTGGAATACCATCATTGCGAGATTCCTCATCATCACTGATTAAGGAGGTGGCGCGCCCAGTAAGGCCCTCAATGCTGCAGTTGGTGTACTCTTCCTTGTGGATGTAATGCCTCTGAGGAAGATTCCTTGTATTCTGTCCAGAAGTTTCTGGACTGTGACCAGTTCGGTTCTGTTCCACCATAGGAGAACTGCATGACTGAGTCTTAGGATAATGATAGCTGAGTACATCAACATCAGCTGATTAGGCCCCAAACCCCACTAAATGCCAATTGCCCTCTTACATTGCCAAAAGTTCATCAAAGCATTTTGGCATCTAGTCTCCAGTTGCTTTTGCCTTAGTAGTTTTTTTCAGGGTGACTCTCAGATATTTTACCATCTCGAAATATCAACTGAGTTGCCCCGAATACCATTTTGTACCTTCTGGGAAAGATGATAATTGTTGTTTTCTCTGGTCGAATGGAGAGTTTGTTATCTCTACACCAGACTTATCAATGCTCGTTGAACAAGCTCCTGCGAGAACCCTCGTAAGCTCCTCTCGGGAGTATGCCGATGTCACGTTCATAATCTACCGTCTTAATACCAGCATGGTTTAATCTTACTAGAAGCTGATCCACGACCAAACCTCAAAAAAGGGGGAGAGTACACCTCCTTGTACACACCCTTCTGATGCCCACTCTTTCAGAGTAAAACCTTGGAGACGTATTCACCTTCAAGGGTATTCATAATCCATCCTACTATCTCTCGCAGGATAACATGTATCTCCGCCGCTTGTTTATCAATAGACAACTTCGATTAAGTTTAGTTCAATTGCTGAGAACCAATTAGTCTCCAATATTTGAGATGTGTAGTAATAACAAGAAGATTGCTTTCTCATGTGTTTTGTGTTTTATTTGATAATATGTATGTATATCATTATGTCTTGTAATATGCGTTTCCTTGTTTAGTTCCTCATGGTATTTTTGATGATTGTCCCATAATTGAATTCGTCTGTTGGGCAATACAAAATTATTATTATTATATCGCGTTTTTCGAATCTTAGCTTTTCTTAGCAAAAAATACTTTTTAGGTTAGGTAAAATGACACTATCGAAAAAAACATACTCTTATCAACTAAAAATACTATTAAAGTACTGAGAACCTTCCGGCTACTAAGTAACCATCATCAGAGTAAACTAAATTATAAATCAAAATGTGGCTGTTTGAATACTATTCGGGGATAATAATGTAAACAATGGGTTACCCTCAGCTGGAGATAAATCGGAATTTAATAAATTGCTTTCTCGTTTATACATTTCCATTCCTTCTAAATTACCTAAATATTTGTCTGTACTGTGTTTTAAAAGCGATAAGCTCTCTTGGGAAATGGTGTAATCTGTTTCCAAAATATGTTCGGCTACCGCTGATTTTTCCCCATTATTTTTTTTAAATGGGCAAAATGTTCCTTATAACGAATTAAAGTATTCCTCCTAGTTTCACCCACATAGCTTCTTGAACACGGAATCAAAGGTGTTGCCTAAGCGGTGTTTTAGCTCATTCTTATTCTATAAACAGGTAATATTGAAAATTTAGAAAACAATCTTTGGAATTAATTAAAGAGTTAAACTTTCGCGTTTTATTGAAGTGTTTGGAAGGTAATGGCTCTAATTCGGTTAGTTAGCTATGTTTCAATTTCTTTTTTTGCTTAGAAATCAAATTATTGATCAACGATTTGTGGTAACCGTTGTCCAACACAATTTGCTGAAGCTTCTCAACGTTGTTATAAGTTTGCTGGTTCAAGGGGAAGTTCAATGATCTATGAACTAGACTATTGAACGGAGCTACCTTATATATCTGAATGGTGTAGCTGAATTCGCCGGAATATACCTATTTGTTTGAGTGATTTTTCTATATAATGTCGATAACCAAGTGATTACCATGTTTCATTATGTTGATATCAAGGAAAGGAAGTTGATTATCTGTTTCTGTTTCGACAGTAAATCTCAGTGAATCAAATTGGCTATTAAGCGTGTTCAAAAAGCCAAATGAGAGAATAACAAAATCAATTGTGAGTCATGTTCAAAATGCTATGTGGGTCAAACTAGAAGGAACATTTCAACTCGTTATAAGGAATATTTTGCCCATATAAAGAAAATGATGGTGAAAAATCAGCGGTAGTCGAACATATATCCAGGTAATTTAGAAGAGATGGAAATGAATAATCGGAAAAGCAATTTAGTGAATTCCGATTTATCTCCAGCTGAGGGTAACCCATCGTTTACATTATTATCACCAAATAGTATTTAAACGGGCACATTTTGATTTATAATTTAGTTAACTCTGATGATGACTACTTGGTAAACAAAATTTATTAGGTAAAATAAATCTGAAAAAAGAGTGATAGTATAAACTAGATTTACTGTTAGGTCATTTAGTTTAGTATAAATACAGTTACAAGTTAAAATAATTTTTCAGACGCATCCCTTTGTTGGAGGAAAACATATCTTGAGCAAATACCATTTGAAAAATGCAAGAAAAGCTTAGTCGATCATTTTGGAATTCGACTATACTTAGACCGATCGATAATCACCACAAAATTCAAGATGTAACTATTTATTACTTCATATTATTTGGTATAACGGTAGATTATGGCGTATGTGCGTGTGAGTTATTCCACAGAAACGATGAATCCGCCTACTGTTTCTCATCTGAATAGAAACATTGCATTGCCATGGAATGCGAAAATCGCATTTAACAATTAACTTATGTAACCGAACTCTGAATATAGACTGCCCTCAACCTTTCCACGCTAATAGGTTTTATTTTTGTTCATCCTGGCATTGCGCGAATAAAACAATTGAAAACAGTCCTTAATCCAAATCCGAAATGTTTATGAGAATGGATGATGCCTCAATGAGAGTGAAATGAAGCCTACATGCTCCATTGACTAATTTGTGTCATCTGGCGTTATTTTTCCTACACCGGTGTAGTTTGATGGAATATTGCAGGCTGATGAAAGAAACCTGTGCAGAATGCAATGTTTGAATTCAAGTAGCCCTTCTGAATTGAATTGATTATTATTTGAGCAGTTTATCCCGAAAACTGGTAAGTGTATCGACTGGCATTTACGAGGGAATTTTATTCATGTTACATCTATTTTAGGAGATTACGTGGGCGAAAAGAACGTGCTGGCAGTAAGAATGCATATGGCTCGATTGAAATTCTCCAATATCGTAGAACATAAGCTCAGTTAAAGTAGATTTGAAGTTGTCAGGAGAGCCTTGAGGAGTTGGACTGAATTATTTTTCACATCCTATTGATAAGAAATAATCACCTTTATCCTTTGAAGATACTATTGAAGTACTGATAACCTTTCGGCTACCAAATAGCCATCATCAGAGTAAACTAAATTATTAATCAAAATGTGCCTGTTCAAATACTATTTGAAGATAATAATGTAAAAAAAGATTGTTATCACTTGGATTCCGACATACATAGAAAACCCACTGAAACAAACAGGTATACCCCAGCGGATTCAGCTACACCATTTAGATTTAAAATAGCTCCATTTTATAGTCGAGTTCATTGATTATTGAATGTCCCTTTGAACCAGCAAAATTATAACAACGAAGTTGAATTGGACAATGGTTACCACAAACCTTCGAGTAATAATTTAATTTTTAAACAAAAAAGGAAATTGGAACGTAGACAACTAACCAAATTAGAGCCACTACCTTCAAATACTTCAATAAAATTCAAAAGTTTCACTTATCATTCTTCAGTGATTGATAAATTCCATAGTTTAGGCAACACCTTTGATAGAGTTACCGATTTCGACAAAAATGTGGATCAAACTAGGAGGAACATTTTAATTCGTTATAAGGAACAGTTTGCCCATACTGGGTGTCCCAAAAGTCTGGAAACGGTTGAATATCTCGTAAACAAATCATCGGATCGCAAAGACAAAAAACACGCCTCTGTTTATTTTCAACGATCAATTTAATGATGCTACTGAAAAACCACCCCCACCCATGTAGGGGATGATGAGAGGGGTAGTTTTGAAATTTTGAATGGAAACACCTACATTTTATTGCATTGTTGCATTCTCCATGAAAAATCGTGTTAGGATGTGCAATCAACCCTTTTTTCAACCCTACTTAAGGGGTGAAAAAGAGGGCAGTTTTGTTTTTTTGGCGAAAAAAATTAGTTTCCAATAATTACCAAAACTACCCTTTTTTCACCCCCTTCGTGGGATTGAAAATGGGGTTGATTGCACATCAAAACATGGTTTTCTTTATGGAAAATGACCAGCGTATGAAAAGTTTTTTTGTTACAAAATTACTAAAACTACCCTTTTTGCACCCCCTTATTGGGATTGAAAAAAGGGTTGATTGAACATGAAAACACATTTTTCATAGTGAATGCAACACCGTATGAAAACAAATTTTTTTCGCAAAAAACACAAGACTACCCTTTTTTTCACCCCTTAAGTAGTGTTGAAAAAAGGGTTGATTGCACATCCTAACACAGTTTTTCATGAAGAATGCAACAATGCAATAAAAAGTAGGTGTTTTTATTTAAAATTTCAAAACTACCCCTCTCAACACCCCCTACGGGAGTGGGGGTGGTTTCTTAGTAGCATCATTAAATAGATCTTTGAAAATAAAAAGAGGCTTGTTTTTTGTCTTTGCGATCCGATGATTTGTTTACGAGATATTCAACCGTTTCCAGACTTTTGGGACACCCAGTATAAAGAAAAATAATGGTGAAAAGTCAGCGGTAGCTGAACATATTTTGAATAGAAGTCACATCATTTCTCAAGAAAGCTTTTCAATTTTGAAACACACCACAGATGTGGCAAAGCTGTCCTATTAATTATCAATTACAATTCATTCAGATTTCAAACCATGTGGCTAAAATTCAAGATGGGTTTTAAGAACACACATTAAGGTAAATAGGAATAAGATATTCCTTGTTGCCTTCAACGGGCAAGTCAAGTATAAGAGTTCATTTCTTAGTACGACCGTCCCATCATAAAATAATACAGTTTGTTCTTTGTATCTGTGAGACGGAAACGAAATATATAGTTGCTGAATCCTTGTGAAGGAAGGGTCATCGTAATTTGTAAAATATGGTCAAAAAGGTCCCTCACATTTCCAAGAGGAAATTATAAATCACGAAGTTAACAGAAATGGTTCTAAAGGAAACAAGTGCTTTACAGTATATTGGTAGTTAAGATATATTTTATTGATCAATTAGAAACGGCAAATGGATCAATTGCTATGATTCAAAGAAAGGTTTTTTACCCTCTCTTTTCCTTTGAAGCTACAATCTATTCACTAAACCATAACATAAGTCGTTTCTTATTAAATATGTAATTAGAATACTAAGTTGTTGATATAATTTTCATTCATACCTAAATTCAAGGAAGTCAAAATGAAGTCATAAAATCAAGGTCTTTGTCAACAAAAATAGAACAGTTCTTTTATATTCAGCTTGCCCCAGTCTAGGCAAGTCTCTCTCTTATTGGGTAAAAGTTAGTACCCCCAAACCTACTACTAAAATAGCAGTGGTTATCCAAGATTATAAAAAACCAAACTCACCACACTAAAGTCAGTTATATTTTAACTTCTTGAGTTAAATATTACTTTGCCTATTTCAAGATTCACTCAAATCATATTTTAGAAAACTTTTCAAGTTTTCTAGTTAAGTTTGCGTTGTGGTGTTTATGGTAGAATTTTCGCTAATTTCATTTAGAATCAAGTCAAATTACTTAATACAAAAGATTTAGAATTCCTTGAAAAGTTGAATCATAATAGTTTTGTTTAACTCCTCACTCTGGTTCATCCGGGCTGAGTTAAATTAGTTTTATTTCATATTTAGGTTTTAATATGTTTGATTTAAAATTAGGAATTAATTAATTATTTTCTGAATTTAATATAATCTCTTGATTAATACTTTACTTATATTCCATCTTTCAACTTTTAATTCATTGTTTATAATTGTTTATTTTTATTATTAAATATTTTATATTTGTTTTGATTGAGAGTTTTTCTACTTACCCTAATTCATAAACCACCCTCGATAGCACAGTGCTTAATCAATGTGTTAGTGTCTCAACCAAAGAAGAGTCAGTATTACATATATCTATTGATCATATTGTTGCCTGATTTGCCTAGCTGATGAGATACCCGTGATGCGGGTCACTTCATGTTTATTGGTTCACGTACTGCAAGTACGTGTTATTGGTAGTTAAGATATATTTCATTGATCAATTAGAAACGGCAAATCGATCAATTGCTATGGTTCAAACGAAGGTTTTTCACCCTGTCTTTCCCTTTGAAGCTACAATCTATTCACGTAACCATAACATAAGACGTGCAGGAGGCAGTCGTTTCTCATTAAATATGTAATTAGAATACTAAGTTGATATAATTTTCATTCATACCTAAATTCAAGGAAGTCTAAATGAAGTCATAAAATCAAGGTCTTTGTCAACAGAAATAGAAATAGTTCTTTTATATTCAGCTTGCCCCAGTCTAGGCAAGTCTCTCTCTTATTGGGTAAAAGTTAGTACCCCCAAACCTACTACTAAAATAGGAGTGGTTATCCAAGATTATAAAAAACCAAACTCACCACACTGAAGTCAGTTATATTTTAACTTCTTGAGTTAAATATTACTTTGCCTATTTCACGATTCACTTAAATCATATTTTAGAAAACTTTTCAAGTTTTCTAGTTAAGTTTGCGTTGTGGTGTTTATGATAGAATTTTCGCTAAGTTCATTTAGAATCAAGTCAAATTACTTAATACAAAAGATTTAGAATTCCTTGAAGAGTTGAATCATGATAGTTTTGTTTAACTCCTTACTCTGGTTAATCCGGGCTGAGTTAAATTAGTTTTATTTCATATTTAGGTTTTAATATGTTTGATTTAAAATTAGGAATTGATTAATTATTTTATAAATTTAATATAATCTCTTGATTAAAACTTTACTTATATTCCATCTTTTAACTTTTAATTCATTGTTTATAATTGTTTATTATTATTAAATATTTTATATTTGTTTTGATTGAGAGTTTTTCTACTTACCTTAATTCATAAACCATCCTCGATAACACAGTGCTTAATCAATGTGTTAGTGTCTCAACCAAAGAAGAGTGAGTATTACATATATCTATTGATCATATTGTTGCCTGATTTGCCTAGCTGATGAGATACCCGTGATGCGAGTCACTTCCTGGTTATTGGTTCACGTACTGCAAGTTATATTGATATTAGTTATTGATATATAACAATGAATTTGATAAAATAAGTAAATTGATCACCTTTAATAAACAAAGTAAAATCAAGGAAGGGCTCGTTATTACACACACAAATATCTAGGTAGTTTAGAAATGTATAAATGGGAAAGCAATTTATTAAATTCCGATAAATCTCCAGCTGAGTGTAACCCATTGTTTACACTATTATCTCCAAATAGTATGTGAACAGGCAAATTTTGATTTATAATTTAGTTTACTCTGATGATAGCTACTTGGTAGCCGAAAGTTTCTCTTTTATAGTTTATTATTTTTCACATAATCAACTCAAATTGTTCTGACATTTCACCCGTTGATGTAAGAATGCCACAACATTGGAAAGGGTTATAAGAACATATGAATGGATATTCGATGGAAAAGCGAAGTATATATCGTACACTAGAAACCTTGTTTATAATTCAATAACTGGGCTTTTAATGGCGACTACTGGAAGAGCGAGAAACTTGAATCTCCAGAGTATTTCTTGCTACAATCTATTCAAATAATGCAGTTGCTATTCTGAATTTTAAAACATTAACTGCTTTTATCAAGAAAATAGTGGTGCATAACGTTCAGAGAATATGAAAATTGAGAACATCTGTACACGCTTCTTGAGAAATTATCTGATCAAGTTAAATCGAAGGTGGAACGCCTTCATATTGTGGATGAAACTCCAAGTTATTAATAAATAATAACATTTCCAATCAAGTAGTTGCATGTCATAAACAAATACTTTCATGGATTATATATACCACAGCCGACTTAAAAACTAGCCAGTAACAAAGACTAGCACCACGGCGTGTGTCCTATAATAATTATACTGAATTACTGATATATCAAAGTGTGTTAATTTCAACGGTAAATGTTATTCATTTGGAACAATATTTCTAAAGCATAAATAGTTTGGAGAAATTGTGCAATAGCAATAATTAGTGCGTGATTTTGCATTGTACTGGTATATTGTGAACTGTTTTGTTTTCCTAATTAGACTGTTATTATAATCTTTCTCAATTATGTTGTGTTCCTGCCATAATGTGTGTCCAATTATTAATCTCCATTGAAGAAGGAGGAGGAATCAAATGGTAATTTTGCTTTTCCCAGGGAACATGAATTGGAAAGAATATGGCTGAAGGCCATTCTTAGAAGAGATCCAATTTTCTGCAGTATCCAGTGTTAATTTCAAACAGCATGATATTATCACTTCTACGAAAACTATTCTACCAGACGGCTTCGAATAATATTTATTACCAACCAAAGATGAAACAAAATGCTGTGCCATCGATTTTCCAAATTTTCTACAATATTTATCAGTAACAGAATACGTCACATTTACGTCGTATCAAAAATACTTATCGGATTTACTCATATTTCACAGGAAGATGACACTCAAATTGATATTGTTTAACAAAATAGATGAAGTTCTTTTCATGAAAAATGGTTCTGATTTAATGACTGCAGTAAAAGTACTCATTGTCTATACAAGAGCTTGACAATAGCAAATAAACAGAGGCTTGAAAGGGGACTTTAGATAATTATGTATTTATTGTACGAAATTTGAAAAGAATTCTTAGGAAAACAAGTGAACAATTAATCATACTCGTAGGATATGTTTATATTAATTCAATCAAATGAAGTATCCGTGATAATACAAGGTTTTATTATTTATTATAGCGATCTACCTACCTAACCTAGTTTTGAATACTAGTTATTCACATTTTCACATGTTATTCTATAGCTAATACAGTTCCGTTGTCGCTATCCTCACCAACATTTATTGCAAGGGCAAGGTGGAAAGTCCCTGAAGAATAAAACAGATGGTGCCACAATCGAAAATTCCATACCTCATCTTCAACTAGAACCCATTTACGTTTTCAGATCGATACGTCATCCAGTTCAGTTTAGACACCCATCAAAAGCAAGCAGCCCTAATGATTTTTGTAAATACGGAAAAAAGTGAATTTTGCGTCTTGATTAAACATTATTTCTTACACGGAAAAAACATTACGCAAACCAAAGCATCGCCTGTTAAACATTATGGGTACTCTTCACCATCGATTGGAACGATTCACAAGTGGTTTACTGATTTTCGTTATGGTAGTATGATCACAAAGGACGCCGAACGTTCTGGTCGTCCAATTAAGGTTACAACGCCAGAAATCGTCGATAAAATCCATGGATTTCGGACGATCGGCGAGTTAAAGCGCACGAGATTGCTGAGGGTATAGGCATCTTAACATAACGGGGATGGAACATTTTGGATAAATTTTTTAATAGCAGGAATATTTCTCCCAGATGTGTGCTGCATCTGCTCTTTGTTGACAACAAGCCCCATAACTTCAAAAGAGTGTTTGGCAATGTTCAAACGCGATAAGGAGGACTTTTTGCGCCTTTTCGTAACCGTGGACGTGACATGGATCGATCACAACACACCAGAGACCAGAGAACTGACGAAACAGTGGACTTGTCCAGGCGAATCAGAGTTTTTTGACAGTTTTTTGGAATGCACACGGTATCGTCCATATCTATTACTTTGGAAGGACAAAACGATCACCGGCATATATTATGCAGAGCTATTGAATCGATTTGAAGGTGATTAAAAGCGAAAGTAGCCACATTTGGCGAAGAAAAAAGAGCTCTTCCACCAGGAAAACGCACCGGCGCACAGGTCCGCAATCGCAATGGCAAAATTGCATGATTCGTGCCACGAATCGGTTGGTCATCCATCATATTCTCCAGATTTGGCCACCTATGATTTTTATCTATTTCCGGAATTGTAGAAATGGCTCGGCGGCAAGAGATTTGACTCTAACAATGAGATCATCGCTATAAAAAAACACCTATTTTGAAGGATTGCCGAAATCATATTATTTGGAAAGGATCGAACCATTAGAAAAACCTTGGACGAAATTTATCAGGCTACAAGGAGGTTATGTTGAGAAATAAAATACATTTTGACCAAATAAATCATTTCTTCTTACATTTTTCAGGGACTTTTCCCCTTGCCATCGTGTAATCGGTTTAATTACATTACGGTCCAGAGTAATATACGAATTTTCTAAAGTTATCACATGACAGGCTGAATTTTTCCAACATTTTCTTATTGATTCTACAATAGTATAACTTGAAGTTGGAGAAATATTTCCTCACCTAACCTTAAACATAATATAGGCTGGGAGTCGTAGCACTGTATGTCCCACATTTTTCAATACAAAATGCCTTTGAAAGATCGGTTTTTGTATAAGATTTTTCAAAATATGTCATTCGCCGCCATATAGTTTTGAATTTTCAATTTTGTATTTCGTATTTGAGCTCGGAGCCTTATGTTATTAGTGACTATGATAGCTTGCTTTGTCCATTAATATCATACGCTATTCGGAGGAAAGTTTGGTAAGAGACAATTCTTAAACCATTCTTCAAAAACTTCTGCCGTTGAGTCTTCTTGGTAGTCCACGCAGGAGTCTTAAATATTCATTGCCTCAACCGTTCTCGGACTCCTCGTATAAAATGGTCAACGTTTTTCCTCTATTTGACAGAGCTTTTGTGCTGCACTTACTAGAACAATCGGACCATCTTGGGTGGTGTTTCATGCGGGTCAAACCATGTCTCGTCATGGAAAACTATGGAACGATTTTCAAAACGGTATATATATTCGAAGTAATATACTTATAGCCCCATTTTTGCAATCGGTGAGATTCCATAAGTAGTGGCCTTTGGTGAAATATACGATACTAGAAGCCCTTTATAGACAGGGTTCTCCAAAGGCTAGTGAGGTTACAGATTATTTGAGTTTCATCATTAATGAGCCTTTGCTTAAGATCATGTAATGTAGGCACGCGTTGCTCTTCGTGTATGGTGTACATTTTTCGTCTTATCAAATCTTTGCAGTCTTCGTCAGAACATTTTGTGAAACCGGCATGTTTACGCTTCCTTCTTAGTTTAATGGGATTCGACACGATTCTTTTCATTGTAGTCAAAGGTATCTTAGTCGAAGCACATGTTTCAGTAACCGCAGCACTAGCGTTAAATCCCCTGTTCAGTGAAGAATATATACAGTTTTCACGATTTCCCTAGTACCAAGAGTTAATTGATTTTTCTTCACCGGAACACTAGAAGAAGCATCATAATGCTATTTTATAAGTAAGTAAAATTTGGTAATATAATAAAGCAATAAACTGCACACTTGTCGTAAGAAATAAAGACTGACTAATATAACGATAAAACTAAACTTTTACCTGGTATTTAATTATTTACAATTATTCAGTCCGGCCCTCAGAGCTAACATTAGCATAATCAAGGATATCTATTGTCGGTAGTTTACTGGAGTCATTAAGTCCAACCATTTCTCGTGAAAATAACTTTACCTCGGTATCTAAATAGATTCTTGTGTAACAATTAAAAAATAACTGAATATTCATTACTGTTGGCTTTTCCAGATGACAATAGTAAGGTCTCCCTAGTCAAGATCGATCAGTAACATTACAAGCTTGTACTTATGTTTCATCCATTTTCACAATACACATTTCTTCTATATGTGGATATTGTGGTTACTGAGAAAGCTTCTATATTATTTATCATACATATACATATAGAGTATGTTCCTTTCTAGGCGATCAAACATCATATCATTCAATCATAGAGGTTGCTGAACATTTCCAGTCATTCTTCTCAAACTTGGAATTGGGGAGTGATATTTCTGAACTAAACGTTACATTTTCGAACTTTGATAAAACATTGACAAAGCATATCGTTTGAATCCTGCAGAATACAAATGAACAAAAAGAGGCAAAATGTATTCAATAATCACTTTTGATGCAATGAAATCGCTTTCTATCGCCAATACATCGCAGTTGATTTTATTTCTTTCTGTCTGACAAGTTTTTCAGATGAAATCAGTTATCAGTTTGTTGTCTTGTCATTTGTCAAACATAAAGTTGTGAACAAATGGGAGTAAATTCCAACATCATTATGCCGGTTCTTTCAACTGGAGCTTCTTGTCGTGAACTGTTATTCTTTGGTTCTAATCCATGATTCCAGTCTAGGTAGGGCTACAGGAAATATAGGGTGGACAATAGAACTGTACAATGCACATTTCCCTTTCCTTAACGCACAAGTTATTCTCCTAGTCTTTTTTATTAAGCAATATAATATCTCTGACTCGCTTACACTCTCACAAGACCCTCCTATACCTCGCTGGATCTGACTCAAGCTCATTTATAGTACACGATTGTTTTTTATATTCATTGCTATTCCACCTTATGAATATACTGTATATGGAATAATATTTATATGCACCTTTAGGAAGTATTTTTTATCAAATTTTATCCATCGATGAATGTATGTTTTTCCTTTCCTTTATTTAGGTGAATATTTTCTTTCTATTTATACATATGTTAGACCCACTTGCCGAATTTGCTCATTCGTCAAATAATAATTCGGGTCGCGATATAAGCATAGCATATCATCAATTGCCGAATATAATATGACCTCTTTCAGAAACTGAGCAATCCCTAATGTGATGATGTCAGGTATAACTATTCCTATGAAGTCTTCCATATCCAGGCTCGGGATCATCACCAACAGCACCCTCTCATGGGGTGACTACGTGAGGTCCATTGCGAAAACTGTCTCACAAAAACTTGGTTTTCAATTCCGTGCCAATAGCTACTTTACATCCTAGCAGCTCCTCATAATGTACAAAGCACAGATTTGACCTTTCCTGAGTATTGTTCATATGTTTAGAGTTCGGCTCCCAAATATACGCTGAAGCTCTTGGATTCTATCCAGAAGAGGGCTACCCGTCTGATTGATGATGTCACATTTACGAATTTCTTGACCTCTCTAGAACATCGTACAGTTGTGGGCGATCTCTCCCTTTTCTATAGATATTTCTTCGGTCGGTGTTTATCATTGAATAAACAAACCTGCGATAACGTCACCGCTTGGAGTTATGAACCATAAAAATTAAAATGGAATGATCGATTGCAGAAATATCTGTATGTTTGAGGAAAACCGAATTGATCTGTTGGCAGAATGCATGATTTAAGTTACACAAATGCCGAAATATAACATATTCTCGGCAACCGAGTATTTATTTCGAGAAATGACCGAATTCGTCTAGTATACAAGTATTGTAATGTGACATAAAAAAAATATGGTCAATAAACATATCTATCCATCTATCCATCTATTGTGTTGTTTGTGTTCAATTTAATTATTCTTATTCTTAGAAAAAATTATTTTCTGTCTTCTAAAAATATTCTTATCCTTCTTCAGACAGTCTTCCTTATTTCGCATTTTCGATGTGGCTATCATTATTATTACTATTTCCATTAATATCAGCATGTATACAAATTCTGATAAGCTCTCAGTCAATTATTTTTGATACATAATTGACTTCATCACCATTTTGAGATAATGTTAATGAAGTAAGGAATGAATCATGTAATACTTCACGCTGTCCATATAAAACTAAACAGTTTATATAGTTAAAAAAAACGTGAGAGATATCGTTCTTTTAGATTAACATTTTATGCATGGCGATTTATTTATACTGACATATGCCTTACGTAAGGTGATTTACTTCCATAGGTTATTCTGTTAAGTTGTTCAATATTTTATAAGCCGATCGTTCGTTCGATTTATCCAAACAATTTGTTCTTTTCCTACCTTGTGCCCTCTAATCTCTCGATAAATCACTGTGCGAACACTACCTTTTCACTTCCCTTTTTCCAGTGGTGAAAGTCAGTTACCCTATAAAAGAGAATATCCAGCTAACCTCTGATTGTGCCGGATTACTTGTTATCATCCATCTTTAGAGGAATTTAAATTAGTAAAGTTGATGAGATACAGATACTCGGTATTCTATTAATGTTCTAAGATACTAGTTCACTCTATATGAATATATTTTGGAGATCCAAGAATACTGCTGGATGATAATTTGTTATAGCTATGCTATGCCAGCTAAAACCAGCTAATACTCGTTGAAATAGTAAAGACGTCATGTCCGTCAAGACTTAAATGGGTATTTCTGATGAATAGAAACAGCTAAAGGCGTGGAAAGACGTGAAATTATACTCTATGTTGTGTGAACTTTTATTTAAATTGACGGGACATCTATGTTATGGGATGCTCTGTCACGGACATTATGTAAACAATACTTGATAAGCTATGGTGTGGTTTGTCATAGGCAGTCTGAACAGTGATGAAGATCCATCAATCTATGGAACTGTTTGTGAATCTGTGAGCCGTCAAAGTATACCGATTACCCCCTTTGGGGTATATAGGGTACCTAACTGCCCAATTTCATGTCTGTTACATACATTTTTTGATGAAAGAGTCAGTCAGAGAGTGAGTTAGGGAATGATATTTGCCTTTTATTATAGACTAGCTACGCCTGCAGATACAGGTAATACCAGTAAAAGAAGGCGTCGGCTCCGCTCAAGTTACCTATCTTGTTGAAGGGTTATGTATTGTCTGTCATAGTCAGCCTGAACTGTGATAATGATTCACTGATCTGAGAATTGGAGATTTCACGTGATTATATTAGATGTCAAACGCGACAAAATATATCGAATCTTTTTTTCTTCCTTCAGGATATTTTCTACTAAAAATCCGTTTTAGCCCTGGTCCAACTCGTCGAAATAAGTAACCTACCAAATTTAAAGTCGATGGCTCCATAATTTCATGATGAGTGAGTCAGTGATATTTGCCTTTTATACAGGGTGTTCCAGGTTTTAGTAGCAAAACTTGAACAGTCGATAGAAAATTTGATTTTGAGAAAAAAGTTCCCATTAACATATATGCACAGACGCTTAGTTTTTGAGATACAGGGTGATGAAATTGAAAAAAAAAATGTTTTTTTACGAATATTTCCGGAACTGTTCATCGTACAAAAAACAGCTTCTGCAAGCATTTTTTACTCATAGTAAGCTATGTTCTGGGCGATAAAAAAATTTTTTTTAGTCATAATTGGTGAAGATTTTGAAGGGGTATTGGGTGTTTTTCTCCCCAACTTCTACGCCACTGGAAAAAGTCCGGTTTTGAAACAACCATTTGAACCACCAATGTCTTCTTCACGAAAACGATATTGGTCATAAGCTCTTAAGTTGACCGTATTCGAGAAAAATCAACTTTTATGTTGAAAAACATGGTCAATTCTTCGAAATAAAATTTATTTTCCACTAATTAAACGAAATTTATTTAAACCTTAGAACAAGTAACAAAACCAAAAAATTGACCATGTTTTTAACATAAAAGTTGATTTTTCTCGGAAAAGGTCAACTTTAGAGCTTTTGACCAAGTACCTTTTGTGTAGAAAACATTGGTGGTTCAAACGGTTGTCTCGAAACCGTACTTTTTCCAGTGACGTAGAAGTTGGGGAGAGAAACACCCACTACTTCTTCAAAATCTTTACCAATATTTTTTATTGCAAAGAACATGAGCTTACTATGAGGAGAAAATGCTGGCGAAAGCTGTCTTCTGTACGATAAACGGTTCCGGAGATATTAGCGGAAAACGAAATTTTTTTTTCAATTTCAACACCCTGTATCTCAAAAACTAAGCGTCTGTGCACATATGTTAATAGGAACTTTTTTCTCAAAATCAAATTTTCTATCGACTGTTGAAGTTCTGCTACTAAGACCTGGGACATCCTGTATATACAGTGTCCCAGTTGTAATCTGCCAAACTTTAGTATTCGATGGTACATCGGAGAAAATCGTAATGCATTATGTAATTTTCTTCAAAAACCCTTCCTGAGGCAAATAGAGCCCTATAAAATTCAATATTTATAGTAACTCTTTGACCGCTACATCGATGTTGTCCAAATTCGGGTCAAGTACTCCTGAAATAGATGCCTATTATTAATATCTAGAAACATCTGAATAAATTGCCCAGTAACGTAACTACAGGGGGGTTGCTTCACTTTTCACTTTATTTCCTACGATACTGGATATTTTTCAACAATTATCCATTTGCTGATTACCTCTACATTAAAATTCAAATATCCTGTATAACAGTGCCTCTTATCAAAATTTTGCAAGGATTGCTTTTGTCTTAATTTAACGGACAATCAACAGAATGGGAAATTTTGCAAAATATGTAGCGGTGTAGAAAATAGGGTACAGCTATGCCACTGTATAACTTTGAGAATTATTAAGTGTGAAATAATAATAATTTTAGGAGTACTTGAACCAAATAGACTTGTAGATTGTAGTTGCAATGGCAGTAGCGGTCACGATAAAATAACCATTTTTTGAATCGATTTTGCAGAGTTGTGTCTACCCTAGGAACCGTTCCTGTAGACAATTATATCATGCCATATTCTTCGATGTACTATCGACTGCTGAAGTTTGGTAGAATAAAACTGGGACACCCCAGATTATATACGGTGGTTTGTCGCGTACTAAAGTGGAAATGCCAAGCATTCTAGGATTCTTTGAGCAGTGAGATTAATCTCATCTATTTAGAGAGATCAAATCGGAATGAAAAGTTTTATTGCTATTTTTATAACTTTGTTCGTTGAACTGGTAATATATTACAGCTGAGACTTATCTGTAATGTTCCGTTTACGCATTTTGTAGCACGTCTTTAAAATTTATCTTCTAATATTACGACTACTTATGCTTTTCTCATCTTTTTCCAACTGCTCGCATTGCGGAAAATAAAAATAGCTGTGTTATATTGCTATATGTTTCAGAGGTAAGGTAAACGCAATATATCAAAGAATAACATTTACGTTAACTCCGAAATGTGATTTTATGTGACTTGTTTTCACTAACTCTAATACTCGGATGTTCCTTAGTGCCGTTCAGATGGACCGAAAATACTTATGAAAAAGAAGTTATCGCGATTTAATGGATACCGGATAAACAGTATCGATGATAAATGTGAATTCCGGAAACACATAAACCATTACGCTTAGGCCTTGAGATAGTTTCTTCCGATATTTGTGTCGAATGTGTCATAATTTGGAGTGCGAAATATTCCTTGCAGTATCTAACGGTGATAAAAACTTATTTATGATTTCGAAAATCAGATTTGGAATCGCTGTTTGTAGTAACAATTAAATCCATGATTGGTCTACGTACAAATTTCAGTAAGATCTGTAGATGAAAACAATTTTGGTTAGAGAACATAAACAACTGATAATGAAAATTTGGCTATTTCAACTATAAGAAAATGTTACCGTCCCTCAAACTTGAATGAGCTTGGAGGGAGTGCTCTTCCAGGAATTTCCCTCTACAACATGGTTCGGGAAAAAAGATGGAGACGTCACGCCATCGAGAAAAATTTTCCGGTAATTAATTTGTGCACTCGGGATATTCGTTAAGAGAATTTCACACCGAAGAAAAATTAGTTTAAGCTAATTTCAATGTGATATTATTTGACATTTTGTCATGAAAATATGGTTTATTACATATTGTTGAATTACATTTTATGTACTAAAAGTGGTGGAAGTATGTGTTTTCAACTAATGGTTTTTTTTCGGCAACTGATTTATAATAAAATTCAATATCAGTAGTAATTTTTGATCCGCCCACTTAAGTTGTACAAAATTGTCAAAAGTGGATTAAATATGGTTTATTACATATTGTTGAATTACATTTTATGTACTAAAAGTGGTGGAAGTATGTGTTTTTAACTAATGGTTTTTTTTCGGCAACTGATTTATAGTAAAATTCAATATCAGTAGTAATTTTTGATCCACCCACTTAAGTTGTACAAAATTGTTAAAAGTGGATTAAATATGGTTTATTACATATTGTTGGATTACATTTTATCTACTAAAAGTGGTGGAAGTATGTGTTTTTAACTAATGGTTTTCTTTCGGCAACTGATTTATAATAAAGTTATAATATCAGTAGTAATTTTCGATCCACCCACTCAAGTTGTACAAAGTTGTTAAAATTGAATTAAATATGGTTTATTACATATTGTTGAATTACATTTCATTTACTAAAAGTGGTGGGAGTATGTAATTTTAACTAATGATTTTCTTTCGGCAACTGAATTATAATAAAATTCAAATATCGATAGTAATTTTTGATTCACCCACATTAGTTGTACAAAATTGTTAAAAGTGGATTAAATATGGTTTATTACATAATGTTGAATTATATTTTATTTACTAAAATGTGGTGGAAGTATGTGTTTTCAACTAATGGTTTTCTTTCGGCAACTGATCTATAATAAAGTTCAAATATCAGTAGTAATTTTTGATCCACCCACTCAAGTTGTACAAAGTTGTTAAAATTGAATTAAATATGGTTTATTACATATTGTTGAATTACATTTCATTTACTAAAAGTGGTGGGAGTATGTAATTTTAACTAATGATTTTCTTTCGGCAACACTGAATTATAATAAAATTCAAATATCGATAGTAATTTTTGATTCACCCACATTAGTTGTACAAAATTGTTAAAAGTGGATTAAATATGGTTTATTACATAATGTTGAATTATATTTTATTTACTAAAATGTGGTGGAAGTATGTGTTTTCAATTAATGGTTTTCTTTCGGCAACTGATCTATAATAAAATTCAAATATCACTAGTAATTTTTGATCCACCCACTCAAGTTGTACAAAGTTGTTAAAATTGAATTAAATATGGTTTATTACATGTTATTGAATTACATTTTATTCACTAAAATTGGTAGAATTATGTGTTTTTAACTGGTTTTTTTTTGGCAACTGATTTACAATAAAATTCAACCACTTTAGTTGTGTTAAATTATTTTAAAAAGATTATATATAGTATCTTTTACGTTTTTGGGTTAAATTTGATTCACTAAAATCGGAGGAATTATATGTGTTTTTAGAAAACGATAGTTTCTGTTTAGCGGCTTCTGTGAGTCGGAAAAAAGGCCCAAAAAAGCAAATATTTCAGAGTCTTACGAGACTCCGTCCCCCTCCCCCGTTTTCGAGGATGCTGAACATGATGGCGGTGGTTTGAACTCTTTCTGAGTTGACCGTCACCCCCAAACGGCCAAAAACAACCCCCAAAAAGGGTGAAACGCGGATATACCGACATATTCTAAGAAAAACCGCGTCACCTCCCGTTTTCGTGGATGCTGAAAACGATGCCGGTACTTCGGAATTTCTCCGAGTCAACCTCACCCCTTAAATGGTCAAAAACAACCCCCGAAAAGGGTGAAACTCGGTTATACCGACATATTTTGAGGAGAACCGCGTCACCTCCCGTTTTCGAGGATGCTGAACACGATGCCAGGACTTAGGAATTTCTCCGAGTCAACCCCAACCCTTAAACGGAAGAAAAAATACCCCGAAAGGGGTGAAACTCGGATATACCGACATATTTTGAGAAGAACCGTGTCACCTCCCGTTTTCGAGGATGCTGAACACGATGCCGGTACTTTGGAATTTCTCCAAGTCAACCTCACCCCTTAAATGGCCAAAAACAACCCCCGAAAGGGGTGAAACTCGGATATACCGACATATTTTGAGAAGAACCGTGTCACCTTCCGTTTTCGAGGATGCTGAACACGATGCCGGTACTTTGGAATTTCTCCGAGTCAACCCCACTCTTTAAACGGATAAAAACAACACCCGAAAGGGGTGAAAAAAATGTTTTATATGGATATCTAGTGGATATGTAGTTATATGCGTCAATGAAACAGTTTTATATTTGTATATATAGTTAATAAGTAATTGTACGCGTGAAATAAAAATGTTTATGATTTAATAAAATAAAATATGTAAAATTGTACCACTGATTCCATACAGGAGATGTTCTCACCCAAAAACCACCAAATAACCTAGACAGACACGATGTATACGCCTATTTTTCATGGTGAACAGTCAGTCAACAAATGTGGAAACATCATCCGGTGTGTATTCAATGATTTGTTATACATTTTCTCTTATCGGATTTTTCTTATCCACTTCATAAATTTAGGGTATCAAAGGGGTAGTTTTTGTCCGTTTCAGCGGTTAGTTTGCTTTGGGGAGAAGATCCAGAATCACCATCGTGTTCAGCACACTCGAAAACAGGAGGTCACGCAGTTTTTCTCGGAATATGTCGGTATATCCGAGTTTCACCCCTTTCGGGGGTTGTTTTTTTTGCCGTTTAAGGGGTGGGGTTGACTCGAAGAAATTCCAAAGTACCGGCATCGTGTCCAGCATCCTCGAAAACGGGAGGTGACGCGGTTTTTCTCGGAATATCTCGGTATATCCGCGTTTCACTCTTTTTGTAGGTTGTTTTTGGCCGTTTGGGGGTGACGGTCAACTCAGAAAGAGTTTAAACCACCGCCATGGTGTTCAGCATCCTCGAAAACGGGGGGGGGGCAGAGTCTCGTTAGGCTCTGAAATATTTTCATATTTTTCCGACTCACAGAAGCCACTAGTTTTTTAAGCGAATCAAATTATAAAATAGTAATATTGCTTAATGGAAATAGGTGGCCATGGCTATGACAGATACAACGACAAATGTAAATGTATATTTTGTACAAAATCAATCGTCTCAGATTATATTGTAACAATGAGTTGTTTTAAAAATTACGAGCCTTGTTCATGTTGCGACGAATTAAGTCACGTGAAAATGTTCCATTCCAAAATAACATACTCAATGGAGGTAATTGAATATTGTTCATCCGGAACTGTTGAATGTGGCAAATCGTGAAGGTTTATTCAAGAAAATCCAAGAAAAGCTGTAGCAAACATCTATAAAATTTGGCAGAATTGGCAAGAATAAATTGAACAAAGTGGTTTCAAAATATTACATTTATTTGCTTAAACACAAACATTTGGTGAATTTAGAGTATTCTGTCCTTTGCTATTCGCCATTACGGAGAGAGAATTTTCAAGAAGAATATCAAAAACATTTAAATGTGGTTATGAAATTAAATAAAATATACATTTTACTAATAAATCGAATGAATCTAAATATTTAATTTATTTTTGTGAACGGTTGTTTTGTTATGTATTGTATCACTTTCGAACTCATTTGTTGAACGTAAAAAAATATCCACTATAATTTTGCTTCTCTACCCTAAAAGAAAAAATATCTGCTGAAATTTTTTCGTTGGCATGGCAACAAGTCAAAATAAAAGTATTTCATTGGTCGAAAACTGTCGGTGTGAAATTCTCAATATATTCCCACAACTGTTTACGCTATCCTCCCAAATTGCATATTCAAAATTATTGAAAAGATGGAAATCTTGAAGAGAACTAGTGAAATACAATATTAATATCTGGAAGAGAATATTGGGATAATAAGTTACTTATCGAAGTTATGACAATTTATACTACAAATCATATTAAAAAAAATGGTAGTCTTAGAAAGAATGAGTGAGTTTATTTAGAAATCTGCAAGAGAACAATTAAATAATAGTTTACGAAGTATAATAAACTGAAATTGTGATCGTAGGTTCTAAATGAATAATATGTTCAAGCAATATCAGATGATTTACTTGGTGATCCCATGAAGCAGTAAATGAGGATTTCGGCTTTATTTAAGTTCACTCAGATGAAGAGACATTTCCATTACAAATTTATATGAGGATGGTTAAAGAAGTGTGATACGTAATACTACGTAACTACGTAGATAATTGCTAGGTCAAGAACAAGCCTTAGAGAACGATATAAATCATTCTGACAATTAACTTGGCAAATTAGATATTGAATAAAAGACAAGAGAAAGAATATAGTAAATGATTATCTAATTTAGATCCGACCAAGAAGAAGTGATCTGGTGTGGACACGTGAATGAGTCGATATTTATGTAATCATTGAAAAATATCATCGATCAGAGAATGTACATACACATCTGAAACTAGGTTTAGATACAATTAGATATCAAATTACGAGTTCACAGTCGATAATAATCTAATAATAAAAATAATAATCTTAAATTAATAATTTATTAATAAATATAATTTGTTCATGAGAAATTAACAAATTAGCGGGTACACATTCGAAGATATTGACGACAAAATCGAATTCAAAAGGCCTAAATTATTCGAAAACGATCTTAAACTCGTTTATAACAAGTTAAGTTGATTCAACTATTTTCATATATTCACTGACTAAAAATAGTCTTTATCCGATCATTTTTCGTGAATTTTTATGTAATCTCATAAATACGCTAATTAAATTGTAAATTTACTGTTTACGAATAATGCAAATTTGCGCAACCTTAGACGAGGTAAACTTTGTTTCTGATAAAATTCCGAAGAGAATGCACTTTGTTTTATGAAAATCGGTCCATTTCCCAAAGATTTCGAAATTTAGCATATTTTTATACCGATTTGACTGCACTGAAATCTTTACTTTGGTTATGTACAATTTTAGCTTCATATAAATCTGGAAAAGTGAGTAGTGGTTTTAAAATATGGTTAGAGGAAGATGAATCTGTTTTATTAAGTCTAAAAGATCGAAAATACTCCTCATATCTAATTTCTATATTACGACTAGATCTACCGATGTAAAAGTTATCACACTCTGAACAGGCTAATTTATATACTCCAGGTTTATTAAACTTATTTGTTTTATCCTTAGCGACGAATAAAAAATAGGCCCATTTATTTTGAGGTTTGAAGCTAACGTTTAGATTATGTTTAGCTAATATGTTGTTTCACTTACGATACAAAATATGTGAGGGAAATGTAGTTTGATGAAAAGTCAGAACTTTTTGTAAAATGATAGGTACTTGAGCTAATTAGCTTCTGTTTTTTTCTGACAATGAATTTGGATATAATTTGAGGTTGAAAACAATAGTTAATGGCTATTATAACCTTGATTATATTCAAATCTTCATTCAGGTTTTCAAGAGAAGGAGGAAGTGAAAAGGCTCAATGTATCATAGAGTTGTAAGCTGCTAATTTGTGACTACGTGGGACCAAAAGATGAATTGTCAATAGTTGTATCTGTGAATGTAGGTTTTCTATCAATTTTGATAGTTATAATGTTATTATGGTGCGTGAGGGTAAGGTCTAGAAAGTTTATTTTGTTATCTTTGTTTCTGAAGTGAAGCCAATGTTAGGATGGATATCATTAATGAAGGATAAGAAGACATTGTACCTTTGAAGAAGGATAAAACGTCATCTACATATCTAAACCAGCAATGAATTTGTTTTTCAGCTAGAGGGGAACTCATTATATATTATTATATTCTCCAATATAAGACATGAAAATATCTGCCAAAAGGGAACTTGATGGGAATCAACTAGCTAATCCATTATTTTGTGTGAAAAGCTGGTTATCAAATTGACAATAATTTCGGCTAAGGCAAATATCGAAAGCCTGTTCTATCTCGGATTTTAATACGGGATTTGTTTGTTATTTTTCAAGAATTTTTGATATCAAAGTTTTACACCTGTTGAATTTTTGATTACGAGCTTTCACAATAATCTCATACCTCAATAATACGATCACAAATACTACATTTCCAAACAGAAGAGAAGAATTATAGTTTAATTTAGTGCATACAAATTATCTTCAATAAGAATTTGTCGTGTTCTTCCAGAATGTAAAATGGTTATTCAAATATATTCATATCACGGACGTAAATGAAAGCCTCATAAAAAACATGTAGCCCTAAATACGATATTTTATCAAATAAGAATGGGTATTACATTGAAATCCAATTTTCCTTTTAGATATACTTTCTAAACTGCTTAGTATGCTTCATATTGTAATATCACGTTCTGAAATTAAGTTGTATTCAAAGGTAGAAATGATTTTGTGTTACATGAATGGCTTTTCGAGGTTTCAGAAATGATATTTGATACATACTTATATTTCTACTATAGTCGGGAGATTCCTCAACCTCGTCCTTCGTGATAGAAAGGAGATATGATATCTAGTTGCCTAATGGAAAGCCCGGTGAGTTCTTATAGGGGTGCTTTCGAATCAGAACATTTTTTCATTTCGCAATTATAAACATTTGTTAGACTAACGATCTGATTTTAACCAGTTTTTACATACACATTTCACACTATAATACCAATTTAATTATTAATTTAGCACAATATGACATCCTCGATATGACTTATCAACTACTACTGGTGTGTTGGAACAATAGTTGACAAATAGAACAATAATCCTCATGTGAACCGTTTTTCTTGCTGATATCCGAAGTTTCTTCTATAAAGATTTCGAACCCAATACTTGAACAACCAGAAAATAGAGAAATCATCATTCTTCTTATTTCGCACACTATACAGTTTGATCCAGTAAATAGGCCGGGAAAAAGTGCCAAAAGACTAAAAGTGGAGCAGTAGATTTGAAAAATTCTTTATGCTTCGTGTTCCTTGGACACCCAGGAGTATTCATCACACTTAACCCGTTTGAGGGCAAAATTGAGCGTTCAAAAAAATGTTTGAAAATTTAAAATTTTGCCAATCTGTGCTAGGGGTTTTCGAGGTCACTGATCACGAATCCGAGGTCCAATGAAATTTAATTTGGTGGACCGGAAGTTGAGCTATTTTCCATAAAAAAATTTAAATAGACATTTTGCCTTGAAAATGTATACTCGGGGGTTGTCGAGGTCGCCTATTTATTATGAATCTGAGGTCTAATTAGGTAAATTCAAAATGGTTGACCGGAAGAAGAGTCATTTTCTTATGAAAATCCTGTTTTATTTTATTTGTTTCTGCTGAAATTGGGTTATCGATGTAGCTGATTATGAATATGATGTCCAATTGAAATAAACTATGAAATATTTGATCGATACAACGACATATATTATTGTGAATTTCAACAATGTGAGATTTAAATTATGAGAAATATAGTTACTTCACGTAAAACAAAATATTTTGAGGTAATGCTATACACTATTCAGTTGCATTGATTCTGTTCAATGACAGTAGCCTGAATCAAGCGTTCTGGTAAAGTTGGATTTCCTCTACAGATAGGTCCGTCAGGCTGGAACAACCCTTATGGCACAATCAGTTGAAGCCTATCAGAGGATTTAGTACTCATTAATTACTAATTAATTACCGAAAAGCGAAATTAATTACTGTTTATTTAAAAAAAATAGAAGGGGTTGTGCCAGCTTTACCGTCAGGCTAGCACAACCCCATAAAAATACTATTAAAATGGTTGAAACCACACTAACAATTTATTGCTAATTAATTACTCACTATTTAACGAGTACTTAACAATAGATTCCACTCACAACTAGCGGCGTCGGCAAGATTTGGCCGCGCCCGTAGTGTGGCGTCACCGCTCCGACTTCCCCCACTCCGACTCAGATATTGCTCAACGTTAGACGTTATTTCAAACATTTTTACAATGAAATTTACAATGAAATTTTACATTGACACTTTTCCGAAGAAAACTAAGCGTTTTTGATGAGGCGATTAATGAAGGTGTGGTCGAATTTTTTAACATTCGAAATTGTAACTTATCATGCAAATGAATCATACTAGGTCCACCAAATAAAATTAATCTTCAGATACATTGATCAAACATTTCGAAAGTCGAGATTCGAATTGATTAATCAAGCACAATAAGTTCAAATAAATTTTAACTTAGATAAATCGATTTAACAATGCCTCAACCCAAGTTGGAAATTAATTACTCTGGCACAACCGATTAAAATAAATTTGAAGTTGAATTAATCGATATACTAATGTCTAAAATAAATTTGAACTTGGATTAATCGATGTACTAATGCATTAACTCAAGTAATGGATTGAGTACTCCAGCACAACCAATTAAATTCAATATAAACTTCGATTAATCGATGTACTAAAGTATTAACTCAAGTAAGGAATTAATTACTCCGGCACAACCAGTTGAAATCAATTTTTACTCCGATTAATCGATGTACTAAAGCATTCCTTACTTGAGTTAATCCGTTAGTACATCGATTAATCGAAGTAAAAATTAATTTCAACTGGTTGTGCCAGAGTAATCAATTCCTTACTTGAGTTAATACATTAGTACATCGATTAATCCAAGTAAAAATTAATTTTAACTGGTTGTGCCGGAGTAATTAATTCCTTACTTGAGTTAATGCTTCAGTACATGGATTAATCGAAGTAAAAATTAATTTCAACTGGTTGTGCCGGAGTAATTAATTCCTTACTTGAGTTAATGCTTTAGTACATCGATTATTCGAAGTAAAAATTAATTTCAACTGGTTGTGCCGAAGTAATCATTTCCTTACTTGAGCTAATACTTCAGTACATCGATTAATCCAAGTAAAAATTAATTTCAACTGGTTGTGCCGGAGTAATTAATTCCTTACTTGAGTTAATGCTTTAGTACATCGATTAATCGAAGTAAAAATTAATTTCAATTGGTTGTGCCAGAGTAATTAATTCCATACTCTAGTTAATACTTTAGTACATCGATTAATCGGAGTAAAAATTAGTTTCAACTGGTTGTGCCAGAGTAATCAATTCCTTACTTGAGTTAATACTTTAGTACATCGATTAATTCAAGTAAAATTTAATTTCAACTGGTTGTGCCAGAGTAATCAATTCCTTACTTGAGTTAATACTTTAGTACATCGATTAATTCAAGCAAAAATTAATTTCAACTGGTTGTGCCAGAGTAATCAATTCCTTACTTGAGTTAATATTTTAGTACATCGATTATTCCAAGTAAAAATTAATTTCAACTGGTTGTGAAGAAGTTTTTGATTCCTTACTTGAGTTAATGCTTTAGTACATCGATTAATCGAAGTAAAAATTAGTTTCAACTGGTTGTGCCAGAGTAATCAATTCCTTACTTGAGTTAATACTTTAGTACATCGAATAATTCAAGTAAAAATTAATTTCAACTGGTTGTGCCAGAGTAATCAATTCCTTACTTGAGTTAATACTTTAGTACATCGATTAATCGAAGTTTATATTGAATTTAATTGGTTGTGCTGGAGTAATCAATTCATTACTTGAGTTAATGCATTAGTACATCGATTAATCCAAGTTGAAATCTATTTTAGGCATAAGTATATCGATTAATTCAACTTCAAATTTATTTTAATTGGTTGTGCCAGAGTAATTAATTTCTAACTTGGGTTGAGGCATTGTTACATCGATTTATCTAAGTTAAAATTTATTTGAGCTTATTGTGCTTGATTAATCAATTCGAATCTCGACTTTCGAAATGTTTTGATCAATGTATCTGAAGATTAATTTCATTTGGGGGATCTAGTATGATTCATTTGCATGATAAGTTACAATTTCGAATGTTTAAAAAAAATTCGACCGCACCTTTATTAATCGCCTCATCAAAAACGTTTAGTTTTCTTAGGAAAAGTGTCAATGTAAAATTTCATTGTAAATTTCATTGTAAAAATGTTTGAAATAACGTCTAACGTTGAGCAATATTTGAGTCGGAGTGGGGGAAGTCGGAGCGGTGACGCCACACTACGGTCGCGGCCAAATCTTGCCGACGCCGCGAGTTGTGAGTGGAATCTATTGTTAAGTACTCGTTAAATAGTGAGTAATTAATTAGTAATAAATTATTAGTGTGGTTTCAACCATTTTAATAGTATTTTTATGGGGTTGTGCTAGCCTGACGGTTAAGCTGGCACAACCCCTTCTAGTTTTTTTAAATAAACGCTTTTCGGTAATTAATTAGTAATTAATAAGTACTAAATCCTCTGATAGGTTTCAACTGATTGTGCCATAAGGGTTGTTCCAGCTTGACGGACCTTCTACAGATATATACTTAGAAACAAGCTATACTAATTGTAAACGAATGAATGTATGTACATTGTATCTTTTCTACTGGGAAAAAACTTACGTAATCGGATCAACTGGAGAGACTGCTATTATTCTTCTAATTTTATCTTTTCTGAACGAAAAATAACTAAATTATTTCTTATACTACCTTATTAATAATAAATTTGAACTGAATAACTTCGAAATAATGGGAGAACTAAAATATAAACTCTAAAATATGAAAAGAATGTTCTAAATTATTCTCCAAAGATTTTCCAACATTTATTAATGCAGATCATGAAGATTATTGGCCCTAGATTACTGAAATCTGCAAATTTTTGACTAGCAAACAATGCAAGGATACGAGTCGAGTAACAAATCTGTTAGTATCATGACTGATGTTACATCCGATATGCCACTTTGGCAATATTCCGCAATTTTCCATGGTCTATCATTGTAGGCCTTCTCCCTCTTTCCTCTCCCTTACTCACGTGAAAATAGCATACACTTGCAGCTATATTCTAACACTAGTGAGTATTCATATTTAATGGTTTTCAGCAGCGACTATACATATAATAAAGATTTTCAACCCAGGTATGAATTATATATTAATTCTCAGGAAATAGTCTAAAATATGAAGCATAAGTGTTAATGTGACCTATTTTCCGAGAATTTATATATAACTATATATATCAATAGGCTCAGCATCACCTATACGTTACTGAACCGGTGTTTGTGGGCAACAACGTGAGGGCGTCGGTAAGAGAATAGAGGTGGGGACACTGCCTGAAGTTTTGATCAGATGTGCATTTATACTCTCCGCTGTGAACGTAATAGTTGGAGACTCGCGGATTCACGCAAACAGCTGGGTCTATTGTAGTTTATAGTCAATGGTTCCAGTTTCCAACCTTTATGTAATATTTCGAAATTATCATGGAATCATATTGTACATGATTCCTTCTCTTAAAATTATGGTAAAGGGCTCCCGAATCCTTTATTGTTATAAGGTAATTGAAATATGAATGTTTATTACAGACATGAATGCACATTTCAGCATTTAGTCAAAAGATGCTAAACGCTGTAGAAAAGTTGCGGAGATCAATGGCGTCATAAATTAGTAATTATCCATCATCGTATCGAACCAATAAGTATAATAAAATCATAATTATTGTTAATAATGTTCCACAATCTACGTGTAGAATAATTACTGTGAGCGATAAACTGGAGTGAGCCCATGGAGCTATTTGATAGAGAAACGATCCACATAATCTTTGACCGAGAAAATATCTGACCTCTAAATAATTCCAGTCATTGATGAAATTGCAGTGCCGTCATCCAACAAAATAATGAAGAATATTGTTCTTCTTGGTAGGAGATCTTGAAACGAAAGAACAATGTTGATTTGGAATCGCTGATTCCAACTTCTCTCGGTATTTTGTACGTACCACAAACTTCTATATAATTTACATACATAATAAATAGCTGTTCCAACAAATGTAGTAAATGTAGTACAATTTCCATGGTTCCTTTGAATAATAGCATATCGTCGAAAACACAATCGCACTTTGCTTCATACGTTATCACATCTTAGTTTAAGGGACCTTTTTTATTATATCTATTCAGAAGATAAGATACGCAACTTCTCTCAAACCTTTTGAGCTACTTTTAGAATATTCCATTGCTCACAATTCTTAGGTTTTCTCATCCCATATTCATGTTTGTTGTTTTTATTCGAGTAACTTATACTAGCACTTAGAGTAACGAATTATTCCCTATTCAGAATACCATTATCATTTGTATGAAAGATATACAGTTACCAATTATTTTCAGTAAATTCTTTTGGCATAGAACCTTACATTCTGAAAAATTATAAGCCTAAGGTAACGATTACATAGGTATTTTTTTTCATTACATCAGTACATCAGTAAAATAATACACTGAAAGAGTTCACAAATTTCAGACTTTCTTTGAATAGCGTCCTATTCTTCTTTGCTTCATATGTTAACACATCTTAGTTTGAGTGGAGTTTTTATTATATTTATTCAGAAGATGCACACTATAACACTATTTAACTGATTAAAACAAAATGATTGATTAAGCATTAAGGGCCTTTCTGCTACCAAAGTAAAGGAAAGTAAATTCATTGGTGCCAATAAAATACTGTTAATGAACTATAAAGGAGTTCAGACTGTGGATACACTATAACACTATAAATAAAGAATAATCACCTTTATCCACTAAAAATACCACAAAGTACTAAGTAACTTTCGGCTGCCAAGTCCATCATCAGAGTAAACTAAATTATAAACAAAATTTGTCTGTTTAAATATTATTTGGGGACAATAGTGTAAACAAGCATTTAGATAAATCGGAATTCACTAAATTGCCTGTTTTGTTTATACATTTTCATCCCTTTTTAATTACCTAGATATTTGTCTATAGTGTGTTTTAAAAGAGATAAGCTTTCTTGGAAAATGGTGTGACCTGTATTCAAAATATGTTGACGCAATTAATGGAGATCTGGCAAAGATTTTGAAATAGGAATCTGATAATTTAGGAGAGTTCAACGCAACTAAAACTTGCATCATCATCTAATATGATGATGCCAGCTACAACTATTCATATAAAGTATTCCATAACAATGCTTGGATCACCACCAACAGCACCCTCTCATGGGACGATTATGTGAGGTCCATTGCGAGAACCGCTTCACAAAAGCTTGGTTTTCTATTCCGTGCCAAGAGCTACTTTACATCCCAGCAGCTCATCATAATCTACGAAGCACAGATTCGACATGTCCTGGAGTACTGTTCACATGTTTGGTGTTCGGCTCACAAACATACGTTGAAGCTCTTGGATTCTATCCAGAAGATAGCTATTCGTTTGATTGATGATGTCACACTTACGAGTTCATTGATCTCTCTAGAACATCGTAGAACGGTGGGAGATCTTTTCCTTTTCTATAGATATTTCCGTGGTCGATGTTCATCAGAAATCTCGTCTGTTGTTCCACCACTATAGATTCCGAAAGAGCAGACTGGACAAACTAGTCACCACTTCACTGTCAAACTCGAGACCGGCCAAACTTCTTCCTACCAGACTTGATTGTTTCTCTGTCTCTCTCTTTACTAGTGAGGTCTTTCCCTATGCCTGTTATCTCCAGACCTTCAGGAAAAATACGAATGCCTATCTCCTCTCCCAACATTCCACTGCTTGCTTACACGATGTTCTTCGAATAATGTAGGTTTCCCTCTCGTGTAGTCAAAGTATGTATAAAAAAAATGTTCAGCTATCGCTGATTTTTCACCATTATTTTCCTTTATACGGGCAAAATGTTCCTTATATCGAGTTAAAATATTCCTTCCAGTTAACTCGATATAAGGATGAAGAAAAATAATGATGAAAAATCAACGTTACCGACTCCAAATATTGCCTTCTAATTTTCATGTTTACTATTCAGGTAAAATTACAGTTCTGAGAATAGCTGTTTATATTATTGGTTCCACCCAAGTGTGACTTCATATTGATTATTGAAGTTAATATGAGTTTTTTCTCACAATACATCAAAAATTGTGTACTTCCAGCTTTGAGGTCTATAATTCCACCTCATTGTCGGGTATATATAAGAAATGGATTTATTATACATATATTTTGTACCAGATCTTTGTTGCTTTTCACAAGTTCATGTGAATAATACATAATAGTCCTCATGATCTGGTAGAATATTTATAAATAATGAATCCATTTCTCATATATACCTGAAGATAAAGTGCAATTATATGCCTCGAAACTGGTAGTACAAAATTTTTAATGTATTGAGAATAAACTAAATCAGCTCCAACAATCAAGAACTGTTTATGAACTTCTGGAGTTTGATACTATAAAAATTTAGATTCGCAACGAATATAATGAACAGTCAAGTCAATTAAATAAAATAGACAGTTTCAACCGGAAATTCTTGAAAGTGTTGTTGGTTTGGCGAAGATATCACGCTACTCATTGAGGGAAATTATTCAAATGAATTGGTTGCACAAAATTACTAACTATGACGTACTTTATCTTTTTCGGTGAACAACTTATATGTACGTACATAATACTTTATATTAGCGGACACTCCATGTAATATTTCTCAATATTTTTTTTTGTGGTTACTTCCTATTGACCGAACGCAGACAATCAATTTTGTGACTTTACGTTCTTACGTTTATAAATTGTAAAATATATGCGTATGTATATGAAATTACAATTCATGAGAGTGCATAAAAAAAAGGGCGCAGAATATCTTAGAGGCTCATCTGGTGAAAGTATGCTATTGTATTGTTACTTCATGTCGTTGGACAGTAATTTTAGCTCACTGACAGCAATTCACCAACAATCAAAATATAAAATTGAAGTACATTCAGATCTATATTTAATAATTAATTAGCGGATAATGGAGGAGATAAGGACGAAAAAAAGTGAGGAAAATGTTACTTATACATGGTGTTACTTGAATACTACGAAATTTTTCAACCTATAACAAAAACGAAATAGGGAATAGGTATGCGGTACTCAATTCTGAACAAATACTGACTTCCGTTGGTAGCGGTTACCGTTTCGTGGCAAATTTCATCTATCTTGTTCATCTAATTTCAGAAAAAACTCATATAATAATAATAATAATAATGAATTGCCTTTATTTTGTACAAAAGTAAAAAGAGAATACAATGTGAAGAAGAGAGAGGCGAACTTTAGCTTATGCTACTCATACTTAACCTCTAACAAAAAAAAAATAAAGAGAAAAACTTAAAAGGAAGTATAAACTTTCTTATCGAATTTTAAATTACCAAGAAAGAAGGGAAAAATAATAATCTAATAATCTAAAGATTGCTACAGAAAAAAAATAGATTTATACAATAGTAAAGGAAATATTTCACAAACTGCAATATATAGCCAACTGCCCAGTAGCGTCGATTTGAGTTATTTCGAGAAAACCTTCTGAACCTGTTTTAAACGCAGGATCCATAGAATCATATATTTAAGATGCATTGAAGGTGAAAGATCTGTTTGACCAAGCAAGACGAAATTTAGGAAAGTCTAAATTGTAAGAATGACATTTGCAGCGGTCATGCAAACTTCCCATATATATTAGTCTACTTTTAAGGTACAGGGGAGTGAAAGGGGAAAGTACACGATAGCCCAACGAACTCGTATGATATTTGAACAAATTTTCGATCTTAGGCCAGCTTAGATTGTTGATTTTAGGTGATACTCGGTCATATTTACGGAGACCAAAAACAAATCTACAACAGTAGTTTTGGATTCTTTTAAGGCAACATTTAGTAGTTTGAAGCAAGCAAGGGGGATGGAAAACTAAGATGTACAAAGGATAGATAACACTAAACATTCACAAAGTTTTTTGCTCAAGATGAAACTTGTTATTTTCCTTTATATATTTATATTATATTATTATATACTCCTCGGAGCGTAGTTTGCAGTCACATATTACTCCAAGATTCCTAGCACTATTTGAAGCTTTCAGAACCTGGCTCCGAATCTTGACCCGCATATCAGTATCTTCCTCCACATCAGCCATCATACCAGAATTAATAATATGGCAGCATTTGCTCGGGTTGAAGGTAAGATTGTTAGCGTTGGAGTACTTACATGAGATCATCATTATCAGTTCAATAGATCAATTTCAGAGACTTTTTACTACATATCCATAGGACCGAAAAGGCCTTGTCTCAGGTGCGTAACGCTGAGCTGAACCATTGAGTGGCGCGAAGTGCGGAGTTCGTTGCCCTCCTCCCCTCGACCAATTATATCGCAGCAGGCGATTTATTTCTAAGAAACTGGTCCACTTCCAACCGAAAGCTGCAAAATTATTTGAGACACTTATTAAGGCGCAAAAAATGATGTTCGATAAAACGAGTTCTTAAATCTTTTTAAATACTTTACTCTTAATAAACTCTACTCGTAATAAACAGAGCGAGAATTCCATTTATTTTTTCAAAATATGTTGAATTTGCAAAATAGTGTATCACTATTAAAGTCACTGTGTATGTATATAAGTTGTATTGAACAGAATACATTTGAGATATACGGGGGATCCCTGTTTAATCATTCAGCTTGTCAACATAAGAACGAACGGATGTCTCTTGCGCGTGTTGCCCTTAGCAAATATGAAGAATCATGTTCTTATTCAAAATAGAAAATAATTATAGTTTGAATGCACATTATGTCACAAGTAGATGTAACACAGGCGACAGGAATTTCTCACTTAATTCATATAATTGTAAAAAAAATTTCTGAACATGAATATGTAAATTAATTAAACAACAAAAGTTCTATTGGTATAATATTTGATGTTGTGTTAATTTTTTTGTTGCATCGTATAGTTATCAATTACGGTAAAACAATTAAGAATATAGAATCAGTGGTCTTCGCGGTCTTCGTCACATTATTCCATACATTTTTAGATTCCGATTATCATAGAATACGGGCCTGACACTGACTCAATGACCCAGACTAACAATAATAATTAACAAGTTCCTGGTTTTTCAAGCCACTAGCACCAGCAGCAGAAGTTTGTAATAGTACGTACTATTGAATATTTCGACTCCTTTTATTGCCATCCAGTGGTTCTGATATCTATTGATACCGAAGCTTTTCATTAAATCTCAAAGCCAGTCAGACAAAGTTTATTATTTCCATAAACTATTCATATATCAATTCGTAGAATTTGGAACAAGATCATTCATATCCTCGAGTTGTTGTATTCATTCCATCTTATCAAGAAAATTAATATATTGCGCCAACGTGTTCAGTTTGTATTCTAATGTCATAATCAATATTATGGAATGAACCGAAATAGGAAGAGAAATAATTGAACTTTAACGATGATATATTTAAACCAACACATATGCCGCGTTTGCTTTCATATAAAGCTGCTTTTGATACATCATTTGAATTGCAAAGCATCCGTACGTACCCTCACGGCCGAGAAATGGGAATTACATTGATTCTAATACTTTCTCGCAAATTGCTGGCTTTGCACATTTCTCTGCGGATCTCCTTTGGGCGAGTTGAATTGATACTTTTTTCTAATTAAAAATAAGAACCGCTAGGTTGGTGATCTGCCACAATTATGGAGAGTATTTATGTGCAAATTCTTACGTTGAAGCGGTGAATTTAATTATGTTGTTGCGTAGAACGGTTTTGCGATTTAAATTCATGGTTTGACTCAATACAGAGAGTTATAACTTTTTAAACATATACTTTTATAAATACTCTCAGCAGCTCCTCATAATCTACACAACACCTCTTCATTATCAAGCTCGATACTTGTCGAACTCTATCTCCTTTCCCAACATTCCACCGTATGGTGCTCTCAAGTTTATTTTGAATGTTTTACCGGCTGACGCAAATATGACTTAGATTTTGACTCACATCACTGTAACTGAAACTGCCTTCATTGTGCAACGTGGTTGAATGGAATATTGTAGTCAGTGAGAAAAGTGAAAAATTGTTGAGGAAAGTTAATCAATCACCGTATTGCTTGAAATACATTGAAATAATTAGAAACTCACAGTTACTTCCTTGTAGCTCGATTAACTTCGCCGAATTTCTCTACAACTTTTTCAATTCGACCAAGGTGTACGATTTCGGAAGCCTCTCAATAGGCATCTGTTTCGGCGACAAATTCCTCGTGTGATGTGAATCTTTTTGCGGGGAGTCATTTATTCGTGTTTAGGAATCGAAAAAATTGGCAGAAGGTCAAATCTAATAAATCTGGCAACAATTAGTGGCGTAATTCACGCATTTTCATTGTCAAAACTGGTTGATAACGACGTATGATACTCTTTATTTCCCGTGTGTTCTTTTCTGAGCAGAGGATGGGGATAATTCTGCATGCACCCAAATAACCGTGGTCACCACCTTGATGGTTGATTTCACCGCCTTGTTCGAAGTCTCTGGACATCTGTCTATGATAAACTAGTAGAGTTTAATGCAACCAGAACTCAAGCTTGCATCTTCCCTAATAAGGCGGATCCCACAATCCCTAATATGGTGATGTTAGGTATAACGATTCCTATGAAGTCTTCCATATCCATGCTAGGGATCACAACCAACAGAACTTTCTCATGGGATGATTATGTGAGGTCCATTGCAAAGACCGCTTCACAAAAACATTGTTGAATATTCCGTGCCAAGAGCTACTTTACATTCCAGCAACTCCTCATAATCTACAAAACACCGTTTCGCCCTGCCCTGGAGTACTGTTCACATGTTTGTAATGTCTGCTCCCAAATATACGTGGAAGCATTTGAATTCCATCAGAATGTCATACTTACGAATTCATTGATCTCACTTGAACAACGTTGAAAGATGGGCGATCTCTCAATTTTCTATAGATACTTCCATGGTCGGTGTTCATCAGAATTCCCGTATGCTGTTCCACCACGAGAGATTCCAGATAGGCGTACTAAACGAGCTGAAGTTAGTAACCCTTTCATCGTCAAGCTCGAGACCTGCCGAACTTCTTCTTACCAGTATTAATTTTTCCATGAAACGGCGAAGTTGTGAAGTATTTCCTTAGGCCTATAACCTCCAGGACATCAAGAAAAATTCGATGCCAATCTCCTCTCCCAACATTCCACCGCTGGCTCATATAATGTTCTTCAAACATTATAAGTTTTTCTCTCGTATAGTCAAAGTATAGATAAAAAATACAGTAGATAAACGGCCGCTAGGGAAAGACGTCTGGTGCTCCCAAATTTGTTTTGATTCAAATGTTTTATCGGCTGACGCAAATATGGCCTTCTCTCTAATCATTGTATTTGAAACTGCTTTCATTGTGGAGCATGGATGAATGGAATATTGTAGTCAGTGAAAAAAGTGAACAATTGTTGATAAGAATGAACCGTATTGCCTGAAATACATTAAAATAATTGGAAAACTGAGAGAAACTCATAGATAATCAATATTCCTGAGTAATTAGTAAGCAAATGTGTTGGAACGGATATTCTTAATGCTCGAAAGTGAATTGCAAATTGTTTCGAATGTAGATAGTGAACTCTAGAATTAGACAATCTCAGTAAGAGGGTGGATTTACATATAAATGAAGCTTGAACTTCAATTTTGGATGTAGTTACAATGAATAGAGTTTTCTGCTTCGTGGCTTTCTCCTTATCAGTTCACTATCGAGCGTCTGCAAAAAACATTGAAACTATGATCGGTGCTGTTTTTAGATACTGAATTGTAAGAGGTGGCTGAACCTCATGATAAGTCAAATTTCCACGCTTTTCTCGAAAAAAACGTTAAAACTATCTTGCTAAAATTATGCGGGATATATAAGTTGTGTGTTTTTATCAATATTGCAAATTAAACTATCTACTCGTACATGCCTATTAATCATTGTAACGCTAATTATATAAGTCGTATTTCGACTTAGGAAAAAGTTGATTTTATTGGATAAAATATATCATACAATAAACTGAGATGTTAATTATAAGAATATCATGTCAGAACTAATATGAATACAGCAGCTTATGAATGTGTAACCTCACGTATACATTGCAAGTCAGCACTATATAGATATATGATGATTCTATTAATGTTTATAATACGACGATGTTTTCTTAGAATATAACTCCTCCCTTCTCAGAGAAATCAATACAGTGGGTGAATGGATTGATTGATTATTCATCTTCGTCTTCGATATTTGGTTGTACTGGTTGAACTATAGTTTCCTTGACGGTTTCTATCCGGTGATCTTTTGGTGATGATTTCTCGGATTTTGTTATTTTGTTTTTAATTAGGTAACCGGAATAGGCCAAATATCATGATGGTCAATAAAATGATGTATAATGGAGAAGTCCAATAATGTGTTAAATTTTCTGGCATGTCCTTGAAGGTTATTTGCCAGATTTCTCGTTGTTCTTTCAGTAACTGATGTAGTCGGTCCAATGGTACGTCGTGTAGGATTAATTGTTGGCTTGAATGGTTGACAACTTTCGGTGTAGGCACAGCGGGTAATAAAAGTGGTTGTCCAGCGATAATGTCTTCATTATTTGTGTATAGGCTTTTTGGTGTTTGAAAACTGCAGTTGGTAGGTAGCTCGATTAAGAAGGTGCCTATGAGAATTGTAAAGTCAGATTTGTGACACGTGAGTTTGACTTTGACGGCTTCTGGTAAAACAGCGATGTAATGTGTTGAAGAGATTTGTTCAATTATTTCTTGATCGACCAAAACTGGAACTTGATGACACGCTGTGACATTTGAATTCTTTAGTTGAAGGAGTTGATGCGTGCAGTCATTTTGGGTTGTTTGTTCTATTGGCCTTCCATTGGCACAGTAAAACAATGGGTGGATGTTTCTGCATTCTTCATCTTCGTACTGACAGTAATTATCTTCCACAGCCAGATAAGGTTTAAGAGGGACGAGGGTGGTTTTATCTTTAGTAGGTATTGAATACAAATGGTAACAGGAATAAGTTTGGGGATAGACAATCGGAAAGTGAATTAAGAAGACTATTCGGTCCATGGAGTGATATGACTGAACATCTAATATTTCATAGTATTTATAACTGTTTTGCAGATTGTCACCAAACATCAATTCATCAGAGGAATGATGTTTCAAGAGTTTCTGTATAATGAAGTTTATATCACTGATTTTTAACATGCTGTTATGCACGATTTTGAGTCTCGCAAAAGTTACTGCATTTTCTAGATTATTCAATACCTGAAGAATTATAGTCAAGACTGAGTTTACTTGATCATAAGCATTTTTCGCTGTGAAATAACTTTTGAAGTTAAACAAAGTTGTGTTTAGGTCTTCGTAAATTGCTTTGATTCTATCAGCTATTTCCTTTTCATTTTGTTTAATCAAGGATAAAGTGATATTATATTCCTCAAGAATTTTCGTAGTCAGTGAAATCTGTTTATTAAGGTTTGATGCAATATTATCTTGGTTTGATTTCAAATTAGTAATAGCCTCGTCGTAACGACGAC
The DNA here is from genome assembly GCA_958510875.1 of Endomychus coccineus. Taxonomy (NCBI): domain Eukaryota; kingdom Metazoa; phylum Arthropoda; class Insecta; order Coleoptera; family Endomychidae; genus Endomychus; species Endomychus coccineus. The sequence continues at coordinate 49,985,412 of OY294067.1, forward strand.
CATCTTCGGCGTCCAAATTGCCGGAAATACTTTTGAAGATGGATCCTAAGCCATTTATCAGACCTCGTTTAAATCTTTTATTCGGTTGTAGAGATATTAATTTTTGTTTGGCAAGTTCTATCTGGAAAAGTATAGAATTTGCTATATTACGTAATTCAATGGAATAGAGTTCGTGTTTTTCTGTTACTGATGATTTCATTTTTTAAAATTGATCGGATATTGTATTTAATTCTGTTTCGATTGGTCTTAAGTCATAATAATGAATAAATGTGTGATAACTATCTCTTAATTTTGCATACCCTAACTTATAAGGAAGGATACCGGGATTGGAATCGAGGTTGGTTATTTTAATGTCTTGAGCCATGTCGAGAGCCGTCACGGCTAGTACTGTCCTGTAAATTGATATTGTTTTGTTCAGTCAAAGGTTTTTTTAGATTGCTTTTATGGTAATATGTTACAGGTGTTTCAATAGTAATACCTTTATCATTTTGAACTGGGTGTATTTTGAATTTAGGACTTGCCTTATCACGAGAATTTTTTTTATGGTAGATTGATTCACCCGGTTCATAGATCAGAGGATCTTGTCTATCTTTGTTTCGTTTTTCTATATTTCTTTCTTTTTGATTTGACATTTGCCGATTCAAATGTTTGTATATTTCGGCAGTGAATTCTTTGTGTTTGTTAATATAATTAGAGTATAATTTCTCATTGAGGTCTATATCGAACGGACTGTTTGCATCCAAATGACCGTTTATGACATCTATTGGACGTTGTTTGGTGCCTGAGTGAATAGAATGATTATATCCAAGGATTGCGTAAGGCATTTGATCTAGGATGTTTAGATCCTTTTCAGTTTCTCTAATAATTCTTAAGTGTTCAAGGATAGTTGAATGAAATCTTTCAATAGCACTAATAGAATTAGGGTTTAGAGGTGTCGTATAATGAAGCTTGATTTTGTGCAATAAGGCAAATTCTTTTATTATATTATTTTTCAACTCGGTACCATTGTCTAATGTCAATAATTTTGCTGACCGTGATGGGTCATAAAATTTATAAATGCTTTAGTGACGTGAACAGCTGTTAATGCGGTGATTGGGTAGGCTTGGGCATATTTGGAGAAGGTGTCTATAATAGTGAGAAATTTCTGAGTTTTGATAGTGAAAGTATCTGCGTGAACGATTTCAAATGGTTTTTTAGCAGTAGGAGTGAGTTCAAATTTTTGTTTAGGTGGATTCCTATTATATTTCATCTTCTGACATAACTCGCAATTATTGACATATTTTGTGATACTACCTCTTATATTAGGCCAGTAATACTTTCGTTTTATTTGAGCTTCTGTTTCGGTAATCCCGCGATGGTTTGTTTTACCTTCGTGACACAATTCAACAATTTCGTCTTGAGATTCTGGTTTTCTCACATCTTCTAATACGTTGTTACAAATAATAAGTTTTAAAGAGGAGTTTTTAAAGGTGTCCTTTAAAATTTGGCAAAATTTTGGGATAAGATCTTTTCGGTCTATGTTTACAGCAAATGTTCTATTGGTTCTAGTGAATTCTTTGAATATTTCTATTATTTCATGTTCGAAATTGTTTTCAGAAACCTGTACAGTGGTCCTAGTTCTATTTTCGAAAGGTCTGGTAAGTATTGGTGATTGTGGTGAATGTAAAACGACTTTCAAAAATATCTGATATGGGAAATTATTAATTGCTGCTTTTGATATTGGTATTTCAAGTATTGGGTTTTCACGACTAGTGTGAACAGTATTATTATCACCGTTATCATCTTGATTTTCGACGTCATTTAGATCGGGGGTTTCGTCTATATTACCTGTGACGGAATTTGTGTCGTCTTGATTATTTTCGTTGTTATTATTTTGATTTCCATCAAACGTTTCGTTTGTCTTTTCTATGAATAATTTTGGGTTGGAATCGAAGTACTTAATAGGTATTTTGGTATTTGGGGTTATAACTTGTGAATTTGCAAAATCTAATTGTGCGTTCAAAGATTGGATAAGATCGATTCCGATTAGTCCATCAAAAATATCATGGAATACATAGGGATAAAATTTTAGATCGGTGTTTTGCTTGAACTCCCTAAACGCTGGTATTGTAACAGACGTGTCGTGCTTAGAGGACGCGAAAGAGGTCGAAACGACAAACAGCTCATGAGTTTTATATTCATTAAAATATTTGTTCACGATTTCGGGATGTAAAAAAGATTTGGTTGCACCAGTATCAATTAATAATTTCAAAGGGGGATCGTATATGTCGATATACGTTTGTCAAAGAAATTATTCAATTCTACTATGGGTTCGGATCTTGAGACGTGTTCTTCTTCAAGAAATCCATATTCATAATTATTGTCGTACTCCTGAGAATACTCTGCCTCAGTATCGGGAGAACACTCTGTATAGTTCTCATCTGAAAATTCTACTTGTTCTGTATTAAACAATTCCTCGGCATGCCAATTTTGTTTGGGTACAGATTGTGGTTTTAATTCCGTATTCTTTGTGGTCATGCTCATGTGTGTTGGTCTATATGGGAACGTTCCGTTTGGTTTGGGCTTGACAACATTTGTTGGTCTCGGTGGTTTACCGAATATTTGTTGGTTCGTAAAGAATTTTTGTGGTGTCTGTCTCTGTGTTGGTTGAACATTCACGGGACCAGTAGGAAAAGATGGTCTAATTTTGGGATAATTTTGGTGGAACATATTGTTAGAGGTAGAGGGCTGAGAGTGTTGTTGTGTAAAATTGTTCGCAAAATTATTTCGTGTTGAATGATTTTGGTCTACTTGATGAGTAATATTTTTCTTTTGTGAATGCATATTAACGGGTTGTTGAATATTATGTGAATGTGAATTTTGAATATATTCAATGTTATCTTCGTTTCTAATGAAATTTATTGCATCTAACATTGTTTTTCGTTCCTTTGTACGGACCATAATTCCGTAAGGGTTTCGTAAACCTGCCAAAAATACTTCAAGGGCTTGATTTTTATACATATTTAATTTAAATTTGCGTATATTTATATCGCTTTCGTGAATAGCAAGATAGTTGGAAATAGTGTTTAACATCTTTCTCACACGGTCATGAAACTGATAAGGGGTTTCATGTTGCAACTGCCTTAGATTATTCAAGTCTAGAGATAGACTCGTTTCATTCCTAGGATCGCAAAAGTTTCTTGTCAATTCATTTTTTATCTCTTGGATAGTATTAGCACAACTTATGTTAACAACTTCCCTTGCAGGTTCTTTTAATTTACTTATTATAGAGCGAAAAATGATTATGTTCTGGAAATTATTTACGTTTTGTTGATCAAGGAAATGCGTAACTATACTATCGATACTCTCTAAAAAGAAATTCAATTCGTTTACATTGCCATCAAATTCTGGAATTGTTTCGGCATGTACTTTGGTGAAATTTGGTACTTGGGTCATCTTGTATGAATTTTGTTCTACTTGAACTGATTCAAAGGTAATGTTAGAATTATTTTTTGTAATATCACTATTGCTCGATGCAAGAGAGAAATTATTTGACCTATCGGTTAGTTGATAGATAAACTCTAGATTGTCTTCACAAGAGGATTGAGAGGATCTAGAGGAGTCTGACATATGAAAAATAAAATGGAGTGCTTACAGTATGATTCTGGTATACATCGAACTCGAACTGGAAGGCTTCTGGACTAGAGATGATATGCCGGTTACAACACTTTCGCTGAAGGAAGTGAACAAACGTTTATCGTTCAAATTGCCACTAAACTGTTGAAACAGAAAAGTTATCCACGTCGGATTCTTCGTAGCAATCCTGTTCTGCAGCGCCAATTATATAAGTCGTATTTCGATTTAAGAAAAAGTTGATTTTATTGGATAAAATATATCATACAATAAACTGAGATGTTAATTATGAGAATATCATGTCAGAACTAATATGAATACAGCAGATTATGAATGTGTAACCTCACGTATACATTGCAAGTCAGCACTATATAGATATATGATGATTCTATCAATGTTTATAATACGACGATGTTTTCTTAGAATGTAACTCGCTCCGAAATTGTTCCATTTTCTTTGCACTGGATCTAATATTGCCGATGGAATCCGTAAAATTATCATTTCAAATGCCAGACAACAACCTGAGTTCGGATATTATACTAGGGTTGGTCAATAAGTCATTACAAACAAAAAACACATCACTTTTGCTTTCGAATCTTTTTTATTTTTCAACATAGCTTCCTTTTAGCTCGATTCTCTTCGTCGAATTTTACTTCAACTTTTTCAATCAGTCCAAGATGTAAGATTTCGTAAGGCCATCACAAAAGGCATCTGTTTCGGCGACAACTTCCTCGTGTGACGTTAATCTTTCACCGGGGAGTAATTTTTTCATGTTTAGGAATCGAAAAACTCAAATTTGGTGTATCTGGCAACAATTCGTGGAGTAATTTATGCATTTTCATCATCGAAACCGGAAACGACATTTGATACTCTTCATTTCCCGGGGGGTTCTTTTGTATACAAGGTATATAATTCTGCATGCACCCAAATAACCGTAGTCATCACCTTGCAGGCCGACTTCACTGCTTCCTTCGGAGCCGGATCAATTTCAGGAGCCCATTGTTTCGACTGTCCCACTATCTCAGGAGATCTGTTTATGATAATATAGTATAGTTTAATGAAACCCAAACTCGAGCTTGCATCTTACCCAGGAATGAGTATCCCAAAATCAGTAATATGATGATGTCAGGTACAACTATTCCTATGAATCCATCCGTATCCATGTTCGGGATCATCATCAACAACACCCTCTCAACGGATGATCATGGACCGCTTCACAACAACTTGGTTCTCTATTTCGTTGCAAGAGCTACTTTACATCCCAGCAGCTACTCATAATCTACAAACTACAGATTCGACCTGCCCTGGAAACAGTGGCGGCTCGTGAATTTTTGAGAGAGGAGGCTGGACATGAAACGTTTTTGTAAAAATATACTCTATTCAGCCGCTAAATTTAACCTTTGCACAGCGACCGTACCAGCTACTTCAGTGACAAAATTAATTGTTACCCAGCAAGAACCAACGTGGAGGTATAGAGTTTCTCTTGCCAAAAAATTTGTTTGTTCGTTTTTTGTCTTTTTTTTTTGGATTTTTAATATTTTTTCTTTTTTTTGGAATTTTTCATATTTCGTTTTTTTTTTATCAATTTTATTAACTTTTTTTTATATATTAACGGAATTCTACGGTCTTTAGTTTGCGAAAAATGATCAATAATATTATCAAAAAATGTATCATTTTGTTTTAAGTGTTTTACTAAATCTTTTTCAATAGATATTAAACTAACATTGTATAAACGATTTTCGCCCATTGTATTTGGCATGTAAGTTTTAATTCGTTTGAGAGTAGAAAATGATATCTCCACCGATGCGGACGTAACAGAAATGATGACTGTCAAACAAAGTAGTTTATAAAACTGAGGCAAATCATTGTCTATCAAATATTTTATCATATCGGCGTGACTGTCATACTGGCCTAAAATATATTTATCCGAGTATACAGGTTGAGTCAGTTTTTTGTAGACAAACTTCAACAGGAGATAGAACAGATATTTTTAAGGAGAAAAGTTTCTATAAACATATGTCGTAGAAGGCTTCGTTTTCGAGATACAGAGGGTGTTGAAATTGAAAAAAAAATTTCGTTTTTTGCAAATATCTTCGGAACCGTTTATCGTACAGAAAACAACTTTTGCGAACATCCTCTACTCATAGTAAGCTATATTCTGTGCAGTAAAAAAATTTTTTTTAGTCATAATTGGTGAAGGTTTTGGAGGGGTAGTGGGTGTTTTTCTCCCCAACTTCTACGCCACAGGAAAAAGTACGGTTTTGAGACAATCATTTGAACCGCCAATGTTTTTACACAAAAAAGGTACTCCTGGTTATAAGCTCTAAAGTTGACTGTTTCCGAGAAAAATTAACTTTTATGTTGAAAAACATGGTGAATCCTTTGGTTTTGTTACTTGTTCTAAACGTTTGAATAAATTTTGTTTAATTAGTAAGAATTGGCCATGTTTTTCAACATAAAAGTTGATTTTGCTCAAAAACGGTCAATTTTAGAGCTTATGACTAGGAGTACCTTTTTTGTGTAGAAAACACTGGCGGTTCAAATGGTTGTTATAAAACCATACTTTTTTCAGTGGCGTAGAAGTTGGGGAGAAAAATACCTTCTACCCCTTCAAAATCTTCACCAATTAGGAGTAAAAAATTTTTTTTTATCGCTCAGAACATAGCTTACTATGAGTAGAAAATGCTTACAGAAGCTGTCTTTTGTACGATAAACGGTTCCGGAGATATTCGCAAAAAATGAATTTTTTTTTTCAATGTCAACAATGTCAATCTCTAAAACGAAACCTTCTACGACATATGTTTATAGAAACTTTCCTCTTTAAAAACATCTGTTCTATCTCCTGTTGAAGTTTGTCTACAAAAAACTGACTCGCCCTGTATAACGCATAATTCATTGTGCCGTGCTATTTTATCAAAAAATTTATATTTTAGAACTAAGTTATCTTAAGGTGTATTGGGGAACTCTTTTGAAAAAGATTCGAAAAATCTTCTATTCGTCAAGTCAAAAAACTTCAATTCATGTAAATCGGAAAATCGAATCTCAATTTAACCTTTAATAGTATCTAAAATTTCATAAAAAAGTTGTTTTCCTCCTTTTCGAAGGAGGAGCCTCATCAGTTGAACAATTTTCAAATAAAATATTAAAATGAAATTCTGTATTACGGAAACTTGAAATTTTTCCAATGAGATGTTTCAAACGATCTCTTGAATAAATTACATCAGTGAATTTATGTTGTAAAATTTGAAAATAAGATCAGTTTGTCCAAACATTAATTTAAAATTATCAAGATAAAGCAAAAAATTCTTCATTTTCTAAATAAGATTTTAAACCAACAGCAGCATTCAATGAAACCTGATCTGTTGAAAAGTCATCACTGTTTAATACAAAATCAAATGTTTCAATTAATTTGTCTTTATTTTTATGGATGGTAAATACTGCACGTGATGTAAAATTCCATCGAGTTGGAGCATTACAGGAAAATCAACGATATTTTTTTAAACTTCGTCTTGTCAATACTACTATTAGTATTAACAATGACTAACTCACTAACACTCATTTTAAATTTACAACAGACAACAATCTAACCTTACTTCGCGTCGCGTGACAACACATAAACAAGCACTGAGTGACCTACTCAGCAGTTGACAGAACGCACGTCTCGTATTTTATAGACTGCTAGCGGCTGCCGCAGGCTAGCCTCCAGAGGGTGTTGCCACTTTCGCTGATTTACCCAGTTGGCGTTCGGACTGGTCGGAAAAACGGCAACTGCGTTGAACAACACATGCTCAGCGTTTGAGATATATAGAGAGTCTAGCCTCAGGGCACTGTTGCCAGATTAAAAATAACTACTGAGAACGGGGAATTAATTGTAAGATTTTAAGAATTATCAGAGAAACAGGAAATAAAATGGAGAATGATCATTAAGATAAATTGGTGAGGAGGCTGAGCCTCCTTAGCCTCCTCCGAGGAGCCGCCACTGCCTGAAGAACTGTTCACATGTTTAGAGTTTCGACTCTCATACATACGCTGAAGCTCTCGGATTTCATAAGTAGTGAGCTATTCTTCTAATCTCACGAATTCGTAGGAAGGTGGACGATCTCTCCCTTTTCTATAGATATTTCCAAGGTCGGAATGCCTATCTCCTCTGCCAACATTTCACCGCTGGCTCACACGACGTTCTTCGAACATTATAGTTTTTCTTCTCATGTAGACGAAGCAGAGAAAAAAAAAAGTGGTAGAAACAAAAACAAACAAGAACTGAAGATCTGCTTCAAACTAAAAAGTACCAAACAAACTTACTTTCAAAAAATTGCAAGTTTCACAAAAAAATAAAGGTGATTTTTCATCTCGGTGTTGTATTCTAAGTAGGCTTCTATCATATTTATCAAGTTAGGCACATAAGTAACGTTGTAATATTATTATTTCCAGTATCAATATTTCAGTTATGAGGTAAATTGTGATAAATAATGACCGTAATCTTCAGGTAAAGATCATTCTATGTTGAAGATTTTGAAGGCGACAGGTTCGGGTATTATTTTTCACTCAACTCACTTTTTCCAAATTGAGATACCTTCAACTGGGAAAAAGTGTAATGCAGAGTTTGTGTTACAGTTAGGTACTTTTACATAGCCTAACTGCGACCAGGACTGAACTTCGACAAATTTCTTCGGAGACCGTGTTAATACGATATGGTTTTGGCATTTACTATCGACACAAAAACACCTTGAATCTTTATTTTCCAGAACAACTGCAAATACAACAACGAAATTTGGAATGTATGGAGTTAAGTGTTTTAGTCATCGCGTTTACGAAAACTTACCGACGTAATTGAGTGTAACTATTTTACCTAGACGATGATGACTCTCTTTCTCTTTCGAACGCTATAAATATGGCATATGAGATGAAAATGGATTAAGCATGTTTACACTGCTCTTAGCCGACGACTTTGAATTCTTAATTATGCAGTAATCAGCAAACAAATGTGTTGAAAAATATTCATAGCTAGCGCATGAGACTAGAATGTTCCGAGTGTACACCGAAATTTCAAATTAGATTTCATTAGATAAATGGAGCTTGAACATCAATTTTGAATGTAGTTAAAATAAATTGACTTTGTGCTACGTTGCATACAAATAGATCCTCAGCATTTTATTCAGGGAAGAAACAAAACTATCTCTCCAGGGAAGCTAACAAGAACTATTTATATTTTGCATAATCAGCTTCACAGATGTACAATGTTCTTACATTATTTATGGCAGAAATTCGCTTTTGCTGGCAGTTGGAATTCCAGAAAAATGAACATTGGAACACTGGATGTTTACATTTGCGAGAGTCAGGTAAGGGAAGGGAATACATTTTGTAGGTACTGAAGAAATTTCAATTACTGTTGTATACAACGAAGAATGGCAGATGTTTTCTGTAAGCATAAGCACACCCCCTATGGGGATTACTAATCGGCAATACCAACAACTACTATCATTCAAGATAATTACATAATAAAAAAATGGTGTAACTGCAAAATCTTTCGTATAGACAAGACCTCCCATTTGCGAACTCATGTTAATTAGACTATTCTGAATATTTGGGCCACACTATTGGAAACTCAACTAAAATGAGTGACGTCTATCGTAACTTTTGCGCCCTAGAACCGAGAAGTTAATTGAAGCAGCTGATCTATCTAAATACTATATGAGCAATTCTAAATTAAAGGAGACGGCCAAGGAGGGTGAGAGGTCTGCGGAACTTGCCGGGGCAATTTTATTCCGTTTCTACGTCTTACTTGAACTCGTTTATATAGAGATTAAAATACCCTTTGAAAAGTTTTTTATGAATTTTTCTAATTTTTTGGTTTGTTTCCAACGGAAATGTCAAAAAAAAAACTGTTTTTGACACCAGAAATCGACATTTTATAATAAATAAACGTCCAAGAAGTTATTTCCGACCGGAAATCGACCGCTGAATCCGAAAATGGTGTCAGTTTCCTTCCATAATCCTTACATAACGCGTCATTTTCTATCCATTGACTGTGAGCGGCCACTTAAAAACTTTTTTTTTGCCGATATTTGCGTGTTTTTACCTCAGCTTTACGATAAAATGGGAATGCTTCTGACTAAATGAATTTTAGAGGTCAAAAAATCGATGAAACAACAAAAAACCGATATTACTGTACAGAATTTGTCGTCAGGTCGCTGACAAGTCTTTTTTTAGGGCATATGACCCCGGAATCGGATTCAGCGGGAGATTCTACGATAAGAAAACAGTCCCCAAACGTCATCCAACAGTTTTTACACTCCAGTATACCATTAATTTTAAGCCAAAAACCGAGTGAACGTAATTTTTTTTGACCTTTTTCGACCTCAAAGTTGCAGAATTTAGATTTGTAAGTAGGATATTTGGATTACTCGAACAATTTTCGATCGGAAACATGCTATTACATCATTTTTCCAAATATTTTGGTGCTTTGTAAAAGCAGTCTGAAAAAAAGCTTCCTGGTAGCTGCAAATCTAGACTTCGTTTTTTTTGTAATGTTTGAAATTTGTTTCCTAAAACTTTAAATTGACTAAAATCGTGATCAAAATGACTGATTTTGATGTAAAATTTACTAAACACTCTGATTTTGACAATTTTTCAATGCCACATGATGACCAAAATTACTAAATTACACTAATTTATATTCGGTTTCTTTGTTTTGCCTCTTATTCTTTTGCGCTTTGTTGAATTTTGTGGGATTGAAAAATTGTCCGAATCAGATTGCTTGGGAAATTTCACATCAAAATCAGTCAATTTTGATCACAATGTTAGTCGATTCGAAGTTTTGAAAAACAAACTTCAAAAATTACAAAAAAACGAAGTCTAGATTTGCAGCTACGAATAAGCATTTTTCCAAACTGCTTTTCCAAAGCACCAAAATATTTAAAAAAATAATTTGATAGCACGTATTCGATCGAAAATTGTCCAAGGAACCCAAATATTTTACTTACGATTCTAAATTCTGCAACTTTGAGATCGGAAAAGGTCGATAACTGGAAGAAAATTACGTTTACCTGGTTTTTTGGCGTAAAATTAATGGTATACTGGAGTGTAAAAACTGTTGGATGACGTTCGGGAACTGTTTTCCTATCGTAAAATTTCCCGCTGAATCCGATTCCGAGGTCATATGTCCCAAAAAAAAGACTTGTCAGCAACCTGACGGCAGATTTTCGTACAGTAATATCGTTTTTTTGTCGATTTTTTAGCTTTTTCCATTTTTTTTTCGACGTCTGAAATCCATTTAGTCAGAAGAATTCTCATCTGATCGTAAAGTTGAGATGGAGACACGCAGGTTTCGCTGATACAAATATTCTGGTGGCTGCTCACACCGATATGACGCTGTAAAAAAAAGGAATTTTACCGAAAATCAGCCAATGGATAGAAGATGATGCGTTATGTAAGGATTATGGAAGGAAACTGACACCATTTTCGAATTCAGCGGCCAATTTTCGATCGGAAATGACTTCTTGGACGTTTATTTACTATAGAATGTCGATTTCTAGAGTTAAAAAGCGCTTTTTAGCATGGAAAAACTACCCAAAAAAGTGAAAAAAAAATTTATAAATAACTTTTTAGAGACCTCAAAGTTGCAGAATTTAGATTTGTAAGTAGGATATTTGGATTACTCGAACAATTTTCGATCGGAAACATGCTATTACATCATTTTTCCAAATATTTTGGTGCTTTGTAAAAGCAGTCTGAAAAAAAGCTTCCTGGTAGCTGCAAATCTAGACTTCGTTTTTTTTGTAATGTTTGAAATTTGTTTCCTAAAACTTTAAATTGACTAAAATCGTGATCAAAATGACTGATTTTGATGTAGAATTTACTAAACACTCTGATTTTGACAATTTTTCAATGCCACATGATGACCAAAATTACTAAATTACACTAATTTATATTCGGTTTCTTTGTTTTGCCTCTTATTCTTTTGCGCTTTGTTGAATTTTGTGGGATTGAAAAATTGTCCGAATCAGATTGCTTGGGAAATTTCACATCAAAATCAGTCAATTTTGATCACAATGTTAGTCGATTTGAAGTTTTGAAAAACATACTTCAAAAATTACAAAAAAACGAAGTCTAGATTTGCAGCTACGAATGAGCATTTTTCCAAACTGCTTTTCCAAAGCACCAAAATATTTAAAAAAATAATTTGATAGCCCGTATTCGATCGAAAATTGTCCAAGGAACCCAAATATTTTACTTACGATTCTAAATTCTGCAACTTTGAGATCGGAAAAGGTCGATAACTGGAAGAAAATTACGTTTACCTGGTTTTTGGCGTAAAATTAATGGTATACTGGAGTGTAAAAACTGTTGGATGACGTTCGGGAACTGTTTTCCTATCGTAAAATTTCCCGCTGAATCCGATTCCGAGGTCATATGTCCCAAAAACAAAACTTGTCAGCAACCTGACGGCAGATTTTCGTACAGTAATATCGTTTTTTTGTCGATTTTTTAGCTTTTTCCATTTTTTTTTTCGACGTCTGAAATCCATTTAGTCAGAAGAATTCTCATCTGATCGTAAAGTTGAGATGGAGACACGCAGGTTTCGCTGATACAAATATTCTGGTCGCTGCTCACACCGATATGACGCTGTAAAAAAAAGGAATTTTACCGAAAATCAGCCAATGGATAGAAGATGATGCGTTATGTAAGGATTATGGAAGGAAACTGACACCATTTTCGAATTCAGCGGCCAATTTTCGATCGGAAATGACTTCTTGGACGTTTATTTACTATAGAATGTCGATTTCTAGAGTTAAAAAGCGCTTTTTAGCATGGAAAAACTACCCAAAAAAGTGAAAAAAAATTTTATAAATAACTTTTTAGAGGGTATTTTAATCTCTATGTAAAACCGTGAAAATATTGCCTGGGCAAGTTCCGCAGACCCCCACCCTCCCTTGGCCGTCACCTTTAATTTAGAATTGCCCATATAATATATTGAAAATCGATAGACTGAAAGCATGGATAAAGGTTTAACGTATGGGTAAAGCGGTCATGAAGAATATGAAAGTACGTTCTAGACATTTTACTAAACAAGATTACCATTTGCTAGGTTAGAAATATAGTTATTAAAAAAACAAACATGTATACTGTGTGCTCCAAAATTAAAATTACTCCAAGATGCAACATATTAATACAGTCAATGAAAGAAGACTAAACATGAATTTGAATAAGGTTTTTATCCAATAAACTTGTTCAACAAGTGATAAACAATAATACCATGTGGAACTGACAAAAATTTGCCTGCGAATGGAGTTTTGACTGAGATGTGTCTCATTGACCCAAATAAGGTTGCAGAATATAATGAATTAACAAGTGCAGTTGACAATAACATTCCCAGTATTTTAGGTACTTGTGATGTAGGAACACAAGTTTCAAAAGATGATTTTCATTATGTTGACTTCATAATGTACAGCATTAAAAGAAATTCACATTTGAGTACGGTTACTGGTAATGAAACAATTTCAAAACGTAATTCAGATTCAGCCAAAATTATCCCATTCAGCCAAACCACTTTTGATTACAAGATCCATGATTGCATGTTAAAAAGAATAAAGAAACCCCAACCTGTAACAATTCAACATTGTAGCAATTACATGCTTGCAGCGTTGTCCTGCACCAGCTTTGCAAGAAGATCTCATTTGCATAATTTTGTACATCTTCAACAATTTTCCCTCTATTTCATGAGGATCCGTTCTCAAATTGGAAGTTGCATCTTGCAATAATAGCCCGTATATGATGCTTTTTTATTTCTCAGCCTACCACAGCTTATTAAATCATTAGTTTTATTTAAAATATTCTCAGCTTGTTCAAGATTGTTGCTAGAAACATTTGTTTCTGAAAATTTTAAAATTCCTTCTATAGTTATATTCATATTTGAACTAAGAATTGTGGCGGCCATATTGATATGCTATCATATCTATTTAATTCCGGTTGTTTGTATTGACGAAGAAGTTATCATAGACGAATTCCTGCAGCAATAGTGGATGTAGATGGAATATTTTTGGAAAGAATAAGATTAAGACTTTTGGAAATGATTGATTTTGGACCTCCAGATAGTTTCCAGACTTATAATTTAATTTTTATACTCTTCTTTCTGTCATTGGGCAGGCTTCTTACCTGAAAGAAGATCGTGATATAATGAGTTACACCATATTCAGATACAATGTTTCAATATTATATAGTAATAATAACAATATGACCAGAGCAGAGGCAGAAGGATATTATTGATCTGTTGTTCTCCTTTAAGGTTGTTAACGGAGTTATTAATGTTCCTGAACTCTTAGAGCTTGCTTAAAATGTTCTCACTAGCTTGCTTAGTGTGAATGAACTTTTCCATATCGGGTTTCATAGAAATAATTACAGCGAGAACTCTTTGGGAGATAGGTTGTGCGCGGCATGCGGATGTGGGGTTGATGTATTTGATGCAGTCCTAGCCAATTTTCGTATACTCATAATGGATGGCTGATGAGCTTACTTTTGTTTCTTTCTTTATAATTCTGCCGTAGTGTGTAATATCTCTCTTTTTTTTATTATCATACTCTCGATGAAGTAGGAAGAGTATATTGCATTTACTCAAGTTATTTCTAAAATCGTTAAAAATGTCCTAGAGCACAAAATGTTTGTTTACACGATAACTCAAAAACGAAAGATCCTCTCATATTCAAATTTCAACAAAAAATCGTTCGCTGTTCGGTAACAAACACTATTGTTTTTCAGGGAAATCGTATAATAAAGACACCCTTTTCTGAAGGATTTAACATTCGAAAAAATCATAATCCCAAAGTATACATTGAATCGATTCAAAAGTTTGAAAGTAAATTTAACTTAATTTAAAACTGCTTTCGCTCAAATTTCAACGAAAATCGTTCAACAACATTTATCGAAATAAATTTAAATCTATACGCTGTTCTTCAACAGTTTATATGATTTTGGCGTTGCGGTCTAAGTGCTAGTAGTCGAGGAAAATAAGTATATGGACCTGGAAAATGTCAGCCTAGAACTTCTCAGAATTCTTATCGGAAATGGAACAAGACTTGTTACTCGTGGGTTTTCGAGGTGCTGAACACGAATTTGATATTTAAAAGACTCCAAAAGACACCTGGGGACAGGTAACCTTGGATATAACTTCACCTACAGGAGGATGTTCCTGAATTTTTTTTGAAAATGGAACAAAACACGTGTAAAAAGTTTACTATAGAATAAACGCTATACGATGCGTTCCTCTAAGAAGAGAGAGTAATAATAATAATGAAAATATCAAGAACAGCTGTCGCAGCATCTTTATTTTCGTGGATTGCCACATAGAGATCTTATAATAAGACAACTATGGGATGAGCAGGTATAGAATGTTTACTCAGGGGGACTCTATATTGAATGGAGCTACGCATGTATGGAATAAATTTTGAGGCGGGTTCCCAGATATAAAATATGAATTTTTTTATACAAGGACCTTGGTAGGACAGACAAAGGCCCGATTCACGGAGATACAAATTATTTTAATGTGGAAAATCTTCTGTGGATGACGTTAAGTCTAGGGATACCTACCCTCGGTTACCCCGTAGAGTCTTTTAAACATCATATTCGTGTTCAGCGCCATCGAAAACCTCCCAGTAACAAGTTTTGTCTCATTCCCAAAAAAATTTTGGAAAATCCTCGTGGATGACGTTATACCCAGGGTTACCTATCCCCAGATGTGTCCTAGAATCGTTTGAACATCATATTCGTATCCAGCACCCTCAAAAATCCCCAGAGTAACCAATTCCAGCTAATTTTGGGCAAAATTAGTAGAGTTTTATAATTTCGCAAATCATCTCCAGAAAATGCAATTAAAAAGTGCATTTTTCATGTGCACAAATGCAACAAAATTTTTCCAAGAGAATCCGTTGCCCCACATTTTTTCTTTCCACGTTCCCAAATCGAATGAGCCCAATTACATCAGAATCCGTTTCATTGGCTCAAGTTTTACAGGTTGGGCATAATTTTTGTACTAATTTCCCTCGCCTATAGGGTATCTGACTGGCACTCGACTTAGGTTCGATTCTTATAAGCAGAAAATTTGTTTTTTATATTTTCTTATGAAGATTATTACTTAATTATTGATTATTATTTATTTGTGAGAAGATAAATAATTTATTTCATTATCTTTACACAAATGCGAAGAGTATCTTGTAAAGGGTTTTCCATTAAGAGTTACCGGATTTGTTATAAAATTAAATACGCATTGTGTGGGAAAATCTCAGTAATTTTTTCATATTTGTAAAACAATGACTTACAATCATAAGTGAAAAACAATATTTTCCAAATGTCCACCTCGGTCCCTCTGATATAACAAAATTCTTTTGGAAAAATTTTCGATTACGTATGAGCACGTTTGCAGTCCAACATCACGAATCATGCATGGTACCTCGTTCTTTAGTTGGTCGAGTATTTGTAGCCCCACAGAAACTAATCGAGCGGAGTAAGATCGAACGATCTAGGTGGCCATTTCGTGAAAGAATTCTCCCTTCCAAATAAGTACGTTAAGATTTATATCACGTAGCGCTGGCCTCAAAAAGTCGTTTATCATCATTCCATAAAGCTCACTATTCACCGTGAGTGCTTGACCATTTCCATCCCCCAAAAAGTAAGGGCCAATTATGCCTTCAGACCATATTGCATACCAAATAGTGACACGTTTTGAAGTCTTTGGCTTTTCGTGGAGTTCTCTTTTTTCACTTTCTCATATACGGGAGTTCTGCTTCTTTACGTAGCCACTTAAGTGGAAATGGGCTTCATCGCTGAAAATATTTTTTTTGCAAAAGTCATCATCAATTGCTTTATTTTGAAGAATCCAATTAACAAAATAACAACGCTGCCTATGGTCAAATCTTTTCTCAATATTCGCCGTGTAGTGGCCTGAGTAAAACCCAATTACTGGGAATGGCCCAGAATGGACAATTTCGCAATTTCAACTACACGCACAGTCTCCCGAGCTGCCGCAATATTTTCAGCCGAACATGTCGACCGAATGGGGTGCATTCACGTCTTGCAGCGATCCTGCAGTTTCAAATATGAGCACATTATTACGAATAGTTTTCTCTGTGATTTATTGTTTCGGGCGACGCGTTTTGTGCGTAAATCAAAAACTACATGTAAGCCTCTCGTTTCGGGCGGATCAAAAATTATCGACTTTATTCCTCTCATTTCGTGCATCAACGATAGATTCTACAGAGGCAGGCAAAAAGCTTTGGTAGTTATACCTTTACCAAAGAAACGGCAAGAAATTGTCATGCCGGAGCACTTTCTGCTAATAGACGACGGCCAGAAAGATCGAATATTGATTTTTTGCAGTGCTAGGACACTTCTATCCCAAGGCTCAGAATTTTTTATGGACGGGACATTTAAGAGCTGTTGTTCCCTGTTCGACCAATTGTATACAATACACGTAGATGTAGCAGGAACTGATGTCAGCACAAGGATTGTTCCAGACATATGTGCGCTTTTACCGAACAGAAAAGAAGCCACATATAAAAGACTTTTAAAACTGTTGGAAAAAAGTACAAAATGTAAATAAGAAAAAGTTCACATTGACTTTGAACGGGCAGCAATAAACGCTCTCAAACTAACTTTTCTGGGAGTAAAAATCCAAGGGTGTTATTTTCATTTCAATCAAAGCCTGTGGCGAAAAGTGTAAGAGTTGGGTTTGGTAACAGGATACAAGCGAAACACAGAAATTAGGGAACATGTTTGTATGTGTGCAGCCCTGGCACATTTGCCAAAAGAGTACATTCCTGAGGCATGGTTTCTGATAATGGAAAACTCCTCAAAGGATGATGCCCTGGTGAAGTTCAAGGACTATTTAGTGGAGCAACAATCGTGTTAGAAAAGCGCATCTAAATATTCATGAACTGCTTAAAATACTTTATGATGAAATACGGTACTACGATATTATTGTAAAGCAAACTGAGCCTAATATGAAAACACCAAAGCGTGCAAAAAAGTACAGTGACTTAGATTGTCGTATAAATAAGGGTGTTGACGATTTTGTACAAACTGAAGTAAGCTTAGGCAAAACTTTGAGAAAATTAATGTATGTAATAAAATTTTAATAAGCTGTAAATAATAGAAGCATAGTATGTATTGTTTTTCTTTAATTAGGTATCTATTATTAACATTAATGTTAATATCTATAAGTCTATTATTTTTGTAATTTTTGCCCTTTCTACTGAACGATTGTGTGAGTAAATACCAGTAAATACTATTATTATGACATGTCAATTTGTATCCCGAATGTATATTTTAAGAAATAAAAATATCTACTGCATATAAGATTATTAGTTGTTATTTCTCTATAATCCAACCGATCCTATGATAGACTAAGATATCTCTAAGGTAAAAGTGGGTATTCTAAATTAGCTCAAAGTATGAAGTATTGGAGGTAGGAAGGTAAGTCCCTACATAATTATATAGTTTCCAACGTTCGGTTTGAATCGCACGAAACGAGAAGTTATTGCAAATATATTAATTGCATCTAGGGGGTGCGCCCGAAACGAGAAGGTTTTATAATCCCGCAGAAAACGCGACGACCGATACACGAATAAACCATTCTTTCCGTTGGGCGATTATGTGGACCGAGGTAATCACGAATTCTGCGAAAAGTATTGATTACAGAAGATGCACTTTCATAATAGGTTTCAACGATGTAAACACGCTGCTTGTATATCGCTCCATATTTACACTTGAACAAGCCTTGGAATGACAGAATAAGGATGCTGTCATCAAACCATGCACCCCATGATAAATACACCCCGCAAAAATCCGGTAACTCTCAATGGAAAACCCTTTAGAATGTGAAGCAAATATATAAAAATAAGTAACTAAATCAGATGATTTTTGAAGAGCAACTTTTCCACGCACACTATTCATCTATTTCCCAAGCGGCAACACATTTATTGTTTTTTTTTTATCTTCATATAAATTATTTGTGTCGTGAACTATTTGTTCATATCGCTTGTTATATACAAGATTATTAAATAAGAAAATCTATTGTAATAAAGGGAAATAACAGTTTTTCATGATTAACTGGTTGGTTATAGATGAATGTAAACTAAAGAACACTAATTCAAGTCAGCTCTCAGCGATAATAAAAACTACTGTTTCATCGCACAGTTCATTACTGCCATATTCGACAATATTCGATTAACGATTGTAATGTTAATATAAATACGTCATAAATACACCATTGCCAGCAAATATTATAAGCAATTCGTAATTCCGACTGATACAGTTTGATTGTAATTGGTTCGGTACATTATTATAATGCAGATCGAGGATATAGCACATGCAGTTATGAATGGTAGAAATTACAATGAACATTCCTATATCATTACCATATTGAGATTATGATCCACATTAACTTTCAGATTAAACTATAAAGAATATGTCCCGAGGAAATGAGCGTTAGGCGTATTCATCCTAGATTAAGAAATCTTTGTCCATCTTTGGATCACCACCATCGATGAAGAAATCTTGTCCAAATAAGTATTCTTATTCTCGTAATAAACTTTGTTATTAGTAACTATTTATACCAGAGTGAATTCGAAGGGAGTGATAGCCTAAGCTTAATTTTGTTGCAGATTTTGACAGCCAAACTTGACTCTACTTCAAATCTAAAACTATGTTTTGTCGGATGTGCGAAATGACATAACGCCGAGAAACCAAGATTCGTCAACTTATCTTGAAACTAAGAAAGATTCCTGAATTTCTTCGTCAATTTTCTTATCCATAGCAAATCTAATAGAATCAAACAAGTCGTTATGTATACAGGTTATTCCACGAGAGCCGTTCGTTAGAAGTTTTCGTGGTTAGGAAAAAGTTAGAATTCTGAAATTTTGGGTCCAGGGTTATCCAAGATTTTCTTTCTTTTCAAAATATTCTCAAGATCATACTACTTCCAGTTACACCGGAAGTCTCCATTAACTTCCTTATTTTAAATGGAACAACCGGTATATTATTTCATTTTTAGATTTGAGAAAATTTCATAGTGGATTTCATCAGGTTTCTCCTATACCTATTTTAAATTTTTTCTTGGATATCTTGATTTTTTTGAAAATTTTGACAGATGTAGCGCTGTTTTGAGCATTGCGCCCTTTAACCAATTTCGATTGATGAAAAGCGCTTCTGGGGTAGACGGAAGCACAGGAATGATTCTTTCGAATGCCATATTGACAAGTGATTTATCGCATACAGGGTATCCAAAATTTAATGACCAATTACATCATTTTGAAAGTTGAAAAAAAAGTTCGTTTTTCCAAATGGGACACCCTGTATTTTATTGGATGGTCGGATGCAGAATTTGATTCTGCATCGATTTGCTAAACATTCCCTATACCTATTTCCAGTGGTTTTATTGTTAATCCATATTTTTAATTTTATTGTGGTTTTTTGGCAGTAACCGCAACATCGCTTGCCTTTCGAAGCCAAATAAACATCAATGAAACGGTAAAAAATTTACTTGAATTAGAACATGATATTAGTACATAACATTTAGAACGAAATAAAAACTAAAAATTGGAACATAATGACATAAAATAATAAGAGAATGTAAGATTACAATAATTTTTCTATATGACCTCCATTTTGGTTCAAACACTGAATAACTCTGTCATAAACACCTCGCGAAACAGACCTCCGAAGTTCGTCTGGACTTATATTAGTAAGCGCATGGTGGACACGGTTCAACAATTCCTCTCTAATTTGTACCGGTCTAGAGTACACTAGTTCTTTTATGCGACCCCAGAGGTAAAAATTCAAGATGGTCAAATCGGGTGATCTGGGTGGCCAGTTCCAAGGTCCTCGCGGGCCGATCCACCGATCCTCGAACATCAGTGACAATTGCCGGTGTACAGCTATAGTGGAATGTGCTGGAGCACCATCAAGCTGATACCAACTGTTTGCTCTATCACGTGGAGGTAGGGCATTTAGAAAATCACTAAAAAACCCTCTCAATATGTCCAGATATCTTGCCGCATTTAAATTTTGGTAGAACTTTTGAAGTTTGATCACCTTTTGCTAAAAATATGGATTAACAAGGAAACTACTGGAAATAGGTATAGGGAATGTTATAACAAATCGATGCAGAATCAAATTCTGCATCCGAACATCCAATAAAATACAGGGTGTCCCATTTGAAAAAACGAACTTTTTCAACTTTTAAAATGATGTAATTGGTCATTAAATTTTGGGTACCCTGTATGCGATAAATCAGTTGTCAATATGGCATTCGAAGGAATCATTCCTGTGCTTCCGTCTACCCCAGAAGCGCTTTCCACCAATCGAAATTGGTTAAAGGGCGCAATGCTCAAAACAGCGCTACATTTGTCAAAATTTTCAAAAAAATCAAGATATCCAAGAAAAAATTGAAAATAGGTATAGGGAAACCTGACAGAATCTACTATGAAATTTTCTCAGGAATCTAAAAATGAAATAATATACCGGGTTTTCTATTCAAAATAAGGAAGTTAATGGCGACTTCCGGTGTATCCGGAAGTAGTATGACCTTGAAAATACTTGAAAAGAAAGAAAATCTTGGATAACCCTGGAACCCAAAATTTCAGAATTCTAACTTTTTTCTAACCACGAAAACTTCTAACGAACGGCTCTCGTGGAATAACCTGTATAGTGTTTGATGTCCCAGTGAAAACAGACTTGGTATCAATATCTTTTTCTAAGAAATTACGTAAATGAATATATTTAAGCTGTCGACTTAATTGAAATGACCTCGATTCGAAGAATAATCGTAACTCTCACAGTTCATAACCCACCATGATAGACAACCGCCATGAAATATCTAACATCAGCCATGAGAGTTCAGAATTCATAGGTTGACATACAGATGCCATGACAGTTCACACATTCGCCATGACATGTCACGTGACATCACACACACACACACACACATACATGGTTTGGTATTTATAATGGCATCTGTGCATTAGACCACAAAGTGGCATCATCGAATGTACGGGTCATAGAATGAAGCTTGAAAGTATCTCTTCAGCCTTGTATTGGCGGCTTAGTGATACACTCCATAGTAAGGGAGAAAAACAGAGGTGAAATATAGTCGTTAATGGCATCAGATGCCACAAGATGGTATATCCATTCTGAATTTAGTGCATGATGCTATAAGTATATTTGGTTACACGTTTCATTGTGTATGATGCCAGAAGTACCCGTTCTAGACTAGTTGATAGTGTATGATGCCATAAGTGCCATTGTAGTGAATATATGTGTTTTGAATTATGTAATGAGTGAAACAAATTTTTAACATTATATACCCTATATAAAATATATAATCATCTGTACACTATAACCGTTTCTTCACTTAAATTATAATTAAATATCTAAAACTCTTTCCGACTGCGATGCCGTCATTACAAAGACAAATGTGAATGGAATTTGAAGATAAGATTACACAAATCAAAATAATACTAAAACTAGGTCAAAGTAGGGAAATATTAAATCATTATTATGTTGTTTCTAAAAACTAAAAGTTTTACAGGTACTTCATGCTTGGCAATAAACATCAAGTATTCCAGATTATCATTATTAATCCTAGTTTGTTAGCAAATAATCACTTATAAATACGTATTCCTAGTGGTTTATTGAAGTACTTGAATCACGGATTATTTTAATTCGTAAATACATCAAAATTTAATGAATGACCTCTTCGTTTAAAACTTTCTATTGCTAAATGAGCTTCCTCGTTGTAATTCAAGACTTTCCCTCTCTCAGAATACAGCAACTAACCTTGGGGATTATTCATTGGAATTTGATTCATCTCCCATTGAAAATAAACCATTCTTAGAGATAATTCAATTCATTCATGGTCTAAGTAACACTTATCTATAAGTAATCATTTGTACTGGAATACTCGATGTTAGTTTTTGACCAAGAAGTATCTGTTATACTTTTACTTGTTAGAAACAGCATATTAACTGCTCTAATATTGGTTCTAATTACCCTTTCTCTAGTTCGACCCTTGAGTCTTATCTTTGAGTTCAATTTACATTTCGCCTTTGGTAATAGGTGCATCGCAGACGAAAAGTGCTTCAGATGATGACCTATAGATAAAGTGAAAAAAGGATGATAGTATAAACTAAATTATTTCATAATACATGTCACAATTCTAACTTATTAGTATTATATAAAGTAAGTATATTATAACAAAAAAAATCGAAGGAATATTTGTTTGAAAATAGTGAATGTAATTTCTTACTCTTCTATTATGAACCGTCAATTTCGACCATAATAGTTTTTCAAGTTAGTACCTGAAAAACTATAACAAAACACATTTTTTTTGTCCGTTCATTCCCTTCGTCGTAGCAATTCATACATTTCCAAACATTTCGAACATTTTTGTTTACCTGGTGGAAATTCTTTCTTCATGTCAAATTTGAGAAAGGTAAGATCGCATTTGATTTCATCTGACGTTCATGGTGTCTTTTGAATTTTTACTGGTTATCGTTTTATACTCATCATTTGTTCATTTGTGTTACTAGTTTTACTTGATTGTATTTTTTCATTTCTTTGGTATGTCGATTTTAAAATCGTCGGTCATTTTCCAAAACTTCTGATACCTCATCATTTTTGAATTTTGTAAAAATTTTTGTCTTGATATTCTTGAGAAAATTCAGTCAATGTTAATCCTACTAGAAGAGCATTACTTTTCGAAATTATATTTCGCTTTTGTTTTTCGGATATAATTCGCGTTGCTGATCTGCAATTATATTTAATGTGACGCCAAAGTCGTTTCCTTATCATGGAACCTAGGCAATGTGGACATGGTCCATAGCTCGAGTAATTTGAAATATTCTTTTTTTCTCAGAAAGATTCCCTACTAGAATCAGTTCTCCATCCTTTTGGCTTATAACTTTGGGATAAAAGGCTGCAGTTCTCGTTGATTCCTCAAACGTTTCCCGACGCTTTTTTGAACCTTTCGGCATTTTCAGCAGCCTGTGTTTCATTGTTGGGCATTAACTCATAATGACGAGCTATATTTATCATTATATTGTTGCAAAAAAGTCAACGATGAGCCGTATCTCTTATTCCTTTTCCCGCTTTTTTTATTTTTTCTTAGCATTTTTCAATAAAATCTTGCTTATCCGGTACACTTTTATCTGTCATCTGCGTGTATCCAGTAGAATGAATACTGTTTGAATAGATCTTATTAATGCCATCTTTTTCACTTATTTCGAATAGTTGCTGGTTTTTCACTTTTTCATTTTGTCTCTTTTTTTGAAATTGTCTTCTTTCAATAGATGAGAAGGAATGGAAGTTGCTATCAGAGTATGTGTCTGATATATATGTGGTAGAAGGTTTAAACTTACTACCAGATTCAGAACATTGAGATGCACAATTTTTTATTTCATTATCTTGACCTTAGGTGGTATTAATTTAGCTTGGTAACATTGAGTCTGGATTGATTTGGGATTGAGGCTGCTTAAGAATTTGTACAGTTGAATTATTTTCTGGTTCTATATATTCAGAAGGATCACAAGTAAGTGTTAGTAATGTAGTTAGGTTATAATCTGAATCGAGTGCAGACTGCTCGATAGTCACAGCAGTCCCAAATTCGTTATTTACGGTGGTATTATTATCGGCCTGAGGTAGTGGATTTTAACGCAGTATTCCTATAAAAGTTGAACAGATTTTCTTTTCTATCTGTGGATTTTGTATAAATATTTAGGTTGTCGAAAACGTTATTTCCTTCAGGAAGAGCAGTAAAGGTCAGAGCTTCTGATCTCAAATTGTAGATTTCTTCATTTGTGGTACAATGAGCTTGTCTATGAACTTCTTTATTCACGGACATATTATTCAAAACGATAAATACATTTTTATCTATATCTAAAAGAAAATACTCATTAACATCTTGCAACCATATTTCTATATTAACACGTTTTCTTTCATTTGAGGATTTCTCACTTTCATCAACTATTTGATTGGTGTCTTCTATATTTCCAATATTCTTCACGTTAATTTGCCCTCACTTCTCTAAGATAGACCATTTTCCTAAATTTGAAAGGCCTTTTGTCTTATCCTTTGGAACTTTAAGTAATTCCAGTATCTTCTGCGAACTTTGATTGATGGGTAGATGTGACTAAAATGTATTAAATAGAGGAGTTTTCAATAAGCAAGATGATTTGAGACAAGTAATCCTGTGTTACAAAATCTTAGAGAGAGAGAGAGAGTATAGAATAATCCTTCTTAAGATTTTCTGAAATAGATTGTGCAGTTTTTTTTCCAATTTTTGGGGAAACTACACATGAGGCGAGAGAAAGTGTGTGGAAATCCTTTTTTATTTTCTTAATTTCCAGGCCAGTGATTTCTCCAAGAAAATCTTGTTTTTTTGCAATTTATCTACTTTTCTGACAGTTGCCTAATTCGAATTATTTTACAGATTCCGGATTTTTCTTTATCTGAGCAATCTTCTTTCTTTATAATAACGCATTAGTTCGGGAGAGCAATGACATTTTGAAAACATGTTTCTAATTCGATATTAGGCTTAGGTAAGGAATGTATAATTTTTTTTGTGAAATTGGAATTGAATATACCAACAACAAATATGTGTGCATGTTGTTTTTTCTTAGTCTATATTTTAATTTCTTTTGTCAGGTGAATTTTGAACTTTGATTCTGTTATTGTTGTGTTTGAGCGAAATCAAAGAATAATAGACATATCGTTAGTGTAAATGTGTGTTAAAATTGTTGCTGTACAAATTTTCAATCATTTGCTTCAATTCTTCAAATGTTATCAAATGAAAATTTAAACAGGAAATGTAGGTCTTGAAACGTGCAATAATGCAACTGAAAAAATATTCGCTTACGAAAATTTTGTCGACTTTCTAATCCTTTGTATGTGAGCAAGCAATAACACTGATTATTTCACTCGTGCTAAGATACACATTTTTGATTTGTTGGAATATTTGTGTTGATAATCGAAAACACCATGTTTTCGTTTTTATATTTAGCTTCCTCATACAGTTTTATGAAACAGTGTCTTATCAGCAGCAGGCTGTCATAATATTTTTATATGATAAACTACAGAAGAGTTCACAGTGTGGATATATTATAACACTCTTGAATAGAAATAATCACCCTTATCCACTAAAAATACTATCAAAGTACCTTTCGGCTACCAAGTAGCCATCATCAGAGTGAACTAAATTATAAATTAAAATTTACCTGCTTAAATACTATTTGGGGATAATAATGTGAACAACCTCAGCTGGAAATGAATAGGAATTTAATAAATTGCTTTTTCGTTTATTTATTTCCATCCCTTCTAAATAACATAGATATTTGTCTGTACTATGTTCTAAAAGTGATAAGCTTGCCTGAGAAATTGTGTCACCTGTATTCAAAATATATTCGGCTACTACTGATTTTTCACCATAAAATTTCTTCATATGGGCAATATCTTCCTTATAACGAGTTGAAATGTTCCTTCTAGTTTGACCCACATAACATTTTCAAAACGACTCACAATTGATTTTGTAAATTCCGGATTTGTTGAAATCGGAAACTTTACCAAAATGGTGTTTAAGCTTATTCTTACATTTATAAACTGATTGTATTGCAAATTTAGAAAACAAGCTATGGAATTTATTAATTACTGAAGGATGATAAGTGAAACTTTCGAATTTTATTGGAGTATTTGGATTGTGACCCGTGTTTTTAATGCTAAGAGGAATATTCTAACTGGGTATAAGGAACCATTCGCCTATATAAAGAAAAATAATGGTGTAAAATCTGCGATAACCGAACATATGTTGAAAACAGGTCACAACATTTCTCAAGAAACTTCATCACTTTTTAAAACACAGGATAGACAAGAATATCTAGGTAATTTAGAATGGATGGAAATGTATAAACGAAAAAGCAATTCATTGAATTCCGATTTATCTCCAGTTGAGGGTACATTATCATCACCAAATAGTATTTAAACAGATAAATTTTGATATATAATTTAGTTTTCTCTGATGATGGCTACTTGGTAGCCGAAATGACCTCAGTACTTTAATAGTATTTTAGTGGATGAGAGTGATTATTTCTTATCAATATTTTCATATGACACAACACCGAACTTTAGGTAATCAATAAATACAAATGAGCAACTACACTGAATAGACACTTCGGAAAAATCACAAAACGAACTTTTATTATAAGAATAAAACAAATCACGTCATGTTTCACCACGCAGTGACTTCTTCAGGTGAATAATGGTACTTGAACTTGAGAAGGTGTTAGGGGCTATATATAATATAAGGAGGGTCTAACTTACTGCTTGGTATTTCAGATTGTTTACAGCTAGCTTACATAGTGAGTGAACAATTCAGAAGTTATATAAATAATGAACAAGAGTCCCATTATGCCAAACAAAGACAAGCCCCAATTTGATCAAAATTTTAAAAGCAGCGGTAAAAAAAGGTAGACGTCTACATAATTTAGAACACTCACAATTCAATAAATATAAGTACAGTAGACATATATATTTTTAATCCTCTCCTCTTCCTAATCTCTTCTCATTCAAAAGACTTGTCGCAAATCAATTAATAAATTTTAATACCTCAGGGTAAATAATCGGTATTCTTGAAATTCGTAGGTTAGTTGTGGATGATTCTGTTCAAAATCATTGAGTCAGCCCTTTGGTCATCATTATATATTCATCTATATATAGGTAGCTAATAATACGTTCAAGTGCCTTTGTTGACTTGAAGATGCAGCTGTCTGGTGGAACTTGTCGTGATTTTGGAATATCATGGTCTGCGGATGGATTCCGCGTCACAATAGATCGACTTGAATCCGACGTTCCATCAGCTATTACAGGTGGCTTCTTCAGGGTAAGCTTAAGGCTTGAACTGAAACTGGGTCTACTTGTTTCTGTAGCCGTATTTATTGTAGGAAAAATCCTTCCCGCTACACAGTTCACTGCCTTTATTCCGGTAATTAACACCGTTCCGGCACCTGACCCTGCCGTTGTGTGATTATGTGCGAAGTGAAACTTTCGAGAATGGGTTTTCAAATGTTGGAAAGGTAATATC
Source organism: Endomychus coccineus (assembly GCA_958510875.1). Classification (NCBI taxonomy): domain Eukaryota; kingdom Metazoa; phylum Arthropoda; class Insecta; order Coleoptera; family Endomychidae; genus Endomychus; species Endomychus coccineus. Next base: position 50,013,142 of record OY294067.1, read on the forward strand.
CTGAGTCAGGGTTCAGATTATTCGGATGTTTCAGGATTTCTATAGCTTCAAGGATTTTTCGCTGATAGGAGTTTGGAGCTTGAGCTAGGATTTTAGTATTTTTGAAAAGGATTTGCTGATTAGTGTCATACTTGTGTTCCGCAAGTGCAGATCTACTGGTATCATGAAGCCTTGTACAGCGCTAATGTTATTTTCATACGGGTAGCAGCTTTTCGACCTGTTTCATCAATGTAGACCTTACCGCAAGAACAGGGAATGCCCTTAACATCTTCTAAGTGAAGAGGAGGAAGAGAATCTTCGATAGGTTTGTGAAACTGAGATAGTTTTGGAAGTGTGGATAACCGGGTAGAAATATCATGTTTTTTAAAGATATTGAAAATTCGATCTGCTATATTTTCAATATATTGAAGATAGGCAGTGGTTGAAGTAGGCGGGGGGGGGGGGATTCAGGTCAATTTGAAATTTTAGGAGGTGTGTATATCTTTATGGCTTTGTGGATGTTGTGAGGTGAGAAATTGTTTGATAATAAGGCAGATGAAAGATGTTTCAATTCCGATTTTAAGGATTGAGGTTGAGATAAGTTGACAGGTCTGTGGACCAAGGAGTTTATGACAGATTGCTTTCGGCCAGGGTGGTGGTGGGAAAGACCGTTGAGGTATCTAGCGGTGTGAATGGAGTTTCGATACACATAATGTCCTTAAGTACCGTCAGTCTATCGACTAACCAATACATCTAGGAACAGGAGTAAACCTTGCGATTCGACTCCCATAGTGGGAAAGATATTGGGATGTAATGAATTTGAATGATTGAGGATGGGAATAAGCTTTTCGCGACCATGTTGCCAAATAACAAAGTGTCGTCGACATATCTAAACCAACATTTCGACTTGAGAACAGATGAGTCAATGACATCTTGTTCAAAAACTTATATGAAGATATTAGCTATGATTACCATGAGGAACTCATGGCAGCTCCCTGAGACTGCTCGTAAAACTTGCCATCGTACAGAAAATATCTGGACGATAGACAAATATCAATTGATGATAGCGAATACAATGAAATGTTTTTGACAGGTGACAAATGAGAAATTATGGCAAGGTTGTCTGGAATGGGAACGGAGGTAACCACCGCAATAAAGGCAATGAACTGTGTAGCGTGAAGGATTTTTCCTATAATAAATACGACTACAAAAGTCAGTAGACCTAAATTCAGTTCAAGCCAGCCTCAAGCCTGTCCTGAAGATGACACCTGTAATGTTTGGCGAAACGTCGGCATCAAGTCGAGCTATTGTGACGCGGAATCTATCCGGAAGCCGAGATTTTTCAAGATTAGCTATCCGCGGAAGTCTACTATCCAAGCTGTCGTAATTCCTTCTATTTTTATAATCATTCATGCACTTTTCACATTACATACAATAATCTGGAATTACCTATCCCCATTTCATTTTTAACCCTGGGCTTGTCCTCTTTACAGTTTTATTAACGATGCAGTGTTTATAATAAGAGTGAGCACCTACTGCTTGAATAATTTATGTTATTTCGTCCACCAAAAATCGATGTCATGAACCTCTATGAGTTGAATTTGTGGGAATTACAATTTTGAATTCCACGAGTAATTTTCATATCCAGTTTGAAGGTCATAGCACTTCATACCCACGAAACTGAAAGCGAGAGATCGAAAATGCAGCTCAAAAATTACTTTCTTATGTATTACCTATTCATTGATTTAGGTACAAAATTACACATGGTCTAGATGAATATTCATAGGATACAAACTCAACTGGATGAAATAATATATTCAATGATATATTTGCCATAACAAAGTTCACTCACAAAATAGCTTACACTTGCTTTCAACAATTCAGTACTTATGGCATCGCACGAGAAACAGTTTAAAAAGAGAATTGGATCACCATAGCGATTTAAGTTTTTAGAGGGCAGCACTACGCAATGATTCTGAAGATGCCATAACAAATACGGACATGGGAGTACTGAAATACCCAACATTTCGGCATCATACACAAATAAAATTTAAAATTTATTCTATACTATTATAATTGTGACGAAGAAGCTAAAAAACGACTTAAAAATTTATGGCATCGCGTGTATGATGCCATAAAGTGAGCGGATGCCACAGTTCACCATTCTGCATGCACAATGATGCCTTAGTAAATGTGGTACACACACACACACACACACACACACACACACACACACACACACACACACACACACACACACACACACACACACACACACACACACACACACACACACACACACACACACACACACACACACACACACACACACACACACACACACACACACACACACACACACACACACACACACACACACACACACACACACACACACACACACACACACACACACACACACACACACACACACACACACACACACACACACACACACACACACACACACACACACACACACACACACACACACACACACACACACACACACACACACACACACACACACACACACACACACACACACACACACACACACACACACACACACACACACACACACACACACACACACACACACACACACACACACACACACACACACACACACACACACACACACACACACACACACACACACACACACACACACACACACACACACACACACACACACACACACACACACACACACACACACACACACACACACACACACACACACACACACACACACACACACACACACACACACACACACACACACACACACACACACACACACACACACACACACACACACACACACACACACACACACACACACACACACACACACACACACACACACACACACACACACACACACACACACACACACACACACACACACACACACACACACACACACACACACACACACACACACACACACACACACACACACACACACACACACACACACACACACACACACACACACACACACACACACACACACACACACACACACACACACACACACACACACACACACACACACACACACACACACACACACACACACACACACACACACACACACACACACACACACACACACACACACACACACACACACACACACACACACACACACACACACACACACACACACACACACACACACACACACACACACACACACACACACACACACACACACACACACACACACACACACACACACACACACACACACACACACACACACACACACACACACACACACACACACACACACACACACACACACACACACACACACACACACACACACACACACACACACACACACACACACACACACACACACACACACACACACACACACACACACACACACACACACACACACACACACACACACACACACACACACACACACACACACACACACACACACACACACACACACACACACACACACACACACACACACACACACACACACACACACACACACACACACACACACACACACACACACACACACACACACACACACACACACACACACACACACACACACACACACACACACACACACACACACACACACACACACACACACACACACACACACACACACACACACACACACACACACACACACACACACACACACACACACACACACACACACACACACACACACACACACACACACACACACACACACACACACACACACACACACACACACACACACACACACACACACACACACACACACACACACACACACACACACACACACACACACACACACACACACACACACACACACACACACACACACACACACACACACACACACACACACACACACACACACACACACACACACACACACACACACACACACACACACACACACACACACACACACACACACACACACACACACACACACACACACACACACACACACACACACACACACACACACACACACACACACACACACACACACACACACACACACACACACACACACACACACACACACACACACACACACACACACACACACACACACACACACACACACACACACACACACACACACACACACACACACACACACACACACACACACACACACACACACACACACCACACACACACACACACACACACACACACACCATATATTCTCGAACCTCACATTCAAATCCTTGGGAAATGGATCGATTTTGATGGGACAAAGTTCTCTTCAGAATGTCATCAGAAAAAAGTTGACAACAAATGAAGCTGCGCAAATTTTTTATATTGTTTATAAGCAATAAATAAGCAATTTAATTAGCTCATTTTTGAGACTACATAAGAATTTCCAAAAAATGCATTTTTATTTATTAACAAAATAGATGAATTTGACCAAAACTCCCACTTTAGGGTCGTTTTCGGATAATTTTGGTATTTTGAGTTCAATTTTATCGTCAATATCGTCGAATGTATACTCACAAATTCGATAATTTGTTATAAATTAATTGTATTTATTATTGGATATACGAATTTGACCAAAATGTAGAGTTTATATTTTGGCCTCCTGAGTACGATTTTATTGCTATTATGGTCTATAAATGCATTCTCCTGGCAGTTCTCAAAAGCCAATTAGTAAAAAATAATGAATTTTGATGTTTTAGTGTGACGAAGTATCAATAAATATATATAAAATTAAACATGTCATTTTGTTTAAGGAAGTGTGGGAGAGTTATTATGGGAAGAAAAACAATTATTTAAAATTAGTGGCATGCCATTCTTTTATTATATTAACACTTAATACATCAATTTTGTCGAAAAATTAAGTTCTGAGTGTGCATATCATATAAAAATGAATGGAAACGTCACATTTCTTTTTATTTAAAATGATTTAAATCATCTGTTTATAACAATTCAATGATATCATACTCAGAAGGCCAAAATTATCCGAAAACAGCTATAAACTCGATATTTTGATCAAATTCGTATATTTAATGATAAATATAATGTGTTTATAACAAATTAACCAATTTGACAATAAAATCAAACACAGAATACCAAAATTATCCCAAAAGTTGGAGTTTTGGTCAAATTCATCTATTTTGTTAATAAATAAATTGTTTATAACAAAAATATTCGATCAAAAACGGTCAAATTTCGAATTTTTTATAAATTTTTATGCATTCTCAAAAATGAACCAATTAAATTGTTTATTTATTGTTTATAAACAATATAAACAATTTGCGCAACTTTATTTGTGGTCTACTTTTGTTCTGTTGACATTCTGAAGAGAATGCACTTTGTTTCATCAAAATCGATCCATTTCCCAAGGATCTACGGGTTTGGCCTATTTTTATACCCATTTAACTGCATTTAGTGAGCTTAGAATAAAAGGAGATCTCATGAAGATATATTATCAGAGAAAGAAGACAATATTTCTGGACTTTCCTAGTCAATATCACCAATATTAAAGGAGATATACCCTTTTGGAAATACACTCTTCAGTTACTTATAGTTTCAATATCAAACATATTGTGATTAGAATCACAATGTACTTTTTATGGACCGAGAGATCACAATCTGAGTTATCAATGAAGCTCGATTCTTTTTAACTGCTTGGATAGCGATGAATTTCTGAACAAAGTTCCGTAGCTCTGGCGCAGTTATGTAGTTCTTTTTAATGGGTACTCGGAAGTTATAAAATGGGTGTTCGTTTCGAGGCAGCAAGAAGAATAAAAGGTTGAAAGGTAGCTAGAATGTCATTGAATTCACGCCTGAATAATTTTTTATTACGAAATAAAAGTGTGTTTATCCGTATTGTGCGTAGTCACTTCAAAGCAATCAATAAGTGTGGGCGCACAAACCGAAATAATTCCAGATTGACCGGAAACAACGCCGCAAACTCACATGCGGGTAACTTTCAGGAAATAAATTGATAATAAGATCATACCGCCAACGTAATTCAATATGAAACCCGCAGGATGAATAATGGCGGCCCTTGCATAAGGTCTATTTAGTACAGCGTGTAGACGTGGTCATGCATCGAAAAATTAGTCAGAACAAATTTCTGAATTCTAGCTTTTTTCTTCCGTCTCTAACACTGTTATTTTCCCCATTTAGCTTAAACTGTATCTAGTACGATTTCGATATCCCCTTGATGGACATCCTTATCTTGGACACACTGTATAATAGAAATACGAATCACTCTGTTATTACTATTAAAAAACAACCAGAGCTGAGGTGCTAACCTATAAAGTTTGGTTGGAGTAAAGATAAAATCGAATATTATATCTACAATCAGGGAGTGCAGAAAGAAAACATTAAACTAGACTAGTCTAGTCCCTCTGTAATTTTGCTGTTGTTTGTAATTTTGAATTCGAGGGTAGTTATCAGGGTAAATATTGATACATGAAATCTGATATGTTTTCTCAGCTCGTTTTGAATATACAGTGAAGAGGAAATTTACAGAAACGATATATTAACTCTGTTTTTGAGATTATTTTGAATAAGGGTGTAGCTATCAGGGTAAATATTGATACACAAAATCTGGAATGTAGTAGGTATGCTTTTTCAGCTCGTTTTGGATATACAGTGAAAAGGAAATTTCCAGAAACGATGTATTAACTTTGTTTTGGAGATTATTTTGAATACGGGGGTAGTTATCAGGGTAAATATTGATACACAAAATCTGGAATGTGGTAGATATGCTTTCTCAGCTCGTTTTGAATATACAGTGAAAAGAAAATTTCCAGAAACGATGTATTAACTTTGTTTTGCAGATTATTTTGAATACGGGGGTAGCTATCAGGGTAAATATTGATACACAAAATCTGAAATGGGATAAGTTTGCTTTCTCAACTCGTTCTGAATATACTGTGAGGAAGAAATTTCCATATACGCCATTTTTTGTCATGTATGTGATTGTCATAGCAACAGAGAAATATTTATAGTTTGTTGAAAGCACCATTATCATATTTTTATCATTTTAGTGTGTAAACTTCGATTCGTCATCATCATTATCATCATAACAATGTGGAACATTCGAATTGCTATATAAATTCGGAACATTTCGGAGGAGTAATATTTGGCAACCTTGCGCGTATATATTTCGTTTCTGGTGCGACGACCGTTTCAGTTTTCCCACCGGTTCAATCTACAATGTTTTCGGGTGCGCTGATCACGAATATGGACATTGAAAATGTCTGGGCCCTATGCTACTCGAGTTATTGGCCCAAAAAGGCAAGAAGGAAAAAGGCAAGAAAGGCAACAATATTTTTGTTCTTCGTTACAATGTGATTTGAATCCCAATATTAGTTCCGATCGACTCTACGCTAACTTGATACCGCTACTAAAAAAGAAGTATTACCAACTCCAAGAATTAAAGTTGTTTATCTCAGAAGAATTTCAATCTTTCTATAAAGAACTGTCATTTGCTGCTAGCGTTCAAGACCAAAGCGATGATGTGTTCGATGTAGGTAGCCTTAAATCTTCACCTTCAATATCCACAATCATTCGTTTATCACTATTATAGGAATTTTATGTAAATAAAAGAATGCTTTCGAAGGTACAAATACCTGAAGATGCCTTGCGAAACGTTGAAAATCTGATATTGCAAATTTCATTATTTTTCTTTAATGCCTCTATTTTTTTACGAAAGGCGTCCTAGATTTACATTGTCCTGTTGATGACGGAATATGTGCTGTCAAAACGTCGACATATGTAAATAGAAGACGCCTAATTCATTTAGCGGCTATCCTAATAATTTGCTATTTTAATTACTATAAAATACTTTTTGTTACAGATGCTGTAACTAAGGAAGGACTTATAGTCCAGGCAACGAACCAGAAAAAAAATATGGTAATCTAGAATTTCGAAATTTTTTTTGCATTTTGTTCCTAATACCCCATAGATCATTCATGACTCAATACTGCGGGGGTCGACCTTTCTACCTCCACAAAACGGGGTTTCAACCGCTCAGAGGAGCATTCTTATAAAAAAAATCCAAAAGTTTAGAAAATCAATGAAAATGACCCCCAGTATGTTTCTATGGTCGCTGATCATGATTTCGCAGTTAATTTTCTCGAAAAACTCCCTCCAGAGGGGAAATTTAGAAAATATATATATATAATATATAATTTATAATTTTGTTGCAAAAATGACATCCAGTAGGTATTTTGGGTCGCTGATCACGATTACCCTGTTATTTTTCCCGGAAAACTCTCCAGATGGAAAATTCGGGAAATATGAGATTTTCCTGAGACGGTTATGATTAATAAAGTATAATTTTGTTGCAAAAATGACATCTGGTAGGTATTTTGAGTCGCTGATCACGATTCCGCTGTTATTTTTCCCAAAAAACTCTCTCCAGATGGAAAATCCCTAATTTTCCATCTGGCGGGAGTTTTCCGAGAAAACTAACAGCAGAATCGTGATCAGCTACCCAAAAACATACTAGGGGTCATTTTTGTAACAAAATTATACTTTATTACTCATAACCGTCTCAGGCAAATCTCAAATTTCCCGAATTTTCCATCTGTAGAGTTTTTTTGGAAAAATAACATGGGAATCGTGTTCAACGACCCAAAAAACCTACCTACTAGATGTCATTTTTGCAACAAAATTATACTTCATTATTCATAACCGTCTCAGGAAAATCTCAAATTTCCCGAATTTTCCATCTGGAGACTTTTTTTGAAAAATTACAGCAGAATCGTGATGAGCGACCCAAAAAATCTACTAGAGGTCATTTTTGCAACAAAATTATAAGTTATACATTATATATAAATTTTCCAAATTTCCCATCTGGAGGGAGTTTTCCGATAAAACTAACTGCGGAATCGTGATCAACGACTCAAAAAACATACTAGGGGTCATTTTCGGCTCTTAATTCATTAATTTTGAACTTTTTTTATAAGAATGCTCCACTGAGGGGTTAAAACCCCGTTTTGAGGGGCTAGGAAGGTCGACCCCCGCGGTCTTGATAGTCATGAATGATCTATGGGGTATCAGGAACCAAATGCAAAAAAAAATTTGAAATTCTAGCTTACCATATTTTTTTTTTATCATGGTCTTTTTCCGTGCTTATTATTGCCTGGACTATCAGATCATTATTCTATAAATTTTTTCTCATGAACTTTTTTTTTGTTAGTCTGGAACAAACTTTTGTGTTTATAATATAATCTGGGATATCACTATATTAAAAACAAATTTGCTTGACCCATTGTTTTTGTATCAATTGAAACTTGAAAGTAGTGCCGTTTTAAACCTGAATTTTATTATACCTCAAATTGTTTAAACTGTGACAGACTGTTTTCCCCTGTGCTCTTTAAATGTATTTCACCTTTACACCACCCATCAATCACACTGAATGCTAGTCCCCGAGAGTCTTCGAAGAGTAGTCCACATATTGACGGTCAGCTTGAGGTAGGGCAAACCGACAAGAACCGAAATGTAAACACTTTTAAGTTATAATTATAGTTTCCCACACTAGATTTGCAAATTACAGATAAGTTTCTACCAATAGCCTACTGCGACTTCACAGAACTGCACAATTTATGTTAGTTAGTAATCTGAGAAAGTTTAGTAAATTGATTCGAATAATAACTGTGTGATATAATCTGATTGAAGCTAGAGAACAATATTCACGAAGGAATATCCGGAACTATGAAGCCACCAGACTTGGAATTTTAGCATGTAGGTTCCTTATATGAGGTCCCAAGCCAACCACCAAGAGAGTTTCTTGACATTCAAACCGTAAGGGAAATAGAGGGTTGTAATCCAAAGATTTTGAACTTCACCTGAATTAATCAATTAGTTTTTATAGAATGTCAAACTCAAGATTTCGTTGATTTAAAAGGAATTATTTTAGTGAACACCGTGGCAAGTATCCACCCGACGTGGTTATCACCAACCAAAGATTTTCATTTGAATGATACTTGTAATAGAGAAATGTTCATTTGAATGGTTTCTGTTATTGGCTAGAACTTTTAGTTGTTGATCAATGTGAAGTATATCAATTAGGTTGCACAATAATTGGATGAAGTACTTCGATATTCGGAGAGAAGGGAAATAGACTTTGTTTTCAACGATAGGAATGTTACCCGAACGTTCTATTTCAGAGAAGAGAGTTATCAAACCGGACATGGAAATTCAGACGCGCAACAAAGTCACAAAGATATATGCCATAAAAGGTTTCTGTTAAACTAATCACGAGCGTTTGCGGATCCACAACAGTCTCAGATAAAATAATTTGATCATTCACTTCAATCGTTCGTGAACTTTGGAAGATCGTGGTTATGTTGATGCAGTAACTATCCAACTTTATACAACACTATACGAAATATAGTATTGATAAACAACACTGTTTTTACTATGTGTTTTACCACCAATTTATTGTTACACATCATAACTGCAGTTTCGACAGTTAAACTGTCATTATCAAATGATAACAGTAAGTTATGAGCGAACAGAAATACATGTCATAATATAGTATTGGAAGCTAAAATTGCTACAAACATTACTAATTATTTTCAGAACTAGTTTACGGTATGAACCAAGTTACCTTCCGAAATGGTTTCAATAGCAATTTCAACCTTAAGTTTAGTTTAGTTTAGTTTATTTTCTTGCTCAGATACAATATAAATACGGAAAATATATAAGAATACCTCAAAGAGGTGTAGAGCACGTCAAGTTAAAATGTTATAAATATGAATTACAATACATTTGTCATCGTAAATGAATATAACAGTGGGTGAATAGATTAAAATGTGTATAGGTTCAGTACATTAAAATGGAAACGATATATACAGATATGACTAAAGTGAGGCAAACATGAAGAAAAAAAGTAGGAAACATGATCATATATATGAAAGAAATTTAGTTGAAATATGAAAAAAAAATTTAAATATAAAATTATTTAAAAATGTGATGCAGTTTTGACATGTTCTATTAGAAACCTTCTCTCAGATGTAATCTTCAAAGACGGAATGCCATATGTAGAGCAAATTTTTCAAATAGGTACCTAACATCTTTGACAAACCAATTCATATAGTGGATATCACCTATTTGCCACAGGGTGTAAAAAAATAAGTTTTCTTCCACATTATACGAGCCCCTATATATATTGAAACATGGAGATTTAATTTAATTTGTTTGTAACTTCTCAAATCATATTGGTTTACAGGATGGGGTAAACCTTGGTCGTAGTTCTATAACTTCTTTGAAATAAATTTTTTTTTAAATGAAACTGGTCAATGGTGGACGAATACACGTATTATATAATTATTTTCATGTATACAGGATAACCCAATAATAAATTATGCAAATATAACCTACTTTTTCATAAATTATTGAATGACCAACTTTTTTTATTCTTTTGGAGCCGTTATAATTACCGCTACGTAACCCTGAAATTCGTTTTCAAGTATCCAGCCAAATTCTAAGAAAACATTTTCTTTAGAATATGTGCTATTGTCCACCATTGACCGGTTTCATTCAAAAAAATTGTTCAGTTTTATTTCGAAGGAGTTATGGGACCACGATCAAAGTTTGCCCCACCTTGTATGGCAGAGGAAAGGAACACTCGTTATACCGAAAAATCCTACTATTTTAAATCTTTTACGTGAAATACACCTTGTGCATATTTAATAAACCCTCTCATGACACACCTTGTATAGCTTGTTTTTTTAGAAACATTTTCTATGTTGAAAAGTCTTTATAGCTTCGAAAATAAAAAATTTGTACTCACAATTTTGCTGCAGACTGAGCTGAATACTTTTCCCATGTCCATAGACAATTCTGGAAATGGTTTAATCCACATAGACACGTTGATACCACTTGCCATTTTAAATAGACACACTGGCACACTTCAAAATCTGAATTCAAATTAACTCTAAAATTGTGGACACGACTTTTAATAATTATGCCCCTCCTCGTGCCCTTAGTTTGGCAACAAATAAATCGACCCCAACGGTGTCGGTTAATTAATTCTTAGTACCTACTTCCGGATTAAGTGAATATTTTAAACATCAACAATATTATTGGGATTTACCAATTATTGTCCTTTCCTTAAAATTATACCTGCTACATGCAAAACCAGTCAAGCAACACAAATTGAGAGCTTTTAAATTTACTTTACTCGCAAGAATAATGAAATGTTTTGGTTAAATTGTATAGGAAGGAATTGTTTGTAAAATTGTTACAGATATGATAAAAATTAAAAAATAGTTAAAAATATGAAAAATTCGCGAAAATTTCATATAATATGAAAAATATGCCAAATATGAAAATTTCATAAATGCCTCACTTTAGATATGACTGAAGTAACTTAGAATACTTAGAAATAAGAATAGCTCAAATATCTTTGTCCGCAAAATATTCATTCAGTGAGTAGTAGGCTCGTTTTACAAGTAGAGATTTCAAATTGTTCTTGAGATGATTTAATGGTAATTTTTTCAATGATTGGGGAATTTTATTATGAATTTTTATTATGCTACATTGTAAATTTTTCTGGAAATATGTACAATTAGGTTTATTGCAGATGTAGTTATTTTTTGTTCTTGTATTATGATCATGATTGTTGGCCTGTTCCTGAAATAGATGCTGGTTTTGATGAGTGAAGATAACTGCTTCATAACTGTATAGACCTGACAAAGTAGGTATATTATTTCCTATAATTATTTCTTTGCAACTTAAGTAATGGAAAAGTCAACAAATACCTAATCTTAGAAGGGAGAAATACGAGAAAAGAAGATTGAAACAGCATATTAAAATCAAATTTGAACAAGTCAGTAACATCGTTCCTTTGGTGCTATTTATCTTTCTATACTAGCATATTTTCTAGAAATAACTCACCGGAGAGGTATAAAATCTATGAATCAGTTGACGTATGGGGACAATTCCGTGATTACTTTCATATCACTGTCTTATAATAGAATTTATGTGGAGCATTTTAATGAAGCATTATAAATAGCATCAAATCACAATCGAAACGAAATGGCCGAGTCTCTGGCCAGGCGGGGGTCGTCTGGGGCTCCCGTCGGGCCGGAACCAATGGTCGCTTTATCAAATTGCGTGGGGGGTCTCGCCCTTCTGGGCCAACTTAATAAAGAGTGGCCTGAACTGTGGCAGGCCAACCTCTTCATCAAAGAGCCTGTGCCTAGGCTCTCCTTTCTCTGAACAGAACGGACATCAGAGAGATGACTGGAATCCTAACCAGCCGATGTCGTCTCAACAGACACCTCCACACTATGGGCATCACAGATGACCCAATATGGGAAGAAACTGCCTGTCGCTTCCTGTTCGGATGCCCAGCATTAGCATCCCTCAAGCACCGAAACTTCGGAGAATCAATACTGCTCCCGGAAGAACGTATGGAAGCCAGCTTTGGCAATATTCTGGGTTTCTGGGCCACATACCTGCTAAAATAGAATAGGCTTCTGAATACGGGACGCACAATGGGCTCAGCTAAGTGGCCTAAGTGCATTTGGGGGTTAAATCCGTTCTCCCCAAGTGATGATGATAATCAAATCAAAATCATAGCGAGCAACCTAGCAGTGCTTGAGGCACCGAAGTTATACACAATCACCTCACAATGTGTACTTGATTGTGTAAAGGAGCTGACGGCACTAGTGAAGAACCCCAATAGAGCCGTAGCACTCGCTAAAGCGAAAGCGGAACAATCCCTTATTAGACCCGAGCCAACTTGTGTCATTTCTCATGCCACAACGAAATCTGTATTCCAAAAAAAGGCTCGAGACTGAGCATCGCGCCTATTGGAGCGAACTGCCTCCTATGTCTCACTTCAAGCGACTAATGGGAGACCTCCAGCAGAAACGGGTGAAAAATCAATTGACGTTCAGCAAACAAGAAATACGGAATCTTGTTGCCAAGCCCCATGCAACAAACACCTCTGCACGATGTGTCTGATAAATGAGTCCACATGCAGGTGTTGCGGCTTTGAAGAAGAGACATTCATGCTCGTGCTGTGTGAATGCACAGCATAAGCAGTTATCGTCGGACATACCTTGGAGACGTTAAAACTACACCTGAGGAAATCAGGCTACTAAATTTCATAGAATACACCGGACTGATGAGGAAACAGGAATGTGTGAGGGCATAATAGGATACTAATGATCGCAGTGCAGTGGGGCTCACTCTGAAGGAAGGAGAATGAACCTTATGGAGGAGCGGTTTCAGTCGGTAAGAATCTGGCACACCCGGGGACGGGCCCCCGAGGCGAGTATGTAAGATTTCCGCTCCTCTAAGCACAAAAATAAATAGCATCAAAAGAGATCCATCAATCTCTGCTTAAATATGTGGAAGGAGTCTTTAAGCACTGTTACACCTCAGGTTTGAAATAATTGGTGTTCGTCATATTGACTTTCAAGAAATTGCTCAACCGATTATAAGTATGAAACATAAAGTTGTAAAACACCATGAATGTGCTGTCAATTCGAATGAATTTTCAATGACATAGGAAATAATTTTACGTTTTCCACGATTTTAGCGGCTAGTAAAACAAAAATAATCATTACGTTGTCGATTGGAATAAGCTTTCAAACAAATAACATACAGTATAATTGAAGTCTTGCCAAGTCTGTCTCTAATCATTTGCAATATATTTTCACTCCCTAAGAGTGATTAAAGTTCGTGATCTATGCAGCCCAATTTCAATTGGATATGATCCTCTAACAAATTGTTTTTCATTCAACATGTTACAATTCAATATTATTAAGATGTTATTTCTAACAGCAAATTTGATAAGACAACGTCTTATTTCATCATGTTAATTACATGTGAGCATATTTAATGGCTACTTAAAGGACCGAATAAACTAACCAAATTCTTAGAAGCATGTAAGAATTTCCTCTAAGGGTATTGGATAAATTATCAAGCTGGGATTATCTAAAGAGAAACGGAAACAACGCCACTTTGAATTAATCCATGAGTCAGAGAAAGCTATACTGGTTAGTGTTAAACTAGTAAAAAACGATTAAAGTACAGCTGCGAGGAACAGATTCAAATAAAAAGCTCTCGTGGGTTTTCTGATACAAAGCTTACCCAGATTACGGAGCTCTATGCTTGAAACTCTATCTCCTAAACAAAAGCGCGGAGCTTTGAGATCTGTCGCCTTTCTACTATACTGAGGGCATTTTGACATGTAGATGTTTCAAAGAGCTTTCATGGAGATTGTTTGTCATAAATGTGGAATATGTATAGGGTTTCTATCATATACGTAATACACTAATTCCTCAGATTTTCTTGGAAATCTTTGTACTTACAATGTTGAAATGACAATAACATTGAATTCGAAAGTGAATACTACAAAATGTTAACATCAAAATTATGAATAATGCATATTAATACAATTTCATATTTTATGATAACATTAGGCCAGAAGTGTTCTAGTGTTTCTGCGTTTTCTAAATATAAATTCCTCATGAATTGATTGTAAAATCAGAATAAATCACATATTCACACTTCAAGAAAGACTGCACCTGGTGCGTGTGGCACCCGGGTCGTCTACCTCTTCTTCGAGGATTAATTTCAAAAATGTACGAATTGTTTTTAATTTCGTTAGTCGGGGGTTTTTGGGGTCGCCAAAATCAAATTTGATGTCAAAAAAATGCTACAGTGCATCTGGTGCGCGTGATTCTCGGGTCGTCTACCTCTTCTTCGAGGATTAATTTCAAAAATGTACGAATTGCTCTTAATTTCGTTACTCGAGGGTTTTTCGGGTTGCTGAACACAAATTCGATGTCCAAAAAATGCTACGGTGCACCTGGTGCGCAACACACCTGGCTCGTCTACCTCTTCTTCGATGATTAATTTAAAAAATTCTCGCGATCATTTTGAATATTAAGATTATAAAATACGTTGTAGTGTATTCCCAGTTATTTTTGAAATTAATCGTCGATGAAGACGTAGACGACCCGGTGTCACGCACACCAGGTGCACTGTTGTATTTTTTGGACAACGAATTTGTGTTCAGCGACCCCAAAAACTCCCCACTAACGAAATTAGAAGCAATTCGTACTTTTTTGAAATTAATCCTCGAAGAAGAGGTAGACGACCCGAATTTCACGTGCACCAGGTGTACTATAGCATTTTTTGGACATCGAATTCTTGTTCAGCGACCCCAAAAACCCCCGGGAAGAGAAATTGGTCTGATTTCACTCATTATTATCTTTCTAGTTTTCACCAATTGAAAAATACCTTTTGGAAAATGAACCTTTTACATGCATTTTTGAGTGCAGCAATGCAAGTAAGCCACACATCCAAACGCTTACTAGTAGACTTTTTTTAGACATAATTCCACGTCGATTGACGCCTCATTCATTAAATTCCGTTGACTAGAAATTTTTCGCGGGATTTTGGCGATTTTTCGTCAATATTTCTTCGACTATTAATCAAGTCAACGCTACTACGCTAATCGGCTACTCACACGGTGGCACCTACTTCCTCTCCCTTCGCTGCGGTAAGAACTGCAAGTTATAACTTGTCTTTGCGTACGCGTACAAGTAAAATATAAATTTGTTAGTTTCATTGTCTTTATTTCCTCAATTATGTATATAAAATATATTGATATATTATATCAAAAAATCAAATTTCTAGCGGGTGGGCACCTGGGTAGGCCCAACCTATTTTCGTAACCACCCGGGCCCATCCTTGATACCGTCCCTACTATTTTAGTAGGATAAATATAATATTTCTACAAATATTCAAGTAGAATCTATTTCTGATTCACACAAGTTCGAAGATTATCTTTCATGTTAATTATTATCTTTGATCATGATGATTGTTTCTGTACTTTTGGACTTCATGATTATTTTTGAATCTGAATTTTGACAATTGATTTTATCAGAATTCAGATTAGCAACGAATTATGAACTGTCAACAGGAAGCTGTCAATTCAATTTAATAAATCCACAGTTTATATCGACAACTCTGTAATGTGTTGCTAACTGTTGAAATGGAGTATACCTGAACGAAGATAGCGTGGTAATTATTTAGGAAGCCATAAGTTATAGAACTAAATAGAAAATGTACAAATTTTAAAGACAACATTGTATATCTTGTTTTATGATTCCAATTTGTAAACGTAGCTATAGGAATCATTTTGCTGTATGGAACAGATGCACAAATACAATATCAAGAACTCAAAATACGGTCATGAAGTATGCCGGAATAATAAAGGCAAAGCTTTGATGATGAATGGTTATCAGCAATAAAAATTAGATGATTGTTAATTGCTTTGGGCGTGCAACACGTGACGCCTATGGATCCGTGTATTGAAGAAATAGTAGTAGCAATAGGTAGGAATATTTATCCTCTATGTCATGTGAAAGTTTATTTGAATTGACAGAAATATCCATGTTATGAAATGGTCACAGATATTATCTAATTGTCTGTGTATCAGCTGTCTGTCATGTAAACGTTAGATGTCTTGCTGAGTTGTATCTGTCATAGCATAGACAGTTTGAATTGTGATAATGATCCATTATTCTATGGGTCTGTCCGTCCTGTGGATTGTACGTGATCATATTAGCTGTCACAGCGTCAAAATATATTGTATTGGCTACCAAATTAAACTGAATTCCTTCCACTTCGTTTGGGATTGTCGTACAAGAATCATATCTACCAAGTTTCAAGTCGTTCCGCTCTATAGTTTCGGAGATTTCGTGATGAGTGAGTGAGTCAGTCAGTGAGTGAGAAAGTGTCCGAAATTGTTATTTTCAGATTTGGAATAAGTCACACTCACATCAACGAATTTTGAAGTTACATGGATACATTGCATTAATTACTCTGTGGTATCTTGAAAATAAAATTGATGTGTCAAGGATTTTGACAGTCCACCTGACAGCAACCAAATATAGTGAGGAGGGAATTTGTTGAATTTTTCTATATGGAATTCTCGAACTGAATTATGTTTTACGTTATAATATGATGGTTGTTCATTAATTGATGAGCTGAAAGTACGTAATCTAAAAGTGTTTTGTATTAATAATGTCACGTTTTCATTTTTACCAAATTCAATTATCACCAATCTATATTTTTCTTCAATATTGTAAATCTTTCTTATTCATATTATAATCTTTCAGATATTTTATTTCAATGTATTATCTGATTACAAAAATTACTTTAAACTATTTATTGTCAGTCGGTGTTAATTTCATTCTCAGATACTTTTATATTGCAAATAATAAGTGAAACTGTGATGCCAGCACTAGAGTTCATTATTCTACCGGACAAGTTCATTTACATTGTGAATCCTGATTTCTTGGATTTCATCAATAAAGTCTATATAAGCCATCGACAGAGGAAAAGTGAGATATTCGAACTTCCTTCTCGCGTGTGTACACCTCGATCTGAATAAAGTAAGTATTGTTTTTTCCATTCACTTATAATGAAGAATTGATGAACTAATTGATTTCAGAACTATTTATCATCATGTATTCAAATTATTTATCATTGTGTATTACTAATTTTGGCGTATTCATTTTAAATAGCGTCATATTTTATTTTATTTGTTAATTTCTTTTAATAAATTTTATCAAGTTAGTTTCACAAATATTTTTTCTTTCATATTACATTTAACTTATCCAAACAAGAATCCTCTGGGATACGCCATGTCTCTCGCCTCCAAACCAATATTCACTTAAAAACATTCAGCTCTACCAAAAAACTGGCGCGTGGCAATAACAAGAAACAAGAGATACTTTTTCGAAACGTTTACTACAACTATTATTTGCTTCAAACAGTAGTATGTTAGCGATGAGCAATCATAATTTTGATATAAGTCAAGGTAATCCTTCGACGAATACACAGGATCTGCACAGTAAGGTTCATTCTAAATGGAGCCCTTGTACAACCCTATTGAGTGTACAATATTAATTTGATACGTTTGATTTCTTGATTGAAACATAATCCTGTTTTAAATGGTATGTAGCTAATGATATTACATTCCACGCAAAATCAATGTCACCGTGCTGCGAAGATTCAAGTTGAACAGAACAGGTACTTGTTCTGTTCAACTTAATAACCCAAACATCCAGCTCCAATTACGATCACTGGAAGTGAGCTGAATATATACTTCACCCTAATATACTTATTGATAAAATATAGCTGATATCACCTAAGTGTGAGTTCATATTGATTGTTCAAGTTAATATGTTTTTTTCTCACAATCCATAAAAATTTTGTACTACCAGTTTCGAGGTCTATAATTGCTCCCCATCCTCAGTTATATATAAGAAATAGATTCATTATATAAAAATTTATATATCTGGTAGAAAATTTGTATATAATGAATCCAATCTTTATGTATACCTGAGGATTAGGTGCAATTATAGACTTCAAAACTGGTAGTACAACATTTCCAATGAATTGTGAGAAAAAAACCATATTAACTTCAAGAATTATAGATGAAATGTTGATTCTTATTCGCATAGGTTCATGCATTGAAATGTATCGACTGGAAAATCCGTATTTTCTTACACTAATGTCTATCTTGCATCAAATTTTCTTCATCGTTGTAAATTTTTAACAATTGCATTCACACACATAAGTGAGAATCCATCCTGATTCGTTAAAAATACTATTAAAGTACTAACGACCTTTCAGATACCAAGTAGCCATCATAGTAAACTGAATTAGGAAACAAAATGTGCTTGTTTAAAATAAGGAATTTCCTTCAGCCAGAGATAAATCTGAATTCATCAAGTTGCTTTTTCGCTTATATATTTCCATTCCTTCTGAATACTCTAGATATTTGTCAGACCTGTGTTTTAAAAGTGATAAACTTTCTTGAGAAATGTTCAGCTAAAGCTGATTTTTCACTATTATTTTTCTTCTACGTATATGTGAAATATGCTTCATACCTCCGACATTCAGGTATACCAATTACTAAAAAAGAGTTACATTCAATCTTGTCTTGTTCAAGTCGAGCTACTTCAGGAAATAGTGAAAAACGATGATGGTAAAGACAAATCTTTGATCAACAAGTTAATTTCTGACAAAAAACAAAAATGATATACAATCAATTAAGCAAATTAAAGCTATTACTTCCAAATAAATTGAACGTTTCTCTTTTCAAGACAAAAGGAGCGGTAGCGAACGAAGTCATTCCTAATTTCAGTACATACGGCTTTGGTTTCTACATACCGGTCGAATAGTGATTTCGATTTACATAAATATCATGCTTGAGATTTACTGGATGGTAAATTTAATATTGGTACGTGTTGAGCCTTTTTCGAGTTATTGAGTAGATCGGTCCGCGGAAATACTCTACACTATTCGCCTTGTTTCGTGCATTGTGCGGTGTGCTAACTATCTGGTCGATTATGGAGAAAAATGGTTTGCTTGATTTTTTTTGTCAGTTTTGGGTGCCAAAGCCGCTAACTTCTTTTTTATGCCGACTGATTGATTTTGATCCACTCCCAAAATAGCGTGCACATAGACAAATGCCTGCGGCGTTCACGAGAACAGGATACTCACATCGCTGTTTAAAATGCTGACCAGCTTAGTACAAACATGCAATTTTGGTTGAAACAGTAACAAATTTAATGAAAAGGAAATATCTTCAAATCGGTTCATACATCATGTTGTTGGTATATACATAGCGGTATCGAGCTCGCGAAACTAGACTAGACTGCGGCGCGCGCTCTTCCGTAGGACAGAAATATACCTAGACAATGCAACCACTGATTAAATCATAAACGTGAACTGAATCCCGAGTTTCAATATAATAATCAGAATATTCTTATAAATGAGTGTTGAGATTAGAGCGATTACAATATTTGCATTCTATATCAGTAAAGTTAAACTAGCAGGTTAGGTTAGGTTAGGGTAGGTTAGGTTAGGTTAGGTTAGAAATGAATGGGTACAATAAGCAATCATTATTGGTTATTATAGTATTGAAATTAGCGCGATTACAATTTTTGCATTCTATATCAACAAAGTTGGTTTAGGTTAGAAACAAGGGGGTACAATAAGCAATCATTATTATGTTCGATTAGCGGGATTACAATATTTCCATTCTATATCAACAAAGATAGGTTAGTAGGTTAGTTCATATTGGATAGGTGAGGATAGTTTAGGATAGGTTAGGATAGGTTAGGATAGGTTGGGATAGGTTAGGATAGGTTAGGATAGGTTAGGATAGGTTAGGATAGGTTGGGACAGGTTAGGATAGGTTAGGATAGGTTAGAGCGATTACAATATTTGTATTCTATATCAACAAAGTTAGGTTAGATTAGGTTAGAAAGAAAGGGGGTACAATAAGCAATCATTATTGGTTATTGTGCAATTACTTGCGTACATGAGGGTGGTTGAAAGCGAAAGATTTATTATAACAACTAAAAAATAGTACATGAAAAAATTATTTGATACAGAAGCATGCCTTATTAAATTTTATATTATTTTGTGAAATAATTTGCAGTTTTTTTGGCTTGGTCCTTTTCTGGTTCATTATGGTTATTCATTTCAATCTTTGTCTTCCCAATATATCGGAGTTTTGTTTTCAAAGTTGCTTAAGACTTTTTAAACTATTTTAGAAATAGCTTATGTAAATGCAATATACTATTCCAACTTCGTCGCGAAGAGTATAATAAGGATCAGTATCGTCCTGCGCAGTACTAAAGCTACGAAAGTTGAATTTCGTACGGTTTTGGTGATAAAAAGAAAATACATAAAAAAGTTGCTCACTCTGAGATTCAAACCCGCAGCATTTGGATTGTTTACTAAGCTGCGACAGCTGTTGCTGAAATAATTACAAAACGGACTCAGAATTTTACATTTTTAATTGCGCATGCGGTGATGAAATCTTGTCTGTAGACGTTATTGATATTTGTGCTTTATTTTCCAAGAGAATTGAATATTTCAATTATTTAGGTAGGATTATCCTCATGGAATGAACTAACACCATATTGTATTTAAACAGGCACCTTCTGTTTTCTAATTTAGTTTAGTCTGATGATGGCTACTTGGTAGCTGGTAGGTTCAGTACTTCACCATCACTTTTAGTGGATAATGTGGATAGTTCTTACATGGGTATTAGTGTTATAATGAATCCATAGTTGTGAAGTATTTTATAGGTTATAAATTGGAGTTAGTAGGAGAGCCATTGCAGCACTTCATAAAATTGAATGAATGCTATGTTGATGATAATGATTCTTATATACGAGTACTCTACAAACGAATAATATAATAAGCGAATGTTAAAATTTAATAAAGATGTTGAAAGAACATTTGATGAGAATTTCATATCTACGTTCACATTCAATTTACATAAAGGAATGCAAATAACTATGGTGTACACAAAAATTTCCAAGTTACTTTTTAGAGGAGTTTTTCTTTATGTTACGATGGAAACGGCAGTTAGAACGTTTTATCCTTTCAATTATAACTCCCATGTAGCTCAACGATTATTAACTGTATCTTGAAGAGAAGGCTCCGAGCTGAAATATATATGGAGAAAAGAGATGAAAATTAATAGAAAATTCAAATTTTTTCGTAATCCTCCTTCCTTTGTGAGTACATCAAAAGAGAACAAGCTGCAATATTCTTTAGTGTGTCTTATTTTTTGCGTTATTAATTGTTATTCACTTGGCTTCATTGGAAATAATAATTGGGTTTCATTGCCATGAGAAGGAAAGAGTGTTGGATTAGTTATTTCTCCAAATACCCGTCAAGTGACGGGAGAAATAAACGTCTTGATTGAAATATTTCCAGAAGCGAGCAGCATTTCTGGATGAAGAAGAATAATAAAGCTTCACTGAAACATATTATAAAACTTATGGGTGAATGGATCATCCACAGAACTAAAGTGAAATAAACACGATAGATAAAACATTGTCGCTTAAGCAGAGCCCGGATATCTCAACTAGTGACACGTGAGGGCGCTGTGATAAGTAATTATAACTTTTGTCATATCCGAGTACAAACTGGATTACGGGATTAGTGGCGCCTTCTGGACGATAATACAGATGAATGAGCGGAACACGATCCACTTCAACTTTAATTTTTATTCCCAGACGTCGTAAACTAAACGAGTCGCATTATTCGTTGAAAATTATGATATAAACCGTAGCTAAATAAGCTTCGTTACACGAGGGAACTAAGATTTTAAGAATACTGGTTTTCATATAAATTCCCATTAGTCAGTCCAATATATTTAGGTTTCATTTTGCAATTCATTGAGTGAAACAATTCACCTCTTGCTGTCTTTCCACCATCTAGAATTAAGTGGCGAATTCATCAGAAACCGTAGTTGACAAGAAAAATGCATTCTACAAATTCATATTTTTGATATTTTTGAATATTTTGCATATGTAACGAATAATAACCGATTATTATTAATGAAAATAGAGGGTTGAAAAATTTTCCCCTCACTATAATATTATATAATGTGAGGAAAGTATTGTAATCGGCCCATAGAAATTTTTTCGAATTTTCGCCAATGTTTCCTGTGTGGTGTGGTGTGTTTTTCTGTACATAAATAAATTTGCACGTATAAATATTCAATATTCTCATTTTAAAATTCAAATGAATCCATCGAAGTGTAAAGTTACAGTTTATTTTCTGTATTCACTATGTGGTCTAAATAGTAGGATTGCCAGACGTTAAAACTTTATTCCAACTACTGCGGACAGGTTTTATAGTACTAACTTTACAAATGATGAGTATCTTATACTCATCGTCTGGAAACATATCGCAAATAGATAAAACCGGATGATGTGCTTAGATGGTCATCAAAAGCTCAATTCTGCCAAGCAAGTTGCTGTATCATGAACTTCACATTTACCTAATGATTATATATCAGCTCCATATGACCATTGTATCATCTGTATCCTCCAAATGATACTTTAGAAACTGAATATTGCTTCAAAAATATGTTTTCAAAACATAATTTCATTGAAAATCACAATGTGGAGCAGAAGCTACTTATTTTGTCAGATTAGAAGTATAAATGAATCTTCTGCATGTTACAATGTGAATGATTTCACATAGCACTGCCCTTCACTCCCACCTTCGTAGAATATTACAATGAAAATCAGGAGCTACTTGTTACAAATAAGAAGTGTTAGTCCAGTCACCAGAGAAAACTGAAAAGTCCCTTTTCGAAGTGGTTTCTTAAAAGGTTCGTGTAAATGAGAAATTGTACGCTCTACAACTTTGGTATCTTGCATTTTATCTTTAAAACTAGTATTTTCAGAATAAAATGCAACAATTATAAAAAAAACGTATTTTTGTATTTGAATTTTTTTTGCTTACGAGCGCTCTCGTAAAAAATATCAATATTTTTTTTATGGAAAATTGAGTTCTAACTCTTGGTAGGAGATATTTGGGAATTCGTGAATTTGAATTGAGATGGGGAAAATTTGCCTATTTTCCGATGATACAAAGGTTTTCCCGATAGAGCCCTTCATCGATATCTCCGGTTCTACTCAACCAAATTCGACGTGCTTGGGCTCAAAACTTTCGTCATTTCACACTCTATCAAATCTCGAAATTTGTGTTTGCCACAAAATTTCTAATCTCAAAATTTGACGTCAGAAAATTTTCAAGTGGGCCGGCCCCCTAGCTGTTGTTTATCAACCAAAACGTATTATCGGGTAGAATATGTCAAAATCTACAAAACCCATTTCGATTTTCTCCGAAATTCCTGTTTATCGAGTCGCAATCGCGAATTTACGATTTTCCGAAAATGGTGGATTTTGGCGCCGCAAAAAGAATAATTTCTTCTCAAAGAGCATGAATAAAATCTTTTCCGCTATCAGATATTTTTTATCCTCAAATACCGATGTTTAAAACAATATTTCCTCAACTGCCCAAAAAAGCACTAAGTGAATCCTATTTAGGGCCCCTTAGTAGCTAGGAACTCAAAACCAGAACCAAAATTTGCTACTGGATTTCTACAACTTTTGTCTGAAAAGTTTTTTCATAGCAGCAATACTTTTGTTTTTGTTGATTATTCTATAAGCAGAAGATGTTAAAACACCAATAAAATTAGCAGCGACAATTCACCTGTTTCCACTAGCATGATATTTGAGAGTTGAATGCAGTTTAAGTCAAGGTAGAACGCAACCTCCTCTGAAATCTATCGGATATTATTTAATATGTCGCATGTAGTCAATTAAATGATACCATACCCTACCTGATTTTTGTTAATTCTATTGCCTGCTACTTCCAAAAAAAAGTTAACAACATGCATTTCCATATTTTTACTTACCTCCACTATATGTTTATATAGTGTAAGGGAAGTATTGTAATCGGCCAAAAAAAGTGTGAACTCACAGGCTATTTTATGCGTTTACTCTGTGGCAAATTTTGATAGTTCATGTGACAGCAGGTGTCAGCATAAAACAAGGTTATATTATGGTGTGTATAAAGTTGGTAAACACACTGTTACCTACAACTTTTATTTAATTTTTTTTTCATGTGAGCAATTATTTACTCACTGTAGCGCCTTGTATCTTGTGGGCATCGTTACCTACTACCTGGTATTACCTACAACGACAAAAGAAAAGTAAGTTTAGAAGTCCCTCAAGGGACTGTATTGTGACCCACACTATTCAGTATTTATTTAAACGGTCTACTCCTATTAGACTCTCTTGGTAATATTATTTCATTTGCCGACGATACAGCGATATTTTATAAAGGATCCTCATGGGAAGAACTAAAGAAGAAGGTGGAGCAAGATTTGAAAATTATTAAAAATTGGTTTCACACCAAAATATTAACTTTAAATTCAGATAAAACTAAAATACACACCTTTGCCCTTCAAGAAAATTCATTACCAGATTTTGAAGAGATTATTATCGATGATATAATTATTAATACAACAAAATATGTAGAATATCTTAGTATTTATATTGATAAATTTCTTAGATTAGTTCATACTGATAATACGAGAAAGAAAATTCGGCTGCTAATATACAAATTTTATCAAATGAGAGAGATAGTTGGAACTAAACATTTAAAAATGATGTACCATGGTTTAGTTGAATCCATAATTGGGTACGGCATAATCGGATGGGGCGGTGTTAAAAAGACAACTCGCAAAATTTTGGAAAGAATACAAAAGCGGATTTTAAAAATTATTTATCGTAAACCGTTACGATCCCCATCAAATGCTCTTTTCATAATGGCCAATGTCAGTTATACTGTAAATCAATATACATGCACTATTATAGTTCTGAAGGAAAATTAACTCCAATTGAGCATAATTATTCTTCGAGAACTAACATTGCTGGAAGGGTGGTTACAAATAGGTGTAAGAAAACTATGACACAGAGAACATTTGTATATTACGGACCAAGCCTTCACAATATACTCCCGCTGGAAATTAGAAATATAAATGCACTACTCATGTTCAAAACAAAATTAAAACAATTCTCGTCGGAAAACGATACAAAAATCAAAGAGTTAGTAGATTTTATTAATTAAGGGACTTATGAAAATCCCATACACAGGATCTTAAATGATCCTAAATGGGTAATTTTGAACCACTCACTTATATTTGGCTTTAATTGCGAATAGTAATCCAATACTTTTGAAAATAATGTAATTAATTTTTATTTGTTAAATGTTAAAAAACCTGATCACTTCATTGATTTGAATTCGATTCAATATTAAAATATTATTGTAAACATATTAAAATCATATTACGTGGCAGATCGTAACTCTCAAGTAGCGCGCGCTGTGCCTTACTGAATCGTTTCAACGATTTCAACGTGCTTCAATAAATTCAGGCTCAATCAATCCAATAACACATAATGGTTTATAGTGTAAATTGTGTACTTATGTATTGTGCGTGTGTACAGCAAATGTAGTGTGAATGGTGTAATTATATATTGTGTCTGTGGTGTCAATGGTGTAAATGTGTATCGTGTCTCAGTGTAAGTTGTGTAATTATGTACGAGTATCCTATGAATGCAAATAGTGTAAGTTCATAGCGTGTGTAAGTTGTGTAATTATTTACTGTGTGTGTGGTATCAATGGCACAAGTGTATACCGTGTCAATAGTGTACGTGGTATAATTATGAATTGTTATGTGTGTGGTATGAATGATGCAAGTCATCATGGTGCAATTCAAAATCAATTTCATTTACATTTTCCACACGCATCGGTTTCCGATAGAGGGATGGCTTCATTTTCTTCCTTGTCCGGGTAAACGGATTGTCGGTTTTTTATGGAAGGATCTAGCAGGAGAAATGTTGGTGAACAGCTGTTTAGACCAGTCTTCAGACAGCATTGGCCTTTTCGCAATTTTTGCTGCATTTGCATGCAATTAATTTGAGCAGTGACTGTGGTGCCGGATATTCGTCACTTGTATGAGGCATCCAACCCAATGATGTTTGTGTCCACCCCCCAATCACTTGATTTTTGTTTGGTTCAACCACTGTTGGACCTGATTATATGCCCTGTAGGAGTGATATTTTGCTGCTCCTTCTGTTGAGGGTATATTGAAGAGTTTGCACATAGTCTTCCTCGATCACTTTGTGGAGCTTTTGTATCTAAATTCATTCAGGCGGTCATAGGCTGGGTTACACCATACAATGCTACCGAAAAAGTGTTTCCGGCATCCACAATACTTTTGAATATCTCCAGTACAATTTGAATTTATTCCAAGTACCGTGAGGAATTTTATTTTTCCCAAGTAACGATTTACTTGGTCAAAACTTATTTTATCTCTCAATATAATCTTCTTGTAGCCCGATACACTTCGTCCAACGTTTTCCAAATTTTTCGAACCCTTCCAAATAACAGGATTACGGCAATCCTTCAAAATAGGTGTTTGTTCCAGCGATGACCTCATCGTTGGAGCTAGCTAAATCTCTTTCCGTCGAGCCATTTGGTCAAGTTTGGAATAGATAAAAATTGCAGGGGCCAAATCTGGAGAATACGGTGGATGACGAATCAATTTGTAGCGCAATTCATACAATTTTGCCATTTGGACTGCAACCCTGAGCGCCGGTACGTTGTCCTGGTGGGAGAGCACTTTTTTCTTTGCCAAATACGACCACGTTCTTTTTAAATTGACGTCGAATCGATAGAACGGCTCTGAATGATATAAGCCGGTGATCGTTTTGCCCTTTAAAAGGTAATCGATATGGATGATACCCTCCCAAAAAAATGTGGGCATGACTCTGTTAGCCGATAAACCCTCTTTGGCCTTTTTCGGCATTGACTCGCCAGGACAAGTCCACTGTTCCGGCTGTTCTCTGGTCTCTGGTGTTGTGATGACACCTTGTTCTGTCCACAATTACGAAATGGCACAAAAGTACTTCTTATCGCGCTTGAACATCGCCAAACAGTTCTTTGAAGTTGTGACACGGTCGCGCTTGTTCCGTACCAGTTCGGATGGGATGCACGTAGCCTCAACAATCTCGTGCATCTTAACTCGCCGATCGTCCAATATCATCATCATGAATTTTCTTATGTAATCAGTAAACCACTTGTGAATCGATCCAATCGATGGTGAAGAGTCCCCATAATGTTTAACAAGCGATGTTTTGGTTAGCGTAATGTTTTTTCCACGTTGTGTTTAATCAAGATGCTAAACTTTTTCCCATGTTTACAAAAATCTTCAAGGCTGCTTGCTTCCGATGGGTGTCAAAACGAAACTGAATGGCATATGAGTCTGAAAATTTTAATGCGTTCTAGTTAAAGATGGTTCATCACAAATGCCACATGTAATTTTCGATTGTGGCACCATCTGTTTTATTTTTCAGAAGATTTTCACCTTCCCTCGTACACAGCCAAATAAGGGTGAGAATAACCTCATTTTTCCCCTTCTGTAAATACTATTCTATTTCTCCAATATAACTTATTATTTAAGAGCTTCCAATATAAAGGTAGCATAATTGAAACATCTGGGATAGGTTTGCTTCATTACTTATCAAAAAATTATATTAAATTTGTATTATGAAGTAAAACGAGCTTACGTCAAAATGAGAGCAAATGAATCAGCTCTAAGACTACCTATACCTATATTTTACTGTATTATATTATCTATACTAATCTGATAAAGGTTTAGAATACGAAATTGACCATATCGTAATGACTAATGAATTTCAAAGTGGTGTAATGCAAACAAATTCTGTATTTGAATTTTTAGTTGTTAGGCCAGGCTACTTAAAGCTCAGTCAGTTCCGTGTTCAAAATATACAATCAACTTTGGAGACATTCTTCTCCCAAGAAACCTTCCGTAACTACGTTCAAGCGGTAGCTATCTGAATCGGATAAGAAGAGATGAAAATACACCCCAAAGTCACCAATTTATTATTCGACCCTCATCCAGCTGATTTTTTACATTATCAAATAATAATAAAGCATTCTTAGGCGAAAGTGTACCATTTATTATGTGTTATCACTGAACCTGTAATAACTCAAGAAGCGAAGCAATATCCGATTTCCAATAAAACGAATTGTGATATCGACTTCACAATCTTAAAAAATGCAAATTCATAAAAAAACTGTACGACAGAAAACCCTATATTTAATACCACGAAAATGATATTTGAAGCCAAGAGAAAAAACTTTCATGGAAGCAAGAATGTATTTTCAGTCCTTCACGATAATACGCGACGTTTAGAGGGAAGAAAAGAAATGGAAAGCAACAGTTTCGCATCATTCCGATGATTCTCAGTTTCCGGTTGTATTTCCAGATGGCTATAATAGATGAACAGTGAAAACAATTTTTGTGTTTCTATTATTATGTATAAGTGATTTCGATAAGAATAACATTCTTTCTGATTGTCGAAAAATATTGCTTCCCACCTATCTCGACTACTGGGATGAAAGGTGGTTCCCTGTTAGACATAAGTAATTGTGTTTGAGTTGTATTTATTTCAGAATGGACTAGAATATTAGCGAATAAATGATTGTTGAAACTATTGTTCCAACACAAAGACAACACATATATAATTCCTTATCATTTTACAGATTCAACTTCTCACAAACTAGCTGTTCCTAATTCAACGATCCATAGAGAACTTTAATTTCCATTGAACAATGAAGACCTATTTGCAGAATTAGATATAATAAGAACGATAGCAAAAACAATGGTACGGCAAAATATACCCATCCAATTTTTTTTAAGTAAAAAAATGTGAACGCAAAAAATTTTTTTTTCAATGAAACTATTTATTCAAACATGTTAAATTATATATGAAAAACTGGATCGACTAAATGACCGCCACAACAAGCCAGACATGACCAACTATTTTGAGCGTGTAGCATAGCTTTGCGCAGTATTTCAGCTGGAATTTGTGCAATTTCTTCACGAATATTTGCATTTATGTGTTCTAACGTTTGTGGGCGATTAATGTAGACTTCATTTTTGAACTATCCCCATAAGAAAAAGGCTGGTGCCGTCAAATCAGTGAGCATGTCTCTAAGAAGAGCGACCGTTTCGCGCGCTGTGTGGCATGTAGCAGAACCAGAAATTTTCCATTGCAAGTTCTTCCAACTGTGGTTGCAGAAATTCACGTATCCTTGTTCGATACCGTTCTCCATTAACAGTAGCTGCCCTAACTGTCCCTGATAACTACTTTTTGATCAAGCTGCACGTTGTCTTGAATGAAACGATGGTTTTCTGTTCCCCAAAAGCGATTATTTTGCTTGTTAATACAACCAGAAAGGCAAACATTTGCTTCATCGCTCATTATCAAATTTTGCCAAAACTTGGATTCAGCTTCTACTAAGTTCGTAACGATTTGTACGTATTGCAAACGTCTTTGAATATTATTTGGCGGCAGTTTAATCACAGTTTGAATTTTGTATGTATACATACGCAAGTCTATAAGTGCAAAATTCTCCGCTCAGACAACCCTAATTGCGCCACAAGTCTTCTTGTGGAAGTTGTTGGTTCTGCCTGAACGTCAACCCGAGCAAGCTCAATATTTTCTTTTGAACGACCCCAGTATGCTTTACATCACTCACTGTACCATTCTGTGAAAACGCGTTTGGCTAACGACGAACTGTTTCTCCGTATAGAGCTCTCCGACCGGGATAGGCTCTCCTAAAAGTGCGTTGAGTTAAAATTATTAAAGAAAAGTTTTGGAAATACAGAAATACAATTCAACAATTTTTGCTCGTTCTTGAGGCGAATAACGTTCCATAACAAAATTCTGTATCTTTCTACTTTGATATAAAACTTTACTTTTGACAGTTGTCAAAGGAATGAAACAATTAAAACAATATTTCATGGTTGGGTATATTTTGCCGCACCTCATATTAATACCATAAATAATTATTTGATTTCCTGGAAACAACAAAAAATTGTTTCCCGTTGTAGACCATAAATTTGAGAAAAGTAATGAACATATTTTTGCCTCTATTATATATTTTGGTCCAATTTCAAATGAAATAGCTTAAGTATATTATCTCTTTCATATCTTTCATATAGAAGAGACAAATTTGAAAAATCGGGAGTATTCAGATTATGATATCCAATACATATGCCAGACGGGAAGCGCAATATATTGTTATGATTTTATTTCCTAAACAACAAAAATGATAAAATTAGAACTTACCGAACATTGAAAATCAGAAAAAATTAATAAAAAGATATTATATGAAATTAAAATACAATGTTAAAAGTTAAATAATAGTTAGTATAATATAATGAACAATGTAAAACATAATAAACAACAATGTAATTAGAATAAAAGTGTAAAACAAGAACTTCAGTGAAAGTGAATAAACGTACAGTTTTACGAAGGCAGAAATCATAATTAAAATGATTACAAAAACTATCATGAGATAGCACAAACTATTGAAAAATGTTATAGATATAAGTTAGGATTAGTAAATTTGAGTTATATAATGTTAAAGAAATGTTATTGATATGTTATATTATGTATTAGTTTTTAATAATGACAACTGTCAAATTTATAATAATTATAGGAATAATTATATTAATAATAACCTAATCATAGGTTATCTTATACCAAAGTGTGTGGAAAAATGTAGGCAATATGAATTTGAAAAGAAGGAATCATTATCATTTAAAATAAGATGAGAATCTCCAAGAATTGAAAATTTTAAGAATACTAAGTTCTGATTGGTCGAGGCGATTTTATAGACGTCAGAGTAGTAACAATGTAATAGTTATGTCAGTTTACAACAATCAACAAAGCATTCTTGATAGGTAAACTAAGCACCTCATTGGTTAATTTTGAAAATACTTAGCATCGGTTTTGAAGGCCTATAAAAGGCATCTGAAGACAAGCCAAGTTAGTTAGCAATTATATCTAGAGAGTCAAAGTACTTCTGCAACTCACAATCCATAACCTTAGATTATTGGATAAACATCGGTGAACCCAAGTGTTCCAGTAGCTTCGTAAGGTTGAAAGTAACCGAAGCAAATAAGTAATTTATACAAATCAAGTAGTGTTCCCAGTCTTCAAACAAAGTTTTCAAAAGTTATTATAACCATAATTCACAAGTAGCATCGTATAATAGTTAGTCTTCGACAACGTTCCAATACATCATTTAAGGTTTTATATCTTTTGAAAAAGAATAAGACAAGTTAACATTTATCAACAGTTCCTGATTTCTAAAGAAGTAACCATATTGTTTACCTGTGATTTGGGTAATAGCAGAGAAATTGTGTACCTACGGGTAAAGTGAATTATCAAATTAATAAAAAAATCAAGCCAAGTGAACATTGCCTACATTTTTAAAAACATATTCTTGGATATAAACTAAACGTAAGTTTATTTGTTATTTCTCCATTGTATTATTATCCGTCTGTAAATCTGAAAGAAAGATTGTAGATTATAACTTTGTAAACAAAGATAAATAGTAAATAATTGTGAGGTTAGATCATAGATCTATTTGAGCATAAAATTGTTAAAATTGATAGCCAAGATAAAAATAGAATCATAGAAATTTAAATATAAAAGTTTTAACATTCAAAGAACATTGTGTTTAATTCCATAGATATAAAATAAAAAGGTAAAAGTTCATTATTCAAATCATTAGATTATTCAAATCAAAACAAACAGAAGATTTAAAATACAAATAAAAGCTAGCCGGTAGAATTCAAAACATTGAAATATTCAAATCAATATTCAAATTAATTCAAATCATAAGAGTTTTTATATCAATTGTCACCACAACGTGGGGCAAAATAAATCAAAAGAGGTTTTTTATAACAATATATTAGGTTTAAAGAAAATTTAAGATCATTCAATTCAATTCAATAAAAACAGATTCCTCTTTTGCCAATGATATTTCGGAAAATAATCAAAATTGCCCATATAAATGAAATCAGTCTTACGTTACTGTACAAAAGGTTTAAAATTATATTCATTAAAATCACTGGAAATTTTCAAACATAAAAATAAACCCCCAACTTGCCACTTAATGACCAGTTGTACCTAATCAATTCTTCCCTATTCAATATTGTTTATAGCCCAATTTAGTAAACATATTTACACCTCTCTAGAACATCGTAGAAAGGTGGGGAACACTCCCTCCTCCATAGATATTTCCATAGACGGTGTTCACCAGAAATCTCGTATGTTATTCCATCACGAGAGAGGACTAGCTGGTCACCCCTTCATTGTCAAGCTCGAGATTTGCCGCACATCTTGCTACCAGACTTCATTTTCTATCGACCGGCGAAGTTTTAAACTTCTTGCCTAGTTATACTAATAACCTTCAAACATGAAAAAATTTTTATTGCATATCTGCTCTCTCAATATTCCTTCGCCGGGTCATACGATCTCATAACGTTGTAGGTGTTCTTCTCGCGTAGTCGAAGTAAAAAAAAGTAGATATTCATATCTTATTGTTATCGTTTGATACAGGTAGTTTAGCTGTCGAAACTTAAATTCAACTATTAAATTCATTTGCTTACAGATTTGTGATCATCCTAAAATTGAGTTAGAAATTCTCAAATGTATGCTCCATTTTAGTCAAGAATTTAATAACAAGATGTGTTTCCTTCATCAAATATTTTATATTGATCTATTAACAGCGTAGTGTGTCAGTAGTTCAGAGGCTAGACTGCAAAACTTTATTCTACGGCGGAGGTAGACCACCAGGTTGCCGTAAGCCAACTGTCACTGAGCAAAGAGAAAGAACGGTTGTTATTGAATATTATCGCGTAGTGTGATGTGATGTCAGAGAGAAAGCTACAGAGGGTAGGGTGGTAGTATTTGAGGTTTCGTTCGAAAGGGCTTAGACCGTAGATTTGCCAAAGAAATCTATCATTGAAAAAAGTTATGAAGTTTGGCTAGGATGGGCAGTAGATGTACTCCACTACTTCGGGCTCAGGATATCCGGTTTCCACTTCCGGTCTGGCTGTTCATCCAGTGTGAGGTTATCCTTATCAGTTCAGGTCAGGTGATAAGGAAAGGATGTGTGAGATAAGGATATGTTGTTTGTAAAGAGTATACAGGGTGCGTGCAAAAAGTGTGTCACACGAAAGAGTATACAGGGTGTGTATAAAAAGTGTGTCACATGTACAGGGTCACGTGACTATCACATGACAGCTGTCATGGCGGACCTAAGGTACAGATTGCGTTGTAGAGGTGTCGCCACCACATGACAGCTGTCATGGAAGGTACAGATTGCTTCGTAGAGGTGTCACCACCACATGACAGCTGTCATCGAAGGTACAGATTGCTTCGTGGAGGTGTCACCACCACGTGACAGCTGTCATGGCGGACCTAAGGTAGAGACTGCTTCGTGGAGGGGGCTCTGTCACCTCTACGAAGCAGTCTGTACCTTTGGTCCTGCTTTCATGAGAGGTCGAGGATACAGACTGCTTCTTGGAGGTGGCGCCACCAGTTCAACTCGTCCGACTCACCTGGCTTGTTCTAGTTTGTATTGTTGATGTTAATATCGGAGGAAGCAGTTTAGCTCAAGATGAAGTGTGTGGTGGTCGACATTCAGAGCTTTCAAATATCCCACCATACAATGATAGTTGAGGAACTTGCTTTGTTGGATTGTGAAAAAAAGTTAGAAAAATATTTTCTATTCAAGCCACCCACACCGCTAAGTGAACTCTCAGAAAATCAAATGAAGCAAATAATGTTTTGTGAAAAGTACCACGAAATTTCATACAACTCAGGATATCAGGACCATATTCTGGTGGAAGAAATTTTCAAGGAAAATATTGATCCAGATAACATCATATACGTTAGTGGTGAGGGCAAAGCCAAATTCATAGTGAAAATTCTCAAAACATTGGGGTTAGATCGCCAGGTGAAAGTGTTTAATTTGAAATACCGCTGTCCAAAATTTGTTCAAGGAAACTGTAGATATATCTGCCTTCATCACACTGCTAGCGATAATTCTATGTGTTGCAGTGTAAACAGCTGGAAATTGTTTGAATATGTTACAAAGGAAGATGCCCATCTAGATATATTACGAGGGTTTCAAAAAATGGGTAGGTGTGTAGGAGGCTCTCCACCACCACCACCAACACCAAACTGATTAGTATTAATATGCCCTCAGAAGAATACGCACGTAAACTGCTTGAATTCCATGTGAAATTAGTAGCACTGAATAAAGACATAAAATTTTACGAAGATAAAAAGTTAACTATAAACCAACTAGGTAATTTGAGTATAAGTGGAGGGGATGGTTGTGTTGAAATCAAATTTCATAATCCTATGTGTTGCAGTGTAAACAGCTGGAAATTGTTTGAATATGTTACAAAGGAAGATGCCCATCTAGATATATTACGAGGGTTTCAAAAAATGGGTAGGTGTGTAGGAGGCTCTCCACCACCACCACCAACACCAAACTGATTAGTATTAATATGCCCTCAGAAAAATACGCACGTAAACTGCTTGAATTCCATGTGAAATTAGTAGCACTGAATAAAGACATAAAATTTTACGAAGATAAAAAGTTAACTATAAACCAACTAGGTAATTTGAGTATAAGTGGAGGGGATGGTTGTGTTGAAATCAAATTTCATAATCCTATGTGTTGCAGTGTAAACAGCTGGAAATTGTTTGAATATGTTACAAAGGAAGATGCCCATCTAGATATATTACGAGGGTTTCAAAAAATGGGTAGGTGTGTAGGAGGCTCTCCACCACCACCACCAACATCAAACTGATTAGTATTAATATGCCCTCGGAAGAATACGCACGTAAACTGCGTGAATTCCATGTGAAATTAGTAGCACTGAATAAAGACATAAAATTTTACGAAGATAAAAAGTTAACTATAAACCAACTAGGTAATTTGAGTATAAGTGGAGGGGATGGTTGTGTTGAAATCAAATTTCATAATCCTAACCGCATTATTGAATGGGGTCCTATATACAAACGTACCACGTCGAGTGTATCGGATTTATATATGCCCCAACAAGGATGCCTTCGTTGAGAAGGAATGTAATCGAACTGAATGGCAGCCCCTAGACCACCAACTAGTTAATGAAAATCAATTGGAGGTATTCTCATACGTTATTCCTAAAACGATGTTACCAACATTCGCTTGCGAGTCGCTTTCGAGTCGCATGTGTCGAACTGGTGGCGCCACCTCCACGAAGCAGTCTGTACCTTGGGTCCGCCATGACAGCTGTCACGTGGTGGTGACACCTCCACGAAGCAATATGTGGTGGTGACACCTCTACGAAGCAATCTGTACCTTCGATGACAGCTGTCATGTGGTGGCGATACCTCTACGAAGCAATCTGTACCTTAGGTCCGCCATGACAGCTGTCATGTGGTGGCGGCACCTCTACAACGCAATCTGTACCTTCCATGACAGCTGTCATGTGGTGGCGGCACCTCTACAACGCAATCTGTACCTTCCATGACAGCTGTCATGTGGCGGCGATACCTCTACAACGCAATCTGTACCTTAGGTCCGCCATGACAGCTGTCATGTGATAGTCACGTGACCCTGTACATGTGACACACTTTTTATACACACCCTGTATACTCTTTCATGTGACACACTTTTTGTACGCACTCTGTATACTCTTTACAAACAACATATCCTTATCTCACCCATCCTTTCCTTATCACCTGACCTGAACTGATAAGGATAACCTCACACTGGATGAACAGCCAGACCGGAAGTGGAAACCGGATATCCTGAGCCCGAAGTAGTGGAGTACATCTATGGGACACTGAAACTTGAGGTTTCGAACTAAGGCAAAACACTTTAACATATGGTGGATGGTAGGCCGCCAGGTCACCGTATGTTAACTGTCAGTGGGAAGGAGAAAGGACGGTTGGAACTGGATATTATCGCGTTGTGTAAAGGGGTGTCATGGACAAAGATACAGAGGGTAGGGTGGTGGTTGAGGTATTGTTCAAAAGCGGCTAGTAGTAGATATGCCAAAAAAAATTAACAATTGAATAAGTTATGTTTTTTGGCCGAGGTGGGACCCTGAAGTTGGAGGTTACGAACTGAGATGACCAAACTTTTATGTACGGATGGCAGACCGCCAAGTCGCCGTAAGTCAACTGTCACTGGGCGGCGAGAAAGGATGGTTAGTACTGAATACTATCTCGTAGTGTCAGGGAAAAGAGTACAGAGATGAGATTGGTTTTTGAGGTATCGTTCGGAAGAGTATAGACTGCAGATTTGTGTCAAAAACCCGTTTGGCCGAGATGAGCCACAGGAAATCGAATCTAGAGCTCACGGTTCTTTGGATTTATATGGTCGATGCCGGTCGATAGTGTAAGTTTGTTCTATTTCGCTAACTAAAATAAGTAGGTACACAGATAACGTAAATAGTTAAAAATAATTTATTCAAAATAAAAACGCAAAATCCTCAAAAATTAATTAAAATAATTCATATTTTATAGTTAATCCTATGTTATAACTCGCAAGGAGGTCTACGGTATACGTCATTACCGAGTCAAACCGACTGTAAACCGGATTTGAAAATTTCGTTATAATCAATTCTTCTCTATATTATCCTTGGCTTATATTACCAAAAATATTTTGTTCGAAGAATAACAGTCGATATGATTTGCGCACTCATTCAACTGAACCAAACTCTTGGGTGATACATTGTATTATATTACTTCATATAACAATGTTATGCGAGTTTAATCAAAATTCACTTATAAAACGATATGTACATCCATACACTGGCGAGATTCACTCACTTAAAACATCATTACGGTTAATTAGTGGGTCGCATACCGAGTACCAAAATGATAAAGGCTTCTAAAGCTGTTAAGATAGACTACAAAGTATGTCTAACCGAAATATTCATAAGGGACTATGCGCCTGGTGAAAGCAATTATCTGCATGTTGATAAGTTTACTGTATCAATTTTCCATACCTATTCAAAACGTTCAATTTGGAAAATGAATATATTCATTCTCATTCATTTGGATAGAAAACTGAAATCGGTACTCTGATATAACTGGATGTGATGATTGAAGTATTAATGGATTAATAGCTGTTTCCCAATACTTAGAATTAGGATTGATGAACGAAACAGTTCAGCAAAGCCTCATGCTTGCAAGGAAATCAAAGGTCAATGGATTCAGTATGAAACAAAAGACTTAGTGACCGAATAAATTTCGAGCTGGCTATTCCACAATTTATGCAGTACATAACGTAATGTCGTCTGTGGTACATGTTCTAGAGGAGGGTAACCTTATAGTTGAGGAAAATTAACACAAAAATAGACTAAAGGTCTTCCGCATCCGATTCCTTGATGCATTCACTCCATTTGCCCACTTAAATCTTACACAAATGAAAAACTGCATTTTTTCATAGGCAATTTTTGAAGCAAATAAAAAAATGTATTATTCCGTAATACATTGTGGAAATCGACCCAAATTTGTTACTCGGGGGTTCTTGGGGTCGCTGAACACGAATATGATATCGGAAAAACCTTATAATGTACTTGGTGACCAGGATGACCTGGTTGTGAGGGACATCCACGAGGTTTTTTCGAAATTTGCTTGAAAATTGAACCAAAATGTTTACTCGGGGGTTTTCGAGGTCGCTGAACACGATTCTGATATTGAAAAAGTTCCACAATATACGTAGAAGCCAGAGTGTCGTGGTTATCTAGGTCATCTCTAAGACAGGTGAATGAGTTTTCATAAATAAGATTGGTTGTACAATAAAGTTGATGAATTTAAATATACGCCATATAATAAAATATGATAAGAATTGATGGACACATAATTGAGTTTCCGTTATAATGCATTGAATTTTTTCATTTAGGAGTGTCTAAGTACATGAATACGGTAATGAAAATATTCGTCAATTTTCTTGGAAATTCAAATTAAACTTCAAGTCAAAGATATTTTATATTTGAAATATTGTGATATTTGAAAAGATTTTATTTTTGATATACATACCTGGCTCCAGAAAAATTAATAATGACTCAATAATTTAGAATATTCACCAACACTTTATTAAACGTAAGTAATTCTAAGTAGCAGCTGATATATCGCAGTAAAATTAGTAAGGATGGTCGTTAACCTCTAATAATGTTGTTAACACTTAC
This sequence comes from Endomychus coccineus, assembly GCA_958510875.1. Classification (NCBI taxonomy): domain Eukaryota; kingdom Metazoa; phylum Arthropoda; class Insecta; order Coleoptera; family Endomychidae; genus Endomychus; species Endomychus coccineus. The sequence goes on from OY294067.1 coordinate 50,052,632, forward strand.
ATCATTTTATATTTAGACAGGAATGTAGCCAGGGTGAGTCGTACGAACCAATGGCACCTCTCACATTGTAAATTGATTACCTGAAACAAACAAAAACATTATAGTTTGTCCTTCTTTAACCCTGAAGTAGATGTTTCATTAGAATTGATAAAATCAGTGTTTCGGTATATTCGATGAAAATTTAAGAAATTAAAAACAATAAATAAAAATTCAGTTATGGCTTGTACATTTTCCCCACGTTTATATCAAGCACATTATCGCAAGTCAGTAGAGGCAGTTGGTTGTTAATTGTTTAATAATACGCAATATCCTTAGCTTCTCGCAGGGATTGTGCTATAACTAGTCTTCCTATATATCGATGACTATCGACACTTCTATCTTCACATTTGGTACAGTCAATGAAGCCGAAAATAATGAAAATGTATCAATTTTTTTTTTAGTCAATGAACTTTTATGAATTTTGGTTTGTGGGTTTCCGAAGGTTCAGGATAGTAGGTGCTGCAAATCAGAACGCCACAACCAAAAATATGAGGATTTATAGTTTTTTGAAAAAACACAACTTTCCCGCATTATAGCTCTTTTAAAGTTAAAAGAGTGGGAATAAGAAGTTACATAAAGGAGGAAATATGCAAAAATCACATCTTAAAATATACATTTTTATTCCTATAGCTTGTCTCCATTTCTTCCGAGTTTTCCTCAAAATTGGCATGTTTAGTTTGAGGGAGGTATGATAGAAGGATGAATTTTTGACCTTTGAAAATACCTGAAGCATTCGATAGAAAATTAAAAAAGAAACGCATTCTTTGAGAGAGGTTTTTTGGAGTTGCTGATTAAGAATTCATTAAAATTAGAAATTCCAAACAGTTGAATTAGAATTTCGACTACCTCCAAACTAAGTCAAAATATGGAAAAAAAATGTATGCATCTATGAATTGTGCCTTCGAAACAGACTTTCATCACTGTAATTTTTTCAAAAAATACATGCACTTCGAGTTACAGGCCTTTTGAAAGTCAGGGATGGGGAGGAACCTAAAGTAAAAAGTGCTGTATACATATTTTGAAATGATTGGAAGTTGCTAGTAGTTAAGAATTGAATACTTTGGGTTCATACTCTTTTTTTAATAATTATTTCACAAGAACTATGGAGGAAAATCAATTTGAATTGATTTTAAAAGGGCTGTGACTCGAAGGGCATGCATTTCTTCAAAAAAAATTACAGGAATATAAAGTCTTCATCTTCGGAGCAAAAATGCACATACATTTTTTTCACATAGTTTGTGGGAGGTAGTCGATATTTCTAATTTTAACGAGCCGCCATATCGGATCAACTATTTGGAATTTTTTCATTTTGATGACGAATCCTAATCAGCAACTCCAAAAACTTCTTAGTTGTGAATGTTATAAGAATTGGACAAACATATTTTAATTTGGAAGATTTCAACGCATAATCCGATTTACCCGTACTACATGCAGCGCGGACAAGTGTCCATAACTCGGAAATTCTTAATATTTAATTTTCTAACAGCATATGTTTATTCGTAATTAAGGTATGTGCTCCAGGTATCTTCAAAGACTCAGCGTTCACCGTTCCTTTCGTATCCACCTCAAACTATTTATCTTTGAAGAAAAGTTATAGATACAAAAAATGTGAATGTTTGTTTCGACAACAAATAATAATAATGTCAAATCATTTTGAAATATGATTTCAACTAGGTACTTGCCTTTTTATATAGTTTTCTAACCCTCATTCTTTTAGCTCTAAAAGGGCTGTATCTTGGGAGGCTTGCATTTTTCCAAAATAATTATGAGAATGAAAAAGTTGTACTATGATCTCAAAAATTCGTATACAGTTTTTTTTCCTATGTGATTTTCCATAGGTATGAACAGTTCACTCAATAACTCCTCAAATTTTAGATAGGGGCGTTCTGATTTGCAACACCTACTATCCTGGACAGTCCAGGAACCCACACCCTAATTCTTATAAGAATTCATTTCTTGAAATTGATTGAAGCCTGAATGAACTGATCATCTATCACCGGGATCAACTGCGTTGGTGACCCAGAAACAATAACAAATGAGGCTTTTATTTCATGGCTAGCAAGTTTTGCGAACTATAAGAATACAGGACCTACACTCCTGACATTCGACGGTGCAAAATCGCAACTGGACGTAAGTATTGTTGAAGCTGCAGAAAATTATGGTGTTACCTTATGTTGTCTTCCTAGTAACACCACTCACGAACTGCAGCCCATGGATAAAGCAGTCTTTAAAAGTTATTTTTGAGATCAGGAAGTTTTAAATTTTTTGGTAATTCAACCTGGAAAAAATTTAACTAAAATAAGATTTGGTGGAATATTCAGTAAAGTTTGGTTAAGTCGATAACATCAGCTAACATCATCTCTGAATTCGGGGCTACGGGAATATGTCCGTTTAACCCGACATCATACCTGAATCAGCATTTGCATAATGCATGTTGAGAAAATATGTTACAGCGCTCTGAATACGTCAACGATAATAACGTTAATAAGCCATCAACTTCCATAATTGAAGATGAAAATAAGACTGATCAAAAACGTCCCAGCACAGTTCAACTAAAAATTCACTGAGGAAAAAAAATCAACAAAACTGCCCTCTTTATATAGCAAGTCATCTTTTTCTGAATCAGATAGTTTATCTGACGATATAAATAGCGAAGATGATGATATGATAAAAAAGATTTCCGTGATCTCAAGTAGAACAACGTACGCTAAAGGAAAAAAATATGGTGTCATTTACTCCCGAAAAGATCCCGATTCAGGTATGGGCACTTATTACACCCGAAATTAAGATATCCGCTACGAAGCGAAAACCAGCAATTAATAGTAAGGCTCAAGAAGTAACGAAGGATTCATCTTCCATAGAACTAGAAAAAACACTCAATGGTGAATTTACAAACTTCATACCAAATAACAAGAAAATCAAGACAAGATAAATGACAAAAAGAAAGAACAACAAGAAGAGAAGATTCAAACAACAAGAAAAGCGAGACAAGATAGGTGGCAGCAAGAAAGAACCAGAAATAAAATAAACAACTAATAAGAAGAGCAAGAAAATATGAACAGCAAAAACAAAGAAAGGAAGGAACATAAGATAAACAAGAAATTCAAAAGTAGTGAATCGTGGTTCTGTTTTGTATGTAATGGAGATCACCAGGCCCATATGAGATTGTGTCTTGCATGAGGTCAATACGTGCATGAAGAGTGTGTGGGTCTCACTGAAAATGACAAGGATGCATTCAAGTTTCCTAATTGTTCCAAATTAACAGTCAATTGTTAACAGTGACATGTAAATTTGCAAGTTTCACATTAGTTTTTTGAAAGTGTGTAAGTATTACTGATTCGATTTTTTCGAAATACCCCTTCCTTTCATGGCCAATACTGTGGGAATATTGAGGTTACAGGTTCCAAATATAGTCAGTTTGCAACCTTTAATAGAAACAAAAATAGTAATTCTTTTAGTTCCTTTATAGTTTATGGTTCATATTATAGTATGTATGAATATGTTCATGACTTGTTCAATACAATTACTGGCGATTACAAACATATTTGATTCGGATAAAAAATAATATGTCTTAGCATCGAAATATTTGGCTCACTTACCTAGATGGAAAACTATCAATAAACTGTAAAAATATAGTGACAACTCTTCCATTAGCAGTCACTTGAGACATACAAGAGGATCGAATCAGTATGTAGAATTATAGAAACATGAACATCAAAAAGTAATAAAATGGATTCAAAGTGAACAAAATAAATAAAATATTCACATATGCTACGATTCCGCCAATTATATTGTTCAGTCTTGCTAATAGCACATATTTACATTCATATTTACATCTACATGGCGACCCGGAATTCGAAATTTCATTTCAAATAATTCACGATATTGTTCGGATTTAATCAGGGAAATTACAGTATGCTTGTATCCAGAAGTTGAATCCCATTCCATAGTAAATAAACGTTTTATATTCTACCTGACTTACCATAGTTTGCACATAACGAGTTATTCGGTTCAACATTGAGTTAAATGGATGAAAACAACCAATAAATTCGTTTATTTTTATGTGATTACTTTTTTAATCTATAACAAATAAGTTATGAAAAATTTACATATGATTTACATGTAATTGGTAATACACGATTTTGTTAATTAGAAATATACCTATATCAATACTCATTAGGCTAAGACCTTGTAGGTATATGGGTTTTTCATACATTCAAATCGAATAGATCATAAAATATTTAATTTTGTAATTATCGCGAATCCCATAAATTGTAACAATGTGTCTACCAATAGGTGCATTATAATGCCTCAACTAGCATGTTCGTATATTGATTATATTCATTTACAATGAATGTTCTTGTTACCAATTATTCTTGGGTATTGTTTGAAATTTCTTTAGATTTTTCATGAATGTAATATAAGTAAGACTTTATTCTTCATATTTCAGGTGTTAACAAGTTGTGACTTTGAGTGCAAGATATACGTTAATTTGAAAAGTTATCATTATTTGGAAATTATTGCCATTTAAAATCCAATTATACAGGTTTTTTAATAATAATAAATAATTATATTTCAAGACAAATTTACCGATAGTGAATATGATAATGTAAACACTCAGGTTCTAGCAAGTTCTGTATGTGTTTAGTTTAGGGAACATTGATATATGAATAATACAGTGTCCGGATAAGGGTACGGAGTGGCTGTATCTCAACAATGGTAGGGCCTAGAGGTTTATGAAAAAAATTCTTATAGATAAAGTGGCGTAATCTCGGAAAGTTAGACGATGAGCTATGACTTTGAACATCATTTGAAAAACTGGGTAATACCTCATCATTTTGCTCCACAACATATTTTCATTTAAATATGTCAATTTGTATTGGAAAAAATATGCGGAGGCGTATGATATGTAACAGATTTATTTTGAATGTTTAGAAAATGCTGCAATTGCGTCGCGACAATATGCAATGCAAGTTCCACAGAGAAGAAATTTTTCTCGAGAAGTGTTTTCAATATTGGCTTGGCGATTCCGGGAAACTGGCAACGTGTAGCCCAGCCCATTCAAGCTACTCTAAGAAGTCATAGGACACGCATCGAGGAAAATATTGTTCACGTTTTGGCCTACGTGCGATACGGTCCCACGTTAAGTACCGGAAAAATTTCCAACCAGCTGGGAGCCTCGAAAGCAATTGTCCACGAGAATCTTTAAGATAATAATATGCATCCCTATCATATTATTTCACATCAGGCATTAAAACATACTGATTATGATAGTAGAATGAACCATTGTTACTGGCTGTTAAATATGATTCGGGAAAATCCAAATTTTCTGTCACTAATATTATGGACGGATGAAGCAACTTTTAGTAGCGCAGGGGGTGTAAATTTGCATATTACGCATTATTGGTAGAAGCAAAACCCACATTGGATGCGGCAAGTAGAAGATCAAAATCTCTGAAATTTGAACGTATGGTGCGGAAACGTGGAAGGTAAAATTATAGGCCCCCATTTTTTTGACTAAACCCTTGTCGGAGAAAGGTTTTAGGAATTTTTGAACGTAAACCTGCATTTTTAGGAGAAGTCTCCTTGGAAACAAGAAGGAACATATGGTTCCAGCTTGATGGTTGTCCCGCGCATTGTAACCGAAACGTCAGCATTCAGACGAGCAATATCCCAATCGTGTTATTGGAAGGAGAAAATTATTTCTCGGGCGGCACACTTGGTTTTTCCACATTTAAGTTGAGAAGTTTCTCATCAAGAGAGTCTTCAGTGATGCCTGGCTATCTGTGCAAATTTTGAACCGGGCCTTACGCAATTCCCTCAAGTGCTTTTGCTCCTAGCAAGATACTCCGTTGAGAATTTCTTTCCTGGTTTTGGACTCGTAGTCCATAGTCAATAAGCCGGAAAATATGAAACATTTGGGAAACAGCTCGGATTAGAAATTTTTTTTATGCAATGGGTTCTGTGAACCCTCAAGATCATTCGTTACCACTAAAATCAGACCCCGATGGCAATGGGCACTTTTGGGGGGTGTTTTCCCCCCAAAAGATTAATCAAATTCACATAATAGTCCAGAGTGAAGGAATCGGCTCGAAAATATCTACTAGGGGGATTTTGGGGTCACTGATCACGAATATGACATCTAAAAAGTCACCACATGCACCCACATGGTCATAGAGGTCATCTCCAGGAATTCAACAAAATTTTCCATCTTAAAGTCTCCAAATGTCTCACTCGGGGGTTTTTGGGGTTGCTGAGCACGAATATGATGTCTAGAAATTCCTCACATGCCCCCATTGCCCTCGGGGTATGATTTTAGTGGTAACGAATGATCTTGAGGGTTCACAGAACCCATTGCATCAAAAATTTCTCAAATCCAAGCTGTTTCCCAACTTTTCCATATTACACAGTATTTCCCGGCTTATTGACTGGACTATCGTCTGTAAACCAGATTGTCTAGCCAGGTTTGCCCCCTGATATTGCCGTCTATCCACTACCTTCGTTCTCGTATTATAACCAATTCGAAGTTAGTATTGAAGGATTATTTAAGAATAATGTGGTTCGTTCCATTACTCCCACAATTTCCTTCATTCTATTATCCGTTTTGTATTCTCATTAGTCCCATTATTGCCTCTCCCATGATCGTATTCTCAATTGGGAGTAGGTCAAATAATAATCCGATGACTTCGGTTAGTGTTGTTTTCATAGCTCTCGTTATACTGAGGCATGAATCTCTTTGTAACTTGTTCTACTTAGCCGCAACTATTTTCTGAGTTATCTTTGCCCACCATAATTAGAATGTAAATTAATCGCGCTAACTTATTCTACAATTCCTCGGACCTGATGGTTATCTAAATACAGCTGACAGAATTGTTGTATTTGGTTCACCACAATATATATCACATAAATACTGATCCCACCACGCACATTAATTATTTTCTAAATTCGTTGAAATTTCAATCAAAATCCAATGAGCCAACTAAATGAGATCAAAAGCGGCCAATCTATATTTACTTTTCTCTGCACGCTTGTATTAATTTCCAAGGGTAAATTTAATTATTAGTCTTGAAGTATGTAGATTAAAAGGTCTGTTTTGACGTTGAGCTGGAACCCATATGTATATTTTGAACACGTTGAATATGTGCCAGTTTAATTAAATATAACATAGGCACACGTTCTACACCCCATATAGTTTAATATAAAATAAAATGCATTGCAGTCTGGAATAAATTCCAGCGTAAATCAATTATCGGTTTATTTCGTCACGTAGGATAAAACTTGGTGATGTTTTATGAACGTACAAAGTATGTATGAAACACCTGTCCCAAAACAGCAAATTAATATTCGGCACGAAATATTAATATTGGAAATATGTATGACACGCATTTGTCAATAACGAAAGGATTAAAAGATATTTGTTATTTTCTACCGTTAAATTGCACATTGTACGTTTTGTTATGAATTCTAATTTTGAAAATTTTCACCACACGATGTTGCTGCCGATTGTGGTCAATTACTTTGTAACGAAGCTTAAATTTTGAAAGATTATTTAATTTAGATCAGGCAATAAATACGGATTTTACATGTAATTTCAGTTTGAACAGTTCATTATTTCAATAGATATGCGTGAGTTCCGAATGTGTATTCCGTGATTGTCTAAATCTCCGTAATTTCGAATAAGTATAATTATTCAAATAGATGAATCAAATTCATGCCTGTTCAAAATTGCATTTCATTCCGATAAAATATGTTGCAAAAACAGGGGTCTGGCCAGTTAAGACACCAAACTTTGTGCAACCTTATATATAAAAGGGCGAACAACCAAAAAACTCCGATAACACTTGCTTAGTCCGCCGAGAGAAACTACCGGAGCGTCATGTGCGCGAATTTTAGATCTAAAAAGTAGTGTCACTTTTATACATTGTTCGGGGCATAAGTAAAAAACCTTTGGCACAAAATAAGGAATTGGTGGAGCAGACCTGACCAGAACCTCGGAAAACATTTAAAAGCCGTGACAGCCAAAAGATCGCTCTCTTGTGATTTCGATTTAGAATCAGTACCGTTGCCTTCTTTTGTGATTTCGATTTTCAATCCGTACCGTTAAAGTGTGATTATCATATTAGAATCAAAGTGAAATGATTATTATCCGAGTTCAGATTTGAAAATGTGAATTAACAATAGTGTTTGTGTTTGTGAATTGTTGCATAAGGTAAATGATGTCTTAATATTATATTTTTGGGCATTACGATATATCTTCCGATCCGACCGAAATTTCAACCGTTCAATATATCGTAGTGTGATTTGAACATTTCACGTAATAGTATGGCTATCTAAATATATACCGAATACCGCTATTACGCTAGGACCTGTTTGATTCGTACTTTTCCGCAAATTGATCATTCTGAATCATTTGTCAACCGATTCCGTACCGCTGAATTGAATAAATAGGTTGAAAGAGTTTTCATATACCGTTTGAGCTTCATTACATTTTTCCGTCTGGGTGTAATTTTGTGAAATAATACCGTTCAATTGCATTTAAATTGATTATTCTGAAAGTGTATTTGTTATAAAATCATTACATATTTTAATATTTGGAATTCCCCGTTTTATTGAATTATTTCTGCTCCATCTTCAAACGAGCTAAGTTATAACCAGGTATCAATTGTGATTAAAGCCTACAATTTCGATACTGTTTTCTGCCCATTGGACTCTGTTTATACTTCACTGTAGCTACCCTAGGGACAAGGCTATCTTTAGATAGCATAGTGACAAGCCTTGTGGAGAGGACCCTAGCAGAAGTCCTCAAAAGGAATTAACCTTTAGAAAATCTGGCGCCCGAGGATTCGAAGCTTACGCAGTAAGCACTATACCGAAAAGTCGCAAGGTACACGTTATAACTTGTTTTGTGAATATTTTAAGGCTTTAGTTTATGTATTACTTTTTATGATTTTGATGTTTTGAAAGAGAGTATTGATTTGATTGATTTATGCTAGGCAATGAGACTGTTTTAATTGAGAATTGAAATTTACTCTGTTGTTGATTTGCTGCCCTGATATGACAATCCCTAGAAAAGGAAACCTCATACTGTAGTTAATCTTTAGGCGGATTTACATCTGCACTTACAGCCGAGTGGACCTCGGCCCACTTCGCCCCAACAGAGTGACTTCTAGGCTTATCTTGGAGTGCACGGAAGCTCTGGTTGAATTAGCTAGAAGGAAGAAACTCCAGCTATTGGGAGTATCTACCCATTCTAGCCTGAAGGGAAACGAAGTAGCCGATGAATTGGCCAAACGGAGTTCCTTGAGCGCCCTGCTCCACGCCCTCAAGGTGCTACTGGATAGACACTTAGACAGCGGTTCCCCCAGCAAGAGGCTGGCGAAGCTCCATATTAGAGAGTTGTCGTCTAAACTCTCTAAAACCTTACTCTATATGAGCAGGAGAGGCCTAAAACTGGTGACAGGATTCCTCACAGGACACTGTCATCTGAATAAACATCCACACATAATGGGAATTGTTGAAGATCCAGCCAGTAGTAGATGGGGAAAGGCCGACGAAACATCCTAGCAGAATGTCCAGTACTGGCTTCTCTTAGGCTACAACACCTCGGCAGCACACACATGCCGCTTTAAGCAATAAGAGATATCAGTTCATGCAAAATCTTAGCCTTCGGTACTGCCTTAGGCCTCCTAGACTGATTCATGTATCAACGGGCGCACAATGAACCCAATCAAGCGGTCTAAGTGCTCCGGACTTGTCCGTCCCCGTTCTGATTGACTGATAGTTCAAGTTCTAGGTGTATTTATTTTCGTTATGATCAGACTTAATAAAATCCAATTAAGTTTTCGAAATAACACAAACAACAAGTACTATTAAACAATAAAATGTATTCGAACGAAACCATTTCAATGAATCAAATGATAATATTCACTCTGACCTATTATTGTTATAATCTTGATCCTCGTGTAACATTTATTAGATTTTATAAATGAAATGAAAACAAAAGATATACCTACCTTTTGTAATTCACGAATACAATTGTTTATTTCAATTGTCAAACAATTTTTCATAACTTCAAAACAATCTTCAAATCAGGTTATTCCTTTCAAAATGTACTTTTGGTATCTAGAAAAATATAACTGATGCCTAAATTACTCACGGTTTCAATCCTTAACCATTGTATGATAATTGTTGATACTGCTCATCCGAATCCTGTACAATTCATTATGGGAATTTATTCCCCAGTTTTGCTCCATTAGATTTTCTTTAGTTTTGACTAAGAATTTTATTTACTTTAGTACCTTGTAATCATTTCCAATTCATAATTGAATTGCTTATTAAACACCGTAACTCCCTTCTATAAAAGGTCACTTTGGTTTTAAAACTACACTCATAATTGATGTTTATGTTGGACGTAATTATCCCTCGTACTACAAAAAATATGGCGACTACCTTGTGATTTGTTCACTTTTTAGGTTAGACGTTATTATTGACATACGTTGATTATGCTCGAGATGGAATTGCAATCCTCGAAAATTTACTTCAAATGCTATTTTCAGCTGAGATCAGGACGTCCTCTTACTAACCAATACCAAATTAAATTTCGTAATCTAGAATGCTGTGTTTTACAAATTTCTACGCCAAGGAATCGTCGCGCGCATCTGTCTGGCAGAAACTACTAGCTTTCTCGACCAACGGAATTTTAGCAGTCCCTGAAATATGACCATTTCATGATTTTTTGGCTACATATTTCATTACATTTTCATATTATTTTTCGTCATGTTTCGACTTTCATTATGATATATAATACACTTTTCTTACTATTTATTCCCATTGTTGATCTTACTGATAATTTTATTGACGGAACAAAATATCCGATTTTTAATTGCTATGACATCAATTTGCTGTACTTCACTCTGAAATTCTTTCTAGTAACTTTATTTTTTATTCTCTTTCTTTCTATCGTTCTCAATTTTTGTTATCTAATTAACTTCATACGGTTTACCAATATTATATCTTATTCACAAATCAGTTATATCTCCTTTTCTACCTAAGTAATCCTGCTTAAGACTATACTTTACTGCGCGCTGATTAGTGTTTCATACATTCTATAATGGTCCTATTCATTTTAATCACTCTACGTCATTGAGGTGTATTTTCCTTCACACTCTCAATTTTAAGATATAGACATAGATTCAAATTGTTTGTTGTGTCATATGGGGGATTTGCATGTCATATAAAACCCCCATTTGAACTTCAATAGATGTGTTTCTCAAAGAACAACAACACTTTCGTTTGCTTACTTCCCTTAACAACTTCAATAAATTACATCCTTTATTAATCAAACCTTTTAACTATTTACTTGGAAACGTTCCTATGGAATTTACTTTTACTGATTAATCAACAATTGAGTTCACTTAAACTCCTTTGTACTAATTATGCAGTGCGTGGTAAATCCAACAGGAAGGCAAACATTTATTCGGGTTTCTCAAACTAGGAAACAGTGAAGTTACATATATATGTAATACTCACTTGTTCGATTCACACTGTAACTTTTCTTGAACACCAGGAGGTCGGTATTTGGCGGCGATAATATAAAATATATTCGAGAAAATAGAAATAAAAGATAACAATTATATCAATAATAGAGCGTAGTCAATTAAATTTCATGAAGGATTTATTAATTAATTTGCGTCTAAGTCAACAATCGTATACTCAACTCTACAGTTATCTATAATTCAATGAAGACTAAATAAAATAGTTAATTCACCAGATTTGAGCTGTCAATCTAATATGGTCTTAAGTCTATATACAACTTTAAGCATTTGCTGAAGGTTGAACTGAAAAAATATTTTTGTTACTCCCTAATTTTGTCAGTGATGTTGTATATGACAGATGCCTGACTTCCGCTAGTATTCATAGAATCCAAATGATTCTAAATACTGTCTGCGTTTTATAAAAGGTGTACGAAAAATAAATTCCATCAGGCATAAATTAAGAGCTGCCAAATAGATCAATATAAAAAACAGACGTTTTCTCCATTGTGCTATCATGTATCATAAAATCATTTCGGATAAAAAACCTCCATACTTGTACAGGAAAATAAAATATCGCACAGATGTGTACAACTTGAACATCAGATTCAAAGGTAATCTGTCGCAGCCTCTACACAAAATGAAATTTTATGAACGATCCTTTTCCTGCAGTATTGTAAAAACCTATAACTCCTTGCAACCGCATCTGAGTCTCCCGATTCCAGAAAGAACTGAAAAATATCTTATTCAATACCTGAAAATATATCCGCCTATGTAGTAGAATATTGTATGTTCATTTGTTCCGTATTCATGTAATGAAATTGAACAAACTTTACTGTATATTAACATATATAAATATTGAAATATATACAGATCATGCTGGAAATACTAGTCTATTGACCTTCCTGCTTGAAACACTGGAATGAACAGATTCATAAGAGGAGGTTTTATCAAGAAACCCCGAAACGCATATCAGCCAGGTAACTCAACAGATTTAGCACTGAATGATCTTAACAGGCTACTATCAAAATCTCTCGAGGATAAAGAGATAGCCATGGTGACGTTTGTCGACATCGAATGTGCCTTCCATATAGCATCAATAAAGTTAATTATCAAGGCTTTAGAGAGAAAAGGGGTTAAAACCAGTCTGAAAAAAAGAATAATCATATCATCAATCGGCAAAATCACAGTCACATATAGAGCTGGTAGGAGGTGCACGCAACGACGAGTGTTGTCATCTCTTCTGTGGCCTATTCTGGTGGATGAACTATTGATAAGGCTAGCATCCAAAGGCATTTACTGCTTATCGGAGTTCACACAAACAGCTCTAAACTTGATAAACAAGTGGTGCCAAGAAGAGAAACTTACCGTAAAACATCTAAAAACCACTATAGTGGTCTTTACCAGAAAGAAAGTACTGAACGGACTAAAGTGACCAGGTCTGAATGGGTAGAAATTCCAACTGTACAAGAGGTGAAATACTTGGGACTTATTTTTGATCACAAGTTGACATGGAATCAACACCTACAGAAAACCATTCAAAGGAGCACGATAGCCCTCAACCTATGCAGGAGAATGTGTGGAAAAAACTGGGGGTTACAACCAAAAATGAACACATAGTTATACACCAGGGTCATTTAACCCATGATAGCATATGACTCGGTGGTATGGTGGCCAAAGACTCAGCAGACTGAGTCGATCCGAAGGCTGAGGAGCATTCAAAGACAAGCTTGCCTGGCTCCCACGTGAGCTATGAAAACAACTCCAACAGCCTCTTCAGAAGTCTTGATGAACATACCGCTACTTCACATCTGAATACAAGATGAAGCCAGGTCAGTCACCAGAAGACTGGTCAGAGGGCAAGCGCACATAAGCAGATTACAAGTTAGGATGTAAAACGAGCTAAATAGTAAGATGGAAACCGACCCTATAATGTAGATGCCATCGGACAACATGCATCGCAAGTATAGCTTCCAGAAAAACTTAAAAATAGTCTGAGAGGCATGGAAGGAAGACTTCCAATAGATGCAGAAATGGCCTGTTACACAGACGGCTTAAAACCCGAGGAAGGTGCAGGAGCAGGAATACATATATAGCCAAGTCAAAAACAAAAATCACACTGAGTTTGAGCAAACACATGACGATATTCCAGGCGGAGGTTGCTGCATTACATCACTGTGCCGAAGAGCTATCAAGGCAAGAGTTTCAGGGAAAAATCATTGCCATATACTCTGACAGCCAAGCAGCTATAAAAGCATTCAATTCCTTACAGATGATCTATTCCGTATTTGTCTGGGACTGCTTAGAAACCTTACAACATTTGAGCAGTCAAAACAGACTACCTTTAGCCTGGGTATCAGGCCACATAGGCTACAAAGGCAACGAAGAAGCTGATTCACTAGCCCGAGAAGGAGCACGTAAGGCTCCAATTGGTCCAGAATCCTTCTGTGATATAGCGAAAGCGCTGCGCAAATCATATAAAGTACTTGGTTGGAAACTTAATCCCGAGAATGATAGAACAAGGCGCCGGGAATGCTCAGCCAAATAGTTCATTAAAGAACCATCGCCAAAATTCACGGAATACCTACTGAGCGAGAATAGAAGATCAACTAGAATCATGGTTGGGCTCCTGAAAGAGGGCATTGTAGACTCAACAAATATCGGACATCTGCCAGTCCGATATTGTTCCTGTGCCTTACGCACAGGTTGTGCCAGGAAGACGAGGAAACCTCAGTACACATATTGTGCTACTGCGAAGGCCTGACAAGACTAAGGTTCTCAACGACAGGAAAGGAAAAACCACAACCCTTATATGGAGGACCACTAGGTCAGGCCTATGGAGTCTAGTAATAAAGACGGATCTAGTTAGGGAACTCCAACGTAACAAGGTGCATACACAATAGATCTGCAAAGGTCGCAGTGAAGCTCCTAGCCCTAAAGCTCAATACGAATCTAATCTCTAATCTAGGGTTAAGTGGAAGGATAGCGAACAAACCTCGGTCTTCACAAATGAACTTTCCCATTCCAACATAATTTTGTCAATCTTAAAAAGGTTTCTATAAGAAATGAGTAAAGATAATTATTATTATAATTATTATATAACCGCTTCGGGATTAGGACTCATTTTTAGCTCTTTTGTAAAGTTCAATTTGTCTGCCGTTATTATATTTTATTTTCAGTAGATCATAACTTGCTTGGATACAAAGCACAAAAATTATGCAAATAAGTTGACTTCTTATTTTCATACATTCACGTCCATTCAAATATTCGTCATGTGAACTCGTTTTTCCTTGGATGAGCAAGCACTCAAGTGCAATGAGATTTTTTGTATTACATCTCGGCAGATTTATCTTAGACCCAGCACATAAAGAAAGTAGCATAAAAAGCAGAAACTTCTGTTTACACACTTGCAAAGGCATTTCACAAAATTTCTCCTCATCACTTCTATAACCTTTATACCACATATACACGACCCATTCTTGAGTACGCGGGCCCGGTTTGGAATATCGACTGGTCACGTGATGCAAAGACTTTGGAGTCTGTACAACGCTATGCTATTGGAATTCCTTTTGGCGTCCACAGACCGTGTTACGAAGAAAGGGTGAACATTTTCAACGCAACAACATTTATGGAATGTCGACTTCGATGAGATCAGATCTTGACCTATCGCATTTTAAATGGTTTATTCGAGTACAATTTAAATCGCCTATTCAGTCTTAACCAGGATCAACGTTTGAGAGGTCACGATCGGAAACTTAAAAAGGAACACTTCAAATCGAAGTCACGTCAGAGCTTCCTTGCTAACAGAATTTTTTCTGAGAGAAATAATCTCCCTTGTGATGTTGTTTGTGCTACGTCAGTTAACACCTTTAAAAATCGTTATGACAAATTAAAAATATCAACGTAAAGCTTGTGTTTTTTCCTCCAGTGGCTACTGGCTTGTTCTGTTATATAAAACCTAATTGTTAATCTTCATTGTGATCCGATTTATTGACAAATAATTGTTCCTATATGTATTACTTCACAATTCTGGACACTATATTTTTAGTTATTGAGCCTAAATAGGTATTCTACATCGGCCCATTACCGATATTTAATAATACTAATAATAATAAATTTATGCAAATCTTGTGAAATTTCTCGTTGGCTCTAGGTTTATCCAGTAGCATATGTACTAAAGCTCTGTAGAAATCATTACTCCAATATCAAAAAAAAGTCATACTGGTACCGTGGAATTACCTGACCCATATTGGAAATTTTATTACATAATTTTCATATCATTCACTCAAGACAGAAATCTTGAGGTGAAAGCTTTACCAACAGGATAGCGGGAAATCCGAGAAAATCATAATACTAGTTCTTCCTACAATTTTAGTGAAAAACGCTACTTATTAAAACTCGTTGATTCAATCTGACTGAATTATACAAATCGAAAAGTGAAGGAAATACAACTACAAAGAATGTATAAGCTTTGGTTTTGTATGAATTTAATACTGAACTCATTCAAGATGGATGCGCAATCCCAGGAGAGACATTGCTCGCAGGTCAATGAGACTACATACTGGCCACCGCTTGAATCTAAGTGTCAATTAAATGGTCGCTTGTGGAAACATGACTGCGATAACCAGGATATATACGACCATGTGTACGGTCATTCTAATGAAACAAACCACTTGCACATATAATGTTGCAAGTAGCTTTTCTATTCGCTATTTGCAGCCAGTTGAAATATTAGTTATTAATTCCCAAAAGTAGGGATGTTCGTATACCTTTCATATAATTTCATCCAGCCTATGATGAAGTTTAATAATCAATAATTGCTAGGATCAATTACAACGTAGAGCCGAAACGTAGATTCAGTTCATCAATCTATGGAATGGATGATCCCAAAATTCATCACATCATTTCTCAAGTGGTGAAATGGTTAAATGGTTTATACCAAACTTGTCTAGATCGATTAGTAACACCACAAACTAATAGTTCTAGACAGCGGTTTCGCTCTTTTCATACACCTTATCAGTAGAAAGAGTGGCATCACTGATCGATCTAGACTAGAGGGACCTTATCATTATTATCTGGCAAAAGCCAACATGATTTATTACATAAATCAAACTTTTAAAAATAGTACTGCGGAGAAAAAGTCGTCAGTCTGAGTCTCAAAAACCATCAAGGTCTTCCCAGAAGCTTCAGTGGACTGCGAAGCATGTGGCCATTTTATTGGCCACAGAATGTTAAAAATGGGGCATTTTGATGGTTGGAAAATCACAAACATATTTGGACATCATCAAGAGATGATTCGTTTACAGACGCAGGTTCGCTGCCTTGTAGATATTCATGACAGAAAGGAGGTAGCCATAAAAACCTCTCTCATCCTACTTATATTTCAGGTGTTGCAAGTCTTCGTATTTGGCAGGCTTCATAGGCTCACTTCTACTATGGAGTTGAGCTACTACTCTGAAAAACCTTTTTCTTTTCAATTACTTATCATTTTTTTGTTTTAGTCACTTGCTTTAGTCTTCCTTTTGTTCGTTTTTCGATTCGCAGGCCCTTTCCAGTTTCTTCGATCTCCAGTATCCTCACAGCTCTTTTAGGGAAAAGGCATTCCACCGAATGCTTATTTGAAAAAGTCAGTACAACTATTGAAGCAAAAAAACACAATCTACATTAATGATACTAACAGCATGCGGAAGGAAGCCTCATCGAGAGATTGTCTACGCTTAGAAGTCACATGACTTGGTATCTGATCATTCTTTTCCAAAGGTGCTTAGACTGTGATGGCTATTGCGTTACACGGGGTAACTGTCCAAGCTAATATCCCTCGACCTAGATGATTTCAGGCCATTTTCAATAGTGGAATAGACTCAACTAACAAAATGGCATCATCATCTTCAATTCGACCAAAAGTTGGAACTTGATAGTTCTTAGCGTGGAACCATTCAAATTTACTGTTTGACAAATAATTTTTAGTTCTAATTGAAAACTTCATTCTGATAGTGGTGTTCTAACAAGTGTATTGATGTAACTATGTTCATAGTTATGCCTGTATGTGTAAATGTTGAAATTTGTGGATAGATATAAATGAGAAATAATTACCCTCATCCACTGGAGCTACTGGTAATGTACTAAGGACCTTTCGGCTAACAAGTAGCCATCATCAGAGTGGATAAATTAGTTCTCTGATGCTGGCTGCTTGGTAGCCGAAAAGCCCTCAGTACTTTTACAGCATTTTCAGTGGATAAGGGTGATTATTTCTTATGTGTAGTGATAGTTTCAAACTTAAGAAAATTGCTATTATTTTCGTTTTGAATTTCAAGGGTGAATTCAATTGAAGTATGTATATTATTTGTGTATTGCAAGAATTTGTCAAGTTCTTATTCATTTCCATTCCAAATAATAAGTTTATCATCTACGTATTTACAATAGAATTTTGTATTTTGTACATGTTCATGATTATTAATAATACTATTGGTTTCCAGAAAATTCATAACGATATCACCTGATAGTGGAGATAATGGGATTCCATCGCCAAATAATCTGTTTGGCTGTATAAT
This sequence comes from Endomychus coccineus, assembly GCA_958510875.1. Classification (NCBI taxonomy): domain Eukaryota; kingdom Metazoa; phylum Arthropoda; class Insecta; order Coleoptera; family Endomychidae; genus Endomychus; species Endomychus coccineus. The sequence continues at coordinate 50,070,753 of OY294067.1, forward strand.
TCTTTCTTAAAATAAATTTATTAAGTCTGAAGATTCACTGGTGAAATCACTGATAGCTAGATCAATATTGAGACATTAGTGGAAAGATCACATACATCTATTGATATGAGGATACAATTTACAGAGATGTTACTTTGATTTAATTTTTCATTTAATGGTTAAATTAATTATGAAGGAAGACTGCAATTTATTATTTAATAATACAAAATATGTTGGGGAAGCTGTGAAAGATACTACTGATCTCATTCGTATATCGTTGAAATTGTTTGATACATGTATAGTCGGTGTTGAATGCTTTGATTAGGGAATGAGTGATTTATTTGGTATGTGTATAGAATTTTTCATCATGATTTTCAATTTTGTGATAATATTAATATTCAAATTTGAATGTAGAATTTCATTTTCTTGTAAGAATGTATTAAATAGTTGCCTTTAATTTTTTAACTGGCAAATGCCCTACTGGGTTTTATTTGGTTGCAGACCGAAAAATGGTGTGGATAATCTAGAAACCGAAGGCGACATGAAATCGATGATGGAAGAGAGCTACCATGAATCTAATGAGAACAGGATGTAATCGAAGAGGAGAATTAAAAAGAATCGAAGAAAAGAAATGAACCTGAACAACAAATAATGCAGACCGATACTACTTGACATTCAACAAGTGCCATAAAATACATAGATATCTTAGAGTGGATGCAACCAGTTTGAGCAATCATGGGAGCTTTACCTCTTTTGCAACAGAAACCAAGATATTAGCAATCAGCGTGAAGGAGCATTTAACTATTTGGCATTGGCATCTTGGGCTACTCAGATAACGGTTACCGGTTGATGTCATGTCTTGGTGGAGATTCAAGATGTGGATCGTGGAAGACACTTCAAGGAAATTGTTGGCGGTCGTTGATAGAATAGATAAAGCTAGTCCGTATCAGTTGAGTGGCTATGAATGTTCCTTGTATCGTTCATTTGCCTGGAATGAGCTTGTACAAGCGACATACGATATATATCGAGTTCACTGATAACTAAGAGATGCATGCAGACAGAAAGAAATGAAAAGCAACTGGAAAAACCACAGCTTTTGTAGCTGCTAAAATAAGGAACTTATTCACATTCTAAACACATTTTTATAGAAGAGATTTTTTTATTTTATATATTTATTTCGTGAGAAAACGTTCAAATTTGTTTTTTTACACTACTTAGGTTTATTGAAACCTAATCTCAACATTTCTTCATCACAAAGTGTTGTATTTCGCGTTGTGGATTTTACCGATTTACCACATTCTGCCCGAACAACATCGGCCAATGACTGAAGAAGAGGTTAAAAATTTACACATAACGGGTCATGTATAAATCCCACAACGCAATGTGGTTGTTAATTCGGCCACTGACTGAATTGGTTTGGTAGATTTGACATATATGATATAAATATTATTGAAGTGATTCGTTTGAATGTACAATTTTCAACATACTCTGAGGTCCATAGTTTGATTTGTCAATCTCCATGCCTTCAGAATACTGGAATAATTGAATTAACGTAGATGTAACTGCAGCTGCTTCGCTATTTTTGTTTGGTAGACAACGTGCACATACATTTTCACAAAGAATGGATTGTGGGGAAATTCTAATGAACAATGGAGCTTTATTAGTACACTGACTGGAGAATAGTGCAAAGCCAATCAAATTGACAAGAACAAATGAATTAGCCAGAACAAGTTCAACCCAAACTATTTTATTCTTCTAAAGCGTAATGAAATTATAAAAATTCACTCAAATACAATACAATAAAAATTCTTTTAACAGACCCATACATCAATAATTTGCTCACTGTATTTTCGTAAGCGCAATTTTTGCTATTGGCGGCATTACTGCGATTAAAATGTATGTATGTATTATATTCAAATAATATACTGTTATTGTTCCTATGAATGTTAGTTGTGTACGAGAATAACGACAAACACTCGTAGGAACAATAATGCATAATGCAATTGATTGGTAACAGGTATAAAGAAGTGGAAATACGTCAATTTTTACTCTATGTCATCACAATGGAAGTTTATATGAATGCCAGTATATATTTTTACAGCTATCTATTATTATTATAATATTTTGCTGTCAGGTGTACTGTCAAAATCATTGACGGAAAGGACTATTTGAATCTTAGTTTAACAATACACAGAGTAATTATTATATTCTTAGCAGACGAAGTTCGAAGAATATATTGCATTATCTGAAGCTATTTGTAAAATCGTTAGAAAACGTCCTAAAGAAAAAATTCCACCATAATATTCTTCATCGATTTTCAAGCAACTTTGAGAAAATCCGTCTACTTCTGCTATTCGGTAACGAACCCTACTGTTGTTAGGGAAATCTTGTAATGAACACACCAATTTCGGAAAGGTTGAAAATAAAAAAATTATAACTCCCAAAGTATACATTGAATCGATTCAAACCTTTTACAGTAAATTTAAGGAGGTTCGGTAGTGTTAGAAATATAAAAAGAGCAAGCGGAGGTCTGGCAACGCTATAAATATTGCGGGTGGAGTTGTATACATAAGCTCATGTAAAAATAATAATCGTCAAATTTTCGTTTTTAAAAGTGAATTACAATTAATAATTGTCTACCTAAACCATATTTTCAGCTATTTTATCACAGAAATAATCAGTGGGACTAGCTCAAACTTGCACAGAATTTTATTGTAATGATGTTATTTCATTAAAAAAAAAATCATTTCTATTTAGCCGTTTTTTTTTAATTTGAAAATTTAACCTCGTCCCCATAAGCTTTCATGTTAAAATGTAGCTTTTTTGACTCGATATATTAAAAAAAACGGTGGTAGACGTATTCTTAAATTGTTATTCTCAACGTTCTGTAAAAATTTCAAAAAACTTTATCATAAGAAACTATCTCTATCGAACCTCCTTAAGTTAATTTAAAACAGCTTCCACCCAGATTTCAACAGAATTGTTGAAGCGGGAGAGTACTTAAAAAGGTCAAAAATCACTATCTTAGTGACCCTAGGCGCTTTCAGCAAGGATTTTCAGGTTGCGTCATGGAAAACCTGCGAAGAAACTATGTAATTAGGTGCACATACATCTGCACGGATAGCCGGTCGGCTCTAGGAGCTCTTAAGTGACCTAGAGTCACATCAAGGCTTGTAAAAGAATGCTTGAATAGAATAGGCTTCTGACCATGGGGCGCATAATGGCCTCAACTGAGTGGCCTAAGTGCATCTGGGGGTTAAGCCCCCCCTTTAAATATTGATGTTGATGACCTAGCATGATACTTGAGAATTGAAAGCAGTTTTAGTGAAGGTGAACTATGGTATCAATAACGTATTTAATATATCTCATATAGTCCGACGTTTTGCCAACCCTTACAGATGGAATCTTCAGGGCAGGCTTGAGGCTTGAACCGAAACTGACTGAAGTCCTGCCATCTGATCAAACTGGCTTACTTGGAAGCTTCAGCTGTACTACGGCTTTATTGAGTATAACAGATGATATCATACATGAAGTTGATGACGGTAACGTTACAGCCATGATTCTACTTGATTACAGCAAGACTCTTGATACCATAGACCTTGAAACTCTCTTGGTAATAATGAAATATTTTGGCCTAGACCACGGTCGTACATACAGGTCTGGCGACTTGTATGTTTGACATGAGTCTCTTAGGCGTCGCCAAACTCGTAGTCCCTCGCTCAGCCACAAGCTAGCGCTTGGATCGGTAAAACGATTTCTTTCAGGAATCGCAAGCAGTGTTACTGAGTATTCTGATTTGAGAAAGGAAAAGAACTGTTACTCCTTTCAAAATGTATTACTCACCTTAAAAATAACTTCCCCTTTTTCGTTATACATGACGCACAGAAAAGAGCTCGTTAAAACGATTTCTATCCGGAATCGCAAGCATCCACTTTTAACGCATTTCCGCATCTTTCGGCACCTTAAAAACAGAAGTTTCTTGCTTTACACTTTTGTACCCCGTTTTGCATTTCGGCACAATGCACGGTTTCGTAATTTGTTTCTAAAAACGCAGGTATTCCTTGTGTTTACAAGTCAAGTAACAGTTGTCAGAGAATATTCCTACGTGACGACTTTTGGTACTACGCGACAGTCGACGCTTAGCGGACTCACTTCTCACATAGGAAACAGCCTCGAGTTTCCAGACCTGTATGTACGACCGTGGCCTAGACTTATCAAATCGTATCTGGTCAATCGTTCACAAGGAGTTAGATTATCAGATAAAGCATCTCAATCTAGAAGAACTATTTCAGGAGTTATTCAAGGTTCCATCCGCGAACCTCCATTTTTTACAATATATACTAACAGTTTTCTAAAATGTATTCGCTTCAGCATTATTCATATGTATGCTTTAGTTTCAATATATATAAATTATACAATCTTGTACCTGATATTTATAAATCACATGATTCAAAGCTCTTTAAAATTATTACAGAATCATTATCTTGTTCCATATCAATTCTGAATAGATTGTGTAGCATGCAGCCTTATACACTCTGTACAAAAAGTGAAAAAAAATATGCACTTTAGTCTTACTAAAAATTTTCTCTTCAATAATATTACTTTATAATCAAGGGATAAGTGGTAGAACACCTTATGGTGAACTTAACCTTGTGGTTTCCCAATTTGTTATCTATTTTATAAGAGTCAATGTAATATAATTTTTGTTTGGAAATGAAGACTATTATTATTATTATTATTATTTATTCAATGATTAACTAGCGAGTAAATTAAAATTTGAAGAGTCAATCCGTTGTTCGGTAAAGCGTTAATTAGCTTCATCTTGCATTAGGTGCATATTCATCAACATCAAGAAGGAATGATCTCCAGTCCGTGGCAGAAAGTAGTTCCACCGCAGCACTAGACGGAATAGCTCGTATGTTGTATCTCGTAAACAGATTTTTAAAAATTGGTTCACCTAGGAAAACAAAATCTATAAGCGAGTTTTTCACGTCGAGGCAAAGGCAAAGTGCTCGAACTGTATTAGTCGCGTCGCACATCACCGTCCTGAGTGAACGGAAGTTGCATTTAAAAGAAGTTAATAAGACCGTTAATAGCTTGTGAAATTAACTCAGAAGTTAATGAGTTAAGCAATATGTTAACTCAATAAATTAACAATTTTCTGTCCAACTTCATATATAAGGGATAGGAAGTTGAATCAGATCTTCTTACAGTATAAGTGACTAGCATAGAAATATATCGCGCAAAGCTTCAGTTTCATCGCTCAATATTGTAGAGATACGATGTACGATGAAATATAAACTTCCATTGATTGGTTGGAACAAATACAGATATTTCTCATGTAGCTTTTTGAAAATGGACGGAATAATTTCAATTCCAACAGTCAATAGCTGATATATATATATATATAGAGAGATCCGGATCTCTGTTTAAGCATCCGTCGCTAGCTCTGCTTTGCTTCCGATATTGTGGATTCGAGCGAGAAACAGTCGGACTACAGAGATTGCCGATCGTTATAAGGCTTTTCCATTTCTCAGAGGATAAATTCAATAAATATAGTTATTGGCAATTTACTGCAGCTCTTTGAGAGCGCGTTCTTAACAGTTCACGTAATTGCTCCGGGTGATGGTAAATATTGTGAAAATGGCTCTATTTTCCAGCGTACATATTTTGAACTTCAATATTCAGAACATCACACGGACATAAAACATTAAATTTCAGAAATAACGATTCTTGAAACATTACTGTACATCTCTCTTATTCAAACAAAACAAAACGGATTCCAGTTAAGTTCTCCATAAATTAAAGATATACCAATCAAAACGAAACACGGCCGATGTCTCATATATCGTGCGTTTGAAAAAAAAATCGCTCGAACTTGTCGATTTTTATTTGCCGGGGGAAAGATTTTGTCCATATCCTCAACATTGTCACTTTCAGCCCCTCGCGGGGGCGAACTTTAACCCCAAAATCTTGAATGGGAATAGGGGTCGAGTGGTACCTTATTTTAAAGGTTATCGAATTCTCTGTTCAACGCAACAATGGAAACAAAACGATTTCTCAATAATTATTGCTCGATGAAAAAATGTTAAAAACCCCCTGATTTTTATCTCGAAGAAGAAGCCTTTTATGCATAATTTTCGACTCTGTCACTTCAACCTCTCGCAGGGGTGAGCTTCAACCCTTAAATCAAAATGGGATTAAAATTCGTATGATACCATATTTTAATGGTCATTGAATTCTCTTTTCAGTAAATCCAACTTAATTTATTAACTTCAATTTCTCTTTATTATTTATTTTAATGAGGAAATGTTTTCAGTATTCCTCAATCCATTTACCACTGACAGAAAGTAATGTAAATTCTCATTTTATCGTTCGAAGAAAGATGTACTTCATTTTATCTGCTGTGGAATTCAGTTTTTGGAATTTTTGCAGTTCCTCAGAAGTTCCGAGTATTTGCATTTAATTCATTCCAATTTAGTAGGGTATTGTCTGTGACTAAACTTTATTTTGATCTAAAATGGTTTATTCTACTGCAGAAAGAGTATCGCTGATTGGGTTATATTATGAAAATGAAAAAATTAAATGTCTGGGTCTTAATTTTTAAAAATTGTTAGACCTTGGAAAGGCATTTTGATAACTTTTGAATTGTGGTATCATTTGACTTTTAATCCCATTTTAATTTAAGGGTATAGAAGCTTATATCTGCGGGAATTTTTTTCATTGTTAATTATTTTCTCAAAAAAGGCTGCATAAAATTTTTAAAACTAAAATGCATTGAACAGAAAGTTCAGTACCTTCAAAATAAGGTACCTACCACTCGACTCCCATTCCCATTCAAGATTTTGGGGTTAAGGCTCAGCCCCGCGAGGTGGTTAAAGTTAAAGTTGATGATATGGGCAAAACTTTCCCCCGGAAAATATAAATTGACAGGTTCGAGGATTTTTTTTTTAATGAACGGTGTATGAGATATCGGCCGTGTTTCGTTTTGATTGGCCCACCCGGTATATAATGCATGTTTCATGCATGATTCTGAATCAAGTGTTTTCTACAGAACGAGAGTGTCTATCCGTGAGTTTCGTAATTTTTTTGGGTCTAATCTAATGTCTAAATGTATTCTAGTTTAATTTCTATTCAAAATAATGAAATGAACCCATGGACCTTTCAGTACATGTACTGCGCTTTCTCTATTATCCCGTACAGTGTGCGAACATCTGAGGTAATTCGATTGGATTGGCCAGGGATGTACAGCACTCTGAAGTCTCACGGTACGTTTCAGTGGCGTAGTTCGAAAATAATAAAATGTGTAAAAATTCTATCATTTCACCCTTTACTATGTGATATGACTTTTTATCCATATTGTAAGATTGAACACTACTATGTTGATATTACTTTTATTTGTAACTTCCGTTACTCAAGTTTCAGCGCTATTAGCCCATCTTCAGACGGTATTCAAATACAATCAAAACACATAAGTTTAACTATAAATATACTTAACGGAATTTGGTGGATTATTAATATTGGATTATATGATGGGTTTTTACATTTTATAATTACGAATTGCTATTAACAGTAGGGTATGGAAACCAATCAGGACGATAATTCGTGAAATAAATACATCGTTTTAAATATCGATGAGTAAACTAGGTCTACTTGATTATTAAGAAGTAGTGTATTGTTGTTGTTTGTAAATTAAAAAAGACTTCAGCAAGATTAGTTTCGAGCTATATATGAAATATGTAACCTGTCTATTTTAGGGAAACAATAATTATTACCGAAAATCTTATCTGCATATGTAGAACCTGTTTTTGAGAGTCTAAAGCATATTTTATGTTAATTGAATCTGATACAAATGAGTGTACTGTCTGGCCTATATAAAAGTAATCGCATTTCTGACAAGATAGCTCCAGATTTATCAATTAGCTTTGTTTTGTATTTTGTATTCAATAATATATATCCTAATTTGGAATTAGGTTTGAATGGAACATTCAAGGCATGATGTTTCAAAATATTTTGGATTTTTCCAAAATAAGTTGGACTAACAAATCTCTTCTCTTCTTGAATTGTAATTTTTGGGTATATACTGAAGTAAATATGGTTTTCCAATGGGTGCCCCCCTTAACCATCTTCTAGTAGTAAATTCCATGTCTATTCTTGAAGATAATTTTTTTTCAATTACAACTTACTCATAAACATATAATTTTCTGGCGTGGATATGTAGATGAAATTTTAACATGTTTTAAAGGGACAAATAAACAATTAGATAGCTTTCTCCTATTTTTGAATTCAATCCACCCTAAAATAAAGTTGACAGTGGTAACTGAAATAAACAATTCTATCAACCTTTTAGATATAACACTCACAAGAACAGATAACATTTCTTTCAATACTTATTGAAAAAATACTTACTCGTACATTATTATCCCACCAGATTCGTTTAGTCCTGGATCACATAAAATGGCTGCCTTTCATAGGTTATTCAATACCATTGTCGCAATAATTTTCATCAGGAAGCATATACAATCAAACAACATCTAATAATGATTAAATTATCCCGAATAAAATCTAAATTGATCAACCGTATACAAAATTTACTTCGGTATATAGGCAATTCTGAATTAAAGGAGACGGCCAAGGGGGGGGGGGGGGGGGGGGATCTGCGGATCTTGGCGATGCAATTTTTTTCCGTTTCTATACATCGTATTTGAACTCGTTTACCGGCATTTAGAGATTAAAATACCCTTCAAAAAGTTTTTTTAACTTTCTGGTTTTTTTTCAACGAAATGCCAAAAAACTGTTTTTGACCCCAGAAATCGACATTTTATAGTAAATAAACGTCGAAGGAGTCATTTCCGATCGAAAATTGGCCGCTGAATCCAAAAATGGTGTCAGTATCCTTCCATAATCCATCATTTTCTATCCATTGGCTGATTTTCCGCAGAATACCTTTTTTTTTGACGGCGTCATATCGGTGTGAGCAGCCATTTTGAAAAAAAAAATTTCCAGCGAAATCTGCGTGGTTTTACCTCAGCTTTACGATCAAATAAGAATTCTTCTGACTAAATGGGTTTTAGAGGTCGGAAAATTGAAAAAACTAAAAAAAACGACAAAAAAACAATATTACTGTACAAAAATTTGTCGTCAGGTCACTGACAAGTCTTTTTTTGGGACATATAACCTCGGATTCGGATTCAGCGGGAAATTTTACGATAAGAAAATAGTTCACGAACGTCATCCAACAGTTTTTACACTCCAGTATACCATTAATTTCCCGCCAAAAACCAAGTAAACGTAGTTTTCTTCCAGTTTTTGACCTTTTTCGACCTCAAAGTTGCAGAATTTAGAATCGTAAGTAGAAAATTTAGATTCCTTGGACAATTTCCGATGGAGAACATGTTATAACATTATTTTTTTAGATATTTTGGTACGTTGGAAAAGCAGTTTGAAAAAAAGCTTTTTCGTAGCTGCAAATCTAGAAGCCTTCGTTTTTTTGTAATGTTTGAAGTTTGTTTCTTAAAACTTCAATTCGACTAAAATCGTGATCAAATGACTGATTTTGATGAAAAATTTCCCAAGCATTCTGATTCTGACAATTTTTTAATCCTACATAATGACCCAGAGCCACAAAATTGAACAAATCGTCAAAAATAGGAGGAAAAACAACGAAACCGAATGTAAATTAGTGTAATTTAGTAATTTTGTGGCTCTGGGTCATCATGTGGGATTGAAAAATTGTCAGAATCAGAATGCTTGGGAAATTTTACATCAAAATCAGTCATTTGATCACGATTTAAGTCGATTTAAAGTTTTAAGGAACAAACTTCAAACATTACAAAAAAACGAAGTCTCTAGATTTGCAGCTACGAAAAAGCTTTTTTTTAAACTGCTTTTCCAAAGCACCAAAATATTTTGAAAAAAATAATGTAATAGCATGTTTTCAACCGAAAATTGTCCAAATATTCCAAATATCCTACTTACAATTCTAAATTCTGCAACTTTGAGGTTGAAAAGATCAAAAACTGGAAGAAAATTACGTTTACTTGGTTTTTGGCGGAAAATTAATGGTATACTGGAGTGTAAAAACTGTTGGATGACGTCAGGGAACTGTTTTCTTATCGTAAAATTTCCCGCTGAATCTGATTCCGAAGTCATATGTTCCAAGAAAAGACTTGTCAGCGACCTGACGACAGATTTTTGTACAGTAATATCGGTTTTTTGTCTTTTTTTAGTTTTTTCAATTTTTTGAACTCTAAAACCTATTTAGTCAGAAGAATTCTTATTTGATCGTAAAACTTGAAGTAAAGACACGCAGATTTCGCTAAAAAAAATGTTTTAAATGGCTGCTCACACCGATATGGCACCGTCAAAAAAAAGGTATTTTGCCGAAAATCAGCCAATGGATAAAAAATGATGCGTTATTTATCGGAGGCCAATTTTCGATCGGAAGTGACTTCTTGGACGTTTATTTATTATAAAATATCGATTTCTGGGGTTAAAAACAGTTTTTTGACATTTTCGTTGGGAAGCAACCCATAAAATTGGAAAAATTCATAAAAAAACTTTTTAAAAGGTATTTTAATCTCTAAATGCCGGTAAACGAGTTCAAACACGATGTAGAAACGGAAAAAAATTGCCCCGGCAAGTTCTGCAGACCCCCCCCCCCTCTGCCGTCTCCTTTAATTTAGAATTGCCCATATAGTATATACCAAAAAAGTTTAATCCAAGAAGGAAAAAGATTTGTTAGTCTAACTTATTTTCGAAAAATCACTAGGAAAATCCAAAACATTTTGACATATCATGACTTGAATGTTGCATTTTAAGCCACTTTATTTAGTAATAAAGACAATACAGAGACAATAGATACGTCTGAAGATTATAAGCTATCTTGTCGGAAAAGCGATTCCTTTCATATAGGCGAAACAGGACGCTTATTTTCTATTGGGTATAATGAACATAAGAGATGCTTTAGACACTCAAAAACAAGTTCCATATTTGCACATCATTTTATAGATAATAATCCTTCTTTCATGAAATAGTTATATATTACATATTTTACATATATAGCTGATAAAGGCTCGACGCTAAACGATGCTGGAATCTTTAGAAATTTACAAACTAACAAACAATATACTACTTCTTAATGATCAAACAGATCTAATTTTCAGTATTATCTAAGTTATATGTAATATGTAATATTTATGTGATTCCACGAATTATTATAGCCCTTCTAGTGTTAATATCAATTCGTCACTATCAAAATGTTAAAACCCATCATGTAGTCCTAAAGTAATAATAATAATAATAATAATAATTTATTTAAACAAGACAGCAATATGAAATAATACAAAAAAACATAACAATAAATACAATATGTTTGTGAATAAATGAGAATAATCTCATTAAATTCTTAAAAAATTGTTTCTGAGCGATAGGAGTAAGCAATTAACAGAGGAATAATGTATGAATCCAAGCACATAAATAGTTAAGCCTGTGAGTTGAATGACCGAGCACAGTAACCCTTTGCTACCTAGCGAAAACTAATGAGTGAATAATTCAATACCGTAAATAATTAGGTCTTACCAAATTAAGTAAGCCTTTTATTTCATAGTATGTTGAACAAAATTTACTCATATCAATATCATTAATACTTATGAATCAACAGAAAATGAAGTACGCTTCTACAATATCGAATATAAAGTAATCTTTCATTGATTTGTTTTTGATAATCGGTTGATTTGAGGGTTTGTTTCCATAAATAATTAATGCTTACTATTATATATAAATTCTCGGGAGATAGGTCACACTCAATCATATGCTTGTTATTTTCGTGTTTACGTACGTTTCGTTCTCACGACTATCATCAGAACACGTATCAATGTATAAAACGTGATTTCTTAATACCAATGGTATCATCACAAGGCGTCCTTATCGCACTAATTTCAATTAAAAATGCCCAAACGCCGAAACGAACAGAAACACAAGTAATCGAAAATATTACACATAATGTTTTAAGTGAATTAATCAAAAATTTGCTGCTTCGCAATATCCTTATAAACTTTAAAGTCATATCAAATCACAGTAAGTAATACGACTGAAGGACTAAAGACGCATGTAGGAATTTGCAAGGGTTTCAATTGATTAAATCAGTATAAATCTGACTTAATGATTGAATATCTGTTCTATGATTTACAGACTGGAGTCACGTTTTATGTGAATCATCCCCAGAATAGATCTTTTATAATGATTGGTTTCCTTAGTTGAAATATTAATACATTCTTTTTTGTAAATATTGTTCAGAGATTTCTGTATAAGTCCCTCGCAATGTAAACAATTTAACTTGTTTACTGTGTGGGTTTATTTATCTTTAGGTATTGAGGGTTTTAGATTTGAAAAATATTTCCCAACACAGATAATAGGCTTATGCGCAACATGTATATCATACTTTTTTAAACATTTCTTAATTTTCTCTGAGGTCTCCGGAATGTATGGTAATGTTATAAAATTATCTGTTTCACCGTTCATGTTATTTATATATGACGTTCAATTATAGCTTTTGTTTATTCTCTCTCTAATGATGGGTTTGAAAAATGTTTTTGTGTAGCCATTCATGTCCAATGTATTACGATTTCGGGACGGTCCTCTGGGTGGGGCAATTTAACCGCGTGATCTATAATGCTTTTTATATCACTTTCTTATAACTTGTTGGGGCAACGCAATTGAAGTGAAGATAACGTTGAGACAAACTTCTTCAGTAAACCACGAAGTTTTTATTTTTCCATATGCATCATGCCTAATGTTCATTTCTAGGGAATTTATATTTTCGTTCATTTCAATTTCACAAGTAAATTGAAGTTCACAGTAGGAATTGTTAAATTTATTACGTATTGAATTTTATCATTGAAAACACACGTTAGGCAATCTACATACCGTTCAAAGAATACGGGTTACAGGTTAGCAACAGTAGCTGAAATAGGAGATCACATTGCTGTGCCGAATATTTGCCTGAAATATTGCTAGCCGTAAGTGCATTCTAAACAGAACGACGTGGGCATTTTAAATTGAAATTAGCGCGATAAGGACGCCTTGTGATGATAAAATTAGTTTTAAGAAATGATGTTTCACACATTGATACGTCTTCTAATGATAGTCGTTGGGCAGAAACGTACGTAAAAACGAAAATGATAAGCATATGTGTGAGTGTGATCTATTTCCCGAGAATTTATATACAGGGTGTTTCAGAAAGACCTCCCGTAAATGAAGGGGAAGGTAAATTTTACAAAAATAATCAGATTCTTCATATAAACTATGGTTCTATCTTCCTTTGTATCCGAAATACAGGGTGTTTCTTCATTATCTTCTGAACAAATAAAAATTTTAAGTTCAAACTTGGTACACTTTTAGTTTTACACAAAATGTTTTCGAGACAAATACAATATCGTAGTTATGAGGTTTTGTAACCTTTTAAGCCCCTAAAACTTCTACGCCAATGGTAGGAAATTATTATTTTATTTAAAAACTCTGTTTTCCATGAAAAAGTATTCTTGATAAATTCCACTTGGAGGCTTCCTGTTCGAGCTATTTTGATTTTTCTAATCAGGATGATCATATGGAATTTCTTTTGAAAGGCTATTTAATAAGTATGACGGTGGTAACGATGAAAAATAATTCATAGTAAATACTCAAAATGATCCATTTACTTCAAAGCAACGGCGACATAGATTTCTCAACGACCTTCTTGTTCGAATTAACATTTTATTATTAATTTCACCTCAAGCTCTTCGAATACGATTAAGTAGATCTTCTCTAATATGAACCGACGTGGCATAATTTTATATTTCAAATAATCCCAAGCAAAAAAGTCCAGAGGATTGAGGTCAGGAACCGAGGAGGCCATGCAACTGAACCACCTCTACCAATTCATCTTTCACCGTACTTCCTACCTGCCATTCTCGTACTTGTCTGCCAAAATGGGCAGGACAGCCATCCAATTCTATCCATGCATATGTTCTCTCATTGTGTGGTGTCTTGGTGATTAGTTTCCAAAAATTCTGAAAATTCAGCGCCAGACATTGACACTGAATTTTTTTAGTCACATTATGTGACTAAAAGAATGTATCATCCTGTAAAACTAAAGTGTACAAAAGTTTGAACTAAAAATTTTCATTTGTTCAGAAGATAATGAAGCAAATGTTATAATTTTTCAAAATTTGAACACCCTGTATCTCGGAAACGAAAGAAGATAGGATCATAGTTTATATGAAAATACTGATTATTTTTGTGAAATCTACCATCCCCTGCCTTTACGCGAGGTTTTTCTGGAACATCCTGTATAATTCATACCTGGGTCAAGAATCATTATGAATTAATGCTTACTTCAACATCACAATATGGATTAATAATATTGACTTCTAAGTAGAAATATTATGGAGATTAGGTACTTACTTTATTTTCTCCAAACATAGACTGCTCAACCTGACAACAATGGCTGACTTTGATCCTTGATCTCATTTTTAGTTATCGTGAACAATTGCGGTTATTTTACGAATCTGGATTTATTTACAATACGATCAAGATTTGCAATGCCAGCTCATATTTTAACGTTATCCTGTTGCATTCATTGAATTTCTTACATCCAATATGATATGTTATTTGTTGAGATAGTTCTCATGTTATCGATTGAGTGGTGTTATTTTCAAGTTCACATTATACTTTCCTACGTACCTACATACTGTAACTTGTTCCAAAGAACAGCCAACAGCTTGCCATTCCGTACATTGAAGCCAGGCAATGCCCTGCACAGTTGGAAATTAGATGATAGACCACTTGAGGTCACCGCGTGTACGATGGCATGGCAATAATTATTTTACTTGACATCCTGTATTAATCGTTTCTAAACGAATCACGTTTACAGTAGGAATACAGTGTGTCCAATTTTTTTTAGTTTGATGTATTGGGACCTCTGTAATTAATATTCATAAGAGTTAGAGAGGAAGTTGATTGGAGAATGTTTGGGGCTATCATTTGAGTTACTAAGATCAGGTTACAATTTTTTTTATTTCCTCCAATATTCAAGATATTTTGTGAAAGGTGAAAAATTTCAAATTCTTCACTTATAATTCCTGCAGTTGTTTAAGGAAATAGAAAAACCGATGACACTTTATGAACCACGTATCGTATTAGTAGTAGGTCTATCCCCAACGTTTGTTTTAAAATACGCATCCGCATTTCTTCTTATCGATTTTTTACAAGGAGCCGTCTTCTTTCACGCTTTTGTGCCACACTTCATTATTTGACAACGTTTTGGGGGTATTATAAATTATCCATTAAGTTAGTATTTCCTAAAAGCGAAGTCCGGTTCTGTAATTGAAACATTTGAAAGGAAATTTCACACTTCAACATCTAAATTTTATTATATTTGATAAAAGTTATGTGAAAAACTAACCGAAACTGCAGTTCAAATGCTCAATAATTCGCCCATTATTGTCTCATTCAAAACTGAACGTATTGCCGGGGGCTATGGACCGCCCTCACTACGGCTCTGGAGGTCCTGGCGGGGATCGTCCTCCCACAGCTCCACATCATAACAGTGGCTGCGGGTATGGCCTATCGGCTTGCTGGTTCGAGCCAATGGTCGATGCGTCTGTGCCTCACGGTCATGGCAAATTTGGGATTGGGCTGCTGGAAGCTGCTCGATCCTCCGACTGAAGCAGGATGCGATAGCGCCTGCGATCAGGTTCCAAACACCTCATAACCCAGAGGACGGACAGGGGGAACAAGAACCCCATACCACTTCTGCCAGGGGGGCTCATGGACGGGTCCAAGACTGGCGAGTCACGGAGTCTAGCGACGCCGGAGTCGGCAGGTGCACACCCAGAAGGAAGTTTTCAGTTCCCTGAGTGCTAACGTAACCGTTTTCCAGGTACAGGTCTTAGGCGAGGAAATAAAGCACAAAACAGGCTGAAGTAAAAAAAAAATTTTGATAATTTCTTTTTAATCGAATCAGGAATTCATTTAGAAAAAATATTACCATTTTTTTTTTCTAATGTGCATTTGTGAGGAGAATGCATCTCTTTGAATGCACTTTCAGGAGATAATATTAAAAATGTTGAAAACATGTCCAAATATAGCCACAATTTCTCACAAGGGGGTTTTTGGGGTCGTTGATCCGATTCCGGTGCCAGATTTCAACTACAACGCACCTGGGGCTCAGTTCATCCGGGTGATATCGTCGTCTCCAGAGAATTCGGAAAAATCTCTTTTGCAATGGAGTGAAACTTAGTGGGGAGGTTCTTTTGTGGTTGTCGGTTGTGACCAAGACTTTCAATAGTCAACTGGTGGGTCATCTCCATGGATTGATTTTAATATGCTCTGAAATGCAACCAAATTCGTCTCTCGGTGGTTTTTGGGGTCGCTGATCACGTTTCAGGTGCCGGATTTGAACTACGGCGCACCTGGAGATGAGAACATCCTGGAACAATTGTCGGCTCCAGGGAATTCGTGAAACTACTTTTTGGAATGAGATGAAACCTGCTAGGGAGGTTCCCTTGAGCATACGGGTCGTGACCATGACACTCAATAGTCACCTGGCGTTCAGGATACCCTGATGACTTGAGTAATCTCCATGGATTGATTTTGAATATGCTCTGAAAAGCAACCAAATTCGTCGTCCGGTGCCAGATTCAATCTACAATAATTATATTAATTAAAAGAAATTTTTTGTAGATAATAATACAAATTTGAACTTTTGCAAATATTTTTATTCCATGAAGCATAAATTTATATCTATTTAAATTTTGCGAAAGAATAAAATTGTGCTTCAAAGTATTTATTTTATTTTAAAATATATATTAATGCTTGTGTGAAGTTTTTTATTTACTAAAATATGATTATTTACAAATTGTATGAAATTATGCTCTGAGCGTTTATCAATAAATCAATATATAGGAGCGATATAATCACCTCATCAACTCTTGCCTTTTTTTCGTATTTTATTGTTTCCCTTGAGCATACGGGTCATGACTAAGAACCTCCCTAACAGGTTTCATTCCTTTGGAGAAGGTATTTCTGCGAATTCCCTGGAGACGATGATAGTACCAGGATGTCCTGAGCCCCAGGTGCGCCGTAGTTCAAATCCGGCACCGGAATCGTGATCATCGACCCCAAAAAACCCCGTGAGACGAATTTGGTTGCGTTCCAGAGCATATCAAAATCAATCCATGGAGATGACCTAGATAATCAAGGTATCCTGAGCACCAGGTGACTATTGAAAGTCTGGGTCACAACCGGCAACCACAAAAGAACCTCTTCACTAATTTTCAGTCCACTGCAAAAGAGATTTTTCCGAATTCCCTGGAGACGACGATATTACCCGGATGTACTGAGCCCCAGGTGCGTTGTAGTTGAAATTTG
The DNA here is from genome assembly GCA_958510875.1 of Endomychus coccineus. NCBI lineage: Eukaryota > Metazoa > Arthropoda > Insecta > Coleoptera > Endomychidae > Endomychus > Endomychus coccineus. The sequence continues at coordinate 50,088,141 of OY294067.1, forward strand.
GCATCGGAATCGTGATCATCGACCCCAAAAGTTCTCGGGTGAAAAATTTTGGCTATATTTGGACATGTTTTCAACATTTTCATCATTATCTCCTGAAATCTGAGGGCTACTCCCACAGAAGCAATCAATACCCGTAGAAAAAGGCTTCGGCTTCGCCACAGCGATTTGCATCTTCATGTTTCAAGACTCAATGCATATTGCAAATCAGCAAAATTATATAGGTATGTGGAAGATTATTTGGATTGACAAAGATATCTACGATATGGTATGGATTGTCAAGCAAATTTTTGATGTATCAGCTGTCCGTCATGTAAACGTTACATGTCTTGTTATGTATTGCCTGTCATAGAGAGTTTGAACTGTGGTAATGATTCCGCAATAAAGCCGAAATTTGTACAGTGGGCCGAACTAACAAGGTATTCTGAGTAATATCTTATTTTGCAATAACTTATACGATTTACTGCAGATATTTTAACTTAGTAAATAGAAGACCGAAATGAATATTAATCCAATAATTAGATTCCTGTTGAGACTCGATTTAAAAAGTAATCAACGATTCCCATTACTCCGTGGCTTGGTTATGTCGTGGTATTTAGAATTGTATTAAAACCGTAAAATTTTTTATTATAGTAATATTTTTGGGGGTATCTATTGAATCCACACGAATCGTAAAAGCTACTTTCATTGTCATAGAAGCAAATGAACTATAACATCCACTTTTATTTTTATAGCAAATATGCTAGTTGTGCTGTAGAGCGTACTGCTGCGTGTAACATCAGTTAAAACCAGAACATATTTGAAATTGTCGATTGTAGGTACAATCTTTTGTTGAATCAACTCAACATTGCTCTGAAATTTTACATTGCATTCCAATATTTGAATGGATTTAATAGCTTTTTTATACTTTGACTAGACGAGAGGGAAACTATAATGCTCGTGGAGAGTTCCACAATTTCGCTGTTCAATAGAAAAATGAAGTATGGTAGGGAGAAGTCCGGCAGGTCTCGAGTTTGACAGTGAAGTGGTGACTAGTTTGAGCTCGTCTAGTTCGCCTATCTGGAATCTCTAGTGGTGGAACAACAGACGAAATTTGTAATGGACCATGGAAATATTTACAGAAGAAGCAGAGCTCTCCCACCTTTCTACAATGTGAATGAATAGCTCTCTTTTGAATAGACTCCAAGAGCTTCAGCGTATATTTGAGAGCCGAACTCCAAACATGTGAACAGAACTCCAGGGTAGATCGAATCTGTGCTTTGTAGATTATGGGGAGCTGCTGTGATGTAGAATAGCTCTTGGTACGAATTCGAAAACCTTATTTTTTGTGGAACGGTTCTTGCAATGGACCTCATATGATCGTCTCATGAAAGGGTGCTTTTGGTGGTGATCCCGAGCATTGTTATGGAAGACTTCATAGGAATAGTTGTACCTGACATCATCATATTAGGGATTGTGGGATCCGCCTTCCTGGAGAAGACTCACGCTTGAGTTTTGGTTGCAATAAACTCTACTACATTGTCAGATCTCCATTTCAAAATATTTGCCAGAGCTCCATTAATTTCGTCAACCTTTCCCGGTCTCGCTCATCTGGATTTAATGGATGGTACAGAAACTCTAGATGAGAAAGCGGTATGGAGTGTACCATCATCTGCAAATCTGTAGACGGGACAGGTGGTCACTTCCAGCAGATCGTTGATATGGAGCAGAAACAAAGTTGGTGCTAATATAGATCCCTGTGGAACACCAGCGTTGATCGCCATTGTATCGGAGAATACTCTGTCAACCACCACATGGAGCGATCTATCTGAGGAATAAACTCGATAGTAAGCAACAAAGTTGAGGCGGCAAACTATATGACGGAAGTTTCCCAAGGAGGCTTTGGTGCCACACTCGGTCAAATACTTTGTAGATATCAAATGATACAGCTAGAGATTCCCCATGCTTTTCAATAGATTTCTGCCATACATGTGTTATGTAGGCAAGCAGGTCTCCTGTTGATATCCGCTGACGAAAGTCATATTGCCGGTCATTCACAATTTTGTAGCTTTCTAGGTATTTGATGAGCTCGGAAAGCTGGGTAATATTCCAGCTAAAAATAATCAAACCTCAACTATTTTGGAATTGAAACCTCGAACACCTTGATCTCCATGATGAAGAAAAACCTACTGAAGAAAGTTAAGAAAATTTCATTCAAATCTTTCAGTTTTTTTGCGTAAATATTGACATTATTATTCTTTAAACTATAAAAGAGTTCAGACTTTGGATACACTATAATACCAAAAGGAAACAATCCCCCATATCGACCTTACAGCTACTTAAAACAAGCACATTTTATTTTCTCTAGTGGAAGCAACTTGGTACCTGAAAGGTACTGTTTGTTTTTATAGTAATATTATTCTTAGGCAATAATCATCAATCAATAAGCAACATAAACCTTGAAAATTTCCATAATGAACTTCAACTTGCCACTAGAGTTTCGTCCTCGCTTTCGTATACAGTACAACCTTTTCTAGAAACGTCGAATATTATATTCCCAAAGCGTTTTCCTCCATGTAGCAATCGGATTGAATTTGGAAACATAGTAAATTATCAGTTAGGGTATGCGCATATTATTCGTTTCACGCGAACCATGTATTCTGACGTTAACGATGTGCTGAAACGTCTTTCAAGAGCCCTTAAGATTCGTAAATACGACCACTTCCAAATACCGCCACTTTTAAATTAATAGCTGAACGAGATGAACTTTAACCGTTAGCAAAGGAACGATTCTTTGAAAATAGGACGACTAAGCTCCAATCGAGTATTTAATGTTGATAGAAAATATCTCATCCGCTATACATGAAGTTTGTTGAGTTGTAGTTTGAAACGATCTGACTTTTGAATAAATCGTTACATATCATTATCACGATAGAAACCTATAATAATTTGATTTTAAATCCTTGAACTTCCTCCCAATTGAAGAACTCTATCTTAAATGATATAGTTAACTGTATTTAATTAATACGGAGCGGATCCGACGAACACTATATTGTTACCCCCACATCCGAATTATTAATTAGGAAGGGAGACTCGGAATAAAACCGGTTACGGATGATAACGGAGCATCTTTGATGTTACTGTGTATTCAAGGTAGGTCTTAATCAAAGTTATTTATTAAATTGTTTTTGAGTAGCATTGAATCTTTAATATTTCATTCACAATCAGGCTTGCTCTGATTTATACAAAACTTTGATTGTTTCCTGCTCTTAAAACAGGCACCAAGATCTCTTGATTATAGATATTGTAATTTCATTCATATCATTTATCCAATTGACAAGATCAATTGATTCCATTTTCTGAATACACGTGGGATTATTATATCGTATATTTTTTTTTGCTTTGAACTCCTCGTAATACGAACAACGTAGCGTTATCCAAATCGAAAAGGTACGAAACATATAGAGGATGGGCTAGAACTAACCACTCCATATCTATAATTCTACGAGCCTTGTTTCCAATACCTTCGATTATAGAGATAACGTGGGACTTGTTAAACTATCCCGTAATCGTAATGAAGAGGCCTAATAATACGGAATCCACCCACGTGGTTCTAGGAATCACTGAACCATAGCTCATATCTGATTTTCAAACTCAATTCATTTTTTCTAACCTTGTTTAAATTCATTTCGTTATAATTGTAGTAAATTCTGAATAATTGTCACATATTGATCTAATTTGTAATTGTAATCATAATTTATCTTGGCTTCACCTATTAATTATCCAGCTTAACTCAGCTATTCTCAGCGTCAATACTGAGCCATTGCAAATATCAAATTTTACTTCTCTTGTGGACATCCTACTCGTGTATTTTCTTTTTTTTTCGATAGGAAGATATTGGATCCAATACACTACTAGAGACCTCGCGGAGCCACCATCAAGACCACAGGAGAGACACAGGGGAGCAGTTTTAATATCTCGGTTGCAACTTTCATTGCCATGATGAATTAGATGCTGGTCGTAATCGCTGAGTCAAAGTAGATTGATTATCTTCATTTACAATTGTTTCAATTTTATATCGGTGCCCCAAAAGGGCATGCGAGTTTGTAAAACGATTTTTCTATTGTTCATCAATATTTGAATATATTTGTTATTGTTTTATATGCTTTGTTTCTTTTCCTTTTTACTTACTACCAATTCAATGATGCTTATTTCTTTATTCATAACAGCCTGAAATTCTTCTTTTTTAACTCGTGCTGGCGCCCAGGGTTTGTTGTTTAAAAAGTAATAGGGCAAGTATCATCATTGTTAACGAAAAGGGCCGAACAACCACAAATTTGAGCTAGTATGGAAAATATCAGTAACTTGGGTAAATTCATAATTTAGAATCAAGGGAAGATGGAAATTACGTAGCTTACAAGTTGTATCTTCAAAAAAATCTATCGTTTCACCATTTACTATGTAATATGGAATTCTATCCATATTAATAGAATTAAAACATTACTATGTTGATATCACTCTTATTTGTAACTTCTGTTACTCGAGTGTCAGTGTTACTACGCCATCTTCAGGGGGTATTCAATTACAATTAAATCACATAACTTCAACTATAAATCTACTTATCGGTAGCCATTAAAAGGATTACTGTGGTAGTACATTCATGAACATAGAGGATTATCACAATGGGATAACATGGTGGGTTTTTACATTCCAATATTAACGAATTGCTAATAACAGCAGGGTATAGAAGCTAATCAGAACAATAATTCACAGAATGAATACATTACATACCTTTAAACAATGACGGATAAATTAGGTCTTCTTCTCATAGCATCAGTAAAACGAGAAAGTGTGCAATGTTACTAAATGATCTGTGTTGAACGTACACATAACCGACCAACAGTATGGCAAAAAGACAAAACTATCTCACGCCATCTACGACTAGATGTCTCACTAAGAAATCAAACAATGTACGCCATTGACTTATAGATTTTTCAATCTTTATGATAGTGACTAGAATGTAAAACTACTAGAATGTGCCAGATGACGGCATCAAACCAAACCAATATAAGAATATTCATATTTACGAATAACAATGATAATGTCTTTTTAATCACTAGTATAAAACAAAGTCGCTTTCTCTGTCCCTATATCCCTATGTATGCTTAAATCTTTAAAACTACGCAACGGATTTTGATGCGGTTTTTTCAAATAGATAGAGTGATTGAAGAGGAAGGTTTATATGTATAATAACATCCATTAAATAGTGGAGAGATACTGTTATTTTTGAGGTTTCTAATGTGATGTCGTAAATAATTTCATTTTTTCCGCTTACATTGCAAACGCAGGCTGAACCCTACGAAATATATCAAAATAATGTACTAAGTATTGTACACATTGAAAAGGTCTTCAGAAACCTCCGCGATGGTATATGTGTATCTCTTATGGTTATCCCACAATATCAGTTTTTTGTCATTTACTTTTTACGACAAATAATGGCTAATTTTCGAAGCGATTTTAACCAATACAGCATTAATCCTTATCCAATTAAATACCTTAAATACATTGTTGATTTAATATAGATCTATATGGCCCCTTACAGCATATGATTTAAATGAATATTTTCGAAGATATTACAGATTTAAAAATTGCGGGACGTGGCGTTTGCGGCGGTACCGGCCGGAGCGGGCCGCTATGTTTTTTATATACAACGTTCACAGTTTTTCTGTAGTGTACTTAGTATCAGCATTGCACCTGTGCGAAACCGGGGCGGGTCGCTAGTAAACTATAGGAGAGTTCACACTGTGGATATGTTATGATACTATTGATAAGAAATGATCACCCTTATACATTGAAAATACTTTCAAACAACTGAGGACCTTTCGGCTACCGAGTAGCCATCATCAGAGTAAACTAAATTATGAATCAAAATGTGCTCGAATACTATTTGGAAATAACAATGTAAACAATGGGTTACCCTCAGCAGGTGATAAATCAGAATTTAATAAATTACTTTTTCGCCTATACATCTATTCTAAATTATCTAGATATTTATACTGTGTTTTAAAAGTGATAAATTTTCTTGAGAAATGGTGTGATCTGTATTCAATATATGTTCGGCTATCGCTGATTTTCCACCATTATTTTTCTTTATATGGGCAAAATGTTCCTTGTAACATGTTAAAATATTCCTTCAAGTTTGACCCACATAGCATTTTGAACACGACTCACAATTGATTTTCTAAGTTCCAGATTTGTCGAAATCGGGAATTTTATCGAAGGTATTGCCTAAATGGTTTTTTAGCTTATCTTGCATCTATCAAAGGATTTTATTGCAAATTTAGGAAGCAAATTATTTCAGCTACACCATTTAGATATACAAATAGTTCCGTTTAATAGTCTAGTTCATAGATTATTGAACGTCCCTTTCAGCCAGAAAAATTATAACAACGAAGTTCAGAAACTTCAAATTGCGTCAGACAAATCTTTGATCAATAATTTAATTTTTTAACAAAAAAGGAAATTGCAACGTAGTCAACTAACCAAATTAGAGCCTTCAAATACTTCAATAAAATTCGAAAGTTTCACTTATCTTTCTTGAGTAATTAATAAATTCCATAGTTTGTTTTCTAAATGTTTAATACAACCGATTTCATCAAATCCGAGATTTACAAAGTCAATTGTGAGTGGTGTTCAAAATGGTATGTGGGTGAAACTAGAAGGAACATTTTAACTCGTTTATAAGGAACATTTTGCCCATATGAAAGAAAATAATGGTGAAAAATCAGCGATAGTCAAACATATTTTTCGAATACAGGTGTCACCATTTCTCAAGAAAGTTTTTAACTTTTAAAACACAGTACAGACAAATATCTAGGTAATTTAGAAGGGAAGAAAATGTATAAGCAAAAAGCAATTCATTAAATTCCGATTTAGCTCCAGCTGAGGGTAACCCATTGTTTAAGTTGTTATCCACAAATAATATTCCAACTGGTACATTTTGATTCATAATTTAGTTCACTCTGATGATGGGCTACTTGATATCTGAAAGGTCCTCAGTACTTTATTAGTATTTTTAGTGGATAAGGGTGATTATTTCTTATCAATAAGGTCTTTCTAGCTTAGATCGTTCAGTAACGCCACAAACTAATAGTTCTAGACAGCTGTTTTGCTCTCCTCATAGAGCTCATCAGTAGAACGAAAAAGTTTGCAACGTTACTAAACGATTTATGTTGATGGTACAAATAATCAACCAACAGTACAATGTTTCTAGGAAGATATTATGATTCACTCTGAAGGTACCCAAGAGGGATTGAAAAAAAAATTGGTCTCTAACAAATTAAAAATTAACTTCAAACTCATGCTCATAAATAATATAGTTTTGTGAACAATTATCCAGCATTTTGCGAGGCTTACACTATTTCAGTTAAAACCCGATCTTGCCTAGGCCAAACTGGTGCATTTCGTATATTGACTGCGTTCATATGGTTTATTTTTTTAAATTAACGATTATGTCTTACTGAGAAGAAACAAACCAAAAGAACGCAACGAAGCCAATATACGAAATCGAGTTCAAACTGAAATCGGGTTTTCACGATAATATATGTACATACAGGATGTTCCAAAAATATGTTGTCAAACTTAAGGAGGTTGTGTTGGACAATGCAGTAGAAAATTTGTAAATGAGCCGTTCCGGTCCTGTGGGAAGTTTTGTGCAAAAATGTAATGTTATCTCGTTGCTTCGATATTTGATTTTCATCTTTTATTAAAAATAGACCAAAAATGACTTGAAACAAAAACAATCATGTTCATCTCTTCTGATACGTGTTTACCAACTGCATGTTTGTAAGAATTGATGTTATTCATGATCGCACCTAATTTGAGTGTTTCAAATTTGTTTCGTTGGCGACAAAACTTTGCTAGACCAATTTACGTTTGAAAAGTGTGCAGACATGCATCTCATTCATGAAGAAGCAAGATGCAATGGTAGAGAAGCTGGGCGTCTTTATGCTGAGCACTTTCCAAATCGCACCTTTAAGCTAGCTGGAGCTTATATGGTTTGTTTTCATTAACTATTGGACGGCTATTATACAGGTATAACTCTAGAACATGTAATTAGGTTATAAGTGATTGTAACCTGTTTTTTCTTGTGAAATAAATAAATAAATAAGTAAACTTGGAAATATATGACAATACCATACGGTTCTAGAAATACTTTGGAGATACGTAGGGATACTTGAAATTGGTATTCCCAGAAACTGGAATCGATGCACGTTTTTGGGTCATATCTATCCTTAAAGGAGTTTGTCTATGTTGATGTTATAATTTTGTCAGACAGTGAGTTCAATTTTGCAAAGCTACGGTTTGAAAAAATTTGGCCGACTTGACGTTTTAAACGTTTCAACCTATAATTTATTTATATGAGTGATCTCTGAGCCGTGAATCTTCGTTATACGTTAAACAACCGAAAAATTGTTGTGAGCGATATTATGAGTATTGATCAAGTCACAAGATGAGGTGACAAAACCACACTATGAATAAGAAATAATCACTCTTATTCTCTAAAAATACTGTTGAAGTACTGAGGTCCTTCCGGCTGCCAAGTAGCCATCAGTGTATCTGATAACTTCAATAACATCTGTAAATCCTTGAAAGAATATAAGGGTAATTTTCTGGTAGTTATGGGCAAAGAGGAGTATCACAATTCGGCAAATCCTTGTTGAAGGATGGTCCCTATGAACAGATTACCAGGAACCATTTATCAAATTGCGTTCAACTAGTCAATAATTTATTAAAATCGCGTACAGCTGTAATCTCTGATAATTTAAAATACAAACTCAGACTTTCAAATCTTTCTAAGCTATATTGCTCACCTAAGATTCATAAACAGGGTAATTCCGTGAGACAAATTATTCCAAACATTATTTCGATGACTTTCTGCCAAAGTATCGTGAGTAGCATAAGTTAAAAGTGGGAGAAAAATGGTAAGATTTGTTTCCAGGACAGTCTTCAACTATAGTTTTGATCTGATATGGTTCCTAGGGTTTTATTGATGCGCTGAATTCAAAAATATTAATACTTTTTACTTGGGACTTGAACTTTATGTTATTCGGGGCCTTACGATAGTTTGTCGGGATTGAAGTTTTTACAGAAAATAGCGTAAGTTACCGACTTACGCTAGTCTGCTCGTACTGCTTCGATACTTGAGATACTTTGGCACTACTTCTTCTTCCAGAAAAAAAAGGTAAGTGGTAATAACTTACTAACTTCCACAATAGGCAATATTATTAACTTTATTAATAATGTCAATTAATTATTTGTTAAACTTTAATCAAATTAATTACAAATTTCAAAGTTGGTTAAAAATAATAAAAAACAAGTTCGAAATTATTAACATTTCAATAATTATTATTATTAAGAAAAAACTAACTTCTACATGAAATTGAATATACCTACTGAACAATATTTTCGTAAAATTATTTTTATTACTCAGCTTCATTTTCGGATTCATCTTCTTCATCAGTTTCTGGTAATACATCTATGACAGTAGATTTGGATTTTAGATTTAAATATTCTTCACGATATTTAACAGGTATTACATTTGTCTTGCACAAGTTGTCCAGATCTTTTTTTTTTTGAGATGATATCAGCAATTTATTGTTGTATAAGGGTTCAGATAACACATCAAAACATACTGATCTTCGAGCTAAAATAAAAAAGCTATTATCTTTTCATTATTTTCTACAACAATGTTACCTTTTGAGTTAGCAGGAATAAGGTACATGCCGGTACCTCTGTCGTAGTTATAGTTCACTTTAATTTTAGATTCTCCTTTTTCGAAATATGCGAAGTTGACTGATCTTGAAAACATTACCATCCATAGTTTTTGTCTTTGTAGGCAGACATACGTCGCCTCAGGGAATTGCATCCTTATGACTTCTAAGGGCTTTGGGTTAATTCTAGCATTAGTTAGGATTGTATCCCATTCTGATGGTGCCCAAATGATCTTATTTTTAATGGACCTTTCGATTGTCTCGTGGGCAGAATCAACAGACATGTAGGTGTGTCCAGGAAGTAAAAATACAATTTTTATTGTTTTTAAATTGACTGCTATTTCTTGTATAAATTTTTGCAACATAGCCAACATTCCACGATTTCGATTTTGGCCTGAACAACTATCGCAATATAATATTACGTGTTGCAGACCTTTCTTATCTATGTCCGTTAAGAACTTGAAAATTACTGTACAGATTTCGTTACACCCACGGTTCCCATCGGACTCTCCTCAAACATAGCAATAGCCATTTCGTGTACCTGACTCGTAGATTGTTTCATTGAAAAATGAGTATTTTCTGGAATAGTACAACAATAAGTTGTCTCCATGAGGAGTATTTAGAACTTTTTCCAAATCAAAACTTGCACAGAGGAAGTTGCTATCAGTCAAGAATCTTTTCTGATCTTCTAAAAATAATTCTTTGCATTGTTCTTTCAGTTCTATATGTTTTGTAAATATTTTCTTTGTATCTTCTGTTTCTACAAAAGAACTGTCTATTCTACTCTCGCACAGTTTACACTTATCCTTTTTCGGTAAATGAAAACCGATGTTAAAATCTTCTGAAAATATTTTTCTAAATATTTTTAATGATGGTATATTATTTGATTGTTTTGTTTCTTGATGCCGCAAAAATAGCCGATACAAAAATGCTTCATTTCTGAATTCTGTGGGGAGATATTTTCTAACGCTATGATTACGGCAATAATGAGAATGTACCGCTGGAAGATTTTTAATGGAACTATGAACTTCTTCTACTATTTCAGTTTTTGTCTTGTTATGTGGTTCGTGTCTCCCTCTTTGGTCTGGCTTTGCAGCGTTTTGTACTGATTTGGAGATTGCATACCTAAGAACCATTTGTGATATATCAAGGGTTTTCAGTAAAAATTGTTGACAAACTTCCACTCGTTTATTGTTCCAACTAATAAAATATTTGAAAGAAGTTTTTCTGTTGCTTAAATGTGCAAGCTGTTTCCTTCTACGTATTGCAACATTTTCACAACAACTCAGAAGTCAGTTTTTTTGACGTTCATAGGAACCCAATCCTCAATAAAATTCATGTATATCATGTCGTTGAACTTCGGTGAATAGTTGGGAACATCGATTTTGACATCCTTTTTTGCAGGGAATTTCTCTTACTTGTCGTCCTTTTCCAAAATTATTTTCTTCTTTTCTGATTGTCTTTTTATTTAATTTTCGTTTTCTTCTTAGTCCAATTTCTCCTACCAAATCCATTTCATTATTTTGGTCGTTTTCAAATTCGAAATCGGAATCTCTACTACTTGTTTGTCCAGAAAAATATGAGATATCGGAATTTGTACGTTTTTCTAACAACATAATTTTTTTGGTTTCTTTTGTTGTACTTTTTGGTATGGAGTTTTCAGTATCGGAACAAGAACTGCTGTCGTAATCAACCAACTTTAGTGGTAGACTTTCAGTAGACTCAGGATTGTGAAAATCATCAGTTAAAGCAACATCAATAATTACAGGTTCGACACCGTGTTCTATAATATTATTGTCATAGTACTGTACGGCCTTATCAACAGTAAGACCAAGATCTTTCATTAAGATAACTCCGTTGTCATTATCTTTAGTTTCATTATCAGGTTCGTTTAAAATTGAAATTATGACGTTATCATTTTCAGTTACAAATAACTGTTCTGTATCGACTACTAATAATGGCATTGTATTAAATTCTTCCTCGGTATAAGCAACAATACAATTTTTATTAATATCGTTTGTACCTTCATCTTCTTTATTTTTACTTAATGCGGATGCCATGATTTTTGCCGTTCTAGTGTTACGTAACATTTTTCTGATCTAAAATTAGACGAAAACTTTATTTAAATAATTAACTATACCGCATTTATTTTCAAATTTTAGATAATCAGTCTTGTACAAACAACCGGTAAATAAGCTTTGTAGGTTAGAATTATTGTTTTTTAGCATACCTTGGCAATTAAACAATGTGTGACAAAAATCATTTCATCAAAGTGTTTGGAAGATTGAAACTCAATAATTTTTAATAGTCTGGTTGTTAATAATGATCGCTTATTACATAATTTATCAAAAAATTACTTACAAATGGGCACAGAACTGAAACGTGACTGAACTTGCGATACTCTGTCGGGGTGTTTTCTAAATTCTAATGCGTCTTACAATGTTTTGGGGAGGGCTTAACTAAAATAAGTGGACTTAAGACAAAAATAAAAACGTTTTTTCTAATAACCTATTTTTAAATCATATATGATACTTTGGCAATTCGTATAATGAAGTCAGCTACATACGATAGTCAGAATAATTCAATTTCGCCAAAAATGTAACTTACGATACTTTGGCAGAAAGTCATCGATTTGTTCTACGTATAACATAGCAAAATGTTTAGTTAAGTAATTTAGCAATTTCCAAGCCGCACCCAGTTTGTCTGTGAAAAATTCTTTGCAACTAATTGCAAAATTTAAAGATTTCAAACTTGAACCTGGTGATTCTTTTTTCCATTTGATGTTGTTTCACTATTTTCACTAATACCTCAATCCCTGAGTTGATAGACATTCTGAATAAATGGCTTTCAAATATTAATATCCCCGATAGTCTTTATGTGTGGATCAAAATTATTTCACTTTTAACAAAAATTATTATAAACATACAAGCGGATGTGAAATGAACAATCCACTATCTCATTTTTTGCCCAATATTCGCTATACCATTTGAATATAAAATAGCTCTATTCAATAGTCTTGTTTATATATTACTGAATGTCCCTTTGAGCCAGCAAAATTATAACAACCAAGTTGAGAAATTTCAGCTAAAAGCGTTGGACAATGGTTACGACAAATCTTCGCTGAATAAAATAATTTCTAAACAAAGAAGGCAATTGGAACGCTATCAAATTGGAGTCAATAATAGTTGTGGTCAATGAAATTCAAAAGTTCCACTAATCGTCCTTCAGTTTTCTAAATTTGCAAAACAACCAGTTTATAGATGTAAGAACAAGTTAGAAAACCGTTTAGGCAACACATTTGAACAATTTTGCGAATCCCGGATTTACAAAATCGATTGTGAAACGTGTTCAAAACGCCACGTAGGTCAAACTGAAAGGAACATTTTAACTCGGTATAAAGAACGTTTTGCTCAAAAAGCAATTTATTACATTCCGATTTATCTCCAGCTGAGGGTAACCCCTTGTTTGCTTAATTATTCTCAAATAGTATTTAAACAGACACATTTTGAATGATTTAGTTCACTCTGATGATAGCATCTTGGCAGCCGGAAAGTCCTCAGTATTTTAACAGTATTTTTAGTGGATAATAAGATTACTTCTTATTTATAATGTTATAATGTATTCACAATGTGAACTCTTGTATAGTTCATTGGTGATAGACCAAGTTTTAGTAATCCAGAGCTGGTCGCACAAAGCTCTTGTTCAACGTAAGCTATAGACTATTGATAAGAAATAATCACCCTTATTCACTAAAAATACTGTTAAAGTACTGGGGACCTACCGGCTACCAAGTAACCATCGTCACAGTGAACTAAATTATAAATCAAAATGTAAATACTTTTTGGGGATAATAATGTCCTATACAATGGGTTATGCTCAGCTGGAGGGCTACTTGGTGGCCGAAAGATCCTCAGTATTTTAATAGTATTTTAAGTGGATAAGGGTGATTATTTCTTATCAATAGTGTTATAATATATCCACAGTGTGAACTCTTTGATAGTTTATTTCAATATTACTTACACGATCAGAGCATCATATCGACTTAAGTGTTGCCTGTCCGAAAAATTATTTGTAACAGGCAATAAAATCTTTTCACACTCATTATAGGTTTTCCCGTCCGATTAATATGGAAAATATACCCAGAAGGAAACAAATGATAGTCGTAAAACAATCATTCTCGATATTGACAGATTCTGCGCTAGGATCATCTACTTTAACCATTTTTTTCGGTGTTGCGATTGATTTTATGACAAGCGCTTCGCTTATGAATCACGGAAAGCGCTTCCCAGCTAATACAATTTCACACTACTCCTACTTCACAGGTAGACGAGTGGTAATTTCCCATTTTCCAACAGATATATTTACGCCGCTTTCCATGACGTGTAGAAATGCGCTCCTATATAGTGAAGATAATTTGCTCGTTAATTACTTTCGCTAGAAACACTCCAATTTCGCGAACCATTTGCTGGCACGTTTTTGGAGAGAACATATTCGAGGTCGTTAACTTGTTATACATTTTTCACTCGTTAATTTTTTTTTCAGCAACTCATGACGGCGTGGAGAAAATCAGTCACGTGTGAATTTTTAAATCCGATAATTGTAATTAATCACTAGTATCGCTCGTTAATTTCGGATATCATCTATTCGTACATGAGATGAAACGTTTAGTAATAATATCAAGCATCAATTGCTTGAATTAAGACAGAGGCGTAACTAGCTCTGCCGGGGCCCCAGTGCAACAACATAGTAGGGGGCCCCTTCAACAATTTAATAGCAAAAAAAGTCACATCTGAAAATTTTGTCTGTGTTTCCTATGTTATCTATGTTTAATTTCAATCTCGCTATCCATCTTGTAATCTTACAATCAATGTTACTATCCATGGTCTCACAACTTATAGTATATACGCTTATATCTTGGTAACAATCTCGCACTGCGAACTTTCGCGTTGACAAACTTTTCGATTATTGCATCCACGTTTCCTCTTAACGAGTTCGTCACCCTACTCTCTATCGACAATACACTTAGGTCCGTCAGTCTCTCTTGCCCCATCGGATTTCGCAGATACTTTCATTTTCAATTTTGAAAAGCAGCGCTCTGCTGTTGAAACGGTCACTGGAATGGTCAAAGACAGTACAATTACTGAGCAGACGTCCGGAAAGCTAGCCGAAAGAGTAAAATACTTGATCGATATTAAGTCAATTCCCTGATGAAACGTATCTTAGAAATTTGATCTTTCAGACAACCACGCAGGGACAACAACTAATTGAACAGTTGATCAGTTACGTCGTCATGATATTTCTCGCGAGATTTTTTGCATTCCTTCGGAACAGGGTCCCGTTTCATGATATGAAAGCGAGAAAACAACTACAGTTTTCCGAAACCACAATATTATAAATTTCGTTTCAATCTTCTTAAAAACAAATGATGAATTTCACGATTTGGGGGCCACAAATTTGGTAGATTTGTGAAATATTGGGGCCAAAATTTCAAATATTCTGACAAAGATCTCTCATTGACGAAGAGACTCATTGTAAAATATTCAAACCCAATTTTTATTAAATTAATTAATTACTATTTTTGTCACACAATTACAACGTACCAGAAAGTGTGAAATAATATCATAGCAAAAAAAAAACCTTGGCAATTGCACCGGCTGAACAGGCGATAATTACGCCACTGAATAAAGAATATCATTATTAGTCGAGGAAATAAAGCAATAAAATAGGTCCAACCTTCCATCGCTGACGCAGTTGGATCAACTGAGATGCGGTTTCTGTATTTGGATTCGGAAGGTAATGTAGAAATTTTGTGTCGCGCTTGTTTTTTGCAGAAAAAATTTATTGCATTTTCACAGCCAAAAAATCTATTTTTCTGAGTGCACTTTTTAAGGTGAATAAAAATTATATAATAATAATAATGATAAATTGCCTTTATTTTGTACAAAGTAAAAAGAAAATACAAAGTAAAAAACAGGAAGGCGAAGCTTAGCTTACGCTACTCATACTTAACCATTAACAAGAATAAAATAAAAAGAAAGACGTATAAGAAAGCATAAACTTACTTATCGAATTTTAAACTACCAAGAAAAAATAATAATCTAATAATCTAAAGTTTGTTACAGAGAAAAGAAATAGATTTATGCAATAATAAATGAAATACTTCACAAACTGCAATATATAGCCAACAGTTCTTTTTGTAAGTCCAGTAGCGTCGATTTAAGTTTTCCCTTGAGAAAACCTTCTGTTCCTGTTTTGAACGCAGGCGGTATAGAATTATATATTTTAACTGCATTGTAGGTGATACCAAGCAAGGCGAAATTTAGGCAAGTCTAAATCTTAAGTATGATGTATGCAGCGGTTATGCAAACTTCCTCTATATATTAGTATACTTTTAAGGTACGGGGGTGTGAAGGTACACGAAAGACAACCGAGCTCATTTGATATCCGAACAAATTTACGATCCTGAGCCAGCCTAGATTGTTCATTTTACTTGATTGTCTGTCATATTTACGGAGACCAAAAACAAATCCACTATAGTACTTTCGGATTTTTTTAAGGCGACATTTAGTAGTTTGAAGCAAGCAAGCTAAATAGAAAACTAAGCCGTTGTTAAGGATAGATAACACTAAGCATTCACAAACTTATTCATTTCCTGTGTCTTAAAACAAGGAGTAGGACTTGTTAACCAATACTGTTATACTCTTCGAAGCGTAGTTTGCAGTCAAATATCACTCCAAGATTCCTAGCGCTATTTGAAGCTTCTAGATCATGGCTCTGAATCTTGAGTCGCATATCAGTATCTTCCTCCGCATCAGACCAGAGTTGAAGATCATATGGAAGCATTTGCTCGGGCTCAAAGTCAGATTGTGAGCATTTGAGTACTTTTCTAAGGACATGAGATCATCATTAATAATATTAGATGCATCCTCACATTCAGATGGTTCATATGAAAGATGAAGCTGAGTGTCATCAACAAAAGACTGTATACTGACATATTTAACAGAAGACTGTATGTCGAAGATATGATAAGATCGTGGTCAATGATGTCAAAAGCCTTTGAGTGATCAAGGAAGACTAGAGAAGTAACCCAACTCTTTCCAGTGAATTTATGACATCGTCAGTAAGTTTTAAGTTTATATTACAAATGAAATATGTAATAAGACTGAATGAAACTGAGAATAAATTCACTTTTATTATAAAAACCAAAGAAATCACGACATGGTAAATGATCATTTATTTGGAGTTCGTTTTGGACATTCACCAAAGCAATTGGTAGAAATTTCACTTCGTGTTCATTCCCACCCACAACGAAATATGACACTGGCTACTATACCACAAGAAAAAATCAACCTTTTTGCTGGAATGTTTGCAGCAGATTCCACTTTGGCTCTACAGGGGAAGGACCCTCCTAATATTTCTGCCATCGATAGCCATATGTCTGAAATTGTCTTTCGTCAGCGCACGATTAGGCGCATTCTGCTTGATCTCAATACCAAAAAGTCTGGAGCCAGACGAAATTCCACCTGTCGTTCTCAAGGAATGTGCGTCTGAATTAAAACCAGTTTTCTGCGGGTTCTTTACCCTTCCATACAAACTTAGTTTCTTTCTTCCAGCTGGAAGACAGCTGGAATCCAACCAATTCCAGAAAAAGAAAAGAATACCCTTCTTAGTAATTATAGACCCATTACACTATTATCTGTGATCTCGAAAGTGATGGAGAAAGTAATTAACATCGAGCTCATCCAATACCAAGAGGGCTCCAAAATCGTGAATATATAGCTTACGTCAGCAGAGATCAACCAGAAGACCTGCTTGCCTACGTAGCACATGTATGGCTGAAATCTATTAGAAAACATGGAGAATCTCTAGCTGTAGCATTAGATATCTCCAAAGCATCACATGCGATGATGCTTCACAAAAACTTCATTTTCTATTCTTCCTACCAGACTTCATTTTGCTATCTAACGGCGGAGTTGTGGAACTCTCTGCCTAGTAATGTCTTTCACTATGCCTATAACCTCCATACCTCCAAGAAAAATCAGAATGCATATCTCCTCTCCCAATTTTCCACCGCTGGCTCACACTATGCCTTTCGTGTAGTCAAAGTATAGAAAAAAAACACAAGGTATTTTTACATGTCCGTACAATTATAACTATTTTAGATCATATTATGTCAATATAAAATAGCACATATCTAGGTATACATGCATCCACATCTACGTTATAAGATACAGGAATATCCAAACACAAATTATTGTCACAATAAAATATCACGTTGTAACGATAGACTTTTATTTTTTATCAAAGCTTTTCGAGATATTTGAGACAAAAAAAGTTGAAGAAAAAATACCGAAAGCTACCTTCAAAACTTTGCTTCAAGCAGGAGAAAGGGTTTGCCTGCAGATATGTAAACGGATATTCAAACGGCCTATTCTAAATTTAAAATATTTTGATATTGATGGAATAAAACATGAAGAAGAAACATAGGGAATATTAAGATATACATAGTTAGAATAAGATAAAACCATAACGGGGGATGCAGTTAGAGTATGGGTAGATACAAAAACGAAATTGAATACTGGGGCTTGGTAATTGGGGAAATTACAATGCGGGGATAAACAAATTGGTGCAGGTAAGAGGATAACGGGGAAACATATCATGTTATCAAGACAACGAAAAGCAGGCTGTAATACAATGTAATTGATCATTTAGAATGTTATTGTCGTTATTTTTAATGACTTTAAATACGTCTTGATTCTAGGGTCTTTGACAAAGTAAAAATGTTTTATTCAATATGACAAAAAACTATGATAGAGTGAAGTCTTACACCATTCATTTCATGAATTCGATATTTCAAGGCGTTTGAAAGAAATTGTTTATCCATTTTCGAGAATGAGTTTACATGAAAGAGTAGGTACCTCTATTTTTGGATGTGCCTATTAACAGCAACAGAAATTATGGATAAGACCAGCATGCGTATACAGAACAACATACCATTCCTTCAGTTGCCTTGGGTGGATATTTATTTCTGGTAATATTTAAATGGAGATATCTACGATGACAACTTATACTTTGGAATATTGTATCAGAAAATACTCAAGAAAATTTACTTTACATCAAAGTTCTATTCTTAATCGATATGTGAGTCTCGAAATCATCTTCATCATTCGAATGGATAGGTGGGGAAAGGCTAATTCCTTATTGTTATTTAGCGACGCAGATCTCCAGATCTCTATTCACCGTATTTTTCTTCTGAAGATGCGTTTATGAGGAGCAAGTGACCACTCTAGATGTAGAAAAATTGAGTACATTTGATTTTATATTGATCTGTAGATATTCATAAATCTAACTAAGTATATCGGCAAACTAAGTTCTCAAACTTAGTAGATCAATAGAAAATGAATGTTTGAAACTACTTGGCTTCCGGATAGATCATGAATCACAATACAAGACTTGATGACGACGTTTCGCCAACCTTTAAAGGTGGCATCTTCAGGGCAGACTTGAGGCTTGAACTTAAACTGTCTCGAGCCCGCCCGTAAGATGATGCCTGTAATGGTGGTGAAACGTCGGCATCAAGTCGTGCTATTGTGACGCGGAATCCATCCGGAATCCAAGAATTTTCAAGATTACCTATTCGCGGAAGACTTCCGGAATCCAAGAATTTTCAAGATTACCTATTCGCGGAAGTCTACTATTCAAAATATATCTTAATTGATTTACTTACTACTACTACTTACTACTTTTTTTCTATACTTTGGCTACACGATAGGAGAACTTATAATGTTGGAAGAACATCGTGTGAGCCAGCGATGGACAGTTGAGAGAGGAAATAGACATTCGAATTTTTCTTAAAGGTTTCCAAGTTATAGGCATAAGGGAAGACCTCTATAGGAAAAGAGTTCCACAACTTTTCCATTCGATAGAAAAATGAAATCTGGTAGAAAGAAATTCGGCAGGTCTCGATGATAACAGCAAAGAGGTAACCAGCTTGAGCTCGTCTATAGTCTGCCTATCTGGAATCTCTGGTGGAGAAATAACACACGAGATTTCTGATGAACACCGACCATGCAAATATCTATAGAAAAGGAATTGCCCACCCATCTACGATGTTCTAGAGAGATCAATGAATTCGTAAGTGTCACACTGATACGGTCGGTTGTGGGAGCCACCGGTAAGGGGGCCCACTGGCTGATTCGCATCCTGCTAACTAGCTCCCTGGGAACAAAAAATACAGACACAGAAGCATTGGGGCCCTGTTTATCACTTCAGGTTATACAAACAGTGAATAAATATAGAGGGGCGATGAAAATGGGGCCATGGTAAGTCTGCCTAGACTAGTATACCAGGTATACACGGCGCGTAGGTCGAGACAGACATCTAATGTTCACATGCACACAATATATAAGGTTCATAGTTCACTAGGATAGTTTATTGCACCAAAGGTATATTTACGTGAAGTTCGGAGGAAATTATGGCTAAGTTATATTAGTCCAGCCCTATGTATAGTCAGTTATATACTATAGAGTGACGAAATGATAACGAAAGCACAATAATTCACTGGATGAATGGAACAACAACTTACATGACAAGAACATAAACAGAGCGAGCAAGCAGAGTCGTAGGCGAAGAACAGTCGCACTGTGCGGGATGGCGAGACGGCTAGGCCTGCGGTTCCGGCGACGAGTCGAAGTCAACGGAAAGCACTATTGATCAGCGAATTTACGTTCTTTCGGGAGCATAGTCTCCGGCTGATGAAGCGAAGAACAGCGATCTGGTATTTTACCCAAGGTATACATAGAAGGCGGCGATGAAGTAGCAACTGATACCGTAGCGTAGAAGCAATCAAATGGTTTAGCCTTGGTAGGAGCCATAACAGAAACTTATGCGATGCAGATATAGAGCGAAGCTATCAATGCATACCAATGCTGAATTTTGAGGTTCCTCTCGTCACAGACGGATCGGGAAGTCATAGCGACTTGTAACTCATCGGCCACCTCACGGCCAACAATAGAGTGACGGATTGAGGAGTCATGATGATTAGTAACTTATCGGCCACCTGCCGGCCGATAAGAGAGTGACGGAGCACAGCGCTGAAGGCGAGGGCTTTCACTGCATCGCGGGAATTCGGGGAGAAGCCTCGAATTCCGTGAGTTCCGCGAGTGAGCTCCTTACTCGGTCGTGGACGGGCGAAGTAGTCACCTTTTGAGCGGGGCGATGAGGACTGTAAGTTACGAGATGACGAACATATTTCTCATCTGTAACTTTTAGGCTGGTATCAATATCATCAACCAGACGAATCGCTCTCTCCTGGATACAATGCAAGAGCTTCAGCGTATGGAGCCGAACTCCAAATATATGATTAGTACTCGCAGACAGATCGAATCTGTCCTTTATAGATTATGAAAAGTTACTGGAACGTAAAGTAGCTCTTGGCACGGAATGGAGAACCAAGTTTTTTTCCTGACTCCAAATTTTTGTTGTTGATACATATTAGAAACTAAGAAATACCCGATTAAACAATTTATGTAAAGTAACAGTAACATTAGGAAATTCAGCTGTAGTTTCATAATGTACTGTTAGGAAATCCAATCTATAGAATGTGAGTTGAAATTCATTTGTTCAAGTGGACAATTTTAAACCAACATATCGCAATATTACTGCCTAGAGTCATATTTTTCATTGTAACTATGTAACTGGCTGTGGAAATTGAAGAGAGCATTTCTAGTTGACAGTTCCGATTCCCTTAAGGTAGAAATTGAATTATAAGTTACTAGAACATCACGTTCGTGAGTTCTTCTCTTTATTTATCTAGATCAAGTAAAGTTTTGCAGTAGAATTCGTAGAAAAAGGTGCAAGTCTCGGTTGTTCTAAGTAAAATCAACTTAATGGAATTAAACAGTTGCATGCTTCTAATAGCAAACTGGAACAGAAAATTTTCAGTTGTTGCAAATATATTAAGGCCCAATAAAATTAGACACGAAAGGGACAAGCTCAATATTTGTGAAGACCTTCATTTTGATGTCCTCCGAGGTATATCCCTTCAATTTTAGCCGTGGGATTCTTTTAGGGGGTGAAAGGAGATTGATTCTAGTTTTATGGAGTTATTTGGAGAAATATCAATCGTTCGAGAAAAATAGTCATAAGGAAAATTGTAGATCATAAAATTCTACATAACAAGGTTCTTTGACAATTTTGATATCCACACTTACAGACTGAATTACGTACACCACTTAAATTATGAGTATCATACTACAGGGTCTTATAGATTTATTCTGGAAAACTATAGGAATTGATTAAACTCATAATTTTGAAAATAAATTTACAACATAGAATAGTTTATAATTATAACGTCTTTTATTAGCTGTAGCCCCCATACCCATTCCCATTCGATTTGTAAAAATGGAAAGTCAAGAAGTTGACGGGCCAGTGTTTCTCAGTCAGAAGAAGGTTGGAATTCTAGTTTATTGATTTATTAATTTGGATGAAGTTTTCTGTTCGACGAATTTGTTTTTGCCAAATAAAAAAGATTCAAACCTGTTTAATTGTTTATTGAAACATTCTAATATTATTTACACTATTTACAACTCAACCACTAATGAATGCATATGTACAAGTTTTACGTAAATCAGCTGCGAGCAAACTAGATACCAAACTTTGCAGGTGATTACAGTTGAATGTCCTTCTGAGTTAATGAGCTTAGCCGTACCAATATTTGATAGTATACCTCGATCTTAGATCAATTTACTGTCAATTGAGATTCAATTGTGTGGGACAGTCTCACGCTCCTTTATCTATTAAGTTACTGGTCAATTCGGATTAACGTATTATATTCGATGTCCGTCTTTTTACTAAATGATTTATAGTCCGCGGTGGGCAATTGAAGTAACACCCAGATCTCAATATTTCGGTCTCAAGCACAACCGACAGATAGGTCTGAACGTACCCTTAAAATTTCGAACTCTGGCAAAATAATTGTAGATTTATTATTTTCATGATAAACTGGTATGTTAGGAGAAGATAGTTCACAAACTCCACAGTCTTAACGTGGCTCGTCAGGTTAGGTCTGACATTCCTTTCTGCCTAGAATTGGGGTATCATTCAGTTCGCAATCCTTCGGTCTTAAACACAACCGATAAATGGGTCTGAATGTACGATTTGCTATTTCGGAATCTGGCAAAATAACTGAATGTACGATTTGTTATTTCGGACTCTGACAAAATAATTGGAGATTTATTATTTTCATGATACACTGGTATGTTAGGAGAAGGTAGTTCACAAAATCCGGAGTCTTAACGTGGCTCATAAGGTTAGGTCTGACGTTCCTTTCTGCCTAGAATTGGAGTGTCATTCAGTTCGCAATCCTTCGGTCTTAAACACAACCGATAAATAGGTCTGAATGTACGATTTGTTATTCCGGACTCTGGCAAAATAATTAAAAATTGATTGTTCTTGTGTTACACTGGTATTTTAGGAGAAGATGTCCGCAGTCTTAACGCGGCTCGTCGGGTTAGGTTTGACGTCTCTTTCTGCCTAGAATTTAAGTAACACGTATCAGATGAATTATTATAGAATCGAGGGGATTCACAAATTAATAGTTAAGCTAAATGGGCAACTAAAGAAAATAGGAAGAGATATTGAAGAAAAAATGTTTTAGAAGATTAGATTGGATTACGAAATGTCAGAACAATTAATTTTTTTGTTAAAGGCATGATAGTAGAAGTGATGATAAAAATAACGGACACAATAAAGAATATCAAATACAGCAAGCAGGTCAAAAAAATAATCATCAACGAACTAAAGATTACGCAGTTCCCAAAGAATCAACAATAAATTATCATTTACTATAATTTTGTAGTAAATAGAATTATTTATAACATACATAAATAATGTATTCAATGTAAAGGAAATTCTAGCAATTGAAGAAAAAACGCCATCAGCTCACTTTTTTTTACACTCTCGGGGAATGTGTAATGGAATAATATAGATTATTTCATGAGAAACTTTGAATAAAACAACTATTGTTGAAAAATCTTAGCATCCGGATGGATTCCGCGTCACAATAGCTCGACTTGATGCCGACTTTTCGTCAACCATTACAGGTGGCATCTTCAGGTCAAGCTTGAGGCTTGAACTGAAACTGGTTCTACTGGTTTCTGTAGCCGTATTTATTGTAGGAAAATTTCTTCACGCTACACGGTTCACTGCCTTTATTCCGGTGGTTAACTCCGTTCCGGCACTTAACCCTGCCGTTGTGTGATCATGTGCGAAGTGGAATTTTGGAGCATGTGTTTCCAAATGTTGGGAAGGTAATATCCTGAGTCACGGTTCAGATTATTTGAATGTTTTAGGATTGCTATGGGTTCAAGGATTTCTCGCTGATAGAAGTTTGGGACACATGCTAGGATTTTAGTATCTTCGAAAAGGATTTGATGATTTGTGTCAAACTTGTGTTTCGCAAGTGCAGATCTACTGGTGTCACGGAGCCTTGTACAGCGCCCATGTTCTATCACACGAGTAGCTACTATACGACCTTTTTCACCAAAGAAGACTTCACCGCAATAGCAGGGAATGCTATAAACACCTTCTAAGTGAAGAGGGGAAGGGGATCTTTGATAGGTTTGTAAAACTGAGATAATTTTGGAAGTGTGGAAAAACGGGTAGAAATATTATGTTTTTTGAGGATTTTGGAAATTCGATCTGTTACATTTTCAATATATGGAAGATGGTCCGTGGCTGAAGCAGGCGGAGGGGATTGTGGCTCAGGTCGATTTGGAATTTTAGGCGAATTGTATTTCTTTATGGCTTTTCGAATGTTGTAATGAGAGAAATTGTTTGATAATAAGGCAGATGAAAGATGTTTCAATTCTGATTTCAAGGATTAAGGTTGAGATGAGTTGACAGCTCTGTGCACCAAGGAGTTTATGACAGATTGCTTTTGGGCAGGGTGGTGGTGGGAAAGACCATTGAGGTATATACCGGTATGAGTGGGTTTTCGATACACAGAATGTCCTAAAGTACCGTCAGTCTGTCGACTAATCAATAGATCTAGGAACGGGAGTGAACCTTGCGATTCGACTTCCATGCTGAAAAGGATATTGGGATGTAATGAATTTAAATGATTGAGGAAGGGAACAAGCTTTTCGCGACCATGTTGCCAAATAACAAAAGTGTCGTCGACATATCAAAACCAACATTTCGGCTTGAGAACAGATGAGTCAATGGCATCTTGTTCAGAAGTTTCCATGAAGATATTAGCTATGATCGGAGAAAGTGGGGAACCCATGGCAGCTCCCAAAGACTGCTCGTAAAACTTGTCATCGTATAGAAAATATGTGGAGGATAGACAAAAATCAATTAATGGTAGCAAGTCCATTGAAATGTTTTTGGCAGGAAACAATTGTGAAATTATGGAAAGGGTGTCTAGAATGGGAACATTGGTAAACAGTGATTCGACGACGAAGCTGACGAGCAAATCGCCGGGGTCAACTTTTAGCGTATGAAGTTTTTCAACGAAATGAAAGAAATTTAGGATGAAACTATTGAATTACCTAGAAGAGATTTGAGAATAGATTACAGATATCAAGAGACAATTGGTCTCAGGGGAACTGACGGCTTATGAATTTCAGGCAAACCATATAAACGAGGACATTTTGAACAATGGGGGATAAGAAATTTCTCATCTGAATCAGGAAGGGAAGAATGACGGATAATTTGTGAAACTGAACGTTCCATAGAGGGGGTGGAATCTTTTGGTAGGAGCTTATAGGAATTAGTTTGCAGATGTTGCAGGATTTTGTTATCATAATCTGATCGATTCATGACAACCTCTTCGGCCTTCACCTTGAACTTTCAAATACCCTATCAGCATCCGATTGGTTGGTTTTCGACCGAAATACCTATGATCAAGCCGATCAAATTCGTACCCTTAATTCCAAACGTCATGTTCAATCAAAAATTCAATAAACGCGGAATCCATCCGGAAACCAAGAGTAGTTATCCGCGGAAGTCTACTATTCAAGATAAAACAACTATTACAAGTTGAAAATCGAACTTGTAATAGTTGTTTTATTTAGAGTTGATAATGGATTTTTGTCACATAATGGCTGATTCTATTCTATTTCATTAGATTCCATATGTTCAATGAATCTATAATTTGCTCTAGTTTCTTAGATCGGTACCGTGACCTAGGTACGCTATCAATATAGTAAATAGAAATGTTATGATAATAACTACTCAACATAAACATTAGTTCAGCAAGGTGAGAAGTCAATGTCAACCTTCGTAAGCAGACAAGGCTCCACTTTGATGCTTTGTATATAGTTAACGAAAGTAATTAGGATACGTTAGTATAATAGAGTATAATGCGATATACTGATGTATTCGAAGTATGACTAAATATCATGTCGAAATGCTGCGAAAATCTACGATTGTATAGTGCAAGTTATCTAGATGTATAAGTGTTAAATAAACCATTACCAATCACCGAGTTATTCCTACATTACCCATACTAAGGACCCAAAGGAACTGAACGCCACATCATGCAGTTCGTAATCCTTCGGTCTTGAACACAACCGATAAATAGGTCTGAATGTACGATTTGTTATTCCGAACTCTAGCACAATAATTAAAGATTTATTATTTTCGTGTTACACTGGTATTTTAGGAGAAGGTAGTCAATTCGCAAACTCCGCAGTCGTCGGGTTAGGTCTGATGTTCCTTTCTTCCTAGATTTTGGGTATTATTAAGTTCGTAATCCTCGGGTCTTAAACACAACCGATAGATAGATCTGAATGCACGATTTGTTGTTTCGGACTCTGGCAAAATAATTAATTTTCATTACTTTCGGACTCTGAATAATTATCAATTTCAACCAGAAATATACTCACTCGTGATTACTTCGATCATAAAGAAATCCGGTATACTCGGTTTAACGGACTACAACATAGATCAGTCCAGAGTCCGGTAGAGAGTTCCTTTTCATGCAAAATCGGACGCTTTATATACTCTTCGAGATCTACCCTGCGGTGAAGATGACTTACCAACGCTCGCATTCCAGCGGCGTGTTTTTAAAGATAACGTTGCACAAAGTTTAATCCCTTAATTTAAGTTATTTCACATAACCAATGCATATAAAGTAACGAGTTTTATTTCGTTACATAGCTGTTTTGAAATATGTTCTGCTCCTACAATCATACATTTGACTCGCAGAAGTGTTTGAAAGCTGTTTTACAAACAAGAGTCATGTAAGTCAGTGATTGATTGATCACAGTTCATTTGTAATTTGGTATTGGAGATTGGAGACTACGAATCTCTATTGAATACATTAGGTGAGTTAACTGCAACTTACTAACGCATTGTCAGAATATGCAAAACTGATGTCGGCAACATCTCTACCACAGAATGTGGAATGAAGTTCATTGTTTTTGAACATAACATTGATATCAAATATTTGGGAAGTTGTAAATTAGTTTATCGAATTATAAATCACAAACTTTGTATAAAACTGATATTTCATGCAATATGATCTGAATTCCCAGAATATTTTATAAAATAACATGAAAATAAGAATTATAGGGGAATTCACAGATATTTTGAATGTTAAAACGGAATAGTTCAATGAAATATTTGTGATATTCAGTTTAAAATCATGATTTTCGCCAACATACTCCGAATTCAAGTTTTTTAAGTTTTATTAAACATTCACATCCACTTACGAACGAAAATTCCAACAATGTTACCGATCTTAGAAAGCAATTTCATATTCTTATTTGTATTTCATTGTATAATAGCAGGAAGTCCTACATTATTAACTGTAGCAGAACTTGAATTTCCTCAATTTCGTTACTTCATACTTGCAATAGGAGACGTGATATTTATGTTGCAGCTATTACGTCTTCATGTAAATTTAGAAGGCAAAACTAGGGTCGGTAGAGATATATTACAAATTAAATTCAACAAAAATTCTAAAGAAGAGGGTGCGGAATGTTAACCACTTGATGAATAGCATAGTTCGCCGAAAGGTTGAAATCATTTTATGGGCTAGGTGGTTCTACATTGATAAATATTGACACAATTCAGAAGATTTAATTCTATATCTCTTTGTACTTACACGAAATTGTGGTGAATTAGGCGAACAATCCTCAATATAGTATATACTTACCCAATACCCATAAAATTTCTCAGTCAGTTCTATTGAAATATACAGGATGTCCTCGAACTGCGTGGCTAAAATAAAACCGAAACCATAGAAATGGTTCAATTTTGAGGATGTAACGGGAAAAGTGTCCAGAACTTTTTTGTGGTCAATGTAATTCACTCGATATTTTTTATGTACATAGCTTATCTTATTTGAAAACTTGTCTTACTCTTAGAAAATTTTGATAAAATCAACGGATTAGCTTGAAAAAAATAATTTTCGAGTCTCTGCAATTTTGGCTTACTAATTTTACTTGATTAAAATACCTTAGTTGCCTTTGCTTTTCTGATGTCATTTTGGCATTTGGAGAATTTATCCTCAAAACTGTCTGTTTTTACTTTGCTTTCCGTAAAAATTTTATAAAATTATGGCTCAAAATTTCACTAACACTGAAATGGTTAATATCTCGGTAAAACACAAATAATAAAAACAATAGAAATGGGGAAACGATGTGATTATTCAGAAACAACAAAACATCAATTGTTCGAAATGTTGCCCATTTTCCTGAATACACAAATTAATTCGTTTCAAGAAAATGGATTGAACTCTGGCTAGTACTTCAGGATCATTCTTCAATAAATCCGCTTCATGATTAATTCGTTGCAACAATTCCTCTCGTGTGTTTACTGGAGCTGCGTAAACTTTCGACTTCAAAGCGCCCCATAGAAAGAAGTCGCAGGGCGTCAAATCAGGGGAGCGAGCCGGCCAGTTCACTGGTGCATCGTGTCCTCTACCTATCCAGCGATCTGGATATTCCGCATTCAAATGTCGCCTCACAGCTAATGTGAAATGAGGAGGTGCACCATCATGGATAAACCAGGCCACGACGAAATTGTAAGGGCAAGTCTTCCAACAGTTCACGTAGCCTTTGTTCCAAAAAGTTCAAGTAGTTCTCCCCACTCAATCGATCGGGTATAACGGTAGGGCCAATAATAAAGTTATCCACAATTCCAACCCAAACATTGATTTTAGTTTGATTCTGAAAATATGTATCTTCCGTTTCATGAGGATTTCCATCAGCATAGAAATGTTCATCATGGAGGTTAAAAAAACCACATCTCGTGAAAGTATCTTCGTCCGTGAACAGAATTCTTCTACAAAAATTGGGGTTTGCGTTTTGTCTTTGGACAATAAGCCGACAGAAATCTAGCCGATCACCTGGATCCATGGGCAATAAGTCTTGAACTGTTTTAATATGATAGGGATACAACAGTTCTTCTTTCAGTACATTATGAACTAATGATTTTGAGGCTCCAATACGAAGTCCCAAACGTAAAACGTAGTGTGCTTATCCTAGGTTCAGTTTCAGCCGCTTCCAGTATCGCTTCTTCGAGCTCTAACGTCCTTCTTGTCCGTCTGCGTCCAGTTTCTCTGCGATTTGCTTCAAATTTGCCAGTTTCGCGAAGGTTTGCCGATATGGAATTCTGCGATACGGATATCTTTCCCTTCTCCGGCCATTGCAACGACAAAGTCCATAAATCAATAACATATCAACCATTTCAGTGTTAGTGAAATTTTAAGCCAAAATTTTATAAAATTTTTACGGAAAGCAAAGTAAAAACTGACAGTTTTAAGAATAAATTCTTCAAATGCCAAAATGACATTAGAAAAGCAAAGGCAACTAAGGTATTTTAATCAAGTAAAATTAGTGAGCCAAAATTGCAGAGACTCGAAAATTAATTTTTTCAAGCTAATCCGTTAATTTTATCAAAATTTTCTAAGGGTAAGAAAAGTTTTCAAATTAGATAAGCTATCTACATAAAAAATATCGAGTGAATTACATTGACCACAAAAAAGTTCTGGACACTTTTCCCGTTACATCCTCAAGTTTGAGCCATTTCTATGGTCTCTAAGGCTCTGTGCTCCACTCTCACAAATGGCCATTATTGACAGTAACTCACCTGCTGAATATTGTAAAAGTCCTTCATCACGTTCTCAAGTTATACCGAAAAACAAAATAATTTTTGAAATTTTGAAGCCCTCTACCGGTTAAACAAGACACTTGAGGCAAAAGTAAAAGGCTCATCAACTTTTTTTCGTATCAAAGAATCTTCGGCTTTATTTTGGCCACGCAGTTCGAGGACACCCTGTATAGAACCAGGAGACTGTCTTTGAATGGGTACTGTCTGAGTAATTGCCAACTATAGCTATACTCATAGATACACTCCTCATTTCAAAACGATTTAACTTCAGAGGAATGTGCGTGAATAGTTGATATATATATATATCGCGGAGCATCGAATCGCATTATGTTCATCAATGATCTACTATCCTGTCA
This sequence comes from Endomychus coccineus, assembly GCA_958510875.1. NCBI lineage: Eukaryota > Metazoa > Arthropoda > Insecta > Coleoptera > Endomychidae > Endomychus > Endomychus coccineus. Next base: position 50,118,367 of record OY294067.1, read on the forward strand.
GAGGTTTGTATTTACAGAAATATAATACTCTGACGGGACCAAAGTGGTGTAATTGGTGAACACGCTGAACTAGACATCCAGGAATGTGGGTTCGAATCCTGCCTATGGTTCAATGTTTTACCTTTACTCATCGTTATAATCAAAAAATCGGTTTCACCTAAGTATGAGTTCATTATTGATATTATTATTGTAATGTTTAATTCCCACAATCCATTTTTTGTTTGGATTCGTACTCGAAACATGATAATACTAAAAATGAATTGTGAGAATTACACATTACAATATTAATACCAATCTTTATAATCATAACTTCAGGTTCCCAAATCGTGTGCTAAGTAGTTTATCAAGTTCTGCGCCGAGTTCTTACAGGCCGGAATGATCTTCAAGTTCGAACGCAGCAAAGATCGAATTCCGCCCAGAACACCGATGATCAGGACAACTAATATGACCTTGTGGCCTGGTATAGAGTGTAGAGCTCGAACGGGAGATTTTGACACTTTGTCCAATTTTCTCCCTCTTTCACGACTATTTTCTTCTCTGTCGGAGCAGAAAATTACATACTTGCTTTATATATCGAGGAGGGCAACGTCAGGCCTATTTGCTTGTATGGACTTGATGGTCGGAAACGGGTAGTTCTAGTAGATCTGGCATTTTTCGTTTCCGACAACGGACTCGATATCTCCTGGCATGTAAGGCAGCCCCGGCTTTTGGTATGTTCCGTACGATTGCCTTAGATGGTAATACAGCACCCGTAGGGCTGCATTATGGCGACAGGTATACGCCGAAGCCGCTTTTGCCGGACATGCCGATAGCAGGTAGAATAGCGTCTTAGGCGGTTTTTGACAGGCACTACAGCTGACATCAGGAACCTGCACACCCACCACGTTGCGGTCAGTCTGATTAAAAAGCTGAGCGTTTCGATGTTTCGGTAGAAAACACCGTGTATCGGCTCAACATGCCGCCTGAGTATAAGATCTTACTCCGCTGCATTAATCTAGGCTTTCAGGCGAGAAAGTTGAAACTCGAGGTTGCCCTCTAGTTGGCCTTCTCGACTGATGTGAAATTCGAGACTGAGTTCTTTCGCAGACTCCAGACTAAGGAGTCCCTCACCTCCCCGGATATGGATATGCACCATTTTCCGGGTGCCTTTGTCGAGTCTATGCAGCTCATTGACCGTCCATTTAACCACTCCAAAGAGTGGAGCAGAACTGGAAGAGCAACGGCAACAGTACTAATGATAATTGATAAATATTTGAAATCAAAACATGATTTACAATTAATTTCGTCTTGTAGGTCTCAGAAATTTTAAATTTTCGGGCTGATTTATTTCATTGGAAGATCTTAAATTTGCAGCTTAATGTTTTCTTCGCTCTACAGAATGTTATCTTTATAATAACAATTGTTTTTCTTTGTGTAGGGAGAGAGGGAAGGATCGCCGAAAGTTACGCCACTGTGTTCATTCAATTACACATAAACACGCATTGTTTTGCAATCAACTCATAATGGTCCGCTATCTAATATTGTAACATTCCAGAAAACAATTAGATTGGAATGATATATTCGCTTTTAATTAATAATTCGGTATTATATAGGTATACACGGAATTCTCATTCAACACCAAAATACGATCTGCGAATTACTGTGAATAGTTTGGCTTTGTTGTATTATTTTGAAGAGGGTACGGTTTCCGCTCTTTGGTGTCTGTCTACGAACAGACTTCGCTTCTCACGATAAATATCAGCTTCAATAATTCAAAGTTGAAAGTGATACAGCTTGTTACTCATTCGAACCAATTCAAGAATCGGTAATGTTATTGAAAATGGATGTCTATCATGTACCGATGGCTCCTTGAGGTATTAGTGTATAAATGAAGGCACTGTCCAGATACACACTTTGCTAAACCATGATAGGATTTAAACTCTTTCATGAAAAATAAGAGTTACATAAATTTTGAGGTTTGGACGACATCGGCAAGGTGTTCGTCTCAGAACTTCCAAACCGAACTTGTAAACAAAGAAGAGTGGAGACACGGAAAAGACGAATAGATAGATTTTTTATTTTAACTGTTATTGGTTTACAGCAAGTCATTATAATGGTATTAAGATTAATATTAAAAAACTTTTCAATGTTAAGACTTCACACTAAAAATTATTTATTTAAAAGACATGCTGCTTATTTACGTATGTCGCAAACATAAGAATAGAACAGATTGATACATTAAATGTAAATTCTCGGGAAATAGGTTACACTTACACATATGCTTATTATTTTCCTGTTTACGTACGTTTCGGTCTCACGACCATCATTAGACATTATCAATGTCTAAAACAGTATTTCTTAAGATTAATTGTATTAGTACAAAGCGTGCCAAGTATATGAATATGCATCCAGAATCCACTGCTTAGCAATTTCATTATAAACTACGAAGTCATGTCAAGCAGTGTTTACATACGACTGAAAACAAAAAATATAACGCTCAAGTATCCATTTTTGAACCAGATGTTAAAGATTTATGGGGTAATAGAAAAAGGTTGTCAGACCTTATTAGACATATTGCTATTTGAGCTTTCTACCTTGAATATACTTTTATCATTATAAAGACGAATATAAGAATTTGCAAGGTATTAATTAAATTAGTATAAATCTGACTTAATGAATGAATGTCTGTTCTATGATTTACAGACTTGGAGTCACGTTTCCTGTGAATCATCTCCAGGATAAATCTTTTATAATAATTGGTTTTCTTAGTTAAAATATTAACATTTTTGTATTCGAATCGATGTTGCAATGATCTATTTATATCCTACCTGTCAAATCGAGAGCAACAAGTAAAACTGAACAATGTTCATAGCGCTATCAAAACAGTAAATCATGGAGTACCACAAGGTACTGTATTGGGTCCAATTATTTTTTTAGTGTATATTGATGATTTCTTATTATTAAATGAAAATTGTACCATAATATCTTCAGCGGATGATACAGTAATATTTTTTGAAGGAAGAAATTGGCATGAAATAAGAACCGTGATTTTAAATAAAATGACAGAAATCAACAAATGGCTCAATAAAAATCTATTAACATTAAATCTAGATGAGACTGTATGCGTACCTTTTACATCATATGAGAATAACTTACCAACTTTTAGCGAAATAATTTTACATAATAACAATTGTCTAAAAACAGATGGTAACTGTGATTGTGATAAATTGAAGATATCTTATAAATGTAAATATCTTGGTCTAACAATAGACTCACACCTAAGATGGAACAAACATATTGCAACATTAGACAGTAAAATACGTAAATTTTTTTAGGTCTTCAAAAAAATAAAGTCATTTCTAAAATTAAATGAACTGAAAAATGTGTACTATTCTCTTACACAATCATTATTACAGTATGGTATAATAGGCTGTGGTGAAGCACTCAAAAACTCACTCCAACCGCTCTTTCGCGTACAAAATAAAATCCTAAAAATTATATTTAACAAAAATCGGAACTATTCTACTAAACTACTCTATGAAGAAACAAAATTTTGCAGACAGTTATACATTAAATCTGTGTTAATCTTCTCATTCCGCAATATTCATAATTTAAATAGAATCTCACATACTTATCATACCAGAAAAAAATCAAACTCAGATTTAATAGTTCCCAAAGCACATAAAACCATAGGTCAAAGATCAGCAAATTACTTAGCTCCACGATTTTTCAAAGCCCTTCCTCAAAATAGCCGAATTTCAAGAAATAAAGTTATCTTTAGTAAAAAAATAAATCATTATTTAACAAACGACAATATAGAACATCTCCACAAATACTTTTAAATTTAAAAATATATGTAGATATGTATGAATATATATATACACAAATAGGCATATCTTTCAGGCACGTTCTTTGCAGAAATTGTCCTATTCCAATATATTGAAATTTTTTTGTAATAATTATATTAAAATCTGTGTTCACTATGTAAACCACAGAACGTACACAGCAATATTGGTACACAAGTTGAGGTACATCCCAGAATACACTCATAAATATATATATATATAATATGAAAATACTTGTATCTACTAACTCACACATTATACAAATTAAATTGTTTCGAATGAGATGGGACTTATACAGAAATGTGTAAACAATATTAAAAAGAAGAATGTATGACCATAAGTATAGTACAAGAAACAAAAATTTGGAAAATTCCACCGCCCTTGCTGAATACTATTTTGATTATAACCATTAATTCGTTACACAAATGTTAATATTTTCACCAAGGAAACCAATTATTATAAAAGATCTATTCTGATTATCATTTACATAAAACATGACTCTAAGTCTGTAAAGTATAGAACAGACATTCATTCATTAAGTCAGATATCAATTTAATTAATTAAAACCCTTGCAAATACCTGCAGCGTCTTGATAATGTTAAAAATATATTTCGGGTGAATGCTGAAATAGCAATATTTCTAATAGGGTCTGACAACCTTTTTCTATTACATCATAAATCTTTAACATCTGATTCGAAAGTGAATACTTCATATTTTTTGGTTCCAGTCGTATGTAAACACTGCTTGACATGACTTCGTGCTTTATAAGAAAATTGCTAGGTAGTGAATTCTTGATACATATGTATATACTTGAAACATTGGTGTGTTACAATTTTGATTTCTCGTGTTTCTATTCGTTCCGGCGTCGTGGGCATTTTTAATCCAAATTGGTACGATAAGGACGCAATGCATGATGTTCTCAACTTCGTCGCGAAGAGTATAAAAAATGAAGCCGAGAAAGGTTTTTTCCTGCCTTGAATACTAACTCCAAAATTGAATATTACGTCGGATCAGTAGTGTATTAAATACATTTTTCTCAAAAATATTCAAAAAATAATATTGTTCTTCCTCTTTCAAATATGTGATATCCGAGATGTTAGTTTGAAGTATCCTCATTATGTATTACATAAGTTTATGATATAAAATACAAGACAGTAGCACAAAAAAAGGGTTTTTATAGCTCTATTTCGTGTTTGTGATTTTGTGAGTTAATACACTTTTATTCTGGGGTACAGATATACAAATGGTTCATACCCAGCGCTAAGTACATATTCCGCATAGTATTTTCTCTCAATGTCAGTAGTCGCAAGTGAGATGAATAATAATATAAAATATCACTATTAAACATAAAAATGGTTATTATCATATAAAATTATATTTACACATTTATCGATAAAATGAGTATATGTGTCATAAACGCGCATAGAGTGGGACTCGAAGGCGCGTCAATGAAACCCAATTTTACTGCCTTTCGCACCCACCTATATGTCAAAGATATTCACACATGGTTTATAATACCGGGATATCGAAAATTATCTTGGTCAAGGGTGGTTGTGGAATCTAAAACGTGTGTCTTACTTTACGTTATCAAAACTTGTGTCGAATTAATTAATTTGAAGTTTCTAAAAGTGAGAAATTTTGCAATTTTATAAGAATGTTATAACACTCAGAAGTATCTAGCGCTTCAGACTCCGGGATTTTCACGTGGCCTATCGAAATTAGAAGGTTCGAATTGTATAAAAACACAATTGCATGAACGCCAGACATCCTATGTAATTAGCTACGAACGTAATCATTTTGACATATGCCTCGAGGAGCTCGCTATGCGTCTGTTAGAGTTTATACTTTTACCTCGATCTTGTTAATTCGGAGCCGTTTTATGTTCCGTGCGGCCGGCGCCAGTTGTAATGAAGTGTTTCCGGCTATAGGCCGCTAGCTTTTAACTGCTTTTGGGTATATTTTAGTAGCTAGAAAATTCCCTTTGGTACGTCGCACGTTAGACGCGCGTAGCTGAGACCTGAGTGTAGCTGTTTCTATTTTAATTAAATTTTCCTATTTAATCGAGATTTTGGGGTCCGAGACTATGCTATTTAGTTGGCCCCGTTCATAAACTAACGACATGGAGCGAAAACCGCATGCGAAAAGTCCTCGTAAAGACGTTCTATGTTCCGAAGATTTGCACTTTTCTAACTCGCGAGCTACGCACTCCTCGCGTGAACGTCATTCGATTTATTGAAAATAAACCCCGTTTATGGCTATTGCGACCTTGTAAAAGGTTCAAAGTTAACATTTCGTTTTACATTCGACAACCACCCTTGACCAAGATAATTTTTAATTTGTACTTCATTATTGTTTTACAACTGAAATAAATAGGTATGAAATTTGTAGGTTATTGATGATGTCAGTGTGACAGTGACATAATTAATTCAAACGTAAAGTAAGACACACGTTTTAGATTCCACAACCACCCTTGACCAAGATAATTTTCGATATCCCGGTACATTAAAATATAAATAGTCAATTTGTCAGGCACATCAGTTAAGATTTTTGTGCAACAAATGTTGACAACTTGACCCCTGTTACCTTCCAATTTCGCACCAACCTAGCTGTCACTCATAGTAGCTTTTAATCGTCCATCCCAATCAGCCCCACATTTAGAAGATAGATAGAATTTGTTTATTAAAAAAAATTACAACATTCACCAGTACCGATTCGTAATGAAATGAGTTTCAATCAGCTTTGTCCATTTCAAAGGATGAAGCACTTTTTGGCTCCAGCTCTCCCACTAATACATATACTAATACAACAATTATTAAGAGAACTCCGTCTTTAACATTCCGATAGAATGAATTCTCATATTCATTTAGGATTAGCTGCAATTTTTATTACCTAATCGATTTCTTTGATTCAGCTTCTATAAAAAACTGAAATTAAGCAGTGAATCAGAACTAATAAGGTAATAAAGCATCGAAGGATTATAGAGATATGTATGAAGAATCAGATCAGCACGAATTTCAATTCAGATGTGTTTAGCAACAACAATCAGTTTGGGACTAGTTTATGAAAAATTGAATAAAAAATAGCATTAAGCACTCCACAAGAAATGTTTAGTCAAGAATTACACAAACAGTAAAACAATTGAATTGAATGAACAAGTTACGACATTTGTAACTTCTTTGAATTGGTATAAACGTAGTTATGATGGCGTCCTATGAGGAGAATTCCAATTTTTAGGGATATAGTTGCTGGATTTATAATGGTTGAGTTTCGAAGTAAAAATTACTTTTGTTTGATGCATTTGTTTCTTGCTTGAATATTTTATATGATAAGCCACGTCAGAAAACTGTCGCAAATGTCACAGCATTCTCTCAAGCAATAGATTTTTAGTCTTTCCCTCGGTAGTTTATATGGATCGAAGAATATGAAAGAATGTATTTTTCTGCTGACGAATAAAATCTTCCGTATATGTGACTTTCATTCTATTTACTTTGTCTCGTTCTGACATCTGTTCATTCAAAGAAAAATTGTGCATTTTTGGTTTCAAGTTAGGTGACATGACTCTTACAATTTCTCAATTGATTTAATCACAAGTGAAATTTTCTAAAATAGATTTTCCGATCTCATGACCATCTTTTGAAAAACTATTCAACGCTCAATGATTGATTCGGGGATTGCGTCACAAAATTATCACTTCATACCTGATAAAAACAAAACCTACTGTGTTTCCGGAAAAATTAAATCTGCTCCACAAAATGTGTCTAGTTTCCAATATATTAAACATTGTTCATCAGTTCTAGTTTAAGATATTAAATCAGTATTTTTAGTATCTAGTTTCAGATATCAAACCATTATTTGCTAGTATGTACTTCAAAATATTAGACCATTATTTACTAGTATCTGGGTTAAAATATTAAGCCAGAATTTAGTGGAATCTAGTTTGAAATATTGAACTTGTATTTGCTAAAGTATCTAGTTTGAAATATTAAACTAGTATTTGTAGTATCTAGTTTGAGATATTAAATCAGTATTTACTAGCATGTAGTTCGAAATATCAAACCAGTATTTGCTAGTATCTAGGTTAAAATATCAAACCAGTATTTGTAGTATCTAGTATCGAATATTGAATCAATATTTTTTAGTGTCTTGTTTAAAATATCAAACAACTATTTCTAGTGTCTTGTTTGAGATATTAAACCAGTATTTGATAGTATCTGGGTTGAAATATTAAGCCATTATTTGTAGTACCTAGTTTAAAATTTTAAACCAGTATTTTCTAATACCTAGTTCGAAATATTAAACCAGAATTTGGCAGAATCTAGTTCCAAATATTAAACCTGTATTTGCTAAAGTATCTAGTTCAAAATTTTAAACCAGTATTTGTTGTATCTAGTTTCAGATATTATGTGCTAGTATGTAGTTCGAAATATCAAACCAGTATTTGCTAGTATCTAGGTTAAAATATCAAATCAGTGTTTGTAATATCTAGTATCAAATATTGACACAATATTTGCTAGTATCTGGCTTAAAATATCGAACCAGTATTTTTTAGTATCTCGTTTCAGATATTAAACCAGTATTTGCTAATATCTAATTTAAAATATTACACCAGTATTTGATAGTACCTTGTTTGAAATATTGAACCAGTATTTTCTAGTATCCAGTTCAAATTATTAAACCAGAATTCGATAGAATTTAGTTTCAATTGTTAAATCTAGTTTAAAATATTGTATTTGTAGTATCTAGTTTCGGATATCAGAGCAATGTATTTGCTAGTATTTAGTTCAAAATATTAAACTAGTAGTTGTTAGCATCTAGGTTAAAATATTAAACCAGTATTTGTAGTATCTAGTTCCACATATTGAACTAATATTTGCTAGTATTTAGTTCAAATTATTGAATCAGTATTTGGTAGTACCTATTGTTTCAAATATTGAACCAGTATTTTCTAGTATCCAGTTTAAAATATTAAAACAGTATATGGTAGTACCTAGATTCAAATATTAAACCAGTATAAGGTAGTATCTAGTCTGAAATATCAAACCAATGTTTGGTTGTAAGTAGTGTCAAATATTGGATTTGCCAGATTTATAAAAACCACGGCCAACTTAACGGTCATGATCTTTTTTCTTATATAATATGTGTGTACAAATAATGATTTTTGGCCACATTCTCTAGTATTCAAATCATGAATTTCGAATACATTTCTTTTTTTTATATGTCACCTCCTAAAAATGTCTCATGAATGCACAATTATGTTCATGATCTTCGGATTTATTTTAGGGTGTTACTTCTTTTGAGATTAGAAGTAGCTACTCATTCTACATTATATCTACCTGAAATTGTTCACCACTGGTTAAACTCTACTCATTTCCGAACTACACTAGATATTTGGAACAAACAATTATTGCTCTGAAATTGAGATCATCATTGATAATCGATAGTTTCAAAATAGTTACTAATGTCTGATAAGCTTTCATGTCCGAGATATAAACAATTCACTTAGAAATAAACTTTTACTGAATGATTCATTAATTAAACTCTACCAGCTCTACATTATCATATTCTACGAATTAAAATAAGACTAACGTCTTCGAATCATTACTAACTACTTTCGGAGGGAAAAGTAGTATGAAAATGGCAAGTAAGGTTAAAAATTTACATATTCTAAATTACTTATTATCTCTGATTTTAAGTTTCACAAGATGAATCTGTGTATAATAAGTTGATGGGGGATTCTTATTATCCTTTTAAGTACTTTTTAATTCCACTTTTCCGGGTAGTTATTCGAGAATTAGTTAGCAATACAGAACAGAAAACGCATTATGTAGCACGTTAAAACATTTAGCCCAAACCTCGGTAAGACTGCTTTTCATTTCTGTGAATCAATATATACTTATTTGAAGTGTAGTATTGAATGTTATTGCTTCGGAATTACAGTAGAAAGAGTAAAAGCGTTTCAATTAAATGTCGTGCTAAATGAATGAATCTTCAATTCAATTTATACTAAAGTTTGAGATAAGTTATGTGATACTGGAAAAGTTATAGTTTAATAAAGATAAATTGTTCACTTCAGAAGGTGCTCGAGTGGATTGGATGATAGAAATTGCAAGAAATCCTTTTAAAGGTTTTCTTTGGAAAGCAAGGAAATTCACTTCATACTGCAATGATGTTCAAATCGAACTGTTCTGATTTATAAGTATCTAGAGAGCAAAGAGCATAACTTTTCGAACGATAGTCTCCGAAGTATATGTGGCATATAAGCTATGAAATTCATGAATCATTATTATCTATAAAAATTCGTTATATTTATGTACCTTCCAGAACATACGAGATGCTTGACGTTGTGAGCTGTAAAGTTAGGAGATAATGGAGATTGTGATATACCTGGTTTAAGATATCAGGTTTTTTATTAAACTATTTTATTGATACTCTTCTCTTTCCAATAGACTTGCCACGTGATTTTATAGATAGTCTCTGATGTTCGTCTTAAGTTTTATGTCGTTTATCGATACTTGTCAAAGTTTATTTTGTACCACTTTAATTTTTTTTTGTTTCCCATGAGAGTTTAAGCATTCCAAACTAATCCAAACAACGTTCAATTTCATTGTGGTTAGATTTCTACTGACGCATTTTTTTAAATGATAACACCCTGCTGGGCAATATTAGAATGTTTATAGATATGTTAAAAGAATGTCGTCAGATCATTCCAAGATCTATTCATATTGAATGATGTCTCAGTCGGTGTGTCGGTGTGTAGACCTGAAGGAATTAATGTTACCACAATAAATTAACGTCCCCATCCCAACTTTGAAGTTATTCTAGTCTATGGCATAGAACGTGATAAATTATTGAAAAGTTCATAGATTAGGACAGGGCTCTCCATACTTTCCAGCCTTAGGGCAATACTGTTTACTCCTGTGAGTTCCAAGGGTAAAAACTATTTTAATTTTCCTGTCATCATCTATTATTTCTAGATTAGTCGTCGAGTACGCGTCCTGAGCGAGCATACGCTTGCTAAATTCGCTAAGTCAATTATTGTTGTGTGCTAACTGTACTTCAATATTACGACCGCGACACTTGAAATAGGTAGTGGAAGTACCCTTTATCGCTAGTAGTTCTTTTGAAAGAGCAGTAACAGTTACACATTCATGAATAATCTCGTTGTTTCGGGAAAGTTCTAGTGTATATAACTCACTTCTGAATGGCAATAATTGGAGTATAAAAAGGCTAGCGGCGCGACCGCGAGTCAGGCACTATGTTTGATTTGCAATGAAATGCAATGATTTGCAATGAAAAGTTGCCGTTCTCATAGAATATAACATCGCACGTCATTATGAAACGAAACATTTTCAAAACGACTCAAAATATACAGGGAATTTGCGACAGAAAAATGTGAAGTTTTGAAGCGCGGATTGAAACCACAGCAATCTTTGTTCACTAAACTCAATATTGAACAAGAGGCTGCAACTCGTGCCAGCTATCGTGTGGTTCTTGAAATGCGATACGTGGAAAACCATTCACCGATGGAGAAATGCGTAATTGCAGTAGCCGAAGAAATGTGCCTCGAAAAGGTAAATTTATTTAAAACATTAGTTTGTCAGCAAACACCGTGGTTCGGAGGGTAGAAGACATTGCAGAAAATATATCATCTCAACTGTCTGACTAAAATGGACATCTTGAGTGGTTTTCTTTGGCCTTGGATGAGTCAACGGATGTGTCAGATACTGATGCTCAGGTGTTGCTTTTTATTCGAGGAGTGGACAAAAGGTATGAAGTGTATGAAAAACTTTTTGATATTGATATTATTCACGGCACGACTACAGGGGAAGATATTCTTAGAGGAGTTGAAAATGTCATTAATAAAAAGAACCTTCGATGATGGAAAAACTTGAAATTTATTACTACTGATGGAGGCAACAACATGTGTGGTAAAAATGAAGGAGTGGTTGCTCTTGTGTCAAATGCTGTAGAAAATGATGGTGGTTCAAAATCATTAGTCTTACATTGTATCATTCAACAGTCCTTGGGCGGGAAATGTTTGGATGTGTCTGAAGTTCTAAAGCCAGTCATATCAGTTGTCAATTTCATCAAATCCACTGGGCTGAATCACCGGCAATTCAGCAAGTTTATTGGAGAGATTGGATAAAATGAATTACCATAGCATACGCTGACTTAGCTGCGGAAAAGTCCATCGGCGTTTTTTTGAACTTCGAGCACTGATCGAAATTTCTGTGAATGAGAAGCATCGCGCTCTTACCGAATTTCAAAATAGCGAATGGCATTCTATGTCGATTTGTCAAAACATAGGAACGAACTGAATTTGAAATTGTAAGGATAAAAGCAGTTTCTCCCTGATTCATACACTAATAACAAATCGTTCCAGCAGAAAATGTTACTGTTTCAATCACAGTTACGTAAAAAATGTTTCACACATTTTAAAACATGTGAAATATTCAGCCACACTACTGAGATTGAGTTTCCCGTCGATTTTGCAACCGAAACTTTGCTGTGATGTGCTTTGAATAAAATTTTGATACTCGTTTCTCAGACTTTTGATATCATTGCGAATGAAATTAAAATTTTCCAAAATTCTTTCGATACTGACATTGAAACCATAGCCTCGGAACTTCAAATGGAAATTATTGACTTATAGTGCAGTGATAATTTGCATAAATTTTCTGTTTTTGGTACCACTTGCTCTCCAAAATAAAGAGCACAAAGAATGTTTACAAATCTATGTTAACCGAAGAGAGTTAAATCTCTTTTAATAATTGGTACAAGTAAAATTGGTCCACGACTACCAACTATTATCAGTGAATCACAATTACATAAATCTCATTAGTATTTTATATGCTATATGTTTAAGTATTTATACGTTATAATGTTTATGATGTTACTGGGATTCATTTCAATCAATGGTTAGTTATTATGTTAAATTAAATTTTCTGCGTATTATAATTGTCAGCTTTACCTAGCAAGTGAATAAAACCGAGTTATCATTCTGTGTCATCTTATCCAATTTATCAAAACAACAATAACAACAATAAGCCATTAGCTGTCGCGAGCCGGATTGCAACCACGGCGGGTCGGATTTGGCCTACGAACCGTAGTTTTGAGACCCTGGATCAGGAGGAACATTTGCAAGAACTACAGAGCTGCTCACATGATCTTGCTTCAAGAAACCAACAAACAAGGAACAGGGGTTGGTATATCCGGGAATCGGGTGAACAAATGAATGTCACCATATTTATAAGTGTTTTCAGTTGGGAGAAGTTCTTCGAAAAGTACGTTTAACCTTTTTCGTCATGCGACATCGCTCAATATTGTTGAACAATCGATATCTTCGCTGAGTATCCGTGGTTGATGAAGGAGGACTTCTCGCTCATTCTCTCTTAGACTCAGGCTGCCATCAAGACACGAACCAAACTCAAAATCAAACTAGTAGACTAGAAGGAACTTCACAGCTTGCTAATTAAATCAATTCACAATACAAGCAACGAAGATAAATCAGTGGAGTAGTACAAAATACCGAAGCAGATGGTTACTCCTTGACGACATAGCGGTGATTGAACAAAGACATCCATGTTAGTAAAGAATTCCAAGACAAACAACCTCAGCACTCAAAATGAGTAGATCCAACATTAATTTGGAAAGACAAGAATGGTTTACTAAGAGAAGATCATATCTGAAAGCTTTGATGGACGGAGGATGAAACAGGATTGCGTATCATTCAATATTAAGGACTTAAACAGAGGAATATGTTTGAAGGTATTGCGATTAAACATTCGAGAAGAACATTATAATATGCTGTGATATCAATTTATCATATATTTGGATACAGAATAAGCTATCTAACTATGGAGAAAGTAGAAATGTTCTCATATGGTTAATAAATGAATCGGTAATTTCACATACACTCGGCAGTCTTATATTCCGGTTTACTAAACCTTGATTGCTCCCCATCTACACATCATAGTGAGAAGAACATAAAAAACACAAAATTTTATACAGGAAAAGTTTATGGTTTGACGGTAAAAATAAACTGTGCGATGTACCCTACTTAAAGTTATAACCATAGTAAAGAAAACAGTACCATAAAATTGAAACCTTACAACATCCAATTTTAATGAATGATGTTAAGAGTGGAGGATAGGACTTGCTTGAAAAGGTAGAGAGGAGCATTTATCGAAGTGTATCTAAACAGTGTTCATCATTGTATAAGAATATTCATCACTTGGTAGATTGTAAGAATCAATAGGAGAAGCCATTAGTTTGTGTTAATTTATCATATTGATAACATAAAACACGGTGTTATTGTTTATCAGTTATATCTAGAAACATTAATGTGACGTAAGTTAGTGGATAGGGGAAGAATTTTATCTTGTCAAGATTTCGAGAAGATTGCTGTAGTACAAGTCTAATTGATTGTTTATTGGTTGCCGTTAATATGCTATAGTCCGCATGGGGACGGACTAAGAATTTCCCCACGGTAAATCCTGCCTGTCGCAAAAGGTGACTAAAAGGATAATCATAGGTGGTAGATGTTATCCTCATCGTCAGGTGTAACACCCCCTCGACAAAGAAGCTGTGAAGTGGGTATCCCCATATTTCAGTGTTTGGTCGATGCTTCCGGTCTCACCCTCATCACAATCCGTTTTTTTTGTAGACCCGTACTACCTGGTTTCGAGGTCAATTATTACACCTAATCCTCAGGTATAAATAAACAATGGATGTGATAAAGAAAAATGTATCAAAATTTATTAAAACAGTTGTAAGAATTGTTTTATTCCAAAATTTGTTCAAAATAGTATTTTTTAAATGATATTTTGTAAATTGTTAATTTGTTGTAAATTTTTTTAAAAGGTAATATATATTTTATATTATATAAAAATAATAACTGATGATATATGTACTTACACATTCGAGCTGAAGATATCCACATACCTGAAATTAAAAGTATTGATTAGATGCAAAAGTAGAATATTGACAGGTTAGTATTTATAATCCATTAGTTTCATATTCGAGAGAACGTAGTGTAATTGGTGGTTTGAAGTACTTAGCTAAGTGGAAGTCCTGTTAACTCACCCTTAGAGATGTAAGCCAATATGAGGTGAGATGTACAAGAGTTTTAATTAAATCTATGATATGATATCCTACTTAAATTCAATCTATGTATTTTGATGTAAATTATTGGAAGTGTTACATTCTTCAGGTTCAAAAAATGGTTCGCATTCGGTAAATAAATATATAGAGTTACGTACGAAGCAATGCATCTATATTTTACAGTATTATATTATAGCCCCTATGTGTATTGAAATACCAATTTGATAAAGGTTACATGAATTTTAATCTACGATAATAGAAGGTGAGGTATGACCTCACACTATCGTAGTACTGTGGTAGGTTACTTTTTGGATGCAATAACATCAACTGTTTTATTACTAGAATGTATCTGCATAGCAATGTGTTCATGACAAAAACATGTGACCTACAATTAAAATGGGTGCTGATTATTTAAAATTATGTTTACTCAATATTGCCTAGGAAATCGTTATTTATAAAAATACGTTCTTTCAATACTAGGTATAGTTTGAGATTATTTAATTTACTTTCAACATCAGCTGAATATATGCCACTTGATTAGATCTCAGACTGAATTAGTTTATTCTGAGGTTTATTTGAAGTCATAGAAATAAACATGGAACTATCATCTTCATTATTTCATTATCATCATCATTCCTTGAACCTTGATTGCAATGGGGTACAACTCTTTTCCACGTTATTATCATATATACCTCCTAAACATATGTGATGAAATTGTGAATGAGTTATGAACTGAACTACATAATGTTATCCTCAATTCTATTTGAATCCACTACCTATAAAAATGAATTATCCAATGTCAATGTCAACAAAGACACATTACTATGAAAATAAATGATCTCCAGGGTCGGAGTCAATCAAAATTTCATAATTGAAGATATAAGTTACTCAACATTTTTTGCTGGATTGGTTTATGGGAATCTCGAAAGTGTAGAGCTGCACAAGATCCATTATTATCAGATTATAATTTTATAAGCATGACATAGAATTTTCAAATTTGTAGTTGTGGACTTCTTTTATAGAGAATATAGGTAAAATACTTCTAGCAGATAAGATTCACTTATATCAGCATTTAGAAAGTAGAGGTAAATTTTCGACAATTTCTAGTACTTTGATAATTTTTCGCGAAATATAAGTATAGGGGGATAATGGAAGTTGGTGCCTCATATTTTAATCAAACTGAATCTACATAAGCTGAAGGAATCTCAGAAATGCAAAAAACCGTGATTCTTATTTTATTTCCAATATTTGGGAGCGCCAGGATCAAAACCCCTTCACACTCCACTCCTCACGTAATGGCGAAATGATACTGAATCAGTAGTGTATGAACCTCAAAATACCCCAGGCTCTAGAATAATCCGTAATAACTCCTTAGCCCGAGGGTAAGGATGCTACTTGTATTGGTTGGTGAAACGTTGTGTGATAACCAGATTTTTGGGGGTTTTAGTTGATTTGATGGTTTATTGTACCACTTCACATGTATCTAATAGCACTACATACAGAGTTACTCGTTAACACTTAATAACTAGATTAGACTTCTTAATTGCTTATTAATAATGTTCTAGAGATCTTGTCCGATCTTATTATGTGCTCTATGCTCATTCAAATTATTTACACTCCACTCTTATACGTCTAAGGTCATCGATACATAGTAGCAGAGGAAGAATGTAAGCGTGCCGTGCTGTTGATAGTTGAGATTAATAAAGTTTAATATTGTATTAAGTAGAATAAACTGATAACAAAAACATGAACGTGAGAAAATCATTTGAAACAATAAACAGAAACCATACAGATCTATTTATACTATTATAGTCTATCATAGTCTTGTTGTTCTACCGGTCAATGCAAATTAATAAGATTGTTAACGGCCTTGACTTCAAGTACTATTACAACTGATGATGTTTCGTTTGATAATCATCACCTAACATTCTTTATTTACTATTCGGATATCGACGATATCGTTACCTTGTATGTTTACTAGCCACGGTATCGAATCTTCGTTGTTGAATAGAGCAATATATAGAATTGAACCGATTTAGGATTTCTCGGAGATTACTCCTTTATCATTTCATTACAGTGGGCAAACAGGTGTGCAACAGTGGTGATGGTGACAAATTCGTTGACAAAACGTTCATTAAATAACTCATGCAATAAAGTTACTATCGAAATAACCTGTTGTACAATAGTAGAGGAAATGAGTGCATCAACCTCTTATTTTTTGTTGCAACGGGATGGATTGTCATGAAACCTTCTGCATTCGCCTCATTTTTGAACCAATAAAGTTTGCAAACCTTTAAATTTTGGCGGTCTACAGGGGTTGATAGCACCTCTATTTTATATCTCGTTATGTTCTGAACCGAATGGATTACAAATTACGTGCAAGGGGTCTTGGGTGTCGCTGATTACGAATCCAATAAGAAAATGTGAAAACTCAATATGACGGCTACAATACGACGGGCTTATATAAAAAATGCATTTTGCAACCTAACAATTCATTTTAGAGAAAAATATCAAGAATCCTAAGGTGTTTAGAATTCAATTTTGTTCATGGATACCTCATTCTCAATGCTAATAATCTCAGCTACTCCTTACCGGAACCGTTAGTCACCCTCACCACGCATATCTGAAATTGTAATTTGCAGCCAAGCTTTTGGTTTCAAGATAAATTTTTTTTTACAAATTCGGTCTTTGGTAGGAATTGACTATTTTCAAAGTCGCTTACGCCCAACATCCTCCACTTACCCCCACATCGAGTATTGAAATAAATATTAAATAGCGTTTTGTAGCTAGATTATTGGTTTTAGGCAAAATTGTCAGGACACAAAATGTGTTTAGATTTAACTTTTACATAACAGGTATATTTATATGGGCATTTACTAGTCCATTCTCACCTTAAAAAGGTAACTGTAGATTTTTTCTCGTAGAGTTACTCTAGCTAGAGCTCTCTAGATTTAGTCTAGAAGTGTACACAATATATAGAGCGCTCTAGCGGTTGCCTCTCTAGGATCTAGGTAGACTAACTAGAATAGACGAAAATCTACAATGTACACGGAAATAGACACTATAGCTAGATCAGTCTAGATCTATTTGTTCAGTTGAATAGACCAAATAGAGCACGTGGAAATATTTGAACAGTTTTTTCGATATTGTTTTGTTAAAGGTACCTAATTATACATTTTTATACATTTTCTTTTGCATTTATTTGTACAATGGCCGATGTTGTGTGGGACAAGCAAAAAACCTATAAACTAATTGAGCTTCTTGAGTCGTCTCCTGAACTGTGGAATTGTACACTGAAGGAATACAGAGACAGGCAGCTAAAGGCAAAATGTATGGAAACAATAATTGCTCAAAAATTGGAAATGAGTTCTGCAGAAGTTGGTAGAAAGTTACACAATCTTCGGTGCCAAATGAATAGTGAACTAATCAAACTACACACTATAATTGCAGCTGCAACGCGTTTGCGGTCCGACATTTTTCGTACAAAGAAAACGAACTAACAGCCAAAATGCTCTCTCAATAAGAACTATCTAGACTATCAAGTTTGACCAATGTACATGGGCCGTAGACTTATCTAGGTAGATTTGATTTATGCGCTCTCTATGACTGCTCTAATTAGAGCACATTTCACTCTAGTGTAAACACACTTCTAGTGCAGTCTAGCTAGAGCGATCTGAATGTAGCTGTATTTATCTCTACAGTGTACAGGTGCCTTTAGAGAGTAATCTACTTCGTAGATTACTAAGCCGAATTTCTGCATGAAAATAGAAAAATCTGATATAAAAACATATAAAAAATATTTTTCAAGAATTTTCCCTCCTTTTGCACCTTATCAGATAGTGGTGCAAGGGGTGGGGAATGTAGTAACTAGACCAATCGATAATATAAGATGAAATTTCATTACGCAAAATATTCCATAAATTATAAATGCAATACATATCACAAATTATTGTGTATTAAGTTATATGCGTGACATAAATAAATTTGTGGTCTCTCACTTACCCCTTCCCTCCCCCCTCCTCTCAAATTGGGTTAAAATCTTTCTGTTTGTGTATTAACGAGCCGGATTTCTGCATGGAGGTAAGGTTGATAATTTGTATTATTTTTTAGGATATTATCAAGAATTAATATTGGTATATTCAAGAAGGGATTGAATGAAATCATTATAACGCATATACGTACTGTAAAAAAAATTAAATCATGATATATTTAGTTCAAAATCATTATATTAAATTTCATATCAGGATGATTTTAATATCATGATTTCAATTTTTTTTACAGTGTATTGATACACACAATTATAACAAAACGTGTTTATCATAAAATTTAAGAATTCATTATTATAACATTTATTTACATAATTTTAAGTATATAACGTAATGCGGCTTAATCTTCGTGGTTCTCGTTATTTATACTCACGTTTTCTAATTCCTCCACATATGCGGGATGTTCGACATTTACACAATTATTTCCAAAATTTCAGATATGCGGGTGGGGATGACTAGGGTCGGGTAAGAGGTACTTGATGAGGAGTAACAGAAATGGAGTATTCATATACAAAATTGAATTCTAAACACTTTTTGACCATTGATATTTTTGTCTAAAATCAACCGTAAGGCTGCAAAATGCATTTTAATATTCAAGCCCGCCATTTAGTATTCGCCATTTTGAATTGTAAAATTTCCTCATCGGATTCTTAAGCAGCGGTACCTTAAATCCGTTATACGTAAATTTTAAGCCATTCGGTTGAGAACATAGAATATGGGTTCTATCAACCCCTGTAGCAATTACAGGGATTGCGACCGCCAAAATCTAAAGATTTGCAAACTTTATTGATACAAAAATGAAGCGAATGCAGAAGGTTTCACGATAATCCATCCCGTTGCAAAAAAATAAGAGCTTTGGGTCTTTTTATGCATTCATTTCCTCTACTATATAATTGAATTTCAGTTTTGATATTATATCAACGGCGCAACCCTTTCCTGTATACTTGAACTGTATAACTCTGAATAATTACAAATTGTCACAGCATTCGCTGTATCGCTGAAATAGCAGAAGTACAATTATTTCCTGCTACTACATACAATTCTTTATACTCCTTGAAGTTCTCGAATCAACATAAAGAAGCGGTAATCCTTAAGGGCTTTTGAACAAGAATTTGCAGCATGACCATAAAGTTAGTGAAAGGCCCCATTTGTTCGTCAGGCTTGATGTGATGCAACCTCTAGTCAAATCGTTGCTGTTGCCGTGAGAGCTATGCATCCAATTACGCCGCTTCCAAATAGGTCGGAGAATATGTGGAGCAGGTTCTTAAATTGAACAACCCTGCACGAAGTCAGCTTTTCAAAGCGAATTTTCGTTCTACTCTCGGCATGCAATAGCCGTAACAGGAAACTTTGCTAAGAAGTTAACCATTTGTTGAAGAAACACTTGGATGACCGTCACGAGCGTTTCATTTCGATATTACTGGGTATGTTAAGATTTTACGTAAATTCAGCTAGTCATATCTGAATATTCATCGGTATTGAATATACTTAATCTTATATTTATCTTCACGCTTATGTTTACGAGTAAAATTTATGTCAGCAGTTTTATGAAGTCATTGATAATAGTTATCAAAAAAAATAATCTGGACCCAACTCATACTCGCTTTTTGAGGATCCATAGTCTATATATCGATTCAATAGTAGAAATAGTGAACAATGCACGGCCGCTGCATAGATGACGTCACAAAGCTCGGTCGACACTGTTCTGTACTATAATTATGTTTCCCGAGAGCGAGAGTTGACTCGCTCTCGGTTCGGAAACGGAAAGCAACTCTCGCCCTTGCACTCGTTTTCGACTACGAGAACAAGAGCATCCGCTGTTGTAGTGTTGTACTCGTTGCTCTCGTTCTCACAGGACAACAAGTGAATTTACCTCTTGCGTCTTGTCGTTCTCTAGAAACAAATGAATGTATTCTACACTCCTTTGAATCTCGATTGTTACATTGGTTCAGTTTGGTGTCGCCATCTGGCGGTCGAGTAGTTTAACATTCCCCGTAACATTGAAGGTTCGAGAAATCTATTAGTCAATGTGGTACACTCTTTTGACTCTATTCATAGAAGACGTTAAATATTTTGGTGTTTTTAACATGCTGTATATCGGTTGTGTGATTGGTCAGAACATTACAAGCTTTCTAGTTTTATGGAAGAGGCCTATGAGAAGAGCGAAACAGCTGTCTAGAACTATTAGTTGGTAATGTTCCTGATTGATCGAGACTAAAGAGACCATATCATTGACATCTGGTAAAAGCCAAGTAGAAACAAATGAATGTATTCATACATCCCGATAGTTTCGTTAGTATAGACCAGGGGTCTCTAAGCTACGACCCGCCACTGTCATAAATTTGGCCCGCGGCAACTAATAGCGTATTGTTGTTATTGTGGTTGTGATACGTTGGATAGAAAGACACAGAATGATAATAACTCCGTTTTATTTACATGCTAGGTAAAGCTTAATAATATAATAAGATTCTTGACCCAGTATGAATTATATAAAAAATTCTCGGGAATTAGGAGGTCACATTAACACTCTGTTATAAATGTTCGTCTTTACGTACGTTTCGGTCTCACGACCATCATCAGAAGACTTATTTTGTCAAAAAGGGGTTAACTAAAACGTACGTAAAGACGAACATTTATAACAGAGTGTTAATGTGACCTAATTCCCGAGAATTTTTTTATGTAAAGCTTAATGACAATTATAATACGCAGAAAATTTAACTTAAGCATAATAACTAATAGATCAGGGTCGATAATTTTTGAAACCAAAAAAAATAATAGTAGGATGAAATCCATTGGAAAAGGAAGAGAATTCAACAAAGATGAAAGGAAAAATAATTTACGGGCGATCTGAGGTCGGGAAGTGGAAGAGGGTGAGTTTTTAAGGGTAAAAAACGGTTTATCTAGATTTTCGGCAAAACTACAAGTCCTATGGAAAAAAGTTGAATAGCAAAGTTGCAGATAATAAAAAGATCTACAACTTTTGCACTCACACTTTTTTCACATATCCTCAAAATTTATGTGAAAAATTCAAATAACCAAGTTTTTGGTTTTTTATTTTTATCTTTTACAAAAAAAAATTTTTTTACACGAAAATTGCTGTAAAAAAAATGAATGTATTCATTCATTTGTATCTCGACAGTTACGTTAGGTCTATAGTTCTAATCTCTGGTTACATTATCTTTCTGCATGCATTAATTAAACTTATTTCATTTCGAAAATCGCGTTTTGAGCATCCATAGTCTACATTTCGATTCAAGAATAGAAATAGTGAGCAGTGCATGACCGCTGCATTGATGAAACCGCAAAGCTCGATCGACACTGTACTGTATTGTACTATAATCATGTTTCGCAAGAGCGAGATAAGAGCGAGAGTTGAACCGCTCTCGGTTCGGAAACGGATAAGCAATTACGCCCTTGCACTTCGTTTACGAGTACGAGAACACGAGCGAGAAGTTACCAGTATCCGCTCTTGTACTCGTTACTCTCGTCCTCGCTTGACAACAAGTGAATTTACCTCTTGTGGCTTGTCATTCTCTAGATAGGTTAACGTTGTACCACCAGAAACAAAGGAATGTATTCATACATCTCTTTTTATCTCGATTGTTACATTGCTTCGGTTTGGCGTCTCCATCTGTCGGTCATGTAGTTTAACATTTCCTACAACTTCAAAAATTCAAGATCTATTAATCAATGGGGTACATTATTTTGACTCTATTCATAGATGGCGTTGAATAATTTGATGTTTTTAACGTGCTGTGTGACGGTTGTGATTGGTTAGAACATTAGTAAAAACTTTCATATTTACGAAAGAGCTCTACGAGAAGAACGAAACAGCTGTCTAGAACTATGATTTTGTAATGTTCCTGATCGATCTAGACTTAAGGGACCGTATCATTGTTATCTGGCAAAAGCCAACTAGAAACAACTGAATGTATTCATACATTCATTTGTATCTCGATAGTTACGTAAGATCTATAGTTCTAATCCCTGGTCACGCTATGTTTCTGCATGCATTTATTGAACTCATTTCATTTGTTGCATGTTTTTCCACAATTCCCTAATCGCATTATTTCAGAGAATTACCCATTGTATTTTAACATTTAGTAGGAAAAACTTGTGTAGTAATATTGTCATTTAAGTTTAGATTAGGTTTGTGATAAATTATTTCTGATGAAATAATTATTTGATATTATGAATAATTATGAAGATATAGAAACGTTTCGAGTTCATATTTCTTATTTATTTTGAACAAATATATTTGCTTATTACAGGAGTATTTCGAAGGTCTGTAAGGTCGTAATAATCATGAATAATGGTCTTAGTTCGCTTTCAATATTACCAAGAGCATGAAGCGATATGAACTAAGGCACTACCAGACGGTTTCAAAGAAGATGCACAATCGGTTCAATATCTCCTACATTACAAATTCTTGTTAGAAAATGACATAACTTCATCGACTCACATACCACCAGTTCTTCCTGAATTGAATCTGTCGGTAACCAAGAAATAACTATTATATGGCATAATAAAGGAATACTCATCTCATAATATGAGCTTTTAATAATTCCGGTAATAACGTGTTGATTAATCTTGAGTACGGAAGTTAATATGGTATAAATGCCATCAATTCGTGTATGTGGATGGAGATGCCATAATGATCATGAATAATGGTTTAATAATTATCTCAGTTCGCTTTCACTGTTACTAAGAGCAAGAAGCGATATGTACTGAGGCAGTGCCAGATGGTTTCAAATAAGATGCACATTCGGTTCTATATCTCCTAGATTACAAATTCTCGGTAGGAAATGGCGTAATATCATTGATTCACAATACCACCAGTCCTTTCAGAATCCGATGTTAACTGCACATTGAATCAAGTAATAACTTTCATACTGCTTAATGAAAGAATACTCATGACATAAAATGAGGTTTCAATAATTCCGGTAATAGAAACGTTTTGATAATTCGTAAATACGGAAGTTAATACGGAATAGATGCCATTAATTCGTGTATATGGATGTTATGTGGTGTGCATTTGCTCGGTGCATTATCCTGACCTATACGAGTAGAGATGGTATGCTTAATTCTAAATCTGTAAGTTACATTCAACCTGTCGCCAACTCAAGATATTACTGCAGTTATTACTGGGATTCCTGCACGTATTAAACAATTCCTTTCGTCCTTTATGAACGCTTTATTGGCTGAAATTAAATTTCTCAGATAAGATACTGTGGTTCGGACGTGCCGAGTAGCAAATTCCCACTAAATATAATAACTTGCTCCTCTAATTGTAAATTGATTTGTGTAATGCTCAAAGCTGTCTCTATAAAAGCGAGATAAATTGATTTAAATTATTCTTTCATTGTTCAGTACTATTTACTAATTTACTCCGAATACCTATGAAAGGAGGTTTATATGATAAGGATAAGGTTTGCTAAGCATCGTCCAAGCACTCCTTCCACCAGTAGTACAAATAAGAGTTTGAACTTGAACCAATGTCGCAGTACTTGGGTTTGTTTAGAATGTGTAAGATGATTTGATAAATTGCATTAAGGAGAAATTGTTATCGATGTCAGTGCGTTTTATGATCAGTTGAAAATTATTCAAACAATGTAGATGGAAGTCGTATTGCGGAAAGGGTGAAAATATTTGAAAAACACATGAAAAATATTTTACGACCTCCATCAGACTAGTAAAAGTTTGTTAATTGCGATTTTTAATAATATTTTAAATGAACTAAAGAAAATTACTATTCAAAACACCTGCTCGATATATATTTTCTGAGACATTGTCTGGCTGGTAATTTTTACTAGTTATCATCTAACAGACCTTTTCCTATCAATTATTTTTTTCATGATAATACACTTCATAATACCTTGGTTTGGGTTTTAAAATTGGTTAACTGCGAACGAAGTGAAGAATCTTACTGTAACTTCACTTGGATCACTATAAACAAAATCTCTCCTCACAAAGGCGCTTTGTGATACATTTGACTTTCCTTGCCCTTGCACACATTTATTTATTGAAGTCATGTACAGGGAAGGGGAAGTCTTCATTGCACAGATCGAAGGTCCGTAAGTCACAGGTGTACTGATATGTGTCGAGAGTTGAGGGGGAGATGAAGAGTTTAAATATATGCGTTATGAATCACGCCCATTCCGTTCCATGCTGGGGGTACATGATATTCTCATCTTTGTCGATTCTTTATCGCACATATCAAATTTCAAAACACCAGGTTATTTGACTCAATCTGTATAAAGCTGCTGAAACGGAACAATGAATTACGGAGCCAACCAGAGAAAATGTAAGAGATAAAATTGGATGTTTTATTTTATGCTTACAATTTGCAATCAGGAATCATTTTGTATGAGGCAGATGCCCGGATACAACATTCTGAATTCAGAATAAAATCATAAAGTATATCGTAATAATAAACGTAAATCTGTGAAGATAGGCGCGTGACACTCAATATCAAGATAACAAATGGTAAATTATAAAGCAGCAGTAGAAAAATGTAAACCTAGCTGAACTTAGAATTGAATGCTTGTTAGTTAGTAGTAGAAAATTGTCAGAAATGTTCAATCTATAGTACTAAAACATGCATATGTAATGTAGTTATCCACATTCTAAACTCAGATAGCAATAATGATACTACTACTACTACCAATTTAGTGTAACAGTAATAATATTAAATAATAATAATAATACTAAATTAGTAGATTATACAAATATGTCGATTAAAAATAATCGATTGGTGTGATGTGTCGATTATTCCCATTACTGGTTGTGATTCTTTTGGGGTATAATAAATTACAGTAGACACAATTGTTAGGGAAACTTAGATAGGCCAACGCCATCTACCTATGAATATATAGATGTCCAACTAAAAAACCTTAGCAATACCAAATTGACAAGGAGATTTTTTGCACATTGTTTATTATACTCTAGGTTATACTACTTATTTTGGTTAGGTGTCGTCATCTGGCAGTCTAGTTATTCTGACACTCGCCGCCACTTTTTGGGAGTGCGGAAATTCTGCAAGGTACTAGTGCAAAGGATTCTTAGTGAGACATCTATCTCTTTGTAGGTTGATGGTATTGGAACATCTAGGTTCCTCTATAATTCAGTCTGTGGTCGGTTTATTATATCTCGATAGACAGGTGAACTAGTGTCATCACAACTCTACTCCTTCTGCTGATTAGCCTGAGGAAGAAAACAGAAGAAAAAGAATTATTGGATTGTGATGTCACTGGTCGAGAATTTCTACCACGTATTTTGACTCCTATACTATAAGGCAATGAAGAAGAAAACGTTCTATCGTTTCATCTTTACTTTGTGAAATTTTATCCATATTGTAAAATTAAAAACTACTACTTCGACATCACTTTTATTTAGTACTTCCGTCACTCGAGTTTATTACGCCATCTTCAGACGGTATTCAAATACCATTGATGAAACTTCGTCTGATGAAGATAATACCTGATCTCTATGTAAAGGGTCGAGGTACATGAAGGGGGGGGGGGGTAATTGCTATCATTTGGAAAGGTGGAATTATACCATCTTAGGTATACTGGTTTACTGGGTTACACTTTCATAATTAATCAATAGCACTTTAGATCGCAGTCACAAGTGTAAGGTAGACTGAATGACTTACATTAAACTTACTATTATAGAACAGGGCTGAAGCCTTTGAAAATGATAAAAAGTGAAAAAAAAATAATAGGATGAAACCCATTGGAAAAGGAAGAGAATATAACAAAAATGAAAGGAAAAATAATTTACGGGCCATCTGAGTTCGGGAAGTGGAAAGGGGCGAGTTTTTAAGGGTAAAAAACGGTTTAGTTCGATTTCCGGCAGAACTACAAGTCCTATGGAAAAAAGTTAAATAGCAAAGTTGTAGGTAATAAAAAGATCTACAACTTTTGTATTCACTTTTTTTCACATAACTTCAAAATTCATGTGAAAAATTCAAATAACTAAGTTTTTGGTTTTTTATTTTTATCTTTTACGAAAAAAAATTTTTTTCTTGAAATTTGGTGAGAGCTTACCTTTTCATGTCCTAAACAAACAAGCGAAAAAGCACCCTAATTTTAAATCGAAAATTCTCACGTCAAAACATCTGCTTTTTTGAAAAAGTGGGTAAGCTTTTTGTTCGTTTTAATCTCTACTTTCTGATGGTGTAAAAAAAAATATATACTATGGCATTTGTTCTCAAAAAATGCAAAGAAACGAAACAAACTCGAATCCGAAAAGCATTATGTACAATTTTGAGCTATTTATTAAAATTTATATTTTAATTACTCGAAAAGCTTCAAACTTGGCTGGGTAATGAACAGATTGGGGCTGGAAGGAACATTAACGTGGCATTATGCCCAAATTCACAGAAAAGGAATTAATTCCGGAAATATTGCTCAAAAATATTTGCTGCAGCTGTGAAACTGGATGTAACAGTTCAAATTGTGGCTGCCGAAAACATTGTTTAAATTGCACAAATTTATGCTCAAAATGTCATGGTTCTGGAAAATGCTCCAATAAGGAAGAAAAACGGTACGAGGAAGTTAATGATCCAGATGAAATTGTGGATGAAGAGCCAATGCAGACTGGAAATAATATTGGAGACGAAGACTATGGAGATCTACTAGAATCGGGAAGGTTTGTCGAATCTAACGATGAAGAAATGCCATCAAAGAGACAAAAACTAATAGATTACTGATTATAAATCAAGATTAGTAGGTATTTATAAATAACAAGATTAATGTTTTTAAAAATATTATAATGAATAACGTAATCAATGTAAAGTATCTACATTCATTAGTACGATTTACATGTATATTTATATATTATGAGATTGTCTATGACATAAATGTAATTAGAATTAAATAAATCAACTTTTTTAGATGAAATCCCCTTTAAATCCTACCTAGAAAATTGTACATAATGATTTTCGGATTCGAGTTTTTTTCGTTTCTTTGCATTTTTTTCCATAGTAATGTATATTTTTTTTTACATCATCAGAAAGTGGAGATTTCAACGAATAAAAAGCCAACCAACTTTTTTAAAAAAGCAGATATTTCGACGCGAGAATTTTCGATTGAAAATTAGGGTGCTTTTTCGATATTAAGTCAAAATAAGGTGAAAAAATTAATATTTTAAATCAAAAAAATTGCAGTGTGTTTAGGACATAAAAAGATAAGCTTTCACCAAATTTCGTGAAAAAAATTTTTTTTTGTAAAAGATAAAAATGAAAAACCAAAAACTTGGTTATTTGATTTTTTCACATACATTTTGAGGTTATGTGAAAAAAGTGTGAATAGAAAAGTTGTTGATATTTTTATTACCTACAACTTTGCCATTTAACTTTTTTCCATAGTAGTTTTGCCGGAAATCGAGATAAATCGTTTTTTACCCTTAAAAACTCACCCCCTTCCACTTCCCGACCTCAGATCGCCCGTAAATTATTTTTCCTTTCATTTTTGTTATATTCTCTTCCTTTTCCAATAGGTTTCATCCATCGACATATACATATGGACTGCGCGTGGCAATGATAAGCGCGGCTAGTGCAGGCGAGAGAGAGGGAAAACGAAAAGGTCGGCTTGGGGTGTAAACATACTAGCTACAGTACGCAGCGGCCAATAGAAACGCGATAGAGCCGGCCTCTTCGTGTTCCCTCTCTCTCGCCTGAACTAGCCGCGCTTATCATTGCCACGCGCAGTCCATATGTATATGTCGATGGTTTCATTCTACTATTATTTTTTTTTGGTTTCAAAAATCATCGACCCTGGTCTATTAACTGACCGTTAACTCCAATTACAATTATTAGTAACTGACTATTACCTCCATACTAGACTGTCTAATAATAATCTATTCTAATCTATCAATAGTTTTCCTTCTTAAGAGATTTGTATCGTCACACCTTGTTGATAATTCGTTCTATGCCATGCAATCAGGACAAGGCTGCATTGAAATGGTATATTATAATAGTGTAACCTTGCTGAATTAGGTATCCTTAATATTATATTTTAATACACATGTTTGTTGGATTTATTGAAGATAAATCTCTTATCGTTACATAACCTCTATGTGCCAGTTGATTTTTGATAATTTTTCAGATTTAGTGAGTCCTCTGAATAAGATACAGATTGAACTTATCGGACATTTAGGTAGATAAACGAACGAATATTTACTAACAATAGGTTCTAAGAGAATAGTCATGTAATTATAATGGAGTGATTACAATTTGAAAGACTCGTTATAAAACTAGACAGGAAACACTCAATAGAGTCCTATTCTAATGAGACGCATTATACATCTCACGAACTTTCAGAAAGAAAAATATTTCAGGCAAAACAGCGAACGACATTGTTTCAAACTTTCTGTCGGGGCCGTAGCTAATTAACAACTATGGAATATTATTATTATTTTAAACACAAATTAAAAGTTCCGAATGTAAAACAAGGAACTGCTGCCAAATAGCATTTAATTAGAAGTTCTGAAACTGAACTTCGCTAAAGAGCCTTCGTACTCGTGCAGGTTTAAATTATCGCTTATGTTCTTATCGAGAAACTTGCTCGCAGTAATGATTCAGAAAATAAAGGCAAGTTTTCAAAGTTGTAGTGGAGACCAAAGTATATTTGCTTAGTTATTTGCTTTGACAACTTCTATAAATCTGATAAAAGTCTGCAACCGTCTTAAAAATATATAGCTTTCTTGCATATGCTAATGTGGTTCCACGTGATTCTTCTCTTAATAATGGAATTTGCAGAGCATGTTTGCTTGTACTAATGTATAGTTGAATAACGACTGACTGTTACAAAACTAAGTAGCTGACGTAACAGATTTCACTGTCATGTTTGTTTTGATATGGCAAAACTTATGCACCTTGTGTTTCACACACAAAGCAGAGTTCTAATTAAGCCGCTTGTGAATTTATACGGCCTTTAGAATTAATTACCTCTTTTGGTGTGCCCACAATGATGGTTAAGAAACGTTATAGTTATGACGATGATAATTACAATTGAATCATTGAGACGTATTCCAATGATGCACTTTGATGGATACAATGGATCCAATTTGACTTTAAGTATTCAATGGGTAGTCATCTGATTGTCATTCCTCTTCTCGGTTACCCTTTTTGCCACTCTAATCCCACCATGTTCATCATATATACCCTATACATTCTCTACAATATAGAATTGCAATGAATGTATCTACCCGTATAAAATTGTTGACATCCTACAGAAGTTGGAAACATTCGATAAATAGAACCTTTATCCACTAGAAATAAGACTAAAGCAATTTAAGCTATCAAGTAGCCATCATCAAAGTGATCTAAATTGGAAATCAGAATGCACCTGTTCATATACTGTTTGGAATTAGTAGGGTATATAAAGGATAATCCCTCAGCTGGGAATAAATCGGAATTCATTAAATTGCTTTTCGCTAATACATTTCCATGCCTTCAAAAGTTATAAGCTTTCTTAGGAGAAGTTATGACCTGTATTTAAAATATGTTCTGCCAATGATAATTTTTCAACATTATTTTTCTTTATAGTAAGAATATTTCTTCTAGTTTGACCCACATAGCATTTTGAATATGACTCACAATCAATTTTGTAAATCCCGGATTTCTCAAAGTCGTAAACTTTACCAAAGTTGTTGCCCAAATGGGTTTTCAACTTGTTTTACATATATAAACAGGTTTAATTGTAAATTAAGAAATCAAATTATGGAATTTGTTGATTACTGGTGGATGATAAATGAAACTTTTGAATTTTATTGAACTATTTGAAGGTAGTGGCTCCAGTTTAGTTGCTTGGAAGCGTTCCATTTTCCTTTTGGTTTATTAGTTAAGTTATTGCTCAAAGAGTTGCCCCACGCTACTTGCTTAAGTTTCTCAACTTCGTTATAATTTAGATGCCGCGAAAGGACAGTTGACAATCGTTAATATTTTTGTTCATAGATTATTAAACGTCCCTTTGAGGAATCGAAATTATAACAACGATGTTGAGAAACTTCAGCAAACAATGTTGGGCAAAATTTGATCAATAACTTAATTTCTCAACAAAAAAAGATAATGGAACGCAACCAATTAACCAAATTAGAGCCACTTTAGTCCAATAAAATCGAAAAGTTTCACTCATCATCTTTCAGTAATTGATAAATTCTATAACTTGTTTTCTAAGTTTGCAAGATAACCAGTCTATTGAAGTAAGAAGACTCTGAAAAACTGTTTAGGCAACAAATTTCGACAATCCGGGATTTACAAAATCGCTTGTGAGTCGTGTTTATAATGCTATGTGGGCGAAACTAGGAAGAAGTTTCTAACTTGGTATAAAAAACATTTTGCTCACTTAAAGAAAGACAATTGTCAAAAATATGCGTTAGCCGAACATATTCTAAATACAGGTCACGCCATATCTCGAAAAAGATTATTACTCTTTAAATACAGTAATGACAAATATCCAGATAATTAAGAAGATATGGAAATGTATAAACAAAAGTGCAATTTAATGAATGCAGATTCCCTTATAAACTCTCCCGATTCCAAATAGTAGTTAACCAGGCACATTTTCATATCCGATTTAGTTTATTCCGATATGGTTACTTGGTAGCTGAACGTTTCTTAGGAGTATTTTTGTAGATAAGGGTGATTTTTTCTCATTTATAGTGTTATCATATACAGGGTGTTCCATCTCAGACGAGCCACCCCGTATATTTCTTATTCCATAGTGAGTGGAAAAATCTCCCGAAACACGTCGAATGATTTTGTTTGGGGGACATCTTTTGACGTATATTTGAGGCTTGAACGAGCAACTCCATAATAGGAGGCGCTTCAACCCCTCAAAATTGAATAGGGGAGAGGGGTTGAGTGATACGTCATTTGAAAGGTCTTGAGAGCCTCTTTACAACGGTGTATGAAAAACGTAAATTTGATGAACCGTTTTCGCCAAAAATTTATTTTGTTGCTCGAATGCGCCACCTTGAATATTTTGGTTATTTGTACAATGTACAAGCTCATTTTTATTAAGCCTTTTTTACAAACTTGAACAATCTTCAAAAAATCACATCCGTAAAAAAATTGAATTGTGTTGTCATGCTTACAATGAAAAAAATTAAATCTGCGTGTTTATATCAAATGTTCAAATTGTCCTCCATTGACTTCCATGCAATAATACAATCTTGACTGAAAATCGTCTCTAACATGGTTCAGCATAAGTGGAGTTATTTGACGACACTCATTTACAATTCGTTGGCGGAGTTCGTCCAAATTTTCAGGCTGAGTCACAAAAATCTTGGACTGAAGATGACCCCACAAGAAGAAGTCCAGAGTGTTCAGGTCGGGAGATCGGGCAGGCCACTCCATAGGACCTCTTCTTCCAATCCAACGACTGGGGTATTGCAAATTGAGGTATTGGCGAACTGGTGCGGCGTAGTGAGGAGGAGCTCCGTCTTGTTGGAAATGAAATTGTTGTTCAAGTAGTAGAGGATCGTTTTGTAATTGTTCAGTTATTAACGGATCAATCGCATTTCCCAACATTTCAAAATAAATTTCGCCAGGAATAAACAGAGATCCAATTAGATGGTCTCCCAAGATTCCTACCCAAACGTTTAGCTTATCCCGATATTGAGTGTGAGCTTCTCGAAACACTCTCTCCATTAAGTAAAAAAGTGCATTCGTCAGAAAAGCAAACGTTGTACAAGGAATGTGGGTTATTGTTGATACGCTCGACCATAATTTCGCAAAACTCTTGCCTCCGATCCCAATCATCATCATTTAATTCCTGAATTAATTTAATTTTGTACGGATGGAACTTGTGTTTATGTAAAATTCTGAAAACGTTAGATTGGCTAATACCGGAAGCTGCAGAAAGTTGTCGTACAGATTGCTTGTTTGGCATAAGTTGGACATGTCCCAATACCGCCACAGCTGCTCTTTCATCATTAACAATTCCAATGGGTGCCCTTTTTTATCCATTACTGAACCCGTCTCCACAAATTTTAAAATCAATTCCATTACGTACTTATGGCGAACGCTACGTTCAGGATGGTTTTCGTTAAATATCCTTGCAGCCGCTCGAGCATAATTTTGATTTTGGTAATAAAGGCTAATCAGCTCAACACGTTCTTGCAATGTGTACACCATATTTTTTGAAATTTTAAACAAATCAGCAAAGTACTCAACAGATTGATTAAAATCATGAAATGATCGAAGAAACATTAAAACCAGATAAACACACTCTAAGAACAAAAAATTAAGGCAACATAAGGAAATGTTTTGCTGTTTTTTTATTTATTAGTTTGACAGAATGTCAATGGAGGACAATTTGAACATTTGATTAAAACACGCAGATTTAATTTTTTTCATTGTAAGCATGACAACACAATTCAATTTTTTTACGAACGTGATTTTTAGAAAATTGTTTAAGTTTGTAAAAAAGGCTTAATAAAAATGAGCTTGTACATTGTACAAATAACCAAAATATTCAAGGTGGCGCATTCGATCAACAAAATTAATTTTTGGCGAAAACGGTTCATCAAATATACGTTTTTCATACACCGTTGTAAAGAGGCTTCCAAGACCTTTCAAATGACGTATCACTCAACCCCTCTCCCCTATTCAATTTTGAGGGATTGAAGCCCCCCCTATTAGGGGGTTGCTCGTTCAAGTCTCAAATATACGTCAAAAGATGTCCCCCAAACCTAATCATTCGACGTGTTTCTGGAGATTTTTCCACTCACTATGGGATAAGAAATATACGGGGAGGCTCGTCTGAGATGGAACATCCTGTATACACACTGTTTCTTACAGTTCATTGAAAACATTCGTTTGAGTACTTGAAATTGAGAAAAATGGAACGCGCTTTCTAAAAATTGTAAAGAAATGTCTTCATATACGTGCAGCGTTGACAACGAAAGATATAATGGGTTCAGTAAATTCTCGCATGGTAAATACTATAAGTGACGTTATGTTTCACGAGAACCTTATTATTATTGATCTTCGCATTATTGTATTGTGAATTCTCTCGAGAGACGACATTTTTGTTTTATAGGCGATGTTTCTCGGCACCCGAATGATACTCCTGTCTTCCTTATCTCCTCACACACAATAGAAAAAGTATCATTTTCGTTCAGTCTAAATTCTCTTGCAATGGAGCGAGCGCGCCCAAAAACAATATAGTTCCTATCTTCACCACTTCAGATATGCAAGATTTAAAATCCGTACGCCCAATGGAACGGCGCAATAGTCTCCACAGTGGGATATGCGCGAGCCTACGCACACACCATACACCAGAAAGACTGAAAGCGGATATTTCTTAGAAAATCCGGCAAATTTTCTTTCCCTCGATAACAATACTTTCTTATATTCCACGTATAGTGAGTGAGATAGAAGGACCGTTATGATACCACTGTTATCACTTTCGAGTTACTGAAAAACCAGTAATGTTTCGCTAATTAGAAGAAATCAACCTATATTTCGGTGCTATTCTATCACATCAACTGATTATGGTTTCATCCATGTTCGCGATTATAGTGTAGACGCTATATGGTCATATGAGTTTTCTTTGATTAATAACCGCTCTCATGAAAATTTTATGGGCAGTTGGTAGCTATATTGTTATAACGACGTGCAACGAAATTAGCTGATTTAGAGCGCAGGCACTCTTCTTTCGTGAAATAAAATTTACACCCCATGGCGTACTGGAATAAACATTTTTAGTTGAGGACAACTAACAAAGGAAAAGGTATAATAGGTACCCAATGAAAATCGATCTTTGTTTCGTTGGAAAAATGTTGGTCTTCGGTATAATTTGTTTCTAGTACCAATGTTTTCTTTAGTCTTGCGCTCAACCTGATGACAGTATTAGCTCGACCATTCGGTCTATATTTTTTCGTAATGGCAATTGCCAATTTCATAAAATCATCTATATTCAAATATGTAGTGCTCGTGCAAAGGAGCATTTCGTTCTTCTGGTAACGTTACCTGGATCCAAACAGGTACGAATTCTCGTTTGGAATAATTGTTATCCAGGTCTTCCAGAAAATCTTCATTTGTAAGTTTCAAATGTGTGGCTCAGCTTCATCTCTTCACATACGAATAACACAACTAAGACTTTAAGAATTTAGATATATTTACAGTTCGATGTTCAATGGTTATGTCAACTGTTTTCGGCGGCATTTAATATTTTATTTCATACTGTCCAGTAAATAACTATTTCCCGGACTCATTTTTGGCCGGTAATTGAACTATTGCAGTATGATGGCTGTTGAGTGTTACCTAGCAACATATTATTAGGAAACTATTGCCAACACCAGGTCTAAAAAGGCGTTGTTTATGGTCTAAAGCCAGAATCAAGATTTTGAAAGATAAAGTATTAACTAAATGTCAAAACCATTAACGAGTTATTTGAGAATGCTTTATGAAAAACAAATAGACAGTAAGAAATAAAATGTTATACGATAAACGTCCGTTAGGTATTGTACTCGTTTTAATATTCCGTACTCGGCTCCTGCGTCGCCTCATCTGTATAGTCCAGTCAATAAGTTGGGGGAATTACTAACTATTTTGCAGAAAGTCGAATCGGAAAAATTCTTTTTGCATAATATTCTATCGATCATGAAGGTCATTCACGATTATTGAATGACATTTCAATTTGCCCCCATTCACCACTATATGAATTAACCCTATTATCTCAACCCCCTTTTTAAGATGATTTTTAAGTCATCAAAAATTCAAAATTGAGGTTCCAAAATGGGTACTTGGAAGTTTTTAGGTCGCTATGCACGAATCCGAGGTCATTTTCCCGGAAAATTCATTCAATGGACGGAAAATCGGGAAAATTTGGTCGTTTTAAAGCTAATTTTTCACGTGATTGTCGTTTTATACATGATAGAGATTGATAGTCGAGTATTTCGATCCGAAGTAGAAAAAATTCGGGAAAATTTTCTTTCCACGTCATTGGAATTATCGTGTGATAGGATCCTATTGGGGTTTTTTTGGTCGCTGATTGAATGTCCAAAAATATAATTTTCCTGAAAAACGCTGAAAATTTTATTATGTCTCTTTTCCTTTGAATGGAATTTTTCGAGTGTCGTGTGAATTCACCATTATGTTTAGACGTCAATTTTAAATTGTTAAAATTACAAGTAATGCCAAAAAAATATGGTTTGAACATTTCGGAAAAAACAAAGCAAATTCCAAGGAAAGAAATTATAACTCCATTGAAATAACCGTGCGATACGTCATCGTAGGGTTATTTTTTGCCTCTTGTTACGTATTTTACATCGTTAAATATTAGAAATTATAGTTTTTTTGTAATTTAAAATGGACGTCGAGAACATAAACGTAAATCAACACGACACTCGAAAAATCACATCCAAAAGGAGGGAGAGTTCATGATAAAATATTTCGTGTTTTTCCGGAAAATGACATTTTTAAACATTTTCGATGTCAAATTCGTAATCAGCGACCAAAAAAACCTCACGATGACGTATCACACGGTTGTTTCTATGGAGTTATAATGTTTTTCTTCGGGATTTTCATTGTTTTTCCCGAAGTTTCCAAATAATTTTTTTTTAGCATTTTGTAATTTTTGCCAATTTGAACTTGGCATCAAAACTTTCTGCAAAATAGTTAGATATCCGCCCTATTTCCCCACCACATCGCAATCAGTATGCTTACCAGACCGGGAAATCCTGTGAAATGGCAGTATACGAGTTAATACAGAGAGCAGAAAAATCGCTGGATTGCAAAGAAATTGCACTAGCGAGCTTTCTGGACATAGAGGGAGCTTTTGACAACACCTCATTCGAATCAATTGTCCGAGCAATGCGAGAGCGAGGAGTGGAAGATCTGGTCTGCAGATGGATCCACAACATGCTCCGATGCAGGACAGTCATAGGAACTCTCAATGAGGTCGAAAAGAAGGTGCGGGTCGCTGGAGGATGTCCGCAGGGAGGTGTACTGTCACCTCTGCTGTGGAGTCTGGTGGTGGACGAACTTCTCATACTCCTTGAGAGCAAAAGATTCTGCGTAATCGGATATGCGGATGACATCGTCATAATAGTACGAGGGAAGTTTGAGAGCACAATAGCATCTCTGATGCAGCATGCACCAAACACCGTGGAAAAATGGTGCAACAAGGAAGGACTCAAAGTGAATCCTTCGAAAATAACCATTGTACCCTTCACAAAGAGAAGGGACATTGGAAACATACAAGACTTAGTTTTGTATGGAAAAAATATACAGATGACGGACACGGTCAAGTACCTTGGGGTAAGCCTAGATATAAGGCTGACCTTTGGGAAGCATCTGGAGAAAACCGCTAACAAAGCGATAAGGGCCCTGTGGACCTGTCGTCGTACAGTTGGGAGAACCTGGGGACTCACTCCACGGATGGTACACTGGGTGTACACAACCATAGTGAGACCCATTGTAACATACGCCGCCATCGTGTGGTGGCCAAAGACAAAAACTAAAGTATCCCAGCATTCACTGAACAGAGTTCAGAGGCTGGCATGCTTAGGAGTAACAGGCGCAATGTCGACCACACCAACGGCTGCTATGGAGAAGCTGTTGGGGTTGGAATCACTGCACCTCGCCGATCAGGCAGAGGCCATGAGAGGAGCGTATCGCTTCGATCGTATCGGCCAAGGAAAGGCTGATCAAAAAGGCCGAAGCATCCTCGGATTGCTTGGATCACCTGGGCCATTGGGGATGAGATCCGATAGGATCAAGGTTCACAGCACTTCCGTGCCTTTCATGATTAAAACCGTGAGTGGGCGGGAGAACGCTGGGGGCAGTCCTCATATGACATCAGGGGACTCCATTTGGCTCACCGAGGGCACCAAGACGAAAAAAAGTACGGGTGCTGGAATAGTCGAGAAAACGGACCAAGGGGAAAGGATTTCTTTGAACCTAGGGACTTTTGCGACAGAATTTCAAGCAAAAATAGTTGCAATCACAACATGTGCTCAAATTATGAGGGAGAGAGCCTATTAGAATAGACAAATCACAATCATAGTGAGCAACCTGACAGTGCTCAAGGCACTGGAGTCATACACAATCACCTCACAATGTGTACTTGATTGCGTCAAAGAACTTACGACACTAGTAATGAACCCCAATAGAGTAACACTCGTTTGGGAGTCTGAAGAAACCAAACGAGAAGGGACAGAAACTGCCGTCGCACTAGCTAAAGCGGGGGCGGAAAAACCACTGATTAGACCAGAGCCAACCTGTGGCATTTCTCATGCCACAGCGAAATCTGTAATCCAAAAATGGCTCGAGATAGAGCACCGTGTCTACTGGAGAGAACTGCCCCGCATGTCGCTTTCCAAGCGACTGATGGGAGATCTCCAGCAGCAAAGAGCAAAAAATCTGCTGACGTTCAGCAGACAAGAAATACGGAATCTTGTTGCATTCCTGACCGGACACGCCCCATGCAACAAACACCTCTACACGATGGGACTGGTGGATCAGCCCACTTGTAGGGGTTGCGGCGTGGAAGAAGAGACACACATGCATGTGCTGTATCAGTGCACGGCATACGCGGTTGGTCGTCGGACATACCTTGGAGAGGATAAAACTACACCCGAGGAAATCAGAAGTATCCCCTATATCAGGCTACTGAAATTCATAGAATACACCGGACTGATGAGGGGGTAGAAACAAGTGAGGGCACAATAGGACTATAATGAACGTAGTGCTGTGGAGCTCCCCTTAAGACGGAGAACCAACCTCACGGAGGAGGGGTTTTAGTCGGTAGGAATCCAAAAAAAAAATAAAAATTTCCCCACCTTACTGACTGGACTAGTAATATCAACTCGTACTGTAACAAGTCACCTACCGGACTAAATTACTATAAGTAGACCTTTGTGATAATTAAAAATACCGCCGGCGCGGCGGTCGGTTAGCGGGTATGTAAAATTTGAAATGAATATCAATGGATTCCCAAAATGATGGTCTCATCATGTAACTTCATTGTAAGCGTCAAACGAAATTCAACAGAGAATTGCAAACTGACAGCATTTCAAGCAAGAATTTAATTACGATGATGTTTATTGTGTGTTACCTTCAATATGGGTTTCGCACTCAAATCAATATTAGGAGGCGTCCCGCTGTATTGATATCAAATCTGGCGGAGGTTGTATATTATATCGGATTTACGTGTTCAGATACATGTAAGGATGTGGTTTAGTGTCACTTTGATTTACGAACTTTGATGTGCCAATACGCGGCTGCTGCTTGCTTCTCGTTTCGTTATAACCACAAAACGTATTTCATACATTTCGAATATATTTTCCAAAACTTATCATCCTCATTCCATTATAACTGTATGTACGTTGCTATTGATTCTACCTGTAATATAGAACATCCAGATTGTTACACGAGGTTCTTCTATTTGTTACATTATAATAATGATAATAACAATTGTAAATAATAAACAATCACCCTCTTCTACTAAAAATACTGTTAAAGTACTGAGGAACTTTCAAGTACCAAGTAGCCATAATCATGGTCAACAGTTTACTCCAGTGATGACTACTTGGTAGCTGAAAGGTCTTCAGTACTTCAACAGTATTTTTAATGAATAAGGGTGTTTGTGAGCCGAACTCCAAACATGTGAACAGTTACTCCAGAACAGGTCAAATCTGTGCTTTTGTTTTAATGCTTTGACTACACTAGAGGGAAACCTTTAATGTTCGACGGACATCGTGTGAGCCAGCGGTGGTATGTTGGGAGAAGAGATAGGCATTCGAATTTTTCTTGAAGGTTCAGAGGTTCTAGACATAGCGAAAGACCTCACTAGGTAAGGAGTTCCACAAGCCTGGTAGAAAGAAGTTCCTCAGGTCTCGTGCTTGACAATGAAGGGGTGACCAGTTTGATCGTCTGGTCCGCCTATCTGAAAGCACTCGTGCTAGAACAAGAGACGAGATTTCAGATGAGCACCGACCATGGAAATATCTAAAGAAAAGGAACAGATATCCCACCTTTCTACGATGTTGTAGAGAGATCAATGGAATCGTAAGTGTGACATTATTCATCAAACGAATATCTCTCTTCTGGATAGAATCCGAAGGCTTCAGCATATGTTTGGGAGCCAAACTCCAAACATGTCAGCAGTACTTCGAGCTTGAGTTTTGGTTGCAACCCTACTAGAATACCAGATCCCCATTTGAATATCTTTGATAGATCTCCATTAATTGCGTCAACCTGTCCCTGCCTTGCTCCTCTGGCTTCATTGGATAGTAGATGAGAAAACGGCAAGATGCGGTATGAAGTATACCATCAGCAATGACAGGTGGTCATTTACAGCAGATCGTTTATATGTAGCCGAAATAAAGTTGGTACCAAGACAGAATCCTGTGGAACACCGACGTTGATAGTCATTGTATCGGAGGATACTCCGTCAACCACCACATGGTATGTTCAATCAGCGCTATCGATGAAGAATTTAGCGAAATATCTATGTTATACAGAAAGTATGATAATTGAAGAACAAATATATCAACGATATCTTCCGAGATAATTTCCATTCTTCCGGACACTCTCATTGAATTGTAACAATAAACAGACTTATTCTTCATAGTCTCGACGGCATGGTTGAGGTTTTTTAAAAATGAAGGAGGTACCTGAAAGGTAAATTAAGTAATTTTTTTCATATATTTTACCTCGTATGTATGTATTTTACCTTACTATATGATACAATTTTTGTTTTCTAATAAGTTCTTTAATTTGTTGCAATAAAACCATATATAATTATGCCTTTTTAATAATATAAGCAACAAGGACTATAATATTCACAACTGCCGACACTACTGACAATACTTAAAAAATACTTAACAATACCTAATAATACCGACAATAGTAAACTATAATAGAGTTTACTGTGATGATGGCTACATAGTAGGCGGAAGATCATCAGTACTTTAATAGTATTTTTAGTGGATAAGATTTGGGAAAATTGTTCAAAATAATCATAATATTACTTCATTGATAATACTTGTGAAAAAAGTGGCGGGGAGACATCCATCGGGATAGGAGGAATCAAAAAACTCACGATCACCTCGCATATCATGTATTATAATACGTATATTGTGAGCAATGTTCAATTTTTGAACAAAGGAACCCAAATAACAAAAGCGGAAAATAAAGTGCTTTAAGCTAACTTAAGAAATCGCTTCAAACTTTGCAGAGATTACTAACGGCACAGGTGGTTTAGAGCATAAAACCAGAATTAATTTTATAGAGCTAGGGTGATAAGAAACAGCGTTGGGCTCCAGAACATCTCGGCTTTTAACAAGGTGTTCAATTATTGTACTATTTTCAATCTTAATTCTTATGAGTAGGGCGAACTCATTGAATATTTCCAGTCTAGAACAGCCCCTCTTCAGTTTGATAGGATTTTCAGATTTATTTCAGAGCGTATATAAATTCGAAGAAGCTAATTCCTGAACAAGATAGTTTTGTATAAAATGCTTTAGGAACTATAGATCGATGAAACTCTACACAGGCCACATATAACTAGCTCTCTAAAGCTTTGCATTGATTGAATACCAATCACATTTCATGTTAGACGTTATTAGATAGTTTAGGTTCCTCTAGGTTGAATAGTCACATCACGTGTATCAGTTCCGGGCAGCTGTTAAGCGCTCTTCCCGATGCCACTATTTGAGAAACCGAACTCAAATTCAAAACCATATCCTAAATATACAGCAAATCAATCATTACATAGTATTAGTTAGTTCTGTACTCATGAAATGTAACATCTCAATAGTTTTTGGATCGATTTATTATTGCGTGGAATACTACAATATTTATAATGTGTATGACCTGTAAGATGAATATTCTTCTGTCTACATTGTACTTATTTATAACATATGAAAAGTACATTTCTATTGTGGTGGCAGTTTGAAGTTACCATGGATATTTTAACGCGATGGATAATCTAAGAAAGAATTGTTTGCATCGACTGATTCAATCAGCTATCTATTATTATCATTGAGCAAGCGAGCTGTTAATTATTATTGCAGTCTGAGATTGAAATATTGTTATATTCATAACTTCAGTGAGCTTATACGAGGGTAAGGTGAAAAGTCCCTGAAAAATGGAACAAGAAATGATTATTTGGTCAAAACTTATTTTATTTCTCAACATAATCTCCTTCTGGCAGCCCGATACACTTCGTCCAACATTTTTCCAATTTTTCGATCCCTTCCAAATAATATGATTCCGTCAATCCTTCAAAATAGGCATTTGTTTCAGTGATGACCTCATCGTTGAAGTCAAATCTCTGCGATTTCTTCAAGTTTATAAATAGATAAAAATTCGCAGCGGGCCAAATCTGGAGAACATGGTAGATGACAAACCAATTCGTAACGCAATTCATGAAATTTAGCCATTGCAACTGCGGGCCTGTGCGCCGGTGCGTTGTCATGGTGGAAGATCACTTTTTTCTTTGCCAAATGGGACCGCTTTCGCTGCAAATCGGCGTCGAATCGATCCAACAGCTCTGCTTAATATATAGTCGAGGAAATAAAGCACTAAAATAGGCCAAATCTGGGAAAGTTGGCGCAGTTAGATGGATTGAGATGCGGTTTTCTGCAAATGCATTTTTCTAAGTGCACTTTTTGAGGTGAATAAAAAAACACACTCGAATAGGTTTCTCGGGGCTTTTTGGGGTCGCTGAACACGAATATGATATTTAAAAAATTCCTTGAAGTCCCCTTGGACCTCCCCCGGGGTATACTAGCGTCCTGATGTCCTGGATATCGACGAAATTAATGAAAAAATTATTTTTAATGTTTGTCAACTGTTCGAGAGGTGATATGAAGGTTGCTAGTGATGATAACGACATGAAAAAACTCTTCTGCAATACCTGATGGTGTACCCTACGTCCGGGTAATGATGTCATCTTCTAGGAATTTGCTAATTTTTCTTCATAAAAGGTAACAAATTCTAGCTCTTGGGGGTTTTTGAAGTCGCCGATCACGACTGTGACACTCACAATGTTCTGCAAATTACCTGGGGTATTTCCGGGACACTCGAGCCCTGTGTATCCACGTCATCTTCTAGGAATTTCTTTTTTTTTTATTAAATGTAATAAATTCTAGCTCTCGGGGGTTTTCAGAGTTGCCGATCACGACTATGCATGAAAACTATGAGGGTCACGGTCGTGATCGGCAACTTTGAAAATCCCCGAGAGCTAGAATTTCCTAGAAGATGACGTGGATACATAGGGCTCGAGTGTCCCGGAAATACCCCCAAGTAATTTGCAGAACATTGTGAGTATCACAGTCGTGATCGGCGACTTCAAAAACTCCCGAGAGCTAGAATTTGTTACCTTTTATGAAGAAAAATTTGCAAATTCCCAGAAGATGACGTCGTCAC
The DNA here is from genome assembly GCA_958510875.1 of Endomychus coccineus. Classification (NCBI taxonomy): domain Eukaryota; kingdom Metazoa; phylum Arthropoda; class Insecta; order Coleoptera; family Endomychidae; genus Endomychus; species Endomychus coccineus. Next base: position 50,161,731 of record OY294067.1, read on the forward strand.
CCGGACGCAGGGTACACCAGGTATTGCAGAAGAGTTTTTTCATGTCGTTATCAATACTGGCAACCTTCAAATCACCTTTCGAACAGTTGACAAACATTAAAAATATTTTTTTCATTAATTTCGTCGATATCCAGGACGTCAGGACGCTAGTATACCCCCAGGGGAGGTCCAAGGGGACCTCAGGGAATTTTTTTAATATCATATTCGTGTTCAGCGACCCCAAAAACCCCCGAGAAACCAATTCGAGTCCGTTTTTTTATTCACCTCAAAAAGTGCACTTAGAAAAATGCATTTTTTGGCTGTAGAAATGCAAAAAAAAATTTCCGCAAAACAAAAATACCGGCCAAAGTTTCTAAATCATTTTCTAAATCGAATGCAGAAAAACGCATCTCAATCCATCCAACTGCGCCAACTTTCCCAGGTTCAATGATTTATTTCCTCGACTAATATGCCAGTGACCGTTTTGCTCTTTTCAAGGTAATCAATATGGACGATACCGTGTGCATCCCAAAAAACTGTCGTCATGACTTTGTTGATCGATAAGCCCACGTTGCCTTTCCGGTTTCGTTTCGTCACTACAAGTTCACTGTTTCGACTGTTCGTTGGTATCTGGTGTGTTGTGATGAATCCATGTTTCACCCACGTTTACGAGAATCTGGAAGCTTACCCGTATTCAAAAATGTATGCAAAATGTTCAGTACCCGTTCGGTTGAGTTGCCCATAGCCTCAGCAGTCTCGTGCACTTTAACTCGCCGATCGTCCAAAATGATACCATGGATTTTTCGACGATTTCTGGCGTTGTAACCTCAATTGGACGACCAGAACATTCGGCGTCTTTTGCGGTCATACTACCATAACGAAAATCAGTAAACCACTTCGTGAATCGTTCCAATCGATGGTGAAAAGTGTCCGTAATGTTCAACAAGCGATGTTTTGGTTTGCGCGTAATGTTTTTTCCGCGCAAGAAATTCCCTTTTTTTCCATGTTTACAAAAATTTGCAAGGCTGCTTGCTTCCGATAGGTATCAAAACAGGACTGAATGACATATCATATCTGAAAATTTATAGCGTTCTATTCTGTTTTATTTTTCAGAGACTCTTCACTTTGCCCTCGTATTGACAGCAAGAACACGGACGTGACGTCTGTCTCTTGGTATCTGAAAATAAATGATGAATGTAGATGCTAATTTGACGAAAAGTTTTGATTCACCTTATACGTTTATTCATTGATGACGTGTGTAATCATTCGTCGGCACACAGTAGGTATTTTCTGAGAGGCAATCCACTCACTTGACATAATGTTGTTAAGTTGGTACTGAAGAAATGTCTCACACGAAATAAGTTTCGATAAAAAATTTCATAGTCAAAATCAGAACATGGTTTTTATGTTAAAAATAATGGACATCAACGAAGTTTGAAAGCATTTGCCTATCCATACGCTTATTCGAAAGTTTTTTTACCATATCATTGAAAGGATCATTCATTATTCAATAACGAACCAAACTGTGAGGTGAAAGTAATTGCTGTTATCATTCCATGTATGGAATATTTGAACGGATAATTCTGGCATCTATTCAGAGTAAGTGTGATTCTTGTTAAACCCAAATTTCCGAAATGAAGTAACAAAAAGTGGTAATTATTTACAAGAAGGGCCTCAGACCCGATATTGATCAACATTTTTTTACAGACTACTCACGTGTTCCTTATGAACCATCAAGGAAGAAAAATCTGCGGAAATGCACCGTTTTCCAGAAAAAAAAAAAACTTCTCATAATTAGCACCTTGTTTATCTCAAAATATTGACCTCTGAAGCACATAACAACTAGCCTAAATGTCATGAAATATGTCTCTTCCAACTATATTCCAATATTTTGGTAATGGAACGCAGTAAAAATAGGAATTTTGCATTTAAAGTAAATAAACAGCATCTGATATTTAATTGTAGCCTCCCTACAAGGTATTTCTTCTCGTTTCGTTTGAGAGGCTGGTGTCATAGATATCTTATTTCCATAGATATCATTATTATGATATGTTTGGCAGTTCGGGAGACTCATAAATGGCTGTATAATTGTGTCAGTACTTCTCTGCCAGTTCCTAAATTCATTTTTTTTTTATTTTGTTGCTTGGACCTACAAAAAGTATTAGGGAAATACGGCAATTCGTAGGTCTGAGGTTATTGAAATTGTATTTTTGCTATATGCATTATGTAGAACTGCCTATTTCCTTCATTCTTTTTATAGTTCCAAGCGGCAATGCGTAGGTCTGAAGTTATTGAAAGTGTATTTTTGGTGCACATTCCTAAAGGGCATACATTCCCCTTTGTGAAATGAGGTGAATATGCTGTTCTAAAAATACACTTCCATTAACCTCAGACTTACGGATTGCCGCTTGGAACTACAAAAAGCATAAGGGAAAGACGTTTTTCCTACCTACGGATTGCTCCTTGCATTATGTAGAACTGCCTATTTCCTTCATTCTTTTTATTGTTCCAAGCGGCAATCCGTAGGTCTGAGGATATTGAAAGTGTACTTTTGGTGCATATTCTTGAAGAGCATACATTCCTCTTTGTGAAATGAGATGAATATGCTGTTCTAAAAATACACTTCCAATAACCTCAGACCTACGGATTGCCTTGCCGCTTGAACCTACAAAAAGTATTAGAGAAATACGCTGTTTCTATTTACGGATTGCCGCTTGGAAGTACATCACGAAAATAGGCCGTTTGCAGAATGCATCTAACAAAACTATACGTCCAATAACCTCAGACCTACGGATTGTCACTTGGAACTACAAAAACAATAAGGACCATACCCTGCTAGACAGAATTCATTCAACAAAAATACACATTCTAATAGTAATAAAACCAGACTTCTTGGAGTATAGTTTCTCTATGACTTACCCAAATGATAACGGAACTTATCTATGAAAGCGACATTTCAGACGACACGAAAACGAAATACCTTGTAGGGAGGCTACAATTAAATGTCAGATGCTGTTTATTTACTTTAAATGCAAAATTTCTATTTTTACTGCGTTTCATTATCAAAATATTGGAATATAGTGGAAAGAGACATATTTCATGACATTTAGGCTAGTTGTTATGCGCTATTGAGGTCAATATCTTGAGATAAACATGGTGTTAATTATTATGAGAAGATTTTTTTTTCTGGAAAACGGTGCATTTCCGCAGATTTTTCTTTTTTGATCGTTCATAAGGAACACGTAAGTAGTCTGTAAAAAAATGTCATCAAAATCGGGGGTGAGGCCCTTCTTGTAAATAATAAGTTTCTGATACAGTATCGACGCACACAGCACACGGTAATAATGTAAAGTTTGAAGAAACAACATTTGTCCAGATATTTAATAGTAATATTTTTGGAACAGTTGAGCTGTGTTATCAAGTATAAATCCTATCAACTTCATCAAGTCTCCTTTTTCTCTACGATATTAAGCTGAAATCTGCCCAGAAGTTCTCGATATATAGAGGTGTTATCTTGAGGTATCAAGAATCTCATTTCTTTCCGAGGAGAAAAGCTAAACTTCGGATGTTTGTTGAATGAATTTGATAATCGGATAGTACAAGTGACAAAATAGAAGTCTACCATCTATGCTAAAAAATATAGGAGTTTCACATACAAAGAATTAACCAATTTTTACAAAATCGGGAGTTAAATTCAGGCAGCATTTCAATAAAACTGATTACAAAACTAAAACACGCTGCAGATAAACCAGACAAAGCCATCATTCACGGATTCTCGTTTCTATCTGAAATGGCAGATGTTTATTTTTCATCATTTTTCTGAGAGTCTTTGTAGACTTTATTACGAAAATGACATGTGAATTTCCGCTTCCTCGTACATTCTCGGAAATGTGGATGTGTTGACATAGACGTATGATAATAAAAGGGCTAAAGAGGATATAAATAGCACGATTACGTTCAACAAATTTGATTTGCAGAAAGTACAACGTGGAACGAGTCTTCCAGTGATGCAGATTCATCCCAAAGAATGTTAACCTGATTTGTTGAACGAATATTCAACTATAAAGAAAGATACGTCAAATGTAAATACCTTTTGATCTGACATTATCTTTGAAGATTACTCTCTGGTTCAATATAATTTTCATTTGAACCTTATCCAGAGAAACTATTGCTCGATATTGAACGCAGAAATTGGATAGGTTACACTCTTCGAAGGATTCGCTTCCATTTCATAAAATACTACGTTAGATTGAATAAATGGGGCAACCAACCTAGAATGATCCACTCACGATGGAAAAGAAGCACCTAAGCCGAAAGAATCACTTCAAGCCATAAGGAAAACTAAAAGTTAATTGCCGAATTTCTTTCGTTAATCAAGTTTGCTACCTAATTAAGAAACAGCGAACAGGACCCACAATAAAAACTTCCGGAATAATAGTATTCTCTTCATATGTCATATAAACTATGAAAATTTGCCATAGTAAACGCATATGATAAACTGTGACTTCACATTCTTTTGAGCCTATTACAATACATCCCTTACATTATAAACCACGTATAGTGAGGGAAATATAAATATGGAAATGTATGTCATGGCATTTTTTCGAAAAAGCTGGCAATTTAACAACAATCAGATAAGGTATGTTTCAAGGCTCGTTACAGGCTCTCAGATAAAATCAATAAAACCCATAAAAATAATTATTAAAAAGAAATTCACTTACATTGAAATGCATAAAAATACCACAAAATTAGAGCTATGGCAACTGAATACAGCTGGCTATGAAATATATCTAAGGAGTAATTAAATGTCCTTATGTCGAATCTCTGTACTTGCAAATAAAGATTAAATTTAAAATGAACTGTGGTCAATGGATCAAGTGACTTCTGTGAGCAAAATAATTTTCGAACACTTCTGGGTGTAAATTGTGTGATTTTTAGTGGTCATATGTATTTCGCTTTACAACTGACTAGAAAAGAAAGCTACTTTCTAGTAGGGACAATTTCTCCATTACTCACTTTTCAACACGGGTCTTGGTACAGTCATTTGGTACGTTTACCTGGAAAGTTTTCCGGGAGTTATGAAAACTGGTGATTTCATAGATTCCGACATGCTCATTCCCAATTTCTACTTTGCCACCTCGTATTTTTGCAGCTCCCACCGCCATTTTTGAAAAATAGCGCCTAAAAAAGTTTTCCGATAATATCTCCTTTTCGACTCATTTTACGATTAAAATAGTTACGTAATAGATTAAACTAGAGAAAATTTCCTATAATTTATGTAGTAACTTTTTTTTTTGTATAATGAATAGTTTTAGCGTACCAGTATCACAAACCAACATACATCTACACCTACACGCGTTTTTCGTATATTAACGAAAATTATTGTGTGATCGTAATATTGTGTACAGCGTACGTAAATTATCGATGAAAAACAGTATTTCAGAACTTGCTAGAGCTCGTAATGATGATTGGGGTCAAGCGATTATTGAGCGTCTCGCGCATGTCAGTGATTTGGTCGCAGTTGATGCACAATATCACAACTCGTGTATGAAAAAATTTGTACCAAGCACCACCGACTGAAGGAATTAAAAAAAGAGGTCCTTATGCAAACGAAATCGATACTGCAATGCAGTGTATTCATTCTTTTCTCGAGCAGAATTCTGAAGATTGTCAGTTTTCTCTGGACAAACTGATGACCAAAATTGTATCAAGGATAAAACAGCCGAAGATCACATGTTATTCTGGCACGCCTTTAGTGGCTATGATAGAACATCAGCACTCTTTAATAAAGGAAAAATAAAATGTGTTAATGTACTTCGGAAAAACCCAGAATTAAATGAGGTTGTCCAGGTATTCAAAAACCCAAATGCTGATCAAGATATCATTGCTAAAGCTGGAGAACGCTTCCTTCTTGCATTGTACGGTTACAGTGACGTAAAAAGTATGTCGTTAAACAACTATAGATATGTATGCTTCACAAAATCAGCATATAAAAATAAATTTGATATTGTATCCCTACCACCCACAGAAGCAGCAGCACGACAACATTCCTTCCGAACCTATCACCAGGTTCAGCAGTGGTATGGAGTTGGACAAAATGCAGTACGATGGTGATGGGAAAAAAAGCAAGAATGGCCTACTTCACGTCACCACACTAGAGCCCCCAGTTTCGGAACCCTTGTTAAAACTGATTTTTTACAAATGCAAAAAGGCATGTGAGAGAGCCTGTGGATGCAAAAAGGCTGGATTTATATGCACGAATTGCAATGGTTCTTGTAATAATTCGCAAGTTCCATCACAAGAATATTGATAGAGAGGAAGAAAAGGAGACTGTTCTCAAGCAAACATATGATGAAATCGAGGAAGAAGATTACAACGAAGATGATAATCCCATTGCGAATAATGTGGAAGAAATTTCTATCTGTGACGTTTCTTTTGGTGTTGAAGACGATGAACTCGCAACACCTGGTCCAACAAGGATAGCCAAGAGAAGGAGAATGCGCTAAATTTTGTAATAGTACATTGCGTGTGGATTAGACCTACTGGGAATATCACGATAAAAAAACGCGCCAGTTACTCTACCTCATGGTGGTGTGGAAATGAGTTTTTTGGCCAAAATTCGTGTTGAAGTAGAATTTGCGCCGCTCGTACGCTATAACTATTCAATGCACAAAAAAAAAGTTGCTACATAAATTATAGGAAATTTTCTCTAGTTTAATTTATTACATAACTATTTTAATCGTAAAATGAGTCGGAAAGGAGATATTATCGAAAAACGTTTTTAGGCGCCATCTTTCCAAAATGGCGGCGGGAGTGGCAAAAATACGAGGTGACAAAGTAGAAAATCGAAAAGAGCATGTTGAAATCTATGAAATCACCAATTTTCAAAACTCCCGAAAAACTTTCCAGGTAACCTCTTATTTGATCATCAAATGACTGTACTATCTAAATTTAACTTAGTTTAGATCTTGCCAAAGATGGGTCAAATGATTGAATATCCTAATTGTTTGATTTTTCTATTCTACGAGAGCAAGGTGAAAATTCCCTGAAAAATCAAACAAGAAATGATTTATTTGGTCAAAAATTTTTTTTCTCATCATAATCTCCTTGTAGCTCGATACACTTCTTCCAACGTTTTTCTCATTTTTTCTTTGATTCCTTCCAAATAATACGATTTTGGAAATCTTTCAAAATAGGTGTTTCTTTCAGCGATGACCTCATCGTTGGAGACAAATCTCTTTCCGCCGATCCATTCATTTAAGTTTCGAAACAGATAAAAATCGCAGTGGAGCAAATCTGGAGAATATGGTGGATGACGATAAGATGAGAAGACTGTTATATTGTACGATTAAGAAGGATGTTATTGATTTTATTTTGACCGGAAGTATTCGGATTCTCACTGAATTTCCTGGGTAACACTCAAAGATGTTTACACTAATTTGGAAGTCTCGGAAGATTTAATTATGTGGTAATTACAGTGAATCGTTAATATCATGTATTTGAGTTGATTACATGTGAACATGCGAATGTTCCAATAAACTCTCCTATTCATTTCAGAAATGTTTAGAACACTTGCGGATATTGTTCAGCATAAAATACTTCACATGATGATTCATCGATCATGTTTATGAATGCAAGAGTTCTCTTCCAAAAGCTTGAGTTAAAAATAATGTAATATATTACAATACGAGGGCAAGTTTAAAAGTCTCTGAAGAATCAAACAAGAAATGAGTTATTTGGTCAAAACTTGTTTTATTTCTAAACATAATCTCCATGTAGCCCGATACACTTCGTCTAACGTTTTTCTAATTTTTCGATCCCCAAATAATACGATTTCGGCAATACTTCAAAATAGGAGTTTGTTTCAGTAATGACCTCATCGTTGAAGCCAAATTTCTTTCTGCCATTTCTTCAAGTTTGGAAATAGATAAAATCGCAGAGGATCAAATCTAGAGAATATGGTGGATGACGAAACAATTCGTAGCGCAATTCATGCAATTTTGTCATTGCGACTGCAAACCATTGCGCCGGTGCGTTGTCCTGGTGGAAGATCACCTTTTTCTTTGCCAAATGCGGCCGCTTTCGCTTCAAATCGGCGTCGAATCTATTCTAGAGCTCTGCATAATAAACACCGCTAATCGTTTTGCCCTCTACAAGGTAATCGATATGGACGATACCGTGTGCACCCCAAAAAACTATCGCGATGACTTTGTTGGCCGATCAACCCACTTCGGCCTTTTTCGGCTTCTATTCGGGAGGATACGTATACTGTTTTGATTGTTCTTTGATCTCTGTTGTGTTGTTATGAATCCATGTTCCGTCCACGGTTACGAAACGTGCATAAAGTCCTTCTTATCGCGCTTGAACATCGCCAAACACTCCTTTGAAGTTGTCACAGGGTCGCGCTCATCAACAGAGAGCTAATGCGGTAGCCATATGACAGATAGCTTTCTCAATTTAGCAAAAAAGCTCGGAATTTTTTCCAAACAGACCAATCAACTTAATTTTTTTTGCAAATCGCTCCTGGACGGAGACTGAACGATATTGAACTTTAAGATCTAGTCGCTCGACCATTTTTCACCTGTTAAACCGGAAATTCGCCAATTTTCATGGGAAAATTTATTGTAAAATTTGTAAAATAGGTAAAGTATTGCCAAAATTGGCTGGAAAACTCCACTCGGGGATTTTCGGGGTCGCTGATCACGATTCCCAAGTTAGATTAACCATTTTTGACCGCAGTATCTACAAATTGGCCAACTTTATGTCCCAAAAATGGTCAAATTTAATAATTTCGCAGTTTTTGTTGAAATTGACTTAAACATTTCACTAGGTTTTCGAGGTCGGTGATCACGATTCCGAAGTTAGATTTATCATTTTCCACCGCGGTAGCTAGAAATTGACCAATTTTATGTCAGAAAATTGGATAAATTAGATAATTTCGTATTTTTTGTTGAAAATGGCTAGAAAATTTCACTCGGAAGTCATTTGATATTGGATATGAAACAAATGATTTACAGTTACGGATAAATTCCCTGACTTTTGATAGCAGTGCCAATTTCAAAAAAAATTACGAAATTATCTAATTTATCCACTTTTCTGACATGAAATTGGTCAATTTCTAGCTACCGCGGTGGAAAATGGTATTATCTAACTTCGTAATCGTGATCAGCGACCTCGAAAACCCCCGAGTGAAGTGTTTTAGTCATTTTCAACAAAAATTACGAAATTATTAAATTTGGCTATTTTTCAGACATATAATTGGCCAATTTCTAGATACTGCGGTAGAAAATGGTGAATCTAACTTCGGAATCGTGATCAGCGACCCCGAAAACCCCCGAGTGGAGTTTTACAGCCAATTTTGGCAATACTTACCAATTTTACAAATTTTCCCATGAAAATTGGCCAATTTCCGGTTTAACAGGTGAAAAATGGTCGAGCGACTAGATCTTGAAGTTCAATATCGTTCAGTATCCATCCAGAAACGATTTGCAAAAAAAAATAAGTTGATTTGTCTGTTTGGAAAAAATTCCGAGCATTCACATTTTTAACATCGAATTTGACCCGATTAATACCCGTTCGGTTGAGATGATCATAGCCTCAGCAATCTCATGCACTTTAAGTTGCCGATCATCCAATATCATATTATCGACGATTTTTGGCGTTGTAACCCCAATTGGACGACCAGAACGTTCGGCGTCTTTTGTGATGTGATGCGATATAGTAGGAACAGCCTGTTCAGTACAGCTGACATTCTTTTAATTAAATAAATTTCAACAGTTATTATAGAAACTGATAGGTTAGAATATTATAACATACATTGTTTATATCAGGACTAGTCAACATTATTCTTAAATGTAATCTAGGTTGAGAGTTAAATAAAGTTCTTCAAAGAAATAACATGAAGGGGTTTTAAGTCTCTACTACCCTAAGAACCTAAAATCACATGGTGATCCTGCCAGGACTACAACGACGAAAATCAGTAAACCACTTGTGAATCGTTCCAATCGATGGTGAAGAGTCCCCATAATATTTAACAAGCGATGCTTTAGTTTGCGTAATGTGTTTTCAACGCAAGAAATAATGTTTAATCAAGACGCGAAATTAACTTTTTTCGATGGTTACAGAAATCTTCAAGGTTACTGAACTAAAAATTTGAATGCGTTCTAGTTGAAGTACATCAGAAATGTCACATGGGATGTTTGATTGTGGCCCCATCTGTTTTATTTTTCAGAGACTTTGCACCTTGCCCTTGTATATGTGAGTCGGCGAGGTATTATCTTGTACCAATGGATTTGTGTTTCGAGCTTCATTTTTGTGAGATGAACAAAAACCATCTAAGGAATCATTATAATGTTTGTTGACAAAGCATATATAAGCATAAGGAATGGAAAATCTATTATTCACTGCTAAAATATGTGGAGGGAGGCTTCAACACTGGTAGGTACACTCCTGTCTTAGTCATGTTGAAGGAGAGGTGGTATTTTTTTTACTTTAACTACACGAGAGGGTAACATATAATGTTCGAGGAACATCGTGTGAGCTAACGGTGGAATGTTGGGAGGGGAAGTAGACATTCGAATTTTTCTTGAAGATTGGGAGATTATAGGCATAGGGAAAGACCTCGCTAGGTAAAGTGTTCCACAACTTCGCTGTTTGATAGAAAAATGATGTCTGGTAGGAAGAAGTTCGGCAGCTCTCGAGCTTGACAATGAAGGGGTGACTAGTTTGAGCTCGACTAGTCCGCCTATCTGGAATCTCTCGTGGTGGAACAACATATGATATTTCTGATGAACACCATGGGAATATCTATAGAAAAAGGAGAGATCTCCCACCTTTATACGATGTTCTAGAGAGGTCAATGAACTAATAAGTGTGACATCATCAATCAGACGAATAGCTCTTTTTTTGATAGAACCCAAGAGCTTCAGCGTATGTTTGGGAGCCAAACTTCAAACATGTGAAAAGTACTCCAGGACAGGTCGAATCTGTGCTTTTGTTTTACTGCTTTGACTACACGTATGCCCTATCAGAATACAGGAGCGAGAAATTTAATGCAAAAATGGAAAAATGCAACGAGTAAAATTTAACGCCCTGGGTTTTCGCGAAGATGCTAAGGGGAACAAGCTCAGCTATACCTGCACTCAAATTATAAAATGGCAACGCAGCAGTGACAGATCTCGAGAGAGCAGAAGCATTCGCTGCGGCGATAGAAGTTCAATTCACTCCGAACTCAACTACCGCGACACAATGAGAGAATAGAAAAAGAGGTGAAGCTTATGCTGCTGATAGAGGAGGAGTATGGATTCACAGAAGTATCAAAGGAGGAAATCAATGATGAGATAATAAGAAGCACTAAGATCCGGAAAGCCCCCGGCAGCGATGAGATTACAAATCAGATATTGAAAAATATACCGAAAATGCTATAGACTACTTAATAGAAATTGCGAATCGCGTCCTCAAACACGGGCACTATCCAAATAACTGGAAAACAGTGTAGAGGAGGAAGGGGATCTTTGATACGTTTGTAAAACTCAGATAATTTTGGAAGTGTGGGAAAACGGGTAGAAATATTATGTTTTTTGAGGATTTTGGAAATTCGATCTGTTATATTTTCAATATATGGAAGATAGGCCGTGGATAAAGCAGGCGGGAGGGTTTCTGGCTTGGGTCGATTTGAAATTTTAGGTGAAGTTTTTATGGCTTTTTGAATGTTGTAATGGGAGAAATTGTTTGATGAAAGATGTTTTAATTCTGATTTTAAGGATTGAGGTTAAGATAAGTTGACAGCTCTGTGGACCAGGGAGTTTATGACAGATTGCTTTTGGGCAGGGTGGTGGTGGGAAAGACCATTGAGGTATCTATCGGTAAGATTGGGTTTTCGATACACAGAACGTCCTAAAGTACCGTCAGTCTGTCGACTAACCAATACATCTAGGAACGGGAGTGAACCTTGCGATTCGACTTCCATGATAAAAAGGATATTGGGATGTAATGAATTTAAATGATTGAGGAAAGGAACAAACTTTTCGCGACCATGTTGCCAAATAACAAAAGTATCATCGACATATCTAAACCAACATTTCGGCTTGAGAATAGATGAGTCAATGGCATCTTGTTCAAAAGCTTCCATGAAGATATTAGCTAAGATCGGAGAAAGTGGGGAACCAATGGCAGCTCCCGAGGATTGCTCGTAAAACTTGCCATCGTATAGAAAATATGTAGAGGATAGACAAAAATCAATTAACGATAGCCGTTAAAATGTTTTTGGCAGGTAACAATTGAGAAATTATGGAAAGGGTGTCTGGAATGGGAACAGTGGTAAACAGTGATTCGACGTCGAGGCTGACGAGCAAATCGCCTGGGTCAACTTTTAGCGTTTGGAGTTTTTCAACGAAATGGAAGGAATTAAGGATAAGACTATTGGAATCACCTACAAGGGGTTTGAGAATAGATGACAGATATCGAGAGAGCTTATAAGTAGGGGATCCGATAATGCTGACAATTGGTCTCAGGGGAACTTAGGCAAACCATATGAACGGGGACATTTTGTACAATGGGGGATAAGAAATTTCTTATCTGAATCAAGAAGGGAAGAATAACGGATAATTTGTGAAACTGAACGTTCTATAGAGGAGGTGGGGATTCAGATAAGAAATTTCTTATCCCTCATTGTTCAAAATGTCCTCGTTTATATGGTTTGCCTAAAATTCATAAGTCCTCAGTTCCCTTGAGACCAATTGTCAGCAAGTACAAGGCTTCGGGACACCAGTTACTGCCGTCCTAACAAGAAAGGTCCTATCTGCAATATTTAAGATTTGAGAAAATCAAGTTTTTGTTATATCTTATTCTAAAATACATAGTATTTTAAGAAACTTTTCATATTTTATTTTATATATTATGTCGGAAAATATGAAAAGTTTCTTAAAATACTATGTATTTTAGAATAAGATATAACAAAAACCTGATTTTCTCAAATCTTAAATATTGCAGATAGGACCTTTCTTGTTAGGACGGCAGAGTAGATCTGCACTTGCGGAACACAAGTTTGACACTAATCATCAAATCCTTTCCATCAGCGAAAAATCCTTGAAGCTATAGAAATTCTAAAACATCCGAATAATCTGAACCGTGACTCAGGATATTACCTTCCCAATCCCATCCTCGAAAATTCCACTTCGCATATGATCACACAACGGCAGGGTCAGGTGCCGGAACGGAATTAACCACCGGAATAAAGGCAGTGAACTGTGTAGCGTGAAGGATTCTTCCTACAATAAATACAGCTACAGAAACCAGTAGAACCAGTTTCAGTTCAAGCCCCAAGCCTGCCCTGAAGATGTCACCTGTAATGGTTGGTGAAACGTCGGCATCAAGTAGTGCTATTGTGACGCGGAATCCATCCGGAAGACAAGTTAGTAGTAGTAGCAATAGTTGTACCTGACTTCATCATAGTAGGGATTGTACGATCCGCCTTCCTGGAGAAGACGCAAGCTTAAGCTTCTGTTGCACTAAACTCTACTAGATTATCAGATCCCCATTACAAAATATTTGCCAGATCTCCATTAATTGCGTCAACCTGTCTCTGTATGAACGAGAAATCTCCATACTGATTACAAGTATAAAGCATATAGTTGGAAAAGACATAATACATTTTCTGTTCCTACGAGTGAGGGGAGTTAGTGATCTATGAATCAAAGTTAATTAATGAAGCTGAAGACCTCACTGGATGGAACTTTGGTCAGATCTTCTAGCAGGAGTCGTGCTGTTACACTGGATTTCTGGGTTTTCTTCTGCGTAATGTTTGTTCCTGGCAAGAACATAATCAAATGTTGCCATATAACGTCGTTTTGGTAGAATATGATTTCACGATCAGTGGATAAATGAAGAGTAAATGAAGAGGTAAACTACATAATAAACACGTTATTTCTATTTGGTTTCTGAAAGTCCCAATTAAAAACAAGTTTCGAAAAGTAATTAACATTCCAATTAGAAATTGATTTGTTCCATCAAAATTTCAATAGGAAGTGGAAAAATGAACCTCAATTCAATCAACTGATTCAGTTAAATGAAGCAAATGCTCCATCAGCGGACAATTTTGGTGACGTATCACGCACAACAGAAAACAAACTTGAAACTTAATGTAGTTTACACTGAAACAGGCTACAAAAGCAAATGCAGGTAAGTAAACTGGCTTCGATTATTGATCTGACCGGGAAAATAAGTAATGAATTAATTTACTATTCTGCTCACCTTCATCGGAATAACAACGCACGTGATGAATGGAGTTTCACTCTGGAGTAATCTAAAAGTTATTTCACCATTCTAAATTTGCACGTGCAAATGGCTTATTCATTTGGGAAACTGAGATTTAGTTCTGATGTTGCGTGGTGCAATTCATGGCGGCAATGTGATAAAGCAAACGTGGCAGAATATTATAAAATATTCAGAACGCGAACTAAAATACGTATGAAGATTATCATAATATGATTACTTCGAAAAATGTATTTCCTTCATCCACTCTTCACTCATACTCATTCACTTGTACTGGATAGTTTTCTTCAATTTATAAAAGGGTTAGGAGGCCTTGTGAAAAAAATTATTTTGATCTCCTACCTTATCTCATAATATGTATTATATGTATTATAAACAAACTGGAAATTCAAAAGAACATTTAATAATCAAGCACAATAACAAAGTCTCCCAAAATTCAATTAGAGCCGTTTATTTCTTCTATGTTTTGAATAGCAAGAAATCTTGGTTTAATTCGACTGTCTAGCATGTTCCTGTCATGTTCAATCGAATTTAGGTCCGGGAAACATGCAGGCCAATTCATTGAGCGTACCTATATTTATTTAGTATAAAATGTCAGTTGGGTATATAACAACGTTCCACATGCGGGCGAGGATTGTCTAGTGATATGAGGAAATTTGCTCCGATATATGGAGTAAAAGATACCACAGGATCTGGTACAGCAGCCCTCATGTACTTATCTGCCATTAAAGCACCGCCGTGGATAATCGACAACTTGAATTATCTAAGTTATCTTCATAATTCAGAAATTTAATTCTATATCTCATCACAGTTTGCATCCTAGGTCGTCCGTTTCCCACATTTATCTCCCACAACACCAGATAGGTAGGGGGACTCCTCAGCCTGGAGGGTTTGCATCGAAGTGTGATTCTGAGTATAGCTTGTAAAGTTTTTAGGAGGTTTCCTGTGCCTTGTTAAAACTCACGAATAGTCCGGAGTAGCGGCATTTATCGTTAAGGCAGCACAAAAAGCTGCGGAAGAACTTTGTCTCGAATTTCAGATCAGTCGAGAAGGCCAACTAGAGGGCAACCTCGAATTCCAACCTTCTCGCCTGAAAGCCCAGATGAATGCCGCGGAGCAAGATCTTATGCTCAGGCGGCATGTTGACAAGCCGATACACGGTGTTTTCTATCGAAACATCGAAACGCTCGGCTTGTCAACCAGGCTCACCTTCGGCTATCTAAGATCAGCTGGGCCTACAACCAAGACCAAGGGATTTACCGCAGCTTGTCAAGATGGCGTAATTAACACCTTGGACTATCGTCGCAACGTGATGGGTGTACAGGTTCCTGATGTCAGCTCCAAAGCCTGTCGAAAGGCGCCTGAGCCGCTTTTCCACCTATTATCGCTATAAGCGGCCCTACGGGTGATGTATTACCATCTAAGGCACTCGTACGGAATAGACCAAGAACTGGTGCTGCCTTACATGCCAGGAGATATTGAGTCCGTTGTGGGAAACGAAAAATGCCAGATCCACTGGAATAACCCGTTTCCGACCGTCAAGTCCATACAAGCAAATAGGTGTGATGTTTTCCTCCTCGATAAACTAAGCTAGACTATGGTGTCATCGAATTCTCTGCTCCGGCAGAGAAGAACATAGTCTTGAAAGAGGAGGAAAAATGGACAAGATATCAAGATCTCCTGTTCGAGCTCCGCAAGCTATTTACAAGCCACAAGGTCGTATTAGTGGTTCTGATCATCGGTGTCTTGGGCGGAATTCGGTTTACGCTGCGTTCTACCTTGAAGATTATTCCGGCCTGTAAGAACTCGGCGCAGATCTCGATAGACCGGATGCAGAAGGCAGTCATTCTGGGTTCAATGAGAATACTTAGGGTACACGATTTAGGAACCTGAAGCTACTTACCGACCGATGAGTGAGTAGCTTCGGTTGACCGAATTTTTGGGTTTTCTGGCGCGACTGCTGCAATGTCGACGGAGCTCGCTGCAGCCCATACCAAGTTTTAATGTAGAAAAAAAAGTATATATACTAGGCTGTGCCAAAAGAAATCGGTATTTTTATATTTCGCTCCTCTTCGAGTATATCATTCCCCGTTCAAATTCTCTCAGGTCCCCCAAATTTGAAACAAATCGGTTAATATTTAGAGGTGCATCAAGCCCAAAACGTGTTTTTTGCAGTTTTTCCTCAATTTTTGAGAGGTTTCATAACACTGTTCTACAATAACGGGATGTTTGACACTTGGGAGACATTATTACATTCGAACACAAAGTATTTAATGCATTTCATTCGCCAGATCCACTTTCCCACAGATATATTGCCGAAAAGAACCGTTTTTTTAAGGCCTAAAAACTGTAATTTCAACTTTCAACTTCAATAACTTCATATATTTAGGTTCGTGATGCGTCATATGCTCTTTTAACGTAGTCTAGTATCACGTAGCATTAATTGAATTGATAATTTCAGAGAAAATCGCCCATGAGGTATGATTATCTACACTAGAGTGAAAAACGCACCACTTGAAAATGCACCAAAAATTTTCAAAAAAAAGTACCATTTTGTTTTTTTTTGGCCACAACTTTGCCAATTTTGTACCTCAATCAATGAATCTTTATAAAATTAATAATCGACGAGTCATAAATTCGATAGAATCTGTTGAGAACAGAGTATATTCTAGTATTTACAATCAAATATGTTTAACAACCATTTAATAATTTATAATCATACATTTAATAATTTTTAATCATACATCACATTAACACTTTTTTTGCAACGCTTGCAATTCGCCGCCTGTGCTCCTGGACAACTTCCAACAGGTGCTGCTTTTGCTCTTCGTGTTTCGTCAATTCGGAATTATATTTGTAATTAACGCTATACCTCTTTCCGCGGTGTCATGCGTAACGCGCTAAAATGAAAATTTTTCTTTCGCTTCTATTAAGACTCGTTGCTGTCAGAGTGGGACATTTTTTGACACTAGGAACATGTTTTTCTTAGTGGGGTGGGATGGGGTGGAATGGATTTGATATCACATCAAGTAGCATCACATTAAAGGGAAGATTCTAACCTTTTTGGATCTCGAAGATTAATCTATTTTCGACTAAACGCAAACGAGTTATGGCACTCTGAATTTTTGCCATTTTTGGTGCATTTTCAAGTGGTGCGTTTTTTCACTCGAGTGTAGATTATCATAACTGATGGGCGATTTTCTCTGAAATTATCAATGCAATTAATGCTACGTGATACTAGACTACGTTGAAAGAGCATATGACGCATCACGAACCTAAAAATATGAAGTTATTTAAGTTGAAAGTTGAAATTACAGTTTCTAGGCCTTGAAAAAATGGTTCTTTTAGCCAATGTATCTGTGGAAAAGTGGTGTGGCGACTGAAATGCATTAAATACTTTGTGTTTGAATGTAATAATGTCTCCCAAGTGTCAAACATCCCGTTATTGTAGAACAGTGTTATGAAACCTCTCAAAAATTGATGAAAAACTTCAAAAAACACGTTTTGGGCTTGATGCACCTCTAAATATTAACCGATTTGTTACAAATTTGAACGGGAAATGATATACTCGAAGAAGAGCGAAATAAAAAAATATCGATTTTTTTTGGCACAGCCTAATATATACATATACGAGTATATAAACAAGTTTTTTTTAATTGTTTTCATAATCTCATATTAAATTATCTAAGTTATCCTCTCCTTGACGACGATATAATAGTAGGGAGGCCAAACTAAATTGACTAGTCAAATAACTATTTTCGTGAGACTGATTAGTATTATATCGACAAGTACTGGAACCAGCGTGGTTGGCTGAATAGGAAAATGTTGGTTGTCACATTTTAAATTAGTGTATCAAAACCAGGATGCTGTCCTTGAATGAGTACTGTCAGAATAATTTCCAACCATTGGAATACTCATACCTACACTATCCAATTCAAAACGATTGAACTAAAGATGAATGTGCGTGGATAGTTGATCTATGACGGGGTTTGGAGTCGCATTATGTTACTCAATGATTTACTATACTTTCAGAAGTTTATTTTTACAAAAATATGTGTTTCTAACGGGATCAAAGTGATGCAATTGGTTAACACTTTGGAGTGCAAATCCAGGAATGTGGGTTCGAATCCCGCCTATGGTTCAATGTTTTACATTAAAGGTCTTTACCCACTAGAACGTTCCATACTAGGACCGTAACCGTACCGGCACATGCAGGCAAATATTCTTTACTTGACTTCAAATAGGCATACGCCCACTAGAACGGTCCGTCACCGGCCAACACCGTAGCGTGCCCTGCACGAACAGTTGACATCGGCAGGCGAGAATATTTTGCATGTGGCTGTCTGCTCACCAACCAATATGCACATGCCCATCTTTTGGGGTAATACTTTCTCTAAAGACGGTGTTCCTTTTGCTGATGTTACTTTCAATTTTTCCAAGGAGTTCATTAAATTTGAATGACGGCATACGAAATTACTGGATAAATTTTTCTTCATCGTCAACCAGGTGCCTGTACAATGTCCTATAATCACCTCCTTTTTCGTTTCCGTAGAGATTCATGAATTCAGTAGCATCTCGTAGTATTTTTTTCGTTTTCTTCTTCTTCGTCCAAAATAATGGCAATCGTAGCCAATTCTCTAACTAATAATTTTCTAAGAACCATAACAACAAAACTCTCTAGACCGTCCACAAATGAAAAACAGAAAGAACGGGAAAGTGCAGCCGCGACCAAAGAAGGCCAGCTGCAAAAACGCTTTACATACGCCTTGAACACGGGCATAGAACGCTGTTCATCCGTTGCAGTGGGCATAGTAGTAATCGGACCGCTTTTTTCCGTGCCTGACACGGTCATGGTATGGTACGTTCTAGTGGGCAAAGACCTTAATTCATCTTGATAATAATGTTAAATTCTGCAAATTATCTTCGTAATTCAGAAACGCGGGGCAGCTCTCGCGTTGGTGGCATATGTTAGCTAATACCAAAAACTACACTTTTTTGAAGAAAAAGCTCAGCGACTCAAATTGTCTTCATTTTGACCATTTTTTACCTAATGTGACTGGACTTTGGAGAATGCGTTTGCTGACCCAGTATACAGTTTGCATCCAGACTTGAATGAAACTTAATTCAAACGCGTTGTCTTCACCTTTCTCCTCAGGTTTCAAATATACATCAAAATTCAAAATAGTAAAAGGTAAAACCATTGTTTCATTCTATGTAATAAAGAAGAACATTTGCGAACCCTAGTTCTTAATCCTTAACCACAAGAAATTTTATACGATGTGTCAACACTGCACTGAAGCTGAGTAAGTGTACTTGTTCACGCAAACGCCTAAATTTAGACAAGGCCTACTTCAGGTAACGCCATGCATTTTTTGAATTGAGTGTTGTTGCCTTGTATTATAGGTGGTATTGAATTAGATGATACTTCTAATTGTCATTTGGCGTGTTTCTATGTACTCGAACGCATCAGTTATTGATCTAAACTATTCGAAACTGCAAATAGTTCACCGCGAATTAGAGTGACACGTTTCGTAATGCCTCAGAATTAGATGCAACGCAATAATCCTTACTCACAAGAATTATGGTATATCGTCGTCTCCGTTTGACATTCATCGCTAGAATTAAACGTGGTTGATTGAATGCGAATAATTGAAATCAATTCATGTCTGACTTGATAACAAAATGGGAACTAGAAGCCTCATAAAATCCCTATACTTAGATTAAATATTTCATTGTGAATTTGTATAACATAGTGGAAGCACTCCTGACAGACAGTCTCTGCTTTGTGAAGTAAGGTGCAAGTTTAATTATACATCTGCATGAAACTCCCTAGAAATTTCTCGCACGCTCAGGTCCCATCTTTTGTTCGAATAAAACATGAAAACTTGCTAATGAAAGCTCAAAGTCTTATGTGAACCTGAATGCCAGCTCGCAAGGTTTATTGCGGTGAGGATTAGATTTGATATCATCGGGGGAGTCTGCTATTAGGTCTTGCAAATAGTTGTATGTAAAAAGTTAATTTTGCCTTAACGAAACGAATGTGCGAGACAAAAGTACTAATAATCTTCCAAATGGAACAAAGATGAAAAAGTTGAACTCTGATAGAGATAATACACTATGTAATTCTACTTTTCCTTTGTCATATAAATAGCAATAAGTATATAAGCTTTATACAAAAACGAATCAGCCAAATTTTTCTCGGAGTTACAATTAATTGATTTCTTATTGAACATGATGCACAAAGGAAATGCATCAATGTTTTGCCATTAAATGTGACCTCCATTTTTTGGAACATGTCCCTACGAAATAATCTGTGGATTCTCTATTATGTTCAACACAAACTCTTTGCACAACAAATCTAAGTTATTCCAGCATCATCAGCGGATTCTTTTCTCTGGCAAGGTCATGCAATTCAAAGGGTCGGTGAAGTTTCCGGGAGTAATCCTAGACTCTGACCTAGCGCGAACACCTCGAATATCGAGTGAGGAAGGCCTCTGCTTCATTTTGGGCGTGCATAAGAGCTTCCAGCAGCACATGGGGATTACTGCCAAAGATTCTTTATTAGATCCATACCGCTGTGATCAGGCCTATGGTTACCTATGCTGCGGTAGTGTGGTGGTCGGGGACAAGGACTAGTATTCCCCAGCGCCCCCTGGAACGACTGCAGCGGCTTGCATGCGTAGACATATTTAGCGGTATGAGGTCGGCTCCAACGAGAGCCTTTGAAGCTCTCGCGGGATCACCACCTCTACACTTATACATAAAAACTGAGGCCATGAGGACGGCGTATAGGTTGAAGGGTCTAGGCCACAGGACCAAATTGCACTATTCTCGTGGACGCTCATCGATTTCAAGTGAGGCAATCTACATGCCCCATACTAGAAATCAAGCCAGATAGCATGATCCCAGCTATATGCCTCACTCCTCCCAAAATCCTCATCCCGGATCAGTGGCGGAACTACAATGCGCGGGACCCCGCAACGCGGGGGGGCCCAGAGCTATAGGGGGCCCCGGCAGCCCGGCCCAAATGCATCATGAAAAGAGTGAAACATTCTCGAAACTGATAACCGACTTTACCAGCAAGCGCAAAAAAAAACAAACAATTCTAATACAAAACATTTTAAAACCCTTAGCAAGTATTGCAACTTCCCACATCTGTTTGTCATTACTTTGTTTTGACGCACTGACTCGGCTGCCTGAAAACAAAGAAAAAGGCCCCTCTCTGACACTCTTCAGAGCACTTGTCGAAAATTGTTTGGGTAGGTTGATCAGTGACAGTGTTACGTCGCTAATTAACGCCACTATATATTATTTTATATTATTTAATTATGTATGTACATATGTACTTCCCAATTTTACAACCGTCTCGTCCCCACCGGTAGGTACGTTCATTCTTTTCATGTTTTCAGAACTATACAAACCCAAATATTTATTATTTATGATACCTCTCCAGATGTTATTTATGACCATTTCTTGGCGCATCGACAATTCGGGTTTTTCCATTTGAACCTTTCTTCTTACACATTCCTCAGTAATAGCATGTTTTCCACCACTTCCTTCCTGTCACCAATAAAAACCTACCAATTTGTAAACTCCATTACTTCTACTTTTCTATTAGATTTTAAGTTTGTTAATTTTAAGATACCTCAACTCGAATTCGTTACAAAATATCAAATAAATATTAAGTGTGAACTGTGAAAGTAGGTAAGTTACATTTTCAGCTTTATTTTTTAATTCAAATATTAAGTGCTCTTTTTATTTATTTCCTTAGTTTGTGATTTCCGTGGAATTGCGGCACTCTTTCATCTTGAAAAACAGAAATATGTATTATTCGGCAAAAGACGAGGCAATTCAAATTGCAGGCAAATGGAAAATTAACCCAACTTTTTCATGGAAGAGACAAACATTTGTGGAAAAACATTTTGATGAATTATCGAATGATCACCGTTTTGGTAATGACGATGATTTTCGAGTCAATGTATTTATTAAAGTTTTAGATGTGGTTATAAACCAAGTAGACAACAGGTTTAAAGGGATGCATGAAGTTTTAAATTTATTTGCTTTCATGGTACCTAAAAAATTAGCAGAAATGGAAGAACCTGAAATTTCAAAATCTGCTGAAGCGCTTCAATTAAAATATAAAGATGATCTACCTACAGATTTTCCAACACAATTGATAATGATAACCGCTATGCTTAGAGAGGAAATTGTTGAAACTTTGAGTATAAAAGAATTCGCGGAGTTATTACTGATAAAATACGCTACAATATCTTCAAGTTTTACACATGTAATTACCGCATTGTTGTTGTTTCTTAGGATACCCGTCACCGTGGCAACGGCGGAAAGAACATTTTCAAAACTTAAGATAATAAAAAAATATTTACGCAACTCAACCAACAGGCCAACAATGTTTGCATAATCTCTCTATATTAGGAATCGAAGCGAAAACGGACAAAAATATGGAAATAAAAGATGTGATTAGAGATTTTGCAAATTTGAAATCCAGGAGGAAGGATTTTAAATTTTAAATATATTTTCTTTTGTTAATTTTTAATTGTTAATAATGCAATTTTGTTCCTTTTTGTTATTTTTTAATAAACATATCTATAAAAATGTGTGTTTCTTTTGTAGTAGGGGCCCGAATAATATCTTGCGGGGGGGCCAAAAAATTGAAGTTCCGCCACTGTCCCGGATAGAAGAGATTGGAGTAACGAAATTCTCACCTTATTGCCACCGGACGGGCTCGTATGGTTCACAGATGTATCCAAGGTTGGTCAGACCTCTGGTGCGGGAGTGCACCTAAAAAAGCCAAAGACCACTATCTCTGTGACTCTAGGTGCTCACTGCACGGTTTTTCAGGCGGAAGTCTACGCCTTAACTTATGCCATGGAAAACCTGCGAAGAAACTATGTAAATAGGTGCATATATATTTGCACAGACAGCTGTTCGGCTCTGGGAGTTTTCAAAACACCCAGAGTCACATCAACGCTTGTCAAAGAATGCAGAAATATACTGGCCGAACTAGCCAGGATAAGTGGAGTTCAACCCTGGGTCCCTGGACACAGTGGAGTTGAAGAAAACGAAATGACCGACTCATCCCTGGCCAGGCGAGGATCGTCTAGTGCTCCCGTCGGGCCGGAGCCAACCGTCGCCTTATCAAATTGCGTGGGGGGTCTCGCCCTTTTTGGCCAAATGAATAAAGAGTGGTCTGAATTGTGGCGAGAATCACCACGCATGAAGCGGGCCAAGCCCTTTATCAAAGACCCTGTGCCTAGGCTCTCAAAGAAAATCCTTTCTCTGAACAGAAAAGATATCAGAGAGATGACTGGAATCCTGACCGGTCTTAGCAAAAACCCACACAATATGGGCATCACAGATGACCCAATATGTAGGGAATGCAGAGAGGCGGAAGAAACTGCCTCCCACATCCTGTTGGGTTGCCCAGCATTAGCATCCCTCAGGCACGACACTTCGGAGAATAAAAACTGCTGCCAGAAGAACTTATGGAAGCCAGCACTGGCAATATGCTGCTAGGATAGGATAGGATTCTGACCGCGGGGCGCATAATGGGCCCAACTAAGTGGCCTAAGTGCATTTGGGGGCTAGGCTCCCTCCCCTCAAGTGATGATGATGATGATCATCAGCGGATTTGGGAACATATACATACGTATCTTCCTATCCATGATATCACAAACGAAATATGTTCAATTGTCGATAGATGTGAAAGCCAGCGTCGGCAGGTAAAATTTTCAAAAGGTCACGTTCGAATTGCGAGACAAAGGAAGGCCCTAGTTGCTCAACCGGAAGCATCCTAATGAGCGTGCACTGTGATAAAATACTATAGTCTTGACAACATAAAGATACGGTTTTTATTTTTTGCTGTTCTAACTGAAAAAATAGTGGTATGCGCTGATATCATCCATTCAACTGATTTGACATAACTATATTATTATTGTGTACAATATATGATTTTGTTGTAATTACTTACATCGTAATACCAACTATAACACTTATTTGTTAATAATGTATCGCATGTTTGTATATGCAACCAAAGAACAATATAACGTAGTTCAGATATAAATATAAGTAGTTATTCCTTCTATGGTGCGGAGCAATAATTTTCTGTTGGTACAGCAGTAAAATTTAGTTTGTGTGTTGGCTTTCTGCTTTATGCAACAGGCAGCAGCTCTTTGTAACTGTTAATAACAGTCGTGTTTATGCCTATGCGTTTTGTGTAGCTTCTTTTTCCTAAAACCAAGACTTCCAGCTTCACTGACCAGAGAGGAAATAGAAAAGCCATGGCAGCAAATAAGAAGTAACAAATTATTCCTACTTCTTGTGTTATTCGATGAACAAGAACAATGTCATCAAGTACAGTAACTGATTGCTTGCTTAGATGGACTGAGTCATTTGAAGGTAAGTATAAAGCAATATTAAATTATAAGCGATATAGCAAATCATTCTAATCTACAGATTCACAGTATTTGTCGAGGCAATAAAGCATTCCACATTCCAAAATCAGCACATTCGATTCAGAAAATGATTTAGAAATTTTTTGCCACAGGGCTCCAGAGACCGACCCGGAAAAACTCCAGATAATTCGCAGAACATTGCGAGTGTTATAGTCGTGATCGGCGACCTTGGCAACCCCGGAGAGTCAGAATTTGTTACATTTAAATAATTAAATTAACAAATTCCTGAAAGATGACGTGATGGTAACTCGGTCTGAGGACACCACCAGGTATTTCGGAAGAGTTTTTTCACGTCGTAATCATCACTAGCAACCTTTATATCCCCTCTCGAACAGTGAACAAACATTAAAAATAGTTTTCTAAAGAAATTCATCGATATCCAGGACGTCAGGACCCCGGATACCCCGGGATGGTTCAAGGGGACCTCAGGAAATTTTTTTGATAGCATATTCGTGTTTAGCGACCCCAAAAACCCCCGAGAAACTAATTCGAGTTTGTTTTTTTTATTTACCTCAAAAATGCACTCAGAAAAATGAATTTTTTGGCTGTAGAAATGCATTAAATTTTTTCCGCAAAAAAAAAATCCGGCAGAAAATTACTAAATCACTTTCTAAATCGAATGCAGAAAACCGCATTCAACTGCGCCGACTTTTGAAGGTTTGGCCTATGTTAGTGGTTTATTTCCTAGACTATATATGAGATTCAGTTAGTCAGATTATTAATACTTAAGTTCGTTCGTTTTACACATTTATAGGTATTGCTGTGCAAAAATGCTTTCACTTTGAATTCAAGGTTAGGCACGTATTGCCAATGCTACGTGATTGGTAGTGAAAAAGACTGAATTTAATCTATCAGATAGACCTAGAGAGAAATGTCTTAGTGAAAACAAAATATAGTTTTTGTCATCGGTTTTAACAATTCATTTCATTTGTAGATGAACGTGTAGATGATGAGGTGCTTATAAATCTAACTGAAGAATTATTCAATTGTTTGGTGCCAAAAATAGGAGAAAAAATAATCACCCTATATCCACTAAAAATACTTAAGTACTATGTAGCCATCATCAGAGTAAACTACTTTAATAGTATTTTGAGTGGATACGGGTGTTTATTTTTTATCTATAGAGTGATAGTGTATCCAAAGTGTGAACACTTTTATTGTTCATTAATAGGTAAATTAATTACCACTATAGGTATCTACTTTTTAGGGACGTAATAAAGATTTTTCGATTCCTGATAAAATTTAATTTGATTTATACCCCACAGTTTTGTGATGTACAGTGAAAAAGGCAAGAAGTTGCTAGTTGTGCAAAATATCAAGTTCCGAATGGAACATATCGCGAAATGTGGGATAAAGACATGGCGATGTACAAAGGCCAATAGAAAAACCAAGTATAAGGCGAAACTGTAAGGGAATGAAAACATAGTGATGGAGAATCCTTTTCTATAGCCCTACCATTCTATCGAAGAAGATAAATTGCTTACAGCGATAGTTAGAAATGCTTGCAAAAAGAAAGCTGTCGATAATTTATGTGAGAAGCTTGACAAATTGATAACTAGGAAATTATGACAATCATACGAAGATACATTTCACAAGTTGAGAAACAAAAAAAACGAAGACTTTTGTCTCTACAACAATAATAATATAGCAGTGTTTTCGTCCTTAACTAATCTGAAAATCTATGCGACTTTGAATCTGTATTTATAGATGGTACATTTCAATGTAGTCTAAACTTTTTGCCTCCTGCCAAATAAGTGAAAAACTACTTATAAAAATCTCTTTTAAATTATACTTAATATTTATGAGGAAGATTTTCTTTCGAATTGTACACAAGCTTCGGAAATTGTAAAGTAATAAATAAATTCATCATCACAAGAGTGTAATATAAAATGACGTGAAGAATTGAATAATAAAGAATGTATATTTGTAATACATGAATTTCCGGAATTAAAATTTAATATAAATATCTCAAGTAGCTGAAATCTGGTAAACCTCCTATACACTTACTTATGTTATTAAACTTTTTTTCAGGTTGAATGTGGCGGATCTCGATAAGGACGTGAGTGCTTGTTGAAGAATATCAAATAATGAAGTAGAATAGCGTGTGTCTCTTCGTCGTCCTTTCAAAACGTTCATGTTAGGGGAATCAGGATGATACTAATGACATTTCTCATGTTCAATCCACTTCACCCTCTGATATGGATAGCGTTTTAATTTCAAATACATACTCCTTCCTGGCTACACATCAAACAAATTTTTACAGCATGAGATGGATCTCGAAAAGTTCCAAAAATATTTGCAAAATAATTAATTGGTTTTAGTTGATGAATTTCAGATACTGAATTATTCCCATTTTGTTAAACATTCAATTTCTAAAGTTTAATCCAGAAGATTTGCTTGCATTGCGGCTTGGATATCGAATAAAATTTTACCAGCAGTGTGACCCTATCATTGTACAGGACCTAGAAATATTTTATCATAATCGCTGGATTACCCTAAAGCCATTTTTAGAAGTGTTGTGACTAATTTGATAATAGCGCATAAAAATATGTTATTTCTTCTTCAAATTAATTGTACATAGAATACCATCTACTAATATGTACTTGCTATTGAAACCTTCTTTCTTATACATGTGTATCGAAAACCCACTCACACCGATAGATACCTCAATGGCCTTTCCTGCCATCACGTTGCCCAAAAGCAATCTGTCAACTCCTTGGTTCACAGAGCTGTCAACTTATCCCAACCTCAATCCTTAAAATCAGAATTAAAACACCTTTTATCTGTCTTATTATCAAATAATTTTTCCAATTATCACATTCAGCAAACCAGAAAGAAATATACTTCGCCTAAGATTTCAAATCAACCTGATAAATGATAAATGATTTACATTCATCAATTTACGGAAAATACAAATCAAGCAGTTCCTAACGTAATAAGCGGTGTTCGGTAATTATCCAGATAGCCTTATTACTTGAAATGTTCATTACACATTACGATATATCAAACGGTTATTAATCATGTAATAATAAAGCATCGAGAAACAATCTTAACCTGAAGAATCTGTAAACCCTTTTAAACAAATTGAATACATACACAAATCTAAAGGATAACAAAGGAACTCACATTTATATCAGAAAATAATCGTCGCCAACTGCATTCAAACATCAAACATCATCACGTGGCAGGAAATCTTAATTATTTTCGCATCCGGTATCGTAGGACCAATGTTTCGTTTTCACCATCAATCGATCGAGTGGACTGTATTTTCATGGGTCTTTTCTGGATTAATTAAAACTGTTTTCAAACAATAACATTTATTTAAATAGATAATTTTGGACTCTTTCAAGAGGTTTTAAAAACTGTACTAGCAGGCTGCTACATCTTTTCTTAACTACACATTTTCTACCTGGTTCCTCGACAAGAGGGTAAATCCGGGTTGAGAGTGGTAATAATGGAGGGGCATGAGCCATTACTTATAACTAACTTAAACAAGAATAGGAAATATCACTTACTTTAAATTATACATACTTAATAATAAACAAATACAATGAACTAATTAACAATATTTAAAACCAATGAGATTTTCACTACAATCTGAACTTGAAGCGCGCTTCAACTTTAATGAGATATACAAATATCTGGTGCCAGTTTTCTTGACTCGCGTTTCAAAACTAGTTTTCTGGGATTAGTTCAAACACAAAGAGCAAAACAAAAAATTCTTTTAGAAGTTCTGAAAAAGAGTTGTGATGAGTCTAGTAGCACCGATGATGAATCATCTCCACTTCAAAAGAAAGGAAATGTCAATGAAAATGAGATACACCACCGTTTCTGGAACTGTTTTGAGGAAGCCGCTGAAGAAAATAAGCACACAGATGAAAATTTAGTGAAACAGAAAAGTTCAATTGTAAATGAAATTGGTTTTTACATGAAAACTATTCGAACGGTTATTTTCGGAAGCAGGAATAATTTATGAGGAAAAGCGCAATCGTTTGCTATCAACAAATGCTGAAAAAATTAATATTCGGCCGAATACCGAATAATAAAAAAGTGGCCGAATACGCCGAATACCGAATGGTAGCCGAATATTCGTGGCATCTCTAGTCATCACTGAAACAAATGCCTATTTTGAAGGATTGTTGAAATCTTATTATTTGGAAGGGATCGAAAAATTAGAAAAACGTTGGACGAAGTGTAAAGGGTTACAAGGAGATTATGTAGAAGAATAAAATAAGTTTAGACCAAATATATCATTTCTTGTTCCATTTTCAGGGACTTTTCACCATTCCCTCGTATCATAACATATAACATTATTTTTAACTCAAACTTTCGGAAGAACTCTTGCATTCATAAACATGATCGATAAATCTTCATATCAAGTATTTTATACTGAACAATATCCGCAAGTGCTCTAAACATTTCTGAAAATAATAGAAGAGTTTATTGCAACATTCGCATGTTCACTTGTAATCAATTCAAATACATTCTATTAACGATTCACTGTAACTACCTCATAATTCAATCTTCCGAGACTTACAAATTAGTGTAAACAACTTTCAGTGTTACCCCGGAAATTCGGTGAGAATCCGAATGCTTCCGGTCAAAATAAAATCAATAACGTCCTTCTTAATCGTACTATAGTGTTCTTATCGGTTCATCGAATTTTGTGGCTAACATCATATACGTAATTCTATCAAGTGAGATATTATAGGATGAAGATTAATATTATGGATTAGAACGTTACGATAAACCTCGATTGACCTAATTGGATCCCAGTCAGTTGATCCGCAATTAGACATATATATGTTGGGAAGCGATTTGCTCTGCCTAAAGCCTCATTATTAGTTCGATAATAAAAAATTGCGATTAGTTTATCCCTATATACAGAATGGTATATTTCCGATATGATTGAAGGGATATATGATAATTGCTATTATTTATTATCATTGATACAAAAGGATTTAATATAACATTTAAGACACGTCCACATAATTAAAGATAATTAATATGAAAGATAATCTTCCAAACTAATAGGTTATATCTAAAACAGATACAAGTTAGCTCAGGGTTACCTACAATAGAACAATACTATTCTTATAATGGTATCACATTTATGGGGCCATCCACTACTAAAATTTCAAAGGATACCGCACACTTTAGTAGGGAAAGTGGCCCCCTGTCGAACTGGCTGAATTTTTGATATGTTATAGTCCAAGTCATTCCGAGCAAAAAGTTCAATGGGCACAACTTTTTCTATAGGCTGGTTTTGGCGCTAGAGGCCAATGAAAACTTTCATTTGTTCTTCAATGTTAAACAACACGAAACGTTATCCTGGATAATAATCACTTTTCTGAATAATCAAGATCTAAACAGTCATTAATATGAGATACTATTAGAAGTATTGTTCATTGATGTCACTATAGGTGATCAATTATACATCTACATAACCTCCATTCACCACTACACCTACTATTATTGATTGTCTCGGAATCACTTGGACGTTACGACTTTTTGGTCGAAATTAGGTAGTCCATTTGCAGATGCATACCTTGAAAATCCCTGACGTTAAGATGATAGATTTAGAAAGGAAATCTTTTTAAGGCCATTTTATAGACAGACTTGTAATATTTCTCATTCTTTTTCATAGCCTAAAATTATTCAGGATGGTCGAACAATATTTTTCAGTAGGTACGGAACTTTTCGAATATAACTTTCGATTTCTTTTAAAAGGAACACTACTTATATTTTTCGACTATGTGATGTAGAATACGGTGTAGGATAGGATTCATAAACATTTCTTCATTCTAGATCCCTAAGACGATTTGTAACCATTTTCGAATTATTGCACTTTAAAAATTGTAAGTAGCTGGAACACACTGTATAATTGACCAAATGTAACAACACCAAAGAAAAATACTTTTAACAGTATGTCATAGTAATGAGTGTTTAGATCTTGATTATTCAGAAAAGTGATTATTATCCAGGATAACGTTTCGTGTTGTTTAACAATGAAGAACAAATGAAAGTTTTCATTGGCCTGTAGCGCCAAAACCAGCCTATAGAAAAAGTAGTGCCCATTGAACTTTTTGTTCGGAATGACTTGGACTATAACATATCAAAAATTCAGCCAATTCGACAGGGGGCCACTTTCCCTACTAAAGTGTGCGGTATCCTTTGGTTAGTAATTTAGGTATTGCCATAGCGTATAAAATGCAGAATAATAATAATTTAGATCAAAAATAATAAAGATAAATCATCCGATGATGACAAATGTGGGGTATACAAGCTGACATGTGAGTCTTGCCCTATGATATACATAGGTCAGACAGGAGAGACCTTAAAAAAACGGATCATAGAACATTATTAATAATGAATCTGATTCAACTTTTGCAGAACATTTAATAATGGAAAGCCATAATTTTAATGATAATTTCAAGATTTTACATATTCAGAAAAAATGATAAATTAAATTTTCTGGAATCCCTAGAAATTAACAGAAATTAATAAATATAAGAAGTTTAATCCGTCGAAGGGTTAAACCCAGTTAAGTAAAATTCCACTAACAATCTATCCTAAGATTATCATTAAAGTTACAAATTAGGTTAGCTCTTTCTTAGTAAGTAACTACTTTGTAATATTTGTTTGAAGAAGCTACGGTGGTAGCGAAAGTATAATTACATTTATTTATTAAATTTGTGAATATCGTACTTTATTTATTATTCTATTTAAATTCAAATACGAGGGCAAGGTACAAAGTCCCTGAAGAATAATACAGATGGCGCCACAATCGAAAATCTCATGTAACATTTGTGATGTACCGTCTTTAACTAGAACGCATTAGAATTTTCAGACTGATATGTCATTTAGTTCCGTTTTGATACCCATCGAAAGCAAGCAACATTGAACATTTTTGTAAACATGGAAAAAGCAAATTACGCATCTTGATCAATATTTCTTGCGTGGAAAAAACATTACGCAAACCAAAGCATCGCTTATTATACATTATGGGAACTCCTCACCATCTATTGGAACGATTCACAAGTGGTTTACTGATTTTCGTTGCGGTAGTATGACTACAATGAAAGCCGAACGTTCTGGTCGTCCAATTGAGGTTACAATGCCAGAAATTGTCGATAAAATCCATATGGCATGATATTGGACGATCGTTGAGTTAAAGTGCACGATATTGCTGAAGCTATGGGCATCTCAACCCAACGGGAATATGAGAAAGCTATCTGCCAGATACGTGCCGCATTTGCTCTCAATTGACAACAAGCGCGGCCATGTGAGAACTTCAAACGGGTGTTTGGCGATGTTCAAGCGCGATAAGAAGGACTTTTTGCGCCGTTTCGCAACCGTGGACGAAACATGGATCCATCACAACACACCAGCGACCAAAGAACAGTCGAAACAGTGCACTTGTCCTGGCGAATAGAAGCCGAAAAAAGCCAAAGTGGGTTTATCGGCCCACAATGTCATGGTGATAGTTTTTTGGAATGCACACGGTATCGTCCATATCGATTACCTTGAAAAAGGCAAGACGATCACCAACGTATATTGTGCAGAGCTTTTGGATCGATTCGACGCCGATTTGAAGCGAAAGCGGCTGCATTTGGCAAAGATAAAAGTGCTGTTCTACCAGGACAACACACCAGCGCACAGGTCCGCAGTCACAATGGCAAAATTGCATGAATTGCGCTACGAATTGGTTCGTCATCCACCATATTCTCCAGATTTGACCCCCTGCGATTTTTATCTGATTTCAAAGAAATGGCTCAGCGGAAAGAGATTTGGCTTCAACGATGAGGTCATCGCTGAAACAAACGCCTGTTTTGAAGGATTGCCGAAATCGTATTATTTAGAAAGGATTGAAAAATTACTAAAACGTTGGACGAAGCGTATTGGCCAACAAGGATATTGTGTAGAGAAATAAAATAAGTTTTAACCGAACAAATCATTTCTTGTTTTATTTTTCAGGGATTTTTCACCTTGCCCTCATATAAAAACTAATATGAAGTATGATCTATGACTATGAGGTTAGATTTACCCCACAGAACAAGAAAACACATATCACCGCAAGACGTCTGTTCAAGACCTCTTGTGTAACTGTATACAATCATTGTTCTCTGTGATTCAACTCTAAAAAGGGCGTGAGCTCGATGGGTTTATTGTAATGTGGAATTTTAAGTTTAATGGGAAATAATCACCTCGTCACCAGATAGACATGAAAATCATCAAATCAACATTGGCAACACTGCGACTAGCTAGTGTGTTCGAGTATACGGAATGGTGGAAAATCCAATGCGCTATGTCTCGGTCCGTCTACAGTATGCTCTGGGACATTTTTTCCAATCAACGTTATTAGACGTGAGCCGAACTGCTATAGTCTGCGCTAGCCTTCAGTATACTGGGTTCGTGATGGCTAATAGTAAGCATAGATTGATAAAAGGAGAAGTCTATTGAGATGAGAGTTGCGAGCCTTCTGCCTTACGTTATAGTCTTTGAAGACTCAATAAAACATAACACACAATATACAAGTCAATTAATTTCATTTCGAATAAATTCGTTCACATATAAATTGATTGACGAATTGAGAATTGAGATAAAAGAATAATTTTGGAAATCAACGAATTCACATTTAGTTCATCTTTCCATTGTCTGGCGTGCTTGCTAATAGTCTAATCTGGAGAATTGTGATTGAGAAAGATTTTAAAATCGATAACTAGATGATTCTTCGCCTTTTCAATAGCGGTAAATGCCAGAAAATTCCAAGGAAAGGAGATAAACGAACTGATAATATTAATTTGGTTTTTCGTTGAAATGTTTCGAGTGATTAACGACCGCGAGGTAGCGGCTGGCACTGTCATTTATTATATTGAATTTCATTTTTTCCCTTAAGCCACTGCGTTTATTGAAATCATTTTCCGTAATTACATACTCCTTCGTAAATAATGGTGACGCAAAAATAATATGTGTCTAAATTTAGTAATTTTTGATAACAATTCCTTATTCGAATTGGTGTAATAATTATTGCGCCCTGTTGCAAAATTGATCTTTAATGTTCGTTAATGACACTAAATAAGAGATCCATCGTATGTTTCTTTCAATAATCGCAGATTCAGATTGTTTACTCTAAACAATCTAGAATTAATTTATTATACTGTTTCCTCAATTTCCAGATAGTATTTCCGATATTATATCATTGCATTTAGCAAGAAACCATCGGTCGTAGCGTTTTATAGACTGAAAAAATTGATCGGTCAGACCGATTTTCATGAGTTTTCAACTTTCACAAATTTTCATCTCAGCCTAATTATAATTTAAACCTAATGTCATATCGATTCCCTCACAATTTATTGTACATTTTTTAAATCTTCATGTACGCTAACCCGGATTTTCAAATAAATGACGTTTGTTCATTCGCAATTTTTCAATGACAATCCTAAACCAAGTGTAACTTATGAAGAACTAATTCAGGACTTCGTGATATATAATAAATGTGAATGAATTTGATACGTATATAGAACTGGTTAATGCTAAACTCGTATTATACTTCCAGAAGTAGTATAATTCAAAAACAAATATTGAATAGATAAATTACATAATATTATACCGTCCGATAGATGATATATTGGTTAATTTTTTTAGTTGCAGATTTTTATAGCACAAAATTCAAGCTAGCTAATTCCGCCCATTCTGCGAATTTGGCTAGGGTTGAAAAGTAGAAATTGAACATACATTCAACTTATTACATGATTTCGTAATATATTATTCTAAGTTTTAGAATGAGATATTGGAATAGAGAGTTATGCAATTATTGAAAATATAAAAATTGCAGCGTAGAATAACGTTTTGCAATAATCCGTGATTCCAATTTTGATATTCGTAAAGAACGGAAAACGTAAATTGAGTCCCATTTCCATATTCCTACGTAAATAAAATCCCACAAATAAAATCAAACTATACGTAAATTGAATTTCGGGTTTCAATATAATTCTCAGAATATTCTTAGAAATGAGAGTGTTAAGATTAGAGCAAGCACAATATTTTCATTCTATATCAACAAAGTTACTTTAGTAGCTTAGATCAGGTTAAGTTGGGTTAGGTAACAGTCAAAGGTGGTACAATAAACAATCATTATTGGTTATGAGAGTATTAAGATTTGCGCGATTACAATATGTGCATTCTATATCAACAAAGTTAGGTCAGTAGGTTAGGTCAAGTTAAGTCAGGTTAGGTTAGGTTATGTTAGATTAGGTAACAATCCAAGATGGTACAATAAACAATCATTATTGGCTATGAGAGTATTAAGATTTCGCGATTACAATATTTGCATTCTATATCAACAAAGTTAAATTAGTAGGTTAGGTTAGACTAGGTTAGGTTACAAACAAAGGGGGTACAATAAACAATCATTAGTGGTTACTATGAGAGTGTTAAGATTGGCGCGTTTACAATATTTGCATCCTATATCGACAAAGTTAGGTTAGTAGGTTGGGTTACGTTAGAAACAAAGGGGATACAATAAACAATCATTATTGGTTATTATGAGAGTTTTAAGATTAGCGCTATTACAATATTTGCATCCATATTAACAAAGTTATGTTAGTAGCTTAGGTTAGGTTAGGTTACAATCAAAGGTGGTACTAAATCAATCATTCTTGTTTATGAGAGGTTTAAGATTTACGCGATGACAATATTTGCATTCTATATCAACAAAATTAGGTAAGGTTAGGTTAGAAACAAAGGGGTCATTTTTCCGGAAAATTTATTGAATTGATGGAAAATCTGGGAAATTTGGTCATTTTCACGTAAATTTTCTAATTTTTCACGTAATTATTATCGTTTTATACACAATGGAGGTTGACAGTAGCGTATTCCGATCCGAAGCAGAGAAAACCAAAAAAATTTGCGGGAAACTGTGGAAAACCTGAAAAAAAAATCTTTCAACGTCGTTGAAATTATCATGTGACAGGTCACTATAGGACTTTTCTTGATCGCTGATTACGAACTTGATATTTAAAATGTCATCATTTTCCGGAAAAACGCGGAAAATGTTATTATGAATTCTCCTTTCCTTTGCATGGAATTTGTGGAGTTCGTGTTGATTCACGTTCATGTTTTGGAGGTCAATTTTAAATGGCCAAACTTACAAGTTATGCCAAAAAAAATATTTTTTGAAAATTTCGGAAAAATCAAAGAATCCTAAGGAAAAACACTCTAACTTCATTGAAAAAAAGTGTGTATGAGGGACATTGAAGAGTCACTCAGTAGTCACTAATGACCTTCATGTTCCATAGAACATCATGCAAAAAAATATTCCGATACGAGCGTCTAGTAAATTTTTAGAAAGTCAGCCTATTGCCCCAGCTTATTGACTGTACTATATAGTCGGATCTATCGTGACGTATCGAATTTGATAAGCTTTGTCACATAAATTTATCACAATATCGTACGTAGTTTATGTAAAACTTAAACCAGAAATTCTTAAATCCGTAAGCTACAAAAAGGTCGAAGACGGATATTATCTCGATATCTGCATCTCACAGTTTATAATAGAATTTCATTAATAACAGTTTGGAATGAATAGTATTATTTATTTTGGTCTTCAAATTTAATTATTTTGATTCATAGTAGTCTTCAATACAAGCGGCACAAGAAAGAAGACGAGTCAATAATCACTCAATAACTAATTGAATTTGATGAAGATTTTAATCTCGACGGAAAACATCGAGACAAACTCCGAAACGATCGGCAACTGTAAATTATATTAAACTTCTAAAGTCCGGATTAAAAAATGTTCATCGGTTGCAACTTTCGCGCGGTGTTTTTCAAAGTTAACGTTCCAGGAAATAAGCAAACTTTTCCGAATTTACGCAATATATCTCAAGTGAAATACATTTCACCTGCTTTATCACATCGAATTAGTATTCACTGTAACATAGATGAGGATGAGAATATTGCAAGGGAAGTGTTGTCAGCAAGAAATTATCATACATGCTCCAAATAATAATAATTAAATCATTCCACTTCGTGGATCACTTAGTCACGGCTTTGTGTTAATAACGGATTTAATTAGTGTATCCAATACCGAAACTCAATCCTTGACAACACGTTCAGTTCAGGCTCTAGACAAGATTATTAAGAAAAGGAAACGGGTCTAGATATATGTCGTAGCCATATTGCAAAATGCGTCCTTTTATGAAAGGCATAATTATAGTTTTGTAGAACACGTCAATACTGTTAAATATTCAGCTGGTCTCGGACGACTCGTGCTTTCGGCAGATATTATCCACTTTCACTTGGTTTCAAACGCATAGCGTGCGGGTGGCCATCTTTGCCGAATATTCGTTACTCGTGATCTTCACGTCGGTAAACTAGCGCGAATTGAAAGAACGTGACCTTCAAACAAACAATCGAAGCGGGGCGGACAAGTCCTGAGTACTATGACCACTTAATTGGGCCCATTGTGCGCCGCTTGAGTCCAACAAGCTGCATGTATGCCGGGGTGTTGTATCAGTCTGAGTATGTATAAAGTCCTGTTAATTGGATATGTGTCACCCAATAAACCATGAAATCCACTATGGTATAATTCATCTCAACTTAAATGTCACCGATTACAACCCCCAAGAACCAGACTTTTACATGGCGATCCGTTGCCGGTTCATGGTAATCAATACCAGTAATTGCATCTTTGCCATCAGGAATCTTTACATAAAGATCCTTTGCCAGTTCTGTAAATCACATACGATTATGTAAATATATATAAAACACAAATACAGTACAAAAGCTTTTAATAACAAAACGAACTGCAATTGTATTTTCTACCCTTTATTGCATAATGGTTAGCAGTATTTAACAGCAGAAAATTAAGTGTGATCCGCAGGTCACTTCTCTCACTTGTAGCTTTCGAAAATTTATTGCAGATGATTAGAAACAGATACGGTCGTAGAAAGACGTCAAATGTCACAAATACTATAAGATACCACTGTGGAATGTGATAATTTGGTTTACACCCTTTTTCCACTCAAAATTAAGCTTATCTAACGCACTTTTCAACTGCGATGAAGTCATCATCGAAGATATATGTGAATGTTTACATGCATTCTTGATAATGGCTGCATCGCAGTTGAAAAGTCTTTCGGATGAGTCATACTTCCATGTGGAGAAAGGGTGATAAACTAAATTAATGTTCATTGGTGGAAGCCATTAGTTTGTGATAATTTATCATATTGAGATAATAAAATAAAACTTCACTTTGGTGTTATCACATATTAGTCCAGGCTGTGAACCGGGATTTCAGCTATAATTTAAAAAAAAACATGTAAGTTCGAATCAAAAGTTTTTTTTTGCATAAGCTTAAGGAGGTTCTCAGGATCATTCATATACCTTGAAACCTCTTGGGAACCCCTCCCCACCCATTGGGGTGAAAATGGCCCAAAATCTTCAAGTCTTGAATTGTATTTTCTACAGAAAAAGGTATTTTGGAAATTCGAAATTGGCCAATTTTGTCGATTTAACCACCCTTACGATGTATTGCAAGTGCATCTGGCTACGGATTCGTGTTCAACGACCCAAAAAACTCCCTAGGTGCACTCGAAATGCCAAAATACCTTTTTTTGTAGAAAATACAATTCAAGACTTGAAGATTTCGGGCCATTTTCGCCCTCAATGGGTGAGGTTGGGGTTCCCAAGAGATTTTAAGGTGCATGAATGATCCTGAGAACCTCCTGGAGCCAATGCAAAAAAAAATTTTGATTCGAACTTGCAAGTTTTTTTTTTATTTTCCGGTTCATAGCCTTGACTATATATTATACAATCAAATCGTGAATATAGTTTCGACACTAGCATGTCATCTTCTAACGATACTAAAGTATTATTATTGTTTGAAGATGACATGCTAGTGTCGAAACTTACGATTTGTTTCTATAATCTATGTGATAAAAGACAAAGTAAAAGTGCTTTATTTTGTTATATCTAAATGAATGTATTAACATAAAAAATTAATTGAAATTGACAACATTACAAGGATCGATATTATTGTTATCTTCGAGCAAACGGAGACGTTTGCTAGGACAATCATTCGCTTTCGGACACTTCTGCGAGTTAAATTGATGTCTGTGATGCACAGATACTATGTTTTGTCTTAAACAACCGTAAACAAATAATACCCGTAGGAACAGTGGAGACGTCGGTTCTCTGTCATGAAAATTTCGTGTTTATATTAGCTGTCAAAATTGTTGCGAAAAATCCGTTTTTAGCGGGTTTCTACGTCGCATAAGTACCTGATGCTAAGCATAATAGCTACAAATGCGTATTATTACAGTTACATTGGTATTGACAAACAGTCATTACTATCATCGCAACATAATGCAAATCAATGAAAGTATACGTAGTACGGGATTTTCGTGCTAACAAGTTACCGACAGAAGTTTCAACTATTTCCTCACTTTAAGAGGAGCACCCATCGCAACATCTTTGTTCAGTTTATTCAAAAATATGATCAAAATTATAATAACTTCAAAAGAAGCGTAACGAAATTTGACAATGTCAAATAAATAAAAGTTTCAAATAGATACTTCAAATGTAATGTGTTTGTTTTCAATCAAGGAAGAAAATACAAGCTAAAGATTCACTAAGTTCATCTAAAATCTATTAAAAATGCACTTTGAAAACGCAGAATAGAAAAAAGTACGAATAACACGTTTCATCAGGCCTTTTAGTGCTCTCGTTCTTTAGGAAACTCCAGGTTCGCTATCGTTTCCCAAACATGAACTCGTGCGCTAAAAGAATGCCTAATGAAACTAGATCTTTAATTTACCATTTTACAATATTGCTACAACAGTTAATCTTCTCTGACCGTATTATACTCAAATGTTATTCAAGCATTTCCAATGAAAATTTTATAGGTATCCCCGTTAATTTATCTCGGCTGAATATCGGGCAATATACCATTGGAGCCGCTGAAATATGATCATATACCGCTTTCTCAGCTGGAGACCCTATACCATCCAATAAAGCCA
This sequence comes from Endomychus coccineus, assembly GCA_958510875.1. Classification (NCBI taxonomy): domain Eukaryota; kingdom Metazoa; phylum Arthropoda; class Insecta; order Coleoptera; family Endomychidae; genus Endomychus; species Endomychus coccineus. The sequence goes on from OY294067.1 coordinate 50,201,476, forward strand.
AAGGAAATCCCTAACATGATGGTTTCAGGTACAACTATTCCTATGAAGTCATCCATAACAATGATTGGGAATGGGGATCTCCACCAAAAAAAACTTGGTTTTTTATTCATTGTTACTTTACATCTCCGCAGCTCATCGTAATCTACAAAGCACATATTCGTCCTGTCCTGGAATACTGTTCACATGTTTGAAGTTCGGCTCCCAAACATACGCTGAAGCTCTAGGATTCTATCCAGAAGAGAGCTATTCTGATTGGTGATGCCACACTTACGAGTTCTTTGATTTCCCAAGAACATCGTAGGAGGGTGCTATAGATATTCCCATGGTCGGTATTCATCAGAAATCTCGTCTGTTGTTCCAGCATGAGAAATTCTAGATAGGAGGACTAGACGAGCTCAAACTATTCACCTCTTCACTGTCAAACTCGAGACCTGCCGAACTTCTACCTACCAGACTTCATGTTTTTATCGAACAGCGGAGTTGAGGAACTCTTTACCTAGTGAGGTCCTCCTCTATGGCTATAACCTCCAAACTTTCAAGAAAAATGCGAATACCTATCTCTTCTCCCTACATTCCACTGCTGGCTCACACGATGTTCTTCGAACATTATAGGTTCCCTCTCGTGTAGTCAAAGTAATTAAAAAGAATACGGGCAGTCACCGAGCACTGCTGACACAAGTGAAAACTGACATTATGCAGTGACCAATTTATTTTGGGAATTTCATCCAAATTCGTATGACTTCACCAGTATCAATTTTCCGACAGTGCCATTGGGCAATCAATCGCCAACATCTATGTTATTACTTCTTATCATGTACGGTCGGTTAAGAACTAAAATTAACTCGTATGATGGTAATTCAACCGTATCATCGGTTCTCATTTTATGCAACTTCTGCCTGACGAAATTTTGTTGCTCAGCATTAGGGCGGATGGAATCTCGGCCGGAAAAAGGGCAAGTATTAAAAGCCGGTAGGTAAATTCGGCCGGAGGTTTTAAGTTGCTTCCTTATCGCATAGGTATTTTCGGCCGCAAATATTAGTTGAAATAAAATAACCGAATGCTTTGTACTAGAATATTTCTCTATTTCAATAAAATTATCTATATAAATTTTAAACAAGCACTACAGCAGACACAAAAAAGTCAAGTTAAAATTAAATCAAAATCAATTACATCAACTTATTTCTATAACGTAGACATCTATAACTTAGGTACACTATAAATTTTTAGAAAACATTTTGATTTGACAAAATATATTATAAAAAGATCGCCAAATCGAAGCATATTTACCATGTTTATTTTTTACTTGTTTGTCTTTAATTTTTGCTGGAATAAGTAAATTTTTTATTTTTAAATATGCATCGATCTGACAATCTTTTAATTTTTCTATAAAATAAATATAGAAGGGTGAGTTGAATAAAAACTAGAATTAAAGTTCGAATGGAATGATTCGCAGGCATTTGTGGTTCGTTTAATTGATGGGTTTTCATATGCCCATATATTTGGTGGAAAATGAGATTCTGGTGCTATGTAGTTTTCTAATAAATATTCTGCGTATTTATCTATAAGTTTATGGTCCGGTTTGTATGACATGAGATCAAATATGAAACAATCTTCAACTTCAGAGGGGTCTAAATAAGTTAGCCCAAAAGTATGAGTAAGCCATTTGCTTTCCTCGCAGATTTTATCTTTATACATTTGGGTTAAGCCTAATGATTGTATTTTTCTATACCACGCCTGATGCAAGTGGAATCGACAACCATTTAGCTTGGTTTTGGGAAAGACAACTTTTAGTGCGTTATGAATTGCGATTTCAAAATCCACAAATACCTCCTTTGGTTCAAAAACAATATTAAACAGTTTGAAAATGACTTCTAGAAATCCCACAAATTTGTCTAGATATCCCAAGTAATTACCAATTTTTTAATCCCATCATAAACATCAACCCTCGGCCGAAATTACATCTGTTATAAATGGTACCCCTTGATTTATGCAGGTAGGCGACGGGATTACCGGCCGAAATTACGCCCGGTACGCATTATGACAACCAACGAAGAAGACATCCGATGCCACAGATACTGTTGTCTACGGAGTTTAGAATGGAGTTGTTGTATTCGTTGTAGCATCCGAAATTACAATTTTATTATTTTTAAATGAAAATTAATATAATTAGTTTTTCTTTAGTTTACACAACTGTCAGCATTTCAATCAACAATTACATACATTTTTATATTTAATAATAAAAACCGTATAACGGGCGGTACAATCCCTGTAAAGAGTATGAATGTAACCCGATAGTCATTATAATAAATACACATTATTTTATTTTCAAAACATATTATTTATTGATATTTACATCGATGTGAATGAAAGTAATGTTAAACAGCATTGGTCCGAATTGAAGATGTCTACGGATGGTGGTAAAAGAAAACATCTTCAATTCGGACCAATGAACAAATAATCTAAAAGGCAACGCAAAATGTAAACATATGAACATTTTTCTGTCAAATGTCAGTATGATTCGTAAATTACACCACAAATAATTATTTGAAATGAAATTTTGTACTTCCGTATTAGTAGTATTAAAGAAACATCAAGACGATACTCACTATTATATTTAATGCTGTGATCCAACATTCGAACAATGAAAATAATGAACTAGATATAACACAACGTCACAAATGTGTAGTACACATGCAAAAGTTCTCACTTATATACATCACTAATGTCATATTCTTATGACAAGAATTATATTCACAATATTTAAAACCTTGCACGTAGATACGATACTAAGTACACAATGTACAATTAATAAATTCAATAAAAATATAACTTTCGTCTGCACGAGGACCGAGGATTGAGTAAATGAATAACGTCAAGTATCCGACTCAGATATGCACACATATGTAAGCGTATAGAGAGACTGCCTGACGCCTGACCCGAGTAGTTGCGCACGCAGCAGTATACATAATACCTAATATATTTAGCTATAGCGTGACGGCACGTGACGGACTCATGGTTTTATCCCCCCTCTGAAATAGCTCAACGCGCCTAAAGAAGTTTTCACTTTAAAAATGATGGAGACTCGGCAGAGCTAATCGTTGTACTCATACTGTTCTGTCACTCACTGTGTGTCATAGCAGTGGTGTCGATGGACGTTGTACATTTTCCATAATATGTGCCTGAGACCACATTTTCCTCAACATTTTAACTTTTAAAAACGTTTAAAATATAAACATCTTGTATTGAACTCGGAGAGATAAATGTTTTATTTCCAAACATGATAGAACTTTTTACGGGAGTTTAGCTTCAATTACTATTTTAAAACATCACACAAGAATTGTGTTGGAAGTAGAGACATTTCTTATAAAATGGGAATTATATTCGTTATTATGGAAAGTAAAAAGTCTGCACTACAGAAATAGGACCCAGTGAAAATGAAATATCAACTAGAAAGTTACACAACCTGCGAACACTGTTACATTAAGAATTAAAGCGAATGAAAACGAGAATCAGTTATTTTTTCAGATATTTTTTAACAAGCTCAAGACAAAGCATATTATAAAATTGAACACTATCTTACTATCACTTTAATTTCTAATCTACATTAGTCACAGATGGAAATACTTACTATAATTTCACACGAAAAACTAAATAATACTTACCCCAACATATTTTATCTGATATTTAGTTAATTATTAATAGTATGTTGGATTTGGGATTGTCGACAGAGAAGTGACAACCAAACACAGTTAGATTACAACACAACCATATCAGAAAGCCTTGTGAAAAACTATCAATTTGAATGCAGTCATGCGTATATTATAATTCTCTTCATATTAGATAAAATTTTCAAATCAACTTTCAATGGGAATTGGTATCAGTAAGTGGGCGCCACTAATTATAGAAATTTCTGAAAAAATAATGATCCTATCTAGTTGATTTGATCTCGGTTTCGGCATGCCTTTAAACAGATGCAAACCACAACTCAATCATTGGTTTTATAATAATTCCGTTTCCTTCAAAGTAATGACCCTCAAACAGTTTCCGCGCCACACATACATATGATTAAAAATAATGTAGTACGTTTAGAAGAATGTACTATAATACGCAATATTTGCTGATTACAATTCTGTTCCGCTCAAGGTTCATACCTTGCCTTAGAAATTAATAAAGCATTTATGCTAGTCATTGTTAATTACAGTTTTGATTAATCTTCAACAATACTAGTAATATTTTTAGACAATAGTTTTCATAATACTATATTGAGCAGCAGTTCTTCTGAATTCCAAACTCATTTAGCTTAATCATGGTACTTACTTCACGAAAAAAATATCAAGTAATACTTATATACTGAGAAACTTAGAAAAACTTGTTTTTGTTGAAGTCCTCCATACAACTTACTTTACCATGATACATATATACATCTTTTGTATGGTATTAGGCTATGGTAATAGCAGCAAATGATGTATTATTATTATTAATAAATTCCAAAGTGCAGAAAACTTTGTTCTATGTTTTTTTTCATAACTTAAAATAATGTCCAATCGGTGGGGTGGTGTAAGAAGTTCCCACGTATATAATAATTTGTTGAATTAGTTTTCTGACCGTGTTGAGCAGTGTTGAGCAATGTAATAAATTCCAAGGTACAGGGGAAATCTTGTTGCATGTTTTGTTTATAACATAAAACAATATCCAATATTTTGGGGTGGTGTAAGGAATTTTAACATGCATTAACAGTCGTAAAAAGAGTTTTCTGCCCATGTTGAGCCTTCTTAAGCAACGGGCATGAAAATTTCGTATTTCCATCATGAAGGATCCAATTATGTAGGGTAGTGTGAAAAATTCTGAAGTAATTTTAAATACAAGAAAATATGTATTCAATAGAATAGATTTTTGACTATGTTGAGCGGTGTAATAAATTTCGGCATTTCCCAATATTTGGTGAAGAAATTTCGATCTCAACATCGATCGAACTTCAAAATGACAGGAGCAAGTAGCAGATTCGATGAGCCAATCTCGATGTTCAGCTACCCGATATAGGTAGGTACATTACTTACTTTAAACGGAGTTTATCATATGGTCACGGAATTCGAATTCGGGGCTTAACCATACCAAGATATTTTGAGGATTTACTTCCAGTATGGTTTCTATCCCGAACGTGAGTTCGATATGATGTCGATATATCACGTGTTTAAAAAGAACAACGGGGTGCTCTAACTACAACCATATGCCACATTGTAATTAATGTGCAGAAAATTGTCATGCCATTTATCTGGGACTAGGTGGTGAAGCTTTGGTCTAATGCTGCACCGCAACCCTCCTTTCTCGTGGATCAACGATTGTAATAAATGTTGTAATAAAGTGTAAATAGTCCGTAGAAAATTCTCATGCCAATTTTTTTCTCTTGCACTACGTGGTGCAGCTTCAGCCTAATGCTGCACCACAACCCTTTTAGAGACAGATGCTAGTGCAGCATTAGGTAAATGAAGAATATTATATATTAAGAATATATTAGAGAGAATGTGCACTATTCAGTTCAGTTGCTTACTAAATTTAGCGTTTCGCTCGTTTTCGAAAAATTAGCAGCGGCATACCAGAATATTCTGAAATTAACTTCAATTTGATACTATCAGAATGAATCATTTTGTTTCATCTATCAGTCCGAGAAATCAAAAAACTCTTTTCTACTATACATTATTTGGAATATTATGCACAGGAAATAGGTCACACTAGCATATATACTTATCATTATCGTCTTTACATACGTTTCGGTCTCATGACCATCATCAGAAGACGTATCGCTGTCTAAAACGGGATTTCTTAATACTACTTGTATCAAGCACAAAGCGTCCTTATCGCATTAATCTCAATCAAAAATGCCCACGTCTCCGGAACAAACAGAAAGACGAACAATCGAAATTATAACACACTAATGTGTTTCACAGATTTTTGGGTCTCAAGAAGGTAGTTCTAACTCAAAAGGGAATTGGTTATTCATTACATTCATGAAATTATCTAGATCAAAATGTTCATATGTTATGATACTAAGCAACGTTTTTCCAATCGAACATCTTCCTCATAAGCACAGTGAGAAGAAGATATATATTGTTATGATTTCATTTCCTAAACAATAAAATGATAAAATTAGAACTTACCGAACATTGAAAATCAGAAAAGATTAATAAAAAGATATTATATGGAATTAAATACAAAGTTAAAAGTTAAATAATAGTTAGTATAATATAATGAACAATGTAAAACATAATAAACAACAATGTAATTAGAATAAAAGTGAAAAACAAGAACTTCAGTGAAAGTGTATAAACGTACAGTGTTACGAAGGAAGAAATCATAATTAAAATGATTACAAAAACTATCATGAGATAGCACAAACTATTGGAAAATGTTGTAGATATAAGTTAGGATTAGTAAATTTGAGTTATATAATGTTAAAGAAATGTTATATTATGTATTAGTTTTTAATAGTGACAACTGTCAAATTTATAATAATTATAGGAATAATCATATTAATAATAACCTAATCATAGGTTATCTTATACCAAAGTGTGTGGGAAAATGTAGGCAATATGAACTTAAAAAAAAGGAATCATCATCATTTAAAATAAGTTGAAAATCTCCAATTATTAAAAATTTAAAGAATACTAAATTCTGATTGGTCGATGCAATTTTATAGACGTCAGATTAGTAACAATGTAAAAGTTCTGTCAGTTTGCAACAATCAACAAAGCATTCTTGATAGGTAAACTAAGCACCTCATTGGTTATTTTTGAAAATACTTGGCGTCCTTTTTGAAGGCCTATAAAAGGATTCTGAAGATCAAGCCAAGTCAGTTAGCCATCAACATCTGAAGGGTCAAGATACTCAAGCTACTCAAAAGATTTCCATAACCTTAGATTATTGGATAAACATCGGTGAACCCAAGTGTTCCAGTAGCTTCGTAAGGTTGAAAGTAACCGAAGCAAATAAGTCATTTATACAAGCAAACCAAAACATTTATAAATAACACTAAATCAATGCTTAAACTAAAAGAACTCTTTTAAATTTCAGATTTTCTACAGAAAAAGAACCTCAATGATTAACAGTTAACACTTTATATAGTAAATGGCTGCTTACAGTTAATTAAATATTTCTTGCGCTCTATTCCAACCAGAGATTTGTTAAGTATTGTGCAGTTTCTTCAAATACTAACGATCTGTTCTCTTAATGCAGTATCGCCTAGAAGCCACAACCACATATACCTTTATAGTAGATTCTTTTATACAAGAATAACAAAAACTAGACATACCCTGGTCGACTTCAGTCTACTACTAACTGTACCAGTGGCAACCTAGCGGTCTACGACCATCTATGCATCTCAGTGTGTTGATAGTTCCGCGCTTTTTCCCCTAATTTTCAGGGGCTCATCCTTTGCGAATGACATAACTTGTTAATTGTTAGAGTTTGTGGCACACCTCACCCCTTTCAAACGATACCTCAACCACCACCCTACCCCTCCACTTTCTTCTATCGAACTCCTGACACCCCTTTATACTACAGTATTAATATATAGATATATTTCACTATAAAAAGAAACAAAATCGTCCTTATCCACTTGAAAATACTATTAAACTAGCGAGAACCGAGCTGAGGACCCTTCAGCTAGCTTTTTATAGTGTTATCTTGTATCCACAGTGTGAATTCTTTCATAGTTTAATATATTTATTTATTTAGTATTCAGCAACTCAATTTTATGAAGAGCTTCCTCAGTCCTCCTTATAGTTAGCCCGAGACTTCGAACATTTAGAAGAATGTAGTTTACGCTCTCCAATGTACCGTGGAACTCCATTAACCGTCAATGGGATTTTTCTCATCAAAAACCGCTATGTTTAGTAGTAAATAATAGAGTGAGAATCGTTTTCTATTTATATGTGTTCATACATACTCTTCTATTTGTCGGCATAATTTATTTATATGTTTAGAACATACGGATTATAAATATGAAATTTCGGACAATGCTGAGTATTTAATTAACTAGTTGATTCAACATATCTCTCTATCTTGTGAAGTACCCATTCTCTTTCTCCGTTTGAGTTCCATTTTGCTCGCCGTTTCATATATTGCTAAAAACAATGTGAAGCATTATTTATTGGTATATATAATGAAGGATAATATCATTTGGTTTCATAATGTAGTTGCTGTTACGAGCGACATTAAACATTGCACCAATGGTAGCTTCCACACGAGCTTCCACACCTGGCATAACAACACGGAACATAAAAGCAAAGCATTATGATACAAGCAATCGTTAATCTGTGGATTTGCGAATGACTTACTTGCTTATTGTTGAGGCATTTTATGAATGTTATTTTCTCAGTTACTTATACTGTTATCTAATGATAAGCAATACTAGTCATTTCGTCATTCATGTGCATTTCACTGAAAAAAAAATCATGACATACTTGTGGGAGGCCTCTGCGTCCTTTTGGGCGCGCAGAAGAGCTTTCAACAGCATATGGGGATTACTGCCAAAGATTCTTTATTGGATCGATACCGCTGTGATTAAGCCTATGGTCTCTATGCTGTGGTAGTGTGGTAGTCGCGGACAAGGACTGGTATGTCACAGCGCCCCCTGGACCGACTGCAGCGGCTTACATGCGTAGGTATATTGATTGGTATGAGGTCAGCTCTAACGAGAGCCCTTCAAGCTCTAGCTGAATTACAACCTCTATACTTATACATACATAAAAACTGAGGCCATGAGAACGGCATAAAGGTTAAAGGGTCTAGATCACTGGACCAAAGTGCAATATTCTCGTGAAAACTCAGCAAGTGAAACAATCTCTAAATGCCCCATACTAGAAATGAAGCAGGTTAGCATTATTCCAGCTATATGTCTCACTTCTTCCGAAATCCGCATCTCGGATAGAAGAGATTTGAGTAATGAAACTCTTCACCATACGGGCACTAGGTGTCCTCGTATGGTTCACAAATGGTTCCAAGGTAGGTCAGACTTCTGAAGCGGAAGTGTACCTAAAAAGTCCAAAGATCACCATCTCAGTAACTTTAGGCGCCTACTGGATGGTTTTTCAGGCGGAGGTCTATGCAATATTGAGTTGTGCTATGTAAAACCTGCGAAGAAACTATGTGAATTTTCAAAGACTTTCGGTCGGCTCTGGGAGCTCTCAAATCACCCAGGCTCACATCAAGGCTCGTCAAAGAATGCAGAGATACACTAGCTGAACTAGCCAGGAGGAATAAAGTTCAACTGATCTGGGTCCCTGGACACAGTGGAGTTGAAGGAAATCAAATGGCTGACTCCCTGGCCAGACGAGGGTCGTCCGGCGCCCCTGTCGGATTGGAGCCAATAGGCTCTTCATCAAATTGCGTGGGGCGTCTCGCCCTTCTGGGCCAACTTAACGAAGAGTGGTCTGAGTTGGGGCTAGAATCACCACGAATGAGGCAGGCCAAGCTCTTCATCAAAGAGCCTGTGCCTAGGTTTCAAAGAAAGTCCTTTCTCTGAACAGAAGGAACATCAGAGAGATGACTGGAATCCTAACTGGTCACTGTCGTCTCAACTAATTCCTTAATATTATTGGCAACGCAGATGATCCTATATGCAGAGATGCGGAAGAAATTACCCTGCATTGGCACCCCTCAGGCACAGTCACTTCAGAGTATCAAAACTGTTCCCGGAAGCGTTGGCAATATTCTGGGTTTCTGGTGGGCTACAACCTGCTAGAATAGAATTGGCTTCTAACCATGAGGTGCACAATGGGCTCAACTCAGTGGCCTAAGTGCATTTGGAGGCTATGCCTCCTCCAGATGATGATGATGATGATGATGAACGTGCGTGCACTCATTCATACGAGGGTTTACCGGTATCCATCCTAGAATAACCGATCGAAGAGACTGAAAAAGAAGTTTTTCCATTGTTATGTCTGAGAAGTATCTCAATTACATACATGTATTTGAAATACATTTGTATTTTTATTTCAAATAACAATTTTCAATGTGGTTACTTTTTAATTTAAATTTATAATACAAATTTGCAAGCAATATATTTGGATGTCAAATTAATTTCCAATATATTATTTCTTTCAAATACAATCATTAACCATTGAATATAACCATTTTCATTTTTATTAGTATATTACAGGTATTTCCGTTTTTCATAATTTACATAAACGATAGAATATCTAAAAATAATTAGGTTAGTGATAATTCTTGACCCAGGTATGAATTATTATATATAAATACTTGGGAAATAGGTGACACTAACACATATGCTCATTATTTTCGTCTTTACGTACGTTTCGGTCTCACCACCATCCGTCCTTATCGCACCAATTTCAATTAATGTCGCCAAAACGAACACGAATAATCGAAATTCAATAATCGAAATTTCGTCGTTGAAATTCGTGCGATAAGGGCGCTTTATGCTGATACAATTTTCACAACGTTTTAGATACTTACACGTCTTCTGATGATGGACGTGAGACCGAAACGTACATAAAGACGAAAATAATAAGCCTACTTGTTAGTGTGACCTATATCTTGACAATTTATATATTTATATATAATATGGATTGAACGCAAATCATTCTTAATTGACACATTTTCATTCATAGTTTAGATCTCGTTCGTAACAAAAACGTGGTCTCGTCTACTCATAATTAAAATTCGCCTCAATCAGCATCATGATGTTATCTCTGCCTAGCCGGTTATGTTAAATGACGTCCAGGGCGAGCAAGGAGTATGCGCCCATTTAATCCCCCACCCCCGAACGTCTTCGTTCCAGAATTATTTTAATACTGTACATGACCTAGGACTCGATCAACACATAACATATTTCAAAAATTCAATGATGGAAGCCGTTACGTTCTGATAATTTATCATGCTGATATAATAAAATAAAACACTTACTTTGTTATTATCACATATATTACAGAAACAAATCGTAACTATAGTTTCGACCCTAGCATGTCATCTTCAAACGATACTAATTCATGAAAATATGAATAATCTTGGCTATTTATGGTACAATATAAAACACAGGTAACAAATGAGGTTGCGGTTGGGTTAAGTCTCGGGTTAAGTCTTAAGATTTAATAAAACAGATTCATCTTTCTCCAACCATATTTTAGAAATAGGGCACACTTTTCGTAATTCAGATGAAGTTGAAATTTCACATAACCAAAGTGCAGATTTTAAATTAAACACACTAGAATCAATAGAAATTTTCAAAGGTATTCAAAATAATGACAATGCAATTTTGAATGATCAATTAGATGTGTACTACAGCATCCTGTTTGATGTCTTGATAACGTTAAATTTCCCACAATTCTCTTGTGACTTCCTAGTATACCTTCGCACTTAAATTTCCTTATCACAATATTAACTCTACCTCATTATCCAATTTCAATTATACTACACTAGCAATCTATTTCCTCAACAGCAACCCCACTTGTTACCTGTGTCTTAATAGCCAAGATTAATCATATTTTCATACATTATTATCGTTTGAAGATGACAAGCTAGTGTCGAAACTATAGTCACGATTTGTTTCTATTATAAAAAACAAAGTAAAATTGTTTCATTTTATTATATGATATTATATTGGTTAATAAAATATAATGACCAATTCAGTTGAATATCTTTACTTATTATTGTATAATTAAACCGTAATAATATCAAATACATAACGTTTATACAAAATTTCGTTTGAAAAAAGTGGACACCAACTATCCAGTGTCCAGGGCAACCGTCTCGCCCCAGGACGGGCTCTGTATATCTCGGTTTCCAAATGACTCGTCTGCATACTCCAGAAAACTGTTTTTTGAATCAACTGTCCCAACAAGTCTTTAGATGCAGTCTTAGGTAACCTCGAATTAAATAATTCAACGAGAAATGTTATGGTTCTACAATAGGTACAGAATTGAGGAATCTCAATGGCGAAATAGATAAATTAAGGTTTATTATGTTGACGTAACAATTCAATTGTTGCCTAGATAATGAATCAATTCAAATTAAAACAATATTTTATTCAATAGAACATGAAGAGGCTAGGATGAGTAGTTTTATGAACGATAATACATTGCATGTTGAAGTGGTAATGAAACATTATAGGCACCAGTTATTCACATTATAAGAACTCAAACCTCTACATCTGGAGGAATTGAAAAACTGGATAGTATGAACATCATTGTTTCCATGCATATATTCGTATTTATCTGGTAGATCACTCATGTTTCAGATAATATTTCTATTTATAACTAGGACTAGGAATATTAGTAGAGTGTGAAACATGCTAACTGTTTCACTATTTATTTACCTTCAGGTACACACATAACGGCCAACTTAGATATCATGTAAGTATGATTTCAAGTTTTATTCTGTTAACAATAAATTTTGTATTATTGGTTCATGATTTTCCCATCGGTTTTGCCGGCGATGAAGGAATGTTTAGGAGATCAGTAATACGAAGGTAATGAGAATAAAAATATTAGGAAATAATCTATAAAAATATCGGTAGTATTAAGCTGAAGTAGGGTATGGATATACTCCACAAAACTGATCCTCACAAACACAAGGTTTGATATTATCAGAACATCACAATCGATATTGATCATGCGGTGGGTGTCAAAACGTCGATTTTCCGACTAACAGAAAAGTAAAAGTGAGAGATTCGTTTTTACAAGGAAGACAAAGGTTACGACTAATTTTTTATCAATAACTTAATTTCTAAACAAAAAAAATCGGTTGTCTGTAAAGTCGGTTTACTGACGATAGTTGAACGTGACAACGTCATAAGAAAATACTGATGGAATGGTTTCATTTTTCAAAAGAAAATTTTAATTTTATTTGTTCGATAGATATTTTGTATGGATATAGAGAAGGAGGTAAATGGAAATCACAATTGAATTGATCAAGTTACATTTATTTGTACGCATAAATACAATTATGTCAATTTAGCTTTTAAAAAGCCCGCCTCAATGTGTTTGATATAGGAGAAAATTGTTCCCTTTGACGGCTGGCTGGTCCTACCTGTCATTTCAGACACGTTGTTATGATATGTGGAAGATTTAACATTTATATTTTAATTTTTTGAAATCATAGCTACGCTCGATAATTATTTCGATCGAATAGTAAAGCAATTGATTTTTTACTCATCGTGAAACAGTTCTGTTAACTTATTGTTATAGTTTTGTCAATTATAGCATAACCTACAATCGCTACACTAGCGGACCGATGCTATTTATTTTAATGATGAAAGCACGAATATTCCACAATATATCACTGAACATATATTTAATATCGAAAGAATCATTACCTTTATCGCCGCAATTATCGTTGCTATAAACAATTGACACCACATTCACTTTTCACTGCACTTACGAAAACATGTAAATGTATTATTGTATAGCAGTTGTCCACGCGCATCGCGCATTATTTTTGTCTTCGACATGTTTGACAATTTCAAATGATTTCAATATATTCATTTTCAAGCTCTTCCGTTTGATATGTAAGATTTCGAGATTGTGGGTGAAATTATGGTTATGTTCGATTAGATGATTAGCATACGTTAAATAGGTCTTTTTCGATCTGTGGCTCCTCATATGTTCTTGAAATCTCTGGTAAAAGCTGCGACCTGTTTGGCCAATATACAAAGCATTACAGTATTACAGTACTTATAAACTCCAGATATTTTAATTTATCTCTATTGGTTTTAGAATTATTGATGAATTTGTGCAAATTAATAACCGTTTTATATGCGACTGTTTTATTGTGTTTCAGTAAGAGTTTTGAAATATTGTTTGTTAGTTTCCCTATATATGTTAAAGTAACGTATTGACGTACAGTTTCGATTTTTTGTTGTCCTTAAATTAACTGCCTTCCACTCAATGATCCATATATTAATTAATATCCCTCAAAACGCAACAAACTACAACACAGAACTCAACAGAGCAAAGAAATTGCCGTCATCAATACTTCCATAGTGGACAACATTTTAAAACAGAAATTGAACCTCAACAAAAAATCGAAACTGAACGTCAATATGTTAGTCTACTTAATAAGTATAGTCATTATAGTACAAAGACGTTCTCTGTCAATGTAACTTCCGTTTATCACTTAGCTCAGATGACACTGTGTTGAAACATATCTGAGTAATAGTGAATAATAAGAACATTCATTGTTTATTTAGTGTAAATTAGTGCTTTTATGTGCATAACTTTATAAGTTAATGACAAATAGCTGGTATAAAAGGATATTATAAGTTTAATAATTGGATTTCATAGAAAAACACTGTGAAGGGTTGCAATTTTAAAATATAATGAATCAACAGTTACAAATTCAGAAAACACATAATATTGACTTGACAGTAGTTATTTTTAATATTAATTCTCGTAAACGTCATCCCCTACTTCTCTCATAGATGACCAGATCATTTAATGATATACTTTACTCCGAGATGAGTAAATAAGATCTGTTATAGTCTCCCCCCCTGGCCTCGAACTCGCCTCGAGGAGGGGCCAGTTTCAGGGGATGCATCCTTTTTCTTTTTCAAGGGTCGCCCCCTTCTTCTCAAACCTAGTATAGATTTTTCCTCTTCGCTAGCTCTGGCGCGAGTGAGGGAAGAAATGTGATAAATCCCAAGTGATACTTTCGCATTATCAGGACTAGCAACCTCGTAGCTGACTGGAGACACTTGCTTCAGTATTTTGTAAGGACCATCTCGGTTTGGGTGAAACTTCGTAGATAGTCCTTTTATGGCGTTGCTTGAGGCGTGCGTGTGAGCCCATACTAAATCTCCAATTTTGAATGGATCTACATCATTCCTTTTTTTTTATCAGCGTAAATCTTATGGCGATCTTGATTTTTTTCATTCAATGTCTTAACCTCTTGCCAAGTGGTTGAAATTATTTTCAGATAAGGGGTTATTTGTGGAACGAAGTCTTCACTCTTCAACAATGACTTCCTAGCTGGAGACATTTGATACGGAGGCATTATAAGTTTAATAATTGAATTTCATAGAAAAACACTGTGAAGGGTTGGAATTTTAAAATATAATGAATCAACAGTTACAAATTCAGAAAACACATAATATTGACTTGACAGTAGTTATTTTTAATATTAATTCTCAAAAACGTCATCCCCTACTTCTCTCATAGATGACCAGATCATTTAATGATATACTTACGGATGAGTAAATAAGATCTGTTATACTGGGTAATTTAGAAGGGATGGAAATGTATAGGCGAAAAAGCAACTTTATGAATTTAGATTTATCTACAGCTGAGGGTAATCCTTAATATACATTCCTAATTCCAAATAGTATTTAAGCAGACACATTTTGATCGGTAGCTGAAATCTCAGTCGAGTCCTAAGTACTTTAACAATATTTTTGGTAGCTAAGAGTGACTGTTTCTTATTTATAGTGTTATAGTGTATCCACAGTGTAAACCCTGTCGTGGCTCACAATCTAACTTATTTAATTCCTGCCACTTTCGTTGACAAGGTGCACATATTTCTCCTTCAAATCTTTGATAGGTAGGCAAAATAAAATTCATTTTTTTAATCAAAGATAAGTACTGTACCTAAAACTTTTCAAATCTTGAAATCAATAATCGTGAGTGACGCAGTTGTAAGCCATGAAATGTGTTGTATAATGTTTACAGCTTTAATGTTCTTTAGACGAGTTTTATAAGAAGTCTTAAAGATGGTGATTTTGTTGATGTTGAAGATAATATAATATAATAATTAATTCTCAATCAAAGCTCGTAAATGAACAATAAATAATATAGATTACATTGTTTATGTTACACGAGATAATAATAGCAAATGTTATTACAGCCGCTGCATAAACGAGAACGGTCAAGTTCAATTGAACATGGTAATCACTTGGAGCTCGACAAGATGTAAACAACTATAAAAGGTGAGTCAACCGGTGTTGCAAAATAATGGCAATGAACTTTTTTCTCAGCCGGGAGACTTACCGGCACGCCCACAAATCGCATACGGACACAGTACGGACATGCTTGGACGAGCAGAGAACCGTTCAAGGTCGTCAGCAACCTACCGGTCTGTTTTGTTATCGGAAGAAAGTCAGGAATACTTTTATCGTGGAATGAGGCAGCCGTATTATTTTATATCTTAGCTGCTTAGCTCATGCTCACTGTCTGCATATGCCAATTTAATCGGTACCATACATTATTTATTAGTACGAATAAGTGTCAAGGTCTCATCAATTTCATGTCTCAATTAGAATTAGAAACGAAGACTCTGAATAGTTTTATGGTGTGTAAATTGTAAATCTCAGTATAACACAGAGCTCAAATAAAATAGGAGTACATGTAATACTCGATGTAATATGATGTTTTCCCATTAAAATGTTTGTGCATCATCATTCACAAAATTTTGGATAAGTTACATGGGAACTCAAGTTTCACCCTTAAACCCTGTTCTCGAAGATACAGGAATGAGGTCATAGTAGTATGTTATACAATGTTGTCAGTTTGCCAAGTTTTTCAATGTTTTTGAATACAACTAACCTAAATCTTCTGAAAGAAGATGCGAACAATAATTGATCCCGTAACTTCCCCTACTTTTGTAAGCAGAATAGGTTTCGGACAGAGAGTCAAATGGACCATACATTAGTAAGAACAGAAGATCGAGGTACAAACAACTTTCATAAAAGTGTACATCATATTTAAAATATGTGCTAGCAATTAAAGTAATTGAAGAGTTAGATAAGGGTAAGGTTCTCCAGGTCGAACAGTGACACGTCTAACAGTTTCGAATAGCTGTTTCGCTTTCTCATAAGCTCATCAGAAAAACGAGTAAGACCTAGGTTTTCCAATACCATCTAAATGATAGTAGATGTCTCACTGTCAGAATCATTCACAATGATATGCATTGATAAACTTACAGATCTCATGCGTTTCATGGAAATGGAAGTTGGAGAAACATCCGCTAGATGACAGATTTCGTATCTGATCATTTAATTAGATCAGGTCGCGGTCGTATACACAGGTTTGGAAACTCGAGGTTATTTCCCATGTGAGCAATGAGTCCGCTACCCGTCGACTTTCGCGTAGTACCAAATGACGCCACGTAAGGGAATCATAAAAGGCGTCACGTAAGAGTATCATCTTGATCTCTATGAAGTGTATTCTTGTGACAAGTGTCAGTTGACTTGTAAACACAATTTTATACGAAAGTTTTAACGTTCAGATCTCGCTAGCGCTTCCGGCTCCGGGATTTTTACGTGGCCTATCGAAATTAGAAGGTTCGAATTGTATAAAAACACAATTGCATGAACGAAAAACGTCCTATGTAATTAGCTACGAACGTAATCATTTTGACATATGCCTCGAGGAGCTCGCTACGCGTCAGTTAGAGTTTATACATTTTACCTCCATCTTGTTAATTCGGGGCCGTTTTATGCCCCGTGCGGCCGGAGCCAGTTGTAATAAAGTGTTTTGGCTATAGGCCGCTAGCTTTTACCCGCTTTGAGTATATTTTAATAGCTAGAAAATTCCCTTTGGTACATCGCACGTCAGACGCTAGAAGCTGACAGCTGAGAATACCTCAAACTGTTTTAATTGAATTTTCCTATTTAATCGAGATTTTGGGGCCCGAGACTATGCTATTTAGTTGGCCCCGTTCATAAACTAACGACATGGAGCGAAAACCGCATGCGAAAAGTCCTCGTTAAGACGTTCTATGTACGGTAAATTTGCACTTTTCTAACTCGCGAGCTACGCGCTCCTCACGTGAACGTCATTCGATTTATCGAAAACTAACCAATTCAAAACAGTTTTCGACCCAGTTTGGGGCTATCACGACCTTTTAAAAGGTTCAAAGTTAACATTTCGACAATTTTAAGCCAAGATTAAACTGTGCAAATGGGCATTAGTAACACTGCTTGTGATTCCGGAAACAAATTGTTTTACCCCCCTCTTGATCCAAGCGCCAGCTGGTGGCTGAGCGAGGGACTACGAGTTTCACGACGCGTGAGCGACTCAAGTCAACCATAGAGTATCCAGACCTGTATGTACGACCGTGGATCAGGTTTAGGTTTTCCATGTCGAATAGTGACATTTAGACAATTTCGAACAGCTGTTTCGCTTTCTCATAAGCTCATCAGGGAAGTGAATAAGACGATAAAGTCACTATTCGAGCATCTCTATCTCCGGTCGAAGAGACGGGTCAACAATATGGTATTTTTCAATAGAAACATATCGATGTAATTTAGACTACGTATTCGATATCATTTCACTGGGTATTTAACGTAGCGCTATAATCAAAGTTTCCAAAGGAAATCTTACAAGGTGCAATCTTTAAAAAAAATCCAATGAAAGTGAATAGTAAAAGAGGATAGCAAGTTGAATATAATGATGCAAAGAGTCAGTAAGAATCAGTGAAAGAAAGGTTTTATTTCCAAAAATTAAATGAATTTTGACAAAATTTCAGTAGAAATTTATTATTATTCAAAAATTTCAAGAAATAACAAGTACTCATCCAAAGAAGAAGTTATCATTAAAAAATATATAGAAAAGGCTTAAGATAAAGATTGAGTTAATAAAACAGGAAGCTAATTCATTGTAAAAGTAATATAAACAATGAACATACAATCAAAAGTACTGAAATAAACCCAATAAACATAAGTGATATCAAAAGAAAGGAAAAAAATCAGGGAATAATATAATTTAATTGGGATAAAGCAAAGGCTCTAATTCATAATTAGAGATAATTTGAATGTAAACAAAAGGGAATAAAAAAAAACAATCATGTGTCAGGAATAAAAATAGATTGCCAGTTCCTAATGAACACATTTGTTTTTGAAATTGTAAAACACATGATTGATCGAAAAAAATAATCAAGCATCCGACCTAAAAAGTTATAAGTAACTGATATTCCCCTTAGAAGTTGAAAATTTATCTCTTACTTGAGATGTATTCCTCATGAGTAATCTGACAGCGTCTGACAGCAACAAACGTCAAATAAATAATAAGGTTAAAATAACGAAATGTCAAAGTGACAAGTGATCAACAGCATATGTGCTTATATTCAAGTTGGATCAACAAATGGGCCAGAATTATTAATATTAATAAGAATGGAATTAATTGGTACGGAGTAAACAATAAACTAACCTTGGAAATATAAAAGGATACAATAATTAATAGAGGTAAACCATACCATATAAAACCATACCAACTTTTCAATACATAAGTAATCACAATCCAAAAAGAGTCAGTCACCTTAATTATATCCATTTAAGTGTTATTACAGCTGAGTCGTAAGACAACTTGCCATCAAGAACTTACAATCTTCAGCAATAGTCGATGTGTTAAAACAAGTAACTTTCTTCAATAAAAGAACGAGTGGATTTAGATTAACTCACATTTCATTTTAAGCGTAGAACAATAAACTCGAAATATGTCAATCTTAGTAATTTTTCTGTAGGTACCAACCAAACCTTTCAAACAGTTGTTCTATTTACCAAATGTTCGAAGAAAAATAGTAACTGTAAAATGAGAGAAAAAGAACATTGGATATCGAGCCTCGAACCTGCAGCTATTCTGTCTCTAACGGCAGTGATAGAAAGATATGGCCCTCCATTCTCAAGTAATTTATTCTTAATTATACAATTGAAATCCTGAAAAGGGATATTTCTGTATTTTTGAAGTATAATTTTATTGAAATTTATATTCAAAACAAATATATGAACTGTAAAGTCAAATGCATAAAATTGACTGATTTATGCGGCTACTTTGGAAAAAGTTGCCACCAACTTTATTTCTGCTCTATGTCAACAATTTATTGGAACATGTTCCGTCCACTGCTTTGCAAATGATAAAATCCATTCTCTTTCTCATCTAGAGCCCTCATATCATTCGATGAAACTAGAACATCAGAAAAGGGAAAGATCGTTGGAAAGAAGATCTGGTAAGAATTTTGAAATGGGGCTGTGGTGATCTGATAGAGTTTAATACAGGAACCACCAATAAAGCGGATCACACAATCCCTAATATGATGATTTTAGGTACAATCATCTCGACAATCATTCCATAATCTTGCTAGGTACCCCCTCATGGTACGATTATGTGAGGTCATCATGAGAAAACCACTTCTCAAAAACCAGGTTTACTATTCCATGCCAACAGTTAATTTACACCTTATCAGTTCTTCATAATCTACAGAGCAGGTTGTTCGTTCCGCTGATGTGCTCGAGGGGACGGAAAAGTAGTCCACAACTAGTAGCTGGAAACCTAGTTACCTTGGTGGATAATATTTATCTAAGAAATAATTTGTTTAAGTTAGTGTTTAACTTGTTGATTATTCAGTCTATAATTCATGTGTCAAAGTTATTGGAACAAGTTGTCACTATTATTATCTATGGAACTTCGAATTTCGCGTAGAATGAGGAAAAGCAGATAAACGACATTGCTATTTGAGAATAAATGCAATCCTGGCTGACACGTAGTTTGTTCCTAGGAATTGTCTCTCGCATCAATTGCTTAGGAGCTACAGATCATGTCGTCGTCATTTAGTGAGACAAGACCAACAATATTATCTATCTCAAGTCCCAAAATTACAATCTCTCTACCCAACAAGCGTCATATATTTTTCAACGAGTTATCAATTCGAACGATTCGGAGGAATTTATCATAAATTTCGAACGTCATGGTAGATTGAAACATGTTCGAAATTTCACCGGTACATACAATTGGATAAACTATTTGAGGATGACACGCTCTTTGGAGCATTATTAAATTTGCATAGTATATACAACTATTACTTCAGCTTTCATAGTTTCCAGGACGCTCCAGAGCTTCATAAAGAATTACAAATCTACTTTTCATTCATGTTTATGCTCCTACATTATCTGTGAGTGCATGCATTATTTTCATCAGGGCGAACTCATAAACAAGTTACTTAGAATTTAGAAGTTACCTGTTGAATATTCCTGATTTGAAAGCACTCATTTAGGTGAATTTGTTTATATTAAGCTCAATAAAACAATACGAAATTATTCCTAAAATTGTGTTGTTAATTTATTTAAAGCCGTATCTAACCAATAATCAACCAGTTTTTACATTCATTCAGAATGCTCTATATTTGAACCAATTAGAAGTAGAGCCTGTATAACATATTCATTTAATACTTTAAGGGCTACTTCAATATTTTTCGAACACTTTGACTCTCCAAATTTTTTAGGATACAGTGGTCTCAAATTTAAAGAATATCCAAATATTAACAATTTATCATGTTCTACTAGAAATAAGAAATAATCTATCTGAGTATATTGTTTTTCACGTAACACAACAACTTCTATTGAAAACATTTTTTTGCAAAATGAACAGAGAGAAATTTTGTCGGAAAAAGGAAGAAAAATCATATATAACTGCATTAAAATATATGAAAATATGTGAAAATAGGGGATATTTGTGGAAATTTTTTGTTGATTATCACTTTATACATATGTATTATTAGGCTGTGCCAAAAAAATTCGATATTTTTTTATTTTGCTCTTCTTCGAGTATATTATTCCCCGTTCAAATTCATTCAGGTTCCCCAAATTTGAAACAAATCGGCTAATATTTAGAGGTGCATCAAGCCCAAAATGTGTTTTTTGAAGTTTTTCCTCAATTTTTGAGAGGTTTCATAACACTGTTCTACAAGAGCGGGAGACATTATTACATTCAAACACAAAGTATTCAATGCATTTCAGTTGCCACATCCACTTTCCCATATATTTGTGAAAAGAACCATTTTTTGAGGCCTAAAAACTGTAATTTCAACTTTCAACTTAAATAACTTCATATTTTTAGGTTCGTGATGCGTCATATGCTCTTTTAACGTAGTCTAGTATCACGTAGTATTGATTGAATTGATGATTTCAGATGCCCATCAGTTATAAAATCTACACTCGAGTGAAAAAACGCACCACGTGAAAATGCGCCAAAAATGGCAAAAATTCAGAGTGCCATAACTCGGTTGCGTTTAGTCTAAAATAGAAGAATCTTTGAATTCTAAAAATGTTAGAATCTTCCCTTTAATGTGATGCTACTTAATGTGATACCAAATCCATTCCAACCCGTCCCACCCCGCTAAGAAAAATATGTTAATGGTGTCAAAAAATGTCCCACTTTGACAGCTCGTAGTCGGTTAAAAGGTTATTATTAAATTCAAATTCTGACACCGAATTGGAGATGTGGAGAATGCATTGTATCGATGAACTATTCTCTCAACATACACGTAACTTATTGAAAAAATTTGACGTGAACTGTGACTTTTTAATTGAAGATCCATCTGCTTGGAAAAGCAACGAGTCTTATATAGGAGCGAAAGAAAAATTTTCATTTTTGCGCGTTACGAATGACACCGCGGAAAGAGGTATAGCGTTAATTACAAAATATAATTCCGAATTGACGAAGAACGAAGAGCAACAGTACCTGTTGAAAGTTGTCGAAGAGCACAGGCGGCGAATTCCAAGCGTTGCGAAAAAAGCGTTAATGTGATGTATGATTACAAATTATTAAATGTATGATTATTAATTATTAAATGATAGTTAAAAATATTTGATTGTAAATACTGGAATATACTCTGTAGGTACTCAACACATTCCATCAACTGTATGACTCGTCGATTAATTTTATAAAGATTCATTGATTGAGGTACAAAATTGGCAAAGTTTCCAAAGAAAAACGAAAAATGGTAATTTTTTTTGAAATATTCATAACTTCCCTCCAAATCATCGTAGAAACTCGAATTTCTTGAGAAACTCTAAGAAAATGATTGAAATTCATTGGCCTGTTGTCTGATTGAGTCCATGATTTTTCGGCTCGGCCTACGAGCTGTCAAAGTGGGACCTTTTTTGACACCAGAAACATATTTTTCTTAGCGGGTGGGAGGGGGTGGAATGGATTTGGTATCACATTAACTAACATCACATTGAAGGGAAAGTTCTAACCATTTCAGAACTCAAATATTCATCCATTTTCGATTTAATGCAACTGAGTTAAGGCAATCTGAATTTTTTGCCATTTTTGGTACATTTTTAAGTGGTGCGTTTTTCCACTCGAGTGAAGATTATCATAACTGATGGGCGATTTTCTCTAAAATTATCAATTCAATTCATGCTACGTGATACTAGACTACGTTAAAAGAGCATATGACGCATCACGAACCTGAAAATATGAAGTTATTGAAGTTGAAAGTTGAAATTACAGTTTTTAGGCCTTAAAAAATGGTTCTTTTCGCCAATATATCTGTCGGAAACTGGATGTGGCGACTGAACTGCATTAAATTCTTTGTGTTCGAATGTAATAATGTCTATCAAGTGTCAAACATCCCGTTATTGTAGAACAGTGTTGAGAAACCTCTCAAAAATTGAGGAAAAACTTCAAAACACACATTTTGGGTTTGATGCACCTCTAAATTTTAACCGATTTGTTTCAAATTTGGGGGACCTGAATGAATTTGAACCGGAAATGATATACTCGAAGAAGAGCGGAATAAAAAAATATCGATTTTTTTTTGGCACACCCTAATATGTATGCTCTACCATATTAAACCAACGATATTTTCTCGTAACGTATTTCCTATATAATAAATTTGATGCTGAACAACTTTTGTCCGAAACTTTTTTTGCTAAAATGTATCCTTTCAAAGTTATAAGCAATTTTTCGCCGGAGAATTCATAAATATTTTTAACAATTTTCCCACCACCAGTCGACTTCCTGACTGGTGACATATGTTTTCGGATACCAAAACCTACACTTTTGTATATTTTGTTTGCAGAAATAAGAGAGTTCTATTCCAGAAAAAACTCCTATCTTGACTGGAGTGTGTGGTCGAAACGGGTGCCCTGGCTCTCTACTCGCACTCACTGTTGCTATCGTCTCTACATCAATGAATCATCATGTTCAAATGAATTTCTGGCACTAAATTAGGTAATTCATTTCTTATCATGTACAGGGATTACCTACTAGGTTAATTTAAGACCTTTCAGCACCAAAGCTAGTATAGTCAGGAGCGAGGTCAGAAGTAACTAAAATTTAATTGTAAGATTGATATTCTCTTATTCTTCCTCGATCGTTGATGCAGGAACGCTAGCAATAGGAAGTGAGAGTGGTGCGCGCCAGGCCAGCCGTTGCTACCACAAAACGGAATCCATGTCTAACAACTCTCTACGTATTCTGACCCGCAAAAAAAAATCAAAGCGTGATACGTATTCTGTGCAGGGGCGGCTCCTCGAAGGAGGCTAAGGAGGCTCAGCCTCCTCACCAATTTATCTTAATGATCATTCTCCATTTTATTTCCTATTTCTCTGATAATTTTTAAAATTTTACAATTAATTCCCCGTTCTCAGTAGTTATTTTTAATCTGGAAACAGTGCCCTGAGGCTAGACTCTATATATCTCAAACGCTGAGCATGTGTTGTTCAACACAGTTGCCGTTTTTCCGACCAGTCCGAACGCCAACTGGGTAAATCAGCGAAAACGGCAACATCCTCTGGAGGCTAGCCTGCGGCAGCCGCTAGCAATCTATGACATACGAGACGTGCGTTCTGCCGACTGCTGAGTAGGTCAGTCAGTCAGTGCTTGTTTATGTGTTGTCAGGTGTCACGCCACGCGAAGTAAGGTTAGATTGCTGTCTGTTGTAAATTTAAAATGAGTGTTAGTGAGTTAGTTGCTGCCTTTTAGAAAATCCATTTAGTGAATTAATATATGATAAAAGTGTTTCTTTTGAATAAACGGCCTTTACCGGATTTGAAAGGATTAGTAATGTCAGGTAACTATCAAAATCGATCATTGTTAATACTAATAGTAGTATTGACAAGACGAAGTTTTAAAAAAATCATTGATTTCCCTGTAATGCTCCAACTCGATGGAATTTTACATCACGTGCAGTATTTACCATCCATAAAAATAAAGACAAATTAATTGAAACATTTGATTTTATATTAAACAGTGACGACTTTTCAACAGATCAGGTTTCATTAAATGCTGCTGTTGGTTTAAAATCTTATTTAGGAAATGAAAAATTTTTGTTTCTTCTTGATATTTTTAAATTAATATTTGAACAAACTGATCATATTTTTCAAATTTTACAACATAAATTCACTGATATAATTTATTCAAGAGATCGTTTGAAACATCTCATTGGAAAAATTTCAAGTTTCCGTAATACAGAATTTCATTTTAATATTTTATTTGAAAATTTTTCAACTGATGAGGCTCCTCCCGCGAAAAGGAGGAAAACATATAATTAGGTAGACAAGAAACTACATTAAGTATAAACAACTTTTTTATGAAATTTTAGATACTATTAAAGGTCAAATTGAGATTAGATTTTCCGATTTACATGAATTGAAGTTTTTTGACTTGACGAATAGAAGATTTTTCGAATCTTTTTCAAAAGAGTTCCCCAATACACTTTAAGATAACTTAGTTCTTAAATATAAATATACATATTTTTGATAAAATAGCACGGCACAATGAATTATGCGTTATATACTCGGATAAAGATATTTTAGGCCAGTATGACAGTCACACCGATATGATAAAATATATGATAGACAATGATTTGCAACAAGTTTTACCTCAGTTTTATAAACTACTTTGTTTGACAGTCACCCTTTCTGTCACGTCGGCATCGGTGGAGAGATCATTTTCTACTCTCAAACGAATTAAAACTTACATGCCAAATACAATGGGCCAAAATCGTTTATACCTATTGAAAAAGATTTAGTAAAACACTTAAAACAAAATGATACATTTTTTGATAACATTATTGATCATTTTTCGCAAACTAAAGACCGTAGATATATAAAAAAAATTATAAAATTAATAAAAAAAAACAAAATATGAAAAATTCCAAAAAAAAGAAAAAATATTAAAAATCCAAAAAAAATAAAAGACAAAAAACGAACAAATAATTTTTTGGCAAGAGAAACTCTATACCTCCACGTTGGTTCTTGCTGGGTAACAATTAATTTTGTCACTGAAGTAGCTGGTACGGTCGCTGTGCAAAGGTTAAAAGGCTGTGAATAGAGTATATTTTTACAAAAACGTTTTATGTCCAGCCTCCTCTCTCAAAAATTCACCAGCCGCCACTGATTCTGTGTCGGGTAAAAACCAATATATTAAGACAGATTATTCCTTATTTATAGTAGAGCATGATAAATTGTTAAAATTTGAATATTCTACAAATTTGGAAAGTCAAAATGTTCACAAAATGTTAAAGTAGCCCTTAAAGTATTCAATGAATATGTATGTTATACAAGGCTCTACTTCAATTTGGTTGAAATATAGAGCTTTCCGAATGCTCAGCCCAGTTTATAAATATTATATTAACTTGGTGGAAAATAGCAAAACTGGTTGTAATTATAATAAGATCTATTCTGGAGATGATTCACATAAAACGTGACTCCAAATCTGTATATCATAGGACTGACGTTCAATCTCTAAGTAATATTTATACTAATTTAATTAATTAATATTCTTGCATATTCCTACTTGCGTCGTTATAATGTTAAAAGTATATTTTTAGGTAGAATTGGTCGAAATTATATCTCAGAGGCCAGACCTTCTTTCTTTTATTACCTAATAAATCATGGCATCTGGTTCGAAAGTAAATACTTGATCTTGTCTCGTGTTAGTCGTTCATAGACTATGATGAAATGTGTTCGTATTTTTTGAGAATTCTACTAAATAGTGGATTCTTGATATACCTATCATACTTATAACATTTGTGTTACAGTTTCGATTTCGTATTTCTGTTCGTTTCGGCGATGTTCGCATTTTAAACGAAATTGGTGCGATAAGGACGCTTTGTGTGAATACAGTTAGTTCTAAGTAATCAGGTTATTGAAATAATAAGTCTTTTGATGATGGTCGTGAGAAGGAAACGTACGTAAAGACTAAAATATAAAACATAAGTGTTAATGTGATCTATTTCCCGAGAATTTATATATAAAACTGGTTGATTGAAATAATTCCGTATTGTTTCAATGAGCTTAATTTAAATTTTATTCTGTTAGGAATATTCCAAAAAGGACCATTAGAAGACAGGTTTTACACCTTGAATAATAGACCTCCCCGGATAGCTAATCTTGGAAATTCTTGGCTTCCGGATGGATTCCGTGCTACAATAGCACGACATGATGCCGACGTTTCGCCACCATTACAGGTGGCATCTCTTCGGGGCAGGTTTGAGGCTTGAACTGAAACTGATTCTTCTGGTTTTTGTAGCGGCTTTATTCGGTGATTGAATGAAATGAATTTAGAATAAAAATGTTGGAATTACCTATAAGAGGTTTGAGAATATTAGATGACAGATATCGAGAGATATCTACAAACTCCTATCAAAAGATTTAATTCCCTCTGTAGAACGTTCAGTCTTACAAATCATCAGTCATTCTTCACTTGCTGATCCAGATGACCAACTGTCAGCACTATCGGATCCACCACTTATAAACTCTCTCGATATCTGTCATCTATTCTTAAAAGTTTTATTCCAAATTCCTTTCAATTCGTTCAAAAACTCCAAACGCTAAATGTTGACCCAGGCGATTTGCACGTCAGCTTCGACTTCGAATTACTTTCCACCAATGTTACCACTTCAGAAACCCTTTGCATAATTTCTGTTACCTGCCAAAAACATTCCAATGGACTTACGATCGTTAATTGGTTTTCATTTCCACGTATTTTCAGTACAATGGCATTTTACGAGCAGTCCTTAGAAGCTGCCATGGGTTCCCAACTTTTTCCGGTCATAGCTAATATCTTCATGGAAACTTTTGAGGGATATGCTATTGACTCATATGCTCTCAAGCTGAAATGTTGGTTAAGATATGTCGATGACACTTTTGTTATCTGGCAACATGGTCTCCTCAATCATTTGAATTCATTACATTCCAATATCCTTTTCACCATGGAAGTTGAATCGAAAGGTTCACTCCCGTTCCTAGATATATTAGTTACTCGACAGACTGACGGTACTCTGGGACATTCACCGATAGATACCTCAATGGCCTTTCCCACCACCACCCTCCCCAAAAGTAATCTGTCATAAAATCCTTGATCCACAGAGCTGTCAACTTATCCCAACCCAATCCTTAAGATCAGAATTAAAACATCTTTCATCTGTCTTATTATCAAAAAAGTTCTCCCATAACATACAAAAAGCCATAAAGAAACATACTTCGCCCAAAATTTCAAATAAGCCTGAGCCACAAACCCCCCGTCTCTTCTATCCACTGCCTGTCTTCCATATATTGAAAATATAACAGATCGAATTTTCAAAATATTTCTACTGGGTTTTCCACACTTCCAAAACTATCTTAGTCTTACAAACCTATCCCCTTCCTGCTCTTCATGTAGAAGGTGTTTATATCATACCCTGTTTTTGCGGTAAAGTCTACATTGGTGAGCGCTGTACAAGGCTTCGTGACACCAGTAGATCTGCACTTGCGAAACAAAAATTTGATACTTATCATCAACAAAAAATTCTTGAACCGATAGGAATCCTAAAACATCCAAATAATCTAAGCCGTGACTCAGGATATTACCAACTTTTGGAAACCAATCCTCGAAAATTCCACATCGCACATAATCACAACGGCAGGCTCAAGTGTCAGAACGAAGTTGACCACCGGAATAAAGGCGGTGAACTGCGTAGCGTGGATATTTTCTTCCCACAATAAATATACCAATGACGAAACCAGAAAAATCAGTTTCAGATCAAGCCTCAAGTCTGTTCTGAAGATGCCCCCTGTAATGGTTAACGAAACGTCGGCAGCAAGTCGTGCTATTGTGACGTTAAATCCATCTGGAAGTCAAGAATTTCCAGATTTTACACATTATTAAAAACAAATGGAGTGCAACTAAGGACTCAGTTGACGCCTGACGACCCCATTCAAACTGGAAGTCCTTATCTATGTCCTAAAGCATAAATAAAACATTTTCTATTCGGCGATGCTTATTTGAAAAAAATTGCGATTAACGAGCAATTAATATACTCAAATTTATTACGATATGGTATGCTACAATGGCCTATGTCCAAACCTTACTTATCTAGTAGAAAGTTATTTAAAAAATTCATGGATATATTTGAAACCGAGGTGGATACCGACAAATCCAACAGAAGTACGGAAATACATAGATAAATGAGTAATTTATAAATAACCCCTGATAATCACCTAGGAGATCACTGTAATATACTAATCAACCGAGTAATAGGCTACCGTCAAATACTGTAAGTAAAAATAATATTTCCAATGCATGCTCTATTTGGAATGTTTGATATAAACATGTGATATGAACTGTACCCTTCTAGAGTTCTCAAATTGAAACGCAATATCAGCCTTGTGCTCAGATCAATGTTATTACCTCGGTTATTAGCGTGAAATGAATAGAAGTTTACTCAACGTTATTCGAGATTATCATGAGATAATTTAACGGAAAATCCCGTTGGATTAACGATTCTATAAATGGGTGCATAAATCGATAAAACGTATCTGACAAAATACAGTTGAATAAAAATAAACACAATTAATTATATTCATTCCACTCGACATTTAAAAGCAGATGAATATTTCTAAATGCATTCATACAAGAGGAGAAAATGCAATTGGAACCTCAAATGCATCACAAGTAGTGAGTTTACCGTTTTATAGCCTCTAATGGGCATTTCGATTTGTGAAGTTTGTTATGAAAGTTAACAAGTCTCCTCATCAAATATAATGAATTTCGCCAACAACTGATAGTCCAGTAAATAAGCCGGAAAATATGGAAAAGTTGGGAAACAGCTCGGATTTGAAAAAAATTTTATGCAATGAGTTCTGTGAACCCTCAAGATCATTCGTTACCACTAAAATCACACCCCGAGGGCAATGGGCACTTTTGGGGGGTGTTTTCCCCCAAAAGATGGATCAAATTCACAAAATGGTCCAGAGTGAAGGAATCGGCTCGAAAATATCTACCCGGAGGTTTTTGGGGTCGCTGATCACGAATATGACATCTAAAAAGTCACCACATGCATCCACATTGTCATAGAGGTCATCTCCAGGAATTCAACAAAATTTTCCATCTTAAAGTCTCCAAATGTCTCACTCGAAGATTTTTGGGGTCGCTGAGCACGAATATGATGTCTAGAAATTGTTTACATGCACCTGGGGCATAGAAAACTTGGTCATAGAGGCCATCTCCATACACCTGGGGCATGTGAGGAATTTCTAGATATCATATTCGTGCTCAGCGACCCCGAAAACCCCCGAGTGACAAATTTGGAGACTCTAAAATTTTGTCGAATTCCTGGAGATGACCTTCACGACGTCGTCGTCCTGTGCCCCAGGTGCATGTGAGGAAATTCTAGACATCATATTCGTGCTCAACAACCCCAAAAACCCCCGAGTGAGACATTTGGAGACTTTAAGATGTAAAATTTTGTTGAATTCCTGGAGAAGACCTCTATGACCAGGTTTTCTGTGCCCCAGGTGCATGTGAGGAATTTCTAGACATCATATTCGTGCTCAACAACCCCAAAAACCCCCGAGTGAGACATTTGAAGACTTTAAGATGGAAAATTTTGTTGAATTCCTGGAGATGAGCTCTATGACCATGTGGGTGCATGTGGTGACTTTTTAGATGTCATATTCGTGATCAGCGACCCCAAAAACCCCTAGTAGATATTTTCGAGCCGATTCCTTCACTTTAGACCATTTTGTGAATTTGATTTATCTTTTGGGGGGAAAACACCCCCTAAAAGTGCCCATTGCCCTCGGGGTGTGATTTTAGTGGTAACGAATGATCTTGAGTGAGGGTTCACAGAACTCATTGCATCAAACATTTTTCAAATCCGAGCTGTTTCCCAACTTTTCCATATTACACAGTATTTCCCGGCTTATTTACTGGACTAAAGAGTAATCAATAACGATATTGCTCTATGAAATTATTTTGAAATTCTCGATAGTAGGTACCTACTAGTCCAGTAAATGAAGCCCAAAATCGACCTGACTAACTAAAATTTTTTCTTAAGCACCGATTTTGATCTGTGAGGGCTCATTCGATTAGTCTTGACTCCCAGAGCAAAGCTTACTACTTCTGGCCCTTAACAAATTGTTTATTTTGTTAATAAACAATAAATAGTGGGAAAAATTTTCCATTGATTTTAAGCAGGTAGAGTGTATTTTTTATTTATTCGACTGATAAACAGTGTTTATTCAATGTTTATAATAATTTGTTAATTAACAAATTAACAACAAAAAAAAAATCAATTATTTTCGAATAATTTGGAACTTTTAAAAAACGAATTTGATGTCCATTTTTCTATTAGTTGCTAAAATAATTAGTTAATAAGCAATTTGTTAATTATCAACTCAACAAAAAAATCTAAATTTTCTACATATTCGAAATTAGAGTAATTTTCGGGTAACTTTAACTCACTAAACATGAATTTGATGTCAATTTTTCAATTAGTTGCTAATAGCATTAGTTAATGAACAATTTAACAAAAAGTAAAAGTAATCTAAATATCCCACATTAGAGTCATTTTCGGATAATTAGGACCTGGGTAAATGTTTTTTCATATTGAGGAAAGGTTATATTCTGGAATAAATAGAAAATGAATACGTGGAAGAATGACTAGAGGCGTCAGTGTGTTGCACTAATATGCAGACTTATGGAATTACGCATGCCTCAATTCGAGACTGTGGTTTTGAACAAATTGGTCCAGTAATGACCCCCAATTACCTGGTTCGACATTTTTGGAAAATACCTTCGAGGACGCCATCACAGAGATGACGAAGAGGTGAAGTTTGCAGTTTGGGCATATTTTGAAGGCCACCCGAAGATATTGAATTTTTGCTCAAACGATGTAATGAGCGTATTGATGTCAGGGGGATTAAATTGAAGATTAAAGTTTAACCGTGAGTCGACGACTTTTCTTTCATAGTCTTGACGGGAATATTTGGATCTCCCCTAGTACTATGCTCTCAGTTTCACTTTACTTCTTAAAAATTGATGTCATTTGTTTGGGCCTCTGTTTGGGCTAATCTAAGTCGTAGAATTATTGAGTCACAATTTGAGTAACGCCTGTACCTATTTAGATTGAAACCTTGAATGAGCGGTAGAACGCTGGGGACAATCCTCATATGATACCAGGGAATTCCGTATGGTTTACCGTAAGCACCAAGGCCGAAAAAAGTACAGGTGCTGGAATAGTCGAGACAAAAGACCAAGGAGAAATTATTTCTTAAAACCTAGGGACATTTGCGACAGAATTCCAAGCGAAACTGTCAGCAACTACAACATATGCTCGAGTGAGAGGGCCTATGAGAATATAGAAGTCACAAACATAGCGAGCAACCTAACAGTGCTTAAGGCACTGGAGTCATACACAATCACCTCACAATGTGTACTCGATTGTGTAAAGGAACTAATGGCAGCAGTAAAGAACCTCAATAGAGTGACATTCGTATGAGGAAATCAGACAAGAAGGGACTGAAACTGTCGTCGCACTCGCTAAAGCGGAAGCGGAACAATCCCTGATTGCACCAGAGCCAACCTGTGGCATTTCTCATGCCACAGCGGAATCTGCAATCCAAAAATGGCTCGAGGCAAAGCACCGTGCCGATTGGAAGGAACTGCCCCGTATGTAGCATCCCAAGCGACTAATGGGAGATCTCCAGCAGCAACGAGTGAAAAATATACTAACGTTCAGCAGACAAAAATTGAAGAATCTTGTTGCATTCCTGACCGGACACGCCCCATGAATCAAACATCTCTGCATGATGGGTCTGGTAGATCAGACCACATGCAGGGGTTGCAGCTTGGGAGAAGAGAGGCACATGCATGTGCTGTGACAGTGCACGGCAAACGCGGTTGGTAGTCGGATTTACCTTGGAGACGATAAAGCTACATCCGAAAAAATCAGAAGAATCCTCCACATCAGGGTAGTGAATTTCATAGAATGCACTGGGGCTCCCTCTGAGAAGGAGAACCAACTTCAAGGGGGAGAGGTTCTAGTGGCTAAGAATCCGGCACATCCGGGGGCACGGGCACCTGAGGCCTGCTATGCAAGATTTCCCCAACTCTACGCAAAAAAAATTGTCTGTACCTATCGGTATTGTTAATATCTTAGCATTAAAACCTCATGCAGATAATTCGGCTTATTTTGAAGTGTTATTATGCTGTCAAGGTTCAATTTGAGGAAACACAAAATGTACTTCGTATAGGAATATTAATAATTTTACTCAATTGCAATTTGAACTAAAACAATAATTATTTCCTAGTACGAACATAACTGCAGTTATCTAGAATTAATTAGAATTACATTTGCAATTACCAAAATGTAAGCTGTTGTACGCTATAATTATATTGGTCGCGATTAACTCTGTGGAGATAGAACGTAGCTGTATAGTAGATTTTTATAGTTTGACCGAGAACACTCGAAAATACTAATTAACCTTCACGCGTTTGGAATTGTGTCAATGAAATTGGTTACTTATGCGATAGTTGATAAAGTAGCTGGTTGTTTGTCATGCCCCAATAATTGCTATATTTCGAAGATAGCACTCCAGATATACCTGCATTTGGATCACAAATTAATGTAAACGAAAACATAAATAATTATATAAAACAGTGTACAAAAACACCAAGCACAATTTGATTCGATTAGCGGACAAGTTAGGTGAAGATTAAGTGAACTCTGCCAACTTATTTCGATCATAATCATTTAAAAAGGTTTCAACAGGTATTCAGACATGCAGTGAAATGCCCATAAACTGACCTGTATGAGTCCTTAGATGAGCTTTGAGGTGAGAACTTTTTCCATAAACTTTGTGGCATCCATCGTACGTACATTTATGGGTTTTCCTCAGCTGAGAAGTAAGTCTGTTGGAAGTTTGGGTCCTGCGAATATTAGATTTACGGGCGGCTGACACAACGGCAATTTTTTTAACTTCGCGATTATTTTCCGGCACTTTAACTGCACCAACATCTGCACTGACACTGGGTTTAACGGTGGAACTATCGATAAAACTGTTGTATCCTTTGTCAGCGTCTTCATCAATAGTAAGATTACCTTCGTTATCAGATGGTACTTCCGGAACAGGTTCTTGTTTAATACGGGTTAAGTCTGTAAGGATGCGGGCAACCATATAGGAGGAATTCTCATGTGAATTCGTCGATGATTTTTCTTTAATGTAAGCTGCAGGAGAAGATGGAATTATTGAAGGTACTGCTTCTACTATCACAGCGGGACCGGAAGGATTAAAGTTCGACAGGAAGCGTGGTTCGTCGCGGAAATACGTTTTGGAGAGATCTAAAGGTCGATTCAAATGATCCTTGCTGTGCGACATTTCAAGCAAACATTGCGCCGCAAAATTTATTTCATCCATTGTCACCAGCAACAATTATTGCAGATGTGATATTTAAATATCAACTTAAATCTCCATTCAAACTGTGAAAACACAAATAATATTTATAATACGATCCGAATTATAGCTTTGTTTTAAGATATCAGATCAAAAAGTTGTTTACACAGACAATTGATGATGTAATTAAGAGTGTGAAAAACAGTTTATCTCTGTGGGAGGCGTGTACCAGTTGACGTAAACGATTGGCAATCTAACCAGCCGAGATACAAGCACTGCGAACGCACTGTCAGACTGCGGATCGTAGTCGGCGTAGTCCACATCCACAAACGTCTGCTAACCCCCACCAAGTGTTCCCTTACTACATTGCGCCCTGAGCTTTTCGCTTATATTTTATAGTTACCCTATCAAAAAGTTTATTATTTTTGCACCTGTACGAATCCTTATAAATGAAACAACTTATGTGTAATCTACTCCGTAATTTCACATTAAAAGAATTTCTTAGAAGTGCATAATATGTTTTTAAACTACAAAGCTGTTTTTCACTTATTGTTATTAAATCTGTCGGATAATAATCTTCTCATGAGAAATGTTTCATAACTGATGGCCGATGAGCACTTGAAATTTGGATCATAGACGCTCGGAGAATTTTTCGTAGGATAGCAAAACAAAATAACACGAGCTAGTATGTATACAGGATGTTCCATCTCAGACGAGCCACCCCGTATATTTCTTATCCCATAGTAAGTGGAAAAATCTCCCGAAACACTTCGAATGATTTTGTTTGGGGGACATCTTTTGACGTATATTTGAGGCTTGAACGAGCAACCCCCTAATAGGGGGCGCTTCAACCCCTCAAAATTGAATAGGGGAGAGGGGTTGAGTGATACGTCATTTGAAAGGTCTTGGAAGCCTCTTTACAACGGTGTATGAAAAACGTAAATTTGATGAACCGTTTTCGCCAAAAATTAATTTTGTTGCTCGAATGCGACACCTTGAATATTTTGGTTATTTGTACAATGTACAAGCTCATTTTCATTAAGCCTTTTTACAAACTTAAACAATCTTCAAAAAATCACATTCGTAAAAAAATTGAATTGTATTGTCTTGCTTACAATGAAAAAAATTAAATCTGCGTGTTTAAATCAAATGTTCAAATTGTCCTCCATTGACTTCCATACAATAATACAATCTTGACTGAAAGCCGTCTCTAACATGGTTCAGCATAATTGGAGTTATTTGACGACACTCATTTACAATTCGTTGGCGTAGTTCGTCCAAATTTTCAGGCTGAGTCACAAAAATCTTGGACTTAAGATGTCCCCACAAAAAGAAGTCCAGAGGGTTCAGGTTTGGAGATCGGGCAGGCCACTCCATAGGACCTCTTCTTCCAATCCAACAACCGGGGTATTGCAAATTGAGGTATTGGCGAACGGGTGCGGCGTAGTGAGGAGGAGCTCCGTCTTGTTGGAAATGCAATTGTTGTTCAAGTAGTAGAGGATCGTTTTCTAATTGTTCAGTTATT
Source organism: Endomychus coccineus (assembly GCA_958510875.1). NCBI lineage: Eukaryota > Metazoa > Arthropoda > Insecta > Coleoptera > Endomychidae > Endomychus > Endomychus coccineus. The sequence goes on from OY294067.1 coordinate 50,237,388, forward strand.
AACGGATCAATCGCATTTTCCAACATTTCAAGATAAATTTTGCCATTTAAATTACCAGGGATAAACAGAGGTCCAATTAGGTGGTCTCCCAAAATTCCTACCCAAACGTTTAGCTTTTCCCGATGTTGAGTGTGAGCTTCTCGAAATACATGTCTATTTGTATCGCTCCAAATTCTACATTTATGCCTAAACACCTTCTAAGAACAAAAAATGAAGGAAATGTTTTGCTGTTTTTTTATTTATTAGTTTGAGAGAATGTATTATTGTATGGAAGTCAATGGAGGACAATTTGAACATTTGATTTAAACACGCAGATTTAATTTTTTTCATTGTAAGCATGACAACACAATTCAATTTTTTTACGAATGTGATTTTTTGAAGATGGTTTAAGTTTGTAAAAAAGCCTTCATAAAAATGACCTTGTACATTGTACAAATAACCAAAATATTCAAGGTGGCGCATTCGAGCAACAAAATTAATTTTTGGCGAAAACTGTTCATCAAATTTACGTTTTAAAGATGCTTCCAAGACCTTTCAAATAACGTATCACTCAACCCCTCTCCCCTATTCAATTTTGAGGAGTTGAAAAAAGATGTCCCCCAAACAAAATCATTCGACGTGTTTCGGGAGATTTTTCCACTCATTATGGGATAAGAAATATACGGGGTGGCTCGTCTGAGATGGAACACCCTGTATAAATAAATATAAACTGTTCATTGCACATTATAAAATCGAACAAAAAATAAAGTTCCTCCTTAAAAACAATATCAAAATTCAAAATGTTATCACCAAAGCGCATATTTTGAATATTTTGCATATTAACCGAATTTTTAAAAATATTTGCACATATCCTTAATTAATAATGATTCTTAACCCTGGTATGAATTATATATAAGTTCTCGGGGAATAGGTCACACTAGCATCTATGCTAATTATTTTCGTCTTTACGTTCGTTTCGGTCTCACGAACATCATCAGAAGACGTATCAATATAGAAAACGTGATTTCCCAGAACCAATTGTAGTATCACAAGTAGTCCTTATCGCACTACTTCCAATTAAAAATCTCCACGTCGCCGAAACGAACAGAAACACGAGTAATCGAAAGTATAACACATTAATGTTTTCAGTATATGAAACAAGAATCCGCTGCTTAGTAATATCCTTATAAACTTTGAAGTCATATCAAATCACAGTATGTGAGACGACTGAAGGACTGAACCAAAAATATAACGCTCGAGTATCCATTTTCGAACAAGATGTTGAAGACTTATGAGGTAATAGAAAAAGGTTGTTAGACATATTGCTATTTGAGCATTCTACCTAAAATATAGTTTTAACATTATAAAGACGCATGTAGGAATTTTCAAGGGTTTAATTAATTAAATTAGATATAAGGTGCTTGCCCATTTTGGCAATTTAACTTATTTCTCAATTCAATAGGGATTATCTTATTTTTGTACCATTTATTTATTTATTCATTCACGTCATTTGGTACTGATAATGTAGGGTCAGATTTTAATTTTTTGCAAGTTGTTTCATCATCTAATAGATTTCCTATTTTGTTTTCGTAGTAGTTTTTATGCATTATGACGGTTTTATTATTGATATGAATATAAGAATATTGCTAAGCAGCGAATTCTTGTTTCATATACTTAAATTTATAATTTCGATTACTCGTGTTACTTATTAAGAAGTAATTTATTATTTCATTTGAAGCTCTTAAGAATTCCAAGTAAGAAGTACAAGAGTATGGGTATTCCCAGTCTTAAGTTTTGAGAATTCAAAATAGGTCGTTTTACTGTACCTATATCTACATAAGTAGGTAGATTTCTGAATTTTATTTCTAATTGGGCTTTTGAAGAGATAACATCGATTTGTGTTTTATAGTGTTTGTGGTATTTTAGTTCTTTTTACTAGTAAAATGCCCAAAATCAGTAGGGCGTCAGTGTGAGATAAGCCATACAAAGAACTACGTATAGATACGGGGAAAGTCTTCTGTTCTGCGTTCGTTAAAAAAAATTATTTTTAAATATTCAAAAAGCGGGTGGTGCGAAATCGGGCGATGTCTGTTATTTTTTGAGATATAAAAAAAATTAAGAGCAAGTTACATTCTTTTTGAGAGATATACACAATGAAGTACAGATAAATGTACAGGGCGTTTTAGATTTGCTCTGTCAGTATTAACTTAATTTTTTATTCGGAACCCTAGGTATATTTTTGTTTGTTTTTCTATCTATATTTTTTATCTCAAAAAATACCAGATATCGAATGATGTCGCACCATTTGGACATTCGGGCGCTTTCGTTTAATATTTTGAATTTATAAGCGAGGGATTTGGATTTTAGATTTAGTATTGATATTATTGCTTTTCAATTTGATATTTCAATTTTTTTCTTTTTCATTGGAGATGATGCGATAAAAAATTTCAAATAGAGCAACACGTGACAAGTTCTGTTCTTATTGCTAAATTGAAACATGAAATCTGGAGACGTGTCACGACCCACATTAACACAATGTTTCCAACCAATGAATGTTCAAAAAGCTAAACGAACAAGACATCTTTAACCGAGACCTATGTCATACAATGACGACATCAAATATTCCCTTGTCAAAGCTAAGTAATCAAACCTTCACTTATTTTCTCCAGAAGTATTGCAAATTCAATGTCCCAGGTAAAACAACACTACGAAGAAACGACATAAGTTCCTTCTATTCGGAGATTATTGAAGAAATTAAACCTAAAATTCGGAACAAACATTTTTATATATGTATTGATAAAACCACTGGTTCAAGACGACATTATATTGCTCATATATTGTTTATTGCTCTTATTGACGAGATTTTACCAAAATCTTACCACATTGCTTCTGAACAGTTAGAAAAAACAAATGCACTGGCAGTGGGCAGGTTTGTTCAAGAGGAACTATCAACATTTTTCCTTCTACGCCTGTTCCCGGAGATAAATTTTTGCTCATTCTGTCAGATGCAGCACCGTACATGAAAAATGCTGGGCAAAATTTGGAAATCTTGTATCCGAACTTCATTCATGTAACATGTCTTGCTCATGCTTCATTTGTCCTTGCTCATGCTGGAGCGATTAGGAAACATTTTACTCTGGTAAATAGCTTAATTTCCAACATGAAAAAATCTACATTGGAGCGTCCCTCAAAGGGTTCGGTTATATTAAGAAAAACTACCAAACACTCCTCTTCCACCTCAACCTGTTATTACAAGATAGGGTACTTGGTTGGGAACCGATTTTTGTTTATTGCGAGTATTTCTGTCAATTTAACGATTTGATTTCAGAATTGTCTGACGAATCTTCTCAATCCCTCATTCGAAAACAAAAAAATAAAACTTTAGCTTTTAGCTTTTAGCTTCTTTGCTATATTTTTGCAGTTTTCATTTATCTATAATGAGAAAAAATAGAAATATTCAACCTAAGTCTGAAATCACTTCACGGCACTTTTCTGTTTCAATTACCTGTGCTAATTATCTTAGCAACTTTACCATGCTTTCTTATTTCAAGTATTCATTCCGGGTCATTTATTTCCCCATATTCAAACTTCAACCACAATTGCTGTTTTAAGCTTATAATTGATGAAACTATCTTCAGATTTCCTCTATTCATGTATATATTTGTATTTGAACGTTAGCGTTTCTTCAATATAAAATACAAAGTATGAAGTTTTTTAATTTTGATACGATAAATAATCACAAAGTAACGGCTCCCACAATCGATTTTCTCATAAAATGTAGCTTATGGTATGATGGGTAAATATCACATTAATGTTGTACCTACTGTAAGAGATTCTATACTAATATACTACAGACTTATGGATTCCTTCTTAGAACATAATATGCGTGAAAATGTTCAATTTAAAGGCAGTACCTTTCTATAAAAAACAACCATTACGAGCTTGTTAAGGAGAAAGAACAAGACACCATAATGGCTAATGTTTCTCACAAAGAACGTGCTCAAAAACAATTAGTCTATTCAAGTTACAAGTTTTTCGATGAACATGCTGCTTGTTGAAAGCTATTTATTGATTGTCATTGAATATTTCCTTTATGCGACTCACACAGAAGCTGAAACGTTAGAAATTTGTACCGGGTGGTCTTTTAAAGATACCTCAAGTACCTAGTACCTGGAATCCGTGACAGCTCTAGAAAAAGGTGTGAAATGAAAACATCGTGATGCACTTGTATCATAAATGTCAATCTGAGAGTCTGTGGAAATTTACCTACTGAGTACCTACACGAAACTTTCTAAATACTTTAATAATTGAAGCATTTTCACTAACATTCGTCGCGATCACGGTCGTACATACAGGTCTGGGAACTCGTATGTTTGACATGAGTCTCTTACGCGTCGCCAAACTCGTAGTCCCTCGCTCAGCCACTAGCTAGCGCTTGGATCGAAGTTTGATGTCAGGATTTCAAGCCCCACAATACAAAGATTGATTGATAATAACTGCACATTTTAAGTGAAATAATTTTTCTCGTAACGCAATATTTACTATTCGGATTTGAGGGAGGAATAGAACTGTTACTCTTGTCAAAATGTATTACTCACCTTAAAAATAACTTCATAAAAGACCTCGTTAAAACGATTCCTTTCCGGAATCGCAAGCATCCAATTTTTTCGCATTTCCGCATCTTTCGGCACTTCAAAAACTTTGGGACCCCATTTTGCATTACGGCACAATGCACGGTTTGGTCTTTTTTTTTCTAAAAACGCAGGTATTCCTTGTGTTTACAAGTCAAGAATGACATTTGTCAGAGAACACGGCGTATAGTGTCAGAGATCAATCTTCGTCTACTGCGCCGCCCTTTTAGATACTACGCGACAGTTGACGCTTAGCAGAGTCACTTCTCACATAGGAAACAGCCTCGAGTTCCCAGACCTGTATGTACGACCGTGGTCGCGATGGATACGGAATTTGTGGGAAGTATGAAACCGCGCTCTTTGTTTGACGCCGAGTTATTGGTCAAAAACCGTTTCAGGTTGGAAAACAGCAAAAACCAATGGTACTTTTGGGTTTTTGGGATCAGGATAAACTTTTTTATTCCAGTTAGCTTTGTCCGCGGCTTGATTCTCGAACTAGTTCAGGGACTATTATTGGCATGCGCAGTTTAAAAAACTTCGTTCGCGGTTAATAAAATTCTGAATTTTTAGTAACAGTTTCATGTTCGCGACTCACTGCGGATCGGTTCAACGTTGGTTCGGAATCGATCCTAGCGGTGCTAGAATTTTCTCAAGTACTGAATGTTCGGTTCAGCTGATCGTGCGCACGATTAATATCTGTCAGCTGTTTTCTGTATTGTGTCTTTATTAGAATTGTAGAAACCTTTGGTTTCGGTATTTACGGTGTAGCCTTGGTGCCAAATGAATCTCCTTTTGCCGAGCCATTTCTTCAAGTTTGGAAATAGATAAAAATCACGGGGGCCAAATCTGGAGAATATGGTGGATGACGAACCAGTTCGTTGCACAATTCATGCAATTTTGCCATTGCGACTGCGGACATGAACGCCAGTGCGTTGTCCTGGTGGAAGAGCACTTTTTTCTTTTCCAAATGCGGCCGCTTTCACTTCTAATCGGAGTCGAATCGATCCAACCGTTCTGCATAGTATACGCCTGTGACCGTTTCGCTCTTTTCAAGGAAATTGATCCCAAAAAACTGTCGTCATGCCGATAAACCCACTTTGGTCTTTTTCGGCTTCGAATCGCCATAGCAAGTTCATTGTTTCGACTGTTCTTTGGTCTCTGGTGTGTTGTGAAGGATCCATGTTTCGTCCGCGGTTACGAAACGGCGTGAAAGACCTTCTTATTTTTTGGCGTTTGAACATCGCCAAATACACCCGTGAAGTTGTCACAAGGTCGCGCTTTTTGTCAACAGAGGGCAAATGCGGCACTCATCTAGCAAATTGCTTTCTGATATTCAAAAAGTTATGCAAAGTGTTCCGTACCCATTCGGTTGAGATGCCCATAGCCTCAGTCATCTCGTGGGCTTTAACTCGCCGATCGTCCCATATCATACTATGGATTTTATCAAAAATTCCTGGCTTTGAGACGTTAATTAGACGACCAGAACGTTCATACTACCACAACGAAAATCAGTAAGCCACTTGTGAAACGTTCCAAACGATGGTGAAGAGTTCCCATAATGTTTAACAAGTGATGCTTTGGTTTTCGTAATGTTTTTTCCACGCAAGAAATAACGTTTAATCAAGACGCGAAGTTCACTTTTTTCCATGCCTATAAAAATCTCCAAGGTTGGTTGCTTTCGATGGGTGTCATAACAGAACTGAATGACTTATCAGTCTGAAAATTTGAATGCGTTGTAGTTAAAGATAGTACATTACAAATTTCTTATGGGATTTCCGATTATTAACCTTGCCCTCGCATAAGCAGACACATCATTTATCATCTAGAGATGAGGACATGAAAGAGTTGTTAGAACTTATCGTAGTTCCTAAAAGCAATGTTTGTGGAAATCTTTCTCAGCATATTTTATAAGCCTACATGATTGATCTATACAAATAAGAGATTGGTTGAAAATTTAAGATAATAAATATGAACAATATAATTCTGGAAAATGAAATACCTAAAACATATTTGTTGTTTTGCAATAGCTTTTGAATATTTTTCTATAAGCCTTATTGAAGAAAAATACTTCAGCAGCATAACAAAAGTGTATACAGTTTTCCATTAATTCGTGAGTTAGAAAGAAAGTTTGAACAAAGGCGGCTTCATGTTTCATACAAATTATAGAACTTAGATTCTCAACAAGCAAACATAATTATCTCTTAGTATTCAAAACTGGAATAAAGTATATTAAAAAATGGTTCAATTTTGAGACCAATAATAATTGGTTATACATTATTTCTTTTCTAAAAGATTCTGAATATGAGGAGATTGGTGTGGGGTAGATTTTTCCACCTATGCTTAACAAAAAAAATACATCCGGATCATTTATTCCATGAAATACGTATTTTAAAAATGATTTTCCTTGTATGCAAACGAACGCGTTAGCAGTAGTATAGAGTACTTTCAAAATGTGTATATTTGCTCAAGTGTGCTGACGAATGCGTAGAATTGTAAATTACCTTTGTCCCAACAAATACATAATTTTCGGAAAATCGTTACGAGAAAATGAAGAACATGATAATAAAGCAAATTTAATAATTGAGACGAACGAAATATAAGACTTTTTATCGGCTGAAAACTTTCCTCATTCGTTGGGATATTAGCAATATAAATTCATCATTCATCAATGCCTAATCCATATATAAGTATCTCAAAATGTATAAATACGAGAATGTTATGCAATTATTGGTAATATTTGAATAACAGATTTTGGTTTGTTGGCGATTAAAATTTGGGATGTTATAATGTATTAACTGTTTTCATAATGGGTTCTTATATTCTATTATGTAAAAAATATGAACTTTTGTTAACGGAAAAACGCTTTCTCCATGCTTTATGAATGTGATGCAATACAATCCCCATTTCAATTTCTTTCAAATTCTTTATAGGGGCTCGCCGACAAGGAATGCTGTGAGAAGTAGATTTTTATTTCATTAGATGCCTAAATAATACCTCTTGGCATCAGGACCGAATAAATAACCATTGTTCGCGAGCGTACGTCGAATATTACGTTTTCCATTAAAAATTCAATTATAAGTATTTTTACATCAATCAGTGATATTATTAATGGACCACTTCTGTCGGGGGCACTCGCATGGTTAACAGACGGGTTCAAGACTGGCTCAAAGATGTTGCCTAAACGGTGTTTTAGCTTGTTCTTACATCTATATACTGGTTATATTGCAAATTTAGAAAACAAACTATGGAATTTTAATTACTAATAATCAAAAAAGGAGAGAATGAATTGCTCATTGCATATCCGCTTATTTGCTTATAGTAACTTTTGTTAAAAGTGAAAGAACCTGGTGATACTCTCGTTTCATTCGATATTGTTTCACAAATACTCCTATTCCTGAGTCGATAAACATTGCAAAGAATGGCTTTCAAATATTAATATCCCCGATAGAAACTGCACAGAATACGTGATCCTTACATCTTTAAACAAAAATTACTGTTAACAAACAAGCGAATGTGCAATTGACAATCCACTCTCTCCTTTCTAAGCGAACTTGAAACCTCCTTAAAATCAAAATTGAATCTGTTTCCAAAAATTTGGTATAGATATGTTGACGACATTTTCGCGATAACAAGTAAATATTTATTTATTTACATGACTTTTTGAACACCCTAATAGCCAATTTCATTCACTGAGATTCACTGTCGAATTAGAAACAGATAATCAGCTTCATTTCCTTGACATTAGGTATACCCTGGCGGATTCAGCTACACCATTTAGATATGAAATAGCTCCATTTAATAGTCTAGTCCATAGATTATTCAACGTCGCTTCGAGCCAGCAAAATCATAACAACGAAGTTGGGAAACTGCATTAAATTGCGTTAAACAACGGCTATCACAAATCTTTGATCAATAATTCTATTTATAAACAAAAGAAGAAATTGAAGCGTAGCCAACTTACCAAATTAGAGCCATTACCTTAAAAAACTTCAATAAAACTCAAAAGTTTCACTCATCATTCTTCAATAATTAATAAATTCCATAGTTTGTTTTCTAAATTTGAATACAACCAGGGTATAGATGTAAGAACAAGCAAAACACAAGTGTTGATAAAGTTTCCGATTTGAACAAGTCCGGAATTTACAAAATCATTTGCGAGTCGTGTTCAAAATGCTTTGTGGGTCAAACTAGAAGGAACATAACTCGTTATAAAGAAAATTATATATTATTCAATTTTTGGAATCTCCATGGAAAGCTGATTTCAAAAGCATATCACACATAGGATTCATATACAGTGCGTCCGTTAAATTCAGTGCTCTCGTAAAGTAGTGGATAAATTCGTAAAAAATTGGAGGAAAAATTTTTTTTCGAAAGAAGGCTCGAACTATCGAATTTTATTTTCATTTGGGCATTCTTTCAGTTTTAATTAATACATGCAGAATGATTCGTGTAGGAGAAATGATGTCATCGGTATTTTTTGATGGCAACCCTAATTTATTTTCATGCGACTCATACTCAAGTTACCTTAGCGTATGTCAAAAAGGTTCCCTTTCATATTCCCTCATAGAAAATAGGGTTGCCATCAAAAAATCCAATGACGTCATTTCACTTACACGAATCATTCAATCATTCTGTATTTATTAATTAAATTTGAAAGAATGTCCAAATGGAAATGAAATTCGATGGCTTCGAGTGTTCTTTCCAAAAATTTTTCCTTCAATTTTTTACGAATATCCACTACTTTACGGGAGCACTGATATATGTATACAAACCATATGTGTGATGTATTTTTGAATTCAGCTTCACATGGAGATTCCAAAAATTGAATAACATATAAGGTGTTCCATTTGAAAAAATTGTCGCGGACGACATTACTCAAACGTGAATCACCCTGTATATTCAATTTTCCCTTATAAATGTGACAAATTGAGACTAAAAATCGACCTGTTTTAGAAGATTCCTCAGAAATGGATAGTTTGGCTAAAAATGAATTGATTGAGTACTTTACGAAAGCACTGTATCATAATTTATCAAGCGCTGTTAAAATTACATCATTCTCAAATCTGATTATATCTTGGATTATGTTTTGATAGTAAAAATTAATTGTCCGGAAACCGTAGGTAGGTAAATTTTTGTTTTAGTAATACATAACTATCAATAACTTGAAAATTAAATCTAATTATTTCTTGACTTTACTGAAACTATTTCTAGAATTCCTAGAAAAGTATTCCAGTTGTAAGACTGGAAAATTAAACTCTTTAAGCCGATTAGAAATTCACCACTATCTCTAGTACAAACATTCCAGCTGAGAAAGTTAATAACGTACACTTTTCTTTACCTAATCGACAAAATTCCCAACGCTTCTAAAATTAAGAGGGGACCGCAAGAAGTGCCACAGCTGGCAACGTAAATAATCTTTTACACAGTTTGATTGCAATATTTCAGACGAGTGGACATCAGCTGATGCTCTCTAGATAAAATGTTCGCGATTTTCATTGTTTTGTTTTCTATATTCTGGTGTATGAAAAGTTTGAAATGTGCCGTTTTGACTCCGAGAAGGGAACACGTAATTTGTAGCGAACTTCCAGAAATGATATTAGAAGAAATTCTCGGTGCCGCATTCAACCCTCGCTATATGAGCATTAGTGAACCTATAACTGTTGCAAACGTTGATAAAAATGGGAAAAGGAGAACGACGGACGAAGAAGAGTTTTATGTCGACGATTTTTATTATGAGCAAGTTGCCGAAGATCCTGCCTGGGACGTTAAAAATCACGCTCATATAAGCGCTCTTACATCAAAGAGACGACGTTACAAAAGAGAGATTAATTACATGCAAGAATGGCACTGCCGGGCTAAAATAATTTGGACTGATTTAGGACCTGAATACTTTCCAAGATATTTGAGGTCGGTTGAATGTTTATCGACAAATTGTTGGTTCAACGTGTATAAGTGTAAGCCAAGATCGTTCACTGTTAAGATATTGAAAAGGAAGATGGATAGGTGTGTAGTTGCCGAACCAGGTACAAGAATTGGTACTTTGGGATTACCAAGGGACTTGAAAGAATTGTGGGTTTGGGAAGAGCGTGCTGTTGCGTTTTGCTGTGATTGTACATCTGCATAAGTGGAATTTATTTGCAATTCAGACGTAATATATATTTCGTTTGTAGAATACTTCATAGGATTTATTGGGTGAGTTTATACGTTTATACGTTTGTTTATCGATATCAATATAAGACAATATCTGTATTACAAATTCGAATTTTATCATCACCACTGACAACTATTAAAGATAGACATCAGCGAAGTGTGGGTAACTTCTCTAAAATGTGTAGGTATACGGGTTTTCCAAGATTTTGCAACATTTTTAAGATGGAAAAGAATTTCATAACAAGATTTTTAGAGATTGGAGAAGACTTTTAGGAATCTTTAGGGTTTTGAAGGAATTTTGAGAGATTCTTAGAAATTTTTTGAAACATTTTCCACTAGTTGTTGTTGCATGTAACACTAGTTACAAAATGTTGTTTAGTATTCTTACGTTCATATTCCTCGAACCATCTATCTTCTCACCTCAAACTTTATATACGTACATTTTTTAGGAGTATCTATTAAGCGAGATTCGTACCTATCACCCATATAGTTGATATATGCTGCTAGCGGCGTGCGAATTAACTGTTGATATACCAAATTCAATGATTCAACTTGCATCGGCCTTTCTTTCGGAAGTGGTTCAGATAGTAGTTAATTTTTCTTCCCTATTTCGGAACTCCAAGCGGCAAGGCCAGTATTTTTTCAATTCTCATGAATTTTTGCTAGTACTAGGTTAGTAGGTTATCTGAAATGTGATTGATTAATTGATGTTCCTTATTTGTACACATTTGATTTTCCTTGCCCTTGAATATATGTATTATTAAAGTGCATTGTACAATCGAGTGAGGGGTTCGAACCTTGCTAAATAGCATTTCGTCATTTTTTAAGGTACATCCATAATAGTCTAGGAGATAGATACATGTTTTGGACCCGAGATATAACATGTTGGCATATGTGTTATGTTTTAGCAATTATTAATTTGAGTATTCTATCCTATGTGAGTTGGACCTCCCACCCCGCCCCAGAAAATATTCAATTTTGGAACACTTTGGTGCTTGGTGCTAGTCAAACAGGGTCCACTGGCGATCAATATTCAATAAATGCCAACATTTTTTCTCCATGCAGTTAGCAGCACTGGCAGCTTTAATATGATCAAATTTATAACACTTTCTGATCAGGCGGAAAATTTTTGTTATTAATGCTTATTTTTCGAAAACCATACGCCAGCATTTTCTATGCGTCTATTTTCAAGAATTTTGTCTTTTTGCCAAAGATTGGCCAAATAGTCTGAAATTGGGAAAAAAATATTGGCACCTCCATCAACTTGTAGTTTTCATGTAAAATAAAAGCTTGTGTGAGTGTCAAATTTTTTTTCATGTTTAACCCCCAAACCCCCCAAATTATTAAAATCGCAGTTATTTTCCAAAAATTAGGTATTTTCTGCCAAGAATGGATCAAAAAATAGTCTTGGTCACACATTTGAATGATGAAAATATTTATCACATTATCTCCCCTACCTCCAGGGGTAAACATGTAAGAAAATGTTGGCACTCATACAAGCTTTTCTTTTACATAAAAACTACAAGTTGATGGAGGTGCCAACATTTTTTCTTCTAATTTCAGACGATTTGGTCAATTTTTGGCAAAAAGACGAAACGTGGTCAAAATTCTTGAAAATGGACGCATTGAAAATGTTGGCATGTGGTTTTCGAGTAACGAGCATTGATAACAAAAATTTTCCGCCTGGTCAGAAAGTTTTATACCACGTTCCAATTTTGGTCATAACTAAAGCTGCCAACTGCATGGAGAAAAAGTATTGGCTTTTATTGAATATTGATCGCCAAGAGCCTTTTTGACCAGCACCAAACAACCAAAGTGTTATAACACGTTCCAAAATTGAATATTTTCTGGGGCGGCTAACTCAAAGTGGTGCGGGGTGGTAGGTTCAACTCACATAGGATAAAATACTCAGATTAATAATTGCTAAAACATAACACATATGACAACATGTTATATCTCAGGCCCAAAATAGGTATGTATCTATCTCCTAGACTATAACGCTGATTATAAATCTCTTGGACCCAAATACCTTAATTATCACAGCTGTTATTTATTTAAAGAACAGAGTAAAAAACGCGGGAAATTCTAGACCTGTTAACTTCCATTTGTAACCATTTCGGGCATTTTCGTTCTGCTAAGTTGATATAAATTTACAGAACATACCAGATGTAAGAAAAATACGTAAAACAAACATTGAATAAAAACCGGCAAATTCAATATACTTGCTATTCTTTTAGATAAAACTAATCTGCTATTTTTATACACATTCATTAATCTGGAAAATTTGAAAGTATGTAACAACTTTTCTTTATAATATTGCTTATTTCAAACGAAATATCTGAGATGAGTATATTGAACGTATGTGTATAATTGAAATGATAAATTACACTCGCCTTCATTAAAACATTTCTCAAATTTTTTAAGTTGTAGAAATTTACACAAAATCTTCAAGCTTTGAGAATGCCCCAATGTGGTGAAACTATTTGTCAGCATTAAATATAAATCAAATGTTACAAGTTCTTGTGTAAATTTGAGAGGATAAACCTCAACTTTAGAAAGTTTAAAATGATTATACACTACGTAAATGGCGAAACCATCGATATAAACATGGTTTCCTTTTTATCAATGCAAAGTTTGTAAGCAAAAATGTAATATAATGTTTTTTCTATTCCAGTCAGAAAGGCCACCAACCCCAGCTTCAACAACAGCAGGATAAACAATTGTTCCGTACTAAAGTGATTAATATATATTAGAAACTGTTACTGCGTCGTGTTACATTTCATACTTATCTGCGTTAAAACTAATAAAGGCCTGTATAACTGTTTTATTTGTGAAGCAGCAGGTAATAACATGGGTATCTTATTATCTAGATGTATAGGTAGAAGTTTGAAGTTTTATTACCTGAAAATTAATTTTTATCTATGTTTCGCAACAGGATTGTGTTATGTAAACATTATTTATTTCAATTATTTGTAGACGAATTCTCAATAAAAGATGCCACTTCTTTGATTTTCTATAGATAGAAATCGATGTTTCCAAATGTATCTACCTAGCAGCTATCAATAATCGAATGTGTTTGAAATTCCTGAACTGAAATGACAAATTAAATATAGCAGCTATTCAGATCTGTTTACTATGAGCTTTTGGAGGAAAATATTAATCCACGTGGGACTTATAATTCCCAAGTTGGAAACATAACTAACGAAGCAATGCTCGAAATTTTCATAATGTTTGCTGGCACAAAATTGCGTAACATATTCCTGTTTAATCAACTGTGTATGTTATATATTCTAATGCTCAACATCGATATCAGAAGGATATATCATATTGAATTAGGTTTGTGTCCATTGAACCAAGGAATCATATCGGCAAGGATGAATGGAAAAAGAAATGTCTTTAATTTTGGATATAGGGGAAATAATTGTTCATATTACATTTGACAAAGTAGGTACTCTAAGATTAATGAAACAGATTTGAACAATATCTCCTGTTTAAAGAACAAATCTGATTCCATGCTTCATTTTTAAAATGTTTTTCAAACTGTTAACTGAGATGTATTAATGAGAAATATTATTAGATTACATTATTAGGACTATTGATATATTTGTTCAATCCAGCGAAAGTGTAATTCTTCTGACACCAATACGTTTTTGAATAAAATAATGAATTGTCATATGTTATAAAACTAATTAATTTTTTGTGCTATGTGAGGGGATGTTGCATTTTTTATTAGCTTCTGAATGATTGTAATCTGCAGTTCATTATCTTTATGGTTTGCCAATTTTGAGTGTAAAATTTTTTATTCATGTGAGGTGAAATATGTAAATATGTATATAGGTTTTTTATATTAATATTTTATTGAATGATATTAAATAGCTTTTAATACCCTCGTATTTTCATTCATTTAATCTCGCATCGTATCTATAGTCCAGTCGAAAGTGTGTTTTTTCAGAAAATTTTAGTAAAAATCTGTATAATAACAGTGATATTGCTAGGTTATATATAAAATAGTCTCTCCTTCCATATTATCAAAATCAACTTTTTCGAGAAAAAAATCATGAATCTTGAATTCATCACAAATCTGGTAGCTGTTACTTTTCTTGTGAATTAGGTTTTTAAGTTACTCAGCTGACATTTTTTTCTCAAATGCACATATGCGTTAATTCAATTTACATAATTTTGTTTTCGGTCACTATGTTTTAGTACAAATCGATATTTCATAGAGTCCACGTGTGATATAAATTAAACTAGAAAAAGAATGTGGTCTTATAGCAGCATCTCAGCTACTACTGCCAGCATGCCAGTTCTTTTTCCTCCACACTCAAAGACAGCTGCTGTTTTCTCCGTACGCGTTAACGTGTCCACGTCATAGAGATCTTGTGTATAGAATTTCTATGGGCACGTACGCCCGCATCATCATTGATGCTTCAAGAACAGCTGCTCTTTTTTCACCTGCTTTGAAAGAGGTACTGTACATATTATGATAAAAGATACTTGAAATTCTTTATCATAATAATATCCTAAAATTTTTCTGAAAACAAAATAGCAATTAAAGATTGTCGTGTAAATATGACAAATTTTAATTTTTCGGAAAAGGATACCGCACACTTTAGTAGGGAAAGTGGCCCCCTGTCAAATTGGCTGAATTTTTGATATGTCCAAGTCATTCCGAACAAAAAGTTCAATGGGCACAACTTTTTCTATAGGCTGGTTTTGGCGCTAGAGGCCAATGAAAACTTTCATTTGTTCTTCATTGTTAAACAACATGAAACGTTATCCTGGATAATAATCACTTTTCTGAATAATCAAGATCTAAACAGTCATTACTATGACATACTGTTAAAAGTATTTTTCTTTGGTGTTGTTACATTTGGTCAATTATACAGTGTGTTCCAGCTACTTACAATTTTTAAAGTGCAATAATTCGAAAATGGTTACAAATCGTCTCAGGGATCTACAATGAAAAAATGTTTATGAATCCTATTCTACACCGTATTCTACATCACATAGTCGAAAAATATAAGGAGTGTTCCTTTTAAAAGAAATCGAAAGTTATATTCGAAAAGTTCCGTACCTACTGAAAAATATTGTTCGATCCAGTTCTCAGTTTGGAGTACCTACGAGAACTAACATTCGGAATTTTCCAGATAAAAATAGCTCCATCTTATGTACAAGATAATAGACAGGATTTGGGAAACGTTTCATTTGAATTCGACGACCGTATTGAAATTCCAGGTCTATTGAGGATGAGAATAAAATCTCGTCATCAAAATAGTATGAAATACCAACTGTGGATCAAGTACAATGTCAGTTTGGAAGGTGTGCCAATTCAGGGGTACTACTGTACGTGCAAATCAGGAAGTCGTACATTGGGTACATGTTCGCATGTAGCTAGCGTACTTTGGTACCTTGGATATGCCCGTCATGCTGCCAATGTTAAGTATCCTTCGACCGAAATACTTCATACCGTATCTGATGCTGCAGAGAGACATAATAATGAAGAACCTATGATTGTTTAGACTGTTTATGGCATATTCTCCTTGTTTCTTTGTTCATATTGATATGTTCTCAGATGGAACACCCTGTAAATCATTAAATGGATGATTAGGGTTCAGTCGAGAGTTTTTCATTTGGGTCAACGATACCAGGTTCAATGAGTAAGTTAAATGTTGCATATAATATATTTATTGAGTTATAGCCCATTATTTCCTTCCTATTATATTTATGCTGAATGTGCGAATGGAGGCTTTGTTGACCCGCTAAAAGGAGTTTCTCCGCCACACTCCTTGAGCGTCAGTACAATTATCGGATGTATTTACGTACTCATTCGACACAACCCTATCAAAATGATAGACCAATTTTTGTTATATTCTTGAGTTTCATCATCAACTTGAAGTATTATTTTGACCATGATAGCTGGAACACACTGTAAATTGATCACCTATAGTGACATCAATGAACAATACTTCTAATAGTATCTCATATTAATAACTGTTTAGATCTTGATTATTGAGAAAAGTGATTATTATCCAGGATAACGTTTCGTGTTGTTTAACAATGAAGAACAAATGAAAGTTTTCATTGGCCTCTAGCGCCAAAACCAGCATATAGAAAAAGTTGTGCCCATTGAACTTTTTGTTCGGAATGACTTGGACTATAACATATCAAAAATTCAGCCAATTCGACAGGGGGCCACTTTCCCTACTAAAGTGTGCGGTATCCTTTTCAGAAAACTATAGTTGCTATTGATTTTATAACTATAAATTAATACTCAGGGACCACAAAAGCCTATAATTTAACATGTTGGACGAGGAACGAGACAGGAATATCAAGGAAAAACGACGCAATTTTCCACCAATTTTCTTTCTTTTAGTGAAATTTGCACCGAGAATCATCACTGTACTTTATTATTCCAATAACACTGAGTAAAATTTTTCGAAAAACAAAATAATTAATGTTTGTCGTGTAGAATTGGTAAATTTTCATTTTTCGGAAAACTATCGCTGGTTTTGATTTAATGGTCATAAAATGATACTCAGCGACTACGAAAATATGTGATTAGATACGTTGGACGAGGACCGAGATAAGAATATGAAAGAAAAACGACGCAATTTTCGACCGATTTTCCAGAATTTCCCTTCTTTCAGTGAAAATTGTGCCGAGACACATCACAGCATCTTATTATTTCAACACCACAAGTCCAAGAAAAATTTTTCTTTGATGATAAGATTTGGTTAAATTTTTCGGGTTTTGTAGGAAGTGGGTTGGATTTTCAATTTTCCAACTTCATATTCGTGCTCAGCGGACTAAAAACCCCCTGACACCAAATTTCAGAAGCTTTGGATTAAAAGAATCCGAGTTATTCCATTTGCTATAAAAGTCATTCCATTGGTTAATTAAGAATGGTTTTTCATTGTTTATTAATAGTAATAATCACGTGAATTTTGTATTGTCATGAGGTCTATAAAATTTTAGATGTTTTTCACACTTTTGACTGGATTAATCCTTGGATGTGTCATGTCGTTGCATACTTATATTTGAGATATTTTGAAAATAAGCTTGATCCAAAAAATTAAGAACAAAATGATTTGACTAAGCGGCGAGCTGTGACCAACTCAAAAACAAATATTGTTCACTCAAGAACTGATTACAGATCAACAACATTTATTTCTGAAGTATCGACTATCCTCAGATGTTGCCGAAATCAGCCCAAATTGTATGTTTATTATTTGTACGGGAAATAGATAAATATAAAAAGTTTGAAGAGTTGTTGTTTTCAATTTCTAGAGTGAATTTTATATCTAGATTCATATGAAAGAGATCGCGAACAGGTTATACCGGTGAAACACATCATCAACATATCGGTGTCAGTAGACAAACATATGTTAAAATTTTGAGAAGGAGAGATTTAATTAATTATGGATAAAAGTACTAGAAATTAGTACCAGCACCTTCTATACCAAAAGTGAGAAAAATGTATTGGTGACACTGGAAATTTTCCACCCTAAGTGAACTTTGTTGAGCGATAGATTAACCTGATACCATAGATTCATTGACTACAGTGGATAATTTTGTAATCTAGAAGCCTATGTCTAACAGATATTGCATAGACAGACATATGTTCATTAATACTATATTCGATCAGATAAGAGAGGGGCTCAATACCGATTCACCAAATTTCACAGTAATAACCAACTTCTACTTATCAATAACACATTTTCCGTTCTTGGAGGATTGAAAACATGTTTCCATCCATATACTGGTTGATTTTAGGAGATCGAAGTATTGAGATTGATTAAATAGTGCAATAAAGATTCGACAAATATGAGGACAGGATGGGGGCGATTTATATATAAATTATGCGCCTTCAACCAACAAAGAACATTGAATATTTGACCAACACTTCATATATTCACAACTACACTAAGATTTCTCGCAAAATGCTCTGACAACTGTTTTAAATGCCCATTTATCGCGTAAGCCTGACTTTTTGATTTGAATTTATTTAATGTATGTTCACTTCATTTTGCCTTTCATGGGGAATGAACGCAACCAACGCCGGATTTCGGGGAGGGCAACCGGGGCTATAGCCCCGGGGCCTCCACAAAAGAGGGGCCCCAACAATAGACTTCGGAAAGAAAAAAATTTTAATTCCGACTAGTAAACACTAGTAAACAACTTTTCCTTTGATATCTTTATTTCGCTGTTTTACCTTTACCTTTACCTTTGTACAAACATGATTGTATTGTTCTTACATATTAACAGAAATCATTGATCTATATTTATTCACTTCAATCAGGCAAATAATTTGGGGCCAGGGGGCCTCCACTCCTTTGTTGCCCCGAGGCCTCCAGACCTCTAAATCCGGCCCTGAGCGCAACGCACATACCTAATCAAGTCCAACCTTCTAAATATTTGGTATCGTTTTGCTCGTCTATCATATAAAGTAATACAATGCGACAGAGTCTCTAGAGTGCTCAAAACTCAAGCTGTATGAGCAAGATTTAATTTACAATGTAGTCAGACCTCACATTATCGACTAGAGCTAATACCATTATAGTTTTAGATTAATTTGATCAAGTTGTCAAGTCACGAAATATACTCCATTGATATTACATGCTTTAGGGATTATATTACCATGAACAAAACCAAGAATAGTCGTTATTATCCCTTTGGGTGAACTCTAAAAGCATGGCCAAGGAATTAGCATACATGATCATCATAAGCTCATAAGTTAGAGAAGAAAAGGTCACATCTTACAGGTGGGAAACTAGAAGAGTAAATTGGAGGTTCCCGACAAAAATACATTGAATGCAACTAGTTTTTTCCCAACCAGTATGAACGAATAATTTTCCTTTATCTTTGTTAAATTACTTACTTTAGATTACTTTTCTATTTGAAACTCGAGGTTTATTTTTCTTCTAATGTATATACTATTCAAGATATTCTAAGAATTGTTGGCAATGGAACATACATTTCTCAAAGTGTGAGTGACAACCGTTTCTAAAATCCCACAGTTCGTCAGTTTCAAGTAAAGTGTAATATGTAAAGTGTTGTAACCTAGACGGAATACATCAATCTCCTTTCGAGCTTCGATGTGGCCAGGGACTACGGGATCGAATGGATGTATTCAAACCGAGTTTTGTTTAAGATGTTTGATAAATGTTTGTTTGATAGGAATCTTATACGATAGAAATCGGATGAGAAAGTATGGCGAAGATCGCATCAGTTAAACAGTTAGACTGGACTCAGGACTGAGAGGGAGAGTGTTTCGACTTCGAAGGGTGCCATTCATATTGATTTAAACTATCTTTGTTATCTTAGTCTTGTTTGAAGACTTATATTGCAAAATATCTCAGAATATTCAATAATCTCACTTACTCTAGTAAACAATTTTACATACTCCCAACAATCCACTTTTGTAACTGGCCTATTTTTAGCAGTAGTGGGCTAGCGCATTACTTCATCGTTGTATGCGTCAAGAATATGATTCCAGAAGAAAAAGATTAGCTTTGTTGGAATGTTATTGTATCTCTGTCCAATATTTTTATTGTTTATCCAACGTAAATTCCGTAGACACTATGTCTCATTGCCTGATATGTTTATAATTGATAGACCAACGGTTATTTACTTATAGGCTGTAGTCTACTTATAATCCAAGAGCCAGTGTATAGATGAACATATGCATTTGGTAATCTGGGATATAGCACAATTCATTTCGAGCTCTTTGACAAGTATTTACAAAAAAAATTGCTGGTTATGCGTTATAAAATTATGTATAAAAAGTTCAATCGGTAGAAATTTTCAAACAAGCATGATGGTTTTGTTTTTTATGGAAAGTATAGATGTGAAATGGGCGGCATATGGTGACTCCAAAATATGATAGCTTATGCCTCCTAAATAAAAAAAAAACTGACGCCATAAAGGCTGACCCGATCAGTTTCATTTAACTGCCTAAAATGACTAAAATGTTCAAGAAAATTTGTTATTGGGAAAAAATGCTTATCAAGGCTCAAAACTGCACCTGTAAATAGTTTCCTATGTAATAATATGTTTTTTTCAGAAAGCTAGACTCACCACCATCTGCTCCAACTTAAAAATATGCATTATTTCGTGAAAATGGGTGACGAAATAATGCACTTTTTTGATGAGGGTTGGAGCGGCTGGTGGTGAGTGGAGCTGTCTGGTGTCATAATGTGTCATTATGCTTGTTTGAAATTTTGTAGAATACTTGTCAAGAATTGACTTGTGCTGAAAGCCAGACAGTTACCAAATGCAGATTTCCATAAACTTGGACTATTAGTGACTTGTAGCAATGACTATTTATAGCTACTAAGGGAATGCGAGGGCTAAGATTGTCATGCTATGTTGTCTGTCCGATGGGTATTTAGAGACGTACACTCTCGGCTAATACCTACATATAGCTTCTATGTACCGGGATATCAAAAATTATCTTGGTCAAGGGTGGTTGTGGAATCTAAAACGTGTGTCTTACTTTACGTTTGGAATAATTATGTCACTGTCACACTGACATCATCAATAACCTACAAATTTCATACCTATTTATTTCAGTTGTAAAACAATAATGAACTACAAATTAAAAATTATCTTGGTCAAGGGTGGTTGTGGAATGTAAAACGTGTGTCTTACTTTAAATTTTTGAATATGTTTTGTTGTGTCAGAATCTGTTAAGTCATTGTGCTGAAATTTTCTAATCCAGTTTTTGAATCATGCCTCTTACCACACAGCACAAAATTTTCATGATTGAAGCCTATTTTTGAACGGGTGCGCTAGTTAATGGAAATTGGCAATACAGTCAACGTTTGTGCTTGGACAATTTTCGAGAGCACTTCCCAAACGTGGCAATATTACCGGACCAGACAATTTTTATGCGTGCCTTACAAATTGTGTTGGAGTGTTTCGCGAAACTGGTTGTGTGACTCATAAAAAAGGTGCTGGTATACCAAGAGTTCGTACAGAAGAAGTTGTCAATGACGTTCGTCAACGTATGGAAGAAGAGCCTGCAAAACCTTTGAAACGTCTTTCTCAGGAAATTAAACTTTCTTATGGAACATGTCAAAAGATTTTAAAGAAAGACTTGAACATGCATCCATATAACATGCAAGCACATCAAGCTCTTCTGCCCGCAGACCACCCCAGACGCCTTGCTTACTGCCATTGGTTTGTGAATAATTTAATGCATGACGATCTTCTGGACTTTTTTTTCTGACGAAGCGTGGTTCCACCTTTCGGGATACATCAATTCTCAAAATGTGCGAATGTGGAGCACTGATAACCCTCATGTTTTTATTGAATCGCCACTACATGCTCAAAAAATCGGTGTTTCGATGGCAGTTTCTTGCAGAAGAATAATTGGGCCAATTTTTTTCGATTTCACCGTCAACGCAGAAAGGTACAGACACAACTTTTTGGCTGAATTTGTACAACAATGAACGATGATGAACTTCGGTACGGTTATTTCCAGCATGACGGTGTAACAGCACATACTACACGAGAAAATATTGCTCTTCTCCACGAGTTTTTTTATGATCGGCTGATAAGTTTGCATACAGAAGTTGAATTTCCTCCGAGATCACCTTGTTTGACAATTATGGACTATTTTATATTTCCTTACTTAAAAAACAAGAATTTCGCAACTCCGGTAAATAATTTGCAAGAACTTCAACAAAGAATAGTTCAGCAATGTGCAACGATAAAGCCAGAAATGCTGCAAAAAGGTTTTCACAGCATGAGGATGCGCGTAAACTTGTGCATCGAAAAAAACGGGAGACATTTCCAACAATTACTGTAATTTAGTTTTTCTTGTTACTAAAACCGTTATTTCATAATTTGTAGTTCATTATTGTTTTACAACTGAAATAAATAGGTATGAAATTTGTAGGTTATTTATGATGTCAGTGTGACAGTGACATATTTCAAACGTAAAGTAAGACACACGTTTTAGATTCCACAACCACCCTTGACCAAGATAATTTTTGATATCCCGGTATATCTCTATGTATAATTGTATAATGCAAGTTGAAATAAGCACATTGATGTCCGAGTAGTAGTATGCAGATAGTAATCTAATAAGGTTCATGTTGCTACTTTGTACAAATATTATTTGTAAATCAAATACGTAAATAGCTCCATATAACATTCACACATTATTATTATTCAGTATTATCTTTTCTCCTTTTGTTACCACCATCTTACTAATTTTATACACTCAATGTAAAACCATAACTTCTTCAAGCAAATTTCACAAATTGGATGCAGTATTTAATCGATTGAAGGCAAGTTGCAGAATGGGAAAAAGGCGGAAATAATGTGTGAGATATTATCTCAATAACAATGAAAACAAAATTCAAAGTATTTCAATTACTTCGAGTGTGGAATCTAGGTAAAATATATATATATGACTTGAATTAATGCAAACAATGGATTATTCCTTATTAGGGAGTAAAAACGGGCTGGATAAGAAGACTAGCCTATCGAACAAGTAGATGGTTAAGAACTCTCCTTTTTTCTGAAGGTAATTAGTTTTCATGAAGCCATTGAAGCGGGGAACACACCACGAGCAAAGCCTAGAAAATATGTTTAGTTTAAAACACCAGGGGCAGACCCCGCCCATATGTTAGGACTAGGCACAGTACAGTCCGTCAAGGCTCTCCTATAGTTCACGTGGATATCCCCTGACTCAGATTCCACTGGCCTCGTGCAATGCTTACGTTGCTGGCACCTAAGCGGATGCTCCGGATAGGAGATATCGAATAACGCAACACATCGCCGCTAGGCCGGCCTAACATCTCGTATATTTTATCAAGATATAATAGTTTATAATACTTCATTTCGAATTAAATTGATTCATTTCAAGAGACCCAAAAATAACGATTTCTCGTATTATTACAGTGTGAACTCTTTTATAGTTGATTACTGTAGGTTTGGTCAGGTTAATTATAATGTTAATGATAATAATTTATTTATTGATACGTGGAATATTTTATACAGGTTAATTTACAAAAATTCAAAGAATCTAATAAAATTGTCATAGATAATCTGAAGGATGAAATAAAAACACATTAAGGAGATCATTAAAAGAGAATGAAACTGCTCATGAAGCAAACAATTTCAAAATCATTTGAACATTATTGGCTAAACCACTCATGTCGTAGTTAATAAATGCATCCGTACTATGAACTAATTATTTATCAAAAAATCTTTAACGAAAGATTAAAAAATGTTATAGAATGTATCTGCCACTTTGGGAGTATTTGTTAAAAAATTTAAAAGCGTGATAAATTGGCTGGATTTGAGCTTTCTTCAATACCCACCTTTCATTTCTGAGACAGTTCTCATTTCTTGTTCTGTATGTATGAACATCTTTGTTTCTGAGACGTAAATGTTGATTTTTATGTGCGTAAAAGAGGCATTCAAGGAGATATATATATATATATATATATATATATATATATATATATATATATATATATATATATATACACCAATAAAAATGTTTCCGAATATTCATCTCCTTCTGCATATTTTGGAAACATTGGCAGTTAATGCAGTGAATGTTTGGAGCAGTTTTTCAACAGTGAAAGAATCAAACTTTCTTTGAGGAACTC
Source organism: Endomychus coccineus (assembly GCA_958510875.1). Taxonomy (NCBI): domain Eukaryota; kingdom Metazoa; phylum Arthropoda; class Insecta; order Coleoptera; family Endomychidae; genus Endomychus; species Endomychus coccineus. Next base: position 50,261,776 of record OY294067.1, read on the forward strand.
CACAGGATGAAATATGTTAAGTTGCTCAATATTACGGTTCATAACTACTGAAGATGTTGTGAACAAGCAAGATTTACAATTTAAACAAAAACTATTACTAATTTAATTTCATACATTCTAAGATATAAATCTTGGTTATGAGTTTTTATTAATAAAAAATATATTTCCTTGTTTGAACTCAACTTTTTTTTATTGAAATCACTGAGATTATATATAAATTATATTTATTCTAAGGAACAAAATAAAAGCTGTTTCAGTATTTATATATTAATGATACAAAATGAAAAGTTTGTAACGTAGGTATTAGATGATATTTCCCTTAGTTAGTTTCCTGTCTCCAGTTATTATTCATCAGATAGGGATAATACAGTCGTATAATTAATACGCACCTATCTACACATTTCCGTTTCAGACTGTAAGCGAAATACTATGAAGCTCCATATGAATTATTCATAACTTTTGAAGATATGATACGATACAATACCGGTTGTGACACATTCAATTTACGATTCGAACCCATACTTATCATTAATTGAATACAAAATTGAATACTTCAAGTGATATCCAAAATTTAGTGGTGAGTATAGACAACCATCTATAAGTAAATGAAACAAGTTCAAAATATATAAATGCTACTACACAATTCTACTAATCTAACATAAGAATAAATAATAATTCTTATCTACTTCCCTAGCTAAGTGGCTGATATGAAATTATATTTGAAATTTTTCTTCAGCAATTGTTAGTGGAAGGGTTATACATCACAAAATCATCAAATTTAGTTCTGGAAGTGCCGCGCAACCCCCCAAAAAACCATCCCCTCGGTGAAAAAAGCCTTATTTTACTGATAACTCGTTAACCGTTAATGGTCAATATAAAAATCAAAGCTTGACTAATTTCATAAAAAAAGTACTCTGTAATTGTCTTGTATATGCCATGGTTTTTGAGAAAACCGCTATTGAAAATATTGCAAAATTTGTATTTTTAATGCCCGTGAATTTTCGTTTATTTGAAAATTTTGCGCGAGCTATAGAGAAAGGATTGAATTGATCAAAAACAAGCTAGAATGACAAAACAAAATTGGTCTTAAAGGAGACGCAAATCATTTTCTTTCATTGCCATTTTTAATGGCAATTGATATTTATTGGTAAATAAAAGTATTAAATTAATATGGTTCTCTCTGGATTTTTTGCGCTTCTAACTATTCACAGGCCTATAAAAAATGGCTAATTGTAATATAAGTTATAAATGTATTATTTTCTATTTCAAGATAGTACTTTGATGCAGAAAAAGTTAGGAATAAAAATAGCCACATTTATAAATTTACTAGCATGTTGATATTAGTTAGGTTTTGGATAATTTTTTATTGTTTCCTAAAAATAAAAAATACCCAAAACGTAAATCAAAATTTTGTTGTTGAGTTTTTTATCATATAACTTTTGTGTTTAATTATTTAAAAGTAAAAAAATTGCGTACGAAAATTTCCTAACAAAAAATTGAATATTCACCTTTTTTTGGATTTTTTTTTATTACTCAAGCCCCCTTGTATTTTAATATTTCTGAATGTAAGGTAAGGCTTCATATTATTTGATTATACTATTTAAAATTATACTAGTGTGTCGCAGGCAAAATTAGCGAGTTCAAGAATGCAGTAGAACTATTTGAGCACAAAGATCAATCTGCAGAATCAAATGACATTTCTTGTATTTTACAAATCTAAAATGCCTCAATGAGTTGAGACTTTGTTTTAGAGTATACAAGTTACAGAAGAAGTTGATTACAACGAAAAATCAATACCCAATGGGGATGAAGATGTAATATAAAATCATTCATATTGTAAAATATATTTTTGGAAGATTTGTAAATAAACTCAGATCAAACATTTTTAACTCAAATGTCACGTTTTGTTATTTTTGACTCACTCTCAAAATTACTAAAGATATAGTGACTAATAATTTTTTATAGTATAATGTTATGAATCTTTCATTTGCTTCTTTTTTCATAACATGTCATAACAATTGGCAAAGATCTACTTTAAGAAAATCTCAAAAAAAAACAATTTTTACTAACACAATCTCCAAATTACAAGACATTGTTATTTTTATGATACAAAATAAAGTTATTAAATGAATGTAAATGGCAAATATTTTCAATAAAATTTATTTTTAATATACAATTTTTAAAGCCCTAGAAATCTGGTTACTTTTATAATTTTCTATGGTGTAAAATTAAAGGTTACAAGAATATGTTTCAGTTGCTTTCTGATTTTCTTAGATATGTCGACAATCAGCGAAGATATACCGAAAATTTATAAAAGAATTTTCATGAAATTGGTCAATCAAGATTTCTTTTTTAGCAGTTCTTCAACGGTTAACGAGTTATCAGTAAAATAAGGCTTTTTCACCAGAGGGTGGTTTTTGGAGGGTGGGTTACAAGACACTCCCAGAGCTAATTGTTGTTGTTTTGTATTCCCACTAACAATTTGTTGCTGAAGAAAAATCTGCAGAAAAAAAATTTTTGCGACCATCTGGTGAATTTTTTACTTTACCGACTGGACTATAGGGAATTGCAAGAATCTTATGTCCGTTTGCACCGACAATCTTAGATTGAAATTGTCAAATTCGCCATAACGGCAGATTTGGTATGCACCTCACGTAAAAGTATCATTCGTAAGTTCCTTCAGCTAAGTATCCATCTTATCGATTTTCGAAGCTCAGGAGCGGGTTCTACACCAAAATGAAAAATTTTCTGTTTGGAATCAGAATTATTTGTTCAAAAACGGATTTTCGACTACGTCGATATTTTGGAATCGTTATGTTTTGGAATGCGAAAAAAAGTTAAACGAAACAATAAATTCAAATTATGTGACATGGCATTTCATTAAAGATATCGAATAACAAAAGCTTTGTATCCATTAGGTGAAATTGGAGTTTCCATCTACCCATCTAAAATTGAACCTGATGCTAGAATCCATTGAAACAATAATAAAGTTAACCACAAGTGCTCCCTTCTGATATAGGTACCTACGGATATTACGTAATTAAAATCTTTGGAATCGGAGTTTGTAAAGTCCGAATTATATTGAGGCGATTAATAGGGTTAGAGATTAAGACGTCTCAAACGATATTTTTTCAACATTTTCCTACTTGATTTTCTCTCCGCCTACATTTCTACCAAATAACGCTCAGGAATTAACTTCATATTCATGAGAATAGACGCCTCACCTACAATTTCACTTACTGACTATTCTTGTAGCATTTAAGTTATTCTCTATTAGTTGTGTTTATTCATGGTTGTAATAATACTATTTAAACACACGTTGTGGAAACTGCGACATGGTAAACCGAGTTGTGAACAATTATTCCTATACATTCTGAGACAATTAGAAACGTAAGAAAAAATAGTGAAATTGAAAGAAGGAAGTAAAAAAGGTTAGGTTTGAGTTATAGGATGGTTAGGTTGAAGAATCTAAAAAAAAAACAAATTGGAAGAAAGAAGTATACAAGAACAAGACATAATTAATTAAATGAATCGATATGCAGGGCGTCATGACTCCCGGATACCTTGGGGATGGTCCATCATATTCGTGATTAGAGACCCGAAAACCCCCGAGAAACTAACTCAAGCCCGCTATAGAAATGCAATAAAGAGTTTGCCCAAAAAACAAACGCGGCTCAAAATTTCTAAATTACATTCTGAATCGAATGCAGAAAACCGCAAGTCAAGCCAGTTTTGGGAGGTGGAATGCTTTATTTCCTCGACTATATATAAACGTCAAGTGTTAGGTTATCTACGCTTATATCGAACAATTTTATTATGTTACGAAGTTGGAGACTCTTGACTCAAGAATAAAACTGTTCCCAATCATGGCATGGAAATAAGTAACTCGGTCTATCTCATTTTTATGTCATGTCCTCTTTCTGACTCGTATCTGTAAGTATAAGTAATACCCTGACAGTATTTTGTACAATAGGTAATATAGTTCGTTCTGATATTCTAGATCAATGCAAAGGCAGTTTCTCTAATATTAATTAATCATATGATCTGAACATTTGAATATTATGTGATATTTAGAAGAATAGAATATTCATCTTTCAAATTATTTAGGTGCTGCCATCTAATAGCAGCTTATATATTATTTTAGAGTTGATAACGTTCAATGCAAGAAAACTACAGATTCCTATTTACTTATATTTACGGCTGCAATGTATAGATGACTCTTAGTTCAACTCATCGCGTAGATATCAGATATCTATAATATTACAGTGAATTTCAACGCTATAATAGTTTAATTTTGAATCGCGGTTGATATTTTGTTCCCTAGTAGGGAGTGTAGTGTAAGTTATATAATCATCAATTTTAGAGGACAAATGCTGGGACCTAAATGTTACTTTGATTTCTCGCATTCAGAATGAGCTTTCTTACTAAAAATATTTATATAAATTCTCGGGAAATAGGTCAGTGATTCATACCTGGGTCAAGAATCTTTATTATAAAAAAATATTTATAAGCTTGGAATTATTCTAAAGCTTGCGAGATTCGTTCGTTACTTTCAATTAATTAATTACTGTTTTTGTAGAAATTTTTTTTATTATTGAAGCTGTTAGATATTTTTGCTATCAGAATGCACTTTCAAGATAAAAGTATCAACTAATTAAACTTAAAACAATGCGTATAATATCTAGAAATTAGTAAGTTTATAAATCTCTATGCACAAGAATTACATGTTTTTATGATGGATAAAAGAAATAGATCATTATTGATTGAGATAAAGATATTTTTAATAGCATAATTTTTTTTTCTGATTTTACATCTATTCACATCAGGTAGTTATAGGTATCTACTACGTTTTTATAAAATTCGTTTCATTGTAGAATTACCGTCATTTGCAACATCGGCATATGACTTCTTGATAAATGTATGATTGGAAGAAAATTGATTACAAAAATGTGGGGTGGAACAGAAAAATTGTTGATTTTGAGATGTTCAATATTCACCAATGCAAATAATGCCTATAAGCCTTGAGGTCTGTCTGCTCTACAATACATTTTTACTCACTTTCAGATGAACTCCGATTATCAAAGCAGGAACAAACAACATTCATAACGTACACAGGGTATGACACTTTTAATGCCGGGACGCCGCAACATACTGCGCGCGCCGTTCATGGTGAGATAATCCTGGAATGCGCTGAATATATGAAATGGTAAGATAGAATCATCTTCTTTTGTTCCTGGTAGTCAGGGGTTTTTGAAAATCCCGGGGTTCGCCGTCATTCTGCATATCCAAAAAAAATTTTTCTTATTTTCGAAATTATGACACGATGTAGGGTGGTTCTTTGCATGTTTAACAACAAAAATGTAAAGTGCAAGCCTCACGCTTGAAATTGTATCGCTTTATTCTTCATGTAGGATTTGTATACGGTCGTATATACAGGTCTGGAAACTCGAGGCTGTTTCCTATGTGAGTAGTGAGTCCGCTAAGCGTCATCTGTTGCGTAGTACCAAAAGGGTGGCTCATGAGTCGATGGATGTTCTCTGGCACGTATACACAGTGTGTTGGGAAATATTTCTCAAATCTAAAACCTGTAATTCCTAAAGATAAACAAACCCACATAGTATATAAATTGAATTGCTTAGATTGTGATGGGACCTATACTGGTATCTCTAAACAATATTTACAAAAAAGAATGTATGACCATAAGTATAGCACAAGAAACAAAAACTTAGAAAATTCCACCGCGCTTGCTAAACATTGCTTTGATTGTAACCATCAATCTGATTACAAGAATGTTAATATTTTAACTAAGGAAACCAATTATTATAAAAGATCTATTCTGGAGATGATTCACATAAAACGTGACTCCAAGTCTGTAAATCATAGGAGTGACGTTCAAACACTAAGTCATATTTATACTAATTTAATTAATTAATATTCTTCCTACTTACGTCCTTATAATGTAAAAGTTTACTTTAGGTAGAATTGTCTAAAGTATTTCTCAGAGGCCAGAGACCTTCTTTTATCACCTAATAAATTATGACATCTGGCGCTTGAATGAACACTTGAGATGGTCTCGTCTGTTAGCAAAGAGGATAGAACTCTTTGTCTGTTAGTCTCTCGCAGACATTTATGAAATGTGTTCATATTTGTTGATGATTCTACTTAATAGTGGATTTTTAATTTTCACGCTGCAACATTGTTATGTTATAGTTCCGATTTCACGTTTCCGTTCGTTTCGGCGAAGTTGGCATTTAAACGAAATTTGTGCGATAAGGACGCTTTGTGCTATTACAGTATTTCTAAGTAATCAGGTTATTGTATTAATAAGTCTTCTGATGATGGTCGTGAGACCGAAACGTACGTAAAGACGAGGGTAAAAATATATGTGTTAATGTGACCTATTTCCCGAGAATTTTGTATTAATTCATACGTGGGTCAAGAATCTTTATTGTAAATTGCTTTCTTGTTTATACATTTCCATCCCTTCTAAATTACCTAGAAATTTGTCTGTACTGTGTTTTAAAAGTGATAAACTTTCTTGAGAAATGGTGTGACCTGTATTTAAAATATGTTCGGCTATCGCTTATTTTTCACTATTATTTTTCTTTATATGAGCAAAATGTTCCTTATAACTAGTTGAAACGATTTCTTCCCGGAATCGCAGGCATCCACTTTTTTCGCATTTCTGCATCTTTCAGCACTTTAAAAACAGAAGTTTTTTGTTTTGCACTTTTGTACCCCGTTTTGCATTTCGGCACAATGCACGGTTTCATTTTTGCTGAAAACGCAAGTATTCCTTCTGTTTACAAGTTAACTGTCAAATGTCACAGAATACTCGTCATAGAGATCAAGATGATACTCTTACGTGACGCCCACGGTCGTACATCCCTACGTGACGACTTGGACGCGTAAGCGACTCACTGCTCAGATAGGAAACAGCCTCGAGTTTCCAACCTGTCTATACGACCGTGCTTTCACTCTTTTTGTCCTTTGAAAGGGACATCGTTGTCTATGGTATGACATACGGCAGTTGTGAAGATTTAATCAAATAGTGCATTTGTCTCTACGTATGGACATCCTATTAAATGAATTTTTGAGCTTACTCTATCTGTAGGAAAAAGTTTGGAACAACTTCCAAAGATGGGATAAGACAAAATAGAGTATATTCGTATTCTAAGACCCGAAGCAATACAGTTATGTACTAGCAATATGGAAGGCGTAGACAAACTTGATTTTTTGCTAAGTATTTATAGAACATATGTCAGATCAAAGAAATGGATTGATAGAATGATAATGCATGATGCGGATCTTGCGTTAGTAAACTCTTGGACAGAGTATAAAAAGCAAGCTGATCAACTAGGTAGTCTACAAGAACATGAACTAGATCTTTTTGCATTCCGACAATCTGTAGCTGAGAATCTAATACTCACAAAAGGACCCCCTAAACGCGGAAGGCCTTCTGATACAAGTTGTCCTGAACCCTGAAAACCCTGTAATGAAGCAAAGCCGATCAGCGAGCTGCGATATGGTTATAATCACATTTCGGAGTTTTATGAAAATTTGATAATTCGAGGTGTAAAATGGAAGGGTACAGAATGAAATCATATGTTTTCTGCAAAATGTCAGGTTCACGTACGTTTACTCAGAGAGAGAGAGAAATTATTTTTATATTTTTCATTCTCTAAAACTTATTTTTGCTTACGAAATTAGTTTTGAAATATTCGTTTTCCCTTATAGACTGTATTTGTCCATCTCAAGGGACACAACCCACAATGGGGTAGGTTGGGAAAAAAGTGATTTTTTTCATGAAGAAATTCTCTTTATATCCATCAAATTATGAAAAATGTGAATATAAATTTTGTTGGATGTATTTTATCAATAGTAGTCCAGTCATTTAAGGAATTTTTATGTCCGAATTTCCGCGAGGTCCAATTTTGGTCTATTCTTATGTATTTTGACACGCTGAACACGATGGTGTATATTAAATTTGGATTAACCCTGTGCTCGAAAAACTATAGCCATTTTTTGGACCCGAAAATGGCAATTTTTCGAAAGTTCAGTTTTGAGACAAAACTATCGGTTTTATGAAAAAATGTTTCGAGCAAAAGTTGTTGGAAAAACTAAAACGCAACTTTTGGCTCTAGTCCCAAGTCGAGAGCAAAATGCTTGAATTTTGGATATTATTTGCAGAATGATGAAATCTTTCAAATAATTCTACCTTTAGATTGATAACATTAGTATTCCATCTGAAATTCGCAAAATACGGATTTTTCAAAATGGCCGATTGTGACTCCAAAAATGAGATAGGTCAAAATAGTGAAAATCAAATAAAAGAAGAATGAAAATACTATCTTTTCACCAAAAGAGAATATGAAAAATTGAAAACTCTCCGATATATACTCAATTTTTCAATGTGCCAAAAAACACATTAAATGGGCCCTATCTTGGGTCCACGACCTCGAATTGACTTGAGACTATATTCGAAAGTTGCGTATTAGTTTTTTCAACAACTTTTGTCCGAAACATTTTTTTATAAAACTCATAGTTTTGTCTCAAAACGCAAAAAATCGAAAAATGGCCAATTTCGGGTCCAAAAAATGGTCATAGTTTTCCGAGCACAAGGTTAATCCAAATTTAATCTATACCATCGTGTTCAGCGTGTCAAAATACATAAGAATAGACCTAAATTGGACCTCGCGGAAATTCGGACAAAAATCGTCGATTTTCATCCTTAAATGCCTGGACTACTAGGGTACAGTGAAGGGTTAAGCGATTCTTTTCAACATTTAGAGAAGAAAATGCCGGGATTAGGAATGTTGAAAATGAGGCAGCAGAAAAACCCAGTTTTGTTTGGCATGTATCACTACTCTTAAATCGGTGCATATAGTCCAAGGTAGGTGCCTTGGTGTAATTATTCCAAATTAACTAATTACCCACGATTTGCGGACAACGCAGAAGTAGGGAATAAGAAATTTCGGGTACTCAGGTAACCAAATGATATATTTTCATGAGGAGGTCGAAGGCTTCAGAAATAAATGTATTTGTACTTTGCTCTGTGATCATTTATAGCAAAGTTATGACAAATATAATCTTTGGTTCCGCCGAACATACAGCGGTGGGAACGCCCAAGACTCAAATTTAATATCGGCGTTCAATCCCTTCTGAATTGAATTATTTTTCACCCTGTTGGAACCTTAGTTTTCAAGATAACATAAAAAAGCTATTTTTTAGTTTGAAATTAAAAACTTCTTGTGTTTCACCCCCGACTTTCGAGCATCAATTTTTTCTTGTTCGCCTTGGCCCCAACTAGTACCACACCAGATTTGGGAGCGTTGCAATCGATCCTTGTCTCTGAATCTAATTTGATTGGACTGTGTGAGGTCTTCCAATAAGTGTAGATACAAACATAAATTTGAACCAAATAATAATTAGAGATATTATTTTTCTAGCAGGTATGTATTTAACATAAAAAGCAATATATTACAAAGAACGTCATACATCATAATTAAATTAGGTAACTACATAATTAACTTACTATACCTATACACATAAATAAAATATCTAAACTAATCCAATGCTAATTACAATAACTATCGCTTTACGTTATTGAAATAATTAATATACCTAATCTCTATTATTTAATACAAAAATTTTCATCACTTCAATATTATGCATAAGAGCTGAACACAATTTCACATTTGGGCAGTAGATATAAACAATATTTCAAGAACACAAATCGGCAGTGTTAACTGATTCAAAAATACTGCAGAGGACATAATACAATCCGTAAAAAACAGATGATTATATTATAAGGCACGTTTCAAATCAAGAGTTTTGCAAATTATCTAAATTTGATTATTTCTATTATTCGGTAACTACTATTCGCAGCCTTAAAGTTAATGGTTTTGTATAGGTGTCATTCTTGGGCTTGTTATCTTCACCATGTCTTGGCTTACCGTAAATTACTAAATTGAAAACAGACGGGCTTTTAAGTCTTCTCCGGAAATGAAGTGCCCAAACACCACGCTTTTCCGTCAACTCGAATTTGTTTTGTTCGTTTCCACTCATTATTAAATATTCCATCTCCACCTGAAAACAGATTAGAAAATGATTGAAGGTAATCCAACAGCCTGGGACGGATCTAGAAGCTTTCTACAGGGAGGCACATCTTGAAAAATAAAATATTAATTTTAATTAATATTGTGCTTCCATTTAAAATATAAGTTGGTAACGCTTACACGTTGGTAAACTTTAATCAACGATAAAATCTAATCTACAATTGATGACATCTTCTATTTCAATATACATGTGCAAATGTGCATGTACTACGCTAACCATAGTAATCTTTCCTGCGTCATCCGGCTTCTCAACCATGTTTTAAGCGTCTTAATATTGAAAAACTCCGTTAGGTTGAGCCTGCACTAGCAGGTAAAGTAAACAACATTTGTAAAAGAATTTCAATTCTAGGAAAGAGGTCTAGTTTTATAAATGTCCTTAACAGTGGCACTATCTGCTGTTTTGTCTCTCTTAACATCTCGCGCTAGTTTCAATTTCCGAAATGCAATTTCAGATTTGAAAACCGTTTCAGAGTTGGACACAACTGTAGATAACACTTGCTCATATTTAATTAAAAAAAACTAACGCAATTATTAATTGCCTCTTCGTTTGAGACAAGTTGGTGATAGAATTGACAAATTAAATGCATTTATTGTGTTATTGCTGAAACGGAATTTCAAATCTGAAACTATATAAGCTATAAAAGAATTTACACTATAATACTACGAGTATTTGGAATTAAAATAACGTATATAAGGGATAACCATCAGCTTCAGATAAATTTGAATTCATTAAATTGCTTTTTCGTACTTTTGAATTTTATTGAACTGTTTGAAGGTAGTGGATCTAATTCGGTTGATTGGTCGCGTTTCAATTTCCTTTATAGTTTAGAAATTAAGTTATTGATCAATGGGGTTTATCACTCTTGGAATACAGCAATGACAAATATCTAGGTAATTTAGAAGAAATGGAAATGTGTAAGTAAGCGAATAACCAATCTAAAGAATTCAGCTTTACCTCCAGCTGAGGGGAATCCCTTATAAACCATATTAAATCCAAATAGTATTCAAACAGACATATTTTGATTTCTAATAATTTAGGTTACCCTGATGATGGTTACTGAAAGGTCCTCAGTACTTCAACAGTCTTTTTAGTGGATGAAGAATTACCCATGTTTCATATTCATTTAATACTGGAACTATATCTTCCAACAATGGAATGAATACATTTATTTTCCAATGATCCTCAACAGTCCCTACTTGATTGTTTTTTCAACAAAATTTCAAGTTCTTCAGCCCTATTTAATATGTCTGTCCGTATTTTATTAGACTCGATATTATATCGCTTTGTCGTCAACATTTAACGTTAATTTGTTATATTATTGTTATTGAGATAGTCATTATGGAGTATAATCCTTATTAACACACATAATTCAGTAAAACATGAATCACTTGCATTTTCGAAATAAAAAGTACGAGTTCATGATTTTCAACCATCTACTTCATTTTGCGAAAACTGTTGGTACTAATGACAAGAGAAATGATGGAACTGTTTAACAGCCCAAAAACAAAGAATCGTATGAACAATCCTTGACTGCTTGTATGGAAACCCTAAGGAAAGCGAAACGCTCATCACGACTGATTCACTGCGAATTACTGATAAATACACCAGAATGTAGAAAACAACGTAAAGCGATGTCTTTGGGGTAACAGAGCAAGGTCAGAGCCTTGACGAACCAATGAGGTAAAAACAGAGAAACAAGAGAGAAGCCTTCGCAATCGTACCTCGAAGGGTAGAAGAGCTAGATAAAGAAATGATTAACATGAACAAATAATTCTGGGCGATCAATATAGTTTCAAACAATCCAAGGTAGGACAAGTTGACGGGGTGTATTGGCCTGAATCATACTGTGCACGATAAATAGGGCGAGCTTAGCATTATTGGGCCATATTCTAAACAAATGTGGCAACAGTGGTTTTCATACCACAACCGAGTCGCGAATCGTACGCCTGGGTCAAATCTTACCGGCCATCAGCCTAAGCTCTTTCTTATAATAAAATATTGGAGAATATTTTAACCATGATAACGTCCTCATACTTCACTGGATATTAGCAGTATTAAGGTAGTGATAAAAGTACTTAATAACCATATACTTATTGGAGTAAATCGACTTTATTGGATTCTAGTAATTGTGTACATGCAATTTCATTTAATATAACCTATTTGTAAATGCGAGTTCCTTTAATCTTGTTGCTGAAACAATTTTTGATCGTTTTTCCACTTGAACCAAAATCATTAATTCCTAACTAATCACCAACATTTCATTCATGCATTATCAGATCCCGTTTCAGACGAAAGCTATCTTAAACATGATTCCAACTCTAAGGAGCAATGACCTACATTCATTGCTACCAAACTAATATCTATCCCAATACAGAAAAGAAATGAGATAGGGATAATGAATAAATACAATTTGTCTACGTACTTTGACCGATGGTTGAAGTTTTATTAGCCTTATTCTATGTTTTGTTTGATCCAATCTAATATTTAACTCTAACTCTTCACCATGATGATGACGTCGGATTCGTCTCGATCTTGAAGGTCTTCGGAATACATGTTCGTATACGTCAGTATAATTTGAACGAAGTAAATTGTTATGTTTAAAATGTTTAGAATTTCTTCTATGTCTACCGTTAATCTACAACGAAAAAATGTTTCAATAGAAATAAGTGCCTTACTAGTTCGATTAAGACTTACTTTGCACGAGAAGCATCCTTCGGTATTGATAATTTTTTTGTTGGACGCAGAAGGATCGATAGGGAAGACTGGTACGTCACCAATATCATCATTATTGCCCAAGACGGGTGAGATGGACGAAAAGCAATGACCTTGCTCTATTCTTTGATATCCTCCTGGACAGCCACATGAAAAACCAGCTCCTTGTCTGGTGCACCCGTAGTTGCAAGGGGCATTCGCACATCCTGCACTCACCTACAAATGGAAATTACAATAACTACCTGAACATTTCTCACAATTTAAGTTAGAAAATTGTTATCTTGAACTGGAGGGACAAGATACTCTACATTACAGTAATAAAAGTGCTCAGCTTCAAAATAAAATAATGTACCCAAGCACCAAATTGAAACTTTGAAATCTAAATGATTATTTCAGCGGTCTTGGCCACAGTCAGTAACTTCGGAATACACACATATGTTTCTCTGCTTCCTGTATCTTCCATACAGACGCAATAGACTTTTCTTCCTCAATAACCCATTGCAAAATGATGATGATGATCATATCCTAGAGCATTGTTTAAGTGGCTTTTTGTTTCCTCTGTCATCGTGTCACTTCCATTTTCAGATGACATGACGAGTTGAGTCCTATGAAAGAATTCTTTGGGGAGGTGATAATCGATTCAACTCCAGGCATTCTTGTATTTTTTTCGGCGTATATGTGATGATATCCAGCATTCAGTTGATAAATTTATTCATAAAAATTGCATTCCTGTTTTGAACCCTGTTTCTCCACCTTCTGGTGTTGTAACAGAATTATACCGGAAGAAAATTCAGCTGAAACCGGTATTGTTTTCCAGTGAACTGAGAAATATAATATTCCCCTTACTAGAATACCTTACCTTTTATGTTAAGCTCAAAAGGGTTATACATCAACAAAATTGAACCAAGTACCTTCGACAATTAGATTCATTCACCTAGTTGCTGGAATATGTATTTGAATCGCTAAATATTGATGTGCTACTAGGGTATATTTATTTGATCTTACCCTGATAATTAGGTGATATTCTCAGCAATAGATAGGTACTCTGTAACCAAAAACCGAGTACCTTTGGCAAATAGATTCATTAAAGATACTAGTTGCTGAAATATGTATTTTCATCTCCAAATATTGATGTCCTACTAGGGTACATTCATTTGATCCCAGCCTGATAATTTAGTGATATTATCAGGAACCAAGTACCAAATACCTTTGGCAAATAGATTCATTAAAGGTGGCAACCTAGATGCTGAAATATGTATTTGGATCTCTGAGAATTGATGTGCTGTTAGGGTACATTTATTGGATCCCAGCCTATAATTTAGTGATATCATCTGCAATAGAGGTACTCTTCATTGATACTTGTTTTCTATGCAATAAGTCTACAATAGACCTGTTAAGTTCTTTAAGAAACATCTCTTCACCAATTCTCAACACGATCTTCTGGCTGGCAAGATTATAGAAACAGCGCTATTCGAGCTTACCAATAACATATATAATACTATGGAGGAAAAAAATTTTGCATGTGGACTTTTTCTCGATCTATCTAGAGATTGATTGCACAAACTTTGCTATATTAGAAACAAAACTTCAACATTACGGTGTGCTTTAAATTCAAATCTTTTTTAAGCAGCAGAAACCACTATGTAAAAATAAAGGACCAGAATACAGGAAACTACATAGAACCAAAGACCTTAGAGACGTCCATAGGTGTTCCCCAGGGTAGTCTTTTAGGATCGCTCATTTTTACAATTTTCATCAAACATTTTGCTGCGTTTACACAACGAAATAAAATAATAAAAATTTTTGCAGATGATAGCACAATCTTATTTACTGCAAACACATTTTCAGTGAGACTATGATTGAATTAGAAAGCTGGTTCACAAATTCTAGATTAGCACTGAACCCTGAAAAGACGAATGCAATATTTTTCAAAACCAATCGTAGCCTTGAAAATCCTACCAATATCCTAGTCAACCACCATTTGCAGAATATACTAATTCGCTAGGAATAGTCATGATGGAGGATCAAAATTTGCAAATCATATTGACTACGTTTCGAAAAAATTGAGCCAGGCTTGGCATAGTGTAAGAATTCTCATGAAAAACTCTAATTTCAATATAACAAGAACATTTTATTTTGCTAATTTCTATACTCGTGCTCGTTATGCTATAATAGGGGAACCGTGGTCTCAAATTTTTATTCAAAAAAAAAATTACTTTGAGCCTTTTGTAACCTTGCACTCATATGGTATAAGACACATGATAAACTTTAATATCCCACATCACCACCCATCGTCTACTGAAAAAGGTACTCTATATTCAAGCATTAAAATTTTCAATCATCTACCTCTAGCTATTAAAAATGATAGTAAGTTCAATGAAATTAAAAAAATCACTCATTACAATGTTTATAGATCTAGAGCCTTATTCAGTTCACGAAATATATTAATTCTGTGTTCTGAAATTATTTTACATGTCTGTATGATGTACATTTTATCAATACCCACATAATATTATTAGTACGTTTTCGTCTGTTGACTAGCTTGTACATTCTTTATATGTATCATGATGCAATAAAGATTATTATTATTATTATGTAGTTCATTTATTCCTTCTAGTCCAACTCATGTCATTAAATATCAGTATTGAATCTTCTCATGTTCTTTGGCAACAAAGTTATCACAATCAAGCTTACCTGAACACATATATTCAAATTCGTGTCGAATTGATATCCACTTGGACAGCCGCATCTATAACTTCCTGGAGTATTGAAACAATTACCCGAGTTTCCACATGGATTATTGACACACTCGTTGTCATCCACACACTGGTTGTAATAAAAGTGAGGCACATATCCTTGACCACATCCACATTTATAACCTCCAATCAGATTCTGGCAACCTGAAATAGTTTCATGAATGTCCGATAATCTATTACGAGCCCTTTTACTCACCTTCAGGACATTTGGTATCGTCTAAGCATTCATCAGCATCTATGCAATACGTTCCTGTAGTGTCCAATTTGAAGCCTCTGGGACAAATGCATTTGAAGCTCCCTAAAGTATTTATGCATCGTCCTGGTCGTGGACATATTTCATCATCTTTACATTCATCAATATCTGTATCAAACAATATAATAAATGGACAACTTTTCCCTCGTTGTGTTATTATCAAATGAGTAAGTTATTCGGCAGTTTCTTAATATATTGAGTAAAATAATGAATTGCATTGGCAAAGTGCTGGTAAGTAAATACATAGCTTCTTGAAAGCTGAGGGAGTTGAGTAGTGTGTAGATTGTTTCTATACAAAAACGAAAGATTTGGGTTTACTGAAGATTGGTGAAAAATCAATGTAAGATAATAATTATACAGTTCAGAAGACAAACATGTGACCCATATGTTGTTTACTTTTTCAAGGAAAAACTTTGGACAACGTTTTTTTTCTTATACTTCGACTTGTACTATGAGAGGGACACCTATACTGTTCGAAGAACATCGTGTGAGCCAGTGGTGGAATGTTTCGAGGTTATAGCCATACAGAAAGACCTCACTAGGTAGAGAGTTTCATATCTTCGCTGTTCGATAGAAAAATGAAGTCTGGTAGGAAGAATTTTTGAAGAAGTACGGTCCGATGACTCCTCAAGCCCATATAGCACACCACACGTAGTAATGGCTTTTAAATCGTTCTTCAAATGTGACGAATTTGCTTGTTGACATAGCCATTAAACCAAAAATGAGTCTGATCGCAATCAAAATTTGGAGTTATCTTGCATGGTAAGCATTACTAAATATAATCATTGACACGTGATTAATTGTGTCAGAGCTGTCTCGATTTGAAGTTCTATCATGCAAAAAAACATTTGTAATATAGGAATGCATCCAATAACAAAGTTTCAAATTTCTAATTTCATTTTATGGAAGATTTGTAATGAGCTATTATAATATAATTACCGTGACATTCATCCCCGACTTGTTTATATCCATCGTAACAACTGCAATTGTAACTGCCTTTTGTGTTTATACAATCATGAGGACAAACATGTTGTCCAGTGGAGCATTCATCTAGGTCGAAGCAGGATAATCCATCGGGGTTAAGTAAATATCCTGTGGGACATGAGCATTTGTAGCTGCCATCTGTATTCAGGCAACGGAATTCACATGGTGAGGGGTGTATCAAACACTCGTTAATATCTAGGGAAAACGTCGCATTTACTTGAAATATTTATACCATATAAATTCAAAAATATTACCAATACAATACAAGCCAGATTCATCAATTTTGTAACCTTTATTGCAAATACATCTGTAAGATCCCATCGTATTAATACACTGGCCATTTTTACAAAGATCTGGTACTGTTTCGCACTCATTGACATCTGCAAAATAAATTTAAATCAATTTTGTATCCATAGCTTTTTTATATATTTAATTGGTTAGTGGTGATACCGAGCATGAATATAGGGGACTTCATACGAATATTTGTACCTCACATCATCATATTAATAGTATAAAAATATTTCAAAATGTTTTCATCCATACGATATTTAGAGTGTCTTTCAAATTACTACAACTGATGACTTCATAGTGTGAGATATTGCGAGAATGCTTCTACCATTGCATAAAATTTATACTCTTCATATATGGAATAGCGGAAGAATTGAGCAAGAGTGTTCATATGAGTTTGATCGATCCAATATTGAGAGACTGCCAGAATATTGCTTGTCTTTTTCGATCTAATGCCTCGCATTCTGACACCATGTTTGGCTGTTTCCGTCTCTTTGCCACATTGCCTGCATGAAATATCTCCATTATACAGCTTCCATTTTCTGCAGTTGTCCTCCCATAGAACTGTGACCAGTGAGCAGATCTGTGGTTATTCGGACCTGGTTCATATTTTTGTTGGATAGTTCCTCAGTTATTTTCCACAATGGTTCTCTGATAAATTATTTCGCGTGGGGCATGCGAGGTGCTTCGCGATAGCGTTCCCTTTGTTGTTGTTTGAGCCAGTCTCGTATGTATCCGCTGCCAGCGGTTTTTGTCACTCCGAAAACAGGTTTTGGGTCGATATATGAGGCAAGTAGTTCATCAGCTTTCAAGTTGCACTCGGTACCACAGTATCCTGAGACTGACATTGAAGTTATTTTGTTATGTTCTGCCAGAGTGCTGAGTTGTTAAGGCATTCCCATACCAGTCTCGATCCCACTTTTGGGTTCGACAGGGCGTTAAGTGATGCCTGGCTTTCTTTGTGTATCCTGATCCGTGCGTTCCATCATGTTCTTTCCTCTTGCATATAGCAGCATTGCGTACATTTCCGCTGGCAATACGGAAGTGTCTATTTCCAGTGAGATACCTCCTTTCTGTTCTATACCGAGAGAAATAAGCTGGTATGAGAATGTCGAGAAGAACTCAGCGATCAGCAGAACATAATACAATAATGTGGGTCCCATATCACTGTGACATCGAAAGCAATGAAAACGTTGATGAATGAGTTCATCAGCCCCCATATATGGGATGAATATTATTGCAACGCTTAGCCAAAACGTTATTCAACGATATAGAAAGAAACAAGGTGATCTATTCGAAAAAACTGAGTCATTTCCTATTTTGCGTTTGAACACGGTAATTTGAAGTGGTTGAATAATAAGCACAAGGTCAAAAATTCAGCTCATGAAAAAATCTGTACACTTTAAACCCTGCTTATTTCCAACAAATCGTGATGACTTTCCAATTATGATGTTTTTCCACTCTTTTTTTTCGACTATTGAATCTAAGCGATGCATAATTCGCCTATTATCAACGAACCCATTTTGAACAAAAGGGCTTCCTACAATATAGGAGAGTTCAATTTTAAATTGTTTAGAAGGTATGTAGCTACTGTTCATAAGAAATCGCTAGTTGATATCTCAAATAACAACGGAGTTATGGAGGTTCATCAAAATGTGATGAGTTAGTCTCCCTAAAGAACCTACCGCTTCCATCCACGGTGAATCCACTGTCGAGGCACAATTCCTGATACTGAGGAGTATACCGAGCTGGGCATAAGTCACAGGTTGGACCCCATGCTTCTCCCATTGAACAACAGCAGTCTGCTTTGGTAACTCTTCTGAATTCATGATTGAGAGTACTGCATCGACCATGGATCAGTTTGCGGAAGCAAAATTCTCTTCTTCTATCTACAAATTGAATTATATGAAATTTACTAAAATTGAAAAATGTAGCTTACATACCAACACATCTGTGTCTGTCGGGCGTTGGTTCAAACCCTTCGAAACAATCGCAACGGAATGACCCTTGAAGATTCACGCAATGACCATTCTGGCATAGATTAGGATCAAGCGCGCATTCGTTAATATCCTGACAATCGTCAATTCCAGGAACTTGAGTATAACCATCTGAACAAATACACATGAACCTGCCTATCAGATTTTTGCACTGGAATTTGCAGTTGTTGGCCGGTGTGGAACACTCATTCACATCTATAACATATTTGGGTTTAAAAGTGGACAAAAACTAGTCGTCCAATTACCTTCGCAGTGTCTACCATCAGCGGCCAACGCATAACCATATGGACATATACATCTGAATGATCCAGGTATATTGTGACATCTGAAAGCGCATTGGTTCCCTATCTCTAAACATTCGTTCACATCTTCACATACCTACAATGGTGAATAATATTATGTGGATGAAGCCGTTACTGTGTGATTGTTTATTAACATAATGAGAATAAGAATGTGTACCTAGTCAATCATGTAGTTTCCTTTAGCATACGAATATATTCTATTCTGCCATAGACATGTTCATGACATTATTATCTGCTTCGAAGTTTCAGTGAGACAAATTAGCTCCTTCGCTAACTATCTCAATAACATTCACTAAAGCATTAAATTTGATAAGGTGTCTCCAGTCTAGATCTATCAGTAACAATACAAACTAATAGTTATATATCGCTGTTTCACTCTCCTTATAGAACTCAACAGTAGAATGAACAAGTTTGTAACGTACCTGAACGATTCTCAGTCGAAGGTATACATAACCAACTAACTTAATAATGATTCTTGACTCAGGTATGAATTATATATAAATTCTCGGGAAATAGGCCACACTAACATATATACTTATTATTTTCGCCTTTACGTACGTTTCGGTCTCACGACCGTCATCAGAAGACGTATCAATGTCTGAAAAGGGATTTCTTAAAACTCATTAAATCCTTATCGCACTAATTTCAATCAAAAATGCCCACGTCGTTGACACGAACAGAAGCACGAGTAATCGAAATTGGAACACATTCATGTTTTAAATAGGTATATGAAAATGTATCAAAAATTCGGTCCCCCCCTTGTGAATTCAAAGTTGAATTTGCTGCAAACATTCCAGGGAAAAGGTTGTTTTTTTTCTTGTGGTATAATAGCCAGTGTGCCATCATCTATGGTCAGAGAAATTACTACCAATTGCTTTGGCGAAAGTCGATAAGCTTTGATCTTATTTTGGCATTATATGCCTTCTCCGAAACGTTTATTGTTTCATTACACATATTTCTGGCTTCAACATATTTTGTTCTGGTCCCCAGGTATCGTTCACCAGATGAAAGTCGGTTGTTGGTATGATGCATGTAAGTTTCCATTCCTAGCCTGATAATATCCGAGATTTCTGTGGCATATTGCGTAAGGTCATCAGACTCAGAACACACGCTTCTCCAAGGAAATCCAGAGAAAATATGCGAAGACCATCCCAGTCGGCTGAGTTGTAATGCCAAACGTGCGTGGAGGTTTTGGATTGGTTCGCGGAGTGATATAGTGACAGGTCGTAGTGATGAGTGAATGGTCAGAGTTACCCAATGGGGCACGGACCTTTACTTCATAGACATCTGGATTGTTAGTGAGGAATGAGTCAAGCGTATTGGCATAATGATAGTTGTTCTCAGGTATCCGTGTTGGCTCATTAGTTAACTGCTCGAGATCATAGGTAATGCCTGTCGCCCTGCGTCATCCGTCTTGTTTGAGAACTTGAGCCAAGCGGAGTTGTGAACGTGGACATCACCCATGATGATAATTCCAGCTGCTGAATAAGTACTGCTGAATGAGGTCAAGTTTCAGGGGAAGAAATTCAAAAAGTCCAGCATGAGCTGGTTCATTTGGTGATAAATAAAGAACAACAGTGAAATGTTGTCTATTTGTGATTATCAAGCTTTAACCACATCAGGGACAGATACCTCATTTAAATCTGGAATGAGTGTGGAGCTCGTAGCCAGGGCAGAGCATATAGGTCGTGTTGGATTGAACTGCGTCTCAGTCAAGACCAGTATGTCTGGTTTGTATGTCTGCAGGTGGTAATGAACATCGTTTATGTTTTGGCTATGACCCCGGATGTCTATCTTCAAGCTTATATTCTTCAATGTTGAATCCCTTCGAGCACCCATCGCCAGGAAATCCGAATGGAGAGGTATTTTCCTTCCGGAGTATTTTAGTCTAGGAGGCTTCATCATTAGAATTTTCAGAATAAACCTGGAGTGGATAGAATGTCGGTATGGGTAGGGTGACAGAAAAATGGGTATGAGTGTGAGACCGTAAGCATCGACCAAACACTGAAACATGGGGTAGCCCACTTCACAGATTTGATTAGTTGAAAAGTGTGTTCACTCATATATTATTCGTATACCGAGTTCAATCTCTTACCTGCATCTGTGATTTTGATGCAGGAAAAATAATATAGTTGTGCTGGTTGCTGCTGTTGTTTACACTTCTTGCATGGCTCAGTATGATGGTAGTTGGTTGAAGAAATAGCGCTTGGTGATTTTAAGTTATTTATTCACACCTGTCTAGAGTTATGTACAAACTACACTAAACCAAATGAGTTGCCTTATTTATGAAGGCTAGTTTTCCTAGAATTGTATTTCTCTGGGTAAACGTTTTGATTATAATATTGATAATTTGGTTAATATTATTGTAATGCATTGGAAGTAATAATGTTACTCGTTGAACAATTCCGTTGTAATTTGTAAAGGAGAGTAGTAGCTGCTATCATTGGCTACAAATCTGTTGACCAGAAATTCCCAGGCAACACAAACAATTCTTAGAAGTTGCGATAATAAACAGAACCATGCCAACCCATCGATAACACTTCGTCGGCTGATGACAAATTGACACAAGAATCCCATTTACGACTGGATTCCAGATGTGACGTAAACACATTCACAGAGGCTATAATAGCTTATATACAGAACATGATACTTCAAATGAATTGTCAAAGGTATCGTCAATATGTATAAAAATATGAATAAGTTAAGCCTTAGCAATATGAAGGTACCTAGTTTCATCTAGACCTCAACAAAACAATTTCACTAATTTGATATTCAACGCTAAAGATAAAGCAGACAAATTTGAAAAATCAGCAGTTTATATTAAGTTAATATGTTCGGATTGTAAGAGATCAGGTCGCCCAATAGACATTATATTAAACGAACATTGTGAATCCTATGATTTACAACAGAAAACCGAGATTCCATAGCTTGCAGCAAAGGGCGGAAAATGAGTCCTATTAGACTCGGGCTTTATGACTAAATTAATCTGATTTATTCATAACTTCTCGGATTATTCCAGTAATGTAATTATTTTTCAGCTTATTGTTTCGCATAATCTGACAATTCTATGTAATAAGTAAAAGGAAAGATTATGGGTCGGTTATACTTTATAATAATGATGCAGCCACAATTATCGTTTCAATAAATTGCTAATGAAAATAACTAGGAGATCGGTCAGTACGCTGCGCATTTGCCAAAAGGGTTGGGATCAAGTGAGTGAGGGAGTCGAAAGGCTCACTTACTCACTCCGTCTTAACTACGCTCACTACGTCTTTCGCATAGTCCGATGAAAAGCGCAAGCTGCAGTCTGTCTACTAGCGCAAGCTCGATTCTTTATAACTGCCGAAGGTATGTATCTGTAATTAGAAAATGGCTCAAGGTACAGTAAATCGGAGTCACCGTTCGACCGCTATATAGAAACCATTCACTAAAGACTATGTTCGCTAAGCTCAATCAGTCTTTCGCATGAGTCAATCAAGAGCGCAATTCAGTTTGCAACAGAGGCGGCCGCCTATGTTACATCAAAGGAGGTGACCGCTTGTGTTGCATAAAAGAAATGCCGACGGTAGATTTTCAGTGCTAGTAGCTGGGCTATAGTGCGCTGCTTCACGGTACAGACCTTCCAGTCTATATCTCTTTACAATCGGCCAGATAGTTAGCGCACCGAACAGTGCGCAAAACAAAGCAAATAGCGTTCAGTATTTCGACGGACCACTCTGCTCAATGATTCGAAAACAACTGAAGGTATGAAATTGAATTTCTAAGCTGGTAAATTTTGCGCATCATATGTAGTTTGTGTAAAAATTTCAAGTGGATTGCATTTACCATTTGGTCGCTACACGAGGAAATACATTGCGCCTTATAACCCATATAAAAATTCTTATTCTCATTTTGATAAATACTTAACAGATAGATATTTTCCGTCATTACAAGAACAAAATGAGACGCTACCGTATTTCAGTTGCGTATATTTGCATATTATCACTGTTCACGCAACTTTAAATCGAAAAATCATGTATTACCTGAATAGGCCCCGGAGCAAAGCCATCACTGCATCTACACTCGAAACCACCCACTACATTGTAACAGGTTCCATTTCCGCAAATGGTTGGATTGCTGATACATTCATTATCGTCGACACATTTCTTTCCACTTCCGTCTAAAACATATCCCGTAGGACACTCACACCTGAACGATCCATCTGTGTTTATACAATCTCCACCGTCACAAATGTGGGGCATTAATTCGCACTCGTTGATATCGCTTCCAGTTTCTAATCTACCAGGCCCTTCTGGGCAAAGCCTGTGGAAATCAGCTGCAATTAAAAATATATTGGTTTGATATCTCAGAACATCGTTTATTTACTTTCTACAAATATGCGAATTACTACATATTATTAATTATTTTGTACGTACAAAATAATAATGATTCTTGACCCAGGTATGAATTATATGTACATTCTTGGGAAATAGGTCACATAAACACATATGTCAACTATTTTCGTCTTTACGTATGTTGCGGTCTCACCACCATCATCAGAAGTTGTTTGAAAACTCACTCACATCAACTAAGCGCGAAATTTCTTCAACAAATTGTGACCACTAAGTCACATCAACACTTGGTCGTGAGACCGAAACGTACGTAAAGACGAAAATATACATCAAAGTGTTATTGTGACCTATTTCCCGAGAATTTTACATATCATTCATACTGGGTCAAGAATCTTTATTATATATTAATTTCAATTGATGATGGTCGTGAGACAGAGACGTACGTGAAGACGAAAATATTATAGACATAAATCTCAATGTGACCTATTTCCTAAGAATATACATAAAATTGTATATAAATGAAGATTCTAATGTACATTGGTTAAGATAAGTTCATAGTATCACTGATAAAAACATGAAAACTATTAATCAATTATTGTTTCTTATATAACATAAAAAAAGATCCGTATGGAATATAATTCTATGCCAATTCAATTGTGATTACCATACAAGATCAGTCATGAAGCTGAAACATTCTACAAAGTAGAATATATGAAGGATGTAATTTGTTCATGAGAAAAATAGTTAATATGTAAAAAAAAAGGAAATCAAACCGTAAAGCTACTGCAATTCCCTCACCAATAAGGATAGTACAAATGAACCTCTGGTAAAGCTGGAGGTAAACACCTAATTTTTCTCTTGCCCTAACCCCCACGTTGTTGGCTGCAAACACCGCTCTAGTAATAGACGATGCTGTGTGCACTTATATTTACAGTCATTGTTAGGGAGGGTTTATTTTCGGGCTACACCTACAAATGATCTCGGTGCAAAGAGGTTCCGAGTTCCGCACATCAACGCCGTTCCCGATTACAAAACAATTCGGTCATGGGCTGGATAGTTTGGGAGAAACTGGCAACACGCTCAAGAGGGGAACATATGGCCGAGCAAATCCATAAGAAAGAATAATAGAAAATGTGCAGCTGGTGAGAACAGCGATTGAGCGTTAGCCAAGGGGTTTGCTCGAAAGTATGCTCATTGAGCGAAATCTGAAGATCACTCCTCATATACAGTTCCCCCTGCAGGAATTGAGTGTATCAGATTACGCTGGCCGCAGAAATCTGTGTATACATTTCCATTGCAGTGAAGCTTACTACTGGGCTCAACATAGCCTCGATTGATTCATGAAAAACATTCCCCTAAAATAACGGTGTGGTGTGATGTGACAATTCAATACGTTATGATTCAATTTTCTGCAGCCCAGAATGGGAGAAATTGTTGAAGAAGAGGAACTGGAAAAGACGTGGTCTAACAGCTCATACAGCCAGAAAATCTCTTGAATATTTCCCGGACGTTCGGCATCTCTGAGGAGTAATATGTAGATTAGAGCATTTGCAACGTTTCCTTGATGATATCTGAAGGATGAAATGTTTAAGTAGATTATTGGAGGAATTCAATACGTACCCCTAATGAATGAATTCTCAATAATTATATGAAATGATATTCACTATATGTCTTCGTTGTTTTTATGAACCCTCAAAACAGCACAAACGGTTCTGCTGCACTGTATAGCTTCCAACTAAATAATATGAAAAAATATAATTCAACTTACGAGAATCTTCTGGTGGGCATTTCTGACAGAACTTCCCCCATGCAGCCCCCTTCGAGCAGCAACATTCTTTCGACGAAATATGCATGCCACGAGGTTCAAGACATTGTCCTCTGTCAAAAACGTCGTAGCATTGTTCTTGTCGCACGTCTATACATTTCATGAGTAAATGATCAATTTTATATCCGTCTGGACATGTGCAGAAAGCTCCCCCTACAGTGTTTTGACAAATGCCATTCTCGCAAGAACCGGGATTAACCTCACATTCGTCAAAATCTTCGCACGAATTGGTGTCAGCATTCAGTTCGTAACCTGCAGGGCAAGTACAAATGAATGATCCCATAACATTTGTACATTTTCCGGGTGGTGGACATGTTCCTGGTACCTAGAAGAAATGAAGATTACACCATGGGTAGATACTTTTCATTCAGTCAAGGGACAGGAATGTTCCCGAGGGATGTCACAAGTATGGAATCTCCGAACCAACTAATTAAGTTGCCAAATTAGAGCTAGACATGTCACTTAGAGAATGACAATATCAATTAGAAGTCTATCAAAGCAACAGCTTCATTCATGTTCATGTTCGTGCCAGAAGAAGTTGATTGAATTCTGTGAAATGTTGGCATTGACCTTCAATCTAATTTGTTTTCGAAGAAACTTAGAGTTCACACCAAATCATACGAAATAACCAAATCATCAAAATTCCCAATGTACCTTTTCTTAAGATTAATAAGGATTGAACGAAAAAAGAATTTTATGGGAAGAAACAGCTGAACATATAGGGCTTACTCTAGGTGCCAAGCTTAATTGAAGCAAGTCAAAATAAAAACAGAACAATTATCAAAATAGTAATTTTAAAATAGGTAGCCTGTTTGGTAGAAAGTCTCAGCAACTACAATGGTCTCCAAGTATTTAAGAACTGATTGCATAGGAAAATCATGAATGAGCTTTGGTGTGTTTGAAACGAAGCTCTTCACCGAAGACTCCAGGTGAGGACAGTCAAAAAAGCAGTTAGGAACGTTGGAGTGCTTCAACTTCTAGATAACCAAGACGGCTCAAAAGGACCAAACATTTTAAACTTATAATTGTAATTGTATAGTTATCAGTTAAAAGCAGAGTACAGTGCATTATATCCAGTGCTGGTCTACCAAAGAAGCAACTACAACAGCCTCCAAGTATTCTAGAACTGAGTGCATAAGAAAATCGTGAAGGCGCCTTGATATGTATCGGCGTTCACCTAGGTACATCTTTTAGATAATTTAGCAATAATACATCTCAGATGAAATATAATCATTGTAGAATCAAAGTATTCACAATTTAATGTTTAAGCCAAATTGGCAAATGAAGCGCGAAGATATATGGAGGGATAAATAATACGGAAAATTAGATTGCATAATGAAAGACACAACAATTGGAATTTTTAAAGACTGAATAGTGAAAGTAATAAAATAACAATACTACCTAATTCGAAAAAGGCAATCACATTATCATCAAAGAAAGTAAGAAAAAATAGAAATATAAAATACAGCAAGCATACCAAATTGATACTGACGAAGTAAAGAACACGCAAATCCCAAAATAATATTAATAGTGAGTACGAACAAATTTTTTTGGAAATATATCCTGAACTGTTGTAATAAATCCTAAAGTAGGTGTGTAAGAAAGCTTATTCAGCAAGGTTACACTATTATCATACATGAGTCTATGTCAACATCGATCTGAATGTATGGCATGGAAGAAAGTATTAACAATATTTGTCAATATGTAATATCTCTAAGAAGGATAAGTATTTATAGATTAGTATGGGGTATTACTAGTTAGTCTAAGTTGTGAATGAGTCTAAACAATCAGTCAGCCTAAGTTGTCAATCTAGTTGATGAGACTATTACTACTAGTTGTTAGTGAGTCTATCTACGTTAATCTACATTAGTATTATCACTATCATTTAAGTACCAGTTATTGCATGTGTAAGTGCTTTCAACAAACCGATATAACTTATACGATGGTATAATTGCACCTTACGAATCACACCAATTACGAAATCCTGGAACCTTACCGTTTACATATTATATGGCCTCAGTACATTAACAGTGTTTTTCAATAGATAAGTGTGATTGTTCCTTATTTATAAGTATATATTAGACACCATGGAAATTAATATTACCTCATGACATTCATCTACATCCCTGCAATTATGCCTGTCCGGTGATAATATGTATCCAGTGGCACATTCGCAAAAAAAGGATCCCAAAGTATTTCTACATCTTCCGTTTCGACACAAGAAAGGCATCATGTGACACTCATCTATGTCGACACAGTCATTATTGGGACTCAGTTTGAATCCCGGATTGCAGTGACATTTATAATCTCCGTCCATATTGAGACAAGATCCGTTGTTGCAAATATTCGGGTGTCTTATACATTCATCCACATCTATACAGCTATCTCTGGAAGGAGTGAGCAAATATCCGGTGCCACATATACATTGGAAACTGCCTTGAAGATTTTTACATTCTCCATTTTGGCAAATGTGTGGTCTCTCGATGCATTCGTTGATGTCTACGCAGTCCATGAGTGTGGCACCGTGTTTGTAACCTTCAGGACATTTACACTCGAAACTGCCTGGTAGATTTAGGCATTGCGCGTTTCCGCTACAAGGAAATCTAGAACACTCGTTGTCGTCGATGCACTGATGGGAGTTCGTATCGTAGACATAACCTCTATCGCACTGACAATCGAAGCTGGTTGGTGTGTCAATACACTGGCCATGTTTACAAAGTGCTGGCATCAGTTCGCATTCGTTTATACCTTCGGTTTTGTTCGTCATGGGATTCATAATTTGTCCAGGTTTGGGACCGCATAATCCTGTGTGCTCACCTGAAATTGAAAGACAATGTAAACGACTTTTTTACTAGTCCATTATATAGACTGAGTTGAATGCTGACATTTTCCATAAGCCTGGACACATAGAATGAAGAATAATGAGAATTTACTTCTCAAAACGCAAATAGGGAACTCCAGTTGAAAATCTATTCTAAAATTTCATGTTTGTTCCTTCTTCTAGAAAAAAAAAACCAGCTTGGATGCTTCGAGCTAACAGATATTGACATTTTCTTAAGGATAATAGTTCATCATTAATACTTGGTACCAATAAATAGCATTGTGATAACGTTCTGCCTCTTCTGAGGTGAATAATTGGACACTCACCAACAATTACATTTATTCGCTGTAAAATTACATCCACTGACATGATTCTATCTATGTTATCCGTGAATATAGAAGGTGTTTCTGTTTTTTCGTTCATCATTTTGGTAAGCGATCTAAAAATAATATGGGTCTTCGATATCACGTTTTCTCTGAAACACTTTGTTTCCGAGATATAGGGTGATGAAGATTTGAAAAATTATTTCATTTCCTGCGATATCTTCTAAACGAGTGGAGATTTTTAATTCAAACTTGATATATTTTAGTTTTACTGAATGTCACAATGCTTTTGCTTGGAGAAAGGTTTTGATACATATACAGTGACTCAGCTATATCGTTTTGTACCCATTTAAACTAGCTGAACTTCTACGCCTGCTCAGATACTATTCTTGTATACAAATTTGGAAACTTTGATTCATTTTAGATGATATAGCCGCTGGAAGATATCTTGAATTTTCTAATCGGGAGTACTTATGGATTTTGTTTTGACAGGCTATTAACAAAGTAAGAGAAATATTTGAATATATATTTATTAGCAACGACAAGACATGATAATTTATCATAAACGCCTAAAATGGTACCGATTTATTAACGACTTTCTTGTTCGAATCCTCATGTTATTATCTATTCCACTACAAGATATTAGAATACCATGCAGAGCACCTTTTCTAAAGTCACCCAAACAAAGTAGTTCAGAGGATTAAATTTGGGTGATCGAGTATGTCATGCCACCTATATCATCTTTCACCGATCTTCCTATTCAACCATTCTCATAATTGTCTTCCATAAAGGATAGGGCAGCCATCCAAATGTATCGATGCATATATTCTGTTATTAAGTGATGTTTCCCCCCACGTGTCTTCGAAATTAGATTAGAAATGCTGCGGGCAGTTAGACGGTCTATTACACAGTATGGTCCAAAAATAGTTTCTTTTTGCGAATGCCAAGTCAGACGTTCAAACTGAATTAATAAGAAAATTACAAAATTGTAAACGATGTTTGTTATCTCTTGTATGCAAAACTTGAACTGGATGTAGATAATAAGCTCTTTGACAATCTCTGAGTTTTCCAAATTGTAACGTGAGGTATATTAAGAATGAGAGTAGCTCTGAGAACATTCATGAATCGTGTTCTTAAGAATATGTCCTATTCTATTTCGTACTAAAACGTTATAATCTCTATTTTGTTTTCTCCTTTATGCAGGGTTATCCGCCGAAATAATTTAATGAATTCTCCTAATCACCGTAGGAGATTTTATTTATCAATTCCTGATCGGAAAATCGAAATGGCATTGTATTAACTGAAGTATCAAAGAATATTAATATCACAAACATAAATATTAACTGTTGTAATTCCTACTAAATCATATCATTTTTAATGACAGTGTGATTCCATAAGATAACCCTGATTGGAAAAATCAAAATATATCCAACAGGAAGCCTCCTCGAAAAATTCAGCAAAAATACTATTTTGTTCAGAATAAATCAAAAATGTTCCTATTGATATAATAAAATAAAACACTTTCACTTTGTTTTTTATATTATATATCATAGAAACAAATCGTGACTATAGTTTCGACACTAGCGTGTCATTTTCAAACGATACTAATTTATGAAAATATAAATAATCTTGGCTATTCATGGTACAATATGAGACACAGGTAACAAGTGGAGTTCTGGTTGAGGCAATACATTGTTAAAATAGTATAATTGAAATTGAATAATGAGGTATAGTTAATATTGTGATAAGAAAATTTGAATGCGGAGGTATACAAGGAAGGCATAAGAAGATTATGGGGAAATTTTACGTTATCAAGATATCATACAGAATGCTGTAGAGTACACATCTAATTGATCGTTCAAAATTCCGTTGTCATTATTTTTAATATCTTTGAAAATTTCTATTGATTCTAGTGTGTTTAATTTAAAACCTCCACTCTGGTTATATGAAATTTTAACCATACCTAAATTTGGAAAAGTAGACCCTGTTTCTAAAATATGGTTAGAGAAAGATGAATCGGTTTTATTAAGTCTAAAATAGCCAAAATGTCCCTTATATTTAATTTTTATATTGCGACTAGATCTACTGATGTAAAAGTTATTACACTGAACAGGTTAATTTACATACTCCAGGTTTAATGAGCTTATTTGTTTTACCTTTAGCATTGAACAAAAAATAGGACAATTCATGTTGAGGTTTGAAGCTAACTTTTAGATTATGTTTCGATAAAAAAGAATTGCAAATGTTTTATCCAATTTCAATTATACTATTCTAACAATGTATTTCTCCAACCGGAACCTCACTTGTTACCTGTGTCTTATATTGTATCATAAAAAGCTAAGACTATTTATATTTTCATACATTAGTATCGTTTGAAGATGACACGCTAGTGTTGAAACTTATAGTCACGATTTGTTCCTATAATATCTGTGATAAAAAACAAAGTAAAAGTGTTTTATTTTATTATATCGGTATGATAATTATTACAAAGTAATGGCTTCCATCATTGAATTTTAATAATTTTTCAAATTTATCTGGTAAACGTTATGTAAATCATTCAGTAAAACTGAAGTGAACTGAAAATCTTCATTTGTTCAGGAGGTAAGATGTATTTTGAAAACGAAGTGTTCTAGAGAGCACTGTTTTATCAACGACCCCTATTATTTTTAGAGTTTCGTTAAGCACGAAAAAACGGAAACATCATGTATATTTAATTAGTAGTACGATGCCAGAATAGCTAATTCATATTTTGGATCACTACCTAAATATCGTATATTAGGTACTTCTATCTATGCAACGTATGAAAGTCATGACTAAGTTGACCATTTTGTATGAACTGGTCATAAATCCTTTCATATAGCTATTGCTTACCTTAAATTTACCTCATATACTATATTAATGGCAATGTACAATTATGAACTGAAATGATTGTATCACAACCTATTTCATCCAAGCAAGTTCTTCAATGTTCTGTTAACTAGAATGTAACAATTCTGTTGAACCAAACAGAGGTTTATTCTGAATTCTACTGAATTGTCTGTCACCGGAAAGCTTAAAATCTTCTCCATACCGCAGAATCAAAACATCAAATGAAACGTATTTCCATTATTATTCGCAAATGCCAACTAAAAATAGCATTCAGAAGAAGTAAGAGATAATCTTTGACAAAATGAAACCACTAAACGTAATAGGAAAGATTACTTCAACCTTTAATTTGTACCTACTGGTGCCTGCTATGGGACATGGTTCGCACGGTTGTCCCCATGCTTGCCCCATGGAACAACAGCAAACTTTCTTCGTCTGATTCTGAGTCATCGGAATAGAACATCGCCATCTGCTGTACTCCAAGTAACATAGATCTTTCCTCATGTCCACACATTCCTCTAGAAACAGAAAGAAAACCAAAGAACTATCAACGAGAGCTTTAATATTAATAGTTTGACTTACTTCGTCCAGGTAACGGCATGTATCCAGTAGGACATTGGCAATAGTATTTTCCGGGTTCATTAACACAATTTCCAATACTACATATGTTTGGATTTTCGTCACACTCATTGACATCTACACAGATGTATCCTTCCAGGCGAAAACCTTCGTTACAGGAACACATGAAGCTGCCGAAAGTATTTGTACAATAACCATTCTGACAAATGTTCTCATGTTCTTCACATTCGTTTATATCTTCCAGAACAACCTGAAAATTGAATGGTCATAATAAATAAGGGTAAAATTGGAGAAACTATAATTTTTAGAAAATGCACAAATATCGTTGGTCCAGAATTCAGAGGTCTCTGTGAAAAGTACATGTAAGCAAAGTTACGTGGCGTCGGTACAGTTTCTTGGTGTAGGAATATTCCAAAACTAAGCGTACTAAAATATGAAAATCAATTTATAATTGGCAAATAAAAAGACGCTACGACTTCAACATTATAATGGTATAAATCAGATTGAATTTTCTAGGATTCCTATACAATCACGCACAGAATCTACGTCAGTTGATTCGGTGTCTATTATAACACCACATTATCAAGTAGTATAAGTGGCTACAAGAAAAAATATGTTTCCAGAATTGTAGTTTATTGAATAATGTATCACAACTTTTTTTATATATAAATTGACTTTGCTATAATAAAACTTATTTTATCATATCAAAGTCATATTTATATTAAAAAACGTGATATTATTCAATAAATTACGAATATTTGAAATTAATTTTTTCTTGTAGCCACTTATAATTCGGGATAGGTTATATGCCTTGGAAAGTAAGTGAAGAGACATTTTTGCTTTTTTTGTTACTTTGTTTATTTGCTGGGTCCAAGATAAATCTGCCGAGATGGTCAGTTCAAGATCCTCGTGTTCGGTCACCTTCTTTAATTGAATTTCATTCAACTTGTAATTGTTGTGGGGTTATGCTTTCCCATGTGCAATACAGCACAATTTTGAATATTGAGAGGAATCTTCCATAATCTACACCAGATCAATACTTGGTTTGAATATTCTTGAAGAAATTTATTATTTTTGGATAGAGTATGCGTGAATGTTTCTATCATCGGCATAAAAAGAGATTATAGACTGAGCATAGTTACGAATATCAGAGACATATAAAATGAACAAAAGAGACCCCAGTACTGACCCCTGGGGCATACCACTATAAACGTCATATTCAGAAGGGTATGAGTCGCCAATACGCACGGCAAATTTTCTGTGAGTCAGATAGGCCGAAATCGATGCTAGTTAATTGCTCATTATTCCAAGATGTTCTAGTTGGTGAAGTAAAAGCTTTATAGGAACACGGTCAAAAGTCCTAGAAAAGTACTAGATTCGCTAAAAATTCTCTGTTTAATAATAATAGCAAAAATAATAATAATTTTTATTACTTGAACTGTATTGTACAATTTTCATCTAGAGGAATATAGTCGAGTCAAATAGGTATTAAAAAAGGCCGACTTACGAAAATCGAACGATATGGTCCGATTTTGGTGAAACAAAGTGCATTCGATTCGGGATGACGTCTAGAAAAAAGCTTACCGGTTAGTTTTTTTTGCAAATTTGTTATTATGTTTTTAACCGGAAAACACTTTCATTAATTTGCAGCGTGAATGCTTTATTAAAGCAATGTTTTATTTATTGAACAATATGTATTTGAATTATTAGAAAAATGTTTCTGATAATATTCACTGAGGCACAGAACAAAATAATTGTCACATGAAACGAATGAGAAATTTTACTAATCTGAACAACAGCAGCATCCAACAGTAAGTGACACGTGGTGATCATTTATTATGTATCTACATTACAATAGCAGCGTGGTCCACGTATACGTTGCCGCGTCTTTATTTTGGGGGGATGGGATGGAGGACCGGTTTAGATAAACAGCTGCTCTATGAAGCGGTGGATGCCATAGAGATCTTATTATATGATAGATGCTGTGTTATAGTATAGTGTAGACTCCATAGTTTAAGAAAAATACCTACCTGCTACTCCCGCCCGGTTTTTATTACGTATATGTCCATAGTATATGTAAAAGATGCTGTGTGGAATATAAAAAGACTGAGTAAAGAAGATAGAAAAAAATTTTAGATGAGCGGGATTTTATTTCGAATTAAAAAATTAAAAAATTAGAATTCGATTTTGTTTTTGATTTAAATCAGTAACGAACCCTTTCAACAAATTTTTAAACATTTAGTATAAAAAAAACAACCTCCACAACCCCTAACTGAGGATTTCTGGTTAGTTTTGATGAAATTTTGGAAATTGGTCAAATTTTCGGTTACAAAAATAATAAGAAATTTGCACAAAAAACTAAAAGGTAAGCTTTTTTCTAGACGTCATCCCGAATCGAATGCACTTTGTTTTATCAAAATCGGTCCATATCGTTCGATTTTCGTAATGAAATACCTATTTGACTCTACTAATAAGAGAATACCATTATTACAATATAATTGAGAAATCTCAAGGTGAACTTGAAACAACAGTTTCCTGTCACCCGTTCTCTCGACAACTACTTCGAATTCCTCAATAATTCTAGATAACTTAACTCAATAGATGTGACTAAGTATTGAGATCAGTGATAAATTTAACAGTTGCAAATCATCAGATCTAAGCGTTATTCATTGATAACACCAAGAGAGAAATATGTTGAATACTTCTGAATTACTTATGATGATACAAGATATTATTTCAATTATGTCTGCATATAGAGATTGCACATTATCACATATGACAGTTATAGAAGCTATTGTAATGTCGGCGAGAAGTTTACTCACCGTAGTTTGATTAGGTCTATATCCCAAGCCGCCAGGGCAGAGATCTTGATATTCTTGACTGTCAAAGGATGGACACAATTCGCAATGAGGACCCCAACCTCGTCCCACAGAACAGCAACAAGAAGCTTTTGTAACATAATTAGCAGAAGGAGCTGAACATTTTCCATCATGCTCAGCGTGCAAAAAACATCTGGAGGTCCTTTTATCTGAAAATGCCTATTACGTTATTCCATCGAAAAATTATAGAATGAACTGGCAACTAGATCAACATACAAATCAAGATTCTGAATAACGTAACTTGATTGACTAACTGATAAACATGTTTGAAATATCCATACCTATGCAGGCATTACCAGCCGCCACGAGGTCATGGTTTGCGGGACAGTTACAATGGAATCCACCTTCAATATTTGTACATTTGCCATATAGACAAGATTGTGGGCTTTCGCACTCATCTATATCTGTACAGTTCCCACCAGATCCATCTAGCTTGTATCCATCATGACAATCACATCGAAAGACTCCAAACAAATTTTCACACTTGCCAAACACGCAAAGATTGCTGAACATGTGACATTCATCAATATCTGAAAATAAAAAAATTTGTAACAAATAAATGTAAATTAATCAATTACTAAATTATTTTGAAACTGTACAGAATTTAGCGTATATAGTATATTCCCCAGTCTTTGATGATATGATCAAATTGATTATTGAGAATTTTGCAGAAATGCACCTTCAAAGCTGTCGTCGAACTTACAGATTTGGACATTACCTTTCTTGATTGTATTAGTTGGTTTATTAACGAAGATAGGATAATAAGTGAATGACTTGAACTACTTAGGCTTACATGATGTGGGTTTTAGTTTATTGGTAGTGGGATAAATACTTAATACCAAATTTGCTGGAGTCTCTTGAACGTTGCAAACATAAAAACAATTATTTTTTCTTTTTAATGATCAAGCATCTGATTTATTTTCCATTATTTGAAGGTCTGATGTAGTTATTTCGTGGAACATTTTACTTGGTTTGTTCCTTAATCCTTTGTTGGTCCTATAATAGTAGTTACTCTCTCAGCAATCAAGATCGAGCTTATCAAATACCTAGAGAGCTACAAAATTGTGAATGACCGACAATATGGCTTTCGTCAGAAGAGATCAACAAGATACCTGCTTGCCTACGAAACACATGCTTGGCAAATCTATTGAAATACTGAGGGAACCTCTAGCTGTTTCATTGGATATCTCCAAAGCATTTGACCGAGTCTGGCACCGAAGCCTTCTAGAGAAACTTCCGTCATATGGTTTGCCACCTCTACTTTGTTGCCTACTAACGAGATAGATCACTCCATGTAGTGGTTGACGTAGTATCCTCCAATACAATGCCTATCAACACTGGTGTTCCACGGGGATCTGTCTTGGCACTAACTTTGTTTTTGCTCTATATCAACGATCTGCTGGAAGTGACCATCTGTTCCGTCCACAGCTTTACATGATGGTAGACTCCATATCGTTTTCTCATTTAGAGCCCCTATACCATCCACTGAAGCCAGAGGAACAAGACAGAGACAGGTTGACACAGTTATGGAGATCGGCTAATATTTTGAAATGGGGATCTGATAATCTAATAGAGTTTGATGCAACAAAAACTCAAGCTTGTTATGTTTCCAGGAAGGCAGATCCCATAATTCCTAATATGATGATGTCAGGTTCAACTATTCCCATGAAGTCGTCCATAACAATGTTCGGGATCACCACCAACAGCACCCTCTCATGGTACGATCATGTGAGGTCCATTGCGAAAACCGCTACACAAAAACTTGGTTTTCTTTTCCGTGCCAAGAGCACATCCCAGCAGCTCCTCATAATCTATAAAGCACGAATTGGACCTATCCTGGAGTACTGTTCACATATTTGGAGTTCGGCTCCCAAACATACGCTGAAGCTCTTGAATTCTATCCAGAAGTGAGCTTTCGTTTGGTTGATGATGTCAAACTTACGACTTCATTGACCTCTCTAGAAAATCGTAGAAAGGTGGGATACCTCTCTTTTCTGTATATATTTCCATGGTCGCTGTTCATCATAAATCTAGTCTGTTATTCCACCACGAGGGTCCAGATAGACGGACTAGGCGAGCTCAAACTAGTCACCACTTCACTGTTAAACTTAATACCTGTCGAACTTCTTCCTACTCCATTTATTTATCGAACAGCGTGGAACTCGTCTTTCCCTATACCTATGCTCACACGATGTTCTTCGAACATTACTGAACTACCCTCTCTTGTAGTCAAAGTAAAAGAAACACAAAATGTTCATGGTTTACCGATAAGTATATACATCCAAAGTTATGTATCCTTAGCCGCATGATGATACCATCTGAGAATGTCGTGAAGCGCCAAAATTCGAATAACTAATATTAGAAAATAAAGTAATATTAACATAGTAGTACTATAAAAATTAAACAATCACCCTTATCCACTGAAAAAACTGAGAACCTTTCAGCTACGAAGAAGCCATCATCAGAGTAAACTGAATCAGAAATAAGAATGTGCCCATTTGAAAACCGTTTGGGGTTAATAATGCAAACAAGGGGTTACTCTCAGCTGGAAATAAATCGGAATAAGTTTTTTTTTCGCTTATAGATCCCGAGGCTAAGGGTAACCCATTGTTTGAATTTTTAACCCAAAATAGTATTTGAACAAACACATTTCTAATTCTCTTCACTCTGATAATGGCTACTTAGCTAGAACGCCTTGAGTGCTCAACAGAAGTTATAGTGGATATGGGTGATTGCTTCTTATTTATAGTATTATATATCCACAGTGTGAACTCTTTTATAGTTTATTAACATACTAGTGTTCAATTTCACAATAAAGTTGGAATTCCTTATCATGTTTAGAATTTACTGTTTACATGTTTATAGCCTAATTTTATAATGTAAAATTGTAACATTTGATTGTGTAACAGGTCCAACTGGTTTTTATAGTGGCTTATGTATATTTTGACAACATACAACTTACCTGTACAAGATTGATCTTGCCCTTCTTCAGGGTGCATAAACCCCATCTCACATTCGCATCTGAAAGATCCAGGATAATTCAAACACTGACCATTCTCACAAAGATTGGGATCGTTTGCACACTCATCGATGTCTGTACAAGAATAACCATCTCCTCTGTATCCACTGTCGCATTCACATTTGAACGATCCATCATTATTGATACATTGAGCATTTTGATCACAGCCACCGTTGTTCGTTTTGCATTCGTTGATGTCTCTGCAACTCTTTCCATTCCCCGTGAAACCATCCAAGCAGCGACATTGATACGAACCCTGCAAGTTAGTAAGATATTTTGAAGCTGTGATGAAATTCGGACTATTCTCACTTACACCTTTTAGGTTATGAATGCTATTTTCTCATCTAATCAAACGTTATTTATTATTTTTGTTCTTTTAAACTAACATTCAGCCGCATTCAACGACAACCTGTTATACAGTCACCACGACGTTGACGTTAATTTCGACA
Organism: Endomychus coccineus; assembly: GCA_958510875.1. Lineage (NCBI taxonomy): Eukaryota > Metazoa > Arthropoda > Insecta > Coleoptera > Endomychidae > Endomychus > Endomychus coccineus. Next base: position 50,300,278 of record OY294067.1, read on the forward strand.
TTAGAGAACAGGGAGAACCACTATCAGTTATTTAATAATTATTATTTAATAAATGGATAATTTCTTGTTGGATTTTGCCATATAACGATGATAAGGTGTCTCTAGTTTATAGACTAGAGACACATTATCATTGCTATCTGACAAAAGTCAACAGAAAATGAATTGATATTCGAGAAATCTATAACTCAATGTTGTACATTGTTTGGATTCCTTAATGAGACAGCTATTATTCGTGTTATTATCATATTAGTCACCTATGAATATGCTGCAAACTCTTGGAGGGAATAATGGTTGACCAACTTTTATCTTTTCTGTTAGAGAATCATATCCTGCCTCAACACTAACACGGTATGCAGGGAGATCGAAAATTACAAACATGCATTCGTGGACTTCAAACACGAAGGGATTCCCGTGAACATGTTTTATCTGAATTTCTCGAAAGCATTCGACTGATCTCTATTGAAATGCTACTCTGCAAACCCGAACATCAGGGTATACGCGCCATACTTTTTCAGTGAATAAAAGCCTTTTTGTCTGTAAGGCAGTTTATTTATTTATTTATTAAATAACACTAGCTTATAATATAATTACAGAGTAGGAGTTAAATTTAAGTAATATACACAACTTTACAAATATCATTAGGGTTACAACAAAATATCTCAACAGTTAAACCGATCATCTCGTAGAATCTACACATTTGGAAAATTGGGGAAAATAATAACGTATTTGTTTGCAGAGAGTTTGTAGATGTTCGTGTGGAACGGGTGCGAGCAGATGTAACATGTAAATTCAGCCTTGATAAAATCACAGAACAGTCAACCAGGTCATTAATGACCTTATACAGGAATAAAATACTATGAATTTCCCCACGTTTATATATCTCCAGGCAAGAGAATCTATCTAATAGAGCCTGGTGGGAAAATTCAATAGATGGATAATTAGCTTTGAAGGCTAAATATCTTAAGAAACGCCGATTCACTCGGTCTATTTTGTTTATATACAGTTTATAATGGGGGTACAATTGATGCATATTCGAGCTTAGAACGAACAAATGAATTATATAATATTGTTATTGAATCACTATTGTTAAATAGTACCTCTCAATAAGCGCAAAAAAACAGTTTTTGGCCAATTAAACTGTGTGACAACCATTTTGGTAATTCAACTTTTTAGTATGTTGTTTGGACCATCAATACGAACATTTTGAGCCGGGTCCCGTTAACGAGCGCGAGAATTGCACTAAAAATCATAACTGCCCTCCACAATAGCCTATTCCTAGTAACAAGAACAAAATAGTATGTTCTAACCAGAGAGATGTTAAGATCTCTCTGGTTCTAACACATTATAATAATAATAATACTCGTAGATGGTGTTCGATATTTTTGGTTCTCTCTAATACTCATCAGTCGGTTAACTCTATCAGTCGGTTATTGTACCTTCAATTGAATAGATGGTTCAGTAACTGATTTTTATCATTAATGATTATTATGTCCCGTTATTTCGTATCTTATGCTAATATCAAAGGAGTTCCTTTTCTTTTCGTCTCCTTGGAAGCAGTCCTAATTAAACAAAACAGTGACGTAAGTCATAGTGAAATTAATGATGTCACATAATTCTAAATTCTAGTGAAAAAGTGTATTTACAGTATATGGAGACCGTACCACCCAGCAAAAAGGACAAAGCTCCTCATAAAAAAAAGAAACTAAAGTATGGTTGTAAACTAAATTATTCGAAAGATGAGGGTATGATAGCAAGTTTGGGTGGTCGTAAAGACATTGAATTTATTCCAACATCTACAGAACCACGTGTTAACTATTTCGAAACATGGAAGCCGAAACCAGGATTCTGTTTGGAATATGATTTATCTCAAAGCAATTTTGTTGTGGACTCTCCGGATACAAAATTCATTCTTAAAGACACCACAGTTTCTTACGTTCCTAGTCCAAATCCGCCTACAAAAGGTAAAGGCAAGTACTCGGGAAATGGCCTTGGCCCACAGTGGATCTTTATAGATGAAAAATGGAGGGAAAGACAGTATGCCAAACACTTGAAATGTTTAGCTATGCTGAAACAAAGAATGCATAAGAAGAGACAATCTGAAAGTGAAAGAGAAAGGATAATAACATTCAACATTATTTGCAGAAATTTAAGAAAAAATCCACGTGTTAAACTCCGACCGATTAAGTTCAGATAAAAGACAGTCTTGATCGATCTGAGAATGAGTATATCATACTTTACATTGTAGAAACTTCATTGTGCATGGTGGCTACCCAGTTGTTGCAGCTTTTAATCGATGCTTAGCTAATTATTGATTTTATCAGTTTATTAGCATTTTGGAATTACTTTGTTTTCAACAATACGACGAATTTTCAAACTAATAGTAATTACTTTATGTTTTCATTGTCTGCTGAGTCCTTTCAATATGAACGTAATATGTATGTCTAGTCCAATTAAAGAGTGTGGCCTATTGTAGATTTCTATTTTTCCCTTAATGTTAAGCGAAGGAAGTATTGAGGATGCAGAAACATCATGAAGCAGAAACATCATGAAGCAGAAGCGTAAATCTTCATGTTTACGGCTATTTGAACATGTTTGAAGGGAACAGTGAAGCCTAGTGAAGCTTGTGACGAACATTCAGTGGCATACGTCCAGACAGACAGACAGTATTCCGTCTGTCTGCTTAGATGCATGTCACAAAAAGCTTGTCTACACGATAACTTAAAAACGAAAGGTCCTATTAGATTGAAAGTTTGCAAAAAAACTTCTACAGTCAATTCGAGTTATTTTAGAACTGCTTCCACCCAAATTTCAACAAAATAAATAATCATTAAAGTAACCTTAAATTTACACCATTCTTCAACAGTTTTAAACGGCGATGTTTTCTAGGCGCTAGGATCCGCCAGTCCTAAGTAGACTCGGGTTCGATTCCCAGAGCTTCTAAATTAAATATCTTCCTTTTTCTTAAAAATCATTATGAATTTAAATATCATTTAGTCGGTAAAGATTTTAAAAGAAATAGTTTATTTCATTATTTTTACACAAATGCGAAGAGTACCTTATAGAATGAGAAACAATTATATAAAAATCAGTAACTAAAACAAAGAATTTGCGAAAAGTAATTTTGCCACGCGCACTGTTTACCTATTCTCCAAGCGGCAACACATTTCTAGTTTCAATTTCGTTTACAATTTTGGATAAAATAAACACATATTTTTCGATGGGTACTTCTTCCAAATTGAGGAAATTGAGGAAACATGACATGTTACCACCAAAATGGCGTAAACCGGGTTTCCATTAATTTGTATGAGATTATGATGACTAATGAGTGTGTCAATGTCATAAGCGATGCGATATAGAAAACATCCTGATTGCCAAAAACTTACCCTATAATTCTATGGAATACTTAGAGCCAGAACCAGTTACTTATTTTGTGAGCAGGAAGAGGTTCACTCATTGAAGATGTTTTTATTATCTGAATGCAAATTTCGATGGATAAAACTATAATACCGGGATGTTTTTGAGATCACCGATCACGAATATGGTTTAGCCTATACCACGGTCGTACATACAGGTCTGGAAACTCTATGGTTGACTTGAGTCGCTTACGCGTCGTGAAACTCGTAGTTCCTCGCTCAGCCACCAGCTGGCGCTTGGATCAAGAGGGGGTTAAACGATTTCTTTCCGGAATCGCAAGCAGTGTTACTAATGCCCATTTGCACCGTTTAAGCATAGCTTAAAATTGTCGAAATGTTAACTTTGAACCTTTTAAAAGGTCGTGATAACCCCAAACTGGATCGAAAACTGTTTTGAATTGGTTAATTTTCGATAAATCGAATGACGTTCACGTGAGGAGCGCGTAGCTCGCGAGATAGAACAGTGCAAATTTACGGTACATAGAACGTCTTAACGAGGACTTTTCGCATGCGGTTTTCGCTCCATGTCGTTAGTTTATGAACGGGGCCAACTAAATAGCATAATCTCGGGCCCAAAATGTCGATTAAACAGGAAAATTCAATTAAAACAGTTTGAGGTATTCTCAGTTGTCAGCTACTAGCGTCTGACGTGCGATGTACCAAAGAGAATTTTCTAGCTACTAAAATATACTCAAAGCGGGTAAAAGCTAGTGGCCGAAAACACTTTATTACAACTGGCTCCGGCCGCACGGGGCATAAAACGGCCCCGAATTAACAAGATCGAGGTAAAAAGTATAAACTCTAACTGACGCGTACTGAGCTCCTCGAGGCATATGTCAAAATGATTATGTTCGTAGCTAATTACATAGGACGTCTTTTGTTCATGCAATTGTGTTTTTATACAATTCGAACCTTCTAATTTCGATAGGCCACGTGAAAATCCCGGAGCCGGAAGCGCTATCGAGATCTGAACGTTAAAACTTTCGTATAAAATTGTGTTTACAAGTCAACTGACACTTGTCACAGAATACTCTTCATAGAGATCAAGATGATACTCTTAAGTGACACCTTTTATGATTCCCCTACGTGGCGTCTTTTGGTAATACGCGAAAGTCGACGCGTAGCGGACTCACTGCTCACATAGGAAACAACCTCGAGTTTCCAGACCTGTGTATACGACCGTGGCCTATACTTCTCTAATTTAACATTTTTTTATGTAACTCGAGTACTATATACATCGATGGGACATTCCAATACTGTACAAAAGTTTTCACACAACTATTCACCATACATGGTTACATAAATGGACACTATATACCACTAGTTTTTAGTTTACTGAAAAACAAATCAGAAGAAACTTATAGACTCTGTTTGGAAAAAATTTAGTTTATTTGTTCTCTTGACAACTTAAGTTTTACTTCCCAGAAAGTAGTGATTGATTTTGAAATTGCCATTCATAATGCAGTTCGTAAAGTATGGGATAACGTAATTATTGGTAACTCTTTTTATTATAGTTCACCGAATATTTTTTTATTTCATGTATGTTTTGTTAAAATTTCAAATAGAAGTGTACATAAAATGTAATAGTGTAGCTAGTCCTTGTAAATCTAAAAAGGCAGTCACTACTGGGAGGCAAGATTTGTTGCAAAAATTATTGTTAGATTTGTAACAACAAAAAATAACTGCCCTCCATTTTGTTAAAGTTGTTTCAAAATACATAATAAAGATTCTTGACCCACGTATGAATTAATACAAAATTCTCGGGAAATAGGTCACATTAACACATATATTTTATATATAAAGACGAGGGTAAAAATATATGTGTTAATGTGACCTATTTCCCGAGAATTTTGTATTGTTTCAAATACATAAAATATGCAGTATTATTATGTATTATTATGAATTCTTGATCATATGTTACACATTTTTTTATTACACTAATTTACTGAATAAATGAAGAAAAACCGACCTCAATTTAATTTCTCAATCATATTAATTTTTTTTGTAATCTTTAAAACATTGATTGGACGTCTATGGTGGCAAAATTATTGCATCAACAAGGTTTTCATTGTATTTTAGAATTTTAAAATCAATAATTATCTTTGTGACGAATTTCGTAGTCCCAAAATCGGACGGCAGAATGCCAGGCGACGAATATCGTACACGAATTTTATGTTTACCTGCGTACTGTGACGAATTTCGACTCCCTCTACTTGATAGTTCCGATATAGATAACTCTTATACTTGAACAATTCCAATATTTTATTACAGTGTATAACTTTGATGGGGTTGAGAAGACACTGCTTCGCTCTTCGAATATTCACAAATGTTAATTCCCAAAAAATTCAGAATCAGTACTTTTATGTCGGACTTAGGAGTTATACCAAACTGTTTATAGGTGAAAATATTGATTCAATTCACGAGGACATCGTGTCAGATCATGAACCGTTTAGTTCATAAATAGAAGCTCTTAAAAGTATCAGACTGTGTGGCGACATTTGAACATTTGAGGTAATTGCAGTACTACGCTCCTGAATGATAAATGCGTAGAGATTCCAGTAGGTCTATGGCTATACGTCGTTGGCTGACTTATTCGGTGTGACCACGGTCGTATACACAGGTCTGGAAACTCGAGGTTGTTTGGTTTCCTATGTGAGCAGTGAGTCCGCTACGCGTCGACTTTCGCTTAGTACCAAAAGACGCCACGTAGGGGAATCATAAAAGGCGTCACGTAAGAGTATCATCTTGATCTCTATGAAGAGTATTTTGTGACAAGTGTCAGTTGACTTGTGAACACAATTTTATACGAAAGTTTTAACGTTCAGATCTCGATAGCGCTTCCGGTTCCGGGATTTTCACGTGGCCTATCGAAATTAGAAGGTTCGAATTGTATAAAAACACAATTGCATGAACGAAAGACGTCCTATGTAATTAGCTACGAACATAATCATTTTGACATATGCCTCGAGGAGCTCGCTACGCGTCAGTTAGAGTTTATACTTGTTACCTCGATCTTGTTAATTCGGGGCCGTTTCATGCCCCGTGCGGCCGGAGCCAGTTGTAATAAAGTGTTTTCGGCTATAGGCCGCTAGCTTTTACCCGCTTTGAGTATATTTTAGTAGCTAGAAAATTCCCTTGGGTACATCGCACGTCAGACGCTAGTAGCTGACAGCTGAGAATATCTCAAACTGTTTTAATTGAATTTTCCTATTTAATCGACATTTTGGGCCCGAGACTATGCTATTTAGTCGGCCCCGTTCATAAACTAACGACATGGAGTGAAAACCGCATGCGAAAAGTCCTCGTTAAGACGTTCTATGTAGGTACCGTACATTTTCACTTCTCTAACTCGCGAGCTACGCGCTCCTCACGTGAACGCCATTCGATTTATTGAAAATTAACCAATTCAAAACAGTTTTCGACCCAGTTTGGGGCTATCACGACCTCTTAAAAGGTTCAAAGTTAACATCCCGACAATTTTAAGCTATGCTTAAACGATGCAAATGGGCATTAATAACACTGCTTGCGATTCTGGAAAGCCACCAGCTGGTGGCTGAGCTAGGGACTACGGAGTTCCACGACGCGTAAGCGACTCAAGTCAACCATAGAGTTTCCAGACCTGTATGTACAGGGTGTCCCATTTTGGGTACTTTTGCGGGGTATCTCCTTTATTTTTAAAGATAGAGAGTTGCGGTTTTCGCGACACTGTGCTACTTTTTCATAAAACTCAAGATGCCGTCAACAGAATTTTCATAGCCCTTTTAGTTTATTAAGATACAGGGCATTTCTGAAAATGTTGCATTTTGTGACCCCCCTCGTATCTCCGTTATCCTTCAACTTATCGAAAAGGTAAAATAACATTCTAATAGATTTTTTTCCGTAGAATGCAGTGGTGTAGATAACTTTTGTTACATATTTACTGTTTTTGAGTTATAAAGTAAACTTATGTTTTTTTAAATGGAACACCCTGTATATTTATAGACTATAAAATTTGTCTTTTTTTTACCTTTTCAAAAATATATGATAGTATAAACTTTTTTTCAGAAACACGCAAATAATTGACAATTTTCCGAAAATTAAATACATATTTTAATAGTAGGCTATGGATAACAATAATAAACAAGTGCAACTTACATATTACTAACAAATAATTGGATACCTTGTATATAGGTATCTATTAAAAAAAATTCCCATAGATCTTTTTCTAACAGTAAGTTTGTAACAACAGTTTTGTGGCGTAAAGTGACAATATAACAAAAACACAAAAAAATAACATTATTAAAAAAAATTAAATGTGATGTTCAAATTGACCACCATTTTCTCTAATGCAAAATTGGCACATCTTTGAGATTCTTTGAATAGCGTTCAAAAGAACCATTGTTCTCATTCGCAGATTTCGAAAAGCTAAATGAATTGCCTCTCGAAGTTTTGCAATGCCGTCATATCGAGTTTTATACACTTCATTTTGTATATAACCCCATAAAAAAAAATCTAAAATTGAGAGATCTGGTGATCGTGGAGGCCATCTAACAGGTCCGTTGGTACCTATCCATCTTTGAGGAAAGTTATTATTTAGAAAGGCCCTTAAGAGCCTCCTAGAGTTAAGACTTGGGGCACCATCTTGCTGTAGGTAAACAGCATTATACTGGGCTAATGGAATGTTTTCGAGCAGTTCTGGAATAACTTCCTCAAGAATTTCTAGGTATCTACGTGCTGTAAGACCTCCTTCAAAAATCCTATAAACTATATGTCTATCCAAAATAAAACATGAAACCTCAACTCCAAAGCGTCCTTGTTGTGCCCTTTCAAACATTAAATGCAGATTTTCACTACGCCAGTTCCTGGTATTGTGACGATTGAAAATGCCAGCACTTGAAATAAAGCATTCGTCTGACCAAAAAACAGGTCTGCCAAATAAATCGTTAGCATCGATTTGTTGCAAATACCACTGGCAAAACAGTACCCGGCGCTCGGCATCGCCAGGATGCAAATGTTGTAGTATATTAAATTTGTATGGATGATACTTATATTTCTTCAAGATCCTCTGAGCGTTAGTTTTTGGCATACCAATTTCCTTCTAAATTTTTCTACATGAGGACGAAGATGTTGCTTCTATATATCCTAAAGTATCTATCTCTTTTCTTTCCCTGCTCTCTTTGTTGTATGTTTTAGGGCGCGGGTGAACAAATGATCCGTGCTCAACTAAATTTGCTTTTAAACGGGCAAATATCCCAAAAAACGGTTGCCTTCTTTCTGGATATCTAACAAGCAAAAATTAAAATGATAATAGAGATTTTCATAGCCATAATAGCTTACTCACCTTTGGAAATATAATTCCGAAGCTTCTTCAGAATTTTCATTACTCTGTATAAAACATCATATCATATTTCTCATAATTTTCGTAAACTGCCATTATTCGAAAAAATTGATAAATATCTATCGAATAATGATACCAAAAGAACGAAAATAAACAGCTTAAATGCGATAGAGATTTGATGTTTATTTCTGTTTCTTGTCATAAACAATATCAATGGCCTACAATTAAAATATGTATTTAATTTCTAAAAATTGTCAATTATTTGCGTGTTTCTGAAAAAAAGTTTATACTATCATATATTTTTGAAAAGGTAAAAAAAAGACAAATTTTATAGTCTATAAATATACAAGGTGTTCCATTTAAAAAAACATAAATTTGCTATATAACTCAAAAACAGTAAATATGTAACAAAAGTTATCTACACCACTGCATTCTACGGAAAAAAATCTATTAGAATGTTATTTTACTTTTTCGATAAGTTGAAGGATAACGGAGATACGAGGGGGGTCACAAAATGCAACATTTTCAGAAATGCCCTGTATCTTAAAAACTAAAAGGGCTATGAAAATTCTGTTGACGGCATCTTGAGTTTTACGAAAAAGTAGCACAGTGTCGCGAAAACCGCAACTCTCTATCTTTAAAAATAAAGGAGATACCCCGCAAAAGTACCCAAAATGGGACACCCTGTACGACCGTGGGTGTGACTAGTGTGACTGAGCGAAGCAAATTATTCCAAATGTTGGCACACAAACTGCCATAGGGAGAATAGGGAATGTCCAGTGCCAGATAGAAAACAACTGGGAATCGTATATTACTATCAGAAATATTACCAAACGTCGGCGCCATCTTCCTTATAATATCTGAAATTATCTGAATATTTTCTTGTCTCCATTCATTCTTCAAAACCTAGTGAAACAAAATAATGAACTCACGTCAAAAGTAAATCTTAAATGTCACATAATTCTAAATTCTAGTTAAAACATCGATCTCATTATGAACGTCACGAAAGGGAAAAAGGGAAAACATGAAAAAAAACTGAAATATGGTTGCAAAATAAATACAACAGAAGATATTGGTCTGATAGAAAGTTGCGGTGGAGGTACATTCAGTAAAATTATCAAAACATCAACAGAACCACGTATCAACTACTATGAAACTTGGAGACCAAAAAAAGGATTCTGTTTGAAATACGATTTATCTCAAACCAATTTTTATGTGGACACTAAGCGCACTAAATTCAATGTGAAAGACACAACTGTTTCATACGTTCCTAACCCTCACCCACCTAGGGCAGATTCTGGGACATACCAAAGCAATGGTCTGGGTCCACAGTGGGAGATGGTTGATGAAAAATGGAGGGCAAGAAGAGATGCGAAACAGGCGGAATGCTTAGCATTGCTGAAAAAAAGACTTCACATGAAAAGACGAGCTCAGGAAGAACTGAAAAAGAAAATAACATTCAACATATTATGCAGGAATTTGAGAAAAAACCCGCGAGTGAAATTAAAAATGATAGAGAAAAAGCACGATGACTGACCATTATAATATTATCAATTTGTTTATTTGTCTTTAAAAAAATAGAATCAATGCCAAAGGTAAACTAGGAGGGTTGTTGTTTTCCAAAGCTCTCTATTGAGAGTAATGAAAATTCAGATTCAAAAAGATAATTAGATTATGTCCTTCGAAAACTGGGTAACTGAATTAAAGTGAACATATCGTTAAGTACAAACTCTTTTAGTATCCCACGACGTTGTATTTTTCCATCTGAATTATGCCTAATATTCATATCTAGGAAATTCATGTTTTTGTTTACTTCTATTTTACAAGTGAGTTGAAGTTAGGCAATCATCTACATACTGTTTAAAGAATAAGGGGTGAAAATCTAATCAATTCATTACAGATTCCTCTAGGCATTCCATAACTAGGTTAGCAAAAGAAGCTGAAATAGGAGATCCTATTGCTGTGCCGATTTGTCCAAAATATTGCTCATCTTATTGAAAATGAGTGCATTCTGAACAAAACTTTACTGCATTTATGAATTCAGAAGGATCTAGCTCTAGAGGAATGTGGTTTTCAATCTCTGGTTTATTTGTAAATGAAAAAACAACGTCCAAGGAAATTAATTGATGATCCATGGGTACGGATTAATTGTTTATAAGCTCATTAGAATTCCATGAGTCCTTCACATAAAATTCATGTTTCCTACTATATCGTTGATAGACTTTGATAAACATTTTGATAAATTGTTGGTAGGCGCTCGATTATTATTTACAATGAATCTTAATTGCTTTTAAGCAATTTCAGAAGATATAAGGCAAATCAATTTGTTTTTCAAGTTAATATTGCATTAGATGACATCGCATGAGATGTCTTCGAATATTAGAAGTAGATTGCTATGCAGTGGCGTCTTAACATTAATGCGTTACAATTTCGATTACTCGTGCTTCTGTTCGTTTCGGCGACCTTGGCATTTTTAATTGAAACTAATGCGATAAGGACGCTTTATGCTTGATACATTTAGTTTTTGAACTCTCGTTTCAGACATTGATACGTGTTCTGATTATTAAGTTTTCAAAGAGCAAAGAGTAATAACAGCGTGGAAAAGCTGCGGGATTTGCCCTCAGAAACAGATAATACCCATAGAAGAAAACGTCGACTGCGTCACCGCGATGTTATTCCCCAAGTTTCAATACTTGATAGAAATATTTCTAATGAGTAGAACCAACTGAATCCGTGGAGACACGTGCCGTCTGTTATGGACGTTATGTGACTGTCAATGTATCAGCTGTCGTGTAAACCTCATCTGTCTTGTTGATGAGTATGTTAGTATGTACCACGGTCGCACATACAGGTTTGGAAACTCGGGCTGTTTCCTATGTGAGAAGTGGGACTGCTAAGCGTCGACTGTCGCGTAGTACCAAAAGACGTCACGTGAGAGTATTCTCTGACAACTGTCATTCTTAAGTTGTAAACACAAGGAATACCTGCGTTTTTAGAAACAAACTACGAAACTGTACATTGTGCCGAAATGCAAAACGGTAATGCGGTAGGCTATTTGAACGAGGCCGAGCGCTTACTCGTAGCGTTCCTGGTGAAACAGGTAATTACGAGGAGGTGGAGTTGGCTATTGCCCAGAAGGGGCAGTAACATAGTCTAGCAAGCAGAGCCCTGTAGAGTGGAGGATTTTTCACACTACAGGGTCCACCTAAAGTAGTCCTGCCGGGGGCGAAACAACCGGCTGCCTCTGCGTGGGTAAAAGTTGCACCACACGGCACTACCCCTAAAGTCCGGTGTCTGTGCTTCATATGCCAGGTCTCTGGGAAATTGATTCGCGGCCGAGGCAGAGATGTGTGGTAGACCGATGATAAGAGGTCGACGGTGACTCGTCACACGGAGTAGTCGTAAAATGACGCGAACACGAGTAGACAGGGGGAGAGGGGCCCAGATGGTTCAAAAGACCGTCTCCTCTCCAATCTAGGCGTTGGTCTCTGTCGGGCAGTGGCGTGCTGTTTAGTTAGGAGAGGGCAAGTACGTGAATGTTTTAAGTCCGCCGGATAGGTAAAAGGGGGGCCCAGCCCCCAAATTCTCAACATGTCTGTCGTAGTATAGACAATCTGAACTGTGATAATAATCCATTAATCTATGGATATGTATGTCATGTAATTTGTACGTGATTATATTAGCAGTCACAAACGTCAGAATATATCGAATCTCATTTACTCCGTTTGGGATTGCGTTTTAAAAGGCTGCCTTCCAAGTCTGTCCGCTTTATAGTTTCGGAGATTTCGTGATGGGTAAGTCAATGTGTGATTGCTATTCGCCTTTTATAGATATAATGGCTGTTCTCCGCGGCCTACATACTATGTTTCGACTATAATCTCCGAAGAACATCGTGTGAGTACATATTCAGAAGATGTGGGTTTAAAATATTTTTATATCTGAATAATCGTATTTTATATTATGTAAGGTATCTTCATGATTTAGGAAATGTTATAATACATCATCTCTTTCCACATATGAGTGTTCCCAACTCTTGTAAAATTTATAAAGAAGAGATTCGAGTCCGAATTTCAGCTAAATGGGTTGAAAAATGACCGACTTAGCCGTTACGCAAGATTCCTTGCATATATGAGTATATATATATATATATATATATATATATATATATATATATATATATATATATATATATATATATATAAATCTATTACGGGGAGGGGGGAGGTCGCATCAACTTGAAATTTGGACTGGAAGTTCCTTGGACATTGACAATAAAAGGGTACTACTTTGGTTTCTTAATTTTCAATAAAACCAGAGACAATAATTTTTGTTGCTAAACTACCCTTAAAAATGTCAAAAAAAAACCTTTTTGGCCAAAAAAAAAGGGTTGCACCCACTTTGGGCAATACAAATTTCAGGAGGTTGTTGTTGGTACCCTAAAAAAACTTTTCCACCGGGTCGCTATGCATCGTAAAATTTTCGCCAACCTTGCTTATTTTCTCGCCAGATTTACTCCACTATAAAGAAGATTTTGGAATCGATTTCCGTATATAAAAAAACTCAACGTCAGTATCAGAAGAAGCCCGCCATCTTTCATGAAATATTTGAAATATTTCGTGTCATCAATCCTTCATTCTACCCTGGTATAACGAAACGTCATACTTACGTCAAAGTGAAATTTCAAAAGGCACGTAAATCTAAATTCCAGTTAATATATCCTTGTTATCGCTATGGAGCTCCCAAAAGAAAAAACACTCAAACCTCCTAAGCAACTTAAATACGGCTGCACAATAAATACGACTGAAGATATTAGTCTATTACAAGGTTTAGGTGCAAAAAAAGTTGGTAAAATCATCAAAACATCTAAAGAGCCACGAATAAATTGGTACGAAACGTGGAGGCCAAAAAAGGGGTTCTGCAAAGATTATGATTTATCTCAGACACATTTCATTGTAGACAACACCAAAGGCCCAAAATTTGTTGTCAAAGACACAACAGTTTCTTATGTTCCTAGCGATAATCCGCCAAAAAATGGCAAAAAGAAGACAAAGAAACAGGGCTTGGGTCCACAATGGGTGTTTCTTGATGAAACAATGAAATCGAGAGAGGATGCCAGACAGGCGAAAGCTTTAGCTTTGTTGAAGAAACGCATAAATAGGAAGAGAGAACGTGAAGATGAACTTGATAGGAAAATAACATACAATATATTATGCAGAAATTTGAAGAAAAATCCCCGTGTTAAACTTAAATTCAAGGAGCCCCTGAGATCTAATTCACTTATGTATTAAAAATTAGATAAAACTGAATTTCAATATTGATAAGTTGTTATCTAAATTTGTTCCATATTGGAGGCATTCTAAAGTTTAAGGTTCACCTTATATTCACACTTAATTGAAAAAAAAAAACGTGGGAGCCCAAGTAAAATGTCAAAATCTTTTGCTTTTATCAGTTATTTATAAAAATAGTAGTTATACTATGTTGAGAGAGAGAGAGAGAGAGAGAGAGAGAGAGAGAGAGAGAGAGAGAGAGAGAGAGAGAGAGAGAGAGAGAGAGAGAGAGAGAGAGAGAGAGAGAGAGAGAGAGAGAGAGAGAGAGAGAGAGAGAGAGAGAGAGAGAGAGAGAGAGAGAGAGAGAGAGAGAGAGAGAGAGAGAATGATGAAAAAAAGAGGTAATAATAAAGATGATTAGGTAAAGACTAGCAAAGATTTCATTGTGATCCTCCATGCAAGTTCCAGCTGGATTAAAAAAAAAATTGTTATTATTCTGAGATATCGTCTCATTTTCTTCAACTAAATTAACTACTCCCGTCCGTAGTTTTCTAGATTAATTGGACTGTTTTGATAAAAACAATGCGACAGAAGTGAGTGAACTGTTTTCACAATTGTCATCAAATTCTGCTACCATAACTACACTACAAGGAAAAACAATTTGTTGTGAAAATTAAAAAAATGTCCATGTTAAAATCAAATATTATACAGGACTCCAACATTCGAAGTTTTGAGGTAAGTAGAGCGTTGATAATCCGGGAATCGCGCAAATTTAAAGCACGATGTCTCCAGCTACACACACATTGTATTTATAGAAATATTTAGTTTTTGAGTCCTGTTATACAAATGTTTCAATTATTGTATTTTAGAGCACAGCCAAGCGCATGAAATACTATTATTTAAAATAATTGTTTTAGCAACTTTTACGGGAGATAAGAGGTTGGAAATTTGGTAAGTTGTTCATTAACTATTGAAAAGATTATCCCAAAAAAAAGTAGCGCGTTACAACACCACAACGTTTTTAGGGTCATTTTACAAAAGTGCTTTTTTTGCATTAAGCTGCGGTTTGCAAAAAGTGTACATCCGATCTTGCTGTGGTACTTGGTGGTCACAAAAGCTACAACCTATCAAAATTCCAGCTCTTAATCTTCAAAAAAACAAGAGTTATGCATTTTTGAAATTTCGAGCAAAATTGATGGTTTTTTGCAATTTGCGGGGTCACCGCTGGTCGAATCGGGTTCATCCGCAGCTCATTTTTTCTGTCTTTTTACGGCGCATAAGCTTATTGAAAGGTTTCTTCCTTTCAACTCAATTCGACGATGTCCGACGCAAAAAACCGGTTTTATCCATTTTTACCATTTTTTTAATTGCAACGATTAAAAAGTGTTCGATGCTTGTTCAATTTGTTTCATAATTATCTACTTTAAGCAATTTTTTTCTCCGAACTCACTGAATAGAAATAGTTGAAGTTCACCCTTTCTACAGCATTAACTAGAATATTATAAGCGGAATATTCACATTTTTATTCATTATTTGCCAAGTCCATTACATTGACATATAAATTAATTTGAGGAATCGAAGTTAAATTTCTCAAGAATTTACCCATAGCATTAAAACGTATATTTATGTTGTTATAAGGTATAAATAAGCGCTGGTGTTCAAAGGTTGAGTTAACAGTCCGGAAAAGTACACTGGCAGTCTATTCTAAGTTTAGTAATAGACGATTTTTGATAAGCCATGCTGTGATTTTGTCTAAGTGCTCTATTAACTGACTGTCCTTCGATTTCATTATTGTCAGAAATTTGAAACAGTATGTAGGTATCATCTGCATAGTTGATAATCAAACAGGGTTTTCGAAGATTTTCTGTAGGTCGTTCATAAAAATGACGAAAAGTAGTGAACCTAAAATTTACCCTGTGGAATCCCCGTGTCCAATTCTCAGTTATCCAAGTACATATTGTTGCCTTTTTGTTTACTTTTTGTCGTATGCCAGTCAGCCAATTAAGAGCAGCATCGCGAACACCACATAAAAGTAGCTTGGAAATCAATATGTCATGATTGAGACATTGAAACGCTTTGGATAATGCCAGAAATAATCCACACGCAACTGATTTTGATTCTAGAAAGTTTGACAAATATTCAGTGAAATCGAATAGATCTGTTTCAATACTCCTATCTATCTTTTGGGAATATATCTTGCAATAATGAAGCATCAACTATATGACACGATAGAGAGGAGATTACACCAAGGCATTCCTTAAGAATATTGAGAGGAATCTGATCTATTAAGTTTATTGGAGACGGCAATAATTTCGGCTTCTATGACCGTTGTAAGAAATAAGGAATGTATATTATGGTTTATATCATTATTGTTGAACGTGTTATAGAATTAGGAAATATAGTCAGAATATTACGCGCAGTATTAGCGAAATGAGAGTTAAATAAATTTGCCATAGTGAAAGAATTATTTTGATTGGTGGGTAGTTTATTATAGTTTTTCCCAGATTTATTATTTAAGTCATCAATTATATTGGATGTAGTTTTAGTTGTGTTAGAACTGTCTTTAATTTTTGTGTCAAAACGTTTACTTTTTGCCTCTTTTAAGACTTTCGAATAAGTATTATTGTAATCAATATGAAGTTGTTTAAAATCTTCACTTATATTTGACATTACATTTGAATTTAAGTGATCTTATATCTGATTCATACAATATGTGTAACTCACCGGAATATTGATACAATTTGCGTTATCATCACATTCGTGAACCCCCAAATAACATTCGTCATCATCGGTACAGGATGGGCTCCCATCAGGTTTCACAGAGTAACCCTCTTCACATCTACAGTGAAATGAACCCAATATATTGATACATTCGCCGTTTCCACAGATGTTGTTGTTCTGTTTGCACTCGTCAATATCTGAAATAATGGTTCAATATAAAGATACGTATTTCAGAAGAACTGCTCCGTGAGTATTTACGTAGAATTATATTACGTAGAATTATATGAACTGTATGAAAGGCTATTAGGCTGGGGTGGTACCTCCCACCTTTGCCTAATAGTCTATCATGGGTATCTGAGGTAACTGGTGGCTTAGTTCACCACATTCCTGGGTCAAGATTGAGTCAGCATAGCGTTGGTACTGTACCTGTGGGAAAATTTGCAAAAGCAGATGAAAGTTTCTTCGCTCGTCGAGACCATTGGCTTGCGTAAGTACCGACTGACTCGTAGCGTTTGTAATATTCCTCGGAAGTTTAGTTGTTTGATTTGACTATGACCAGTTTAATTTTACCACGGAATCAGCAAGGCATTTGACTTTGAATGCCGTAGAATCTTGTGCTGGTACAATCCTGGTTGGTTATTGTTGCTGTTGATCTTTCAAGATGAGTATAATTTCCTCTTGGTGTTGTTTTTGCATTTGCTACATTTGTTCAATGCATTGTTGTAAGTACCTATCTGGTGAAACGCATCCATCTTGCGAATGAAGAGGTTTCGTGAATCCTCGTCGCCAATGTTGTTGTATATGAGATAACAGGTTGAACGCAACTCCGTCTACCCGTTTTCGAAATATACAGACTTTCGAAGACAGTTTTTGAGTTTGCAAAAGTCTGGATATATTATTATTTATGGACAGATGGAAGAAAAACATTTAAAGAACCACCCAATTGTGAAAATGTTTGACATTTCTCCTTTCCATGGCAAACTATGCGAAAAATTATTTCCCTCAATGTCAACGAAGAGTCATTGAGAACATTGGATACACATCAATGCGGAATTCAATTATTCTCCATTTTGTGAAAGAAAAAAGTTGACATTTCACTTGGAAACAATGAGTTATGGGTATTTGAACTTACCCAAACATTTCCTCAAATATTGGAGATTTTTTATTGTTTTCCCCAGTCATGAATACTTTTATTCCTTCTTGCTGCTTTGAAACGATTTATAAATATACAAAAAGGACAATGAGTTAGATAATAGAAAAATTTGATAGAGGCCACCTCATAAAACCATTAGGGATCTGAATACGCAGAAAAAATATAGCTCCCCATTGAAAAAGAAAGTGATGTCAACTTTTAGTACAACCGGAAGTGCTGCAATCTTGGAATGATTGTCATTGAACAGCAATGATCGAATGTGACTGGGTACCCATTATTAGATCGGTATCATTATTGGAAATCAAAATACCTACTTCTAATGTGCTTTTTAGACGAAACACATTGTAAAAAGCCACCTGCTTTGTAGTTGCACCTATGATTGACATATCGGGACGTCGATCTCAGTTGTGCATCATTAGTATGAAATGAGGGCTTAGATTCAATCTTCATATTTACATTTGGTCGAAAGTGGTGTAAAAATTTTGAAAGATAATTCGTTGATTATAGATAATTGGGTCATGCTGATAGAATGTAAAAGCTCAGGGATTGAACACAATATAACCCATACAAACAAAATCAAAGAAGATGCGTAATGTAAGAAAGGGGAAATACAAGATAGAACCTAGATATAAAGCACACAAAATAATAAGTTGCACCTATAAACAGAAATAGAGTAATCAGCAATTGAGTGATGCAAATCCATTACAAACACAAATAAAATAACTAGTAAAAGTTATTTTATTCAAGTTTAATTCTGGATGAATTTAAAACCGATTCGAGTAGGCGATGATATTCTTACGGATCTTGAGCACCGGCTTTAAGATTAAACTATCAGTTGAGCTTACCAGTACAAGATGTTCCTGTAGGTCCTGGAATCAGGCCCGCAGTACAATGGCAAATGTACGTTCCTTGAATATCTTCGCATTTTCCGCCGTTACAAATCCTTGGGTTTTCTTTGCATTCATTTATATTAGCACAGCCTCTACCAGTTTGTGTTAGGAAATAACCAGAACTATAAATTATAATTGTTACATAACGATTTACATTCCACATTCAACATTCGTACCCACAAGAACAAGTGTAGCTTCCGGGGGTATTTGTACATACGTCTTCACAAGGTTCCTCTTCGCATTCATCGATATCTAGAACAGAAGATATTGTTGCAAAATGTCATCTCAATGTATCATAGTCTACAACAAATTGGAATTAGATGGAAGAAGGGCCTTCTACCCAAGAAGTGGAGGGAGCTTTTTGGAAAAAATAAAATTTTTCGGAGTTTGTATCAACGAAAAAGGAATTTCATCCGAGCTAGTTAATTCTGGTTAACGTTCAAATCTCAATATTAGTAGGATCGATTTATTAGCTGAAGAGGTAAAGGAAGTATTGTTGTTTTTGAATCGGTCAAATAGTAGGTACAAACTTTTTTGCCTGTCAATTTTCTATTCCCAACTAATTTAAAGAAATAAATGAATAAACAAACAATAACGTCGAATTCAACAGAAAACGTACACCCACATCAAGTGACCCCAAGAAGTAACTTTGTTAAAAACTAACGCAAATAAAATTGAAAGATTCAATATTTTTCTGTATTTAAATGAAAATCTGAATTGGAAAACTTGCTTGGAAACACGTTCAGTGAAGTTTCGCATCTTGATGAATCGTTTAATGTCTATAATGAATGTTATGCTGGAAAGGAATGTTTTACCATGCTTGTATTAATAACATTGATGCGCAGAAAGTTTGCGTGAAAAAAACTGGAGATGTAACCCTAGTACCATGCTGTAGATGTAACCGACAATAGTAAAGCCAATCATCACATGTGGCGCAGTTGTCTGGGTTAGTATAGTTAATCGGGTTAGTTCAAGGATAAATCTATCGAATATCCAAAGACTAGCCTATGTATACATGATAGGAGCAATGAGAACATACCAAACGGCTGCTAAGAAGTACTCCTAAGCCTCATACCCGTCCATATGGTAGTGGAGAGTATGACGATAGAGACAACATATAGAATGACTGGAGAGGAAAGCACCAAACGTAAGTATGAACCTCTCCCTGTAAATCAGCAGACCTGGGACATGCCTCAAGATGAAATGGGAAAAGGGTATAGCTTCAACATGAAGCTAAGTCGCAAAAGAGAATGAGACAAAAACACCATCCTAAGACTCAGTACAGAGGTTATTAAATGATACACTGATGGTTCTAACACAACAGAAGGAATAGGAGTATATGGGCTTGAAACCGTATACTTTGGAAGTTCAGGCAAATCCTGAAGTATCTTCCAAGCGGAAATCCAAGCTATAGGAAAATGGGTCTAGTTCAATACAGAAATAGAATTGCGTAGACAAGAAATAGTCATCATGTTGGATAGTCAAGCAGCATCAAAGCGCTTATCTTTCACGAAATCAGTTCCAAGATTGTCTGGGAATGCTTACTGAGCAAGAACAATGCAGTTACCTGTCTACGGATTCCGGGACACACCGGAGTGAAGGGTAATGAAAAAGCAGACACAGGGTCGACCAATAATGTTTGGGACCTGGACCCTTCTGCGGGATAAGCGGCAGTACAATACTGGAAAAAATGAAAAAAGAAAAAGGTAACAAAAGATTTCATCACTAGATATGAGGCAGGCAAAGATACTTCTTATGAGAAAGTATAACCAAAAGAAATCTGATGACTGCATCAACCTAAGAAAAAATTAACTGATGTTACCAGCGGGAATCCAAATAGGACATTGCCGGTTGACAGGACACCTTGAGAAACTCGGATTAGTAGAAGAAGAAGAACGCATGTGCTGCGAAGAGAAAACTTCTATCCATTCTCGCAGAATGCACAACCTTGAAAAACCCAAGGGCACGACATCTCGAAGCGTACGAAATAGAAGGGGGAAATTTACTTAACGTGAAACCATCCGACATCCTTAACAACCCAGCGGCAAAGGAGACACAATATACAGGATGGTCCAGTTTCGAAAGCGGAAACTGCAGGCAGACAGATACCTACAAAATAATATCAGTTTGTACTATAAACTGTATTCGAAAAATGTTTCGTTACAAAGATACAGGGTGTCAAAATTTTTATTAAAAAATCCAGATTCAATAATATTTTTAAAACTACTTAGATGAAATACATCTTTTTACGAAAAAAATATCATTTTACTTCCACCAGTGGCAAGCTTACAGACACATCTTGGGTTATTTTTCATTAAAAATATGGTACGACACTGATTTTTTCAGAAGCAAAAATTATTTCTAGAATTCTTGTTCAATTTACAACAAAAAAAGGCTCACTACTTTTTTTCGTTTGACACATCGTTTGCCAGTAAAAAATTAAAATACCTGATTTCTGAAAAACTATTAAACAAAAACGAAAATAAAAATTTAATTAGTGGCTTCCAACAACAATAACAAAATGAAAGAAAATTAAAGGTAAAATCCCGAAAATTGCTCGAAATGTGCTCCACCCACCTCAATACATTTTCGACATCTACTCACTTACGCATTTACTGCAGCAGATACTTCATGCGGATTTTGCCGCATGTCATTGCAGGCTTGCTGAATTCTCAAAACTAAATCTCCCCTTGTTAATACGGAATTAGTGTAGACTTTATCTTTAATAGTGCCTCAAACGTAAAAGTCTAGCGGATTGAGATCCGGCGACCTGGGTGGTCAGGCCACTGGTCCAATACCATTAACCACGTCATTATTCATATCATTCCTCACTAACCGGCCAATCCATCGTCGAGGATAATTGGTATTGAGCCATTCTCTTACAACTATTCCAAAATGCAGGGGAGCTCCGTCCAGTTGTATCCAACGTTCATGCCTTAAATTAATGGGTACATTCTAGGTAGTCCTGCAGATTATTGTTAACTTCATAAAAAGTTGCGAGTTCAACCTTGAGTATTGAGCCTTTTTTTGTTGTAAATTGAACAAGGATTCTAGGAATAATTTTTGCTTCTAAAAATCAGTGGCGTACCATATTTTTTATGAAAAATAGTCGAAGATGTATGTAAGCACGCCACTGGTGGAAGTAAAATAATATTTTTTACGTAAAAAAATGTATTTTAATTATCTATTCGAACGTGCTAAATTAGTAGTAGTAGTTTTAAAAATATTATTAAATCTGTATTTTTTTATAAAAATTTTGACATCCTTTATCTTTGTAACGAAGCATTTTTCAAATATAGTTTTAGCACAAACTGATATTATTTTGTAGTTATCTGTCTGCCTGTAAAGTTTCCGCTTTCGAAACTGGACCAACCTGTATATATTAGGTCGCGGTGTGCAAATAACCACAACGCAATACAATACAATTAATACCATTGATAAATCCGCCGTAGCAGACCATGTCTTACAAACCGGTCATACAATCACAAAATCGGGACTTCCTTGAAATACATCAACGAACCTGATTTAGGAAGGATTGGAAGCTACGAAAATTTATGAAAATAGAGATGATTGGATTTTGACTCATCTCTGATTGAAAGGAATTCATTATTACAAGTACTCAGGTCAACTCCGAGAACGCATATTTATAATTATAAGTACTTAATTATTTGGATACTGATCATTTTCAATGATTATTTCGAATAGATGATGTTTATTTTCGGCCTAGAAGGAACTGTGACACTATCATTGGAATAAGCATAATACTCGCTTAATTTACCGTTTCCTCAATTTGACCTTTTAAGTATTTCGCGTTATTTCATAACCTTAGCTTCAAATTCAGTTGACAAGGATGTGATAAGAAAGTAAACAGAATCAAAAGATTTCAAAGAGCTTGTCGTTGACTTGCAGGAAATAAAATCGCCTTTGAAAATATGTGAATCGATCATCGAAATGCCCGGACGGTAAACATGAGGGAAAATTGATCTCTAAAATGTGGACTGTTGAAATGATATCTTTCTTCAAGAACCTAAAGAGAACTAAATGAATTGAACAGCTCTTCGACTGGAAACATAGCGAAAACATGAGAAGATAACTTTAAATTTTCAAATCTTTAATAGGAAGTAGATTTCACTAGCCTAATTGTTAATGATTTTACTACGCGGATATCAACCAGTTTGATGTTATGTGTATTATTGAACATGACAGATTTCATGCGAGGAAAAGTAAAATTCCTCGCAATATTTACCAATCACTCAAAATTACTCACCTTCACAATGAGATTTTAACCCGGTCTGTTGGTATCCTTCGTTGCAAATACATTGATAGGTCCCCATCATATTTTCACAAATACCATTCGAACAAATGCCACTACTTATGGAGCATTCGTCGATATCTTTACATGACTCTTTATCTGATGATAATTCATGACCAGGAGGACATTGGCATTTGTAGGACCCTTCGGTGTTAACACAGTGGCCTCCTCTGCACAATCCCGGATTTTCGTCGCATTCGTTGATATCTTCAAACAGAAAAGATGATGTAACCATAATATAATATAATACGTTTCTCTTTAGATAATTATTTTATTAGTTATAAATATATTGATGAAAGTTTAGTACAAACTAATATTTTAGCATGTCCAATGCTTCGATGTTTAAGCATATATTTTCAATTGTCAAATACAATATGGCGATGGAATATCATTGGGATTTGCAACAAGTTAAAACGAAACGTTTTTGATACATACGAACTAGAAAAATATCTAGAAGGTACATTTTCAGTTGTAATGAGTTTTATCAGAGAACAAATAAATGACTGATGAACATAATTTTGACACTGGAAGTATGTAAAGTGAAATAAATAATTTGGTTCCTGAGACATTGAATTTATGTTCTGTTTTATTGAATAGCTGAGCTTCGGAATATGATTTTAACTTAACAATAGGATATGTCCTTAGATTATATACTTGCTATATGTATGTTCGGAGGACATGGCGATGTAGTTATCCACACATATTCAATCAATTACAGTATTTCCACTCTTTTGAACTGTATTGATATATGTGAATCACAAGGAAAACTCACAGGACTGATTTGTTGTAATACGTAACTTGGAAATTTGCCAATTTTCAAATGAGCAGTAGTTTCGGACATCTCTCCACTCCACTAGTTAGGGTTGAGGTTGAGTAACCTTTCTAAATATTGGTTGAATTTGACCAGAAGTTGATCTAAGGCAAAGAGTGTGGCAGCTCAATTGCACTTCACATCTATCACCTTCAGTTCATTTAACTCATTTCACGTTCACAGCTTCGTGGATGATGATACACCGGATACCACTCACTCCTCTAGAGTCCCTATATTATCCAATGGAGCCAAAGGGGCAAGACATGTAGATGCAATAGATAAAGATCTGGCAAGTGATTTAAAATGGGGATCTGATGATCCAGTAGAGTTCAATGCATCCAAAATTCTGGGAGGTAGCTGCCTTTCCTCTAATTTTGTGAAGGAATCTACATAATCATGAAAGAAAACACCTTTCCCTTCATCTGCAAAATATTTTCGAGTCACACTACGGTGATCAGTTTTCATATATTGGCTCAATTTATCCAGAGAGTTGGATAGAAAGTGGAAAGAGTTTATTAATTTCAGCTTCAGATAGCTATCTACTATCCATTTCTCTTTATTCTGAGCTATGACCGGAACAGCTTCTCTTTTCGATGTCAGCTTCTTGAAAAACAGATGTTGATCATAATTTATTATACTATAGAGATAAGCTGGTATGAATTTTGGAACCTTAAAGTTCGAATTACAAATAGAATGGGAATCACCGCGGTAAAGACAAGGTAAGGTGACAATGATCGCAAACTTTTACATATCACGAGCTGAAAGGTTGTTCACAAATGTGGCAGGTACTGCTGCTTCCACATACGGTTTTTTCCTGATCAGACAAGGGAAGCGTTTCTATGATTTGTCTAGAATGTTCATAATAATCTATAGCTACTTTATCCATTTTTTTCATAAACACCTCATCAGTATTCGTCAAAATTACATTTCACGTAAAAAGCAAAGGAATACGGTTCATATTCACATCTTTTAAGGGTGAACGAGCCATCACCACAAGGTTCATTATGATGGATTGGTTTCAACAAACTTCCAGAATCAGCATAAAACACGAATGATATCAGTAATTGCCCCTCAAAATTGACAAATTTCGAGATATTTTCCGGAATTAGCTCAGTATATTTGTTTATTTTGAAATCAGTGGATGGATTTTCGTATATGTATAATGTCATTCACATTTCTGATGCATCTGCGATTGTTTTGATTCTCTAGGCGACTGCTTTCTGTTTTGATACTGACCTCGATCATATAATTCGTAAGGGAGGGCGGATCCCACAATCCATATTATGATGATGTCAAATACAACTATTCCTATGAAGGCTTCAATATCCATGCTCAGTATCACCAACAGGTTCATTGCGAAAACTGCTTCACAGAAACTCGGTTTTCGAATCCGATCCAAGAGCTACTTTGCACCCCAGCAGCTCTTCATGATCTACCGAGCACAGATTCAACCTGTCCTAGAGTACCGTTCATATATTTGAGGTTTGGCATTTGTTTAGGAACACTTCACATTCTATTCAGAAAAGAGCTATCCAACTGGTTAATGATGAAACACTTGCGAATTCATTGACTTCTCTAGAGCAGCGTAGAAAGGTGGGCGATCTCTCCCTTTTCTATAAATATTTCCACGGGGTGCTCATCAGAAATCTCGTCTGTGACTCCACCACGAACCACGAGCAATTCAAAGAAGGTATACTATACGATCTCAGGCTGCTCACCCCTTGTCTAGCTCGAACCTTCCTAAAATCAGACTTTGTCATCATTAATGCATCTTACGGCGAAGTTATGAACGCTTTGTCTAGAGAAGACTGTCCTGATTTCTACAATTTCCAAACATCCAAGAAAATGTCCAATGCTTGCTGTAGGTTTTCCGCTCGTGTATTCAAAAGGTAAATTAAATAGATTTCCCTTTTTAAGATTTTGAGTGAAGTTAGCGATTGATTATAACGAGACTTTTCAGTTTTTGATGCTTTGGAACATGACTCCGAAAGTTATTAAATATAATTTGATCAACTCTGACATTGGAATTTGTCAATCCACGTCATGATATCGACTCGCAAGTTTGCGATGCATTACAACGTAACAGTCGTTCAAGTCGACTGGTTCATCTTTAGAAGTCATTAGACTAGAGGAAACATGGCGTTGAAGTATCTACATGTGTAGGACTTTGACTTTGGGAAAACTGGTAAATGAATATAATGATAATTTCGGAGCTCACAGTTTCATGGTTTGGTTTATCTGATGAAATATTTCTGTAAAACCAATTCATTGGTATTCACACATTTCTTCTGTTTTGGAAAATGAAAACAGATATTCAAAATGAGTAGATTCAGTATTCGCCAATTAAATGAGTTGCATTGAATACACACCATTCATTCGCTCAGGTTTTACAAAACATAAGCTATATAAAGTAACCTGTTTGCATTCAATTTCCTTACAAATGATGGTATTCCTTCTTATAGAAAAATCTAGAGATCTTACCCATACAAACTTGCATTGGTGCCAGAGCTCGATAACCATCGTTACAATCGCATACAAAATCGCCAGGTATATTTCGGCAAACTCCATTTCCGCACACATTTGTAGTTGTAATACTGCATTCATCAATGTCTGCAAAAAACTATGTTATACAAATGAAATCTTGATGAAAATCAAACGATTACCTATACACTTAATTTTACTATCATCATAGTCATAACCCTTATTGCATGTGCAACTATATCCTCCAATAGTGTTCTTGCATCTACCATTCTGACACATACCAGGGAACTCCGTACACTCGTTTATATCTTTGTGATCCAGGAAACCTAGCCCTTTTGGACACAATTCGATGAAAGCAGCCGTTCCTGGTCTTGGACATGATTCGCATTTGTCACCCCATCCTCTGCCCAATGTTGTACAACAACAAAGATGCTTGTAGAATAATCCCTCGATTGGGTAGGTACATTTACCATGTTTATATCGTGCATAACATAGCTCTTCTCTAATATCCAAGCAATGTGTCCCTGAAAGTAGAGCCATGTATATATTATGTACGAACAAATTTAATCTAACGTCATAACGATTTCGAAATTTTCCTTAGCTCGTTTCAAATTAGGTTGAAATAAAATGTGAGTTAGTGAACTAAAAATCAGAGGCAGCTGACGTAAAATAGTACTGTCATTAGCGCACACTCAATCTAAATTATTTAGAGTTGAAATGGCTTGAAATCAGATTTACTCAATATTATTGATAACCGGCATTCCAAAAAATTCGGTAAATACCTTCTCTATCTCTAAATTAGGTTTAAAAAATTTTCATTTTGGGCGCCAACAATTTCCATTTTTCGAAGGAAACGACAAACATTTCAAGTTCCGCAAAGTTGTTAAATCTATATAGAAAGGCATTTTGATCGAGATTAAACTCATTCAACTTCGATATTTCCACCTAACATTCTTCGTTGCACAGCAACATCGTCAAAATTTAGTATTTCTAAAATTAAGCAAACTTACAGATATGTACGTTGTATACTGATTATAAACTAAGAACATATCACGAGAATCAGTAGCATAGCTAATTCGCGCTCCGCAACCCAGCACTCCCTCTCCCCGCATATAAACTCTTTACTCCCCTTCCTCTTTCTAAAAAAAGAGGGAAAAGGAAAATAACAAATATACTTCGAATTTTGACTAAAAATGATCAACATATTTTGATTATTAAAAATAATTTGTTATTCTCACGTAATTAATAGTATATGTTATAATATATTATATTCCAATAAGTATTTTTGCAACACTCGAAATTACCATTTTGATTTTATCGTGCGCCCCTACAGACCTGCGTCCCTCCGCACCGCGAGGGTTGCGGAGGCGTTTACTACGGCACTGACGAATACGCTTCAAAACAGTGTCAACAGGGGAAGTGGTAAACGTCAGTTCTTTCGTTGAAGGTGGTTATTTCAGGGATCAGCAAATCGTTTTGTATTTCAAGTGTTTCTAATAATGTTAATTTGACGATATTTTGTTGAATGTGAGATTTTCCAGGATTTTCCGGGAAATTGTTGATTTGGAAACCCGGAGAACCTCAAAGTACTCCACAATCAACAGAAAAGCTTTAACTCAATATTATTGGGATCACTGGAAATCCAAAAGCATTTGCAGTTAGCAGACATAACCTTCACAACAACAACCCTTGACCCAAATGACCGACTTTTCTCACTACCCCTCTTGAAACAGTTTTGAAGCATATTTCTGATTTCTTCATAGTTTATAACTAGTATAAATAGGATGTATATCTATCTGTAGGTGGATGAATCCAAGAACGCCTTCTTAACTCCAGCGGGTTTAATATTGTTCAACTAGTTACTGCTGTTTTGGTTAAAAACACTGGTATTTATATTAAAACTTTCATAAAAATTTTACATTAATAGTTACAATATGTATGTTACTCCGTTGAGCTTGAAACTGATACTTGAAATTGATATAAAATTAAGTTTTCTGAATTATGAAGATAACTTAGATAATTTAACATATGATTATAAAGATGAATAAACGTAAAAAATTGAACCGTAGGCGGGATTCGAACCCACAATTCTGGATATCCAGTTCAGCATGTTTACCAATTACACCACTTTGGTCCCGTCAGAGTCTTATATGTTTGTAAATATAAACTTCCGAAAGAATAGTAGATCATTGATGAACATAATGCGATTCGATGCCCCGCTATTGATCAACTATTCACGCACATTCATCCTAAGTTCAATCGTTTTCAATTGAGGAGTGCAGATATGAGTATAACTATGGTTGGTAATTACTCTGACAGTACTCATTCAATGACAGCATCCCGGTTCTTGCATATTTCAGTAAAGCTGACTGAAAATTAATCTGGGGGTTTTGAGTTTCCTTTGCCTAATTGGCCATACTTTCGTGTACATTAAGAGATACAGAAATAAATTCAACTTAGGATTATCAAGATTAATAAACGTAAGACACTGAACGGCGGGATTCGAACACACATTCTTGGATGTCTAGTCCACCATGTTGAAGTGAACTTCATAAAGAATAAATGAATAAATTGGCTGGGCATCGATACCTGTAATTCACCACAACAATTTTGTAGATAAACTCTCACCAAAAGCATTGTCTACCTTATCTCGAAATTTTCGCCGTATTCGGATTGATTTCTAATAGACATAATTTTAGATTCAGTTATAGTTGATAAATCCTATGTTTGAGAATGCCACAGTCTGGTCAAACAGTTTTCCAGCTTTAATTCTAAATTGAATGGCACAAGTTTTGTGTAAGCTTCAGTTTGATTATCCAACTTTCGAAAGTCGAAAAAGCCAGGTAAACGCCGAATTAATAGATATAAATGCTATTATGGGAAGCAGTTGATAATTCAGTTCGGAATATCAAGTATACCGTAAGGAGCATGATGAGGTTATCGCTTTCAAAGCTGCAAAACAAATGTTGTTGGCTATCATATTGAATTTGAAAATAGTTGTCGACGGAAATCTTCACTTACCGATGTTTACTAATAACCGACGATGGTGAATAACGTAAAACATCAACAAAATCTTTGGAATTAGCATAAATCATTAAGTTTGGAAAAATAATAAAGGTAATTTACTTGTTGGATCTAGGGTGAGTCCTGGTGGACAAGTACATGTGAAGCTACCATCCGTATTCACACAAGTACCACCTCCCCTGCAGATATCCGGATTCAAATCGCATTCATTGATATCAGCACATGCTTTTCCATCTATTTTTGCATAGCCTTTGGTACAGTCACATTCGTTCCTGTTACATCTTTCACATGGAGAACCCCATGCAACTCCGATGGAACAACAGCACTCTGTTTTTTTGCTAAGTTGGGGCAAGTTATTTTCACATCTACCATGGTTGAGCTTAGTCCAACATGATCCTCTGCGGTTATCTAAAAGGTAGAGATATTATAATTAGGATCATAACTTGAATTGAACACATGTAGCTGCATCCTAATGTTTTCCAGTAATTCTGAATTTTTTATTATTATTATTAATTTGAACATCTTTATCATGGAAAACATTATGAAGTGCATACAAAAACATGACGTGAATATGTGACTACTTTGAATAAGATAATATCGTTATTGTATATTTTAAATACCTAGGCATATTCTTCCAGTGTTGTCCAACATGGATCCAGGATCACACTCGCATTTGTAGGAGCCAAATACGTTGACGCATTCCCCATTGAAACAAGCAGCTTCTGGTCCTAATTCTTTACATTCATCTATATCTTCACACACTGAAGTGGTAGGATTCAACTGTGTTCCTGTGGGACAGATGCACTGATAGCTGCCTGGTGTGTTGCGACATTGTCCGCCACTGCATACCTGTACAATTGATCTAACAATTCATAACGACTACGCTCTTTTTATAAACAAATTAAGAGAAAAACAAAGATTTGTTCAATCGTGAAATATAAAACGTAAACAAGGAGTTTGTTGGCAAATTTCTTGTACATATGTATACTCTTTTACATTATTCTAGTTTCTCCACATTTTATCCTGTCGTCTGTGATGGATATCTCTATCTTTATAGTGAGTACCTAAGTAAGTCTATTAGCATCTTTACAAAGTTTACTTTGTCAGAAAAATTAAATATTAAAAAAACTTGAATTAGAATTGATGAAGGTAGACAATTAGGCGTTTATGTCTTGAAGATGGATAATTTAAAAGTCTTAATGATTAAAAACTACTAAATAGATCTAAAACGTTTATTTGTAAATTGGAAGTTTAAGAATTCTTCGAATTCATAGAATACCTTCAAACTATTTTTGAGTTTATTAACTTGTAGAGCGTTGATCTTTGGCTGTTTGTTCAAAAAGTTTGCTGTAAAAATTGGAACAATTCCAGCTTGATTGAAGTCTCAAAAATCTTTGTGAATTAAATAAGTATGTCAAGTGATATATTTATATGTATGTGCTAGACTGATATGCCGAATTTGCCAATTTTTCGGAATAAATACTCAGTTCGCGATATGAATAAAGTCTAATAATCGGTTGCCAAAAATGAATATGTTCTATATCGTCATATGTATGAGGTGTCATCCAATTTAATTTGTTTGAGCTTGTTATAATGGCTACCTCTGCTTTTTGTCTGATATTAATTGATTTTATAACAATAATTGTTATTTTTTGTTGGAATGTGGTATGTACCAATTCTGAAGAATGCCGAATTCTGCGGCGTACTTTTTTTCCCAAGAAAATTTCCTTTATACCAATTTTTGATATAGACAAACTGGTATAGTAAAGCCTAGCTTGGGTGACTGAAAATTTTCACAGGATATATAGAGTTCCCTTTTCTCTTTCTTTTGAGCATTCGCTCATTAAAATGTTAGTTATAAATTCGAAACTCATGAAGTCGTTTTCATCTTTGAGGGACCACACTGTATTTTTCATTAGAATTTGACAACAGAAAAAATATCTTATCCTGAAAAGGATTATTTTCGTCTCGGAGTATCATTATATTCTCGATCTAAAGAAACGAATCACGATATAAGTCAATTGGTTGTACTTCTCAAAGTCAAAATTCTCAAACCTGAACGTTCGAATGGAACTAGTTTTGAGTTTATCAAATGAACCATCAACATTTTTCTGTGCAATGATGATTTATAGTGAGCAACGTTGAATTGTCGAAGAAAGAACATTATCAGCTTATTAATCAAAAATATGTATTTTCTGTGTTCAATACAAAGTGATCCTCAAGAATTCAGAACAAAGATGATACAGTAAAGCTTCTCAATAGCGGTCACTAAAATATCATTTAATTTTGGCTGTTTAGAGGGGGGGTCGCTATAAAGGAATACAAACTCTGGGGGATTAGGTGTAAGAACTAACAACAATTATATATGTACATGTATGTACCTACTTACATATCCATTATTTGGTCAACATAATGATGTAACTAGAATACAAAACCACTTATAAATAATTAAATATTACACTTTGTGAACAAACTGTTCATTGGAAGGTTATTTATGACTAAATGCCCATTGTTTTTTCGCCAATAATATATTTTGTATGTTTTTCACAAACTTGACTCATATCACACAGATGAACATAGAATCTCTCCGTCTTGGCCACCTTCACATTCTTCATCTGTAATAGGGTTCGGTTTTGCTTTACTGAATTATTTTCTGCTAATAATTCTGGGTTCTCTGTTAAGAGTTCTGAATCGATTAAGAGATATTTTCCTGGTATATTTTTCAAGAGGGAGGACATCAGACTGATTGAAATGTCATCTTCTTCTTCAAAAGCCTCAGATGGAACATTTTTCCTTGCTGCAACTATATATATCATAGAACTTGACAAAACTATGCTTTTTATTGCTCTTTCAAAATTATATTCGGTGTTCGTAAAAGCTAAAAGCCTTCTTATCGAAAATGCTCTATATTTTATTTTAAATTTTTTTAATATCCCTTGATTCAGTGGTTGGCAATGAGAAGTATTGTTGGAAGGGGGTAAAACAATTCGAATTTCCAATTCTATTTTCGGTGGAGAAGTAGTGTTATTTAAGAATAGAAGAACTTTTCTAGCCTGGTTTTTCATTTTTGTCACAGTTTTTGAACCAAAAATTCATTATCTCTGTTGTCATCCGAACTTTTATATTGGATATCCATTCTATTGGCAATTTATCTACATGTACTACTTTGGAACATCGCGGATTTTTCCTTTTTCTTATAACTAGTTGAGTTTTCTTCTCACCATTCATGTTACAGCAGAAGAGAAGTGTCACTCGCTGTTTAGCAGATTTTTTTCCAGCATATTTATCATTATTGAAAAACTTTTGTTTATCATTGCCAAATAAGAAAGTTCGGTTTCGCCAGTATTAAAAATATCGTTAGCTTCATAGTCCTTGATAAATGATGCCAATTTCAATTTCCAAGCTTCAACACTTACTCCGTCCACGTCAACGTTGATCAATGTCATGCCTATTCAACCAGCCATTAGAAGCCTTAATCCGTTGATTTCAAAATTTTCGTAAAATCTAGAGCTTTTTCCTATATCAAGGATCTCGATATGGAAATGTTTTTATTTCTAGCTTTGCAGAACCAATCATAAACTATCCAATCAATAATAGCAATTCCTCCTGTTTTTGGGAATTTCTGTTTTGAACTGCATTAGGGCTTCCTTATTCATTAAGTTTTTCGATTTCATTCTATTCTTAAGAATATTCACTTGTGTTCTTCCAACATTAGGCTTGTCCACTTTCGCGCACTGGTACCGTATTTTTCGCTTTCCTCGATAATTTCACATTTTTCCATAAGTAACTAAATAAGTTTTCGGTCATAACTTTTAGGTTTGACTGAAGCATTATGAATTCAATTTATCATTCTCCGAAATTCGTACCTACAAACAGACAGCCAGGCCAGCCCCTAGTTGTTTATTCCTTACAACCATTCTTAGAAACGAGAGTCAGCTCGGTTGACCGTCGGCTTCGAGAAGGTTTACGGTCGACCGATATTAAGAGTGGAAATGCCATAAGATTTTGTCAGAAGGTGACCGTGACCGTTTTCAAAGGGTTTCGATTAAGAAGTTCCTTATTATAAAAAGTTTCCATGACAATAATTTCTGAAATCTTAAAACTGACCGTAAAGCATAGTCAAAGTATACACGTCTGCCGGAGCCTCCCTTTCATCGTTTCTCGCGCTAGGTGACGTCACCTAGCTCCTCCAATCACATCGCCGGCACGTAACAACATCATATTATATCGTCGTCAATAACATTAAATGAACGAAATAAACGACCCACCAGCTTGCACTCGAATTTTAAAAAGAGTAGAAGGGAGGCTTCGGCAGACCTGTATACTTTGACTATGCAGTAAAGTAGGGCGGCTTCGAGGAGGTTTACGGCCGACCGATATGAAGGGTGGAAATGCCATAAGATTTCGTTAATAGGTGGTTGTTGAGAATGACCGTGACAGTTTTGAGAGAGTTCCGCTATTAAACAGTTAATTATTATAGAAGTTTCCGTAAAAATAATCCCACCAAAAACATTCTGTAAAAAACTAGCCAAGTCTCGATGGAGCTGCTTGTTTATCTCTAAAAAGTAATGAAATCTAGACAAAGTCGTGCCAAGTCTAAGGTTCCTTACTGCGATTTCTTTATTATTATAGTTAATGTTGTGTGACTTGGCAGTTGAACATTCTTTATACGTTAGTGGGTACAACTCAATTTTGATTACACGTAATGTTATCTGTTGTAACTACCTATGTTTGTTAAGCGAGATAATAGCCCATACTGGTATTGGTAATTGGACGCTAGTGTCTCATTTTAGGCTGTTGTTGATTGTGCAACATATGCATTCAGCATTGACAATGCTGACTCCTGCTCTCTTCTTTTTGGAGCGTCAAATCGACCACCGATCTAACATAAAATAGACGTACAGACAGACTTCTATCAATGATTAGAAGTCCGTCTGTACCGGAAATAATTTTTTATACTGTTTGTTTCATACTCGCCTACACATAAGTATTATTGAAATACGCAGCTTTATCAAGCCTACAATTGACTGGCTATTGAATCAACGTTTTCCAAGTAGCAATTTTCCATCGTCAATGGATAGCGGTTCTGGCGACAGATTGGTGCAATGGTGTCATGGAGCACCTGGTTTTGTACCCTTGTGTACCCTTCAACGGCCAAGTCACACAACATTAACTATAATAATAAAGAAATCGCAGTAAGGAACCTTAGACTTGGGACGACTTTGTCTAGATTTCATTACTTTTTAGAGATAAACAAGCAGCTCTATCGAGACTTGCCTAGTTTTTTACAGAATGTTTTTGGTGGGATTTCACTTCTTTTTGTAGAAACGTGGGCATATTGATTTATTTCATTGAGCCGTAAGTAGTGGGTTTCATCATATCGCTCGTGTAGGATTGCGCGTCCGTGTATACTTATGTCACCATTAGCATTACACGTGTACACTTGCATTTCGTCCCAATGTTCAGCAACGTATGCAACTATATCAGATCTGATACTGCAAGTTGAGTCAGTTCTACCATACACCAAGAAAGATATTGAATGGAAGAGACAAGACCCGTCTTTGGGCATACCAACTACTTGGTAGCCACTAAGTTCATCGTCGTCTTTTAATATTATCGACATTTTTTACGATATTATCTTGCGAAATCAAACACGTAACGTTTATGTTTATATGGCAGACAGCTGATACATTGATAGACACATATACGACCGTGGTCACATATAATGTCCGTGGCAGACCATTTCATATCATAGATATTATTAAGGACACAAATGGGCTCTTGTGTTTTCAAATAATGGTCCCCAAGTACTCCAGATCTTCGATTATCCTCGTTTTTATAGTGTTTCCTTTATGTGGTCATTAAACCCTAACTCTGTACCAAATTTCAGCTCTCTGAGCTTATGGGAAGTACTAGTTCTATTCTGATGATCATGAGTGAGTGAGTGAGTGTCATAAATGCGAAACTTTGCTTTCGCTTAACTTCGGAACTAAATGACCTACAGACTTGAAATTTTTTATTTTAAGTATGTGATTTTATAGCTTACTGGATGATAAATTTCTGCGTTCTGGTCTTATCCAGAAGTTCTCAAATAGGGGCCTGAAAATGCGGCGAAATGGTTCCAGTGAAGGATGGTACGGCAGTGTTTGCTTCGCGCTCGACTTGGTGGGGGCACTGCTGTGCCCCCTGATTTTTAAAATGTCAAAACTGACCGTCACGAGGAGTGACCACTTTGGACGAGTGGCCGCTTTAAACGAGTGGCCGCAATGAGGAGTTTTACTGTATATGTTGTTCAGCTTTGATAGTGGACACGAAATCAGATTACTCGTAGATTTCTTTATTAATTCTATCACATGTTGAACGTAATTTCATAGTGAGCATAGTATAAGAGTATGCTTGAGGAACTTAAATCAACATTCTGAGCTATACCGAGCCCCGACGGTTCTAGTTCAAACCACATTGACTTCATCCAACTATCTGAGCGAAAATTGGTAGTTTTGCTGAGGGCTTGTGAAAAACGAGAATTCGATTCGAATCTGAAATGCTACAATATAATCTAACTGGCAGATTATTATGTTTCAAGATAGCATTGAGGGTATATCCTTTTGTTGGTGGTAATTGTTTGTAATGCTACTTTTAGTTCGATCCATGAAATTGGCATTTGGCAAATAACTCACAATACATAAGAACAAAAATCCTGTTTTATTAGCAAAGTTATGACGAAGAATTGATGATGCAAATACTTCCTGAGACAAAGACGATTATTGTATCTACCTCAAGTCTATTTTGAACTCTGAATTTATTGCAGGCAGAAAATAGAAGACTATCTCGTCAAAGATAATTTCCACCTGGAACATTTTTCAGAAGGACATTCTATAAAACTTACCAACTCTTCAATTTCACATTCATTGATATCCGTACAGATTTTTCCAATTTCATCTACTTCAAAGCCAGGATTACAAATGCAACGGTACGTTCCTATCATATTCTCGCATGCACCGTTCTGACAGATATTCGGATTCTGAGCACATTCATTTATATCATTTCCGTCGAATGTGGAGCCTGGTCCATGCGGACAAAGCAGGTCGAAATCAGTACTTCCTGGCATGGGACATGGCTGGCAGCTTGTGCCCCATCCCATCGGTTTACCCGTGAAAATGCTACAACAGCAACAGCTAGATCTTGTGACAGCCAACGTTGATGGATTGAAACACAGTCCCTCTCGGTATTCTTGGTAGCATAAATCTCGACGAGTATCTAAGCACGAACGACCGTCAGGACCTAAGGTGAAGCCAGCATGACATTCGCACCGAAAACTTCCCGGGGTATTGAAACAGGTGCCAAATTGACAAGGTCTATTCGTACATTCGTCTATATCAACACAATGTCTCCCATCAGAACCAAGCTTGTATCCTGAATCGCAAATACATCTAAATGAACCCTCCATATTAACACACTTTCCATGATCGCACATGCCTAGAACAAATAAAGAACTAAATTTCAGATTATGCCTCCAATACAGTATTATTCTTCTAGTCAGAAAATAAAACCACATTGAATTCTATTGAACGGGAATAAAATCCCCACAGTACAATTGCTCATATTTTGGCTTATTTCTCTCACATAATATTCAATATTGAAAGAAAATAAGTTATTCTATAAAAAAATATTTTAGGTGAGCCAAATTTGATACACCATTTGGATGCATCAAAGAAATTAATTGAGCAAAAAACTGCAGATTTATTTTGTCTGTTTGAAAAATTATAATTGGATTTTATGGGGAATCTTATTCTAAAGCATTTTTACTCGTTTTGTATTCGAATGACTAAAGAAATGTAATATTTCACAATGTTACTTAGAAAATCACCACGAATTCATAAGTTGGGTATTTATACGTCAGATTTGACAATTATCAAAAATTCTGTGGAATTTTAAGAGTGGGTCACCACCACGATCGTATATACAGGTCTGGAAACTCGAGGCTGTTTCCTATGTGAGAAGTGAGTCCGCTAAGTGTCATATGTTGCGTAGTACCAAAAGGGTGGCGCATGAGTCGAGGGATGTTCTCTGGCATGTATACGACCGTGTTTGAACGATATGGCGCCTAATCCTGACATCCTGACAACATATTTCGATCCATTAGCCATCTGGTGACTGAGCGAGGAACTACGAGTTTGGCGATTTGTAAGAGACTCATGTCAAACATATAGTTCCCAGACCTGTATATACGACCGTGGTCACCACCACAGATCCTCACGAAAGGATAATACTTGTTTTCCCAAGTAAAGTGTCGCACGAATAGGTAGCTGCATGAAACGACTGTTAATCTGCACGTTTTCATTAAATGATTCGCAAATATTACTAATATTGAACTTTAATCGATTAAAACCTAAGGCACATCGTAAAGACAATAATGAAGAAATATCGAGCGATCTCATCTATCCTCGTCTTCCTCACTCTCTCCTCTCTCACTCGCCTTGAATCTTTCCTTACCGCTGGTTCACCTCGATGAGTACAATGCTGTGTCTACACACCATTACAATGGAAACCAGCCGAAAACGTGAATCAAAATACTCTGCAAATTTATTCACTTTCTGGCGTTCACACGCAAAAGCAGGGGATAACGCTTTGTTATTTAGCTGACTAGTGTGACTATTGGAACGTACCCATATATGAATGGTTATAAAATGTGAAAATACATAATAATTAAAATTTTACTACAAAACACATTTAGTTTTTAGTTTTAGGTTCCAAATATTTTTGCTCGGATAATATGTGAAGAGATGAATGTAATCTCAGTAATTGAACAAACCGGAGGTGAATCAGTGCTTCACTTGCTTCACCAGGCAAACTGCCACTGAATCATACATCTATTTATAACACGTTAGAACGATCAATATTAGATCTTGTATTTGATCGTCAATTTCTAATGTCTTGGCAATTTTATTCTAAAATTGAATTGAATCAGCAAATACGTGATTAAACTCCATCCTAAACTTCAATGAAACTATTGAAAGTTCTATTTTAACTATTATGATGAATAATTGGTTAGCTAACAGTAATTAAATTTGTTTGAAGAAGCTACGATGTTAGCGAAACTATAGTTACATTTATTTGTTGAATTAGTGAAAATCGAAGTTTTAATAGTTATTTTATTTGAACCCTTCTATTATATTAATTTGGAACTTATGTATTTTTTTCTATAGATCTTACCTCTATTGGCACATTCGTCCATATCACTACAGAATGTATTATCACTAGATTCAACAAAACCTGGTTGACAAGTGCATGTGTATGAACCAGGGGTATTGTTGCATCTTCCATTGAGACATATTCGGGGGTTCTCGTAGCATTCGTCAATATCTGGAAAAATACATGTTATGAATATTTCACATTTAACTAGGTATTATTATACAAAGTAATTCAGTAATAGTTAGTTATTTGCCAATACCGAGGCATCGAACAGCAAAATTACAACTAGTAATTCCCGACAGCTGCTCCGCTCTCTCGAGCTCATCAGCGGAATGACATTTATCTAGGGAGAACTAATGAGAAAATTTCAGATTAAACAAAAACGATCACTGCGATACCTTGATCCGAATCTGTTGAATTCAGACATTCCAGATCAAATGAAAATGGTTAACAACTATGAAAAAACCATTATAATTCGAATTAAATCAGTTGAGAGCTTTTAGTTAGGAATATTTGACAATTCTTTTGTTCAGAAAGAACCTAAACAAAATAATG
Organism: Endomychus coccineus; assembly: GCA_958510875.1. Taxonomy (NCBI): domain Eukaryota; kingdom Metazoa; phylum Arthropoda; class Insecta; order Coleoptera; family Endomychidae; genus Endomychus; species Endomychus coccineus. Next base: position 50,339,414 of record OY294067.1, read on the forward strand.
GAATGGATTTTGTTACTTACCAATACAGGCGAACATAGATGGTGACAGTTTGAAGCCATTTTTACAGTGACATTTGAAGCTTCCATCCATATTGATACATTTGCCGTTTGTGCACATACCGATTTCCGCACATTCATCGTGATCTGTACAAATAGTGCCATCAGGTGAAACATCGAATCCGGGCGGGCAAACACAATTGAAGCTTCCAGGTGTATTCGTACACCTCCCATTCTGGCATTTTCCTTCTCTACATTCATCAATGTCTGTAAGAAGAAGTTTTGTTGCTTTAATAGTTCATACTAATTGCGGATATTAGAAGACAGGTACATTCTCTCCATACCAATAGAATACGAGGATTAAGTACAACGCTTAAATTGAACAAATTGCTCATGATACCAGCGTGACATTCCCTATTCATGGTACAAGCGTATTATGTATTCGACGTTTGAATATTCGTAAATTGCCTACCGGCAACCAGTTTGCCATAAAGCGGTACTCTTTAGTCTGATACAGCTTATTTAGCCACATGATTAGTGTGATCAAAGGTAGACAGGTTTCAGAACAAGATGACAACAAAGAATTCGACAAGAAAGGTCTTAGTGATATATAATTGTTTTCAAGTCTAAGAAACTCTGAAACTTCGAGGAGAAACCCCACAAATAAAGGGGAAGGTCAAATATGTCGGGGTGATACTAGACTCCAAACTGACCTGGAACCATCATCTGAAAAAGGTAACCAAAAAAGCGGAGACCTCACCATGTGTAACCAGAAGCTCCTTCGGGAAAAAAATGGGAGCTAAGACCAGACATATGCTGTATTGGTTTATAACATGGTGGTAAAGTCTGCAATAACATACGCCTCTTTGATATGGTGGCTTAAGATAAAACAAAGAGGGACTATGAGAAGACATTCAAGACTTTGGACCACAGATGTTATGAAATCTACGTCCACTGCAGCCATGGAGACACTACTGGGATTGCCTCTCCTCTACTTGGTGGGCCAGGGAGAGGCAAGGCTTGGTGGCTTCAGAATACAAAACACACTAGATAATGTTCACAAGAACCTGTTAGGCATGAGGACAGATCATATTCCAAAACGATCCTCTTCCGAAAACATATTCAAGGTATCAATACCAGATAGAACTGTGGGAAAACACAAACCTGGGTACTAATTTATATGGAAAGATCCGATACAAAGACGAGTCTAAGACTGAAAAAAGTATAGGTGCAGGAGCATACCAAAAAGCCCAAAGACTGGGTTCAGCTATTCATTGGGCAAATACACTTCTGTTTTTCAAGCAGAGGTTATGCAATCCTTCAATGCGCAAAGGAAATCAATCGGACAGCCATCGACGATGAGTAGATTCATATATTGACAGACATTCAAGCTGCACTGAAGGCATTCAGAAGACCGGAAGTGACATTCTGACTGGTATGGGCATGCAAAGAGGAACTGGAAACACTGGCAAAAAGAAACCACGTTAAGTTGATCTGGGTGCCAGATCACTTGTGAGAAGAGGGCTGGAAAACGATCCAGATCCAGAACAAACTACAGGAGTACCAAAACGTACAGCACGAAGTGTTTTAGAAGACTGGATTCTGGAAAATCACAAAGAGTACTGGGAAAAGGTCCCAGGAAACAAACACGGGAAAAATTAATATGAAAGGACCGTGCTTCAAGAGAACTAAATACCTGTTAACATTAAAAATCGTAACATGACTGGCCATGCACCAGTGAAGAAGCACCTCAACAAGATGGGACTGTGCAATGGCGACCTGACATGAATACTTTGCAATAAGGATCCAGAAACATATACTGTGTAAATGCGAGGCATGGGACAGTAAATTTCTGGAGAGCCTACCGATGAACCAGAATTAAACAGCTCTCACCCAGTAAAGCACTTGTACAAACTTGAGGAAGGCACAAAAGTACTGGAGTGGGTCTGTGATCAAATGCTACAGAGATGAGATATACAGAGAAGAATGTCTTAGTGCATATGCCCCGAAAGGTGACTCTCACTTTAGACCATGAGATTCATAACCTCCACCGCCGTTTTATATATATTGTGACAACCTATTACATGGTAGCTGATATGCAGTCCTGTAGCATTGAGTGCATATCAGCTAACTGTAATTCAAGCTGATTACAATCAGAACTTGTTCTCGTTTCATTTGCATGATCTGCAAACATAACGTTTTATTTTACTATTCTACATATAGGCCAGTACTAATAGTAGAAAATATTAGAAATAAAAAAAATAATTCGTTACAGCAATCTTACAGCGGGATATTGTAGAACAAGATATTATAAAAGAGGGAAAAATAAATCGAACCGACAGGTACTATCCGGGATGGAATGTGGAATGGGGTGTGTTTTTAGGGGTTGAAAACAGTATTTCAAGATTTGTGGCTGAACCGTGCATTCTATCAAAAAAAGTCAAATATAAAAGTTATAGGGAATAAAAAGATCTACAACTTTTGTATTCACCATTTTTACTCTAACGTCTGAATTATTCGACAAAAATACAAAAATCCAATTTTTCAATTTTTCGGTTTTAAATTTTTTCTTTGACATATAAAACTTTATAAAGCTCAAGCTTTGGCAAAAGATATCTCTATTTATTGCAAAAGAACAGTAATTTTTTCGGAGATAAATATATGGAGGTTTTTGTTGAATTCAATTTAAAACAAAAAAAACATATTTTCTACTACTATTCCTCTTAAAACTACGCATCCTACAGCGTTCTGTTTCGGCTCACTTACTCTTTGTTACGTCTACTTTCGATAAACGGTAAGAAAAGGTATACTGCGATGAAAAAATGGCGTGAAAATTGAAAAAACCGAAATTCGCTGTTTTCGTTGTAATTTGCATATTTATCGTTGAATAATTGTTATTAAATGTAAAATCATTTTAATTTTTTATGTTTATGGAAACTATAATATTATTCCTTTAATCATTGTACAGATCGAGTTTTGATATGTTGTCATGCATGTCTAAGACAGCAAATTATATCTTGTATATTTGTATCTTTGTAATCGCAGGATACGAATATATGACTTATACGATCGTCGTACATGGGATTGTTACTATCAAACAAAACATAAGAAATGCACATTTTCAATATGCATTTAAGAACAATTCTTGTTTTTTACTCGAAATCAATTAGTTTACTAAACATAATATAATCATACAATAGGTACTGTAGTAGATCTACAATGAAATATACTGGTTTTGTAGAGTGGTTTTCAATTATAAGACAGTATTTGCATGTTGCACTGAACAAGTTTATATTGCAAGTATTTATATAAGAAAAAAGTTCTATAAAAAATGATACATCGTGGAAAAATTGAAGCAGATCCCTCCTGTTTTCAGGTAGTAAATACTAACAACATGATATTCATAAATGCGGTAAAAAAGTTTAATATTATTTTGAATATGCTCAAAAAACTAAATTGAAAAAAAGTATGCATTCCCATAGATATGTTTTTCTCTAATATTGCTTTCTTCACAGAGCGTTGTACTTCTTCTTCGTCCAACAAAACTGAACGATTCTCCAGTGTTTTCGAAAGTTTCATTGAGTACTGTTCCAGTTATAGTACATTGATCTGTTTCCATTTCTTCCGAGTCACTTTCGTGTATAGAAATTTGTCGAAGTTCAGCATTTGAGCAATTTTCTGAATTAAAACAATTTAAACATCAGTTGGTACGACTGTAGTATATATGCCGTCTCGACCTCTCAATGGCTTGAAACGCCTCTGGTTGCGTTCACATGCTGTCTTTAGCTTCGAAGACAGCTCCTAAAATGTCTCATATTCGTAACCTGCGATTAGGAATATAAGAATATAGCAGATATAATTTGTTGTCTTAGACATGCATGACATCACATCAAAACTCGATCTATACAATAATTGAAGGAATAACAATATAGTTTCCATAAACATAAGAAAATTGAAATGATTTTATTAATTAGTAACACTTATTCAACGATAAATATGCAAATTGCCACGAAAAAAGCAATTTTTCGGTTTTTTTCAATTTTCTCGCCATTTTTTCCATGAGTGAGCCAGAACAGAGCTCTGTAGGAGGCGTAGTTTTAGAAGGAATCGCAGTTAAAAATTTGTTTTTTTTTGTTTCTTAAATTAAATTTAACAACAACCTCCGAATATTTTCCTCCGAAAAAATTATTGCCTTTTTGCAATGAATGAAGGTATCTTATGTCAAAATATGAGCTTCATAAAATTTTATTTATCAAAGAAAAAAATCAAAAACTTAAAAGTCGGTTTTTCGCATTTTTGTCGGAAAATTTCGAGGTTAGGGTAAAAATAGAGAGTACAAAAGCTATAGATCTTTTTATTCCCTACAACTTTTATATTCAACTTTTTTTGATAGAATATACGATTTAGCCAGAAATTACGAAAAACTGTTTTAAACCCTAAAAACACACCCCATTCCACCCCGGATAGCAGCTGTCGGTTCGATTTATTTTTCCCTCTTTCACAATGTCTTGTTCTACATTATTCCGCTGTCAGATTGCTGTAACGAATTTTTTTGTTGTGCAAATACTATTTGTACTGGCCTAATATATTTGCAATGAATTTACACCAAGTAAACACCTCATCTATAGAGACAATATTTGGAAAGGAGTTTTATGAAGCTGGTAACAGTCAATCAGTTAATCCGCATACGTCAGAAATATTTCTTAGGCAATGGAATGATTATTAGCGTAACGTCATGTTAGTTATTCTCTATAGATTATGATTTTATGGAATAGTAAAGTTTGGAATAAAGTTTCAAACTTGTTTTAAAGTTAAGAGTAAAAGATAATAATAAGTATCACTAGCCTTCACACACTTGTGATTTTCCATTATTCCTATATCCAAGATTGCAAATGCACTTGTAGCCGGGAACTGTATCAATACATTGTCCTTCTCCACATATATCCGGTCTTAGAGCACATTCATTTATAGCTACGATCTGTCCGCCTCCTTCGATGCCTCCGCCACCGCCTCCGTGAGTATCAATACCTGTACCATGTCCTCCTCCACCTCCTCCAGCTCCTGCGCATAGTAGGCGATGCTCATCTGCAATAACAAGAATTGAGTGACTAACTCAGAATAAGATTAATTTTATAATTTCGATATTGATGACGAGAAAAAAATAAATAAAATTTTTGTAAGATTGAATAATAATGTAACAGTAAAGAAAACTCAAGACCGAACAGAAATGGTACATACCTTCACCAAACTTGGGACATTTCAAACACTCATCTCCCCAACCCTGACCCATGTCAACACCGCAGCAGCAGTCTTTCTTCGATAATCGCATAGGCAAGCTATTTCGGCAATATCCTTGATCAGTTCTCAATGTGAAGCACAGTCCCTGTCTACCATCTGGAAATAACTTGATTCTTACAATGTTTAAGAACTCATTTTTCATTCAACTTACCAATGCAGTACCTCTGATTTTGACTCTGAATAAAGCCAGGATTACAAAGACAAAAGTATGATCCATCTGTATTTATGCAACGTCCATTCTCGCAGATATTTTCATCTTCGCATTCGTTCCGGTCATCGCATTGATTAGTCTCTATATTTCTTGATTGTCCTTCGGGGCAATCGCAAGAGAACGAGCCAACTGAATTAACACAGTGACCTCCTTCACACAAATGGGGGATAGCTTCACATTCATTAATATCTAGAACAAAGTAATACAATTAGGAGCAAATGTAGGATGGGCAGGTAGTTCAGTGGTAGAAGCATGGATGTTCTAATCATTGTTGCTGCCGATCGCGGGTTCGATACTCAGCGGCATCAGAGTTTTTCCAATAGCCCTAGAAAGCAGTGAGGCAAGATACAATGAGCTGGTAGGCTCAAATGTCATCGAGAATGCCCTGGTTACAGATTTGAGATCACCACACGAGGTGGAGTGTTTAGTGGGTACATCTGAGGTGATTAAATTCAGACTCAGGGATGTTGTGGGATGTTACAGGCCCATAAAGGGTTTCAAACACCTCACAACAACATAGAAGAGCAATCTTCTGCTGCTTCGGATTCATCGCTGTACAGATTGCTCTTTTCCTAACAGGGCACATTTCCCCCTGTCTTATTGTTCTTTTTCAAGCGAAGCGAGTTTGGTAGTTCTGCGAAAACACGAACACCTTGCCCAGGTCGTACCTAGGTGAGAGTTTCATCACCAAAAATATGGGCAAAGACTATTCGACACACTGATAAAGTGAATAATAATTCTGAATTATTGTTAATGTGCATTGTTTGAAGAAGTTATTTTGATGTGCTATGTGCAATAACCTCAAGTTACAGCTAATTTAATACTCACAACAGCAAATCTTATACAAATGAGTAACATTGATGGAAAGTTATACATACGCTTCCTCTTTTGAAGTTTAATTTTGATACCTATAGCAGCAGGGGTCGTGTAACCTGTTGCCAGGTCGGTCGAAAGGGTTCTCATAAGCAAATTTCATAACATAATTATCTCTGGTGAAATACGTTGGTGTCGTTGTAATTATCAGTGTGCAATATGGAAGTATCCAATATATTAAGTGAGAAAGGAAAGCAGTTGCTAATAGAGAATAACTTTAAATTTCTTAAACATCACATTTCAAAAGCCAATATATATAGTTGAAGATGTGTAATTAACCGTTGTAGAGTCAAAGTGTACAGAAACAGACAAAGTTTAATTGTGGGCAACAATGAAAAACGAGTTTGATCCACAACCATGAAGAGGATAGCACCTTGAATCGACACGAAGTAAACAATGTTGCCAAAAGGGGAGCTGTGAAGGCATTTACAGAAATACCTTCTAAAATTATTAAGACTGAGCTAGACATTTTGAGTATGAAGCGAATTTAACTTTAATAGATCTTAATAGAATGAAAACAAATGTTGTCAACGCGAAGTTGTCTTGTTTACGACGCTGTTTCTTAGCTCATTTACGATCAACACAAATAGAAACGAGGCGTTTTTATATCACAACGATTCTGTAAAAGGAATGGTGGTGTTTACTTTTGAAACCAATATTAACTTTATGAAAGAAGTGGAATGTGTTACATGGATGGCACATTCCAGTAATGTGCAAAATATTTTACACAAATGTATACTTAATAATGATTCTTGACCCAGGTATGAATTATATATAAATATAGGAAATAGGTCGCACTAACACATGTGCTTATTACTTTCGTCTTTACATACGTTCTGGCCTCACGCCCATCATCAGAAGACGTATAAAAAAAGTGGATACTTGAGAGTTATACTTTTTGGTTTCAGTCGTATTTCAAACGTTGCTTTGATTTGACTAATAATATTATGAGAAAATTGCTAAGCAGTGGATTCTTGATTCATATACTTGAACATTAATGTATAACGATTCCGATTACTCGTGTTTCTCTTCGTTTAGGCGACATGAGCATTTTATTGAAATTAGTGCGATAAGGACGCTTTGTGCTCGATACAATAAGCAAGAAATATCATTTCAGACTTCTGATGATGATCGTGAGACCAAAACGTACATAAAGACGAAAATAATAAGCATATGTGTTAGTGTGACCTATTTCCCAAGAATATATACATATATAACAGATGTTTACTATACACGGAATGAAAAGTGGTACATATATTCCATTAATATGTTCATTACTTCCAAACAAGAGCATCAATGCCAATCACCTGATGTTCAGACGCGGGATACAACCGAAAAAATTGTCATCGATTTTGAAATGTCCATGCACAATGCTATCAAGGTAGTTTTTCCTGAAGCAGAAGTCAGAGGTTTGCAATTTTCATTTGACACAAGCCTGATACCGAAAACATCACAATTAGGAACTTGCGAATAAAAGTAATAGTCCCAATGTGAAAATAGCTGATCCATGTCCTTGGATTGCCATTTCTCAATCCAAAAGAAGTTGACTCATACTTTGTGGATTTTTCATAGCAAACGAAACCACAAAGTGGAGCAGTAGGCAACTTACTTGTGGAAAATTACATAGGACACAGAATGTGTTTACTCACCTACACATTCACCAGTCTTATGATTCTTTAAATAACCTATATCACATTCTAATCGAGATTGGCAGTGTTCGCAAGGATGTCCCCATGCTTTTCCAACAGTGGCACAGCATAAGGTTTTCGTGCAAACAACTCCTTGAAGCTGATTCACACACAGTGTTCCTCTTATCCCAGTGTAACATGGTCCGGTTCTGTAATCTGGAATTGAGAATTAACTATAATAACATAATATGGAAATCTCGCGCCTATTCTGTATGTTCATGTTATTACACTATAACGACATATTTTTTAATCCATGGTTATTTGATTATAGACTCGATTTTAATGGGACAAAGTGGGACTCTTCAGAATGTCATTAGAAAAAAAGCAAAGTTTGACCGTTTTTGATCGGATAAAGACTATTTTTGGTCAGTGAACATGTGAGACTAGTGAAAAAAATGGTTGAATTAACTTCATTTATTATGAACAATTCATATATTAACAAACTAGATGAATTCGACCAAAACTCCGAGCTTAGCGCATAGTTTTGGTATTTTGAGTTCGATTTTTTCATCAATATCGTCAAATATACACCCAAAAATTGGCTAATTTGATATAAACAAATTATATTTATTATTAAATATACGAATTTCACCAAAATGTGGAGTTTATAGTCGTTGTCGGATAATTTGGGCCTCGTGAATACGATTTTATTGCTATTGTGCTCTTTAATCGCATACATAAGTTTTGAATCGTTATAAACAAATTATTTATCAACAAATAAAGAAAAAAGAAATGTGACATTTTATTCATTTTTATACTATATGCACACTCAGAACTTGATTTTTTAAATAAAATTGATGAAATGTATTTCAGCATTCAAAATTGAAATTTTTCTAGTAACATACATATCTATTTGTTTTAATTTTTTTAATATAATTTATTAGATTATTAATATAGATTCATTTTAAATACACATTACACTCGGAATTTTGGCACAATTCGTACACTTGCTCATAAATAATACGCTTATACCAATTCAGAAACTTATTTATGCATTTGAAAATCAAGCTAGCTATAAAATCGTATACAGGATGCCAAAATTATCCGACAACGACTATAAACTCGACATTTTGGTCAAATTCGTATATTTAATAATAGATATTTGTTTATAACAAATTAGCAAATTTGTGGGTATATATTCGACTATATTGACGATAAAATCGAACTCAGATTACCAAAATTATTCGACATTTTGTTAATATATCAATTGTTTATAGCAAATGAAGTTATTTAAACTGTTTGTTTAACTAGTTTCAAATGTTAACTGACCAAAATTAGTCTTTATCCGTTCAAAAACGGTCAAATTTTGCATTTTAATTGTCTACATATTGTTCATAAACCAATTTGCGCAACTCTATTTGTGGTCAAATTTTCTGAAGACATTCTGAAGAGAATGTAAAGTCGTCAAAATCGATACCATTTCCCAAAAATTTACGGGTCCAATACTCATTTGACTGCACTATATCTTGGCTACACAGAAGGAAACCAATAACTCTCTTAGAACATCGTATCAGCCAGCGATAGAATATTAGGAGTGGGGATTGGCTTTGGAATTGTTCTTCAAAGTTCGTAAGTTTAGGCATTAGGAAAGACCTCACCGTTCGATAGTCTGGTCACCGCCGACTCTATACTAGCCCGGAACAATGCTAAAGCTGGCAACACTGTATAGTGTAATTAAATTTGATTGCTGGCATGTTCACGTTTAAAAGTCTGCTAATATATTTTATCCATTTGCAAATAATAATTGTGTAAAGTAAATTATATCAAAAATTAGCATTTAAGTGAGAAATGACTTAATGAATAGTTTGGAATTATGTTGTCTCTGAAAGGAGGTTTTCCAATATTGAAAGAAATTTTATGACAGTTTCGATTGTTGGAATCGAAAAATTCAATGATTACTACAATTATTATTGTTGACATCAATCATGTATACTGAATGACGTAAACGTCGAATGCAAATAATATAGCGCCGAACCATATTATTATGAAGTGTGATTGTATTGTTCAATTAGTTTAAGCATCTTTTTGTGACATAAAAGGTATAGAGCAGCATTGTAATTCTACCTTGAGGTCGCTATGTGCAAGACCTTAATTAGTCAATTGAAAATTACCGTACTTTTTATAATTAAATCTTATAAAAGATTTCGAACGATCGAAAGGTCTACCACTCCCTTTGAATGCGCCAACCAACCAATTTATCCGTTACCCACCCACAGAGTTAAGAATCACGCGTGACAATTAACAATCAATCGGGAATTATTTATATACAAGCCTTTTTAGTTGTTTGTTATGAAGCGAAGGTAATCAGATTTGTATTGGTAATTTTTATCTCACTCCAGAATAAAATCGATTATTATTAACATATCCAGTTGGATATAGCAAATGGGTATATAATTAAATGCAGATATGACAGTACATGTCTAGGATCATCATGAATATTATTCTATTGCCACTTGCCAAAGAATTTGTCAATAAAAGAACGAAAGGGTATCTGCACCAGAGGATTTTTATTTATTGAGTGAATATAACCATTTTTTGCCACAGATGTTGACTAAATTTCAATTTCTAATTACCTGTTTCGCAGTGATTTCCAGTAAATCCATATATACAGGCACATCTATCAGGTCCTATACATCTCCCACCATTTTTGCATGGATCCAAACAAATAGCTGAAATTGAAAGTAAAAATTCTTAATAAAAAAAAATTTCCACTCCAAATTGATAATACTGTAGAAGATTGTTAGCTTAGAACAATACTGCAGAATTATGTGGTAATTAGCTTCATTTTGCAACATTTCCACCAGGTATTTAGATATTAAAAGAATGTGATTCTCCTGTCAAATTGAGTCAATTATGCATAATGTCATATTTCACCATATATGACGAATAAAATCAAATTGGCAGGTACTACGATAACAGCTATTATGATACAAGAGTAAAAAGTGTGCATCAGTATATTTTTAAAACACTGGTGTGATGAGAACTATGCTATCCGAGAACAAAATTATGTACATACACAGATACAACAATCTGATTTGAAGCTATTGAAAATAAATAATAGTTATTTTTTATAACTTTGTCCTATTCAATTACTTTCCGCACTAATGCGGAAGATAATTAACTTTTCACATTGGTTTTTTAAACTAACAATTCCTCATTGTCATGACCACTGAAAAATATTATAGTTCAGTAAAACAGGCATTCATTCCTCAATACATATGTCGTGTACATTCTCGACTACTGAAACAAATGCCTCCCTAACGCAGTGGAGTTACATCAAATTTGTCCCCGCTCCCTCAAAATAATAAAATTGCATTTTATGATGAAACATTTATTCAACGCTGTATGGCGAACCAGCCAAAATAAATGCCATAACAAAAAAAACATATGCCAAGAAAAAAATTTTCCTAATGAAACAAATAACAAAATAGTGATGACTACTAGGTCTAATCGGCAAATGTCAGGTAACGACAATTATTGATTCTCACAATTTGGAGGTCAGGTCGAGACGGTGCTAGCGCTGCGTTAACAGGAATCTCTTTATCCGGTCAAGAAAACCCTGCATCATATCAACAATTTTGTTCTGATTTTATATTTATATTTTTGAAATTTTAAACTATTGTCAAGAATGGATTATTTAAATTTATTTTGTATTTCGGTTGTACGATTATGTTACCGTATTAGCTTTGGAGCCCCTAAGGCTTGAGGATTCCTCACTTTCCGATCACTGGGTCCCACCGATATAGTAGCTACGCCCCCACGTTCGTGGATGTAATATTTACTGTGACGTATTATTACTAACTCTATTTAGGATAGATGTTGTATTAAAATGTAGCTATTAAATGTTAGACTAATACAAAATATAAGTTTATGGGTGTAGCACACATCATTTCACATAATATGTTCGATAGATCGAGTACTCAATATTATTATATTGATATTGATATTGATTTTTAGCATTGTCATAAAAATCTATGATGATACGTTTCAAGGAGCAGCACATGATTTCAAAATTTTTAGTAAAATATTAATGTCACTTACGTTCCAAACAAAATTCTCCAGAATATCCAGCTGCGCAACTACATCTTCCATCCACGCAAGTTCCACCGTTCATACACATTGCACGACATGGTCTACCTTCCCCTCCTGTAACATTCAAACATAAACATGAGAAATTGGCTTGTTTCAGTTCAATTTATAATAAAACTAGGAGTTCGGTTAGTATGCTATGAATAGGCCCAAAACGTTAAGACGGAGTGTGTAAGTGTGCCAAAACGAGGAAATACTTCTGTGTGATTTCAAAGTATTGAAGGATATAAGATACAGATTGAAAAGAAAATTGAAAGTATAACTCTTTCAATCAACGCCGAACCTCAGTAAAAACGGATTCTCGATTATCAGGATTGAAAGTAGTCTCTGTGCTAGCGCTAGCCCTGTGTTGGATGCCGTCGACAGAGCGCGCTAGCCCTTGTCAGGTGCCGCACCAGAAGATACGACCGGCAGTGGAGATGTTGTCCTATTTCTCTATAATCGGTCAGATAGTTAGTGCGAATAGAGTCGAGTATTTCGACGGAACGCTCTGCTCAATAACTCAAAAACAGATCAACATACGAGATTGAAGTCTTACGCCAATAAATCTCGAGCACACATCTAGGTCGTTTCAGATTTTCAAGTAATTTGCATCTATCGCTTAGTCGCTACACGAGAACATACGAGTGCATTCTCTTGTTTCAGTTTAATTTATAAAAAAGCTAGGGTGTCGGTCAATATGCTGCGCATATGCTCAAAGGGAGATGTAGTGAGTTAATGTGCCGAAACTGGGAAAGACTTCATCCACTACGCCCATTCCTTTGGTCGCTACACGAGCACATTCTCCAAGCGACTCCGTTCCGCTAGCAATGTACTGGGTTTTAAAAAAGTTCAATATTGCAACTTTTGTAACCCCTTACTAGGTGGCGTCTGAAGTTTCTTTTTATTATCTAAATAAGCAATAGTCTAGCATATTTGTACAATTCTCTTAGTAATCCATTTGATGATATCATTTATACTGCGACAAACATTTCGGATATACCATTGATACGTTGGTTATGAATAGATAATTAACAGCAGATTTTCTTGGCCAGTTTTGAGGCGCATATGCAACCAAAATATTGCTGGAACACGTAGTAGAACATTGAGAATATGAAACAACTGATATGAATATGAAAGAACGACCCAGCTGGAAAGATTCTGTAGAGAAGCGGTAGGAATGAGAACTGTAATTTTCATAATATAAGCATGACATTCTTTTGATATTTATTATATTTCAGCAAATATTCAGGGTATTCTTTCTTGGATAATGTTAGGCAGCTGTTTAGCTCCTCTCATGCGTTCGTCAGTGGAACGAGGCGGACGTGAAGTCACTGATCAACCATCTGAGAAAGTGATATAATGAAACACCCTCGAAAATGTTTGGCAAACCTAGATGTTCCAACACCATCCGTCGAAAAACAGATGTAGCCCTGACAATACAATTTACAATGTTACGCATTGACAAAAGAGTTCTGGTGATTCAAAGAATCGACGGAAAAACAGTTGGAGATATTGCCGCCAGGTGACGGTCACTCAACAATTGATAGTGAAATACAAACACATTTCGTGTTAGTAGTCGATAGACAAAGTTTTGGTTCATCGGGTTGAATAGTGACAACACGTCATATACTCCCAGATAGCTGGTTCACTCTTCTCATGAACTCTCCAGTAACTTCACGTCTGCCTCGTTCCACTTTTGAATCGCGAGAACTGTTTAGACAATGCGTGGCAATAAAAATTGCATTCTCAGTGGGACATCTGCTTTCCGGCATTCAAGTTTGTTAAACATTTTCGAGGGTGTTTCATTACATCACTTTCGGAAACGGTTAATCATGACTGCACGACTGCCTCGTTCCATTGACGAGCTCACGAGAGGAAGGAAACCGCTGCCTGGGACTATAGGACGTATTGTTACTGTTTGTGCCAAACCTAACACATAGTTCTTTGAAAGATCCATAAAACGTAATTCTGAATGTTCATGTATTATATTGTACATCGTAATTATTTAATTGGACCCCGAAATGGGCTTAATCCGTTCATAATGGGTTTTAGAGTAGGTATTTTGAAACACAATGACACTGAACTTTCCAGTCGTGAGTATATCCTAACATTTCGCAGAAAGGTTCTCATCATAAATGCCTACCTGTAAGCGAGTGAGCGGGATTTTCCAATAAGAAATATCAATGAACTTCCACCTCTAAATATTATACTGAATAACGAACAACCCCATGTGGAGTATAATAGGGATAAATATTCAGTTTAAAATTTCTACTAGACTGTAGAATTTAGTATATTTCCAACTGTAGAATATGTCACTTGTTTTTCTCTTTCACCATTGATGTTACTAAATACAACCAAAGAAAATCAAGTCGTGTTTTATCACTAGTGTTGGGAAGAATATTCAACCCTTTCAAGGTGCGATCAACTGCTGTCACATCTAAACATTTTGCATTCAATCATTTCAAGGTGCGATCAACTGCTATCGCATCTTAACAGTTACTGTTCAATCTGGTGAACCAAAACTTTTGTCTATTGACGTAATGTATTTCACTATTCCTTCATGATAAATTCTTACAGAAAATTCACAAAAACGTGATCACTTCAAAATAAAATGAGGGGAAGTGAAGTTATGGCACTCCTCTAAATCATAAATTATAAGGTGCTGTTATAAGGAGCTACTATTACTTACCATCAGTACCATGAGAGCTCTGTTGATAATGACATGATGTGGACTCCCTTCCTCCGTCACATTTACATAAATTTGGGCGTACACATTGCCCGCTACCACACGGTCTGGTGCAAATAGCTGAAACAGATATGGTTATCAGGATAGAGATCAATCACTATTTGCATATTAATTGATCGGAACATGCCATGAAACTAATAGTTTCTAGAGCATAGAATATTCTCCTATGTATTGTTCTTGACCATTTTTGAAAAATATTGTTGTGGATTAAAATCGATAATATCACTCTTATGATATTCTGTGCCGTCTTACGAACCTATTGATACATTTTTCCGAAACCGATACCCATAAAAACATTCAGCACTACAAATGAACAAACGGTATCAGTGGCACTGCTGTTTTTTTTTGAATTATTCTTGGTGGACAATTATATACGTTCGTTCTCCCACAGCTGGTATTCGACTCAGAGAACCAGTAATTTTCAGAATTGCTTGACAGAACACCAATTAACAAAAAAAAGTCAGCGCACTCCGGGAGTGCAGGCAGAAGTGAAAACTTGAACTTATGGCGCGTTGGGCACTTTTTTGGGTGAGCATTTTTAGGTGCGCTCGCGACATGAGAAATTGTTCATAAAAAATCAAGTTTATCAAAGCAATGTGGGCACTTTTTGAATAGACATGAAGTATAATAATATAGAAACTATATTCGAAGGAAGTGGTTTTATTTAAATGAGTAAATATTAGTAAATAGTAAATACAAAATTTATCAATTCTCATCCATAATTTCAACAACTCTTACATCATCATTATCAGCATTTTCATCATTATTATCAGGATTTTCATCAAATTCTAAAACTGAAACAATAGGTCTATGGTAACTAAAGTATGAAATGAACAATTTTGATTTAAATCTATTTATATATCTTGTGAATACTGCATCAATAGTAGTTTTGTATTTTGTTGTGCTAAGATTGCTATCATTGGACATCGTTAAATCAAATTCTTCATATAAAAATTCAATTAATGATTGATTTTTGACATCTGCAAAGTTTCTGTTGAAATCTCCACTCAAAATCATAGGATAATGATCAAATCTTCTATTAATTTTCATCATAAATAGTGCGGAAGCAGCTTTAGAATAAATGAATAAATTTGAATACAAGAACTCTCGTATTGCTTGTAAAGACTGTTTTGGTGAAATATAAACGGCAGCCATTATTATTGTTTGTCCATTAGAATGGCATTGGGATATACATATATCACCAATATTCGAAACATTAGTGCTAAACATACTGGTATATCTCGCATGCACTTCCATATGATCTGTAGAAAATGTGGCCATAGTATCATCGGACCGATGATAAATAGCCACCCCACCTGCTGGACGATTGTCTCTTTTGAAACTTGCTATAAAGTTGAAATTTGGAATGTCAATGGTTTCTTCGTTACTCACATGAGTTTCTGATAATATTAACACACTCATTTTCTCAACAAGTCAAATGAAATATTTAAATAAATAAATTTTCCGTTTAATATTCATTTATAAAATAAATATAAAAAACTCTCAATCTCGTCTGTCGCGAGGGCACGAACGAATGCCCATGCAAAGACTGCGTATAGCATGCAGCGCTCTCGCATACCTATACACTCTGAGTATACATAGGTATGTAATCTCGTCTGTCGCGAGAGCACGAACGAATGCCCATGCAAAGAGCGCGTATAGTATACATATATTATAAGAATACACGCGAAGTATATCTGTGTAAAATCTCATCTGTCGCGAGAACGGCTGAAAATGCTCTCCCACAAAAGTGCCCAACGCTTCATAAGAAGTTTTCACTTCAAAAATTTTATTCAGACAGAAGACATTTCTATTTCATTGAAATAAACCTCAAGAGTCTGTTCATAATGTAAGCTTCAAAGTTATATACATTTATTTGATCTCTCAAAAAAGTATATCATATTTAGATGGTTCTGTTCTGTAGCGGATGGTTTCCGGGATGAATCCCGACGTTTTGCCAACCATTAAAGGTGGCATCTTCTAGGCAGGCTCGAGGTTTGAACTGAAACTGATTTTTTCCGGTTTCTATAGCGGTTTTTATCGTGGGAAAACACCTCAACGCTACATAGTTCACTGCCTTCATTCCGGTGGTGAACTCCGTTCTGGCACCTAACCCTGGCGTTGTGTGATCATGTGGAGTGGAATTTTCAAAGATGGGTTTCCAAATATTGAATCACGCTTTAGATTATATGGATAGTTTATGATTTCTATCGCTTCAAAAATTTTTCGGTGGTAGAAGTTTGGGCCTCGTGTAAGGATTTTATAACGGTGCAACAGATTTTCGTTGTGATAGTATGACCGCAAAGGACGCCGAACGTTATGGTCGTCCAATTTAGACAACGCACCGGCGCACAGGTCCGCAGTCGCAATGGCAAAATTGCATAGAATTGTGCTATACGAATTGCTCCATCATCCCCCATTCTCTAGATTTGCCCCCCTGCGATTTTCATGTATCTACATACTTGTAGAAATAGCTCGGTGGAAAGAAATTCGGCTCCAACGATGAGGTCATCTCTGAAACGAACGCCTATTTTGAAGGACTGCCGAAATCGTATTATTTGGAAGAGATAAATGTCTACCCAAGGGTCTATATGAATTGATTGACTGTAAAAAACGATTCAAAAGTGAAGTATTTAAATATATGTGTTTTAGAATCCTGATCCTTAGGAGAATTTTTAAATAGTGAATAGGTGACCCCAAAATTATTTACTATGTAATTAAAAAAATTTAAACCCTATTTGATATTAACTTCATGTTTTTTGTCATTGTTAGATATAATTTTAATTTTAATGTGTTCTGTTCTGGATAGTTTTAAAATACTAATGATTATCTTATTCTCATTGTATCTGATTCGCTTCTCACTGTTTCATTATAATCGCTTATTGAGGCTTAATAAATCACTTTATCTCACTTTACTATCTTATCGATAATATAGACATCACAAAATTCTAGGGGACAAGCAAACTCGAACGATTTATCTAGCGATTTTCAAATTACAGATGCACTAACCAACACTTGATTTGCATTGAGAAATTATACAAGACAATTGAAAAAATGCTTCAATGGGATGAAAATTAAACACAGTCGACTTTCCACAACAAAACAACTTTCTATTATAAGGTAGGTCTTCCGCGGCTGTTAAGGACGGCTCTACACCTGTTTGGCATATAGTAGAAAGTATCGGGCTAAAAGGAGATGTTGAGAAATAAAATAAGTTTTGGTCAACTAAATGTCATAATGGCACATGTGATGTTGTAGATAAATATATTATTAATTGAACAGTTTAAATAGAATAGAATGGTTAAAACGAATGTTTTGTAGGAACATCAGTTACCCTTAACTTTGAAATGACTCGAAACGTATTTTCAAACATTGTTTGAAAGGAGACAAAAGTACACCTCTAAAAAAAATTCGAGGTGATAATACTTGAAAATCAAGACAATAACTTTTTTGCTCTTTCAACGTATACATTTTTGCCTTGGGATGCGGATCCTTGGCAATTGCATCGACCGGACCGGCATTAGTTCCGCCACTGAATAAATGCCAAAATGCCAGAAATAATCCGAGGAATCAGCGGAATTCTCGTAGTAGTCAGTTACAGCGTTAGATGTGTTGTTGTTTCCTACCCGTAATTTCTAATATGTTATTGCATTATTCAAAAATGTAATAAACAAATTTACTTACGTATTATACACAATCCTAATATATTGTGCCTATTCCATCCTGGACAACAAAAGGTTCCGTATTTTGACCTGCACACATTGGGCCTGAAAACAAGATGCAAATCTTAAGTTTTATGAACATTATGAGTTACATTGAAACATTAAGCATAACAATAGATATAAAACTGTTCCAATACACAAGTAGTACTTAAAATTGTAATTTATTGCCTTCACACACGCTCTGGTCACGTATAACACCGCATATATTTATGTTTAAAGTGGTTCTTCATGCCGAGAAGTTAATAAAAGTAACACCTATAATTTGAATCTTTAACTCATTTCTATCGAACATTATCGTTTAGTTGAATACATTAATAGTTTCTCAAATTCACCTTCATCTATTTTGTCTGTAATATCAGATTTAAGTTGAAGCAGTGAAAGTTAGATGTAACGGTTATAACATTTTATAATAGGGCAGAATTGATTGACTTTACTCCGCCTATAACTGAACAATTGCTGTTATACAGATTGATGATTTCATACCTATATGACCGACTGTAAACAGGATCATACATAGTGTACATAGTGATATCAGTTTAAAAAAACTAAAAGCTGGAAGAAATGCAATAAGAAGCAAAAATTAATGGAGGGAGATTCCATTGTCGGCGTAACATAAAATATTCGGGAGGTGATTTCAATGTGATGAGGATCATAATTTTAGCTAACCAGAAATCATATTCTACATTTTATTGAATTTTAATCGATAGATCTAAATTATACTTATTCATAAATGCTCAGAATGACTGAAGTTCACCATCTATTAGAGGATCATTTGCATGATTACGATATTGAAAATGTTGTTCTCAACTTAAATATAGGTACAGCATCTAGAACGACGATATGGATTATAAAACAAATGAATGTCGGAATGTGATATTAAAATATTCAGAAGAACAACTATGATTTCAGATAAACAAATACAGACGAGAACCTCAGTGTAAGTGGTATAATTAAGAATATCGTATTTACGAATCAATCTATGAGCTTATAGGTTAAAATTGTAACGAATGTTCGACCTGTAGTAAAAGTAGTAATGAAAATTCCATGCATAGAAATTGCTAATCAATTTTAACGATGCGTCCTATAAGTTCAGCCACAAATTCTGTTAATATAATAATTAATATGAATCAAATGTTATTATGTTAATGTTTCCGAGATTATTGTATTGCTTGCTGCTGTTATTGTAGCATTCATTTGTTCAGCTACTTCTCATCAGATAACTTAAGATCCTCTGGAAACAATAAATGAATCTTTTGAGTACAGTGTCAAGTTTCTTGATACAGACAATGTGTAGCTGTCACTATTAGCGACTATTTAAAGGCGACTTGTGGAACTGTGTTATTTTGACAAAACAGATTAAAATTTAACACTCATTGTTTCATAAAACAGTATGAAGTGAAACATTTGTCGACGCCTGGCCGTAAAATACTATTAAAATACTCATTTATAAACATCTAAACTAGTACTTTAATAAATAATTTTCCGTTCTTACGTAAATTACTATTTTATGTATCTCTGGAAACCTTCAACTGTCTCAGCTGTGCATTTTAATGAAATTTCAGTTTGGCAGTTACTTACTTGTTTAATATTCAGCGACTATCAACAATGATGGTAAAAAGTAAGCTAGATCATTGGGCAAAGCTTGCGAAGGAGTAATTTTCATTTTACAATTCTTTTGTAGAATCTTGAACTAAATTATACTTCAAGTCAATTCAAATATCTCCAATAGGAAATTTTAACATAATTTTCAGCTGCTATTTTCCAAAATCTGCTAATAATAAATAAACTATAGAAGAGTTCACACTGTGTCAAACCTTTGGAAACTGATTTAATTTTGATTTTTAGCAGGCTTCAAGTTCGTTCCGGAAAATATTGACCAAAAAAGCCGAGAGTAGATTACCCCCATTGCATCCTTCAATAATTAATGAATTCCATAATTCGTTCTCTAAATTGGCAAAACAACCTTTTTAAAGATGTAGAAATAACCGTTTGTGCAACACCTTTGCCTGCGACATATCCGGAATTTACGAAGTCGATTTTGGGTTGTGTTCAAAATGCTATGTGAAAAATCAGAGCTAGTCGTACATATTTTGAATATAGGTCACACCATTTCTCAAGAAAGTTCATCGCTCCTGAAAAATGACAAATGTCCAGGTAATATAGAAGGGATGTATGAGCGAAAAAGAAATTTAATGAACTCCGATTTATCTCTAGCATAGCTAATCCCTCAAATGCCCTACTAATTACGAATAGTATTTAAACAGGCACATTTTGATTTCTTATTTGGTATACTGTGATGATGGCTACAATGTAGCTGAAAGGTTCTCAATACTTCGACAGTATTTTTAGTGAATAGATACAAACAGTAGAAGATATCTACATTCTGAAAAACCATTTCAAATGGTACCAACTGGACAGGTTAACGCTGAAAATAGCATATTCATAATAGTAATTTCAAGATTCATGAAGACTATGTGAATATTGATTATTATATGAATAAATATTGAGGGGTATCAGTATGGCTTAGATCAGTGGTTCGAAACTTTTTCACTGATGACACCCATATAGCCTACTCGGGAGATCAAATGGGGATAAAATTTTCAAACTCTGTTACCTACGATATTCAGCCGCGTGCGTGGGTTAAAATATAGAAAGAGGGAAGTGTAAAAATGTTTAATGATATAAACAAGGGCTTGCTACGTGAACCCAAGTTAGCTAGTACTCTTATTGCCTTTTTTTGAAAAGTTAATAATGATTCACATCGCGTGGAATGTCCCCAGCGCGATACTCCATAATTAATTTGGGAGTGGAATAGAGAAAAATAAGCAGCTACAACTGTTTCGAGGCTTAGTATAGTTTTTAGTCTGCGAAGTAGATATAAAATTGAGGAAAGCCTTGATCTTAATACATTGATTTGCGGAGATCATGATAGTCGATCATCAAGCGTGATTCCTAGTAGTGCTGCCGATTGGCATTGACAAGAGAAAATACGTCGCTAATTTTTTACTTGGTTCATTTTGTCAATGAGCTCATTAGTGGTTGATTGTGAGTTCCTCAAAGGATCTACCATCCGAAAAGCAGACACATTTGCCAGGTTGAATTAGAAGCAAGACAGGACTCAGAGCAGAACATTGTGGAATGCCGTAGGATATTAGAAATGAGATCGGGCATGTGAAATTTATCTTTAGCTATACTCTGTACTACATTCAGATTTCTTAAATTCACCATAATGCGTGCACTTTTTACAATCAAACGTATGCTCCCCTAATGACCTCTATAAAACCGTCTAGTTGTATAATATATATTGCGGAATCTGTCATTTTATCCTGTACGATCTTTTGCCGTCTATCGGTCTAAGGTTTCTTCTTGAATAAATCGTAATATATCATAAGAAAGAAACTCTAGTTCATTCAAAATCAATCTACTGTGAATCCTATTTGTATCGAGCACATTCGAGTATGTATACATAAGTTGCCAAATAGGGATTTTTAATTGTAGTATATGTCTATTTTAATCGATCAAAGATACCATGATCTCTAAGGTGATCAACATCGAGCTCACCAAATACCTAGAGAGCTACGTATCACATGTGGCAGAGATCTATTAAGAAAAATGGGGAAACTCTAGCTGTATCAGTGGATAACTTGAAAGCATTCTGACACCAAAGCATTTTTGGGAAACTTCCGTCATATGGTTCGCCGGCTCAACTTTGTCCCTTACTATCGAATTTCCTCTCAGATAGATCACTCCATGTGGTGGTTGAAGGAGTATCCTACAATACAATGGCTATCAACGCTGGTGTTGCACAGGGATCTGTCTTGGCATCAACTTTTTTCTTCACCTGTCCCATCCACAGCTTTGCAGATGATGGTAGCCTTTATACGGCTTTCTTTTAGAGCCCCTATACTATCCATTGAAGCCAGATGAGTGACACAGAGACAGGTTGACGCAATTAATAGAGATCTGGCAGAGATTCTGAAATGGGAATCTGATAATCTAGTAAAGTTTAATGGAACAAAACTCCAGCTTGCATCTTCTCCAAGAAGGTGGATTCCACAATCCCTAACATGATGCTGTCATGTATAACTATTCCTATGAAGTCTTCCATAACGATGCTCATCACCCTCTTATGGGACGATCATGTGAGGTCCATCGCGAAACCACTTCACAAAAACTTGGTTTTATATTCCATGCCAAGAGCTGTTTTACATCCTTGCAGCTCCTCATAATATACAAGGCACATGTTCGACCTGTTGGAGTATTACACACATGTTTGGAGTCCGGTTCCCAAACACACGCTGAAGCTCTTGAATTCTATCTAGAAGAGATTTGATTGATGATGTCACACTTATGAGTTCATTGACCTCTCTGGAACATAGAAGAAAAGTGGGAGATCTCTCTCTCTCTCTCTCTCTCTCTCTCTCTCTCTCTCTCTCTCTCTCTCTTTGTATAGATATTTGCATGGTCGGTGTTCATCAGAAATTTCGTCTGTTGTTCTACTACGAGAGACTCCAGGTAGACTCACTAGACGAGCTGAAACTAGTCACCATTTCACTGTCAAACTCGAGACCTGTGGAACATCTTCCTACCAGACTTCATTTTTCCATCGAACAGCAAAGTTGTGGAACTCTTTACCAAGTGAGGTCTTTTCACATGCCTATAACCTCCAAACCTTCAAGAAAAATACGAATGCCTCCCTCTACATTTTACTGCTGGCTCACATGATGTTCTTCGAACATTATATAGGTTTCGCTGATGAGAGCGAATCAGCTATCTGGAACAATTTGTCTCTGATGATGCTGATTGATCAACAGAGACCCATACTACCTTCATAGATTAGATTAATTTCTAACAAGTAGTTATTGATTTCTGCATTGGTTTGAGTCGCCCTCCAGCACACTTGGTCCTAACATTGCCCGCGAATGATCACATTGCTTTGGTTTTTTTATGGAGACCTACTCACAGGTGGATGTTCTTATTCGTTCTTCACCTCTGTCGCACTTTCTGTTGATGGTAATATATACCCCGGCAAAGATATCTATATCGGTGACACTACAATTGTACTCGTTCTGGTAATGAGCCAGAGAAGGCGAAACAACTGCCTGGAACTATTTAGATATAGTGTCAATGATCGATCTAGGCAGACTTATATCTACTACCTATATGGATTAGATTGATTGCTAAGAATTAATTGTTCAATTATTGACATTTGTAATGCTATTCCTTACCAAGATTCGATCATCATGAGGTCTGATGAAGCTTAAGACCTTTCTTGAATAACTTTAGTATCTGCAAACCGAAACCAGGTTTGAGAACTAACATGTTTTTTTATTTAATACGTGTTTTAAACTCTGCAATAAAAATATATGTTCTCTAAACAAAGAACAAACAAACACAAATTTTTATAGATATTTTTATTAAAAAATAACAAAAAGGAACAAAATTGCATTATTAACAATTAAAAATTAACAAAAGAAAATATATTTAAAATTTAAAATCCTTCATCCTGGATTTCAAATTTGCAAAATCTCTAATCACATCTTTCATTTCCATATTTGAATTAAAAAATAAAGCTGAAAATATAACTTACCTACTTTCACAGTTCACACTTAATATTTATTTAATATTTTGTAATGAATTCGAGTTGAATGCAAATTTCAAAGTTACCCACACATTCACAAGATATAGGTATCTTAAAATTAACAAACTTAGAATCTAATAGAAAAGTAGAAGAGGGTGGAGTTTACAAATTGGTAGGTTCTTATTGGTGACAGGAAGGAAGTGGTGGAAAACATGCATTACTGAGGAATGTGTAAGAAGAAAGGTTCAAATACTTCAAATGGAAAAACCCGAATTGTCGATACGCCAAGAAATGGTCATAAATAACATCTGGAGAGGTATCATAAATAATAAATATTTGGGTTTGTATAGTTCTGAAAACATGAAACAAATGAACGTACCTACCGGAGGGACGAGACGGTGATGAGACGGTTGTAAAATTGGGAAGTACAGGGTGTCCCATTTTGGGTACTTTTGCGGGGTATCTCCTTTATTTTTAAAGATAGAGAGTTGCGGTTTTCTCGACACTGTGCTACTTTTTCATAAAACTCAAGATGCCGTCAACAGAATTTTCATAGCCCTTTTAGTTTTTAAGATACAGGGCATTTCTTAAAATGTTGCATTTTGTGACCCCCCTCGTATCTCCGTTATCCTTCAACTTATCGAAAAGGTAAAATAACATTCTAATAGATTTTTTTCCGTAGAATGCAGTGGTGTAAATAACTTTTGTTACATATTTACTGTTTTTGAGTTATAAAGTAAACTTATGTTTTTTTAAATGGAAAACCCTGTATATTTATAGACTATAAAATTTGTCTTTTTTTTACCTTTTCAAAAATATATGATAGTGTAAACTTTTTTTCAGAAACACGCAAATAATTGACAATTTTCAGAAAATTAAATACATATTTTAATAGTAGGCTATGGATAACAATAATAAACAAGTGCAACTTACATATTACTAACAAATAATTGGAAACCTTGTATATAGGTAAAAATTCCCATAGATCTTTTTCTAACAGTAAGTTTGTAACAACAGTTTTGTGGCGTAAAGTGACAATATAACAAAAACACAAAAAAATTACATTATTAAAAAAAATTAAATGTGATGTTCAAATTGACCACCATTTTCTCTAATGCAAAATTGGCACATCTTTGAGATTCTTTGAATAGCGTTCAAAAGAACCATTGTTCTCATTCGCAGATTTCGAAAAGCTAAATGAATTGCCTCTCGAAGTTTTGCAATGCCGTCATATCGAGTTTTATATACTTCATTTTGTATATAACCCCATAAAAAAAAATCTAAAATTGAGAGATCTGGTGATCGTGGAGGCCATCTAACAGGTCCGTTGGTACCTATCCATCTTTGAGGAAAGTTATTATTTAGAAAGGCCCTTAAGAGCCTAGAGTTATGACTTGGGGCACCATCTTGCTGTAAGTAAACAACATTATACTGGGCTAATGGAATGTTTTCGAGCAGTTCTGGAATAACTTCCTCAAGAATTTCTAGGTATCTACGTGCTGTAAGACCTCCTTCAAAAATCCTATAAACTATATGTCTACCCAAAATAAAACATGAAACCTCAACTCCAAAGCGTCCTTGTTGTGCCCTTTCAAACATTAAATGCAGATTTTCACTACGCCAGTTCCTGGTATTGTGACGATTGAAAATGCCAGCACTTGAAATAAAGCATTCGTCTGACCAAAAAACAAGTCTGCCAAATAAATCGTTAGCATCGATTTGTTGCAAATACCACTGGCAAAACAGTGCCCGGCGCTCGGCATCGCCAGGATGCAAATGTTGTAGTATATTAAATTTCTATGGATGATACTTATATTTCTTCAAGATCCTCTGAGCGTTAGTTTTTGGCACACCAATTTCCTTCTAAATTTTTCTACATGAGGACGAAGATGTTGCTTCTATATATCCTAAAGTATATGTCTCTTTTCTTTCCCTGTTCTCTTTGTTGTATGTTTTAGGGCGCGGGTGAACAAATGATCCGTGCTCAACTAAATTTGCTTTTAAACGGGCAAATATCCCAAAAAACGGTTGCCTTCTTTCTGGATATCTAACAAGCAAAAATTAAAATGATAATAGAGATTTTCATAGCCATAATAGCTTACTCACCTTTGGAAATATAATTCCGAAGCTTCTTCATAATTTTCATTACTCTGTATAAAACATACCATCATATCATATTTCTCATAATATTCGTAAACTGCCATTATTCGAAAAAATTGATAAATATCTATCGAATAATGATACCAAAAGAACGAAAATAAACAGCTTAAATGCGATAGAGATTTGATGCTTATTTCTGTTTCTTGTCATAAACAATATCAATGGCCTACAATTAAAATATGTATTTAATTTCTAAAAATTGTCAATTATTTGCGTGTTTCTGAAAAAAAGTTTATACTATCATATATTTTTGAAAAGGTAAAAAAAAGACAAATTTTATAGTCTATAAATATATAGGGTGTTCCATTTAAAAAAACATAAGTTTGCTATATAACTCAAAAACAGTAAATACGTAACAAAAGTTATCTACACCACTGCATTCTACGAAAAAAAAACTATTGGAATGTTATTTTACCTTTTCGATAAGTTGAAGGATAACGGAGATACGAGGGGGGTCACAAAATGCAACATTTTCAGAAATGCCCTGTATCTTAAAAACTAAAAGGGCTATGAAAATTTGTTGACGGCATCTTGAGTTTTACGAAAAAGTAGCACAGTGTCGCGAAAACCGCAACTCTCTATCTTTAAAAATAAAGGAGATACCCCGCAAAAGTACCCAAAATGGGACACCTTGTACATACATAATTAAATAATATAAAATAATATATAGTGGTGTTAATTAGCGACGTAACACTGTCACTGATCAACCTACCCAAACAATTTTCGACAAGTGCTCTGAAGAGTGTCAGAGAGGGGCCTTTTTCTTTGTTTTCAGGCAGCCGAGTCAGTGCGTCAAAACAAAGTAATGACAAACAGATGTGGGAGGTTGCAATACTTGCTAAGGGTTTTAAAATGTTTTTTATTAGAATTGTTTGTTTTTTTTTGCGCTTGCTGGTAAAGTCGGTTATCAGTTTCGAGAATGTTTCACTCTTTTCATGATGCATTTGGGGCCCTAAAGCTCTGCCCCCCCCCCGCGTTGCGGGGTCCCGCGCATTGTAGTTCCGCCACTGCTTTCATGATGCTTATGAGATAATTGAACGCATTGACACTAGTTGAATAGAGAGGGAATTAAGGTATCGCATAAATCAACTATATTACCTAAAGCAACTCATTTCTGTGCTATAAGAACAGAAGTAGGATAGTTATTTTCATTATCAAATTCTCAACTGAACTAGCATATTCATATTGAATACACAGTTGTGAAATTTCTCACACCATGTAACACTCATGCGATCAATTTTCAGACCAATGCTGACGTTATAAAGTCCCTAAAGCGCTGAAATGTTACCATTATTTATGGTTTCAATAACATCCTCGCAGGGTCGAATCAGCCGTTCCTAATTGTGGCAATTCATCATTGTGATATTTCTTTCCTTCTTATAAAATTCTTCAACACAATAAGTGTAGCATATAAGTTGATAAAAGTGTATGACCATAGCCAGAAATTTGCAGTTTGATGTATTGTGCATTCTTTTTAGGTTCAAGACAAATAATTAATGGTTTTAATCAGGAAAGAATTGCGTGAAGAGGTATTTTCTGAAACAACGGGATATAACCGGCTAGTTTATCAACGTAACAAACACTTAACTAACCAATACTTCAAACAATTGTTGATCGTTTCTGTCCCGCTGTGATACGGATGATATTGTACACGAGAACGAGGGTGGTGGAAACATGCATTCTACTTCAAAGCTGAAGGATGTACATAATAACTGGTACAATTTGGTTAGCAATTTAGATGAGAAAAAATAAATAAATGGAAAATATAATGACTATGTTGTATCACTACATTTTTATCAAATATTATGATTGCAATTTCGAGCAGAAATACGCAATAAGAAACATTGATGGCTATAACGCATAGCCACCTACGAGGGCAAGGGAAAAGTGCCTGAAAAATTAAACAGATGGCACCACAATCGAAAATCCCGTATGGCATTTGTGATGTACCATCTTTAACTAGAACGCATTGAAATTCTCAGTTCTGTTTTGACACTCATCTAAAGCAAGCAGATTTCTGTAAACATGGAAAATGTGAATTTCAAGTCTTCATTAAATATTATTTGTTGCGTGGGAAAAACATTACGCAAACCAAAGCATTGCCTGTTAAACATTGTAGGGACTTCTCACCATCGATTGGAACGATTCACAAGTGGTTGTGGTACCGGGATATCAAGAATTATCTTGGTCAAGGGTGGTTGTGTAATCTAAAACGTGTGTCTTACCTTACGTTTGAAATAATTATGTCACTGTCACACTGACATCATCAATAACCTACAAATTTCATACTTATTTATTTCAGTTGTAAAACAATAATGAACTATAAATTATGAAATAACGGTTTCAGTAACAAGAAAAACTAAATTACAGTAATTGTTGGAAATGTCCCCCGTTTTGTTCGATGCACAAGTTGACGCGCATCCTCATGCTGTGAAAACCGTTTTGCAGCATTTCTGGCGATATGGTTGCATATTGCTGAACTATTCTTTGTTGAAGTTCTTGCAAGTTATTTACCGGAGTTGCGAAAATCTTGTTCTTTAAATAAGGAAATATAAAATAGTCCATAATTGTCAAACAAGGTGATCTCGGAGGAAACTCAACTTCTGTATGCAAACTTATCAGCCGGTCATCAAAAAACTCGCGGAGAAAAGCAATATTTTCTCGTGTAGTATGTGCTGTCATGCTGGAAATAACCGTACCGAAGTTCATCATCGTTTAACTGTTGCACAAATTCAGCCAAAAAGTTGTGTCTGTACCTTTCTGCGTTGACGGTGAAGTCGAAAAAAATTGGCCCAATTATTCTTCTGCGAGAAACTGCCATCCAAACACCGATTTTTTGAGCATGTAGCGATTCAGTAAAAACATTGCTCCACATTCGCATATTTTGAGATTTGATGTATCCCGAAAGGTGGAACCACGCTTCGTCAGAAAAAAAGTTAAGTCCAGAAATCGTCATTCATTAAATTATTGACAAACCTATGGCAGTAAGCAAGGCGTCTGGGGTGGTCTGCGGGCAGAAGAGCTAGATGTGCTTGCATCTTATATGGATGCATGTTCAAGTCTTTCTTTAAAATCTTCTAACATGTTCCATAAGAAAGTCCAATTTCCTGAGGAAGACGTTTCAAAGGTTTTGCAGGCTCCTCTTCCATACGTTGACGAACGTCATTGACAACTTCTTCTGTACATACTCTTGGTCTACCAACACCATTTTTATTAGTCACATAACCAGTTTCGCGAAACACTTCAACACAATTTGTAAGGCACGCATAAAATTTGTCCGGTAATATTGCCACATTTGGGAAGTGCTCTCGAAAATTGTCCGAACACAAGCAACGACTGTATTGCCAATTCCCATTAACTAGCGCACCCGTTCGAAAATAGGCTTCAATCATGAAAATTTTGTGCTGTGTGGTAAGAGGCATGATTCGAAATCTGGATTAGAGAATTTCAACACAATGACTTAACAGATTCTGACACAACAAAACATATTCAAAAATTCAAAGCAAGACACATGTTTTACATTCCACAACCGCCCTTGACCAAGATAATTTTTAATTTGTAGTTCATTATTGTTTTACAACTGAAATAAATAGGTATGAAATTTGTAGGTTATTGATGATGTCAGTGTGACAGTGACATAATTATTTCAAACGTAAAGTAAGACACACGTTTTAGATTCCACAACCACCCTTGACCAAGATAATTTTTGATATCCCGGTAGTATGACCGAAAGTTCTAGTTGTCCAATCGAGATTACGCCAGAAATGGTCGATAAAATCCATGGTATGATATTGGACGATTGACGAGAGTGAACGAGATTGCTGAGGCTACCGGCATCTCAACCGAACGAGTACGGAACATTCTGTATAAATTTTTGAATATGAGAAAGCTATCTGCCAGATGGGTGTCCCATTTGCTTTCTGTTGACTACAAGTGATCGTGTTACAACTTCAAAGGAGTGTTTGGCTGTTCAAGCGACATAAGAAGGACTCATTCGTAACCGTGGACGAAACATGGATCAATTACAACACACCTGTTTCGCCTTCAAAGAAAATTGTTGAGAATCTTAACAAAGATACGTTTTAGAGATGACGGTCTTACTGATTTCAAAATTATGACATTTCGGTCACTATATATTTATAATTGCATAGTAATGGGTTTGTCGTCTGATACACCAGTTTTTAATAACAATCTGCATAATTATAATACTAGATGTTGCCATAATATTCATATTGACTACTTAAGATCAAATTCGAGTGGCTGTTCTGCTAACTATTATAGTAAAATATTTATGAAAAATACCCATAAAGCTAAAAAAATTCTTTCTTAGTCATGCATTCTACTACTAAATGAATTGTTGTTGCCCCATTGGCCAATAGATTGTTTTGAATAGTTTTGAATAACTTTATATGAATGTCCACTGAAATTTCTATGTCCATTCTGTGTTCCGTATATCTGAATTATTATTAACTACACTTACTTACAAACATTTTAGATCTCTTTTTATATATACATAATTATCTTAGTATATAATTTTCATATTTTATTTGACAAATGTAAACATTAGTTTATACATGCTCTACTCTACTCTACTCTACACCAAAGACCAAAGAACAGTCGAAACAGGTGATTTGTCCTGGCGAATTGGAGCTGAAAAAGGACAAACTGGATTTATCGGCCGACAAATTCATGGCGACAGTTTTTTGGGATGCACACGGTATAGTCCATATCGATTACTTTCAAAAGGGCAAAATGATCACCGGCGTATATTATGCAGAGCTGTTGGATCGATTCGACGTCGATTAGATGCGAAAGCGGCCACATTTGGCAAAGAAAAGTGTGATCTTCCACCAGAATAACGCACCGGCTCATATGTCCTCAGTCGCAATAGTAAAATTGCATGAATTCCACTACGAATTGGTTCGTCATCCACCATATTCTCCAGATTTGGCCCCCTCCGATTTTTATCTATGTCTAAACGAAATGGCTCGGCGGAAAGATATTTTGGATCCAACGATTAGGTCGAACTGCAACAAACGCCTATTTTGAAGAATTGCCGAAATCGTTTTATTTTGAAGGGATCGTAGAATTAGAGAAACGTTGGACGAAGTGTATTGAGCTGCAAGGAGATAATAAAATAAGTTTTGATCAAATACATCATTTCTTGTTCCACTTTTCATTGACTTTTCACATTGTCCCGTATAGAGCGAGTTTTTGGATATAACTAATTATTATTGAAGTAGAAGGGGTCTGGTTCGAAAATCTGGAATACCGGCGGAGAATATATGTTCGTCATTTGGAGTAAATTTCGTTTGAATACAAGAAGCCACGTTTCTCTAACTATTGATATTAGACCCTCAGCATAGAAGTATAACAATACTTCAAATGATTTATGATAGTTGCTACCAACAATTTAGTGTCGACTTATGATCATGGTATTCGGGAAAATGTGCTAGAAATATTTGTGCAGAATATCATATGAACTGATGAAGCGTGCATTAGCAGCGGTGATATTTTTATTACATATAATTCTTCCGATTGGACTTTAGTGAATTCACATACTACAGTGGAGATACAAAATCAAGGCCGATACAGTTTTAATGGTTTATCAGCCCCTATATATTTGAGGGTAGCCTTACAGCAGCGCGAAATCTGGAAATATTAGTGGAAGTTATTGAACCACTTCTGGATGATTTGCCATTAATGCAAACTGAAAATGTATGCTTTCAACAAGACGGGGCCCCATGTCATAACGCACATATTATAACGACGTTTCTGAACCGGCTTGGTAACCGGAGCTTTGTTCATTGGCCGGCAAGGTCCCCCGATCTTATGCCCTAAGATTTTTACCTCTGGGGAAGAATGAGACATGCCATTCTGATTCGCGAGAAGCATTGGAAGCAGTAGTGCGTTTGAATCAATACCTATTTCGATTGAAATGGTGTTCAATTCGAACACATGTTGTAAATAGTTTTAATAATTTAGTTTTAAGGTCATAATCTTTGCTCTTGTTATTTTGTATTGTTTGATTTAAATTTGAGTTTTCTAGATTTTGATCAAGTTTGTTCTAAATCTGTCCATCCACCAATAAATCGCTAAAAAATAGGCGATAATTACTTTACATAAAGTTATTTTGTTTCATTTTTCAAGGATGGTACCCCTGATTCACAAAATTTATCTATAGTTTTTTAAAAATAGCAATAAAATAAAAGTTTAAAAATAAAAGTAATAAGTATGATACATATTTGGAAAGAGAAATGTATTTCAAAAACGAATATGTGAAAATATACAGGCTGGTTCATAACAAAAAATAAAAGTGTTTGTCAGAAATTCAAAACAATTTTTTTTATGAAAAAACTGGAGAAATCATTGGATTCCTTCTAAAAAAGTGCCTCCAGAATGTTTTCACAGAAACGAAAAATATTCTTAAATAAATAAGTTACGAGGCTGACTCAAAAAGGAATAAAATTGAAAACCACTCTGTATCGTTTGAACAGTTCAAGATATCGATATGAGGTTTTCGGTAATTAGTTTCTCACAAAAATCGAGCTTATAACGTGGAGGTTAGTTTTCTTCTAGCTCCTCTAGAAATTGGTGTTTCCTATCAAAAGTGTCCAATTCGGATCACTCTGTAATAATAAACTGTATAGGAGTTTAATTTGTACTAAATTTCATCAGGAAACAAAAATTCCTAATTCCATCCATAAGAAAAGCAATGTTAATCACCTGAGCCATCCTCTTCAGGGTGTTTCCGATAGAGCAACTCGGAACTGCTTTCGTCTCCTATTTCGGACGTGAAAATTTTTCCAATCCCCCACCAATATCACACAAGTTTATTTTAATACTTAGTTCAAAGATGGCTTTTTTATTAGAATCCCATAAATTCGTTATACAATTATAGAGTAGTCATAGTTAATAATGTACAATCGGCTGATTTGTTGTAAATTTGCATCAGCTTCAATCAATCAATTGTACTTTATACTAACCTCTTTTAGTGTGCCTTCAAGGTAAATATCATAGTATTAAGTACAATATACGTTGTCTATGAAATAATTCTTCCGGCGACATCTAAAATATTGTTAACTAGAATTGAATTCAATTATCTCTATCAGCTAACGCTCAAAGGCTTTCTCCTAACAAGCCTATTATCTGAGATTTCATTATATTATATAGTACGTTCTTAATAGTAAATTAACGAAGTTAACTATCGGTGATTTAGAATTGCAACGTGATCTAATTGAAACAGTAGATGTTTGCGATTAACGAGTTGATTAATAGTAACGTTACAATAAATTCATATCGAGTAAATGGAGGAACAGGAAGTCTGTCAATAATTATAGACAAATCTGTTTTCAAGTGTTGCAAGTAAGCAAGTAGCTGACAATATGACTGGGGTGACAAACAGTGATTTGTATCTGAAGTATAGAATCAACTGTTTTATGACACTCGTACTCGGATTCTTTTTGGGTGGCAGAATTTTCAATCAAATTTTGAGGAAAGCACATAGTCTATTTCTTCATGATGGTTTCTGAAAGACATAATTTCACCAAATGTACTCATCATTCCAATTTAAAGCCTAAATTGATTGTTAATGTCATCATATATTCATTATTTCCCAACTTGGCAAAGTTACTCTTCGCAACATCCAGACATACAAACAGACATACGGATTTTATCAAAGTTGATTCGAATTAGATACATGGAGTTCCCCAAGGAAGTGTACTAGGGCCTTTATTATTTATTATATATCTCAATGTTCAATGATATTATTCAGTTTTTAGGTGATGATTGTGGCTTCACAAATTATTTGCTGATGACAGTTTGATTGTTATTGTTTCCAAGAATCTTCAAAATGCTGTTACATAAATGAATGATGTACTTGTTAAACTAATATTTTTCAAATATTAATAAATTAAAATTAGATATCTCAAAAACAAAAGCTAATTAGCACAAAACATAATTTACGCAATGTAAATTTTGAAAATATTGATTTAAAAATATACAAGAGAGTATTGAAGTAGTTTTACAAATAAAATATTTGGGTGCATTATTGATAATGAACTTTCTCTTAAAAACCTCTTTGTCCACATCAAAAATAAAATATCCAAAAAAATATTTTTCTTTTCTAGAATTTCA
Organism: Endomychus coccineus; assembly: GCA_958510875.1. Lineage (NCBI taxonomy): Eukaryota > Metazoa > Arthropoda > Insecta > Coleoptera > Endomychidae > Endomychus > Endomychus coccineus. Next base: position 50,373,896 of record OY294067.1, read on the forward strand.
AATTCTCTTTCTTTAATGAGTAACATCACTGGATATAGAACAATAACACAACCACACTTTGATTACTATGCTACACTTCTTCACTTACTGGATAAGAATTCACTTGCGTCATTACAAAAATTTCAAAATAAAGGAATGAGGATAATCCTTGAAGCCAATCGATATACACCGATTTCTATAATGTTATATACTCTTGAATGGTTATCTGTTGAAAATAGAATCAAATATTTAACTATGTTATTTATATTTAAAATGTTAAACAATTTACTACCAGATTATTTCAATCAATTTATTATTTTCAATAGGGATATTCACAATTATGAAACAAGAAATCGAAATAACTTATACGTTAACAGGACTCACTTTAAATCCACTATGAAAAATTTATTTTATAAAGGATTTACTGAATATAATCTTTTGCCACCAGAAATAAAAAGTAATAGAAATATAAGAGTTTTTAAAATTGAATTAATAGAATATCTAAAGTCAAATCGAACACAACACATCTGATTTATTCAATAATACTTCATAGTCTTTTACTACCATAAAAGTAACAGTTCATTTATTTGATATTAGTATCATTGTTATAATTTTTTTAATAGATAGTCATATTATTATAGTTCTTATTATTATAGGCAGTAGTTGTAAATTATTTTAAGTTTCGCACTTATTAATTTAAGATAATTACATTTTATTTTGTATATTAGGTTTTCCTATTTAAATATATATTATTAATATCATTATTATAATTAGATGCAAAACACTATTATGGAGGAATTTTTATTCTATGACTTTATTTAACGATTTTAAAAATAGCTGAAATAAATGCAATATACACTTCGAAAATTGTCTGCGAATAGTACAATAAATTTACCACAAACGAAGAAATGTGTGGCTTGAAATTAGCTAGAATAAAAGTTATGATAAGTCGGCCATGAATCATAATTTCAAAGACATCAGAAACTGTATGGGTATACGTTTAAATAACTGGGAAAAGAAAAACTCATTCTTTTGTTGGATAACGTAAAATGTTCATTTCTAATAAGTTTCACATATGTTCCAAATTATTCATATTAATCTATGAATCCAAGAGTAAGACGTTTTACCAACAATTTATGATCAACTTTTACCAATGGTATTTGAGAAAATGTGCTGGAAATCAAAACTTTGCGCAGAATATCATATGAACCGATGAAGCGTGCATTAGCAGCGAAGGTATTTTTAATAGATATAATTCTTACAATTGGACTTCACATACTACAGTGGAGATACAAAATCAAGGTCGATACAGTAAGGGTTGATATTTTTGCAGGAAGGTTTATCAGTCCCTATATATTCGAGGGTAGCCTTACAGCAGCGCGATATCTGGAAATATTACGGCAATTTATTGAACCACTTATGGATGATTTGGCAAAAATGTTAACTGTTAACTGTTACTGTTAACCATTTCATCGATCATTATGGTCTAAGAATTTAATCCTATGCATGATTTCGGTGAGTAACAATGTAGGCAAATGGAATATTGGTAACAATATTGTTTGTCACTGAAAGACATTCTTTGCAATATTGATTGTTGATATTAGTAAGTAAGTAAGTGAGTAAGTAAGTAAGTTTATTCTTTCTTCGTAGTCAGATATATTACAATATAATATAGCAATACTACTAAAAATGAAGTGGCTTCAAAAAAGAGAATATAAAATATAATTAATGTACACTGCACAATAACAACAATTTAAAAAATTATATAAGGACTATTATTGTCACTTATAGCTTAAAAATTCGTCTATGCTGTAGGCCTCTATTTCGATCAGATACTCAAAAACAGCCCTTTTAAAAATCACTAATTTTTGAATAGCTTTAAACTCGTCTGGTAATGCATTAAAAAATTTAAGGCATCTATATAGTGGAGACTTTTCGAAAAATGTGTCATGTGCCAGTATGTTATAATTCTTTGATCGAATATCATGTGTATCTAGTTTTTTAAGATTAACCAAAAGATGTTTGTTCTTAAGAAGAAAAATAATACACTCATAAATATAGATGCTGTAAGCAGTAAGAAGAGTATTTTTTCTAAAATGTCCCCTGCATGTTTCAATGAATTTAAGATTCAGAATGGTTCTCACAACGCGTTTTTGACTAACAAATACATTTTCAAAAATAGTGCTTGTACCATAGAATATGATACCGAACTTCATTCTTGAATAAAAATTGGCAAAATATATAGTTCTTAATATGGAATCATTACCGCAATTTTTGAGTACCATGATCGAATATCCCACACTATTTAACTTAGAGGTCAGTTTGTTTACATGCTCTGACCAACTCAATGTGGCGTCCACTTCAAGCCCTAAAAACTTTACCGATTTTTGCCGTTTATATGTAATCTGGTTTATTACCATATTTGTAGGCGGTTCAAAGCCTGGATGAATATTTCTAAATAACATTATATCTGTTTTTTCAGCATTTAGTATCAGTTTGTTCTTTCCGAACCATTCACCGGCATTCAACATGGCGGCACAACACTCAGAAATCAATTTTGGGTAAAGTTTTTCACTTAGATTCAGATTGCTATCGTCAACATAGGTTACCAAAGTGCGCTTTGGGCCTTCTAATTCTGTGATATCGTTTAAAAAAATTATAAATAACAGAGGACCCGCCAAACTTCCTTGTGGAATTCCCACATTAGTTGTTTTGAGTTCTGAGTAAACTTTTGAATTTGAAGTAGTAACTGCCACCCTTTGTTGCCTATTAGACAGATACGATCTAAACCATTGCAAAACTACTCCTCTTACCCCATATCTGTGAAGCTTGTATAACAAGAGTGAATGGTCTAAGGTATCGTACGCCTTTGACAAGTCTAGAAAGATTCCCTGCGTAAGTTCACCCTTATCAATTTTTTCGAATACAGCTTGAATAAAGGAAAATACTGCTGTCAGTTCCTCTATTTTTTATGCTGTCATGCTGAATGTCACTGAATAATCTAGATTTCTATTATTATTATACAATTCAATAAATATTAATGTGTACCAATGCATTGATTTCATATTCTTAGGAAATATGGAAAAACAGTGAGTGATAAGTGACTAATCATATTTCAATACGGAGACTACAACGTTATATCACAAAGGAAACCTTCACGTACGAGATCGATAAATTTTTCTGATGCGATGCAGTTGTCGAAATGATTTCAATACGACTAATGGAACTCCTAACATATGTTTGAATCAATCAATCAATCGTATCGGTTATAATCAATTAAAATTTCAATCAATCGATCATATATGAATAACTAATTGAAATTTTACGTAACGGGTGTTCTCTTGGAATTGTGAAGTTATCATACATAGCTTCCAAAGACTTCGAAGACTTAATCATCCAACCAGGCTTAAATTAAACATTACATATCGAATCTTCAGAGGAATCTGTTTTTACATTGATTACATTAAAAAAAATAACTAAGAAAATTAATTAATTCCAAAACCAGTGATGGAAAAAAGCTTTGTGTGTATTGGGCAGTTCATTGAGAATACTTATAACTCAAAAATTAGGACTCCTTTTCCCTAGTTCCAAAATATCTCTCACTCACATTTCACAAACAAAATTACTAAAATCAGATCGCGGCTTGATTATGATTATCTACCGTGATTAGATTGATAGATTGATAGTCAATCACGAATAATATAATATCATATATAAATTCTCTGGAAAAAGGTTACATCAACACATATGCTAGGCTCAAATTCACTTACGAACCAGATGTTGAAAATGTATGAGGAAAATGCTGTCAGACCTTACTAGAAATAGGTATTACCATTTCAGAATTCTTCTCAAAATATACTTTTAACAATATAAAGACACATGTAGGAATTTGCAAGGGTTTCAATAAATTAAATTAGAACGGATTTGATTGAACGCTGTTCTTTCATTTCCAGGCTGTATGGTCATAAGTATAGTACTAGAAACAAAAACTTAGAAGATTCCAGCACCCTTGCTGAACATTGTTTTGATTATGACCATCATAATAAAGATTCTTGACCCAGTATAAATTATGTATAAAAATTCTCGGGAAATAGGTCACATTACACTCTGTTTTAAATTTTCGTCTTTACGTACGTTTCGGTCTCACGACCATCATCAGAAGACTTATTATGTCAAAAAGGGTCTATTAAAACTCATTATAGCACAAGCGTCCATATCGCACAATTTTCAATCAAAAAGCCCACGCCGTCGAAACGAACAGAAACACGAATAATCGAAATTGTATCGTCAATATTAAAGTATAAAATTTGTTGTAACAAGAATCCACTGTACAGTAATATTTTTATAATATACAAGTGCATGTTGCTATAGTCTCATAACAACTGAAGTTCGAAGTTATTTGTTGGTATCTACTAACGAACCAGATGTAAGATTTATGAGGTACCTGAAAAAAGTTTCAGACTTGTATTGGAATATCACTTTGAGCATTCTTCTTAGAATACACTTTCAACAATTTAACATTATAAAGACACATGTAGGAATTTGCAAGAGTTTTAATTAATCAAGTTAGTATAAATCTGACTTAATCCCTGAATATCATTCCTATGATTTACAGATTTGGAGTCACGTTTTATGTGAATCATCTTCAGGATAGATCTTTTCTAATAATTGGTTTAAGGAATAGTAATAATAATTTAATAATTTATAATAATTGGTCTAAGGAAACCAATTATTATAAAAGATCTATCCAGGAGATGATTCACATAAAACGTGACTCCAAATCTGTAAATCATAGGGATGATATTCAGGGATTAAGTCAGATTTATACTAACTTGATTAATTAACTCTTGCAAATTCCTACATGTGTCTTTATAATGTTAAATTGTTAAAAGTATATTTTAAGAAGAATGCTTAAAGTGATATACCAATACAGGTCTGAAACCTTTTTCAAGTACCTCATAAATCTTACATCTGGTTCGTCAGTAGATACCAACAAATAACTTCGAACTTCAGTTGTTATGGGACTATAGCAACATGCACTTTTATATTATAAGAATATTACTGAACAGTGGATTCTTGTTACAACAAATTTTATACTTTAATATTGACGATACAATTTCGATTATTCGTGGTTCTGTTCGTTTCGACGGCGTGGGCTTTTTGATTGAAAATTGTGCGATATGGACGCTTGTGCTATAATTAGTTTTAATAGACCCTTTTTGACATAATAAGTCTTCTGATGATGGTCGTGAGACCGAAACGTACGTAAAGACGAAAATTTAAAACAGAGTGTAATGTGACCTATTTCCCGAGAATTTTTATATATAGTTATGACCATCTATTCGATTACAAAAATGTTGATATTTCAACTAAAGAGACCAAACGTGAAAAGTCTTATATCATAGAACAAATGTTCAATAAGCAAGTCAAATTTATTTCATTTAGTTAATTAGAATCCTTTCAACTTCCCACATGCGTCTTTATGTTAAAAGTATGTTTTAGGTAGAATGCTGAAATAGCAATATTTCTAGTAAGGTCTGAAAACATTTTCCTATTACCTCAAAAATATTCAACGTCTGGTTCGAAAGTGGATACTTCAGCGTATTACCTATAGTTCGGTTCCGGTCTGATTCAAACATTTCATGAGATGACTTCGAATATTAGAAGTATATTGCTAAGCAGTGGCTTCTTGATCCATACTCATACACTCAAATATTAATGTGTTACAATTTCGATTATCGTGTTTCTGTTCGTTTCGGCAACGTGGGCATTTTTAATTGAAAACAAAGCGATAAGAACTCTTTGTGCTTGATATAATTAGTTTTAAGTAATTCAGTTTCAAACATTGATACGTCTTCTGATGAGTGTCGTGAGACCGCAACGTACGTAAAGACGAAAATAATAAGCATATGTGCTAGTGTGACCCATTTCCCGAGAACGTATGTTGAATGTGAGCTTCTCGAAATATATGAGGATTTGTATCGCTCCAAATTCTACAGTTATGTCGGTTAATCTCTCCATCAAGTAAAAAAGTGCATTCGTCAGAAAAGCAAACGTTGTACAACAAACTTGGGCTATTGTTGATACGCACGACCATAATTTGGCAAAACTCTTGCCTTCGATCCCAATCATCATCATTTAATTCCTGAATTAATTTAATTTTGTACGGATGGAACTTGTGTTTATGTAAAATTCTGAAAACGTTAGATTGGCTAATACCGGAAGCTGCAGAAAGTTGTCGTACAGATTGCGTGTTTGGCATAAGTTGGACATGCCCCAATACCGCCACAGCTACTCCTTCATCATTATCAATTCCAATGGGTCCACTTTTTTTATCCATTACTGAACCCGTCTCCACAAATTTTGAAATCAATTCCACTACGTACTTATGGCGAACGCTACGTTCAGGATGGTTTTCGTTAAATATCCTTGCAGCCGCTCGGGCATAATTTTGATTTTGGTAATAAAGGCTAACCAGCTCAACACGTTCTTGCAATGTGTACACCATATTTTTTGAAATTTTAAACAAATCAGCAAAGTAGTAACTCAACAGATTGATTAAAATCATGAAATGATCGAAGAAACGTTAAAACCAGATAAACACCTTCTAAGAACAAAAAATGAAGGCAACATAAGGAAATGTTTTGCTGTTTTTTTATTTATTAGTTTGAGAGAATGTATTATTGTATGGAAGTCAATGGAGGACAATTTGAACATTTGATTTAAACACGCAGATTTAATTTTTTTCATTGTAAGCATGACAACACAATTCAATTTTTTTACGAATGTGATTTTTTGAAGATTGTTTAAGTTTGTAAGAAAGGCTTAATAAAAATGAGCTTGTTCATTGTACAAATAATCAAAATAATCGGTTCATCAAATTTACGTTTTCCATACATCGTTGTAAAGAGGCTTCCAAGATCTTCCAAATGACGTATCACTCAACCCCTTTCCCCTATTCAATTTTGAGGGGTTGAAGCGCCTCCTATTAGGGGGTTGCTCGTTCAAGCCTCAAATATACGTCAAAAGATGTCCCCCAAACAAAATCATTCGACGTGTTTCGGAAGATTTTTCCACTCACTATGGGATAAGAAATATACGGGGTGGCTCGTCTGAGATAGAACACCTTGTATAATTCATACCTGGGTCAAGAATCGTTATTAATATAATATTCATAATCGGAGAAGCATACTCATTCATGAATAAGATTGTTGATAATAATGTTTCCCTGAATGCACGTAAAGCAAATTGAAAATATCCCCGATTTGTACGTGATTTACTTATCATATATCCCAGCCGTAATTCCACCTCAACCTGAGCTACTCATAAGATATGGTGAATTTTAATTCAACTTTCCTTTACAAATATCGTATTCTGTATAATTTGAATTTATTTCATTCTTCGATATAGATATTAGATCACGAATGATATACTTACTTACAAACTAAATATTTTCCTTAATGTAACATTACGCTAATGGGAGAATGCCATCATAATAGTTAACCTTATAATATATAAAGAACAGCTATCTTTTTTTGGTAATGATTCAACATTATATGTATAGTTTTCACCATATTAGGTATAATGTAGAAGTTTGTCTAGTCACAAAGTCCTAAAATTTTGAGATTTAATGGGCAAACCGTTAATCTTATGGTATTTTGGGATGACAATATTCATTTATATGTCATTATGGGTATTCAGTGATGTCATTTGTCATCATAGCCAATTCCCAATTGTCAAGTCATATTAATTCCATGGTTAGATATCTTAAAGGCAAAGGAGTGACATATGACAATATGATAATTGTTTCTATTGCTCTCCTTTAGTAAAAAAAGGTATTTCCAGCATAGTATATAATTTGAGTACATTCTGAAGAACTTTCATAGTATACAGATAAGGGTAGAATCTTTGTAGCGTGATTCGAATCATTGCCAATAAGGCCGTTATATTTTCTAAAAATCAATGGCGAAGCCGTTATTTCATGGTAATTTATCATTATGGTTAAATTGAAGAACAATTACTTTGTTTTTGTTTGATTATTTCCAAATATTTCATCTACAGAATCACTATTCTCAATTCATCATTCAGTTCGCCGTAGCCAAAAATTAGCAGCATATCACTCAATGATGCATAGAGCATTTTCAATATCATTGCCAAAAGAACACCTCACAATAAAACGAATAGCCATCAATAGTGGTTTTCCCTAGATCAAATAACAAAATTAATTAACGGCACACAATAACAATTAACTTATTCCAATATTTACCAGTAGATAAAACACACAGGTGTATGATCAAAAACAACGTATTTTGGATCCGTAAGCGAAAATATTGCAGACATTTTATCACGGCATAATCTTAAAACCAGTTTCAAACCACGAAATAAAGTCTACTAGTATAATGCTGAAGACAAAACCGGTAAATATAGTAAACCTGGAGCTTATAAGCTAATCTGCCCAGACTAGGATAACTTTTATAGAGGTAAAACTTGTCGAAGTTTTGAAACATTTTCGTTCTCTCAGACTAATACTTTTCATAATTTATACAGCCTTAGCATTTGGCATAATCAAAACAAAGTTTCAAATTAAATACATCAGAATCAATAGAAATTTATAAAGGTGACAATAACTGCTAAAACAATATCCTAAATGATCAGTTGAACCTAAACCAAAGTGATCTTTTCCTTTGTCTTTGAAAACACTCTTAGAATAATTTTTCGAATATCAAATAATATACCTATCCTAATGAACAATTCACTCTGTATCCCGGAATCTACCTGTTTCGGAATTTTCGATGATCCCTTATTCGTAATTGTAATTTGTTGTACTTTAATTCCTATAAATACTTTGAATCTATTTGATCATGACACTTCGGTGTTGGAACTATAGTGACTTTTCTATGTTATTATCAAAAGTGGTATAAAAACAAAGTACTTAGTCATTTAATCATACCTATAATTTACATCTTTTTAAGGTTGGCTACTATGATGGCTACTATCCGCACACTATATTTGAGCCTTTGGTGTGCAGAACTGCAGTACATTATTGTTCAGCACATCAATTAGATTTCGAATATGCAATAAAATAACCCCTTCCGACGTAACGAAGTGAAAAATATAACTCACTTCTAATTTCACGCTCATGATGATGCTCAAGTCGATGAAAAACTTTCGAACAAGTGACAGAATACTTCTCAAGCGACAAAGAACACGCGACAGACATCATAACACTTTCAACACGTGATAGACGACTCGAATACGTGACAGACGCTTGAAACACGTGACAGACCCATTGAACAAGTGACAGACCCCATGACGCCTTGTCTAGGATCTTCACAAGCAGTCGTTATTTCAAAGAAATACCTCATCAGAAACAACCTGTATAGGCCCTGTAGTCACAAGACAATTGACAAGTGTCAGTTCCACCTTGACAATTCATTCATAGATAAAACGCACAGACAGCTTAGATAGTTCATAGATGCGCACATGACAGTCCATAGATCCACCATGACAGCTCATGGATCCACCACTACAGTTCATAGATTCGCCATGACAGCTCCGCCATGAGAGTTCCACCATGACAGGTCGTAGTTTCACTTACATCCCACCAGGACAGTCCATACAGTCGCGATGACACCTCCTCGGATATGATCACGTGATTGACGTTATGACGCCGCCTACCAACAACGTGTATATAGACATGATCTATTCAATAACCTCCATACTCTATGGTTGCAACTTAGGGTAGCTCTATAACATCTTGCTCTATGGTCTGGTTTAGCTGCACCAACACCGGATGTCAGCTAGACACTTCCGGTGTAGAGGTAGTCCACTGTATCTACTGTGAGACACTCATTCGGTATAATAGAAAGTTATATTATAGTGTGAATAATTGCGAAACTCAACCTTCAGCAGTTATCAGTATGAAATAGATCTATGAAATACATTATATAGACCATTTCGATAAATTATCTATCTCATGTATAGCAGCCAACATTCCGTTTTAACCAAACATTAACGGAAGGCAGTGTAAACGCTCCCCACCCTTGTTAGATAACTAGGTACTATAGAACTAAATATGTTCCATGCAATGTGAGTGTAGATGACCTGAGTATCCATAGAGATCTCTTATTCTGTCAGATAGACAATACCGATTTGAATCTACAAGATCCATCAAACATGAGAAAGAAAATAATTCGTAGAACTAATGCAGTATGCTCCGTATCAACACAAACTGATCTGAGCCATAATGGAAATATTGTGAAACAGCCAACAGTCGTACTGAATCGGCAAATTGTATCTAACTATATTGAAAAACAAGGAACTGGCAATGCCTCCATGAACAGAAAAGGGTCATCAAATTCGGAGCAAGTCAGTGGGCAATTATCAGAAATTATTCGCATTCCAAGAACTTATAATACTTTCGTGAGACCAATAACTAATAACGAATACGTGAACTCCACATTTTCCAGTGGTGCTAAATGCAACGATACTACCCCTGTTATAAATATACAAAACATACCCAGGAAAAAAGTTAAATTTGCTAATACTCAGCAATCTGAAATAACTGGATTCTCTGAAGACTTACTTGCTCGTGATCACTCCGAATCCAATGATGAGGGCTTGAGTAAATCACTTGAACCTATTATTGAAGAAACAGAAGACACACCGCCATATATCAACAATCTAATCAACGAAGCCCTCGCCAACAATAACTCAGAAATTCCAATGAACGTTCTAGAGGTTACTTATGTGGAGACTAGAGATAACTGCAATGAGGCAAACAGTACGCACAAGATATTATCTAACAAAGCTGCAAAACCAAATGTTGATAAAGTCACTCTCGATTATAAAGGAACAACCACGGTTATATTGAACCAAGAAACGCAACCAGAAGAAGAAAATGATAATGAATCGCAGCGGAAGGAACAATCCACAGGTTCAAATGAAAAATTCGATTTCAAGAAAGAAAGCATCAAAATTGTTGCAACAACTGTGCACATTCATAATCATTTTTATCACAATTCATCAGAAAGTTAATCTTAACGTTTATTGAATAATAATTATAATCACTTGTATTTTGAATAGATTTAAGAGTATAAATTGATTATTAAACGACTCATTCCTCATCCATCAATTCAACACGGAATTAATTTGTGTGAGATACCGTACTTCGAAATAACAAGTTGTTGCAGCTAGTGTTAGATATCCAGTATTGTATTGTGTTGAGGAGTTTTGCACCCTGCGACCTAAAAGATATATTGTGCCCCCTACTGTTTCTGCTCCCTTTCGGATATCTCAGTGGCTATAGCAGTTCCTCCAACCCTGTGATTAAGAAATTCAGTATGTCGGATGGCTTCACGTTAGGAAAGTCTCTATCTTATATTTGCTACGCTTCAAGGTAACGTGCCCTTGGGATTCACAAGGTACCGCATTCTCCTCGAACCTTCACTGTTCCTCTTCTAGTAATCCGAGCCTCTTAAGCTGTCTTTTCAACTGGCAGTGCCCTGTTAGCAGTTCCGTTAATGTCCTGAGTTTATTTTTACTTGAGTTGATCCAGTCATTATATTGCTTTTGGTTATAGTTTTCCAGAAGTATCTTTGCTTGCCTTAGTCCTTGCAGACCTATCCAGTGGTAGGATCTTTTGTTGTCCACTTCTATTCAATTTCTTCCTGTATAGTGCTGGCGCTTATCGCGCAAAAAGGTTCAGGTTCCACGAATGGTGTTTTGGCTTCTTTTTTTTGCTAGATCGTCTGCTCTTTGGTTAACCCGGTGTGTCCCATAGGAGGGTAACTACGTTGTTCTTTCCCAGTTCATTTGGTTTTTCTAGCATACACAGACCATCTTGGAGTTGATTACATGAGAGCTCAGCGCGTTGATGGCTGCTTGACTATTCTATATTGAACTGGAGATATTTTCCTATTTCTGCGTGAACTTTCGCTTGGAAAATGCTCGTGAATTTGCCTAAGCTCTCAGAGTATTTGATTCCAGGCCCATAAGCTCCTATACCAGTTCCTTCTGTTGTTTTGGAGCCATCAGTGTACCATTTTTTCTTTCTACTGAGTCTGGGGATGGTGTTCTCATCCCATTCGCATTTGCCACTTAGTTTCGTTTCAAATTCTTTTGCGAAGCTATACCATTTTCTCATTCCATCTTGAGGCTTGTCCCAGGTTTGCTGATTTACAGGGAGGGGTCCATATTTACCTAGAGTGGCTCCTACTCCAGTCATTCTATAGGTTGTCCTTATCGCCATATTTTCCACTACTATATGGTGTAGTGTGAGGTTTAGGATTACTTCATTACTCCTATAGCAGCCGTTGGGCATGTTCTCATAGCACCTGTTATGCATACAATACAATGGGTGTCCAATGATGCTTCAAGGTATCAAATAAACTGCCGATGCCGTGTACATTTTGTGTTCCTTATATTAGAGATAGAAAGTGGAGTGACATTGAGCACTGTTTTCTAAACTCAGAGTTTGGTCTCTATATGGATGATCTTAAAATCTATAAATCTGTTACATCTATCAATGATTTCTTCTCCCTTCAACGTGATCTCAATAGGTTACACGAATATTGTACTATAAATAGACTATTTTTGAAGATAGATAAATTTCATCAAACCACCAAAATATTCAAAGTGTTTGAAAATAGATAATATATTAATAAGAGGACAAGGTGAAAAGTCTCTGGAAAATGAAACAGATGGTGCCCCAATCGAAAATCTCATGTGACATTTGTGGTATACCATCTTTAATTAGAACGCATTAAAATTTTCAGACAGATATGTCATTCAGTTCTATTTTGACACCCATCGAAAACAGACACCATCGATTGGAACGATTTACCAAGGGTTTGCTGATTTTCGATGGTATTAAGACCACAAATCGATGGTATGATATTGATCGATCGTCCAGTTAAAGTGCACTAGATGTTGAGGCTATGAGCAGCTCAACCGAATGGGTAAGGAACATTTTGAAAAATGTTTTCGATATGAGAAAGCTATCTGCCAGATGGGTGCCGCATGATCTCTGTCGACAGCAAGCGCGACCGTGTGACAACTTCAAGGAACTGTTTGGCGATGTTGAAGCGCGATGAGGACTTTTGCGCCGTTTCGTAACCGTAGACGAAACACGGATTTATCACAACACACCAGAGATCCAAGGACTGTCGAAACAGTGGACTTGTACTGGCGAATCGAAGCCAAAAAAGGCCAAAATGGGTTTATCGGCAACAGTTATTTGGGATGTACACGGTATCGTCCATATCGATTACCTTGAAAAGGGCAACACGATGACCGGCTCATATTATGCAGTGTTGGATCGATTCCACGCCGATTTGAAGCGGAAACGGCCGCATTTGGCAAAGAAAAAAGTGCTCTTCGATCAGGACAACGCACCGGCGCACAGGTCCGCAGTCGCAATGGCAAAATTGATTGAATTGCGCTAGCTTTGCACTACGATGAGGTCATCGCTGGAACAAACGTCTGTTTTGAAGAAATGCCGGAATCATATTATTTGGAAGAGATCGAAAAGTTAGAAAAACGTTAAACGAAGTGTACCACTACAAAGAGATTATGTTGAGAAATAAGATAAGTTTTGACCAAATAAATCTTTCTTGTTCCATTTTTCAAGAACCTTTCACCTTACCCTCGTATTGATATGATACAAAATAGTATCCTTAGACTGCCCATGAAAAACCATCACTCTCATCAATCAATCAAAAAGGTGACACTTAAACCTCTTGATTAGATCCATTGTGCGCACCTTGGAATCAGATCACTCGGTTTAGCAAGATTGATGCAAAGTCAAAGCCAAAAATAATGCTTGAACTGATGTCTCTCATGGTAAAAGGTGGCATTTATGCGCTGCCGAGGTGTTTCAGGCTAAAAGAAGCTAGAAATGGACATTCTACTAGCATGTGAGTTCTAAATAATGATTAGCAATGTCCAGTGTGAATAGATGTCCATTGAGAGGTGAGACTGGTGAGAGTGACTGAAGGAACCATTTTTACACCTCTGTCCATGGAGAATGGTTATCGAATGTTTGGGTAACAACTCCGGAATGTGGACTTTCTCGTGATTTTCATCAGAAGCATCGCGCCACGTCGAGTACCACTGTCACTGAGAATGTTCAGATCGTTGAACCGGTGTCAGAAATTTTCGGGAACCCTGTGGCCAATTCATCGACCACTTCATTCTATTCCACGCCAGAGAATGTGGGTATCCACACTGGCTCAAGTTTCTTCACTTTATATATTTTAGCCAGAGCCTCCGTGCATCCCAAAACAATCCTAGTAGTAGTCCTATGGCTGCGAATAAATCGAAAATTTTAATTGCATCATACTTGCCATATACATGAAAATGGATCGTTCTGATGAAAAAAACACCAACTATGTTCCTAGTAGTATTCAGAAAGTACGTTGGTAATTTGAGAGTATATCCTTGACACAATTATGTCACTGAAATGTTTGTCAGCAGTTTCCTTTCAAGAGCAAAAATGAAATATCAATCAACACTCCTTCCTCATTATTGAAGGCTGGTGCATACAAATTCTCTATCATGATCGAGTAACACGTGTCTAGTGTGTTATACAGCTATATTAAAAATTAATTTATGCAGTTTTCCCAATAAGTGTAATTTAAATCAGAATATCATCTCGACTGCTTGCCAACTACTATCAACATTAAGAATAATAATAATAATCAAAAAATGGTAATTACTAAAGCATTTACATGTGATGTGGAAGAAGTCCTGTGTAAGGTGTTTAATAAGCCGGAATTTATAAAACAACTGGCGGATGAAGTAAGCAAAATAGTACTGCACGAAATGGAAAATTCATTGAAAGACACAAACAACAAGGTAATAAAACTGGAAAATGATATTATTGCATTACAACATAAAAACCAAGACTTGCAACAGAAACTTGATAAAAAAGTCGATAACATTGAACAAGATTTATATTCGCAACGTTTACGGATTTATGGTATTGATGAAAAACAGTCTGTAGATAAAGAAGCAGATATGGTGAAGCTATTAAATGAAAGGTTGAATATTAACCTAAGTTCTTCAGATGTAAACAATTGCCGTAGAATTGGAAAACCAATACATAATAAAAATAGACCGGTACTGGTGTATTTTAATAATTATAACAGCAAGGCAAGCGTGTTGTCCAATCGGAAGAAACTGAAAGGTGAGAAAATAGCAATAACGGAGGAACTAACAAAGCAAAGATATGAAAAATACAAAAATGCGAAACAAATTTATGAACCAAAAAATGTCTGGATTTGGCATGGGAACATTTACTACATGGAACAAGGTGAGCGGAAGAGGTTGTTGTAAACAATCCCATATCATATGTATAGAAATAAGGACTACGATATTGTAAAGTTAGATGTTTGAAATTTTTTTTTTAGCTTCAAAAATATTCACAATGATTCAGCATAATTCTAATAATTAAACAAAATCGAAATAATTCGTATGCTATTTTGTGAATATTAAATGTGAATCTAGTTTAGGCATTATTATATAGAATCTTCAATTAAATAATTATTGGATATTTCCTGAATTCACATACTTCTCACTTTTTGTTTTTATTCTTGTGAATAACTGAACTACAACTTGTAAACAATAAAATATAAAACAACATAGATAAGTGAATAAATTTGAGATTTTGTGAATATTAAATTGCAATTAATCAATAAGCATTGATCGTCTATATCAAAAATTCTATTAAATATTTCCTTTGTTGTTTTTCGAAAATATTGATATTATTTAACAAATTGTGTTTTTCTTTTTCATGATTTTTACAATGAAACTAGCTGGAATAACACATATTTTATGTACATTTCATTCTGTTTAAGCTCACACGTTTTCACTCAAAACATTTGAATTATACACACACACACACACACACACACACACACACACACACACACACACACACACACACACACACACACACACACACACACACACACACACACATACACACACACACACACACACACACACACACACACACACACACACACACACACCACTTACCACACAATCGCATATACTCTAGTGATAATTCTCAATTATTCACAAATATATAATGAACAATATTCAACTGTTTGAAAAAATAGATAACTTCAATAACATTGAAAATGAAACATGTCAAAACTCCTTCGAACTTAGAACAAGTATAAAAAACCCAGACGGTATAAATCTTAACATTTTACACTTAAATATTCGTAGTATAAACAAAAATTACGAAGAGTTCATAATATTTTTGGAAGATATTGGTACTGCTAACATAGATATAATTGTATTATCAGAAACATGGCAAATTAGTGATACAAATGATTTTAAAATTGAAAATTTTGATATTAACTACAATAATTCTTGCTTCAATCAAAATGATGGCTTAATAATTTACATAAAATCATCGTACAAACACAAGACAAATACCATACAATTATCAGAAATTGCATTAACAGAAATAAATCTCAACATAGGTACAGTGAATGTCAAAATTGCAGCAGCTTATCGACCACCATCCACAAACTTAAATACTTTTTTGAATGATCTTAGTAATTTCTATGAGAACTATAATTTTGGAAATTCTATAAATCTATTTCTAGGTGACATCAACATAAACACTTTGGAATACAACAATCTTCATGTCCGAAATTATTTAAATATGCTAAGTAGCTACTCATTTATATCTTGTTTTAATAAACCAACCAGAATCACCCAAACTAGTTCAACATTAATAGATCACATGTTCATAAATGGCTGCAATAGAAGTAACAATCAGATTAAATTAAAACCAATTATTTTAGAATCGAACATAACTGATCATTACCCAATCTTTCTAAACATTAATATACTCGGAGAGGTTAATAAAAATAAAAATCTGACTTCAAACAACCGGAAAATATTTAATACAGAAGCTCTAATTAATGATATTAAACTGGAAAATTGGATTGAAGTCATGAACGAAAATAACTCAATAAGGGCATACGAGACATTCATTCGTAAATTCTCAGTGTATATCGAAAAACACTCTGAAGTAAAAAGAGCAAAACATAACAAAAAATTTATTAAACCATGGATAACAATTGGACTTATGAACGCAATTAAAAAAAGAGATGCAATGAGAAAACTTCTGACTTTAGCACACACCACAGAGTTGGAAAATAAGTATAAACTCTACCGAAACTATCTAAATACGCTCATCAAACTCACAAAAAACAAATATTTTGAAAATAAAATACATACTTGCGGCAAGGACACGAAAAAATTATGGGATGTAATCAACGAAGCAACTAATAATAATTGCTACAACACGAGATCTCACATAAATATAGAAGACGAAAACCACGCTCAAGTAACTAACGACAAGCAAATATCAAACAAATTTAATGAACATTTCACAGAAATTGGTAATGAATTAGCTAGAAATATTGAAAAATCTGAGATAAAACTAAAGCCGTGTAAGATTACAAATAAAAACTTTTACCTAACACCAGTGAATGAAAATGAAGTCATTCAAATTATATCTTCCTTAAAAAATAAATGTTCAACAGGTCCAGATAAAATACCACAAAATATAATAAAAGTAACAAAAAAATATTTAAGTGCACCGATTGCACATATTATAAATTTGATATTCACTACCTCTAGTGTACCTAACGATTTCAAGAGTTCAACAGTAATACCCTTACATAAAGGAGGTGACAAAACTATCAAACATAACTATCGTCCAATATCCTTAATTAATAGCATAGCAAAAATTTTTGAAAAATGTTTAAATAATAGGTTAAAATCATACCTTACTAAATATAAACTATTATCCACGAATCAGTTTGGTTTTCAGGAGGGAATAAGTACTGAACTAGCTGTGTCAGAAGTAGTTAACACAGTAATCTCAGGTATGAATGAGAAGAAAAAGTGTTTAGCTATATTTTTGGATTTAGCAAAGGCATTCGATACTGTGTCTCACAAAAAACTACTAGAAAAGCTCGAAAATATAGGAATAAGAGGCGATATCTTAGAGCTTTTCAAAGATTATCTATCAAACAGATGTCAGCGCACACTAGTGAACGAGACTCTTAGTGATCCACTTCAACTAAACCGAGGCATTCCCCAAGGTACGGTCTTAGGACCAACCCTATTCAATATTTACATAAACGACCTATGCGATATAAGTAAATATGCCAGAATTATTTGCTACGCTGATGACACGGTGCTTTTGCTGAGTTCGGAAACATGGTGCGATGCCTTTCATAAGGCCAGTACGGAATTGAGTATCCTCAAAAGTTGGCTAGACACTAATGATCTTTCATTGAATAATACGAAAACCAACTTTATAACGTTTTCTCCCACAATTATCGATATCCCAAATAATGATAAAATAATCATACATAATCAAGATGCATGCTTTGCAACAGGGAATTGTAATTGTAAGACTACAGTAAACAGAACAGACAGTATACGTTACCTTGGGGTGGAATTGGACCAACATTTAAAGTGGCAAAACCATATTAATAACTTGATAGTAAGAATGAGAAAATTGATTTATAAATTAAATCAACTAAAAAACATCCTCGACAATAACAACAAAAATTTAGTATATAAAGCTCTTGTGGAATCTATGATAAAATATTGTATAATAATTTGGGGAGGTGCATATGAAACTGCTATTCATCCTTTAGAGATATGTCAAAAATTACTTTTAAAAATTCTGTACAAGAAAAAAAAACTATATTCAACTGAAAACCTGTACAATGAGACCAACATTTTGAACACAAGATATTTATATTACCATGCAGTTACTAACTTCATTCATAAAAGTAGAAACCGTTTACTAAATCATAGGTATGAGACTCGAGCTCAAGTAAACAGAAGATTAATGAACATAAAACCATCTTCTTCTCTAATTAAAAGATCTCTATTGTTCCTGGGTCCTAAAATATATAACCAAATACCTCCAAGTATTAGAGATATAAGGTTTTCAAAGAAATTTTACAGAGAGACTTCTAATTATATAAAACAAAATGGAATTGATTACAACTACATAAATTTATTGTAAATGTTTTGATAGCATGTTTCTGAGAATTCTGAGTTTTGAATTTATCTTCAAGCTAGTACACAAGCACAAACACACACACACACACACACACACACACACACACACACACACACACACACACACACACACACACACACACACACACACACACACACACACACACACACACACACACACACCTACACATTACACACGAACACACACTCACACACATAATTAAAATATACAATTACATACGCACTTTGTAGAATGTAGAAACCTTTTTTTATTTATTTTATTATATTATGAATAATTTGTTTAAAATTTTTTGATTTTTAGTTGAGTCATTCTCAGCACATATAAGCTTTGCTTACGTGCATTTATAACTATAAATAGAATGTTTAATGTATGCTCTTTTCTGAGAATAAATATTATTATTATTTATTATTATTATAAAATATGAATATATGAACTATTAGAAGCATTTGTTCTCAAATTAGACTTTCTCGTTTATTTATAATCACATCCACGCGAATTGGTCATTGGTTGCAAATTGTATCATCCCCAATTATTCCATTAGCCATATCATATAATTCAGTGGATCTGATGTAATAAACCAAACTTAATAATGTAGGAAGTGCAGTGTGTGGGTGCGTCTGACCTAGAATTGATTAAAGACTATTTTCTTCAACAAGGAATGTAAGGTCGCAATGGTTATATCACAACCAATTAAAGAGTTGTAACAACAAATGGATATGCTGACAAACACTTTCAAGTGAGATTTACAACTATATTTCTGTCAGTCTGAAAGCTATTAAGGTTGTTCATCATAGAGAGAGAAATAATTATTATATTTATTTTTTAATTCAATAGTGGAAGCCATTATTTTGTGATAATTTATCATATTGATATGATAAAATGAAACTTTTTCTTTGGTTTTCATCACATATATTATACCGGGATATCAAAAATTATCTTGGTCAAGGGTGGTTGTGGAAGCTAAAACGTGTGTCTTACTTTACGTTTGAAATGATTATGTCACTGTCACACTGACATCATCAATAACCTACAAATTTCATACCTATTTATTTCAGTTGTAAAACAATAATGAACTACAAATTATCTTGGTCAAGGGTGGTTGTGGAATGTAAAACGTGTGTCTTACTTTAAATTTTTGAATATGTCTTGTTGTGTCAGAATCTGTTAAGTCATTGTGCTGAAATTTTCTAATCCAGTTTTTGAAATTTGTAGGTTATTGATGATGTCAGTGTGACAGTGACATAATTATTTCAAACGTAAAGTAAGACACACGTTTTAGATTCCACAACCACCCTTGACCAAGATAATTTTTGATAACCCTGTAGAAACAAATCGTGACTATAGTTTTGACACTAGCGTAACATCTTCAAACGATACTAATGTATGAAAATATAAATAGTCTTAGCTTTTTATGATACAATATAAGACACAGGTAACAAGTAGAGTCCCGAATTTGGGTGATTTTCAATGAATATTGTTCAAATAATGAATATACCAGAAAAGAGACTCATTTTTTTTCTAATTCTCGAAAACTATTTTCAGATTGGTATCATTATAAGAGCTCTAAATACTCCCAATGTGCGTATTAGACGGAACACATTGGATAAAATATATTTTCCTGGAAGTTTCCCTCCCATGTTAACAATCCAAAACTATTCTTTCTATTTTTTTTTTACTTTGACTACACGAAAGGGAGACCTATAATCTTCGGAGAACATCGCGTGAGCCAACAGAGGAATGTAGAGAGGGGAAATAGGCATTTGTATTTTTCTTGAACGTTTGAATTTTATAAGCATAGGGAAAGAGGTCACTAGGTAAAGAGTTCCACAACTGCGCTGTTCGATGAAAAAATTAAGTCTGGTAGGAAGAAGTTCGGCAGGTCTCGAGTTTGACAGTGAAATCGTGACTATTTTGAGCTTGTCTAGTTCGCCTATTTGGAATCTCTAGTGGTGGAATAACAGACGAAATGTCTGATGAACACCGATCATGAAAATATCTATAGAAAAGGAAGAGATCTCCCACATATCTACGATGTTCTATAGAGTTCGATGAACTCGTAAGTGTGACAATCATCAAACAAATAGCTTCCTTCTAGATAGAATCCAAGAGCGTATGTTTGGGAACCGAACTCCAAACGCATGTGAACAGTACTCCACGACAGGTCGAATCTTTGCTTTCAAGATTATAGGCAGCTGCTGAGATGTAAAGTAGCTCTTGGCACGGAATAGAAAAGCAAAATTTTGTGAAGCGGTTTTCGCAATGGACGTCACATAGTCGTCTCATGAGAAGGTGCTGTTGGTGGTGATCCTCGAGCATTGTTGTGTAATGCAGCATTCTCCATTACTTACAAATCAATTTGAATATTTCAGTAGAGTCGAATTACATAGGCAAAGTTAAGAGATCAAACTTCGTGCACATCTATGTATAAAAACTGGTGAACAGAATTCGCAAGCCGGTCACCTGTTCACGTTACGTCACACGCCGCGATCTGTATAAAAGCCAGCCCATTTCATAGCTAAAAGGGACTCAGTTGCCAGACCAGCATCGAGATTGACCTGCAGTAATTATTCTCCGAAACAAGCCGAAGCCGTTGCCGTTGTGCAAATCCGAGAGATAGAAAGTGAGTATTAATTGCCATATAAAATCCATTCAAGTTATTGAATCAACATTCCAGTACATAAGTCCGATTACAAATTCGAACTTTGTTAATAAATTCAATAGTCTACAAAACAATCCTGGTAGCTTGAACGATTGCGATTCAGCTCCTGCGAATTGTTTTCTAGAGGCTAAGTTAGGATATTGCCCGGGACCGATTTGTAGAATTGTGAATAAATTCACAGCCGGAACCTCCTGAAAAATCAATCCTGGTAGCTTGGACGATTGCGATTCAGCTCCTGCGAATTGATTTCTAGAGTCTAAGTTAGGATATTGCCCGAGACCGATTTGCAGAATTGTGAATAAATTCACAGCCGGAACCGCCTGAAAAATCAATCCTGGTAGCGTGGACGATTGCGATTCAGCTCCTGCGAATTGATTTCTGGAGGCTAAGTTAAGATATTTCCCGAGACCGATTTGTAGAATTGTAAATAAATTCACTGCTGAAACCGCCTGAAAAATCAATCCTGGTAGCTTGGACGATTGCGATTCAGCTCCTGCGAATTGATTTCAGGGGCTACGTTGTGATACTTTCCGAGACTGACGTGAAATTACTAATTCAGTCATAGCCGAAGATCACTCACAAATCAACCTAGTCTGAAATGCCCCGCTCCGTAAGAAATTACGTCTGAAATACAGGTAAGAGTGAACATACGATCCACGCTCCGTCAAAGTTGGATGTGTACTAAATATTTAGATTGTCGCGTTTCATTTCTAGACCTAGGGACAAAAACTTGTGTATCATCTCCGCAGATGGTGGAGACTCCCGGCGCTAACCGACGATAAGAAAACATCTAATTAGCGAGTTGTTTTATGCACGGAAAACGAACGCATGAAACGGCCTGTTCTGAGCAACATTTTGTGAATATATTGTACATAGCTAGTGTAAATATACCAAATGTAAATAGGGATAATCAATAAACTTAGTTGAACAAGAAATATCTGTTTCATTTGGCAATCCACACGAAAGAGAAATAGCAATTTTAAAACCTATATAAAAAGGGAACCTGGACCCTCAAGAAACCCGAGCAGGTCAGTTACTGTCATAGGAGGACAGTAAGTGACAACCTCCCCCACTTGTAATTAACCATTCAAGCGGAAGGAGGTTGCATTAAACTCTACTAGATTATCAGATCTCCATTTCAAAATATTTGCCAGATCTCCATTAATTGAATCGCTTACGTAAGCAAACAAGTCTTCTGTTGATCTCTGCTGACGATGTTGTTTGCTTCCTCCATCACTTTAGAGATCACAGATAATAGTGCATGTGTCTATAATTATCAAGAAGGTTCTTCTTTACTTTTTTTGGAATTGGTTGCACTCCAGCTGTCTTCCAACTGGAAGAAAACTGCCTAATTTCAACAACAGCGTCATCTATAGATGAATTTTCTTTTATTTTTAGATAGAGATACAGATTAGATACCTGTCATTCTCATCTGTCTTCTAGTACTAATGATGTAGGATATATATCTATCGTTGCTCCTGATATTCAAATGACTGTTCATTTTGAGATCATCATAATTCGACACTGCACAGCAAGCAATCCAGAATCTGTACTTTGAAAGTTGAATATTTTAAAAACCGTTCAGTAGAGGTATAGGGAATTAGTAATAAAACTTGAGGAACAGTAAAAGATCCTTCTTATAAAAAGGATAATCAATTTGGAAAAAAATGAGTAATATTTACGAAAGCGTTTTGAATCACCCTGTACCTGAATAATTACTTCATCCAAGAAATTTGTAAA
This sequence comes from Endomychus coccineus, assembly GCA_958510875.1. Taxonomy (NCBI): domain Eukaryota; kingdom Metazoa; phylum Arthropoda; class Insecta; order Coleoptera; family Endomychidae; genus Endomychus; species Endomychus coccineus. The sequence goes on from OY294067.1 coordinate 50,397,367, forward strand.
TCATTGAAATGCACGATGTTAGTAATAAGATAGAACTCTCAAAGTCCATTGATTGATAAGATACAAAGCGTTAAATTGAACCCTATTTCTTGTTTTGTAAAACACTCAGTAGGTATGAGCGTAGCGTAAGCCATAAACTGAGAGGATCCACGAGGACAACCTTGACATATCTCATAATATTTGAAATAAGAGTCAACTTCTGGTGTAACCGGAAATGACTACATACTCTAAATACTTTAGATCACTGGGCTCATCCGAAACGTCGTACCTACCATAAATTTCCAAAATTTAATTAAATCTAGTTTCTCTAAAACTTCTAATTGGAATTCGCAAATAATAAATATATAGATTCAGCAATTTTCCGATTTCAGTGTGAATATAATGTTTACTAGATGATACTCATTGTTTACAAAACGTTATGATTAGGCATAATTTGTTTGAAGTGGATCTCCGTCTGCACAGTAGCAGAAACACGGTGCTTAGATGTAGAAATAACATAATGTCAGACACAGAAAGAAATATTGCTAACATAAATAGCAGAGCTGTTACGAAACATGACAGCGTGGTATACAGGATTACGTTAAATGATAATTTTTATCAGAAATTATGATTGACTGACAGTATTAATATAGAGATTGCAAGATAAGGAATCATGACAGTCGGTATATTAATGAATACAAGTAGTTAAAACGATCAGTAAACTTGCCGACCTAAGATATCATCTGCATTACAATCCACATTCTTAATCCACGGTGTACAGAAAGTCAGAAAGTAATAAGAGCTGATTCCGTTCATGTGTCGACTTATTCATGCTTATAATTATATCGGTGTCTTTGACATGAGTGGCGCTACAAAATTTGCATAAATTATAGAGTAATGTTAACGACCAGAGTATTTTTATAAATTAGTTCTTTTCTCTCGCATTTATGCTGAGGAATCAAACGTCAAAAGCATAATTTCAAGAAAACATCTATTCATGTTATCGTTCTGGGTAGCTTAGCACAATGTTACAAGAATAAGTATAACTCTATTGATAAGAAATAATTATCCTTATCCACTAAAAATACTATCAAAGTACTGAGGACCTTTCGGCTACCAAGTTACCATCATCAGAGTAAACTATTACAGTTTCCGACTTCGACAAATTCGGGATTTGCAAAATCGATTGTGTGTCGTGTTTAAAACGCTATGTGGCCCAAACTAGGAGGTATACCCTAACCCGGTATAAAGAAAAATGTGCCTATATAAAGAAAAATAATGGGGGAAAATCAGCGTTATCCGAACATATTTTAAATCCAGGTCACACCATTTCTCAAGAAAGCAATTTTATGAATTTAGATTTATCTCCAGCTGAGGGTGATCCCTTATATACTCTACTAATTACAAATAGTACTTAAACAGTAACATTTTGTTTTCTAATTTAGTTTACTCTGATGATGACTACTTGATAAGGTCCTCAGTATCTTAACACTATTTTTAGAGGATAAGGGTCATTGTTTCTTATATGGGATATTTTTTTTGAGATTCGAAAAATCTTAAGTCAAAAGCCGCTGTTTATATAATTGGATTGAAGCAATAGCAATACGGTTCAAATATTGGAAATACAAATCAACAGTTAGCTCCATGATACTATGATGAAACTTGATATGAACTGTTCATTCCATGAAATAGTGAAATCCGCAAAACTAACAATGTATACGAGAAGGAGAAAAGTAAATACGCTTTTAAGTAGAATTTTGAAGAATTCATCATTTGGTTCCAAAGATCATAAAAATACAGTTCTCGACGTTCGTTATGTTTGCATTCAATCGGAATGTGAAACATCAAGAAATTTTTTTCTTATATTATAAAGAAATCAAATACTATAAAACATCAATCATGGAGATGATTCACATGAGACCTCCATGTCTGTAAATAATAGAGCTGGAGTTCAATCATTAAGTCAAGTTTATAAAAACAAATTCCTACGTAAGTCTTTATTATGTTAAATGTACACTTCAGGTATAATGCCGAAAAAATGGATATTTCTAGTAAGGGCAAGTCAGGATAACCTTCTCCTATTACCTCATGAATCTTCAACATCTAGTTTGAGAGTGGATAGTGAAGTTCTTCTGTTATTCTTATTCTCACGATTGACATGACTTCAATCACTATTGACAGATTGCTTTGCAGTGGATTTTTGATACATATTCATATAGTTAGAATATTAATGTGTTACAATTTCGATTACTCGAGTTCTATAGCACCTATATTATCATCATCATTACTCGAGTAATCGAAATTTAGACATAAATGTACAAGACCTTTTTACGTTCTTTGATATCCCCTATCGTGTGGTACTTTTTGTACTTCCTTCTGTGTTATCCTGTTTATGGAATCTATAGCATCACTCCATTTCTCAATAATTCCAGTGTGACTGAATGAGCCATAAACAGCCCGTTCATTTCAAATGGGAGAAGGTAGCAACTTGGTTTGAAGGAAGATTAATTAGTTTCATGAATAATAATGATATGGTGCTAGAGTTTATCTTGTTTGGTCCTGTTAAGTTTTAATTCTATGCTTTTCGTAGTATTGTTATGTCAATTATAAACTATCAGCGGAACTACTCAAATCTGATGCGAATCTTCTCAAAGTGCATATAATAGTGCAGCAGTGGTAAGTTACAAATTTAACCAAGAACGATGATCGATACAAGGCCATAATGTCGATAAGACTTCTGGTTTTATTAGAGGAAATGATAATAACGGATATTAAATATATGCGATAAGAGACTCTATTATGTGAGCAATAATGAAATAAAGGAACAACTATAATTACAAAGTTCATAGCCCATTTACCTCATTGTTATCAAGTGGACATAGAGCTATAAATCTGAATTGTTAGCAATTGAACGAGAGGAGTGTCAGAAACGGCAAAGCGAGAAGTGTGCAATATTATTCTGTACCTGAAACCCCGACTTGGGGTTTTGAAATACGAGAATAATTCCACAATTCATCATAACCCAGTGGATGTCATTCCATCTGATTTCTAGTAATTCGGAGTGTGAAGTTACAGGTTGAGTTCAAGTATATTCAGAAATAATAAGTGTAATAGAGATAAGGATCGGATGCGATAAGTAGACGATGCAATCGATCGAATCGTTTCACTTGAAGCGTTTGTGGCAAGCATAAATAATTTTCTACGATAAGATATACCTAACCGCTACTAGTCGACATACGCGCATCTCACATGACCATACCCAACTTTCTGACCATTTGATGACGTGTCGTGGTCTTGTAAAACTATATAATACGTCAGGCTCGTTTAATTTGTAAAATACATGCGGTTTATCAATATCTATATTTATAATATTTACTCAATGCACTAAAAACTCTTAGAGGATGACTCTAACAATCACATTCGTTCTAGTTTTATAAAAAACTGCGAAAAACAGCCCTTGAAATCGGGTTGAAACTCCTTGGAATATAGAGAGAAGTTCGAACAGACAAACACTTACCTACCCGTTTTAGAATGAATGTTATTTTTCGTTCGATGTAATGACAGATAAGAAACTACATTCCAGTCTCATTTAGACATTTTCACAAATGTTGATGATACAATTGCCTCGCCTTTACTATAAGATTGTGATGCTAATCATACAAATTTCTAAGGGGAATTCTAAACACCCACCAACAATAAACAGCCTTATAAGAGATTTTAACATGAATTTGATTAGATAATATTGTATCTAAGTAGCAGTGAAGCTCAAATACTTATTTTCTTTTTAGCGGCATTAATTTAAACTTAATTGCAACTATTATCAAGTTATTTCCTTTGTTGGTACGTTCCGCAATAAGTTCTAAAGATAGTATATGACTATGAGCTTGAATCAAAAACAAGGTAAATACACATTAGTTATAAATTATGAAATTGGAATCAGAATTATAAGGTATGCAACTTAGTTAACGTACACCAAAACAATACGTCCACATCCCACATGCTGATAAATACTAGAAAAATTGATGGATAACATCATTAGATTATACTGTGGTGTCAGTATTTATTAATGAACATATTGGATCAGCGGTTCCGAAAGTGTGTTCCACGGAAATTTAAATTTCCCTACTTTACGTACAAAATTATACTCTAATTAGCATGGAACGTTTTGTTACACACTGGATATGTGTTACGTAATCGAATGAAAGGGATTGAGTTCACCAACTTTAAATACGTACGCCGTTTAATTCCTTGGTGGTCTCACACAGAGAGAGAAAGACGGTTACTGGATTGTATTGAACATGTATATAGTCAATGATTGTATTTTTGTAGTGTCACATACTATTTAATAAATTGAGTGAAGTTCATTATCGTGCATAGTTGAAGCGATTAATACCGTATCAACGACCAGTTAATAGCCTAGACCTTTTTCATTTTAAGTGTTGATAGTTATTAAAATGCAGCGGAATGTGCATTTGATGCTAATAAAATAATTATTATTGATAAGTGCATTGGTGACCTAGAGATATGAAAATCTGGAAGATAATAGCCGAAAGTAAAATGTTAATTGCATTTAATACTAGGCAGGTATATTACTGTCCAACAAGTTATTCTCTCTTCCATTGATACTACAATACTATACAGTAATCAATATAATTTTCAGTATTCATAAATTGGACTATGTACCATGTGTATCTCAAAATATGCTATGTAGTTTTTATTTTCACTATTAGGCAAAACTAAAAAAGTCTTCATGGATATGCTGGAAATATCCGAAATTTCTACAGATAATTTGTTATGAATCAGGTTTAAATCAGCACATCCAATATCTATATTGTGTTTTTATTTTCTATTCATTTCCATTAAATATTTTGACTAGAGTAAAACCCATGATGTTCGTGAATCATCGTGTGAGCCAGAGATGGGTGGAGAGATCTCGATTTTGTCAATGAAGGGTTGGCAGGTTCAGCTCGTATAGTTTGCCTATCTGGATCTGGGATTGGACAGCCGACAACTGTCAGATCCTCCGACTGACGCAGGATGCAATAGCGCTTGCTGTCAGGTTTTGAACATCAGGGTCCTCATAACACAGAGGACGGATTGAGAGAACAAGGACTTTGGGCGTGTTGTTCACGGACGGGTCTAAGATTGGCGAGTCTAGCGGAGCTGGAGTATACTCATGTACACCCAGAAGGGAGATTTCAGTTCCCCTAGGTGCCTACGTAACCGTTTTCTAGGCTGAGGTCTGTGCAATACAGACTTGTGCTTTGGAAAATCTGCGATTGAACTACCAAAGAAGCGGACTTCGCGCCAGCAAAGTGACTTCTAGACTTGTCTTGGAGTGCAGGGAAACTCTGGCTGAATTAGCTGAAAGGAACAAACTCTAGCTAGTGTGGGTACCCGACCACTCTTGCGTGGAGGGAAACGAAGTGGCCGATGAACTGGCCAAACGGGGTTTCTTGAGTGCCCCTGACCCCGATTCAAAGATAGGAATTTCATCGACCACCCACGACCTCAAGGAGCTACTGGATAGACATTGGCTCTCGGTCTGTCGTGGTGCCCCCGGCATGAGGCGAGCGAAGCTCCATATTAGAGAGTTCTCGCCTAAATTCTCTAAAACCCTACTCTCTATGAGCAGGAGAGGCCTAAAACTGGTGACAGGATTCCCTTCAGGACACTGTCATCTGAATAAACATCTACACACAATGGACATTGTTGAAGACACAGCTTGTAGTAGATGTGGAGGGGCAGATGAAACTGCCTCTAAGGTTACAACACCTCGGTATTTTAGAGAAAGTCAATGAATTCGTAAATGTGACTTCATCAATCCGACGAATTGATCTTCTAAATAGAATCTGAGTGATTCAGCATATGTTTGAAAGCCCTACTTCAAATATGTGAATAGTACTCCAAGATAGGTCGAATCGGTGCTTTGATGATGAGGCCCGGGAAAGAAAACCAAATTTTTGTGAAGCGGTTTTCGCATGATCGTGCCATGACAGTTTGCTATTGATGGTGATTCCTAGCATGAATATTTACTAGATTATCAGATCCTCATTACAAAATTCTTGATGGATCTGCATTTCATATAGAGATATTCCAATCTTGCACCTTTGCCTCATTGGATGAGATGATGATATAGGGGCTATGGAAGAGAAAGTGGTATGAAGTGTACCAACTTCTGCGAAGCCAACAGATCATTGATGTAGAGCAGAAACTGAGCTTGTGCCTAGACAGATCCGTGTGGAACACGAGCGTTGTTAGCCATTATTTCGGAGGAGAGTTCGTTATTCACTACATGGAGTGATCCATCTGAGAGAAAATTGTCATAGTAAAAGTCAAAGTTGGGACGACAAACCATATGAAGGAAGTCTCCCAAGGCCTTGGTTCCAGACTCTGTCAAATGCTTTGAAGATAGCCAATACTATGGCCAGTAAGTCCCCATATTGTCCAATAGATGTCTGCCATATATGTGTTACGTAGAAAAGCAGCTCTCTTTAGATATCTGCTGACTAAATCCACATTGTCGGTAATTCACGATTTTGGAGCACTCTAGCTATTAAATGACCTCGATGTTGATTGATTTCTCCTTCACTCATAGATAGTAGTGCAAAGAGTCTATAAATATTAGAAAGGATCTTCTGTCATTTTTCTTTGGAATTTCTTTCACTTAGCTGTCTTCCAGCTGGAAGGGAACACCAAGTTTGTATGAAAGGGTTAACAACCTGTGAAAAAGAAGTGTTTATTATGGTGCACATTTCTTGAAAACAACAAGCGGAATTCCGTCTGGTCCCATAGTCTCTTTGAAATTGAGATCCAGCAGAATGCGCCAGATCGTGCGCTGATGAAGAACAGTCAGTAAGTAATATTGGGGGAATACCAGTAAATCATCGGTGAAACTTAAAAGTCTATTTTGACGAATCTTCCAGGAGAGAATAAAAACGCCTTATACTGATATATTGATTGTATACTGATTATACCGATTGAAACTATTTCTCAAAACTCTAATAGTACTTTTTAGGTATTTCGAAAATTTTATGAAAATGTTTCTTTTGAAGAGTTGCATTGAAATTACCTATCCATTTTAACAGACCATCTTCCGTTACAATACACTCTTCAATAATGTCAGAATTAGTAGGATTGTCTTTATTTGTATCATATAATTTCAAAATCTCTTTCACCTTGACATGATTAGGATCTACAGAAATGAAACGAATTTGTTTTATATGTGCTCACAGAAAATGTGAAATGAAAATTTAAAATAACAATTAAAAATACACGACAAAGGTCTGTCAATTCCCAATATTTTTTCACATCATGAAGTTTTGCAGTTATCATATTAGTAAACGACAGAATAATCTCGAAGGAAAAATGTGAAACTTCGGTAAATTTTTGGACAAATATTTACCTGGATTGAATTTTAGTTTCTGTTTGATTCCAGGTTTAAACAACTATCGATACACGTATCTTAATTTTTGTCACAACACAAGATTCTGATGTTACAGAAACTTGAAACTAAATACCGGTTACGGCTCGCAAGAAAAAGCCAGGTTATGGAACAATAATGGTTAACTAGGCGAGTTACACATATTTCATTTACAAATAACAACTGACTGAAGTTAGGTAGATTTCGGTTTTATAAATTATTGGTAATAATAACTTACGCTTTATGCTAAGAGATGGTACTAAGATCTAAAATTAGACAAAATGTGGTTACACACTTCTTGGGTTTCGCCGACGATATGAAGTTTCTTCAGTTTCAACTAGGAACGCTATCTAGCTAGATAGATAGATTGCTTGAGACCTTTTTTACAACGATTCAAATAATTTCCTACGGTATCACCACCAACTGCACCCGGTCATGGGGCGATCAAGTGGTGTCCATAGCGAAAACTGCTTCACAGAATATTGGTTTTCTATTCCGTGGCAAGAGCTATTTCACATCCAAGCAATTCAAGATGATGTACAAAGCAAGTATTCGATATGTCCTAGAGTACTGTTCACAAGTTCGGGGTTTAGCACTTCAAACAAACGCTGAAGCTCTTAGATTCTGTTTAGAAGAAGGTTATTCGTGTGGCTGATGATGTTGCAGTTACGAATTCATTGACCTCCTCTAGAACATCGTGGAAAGGTGGGCGATCACTCCCTCTTCTATAGATAGGTATTTCCATGGTCTGTGTTAATCATAAATTCCATTACCTATTTTGCTACGAGCGATTCCAATAGACAGACTACACAAGCTCAGGCCATTTTCCATTGTCGAGTTCGAGACCTATCGAACTTTTTTCTATCGAACTGCGGAGTTGGGCGACTCTTTGCCTAGTGAGGTTTTTCCCGATGCCAATAACTTTCAAACTTTTAATAAAAATTTGCCATCGCTGGCCCTCACGATGTTCTACAACCATTATAGGTTATCATCTAGTGCAAAAAAAAAACCGACAGAGGATCATTCAACTAGACCTTACAAGTATGACACATGAATAAAACAGTGGCGGCTCGTGAATTTTTTGAAAGAGGAGGCTGGACGTAAAACGTTTTTGTAAAAATATACTCTATTCAGCCAATTAATTTAACCTTTGCACAGCGACTGTACCAGCTACTTCAGTGACAAAATTAATTGTTGCTCAGCAAGAACCAACGTGGAAGTGTAGAGTTTCTCTTGGCAAAAAATGTTTTTGTTCGTTTTTTTTTTTTTATTTTTTTTTTGGATTTTTCATATTTTGTTTTTTTTTTATTTATTTTATTAACTTTTTTTATATATTAACGGAATTCTACGGTCTTTAGTTTGCGAAAAATGATCAATAATATTATCATAAAATGTATCATTTTGTTTTAAGTGTTTTACTAAATCTTTTTCAATAGATATCAAACTAACATTGTATAAACGATTTTGGCCCATTGTATTTCGCATGTAAGTTTTAATTCGTTTGAGAGTATAAAATGATCTCTCCACCGATGCCGACGTGACAGGAATGGTGACGACTGAGGTAAAACTTGTTGCAAATCATTGTCTATCATATATTTTATCATATCGGCGTGAATGTCGTACTGACCTAAAATATCTTTATCCGAGTATATAACGCATAATTCATTGTGCAGTGCTATTTCATCAAAAAATCTATATTTTAGAACTAAGTTATCTAAAAGTGTATTGGGAAACTCTTTTGAAAAAGATTCGAAAAATCTTCTATTCGTCAAGTCGAAAAACTTCAATGTAAATCGGAAATTCGAGTCTCAATTTGACCTTTAATAATATCTAAAATTTCATAAAAAAGTTGTTTATAATGTAGTTTCTTGTCTACCAAATTATATGTTTTCCTCCTTTAACAATATTCTGTTTACCGGTTAATTTAAACTCGATACTCGATGTTCCTGCGATTTTTCATGTCTGTCTATACCACGAGCAAAATTTTTCAAATCACCATAACCCGAGTGACCCCAACATGAAGTTGTATCAGATGTAAATAGCAAGCAATATCAGCAATATAATTTATTGTGTACCTCAGATCCCGTTAACCATAAATATTTTTTATAATTATCAGTATTAAATGATCGATTTTGAAACATACCGGTCATCACTAATCCTTTCAAATCCGGTAAAGGCCGTTTATTTTTAAAAAAACGCTTTCCTGTCATATGTTAATCCACTAAATGGATTTTCTAAAAAGCCAGCAACTAAATCACTACTACGACTTCCACTCATTTTAACGTTTAATAATTTACCGATCAGACAAATTTTAATCTAACCTTACTTCGCGTCGCGTGGCAAGACTCAATAAGAAGCACTGACACAGCACGTGTTCCAGCAAGTCTCGTATTTCATACGACTGACCGACGGCGAACGAGAGGCTAGCCTACAGAGAACGTTGCAATTCTAGTCTTTTACTTGATGTAAAGCAATTGGACTGGTTGGAAAAACTGCAACTGTGTTGAGCGCACGTGTTTAGCGTTTGAGATATATAGAGAATCTAGCCTCTGGGCACTGTTGTCAGATTGAAAATAACTACTGAGAACGAAGAATTAATTGTAAAATTTAAAGAATTATCAGAGAAACAGGAAAAAATAAAATTGAGAATAATCATTAAGATAAATTGGTGAGGAGGCTGAGCCTCCTTAGCCTCCTTCGAGGAGCCGCCACTGGAATAAAATGTCCTCCACAATCACAGAATCGGAAATAATATAATTGAGTCTAACACCTGAATCGACTTGACTAGTAAGATGACTTGAAAGTATGAAATGAAAACGTCATTTTATTAAATTTGATTGATTTTTCACTGGCTCTTATAAAAATGTTCCTGAGAAGCAGTGAATGATTCATTCAGCAGAATTTTCCAACGTATGAAAGTAAAATCGTAATAAATTGAAATTTGTGCCTCCCAGTTTTATCTTTAATAAATCAGAACGCGTGGAATTGTCACGCGTTCGATGGTGGTACGTCCAATTGACGAACAAGAGTTAATTCTTAAGCACATGTTTAGAAATATGATTAATATTTATTCGGATTATTATGTGATAGAATACCATCATTGTGTATGTATGATTTGAGTTTAAACAGCTTAAGAACTCAACTCAGAAACTAATTTGTTTGCATTTAATAGTACATTACAATAATGACGTTATTACCATCATTACAGTGAAACTTGTGTAACTTTAAACGTTAATAACGTTGCGAAGATATATAAATAAAGGTTTCGTTAGTTTAGGCTATACAATTTAACCACGCACGTGGGTGTAATCTCTCCTTTAGGCGGATGCTAAGTCACTGCCATCTGTTGATTCCTGTAGCTAATTGAATTGGGTCAAGTTTATTTTATTGCATGAAGTGAACTATAGGTTTAGAAGATACATGATTAGCAATATATTCGTTTATATTGAATTCATGTGAATTCCGAAAAGAGCAAATGAATCTTATATAAAGGTGTAATTCAATCCATTCTCTAACCATTACGTATTTGAAAGTCTTCATTTCTGCTTCGTCAGTCAACATAAAAACTGCATAATTAATGTTGCAGTTTTGCATTCGGCATGAGAAACTTTGAAAGGAGTCATTTATTCCCCGTCAAGAGAATCAGGTTTGTCAAAAATGAAACAGCTTTTTGGGCTCTAGTACACTACACTCAGATCAAGCCGCAAAATAAACCGCAGATAATGAGGATCTGTATATCGTAAACAAGATTTTACCAGCAACTGACGTGATATCCTTTTCAAACCGGATCACAGCATCATGTAACGAAACCTGGATAAATAAGCCATTAAACTGAAGGAAATCAAACGCAAAGTTGGGAGCTGGATAACCAACCAGACTGACCAGATTGTACATCAAGTAATAACCACCAGACTTCTTCTCTGCCACACCAGAATGACGCATGAATATCAAATCACTAGACAACCTCCTCCTGTTTGTGAAATATGTTAAGTATCTATTAATGTTCAACACATATTAACGGAATGTATATCATACTCCGTGGAAAGAACTGAAAATGAGATAAAATCGCAGAAACATTAGAGATTAGAAATTAAAACTCATGTTGTAAGACATGTGTTCAATTACTGTCCACTAATAGCCCAAATGCGGTTTATTTAAATGGAGAAAAAAAATAATACAAAAGGAAAAACTTATTTTTAGAGCGAATTGTCATAATAGACATTTGAGAAACTCACTCTTCCATCATTTAGTAAATCAAGTTTCAATAGAAGCTCCACATACAATGCTGTCGTCACTGTATATAACTCTTTAAACAGTGGCGGAACGAGAATTAATTTAGAGGGGGAGGCTGATGATAAGTTTCATTCATTTGACTGACTGTTGTGTCAATTCTATCCATTTTTGCAGTTTAATAGGATATCTGTCGCAAATCGTTTGAGGTTGGGCGGGGGGTGGTATCTTCAGCTGAGAAACTTAATTCTTAGTGAATCAAAGTGAGGTGATGATGTGAAGATGGACGCAACTAATCAAAAAAGATATGAATAGCCGGGGAATGTAAGATATATGGACGTTGTTAACTTTCTAGTAGATAAATGCCGCTCCAGTAACATTGTTATGATAATAAGTTTCGGTGAGATATTTTTCGGCACTGAAAAGAATTAGGAATTACACTGATAACACTGTTGTACAAAAAATTATATGTCCTGAATTTTCATTTTAAAAGAGCTTGACAAAGCAATAAAGGCAATATTGATACAATAATAGGTTATTTTTCAGCAATAAAAATTTTTGCATAGCCTCCATAACCATTTCCTCAGTCTCAATTACATTATTTCACCATATTCAATATGTGAAGAAAGCTCTACACTTTCTCGTTAGATCTTTTGTACACTTGATTTAATAAAATAGAAAATTAGAAAGATTCATACTACCTAGACCGATCAAGAGTTATTGATCTATAATTATTTTATTAGCTTCAATAATCTTACAATTTAGTAGTTAATGAATTATAGAATGCACTGAGAACCCCTTTGTATATTTAGCATTGTGTGACGTTACGTTATTTGAAACATCCCAAAAAACATCAATTGAGATGAAAAATAGCTCGATATTTTCCTCCATTTGTCAGATGTAAACTATGTGATTGTAATCAGCCAATGGCGTTGCGCCTTATACTCGCGTGATTAAATGCACGTAGAGATGTATTCATTTGTTGTCTGGATTTTGTAAAGGCTAGTAGTAATTTCCATCGCTTTTTTGCCAGTTTTTCTTATTCCGAAATCGCAATGTTTCAATAACAGGAGAAATTAAGTACAAGTGAGTTTCTCCAAATTATAACTCGAGAAAGGAAAAATACTTTCAACTCTACATCCCAAAGTAATTGAGACTGGGAAACAGTCTCGAACAATACGAAGCACATTTAATTCAAGCTTTTAGTTCGTTAGAATCAGTTTGGAAAGTCTAATAGATCATGAAACTGAAAACGTAAAATAATATACATAGTTATGTTGAATATCAGTGAATATATCAATATACAAATTCAATACAAAGTAAACATAAACACTATTATAAATTACATGCGTTAAATATAATTTATGAGACAACTCATAAGTGTATTGATGCTTATATATTCTCACCTTCTACATAGCTATGAGCATTATATGACTAGGAATGTCAAAGGAAAACAAATAAAGTGACTCATCACGTATCGGACCGGCTATAAAGCTATGGGATTGGAGCTATTATGATCCAAACATCAGTAGAAATATAGTCTCCCAAAATCAGAATTAGGCACTAGTGGTAGTAGTACATAAAAATTTACAGCGAAGACTTGCAACCGCAAGTTTGCTAATTCTCCAGTTATTTTCCACATACATATTTATGCATATCCATTCACAGATTGAATTAATATGGAATATCAATAAAAAAAAATACAGGGACACCGAAATATGCCTCAATGTCAAGTGATGGAGGAAGCTATCAACATCGAACTCATCAAATACCTAGAGAGCTACAAAGTTGTGAATGACCGGCAATATGGCTTTCGTCAACAGAGATCAACAAGAGACCTGCTTGCCTACGTAACATATGTATGACAGAAATCTATTGAAAAACATGGAGAATCTCTAGCTGTTTCATTGGATATCTCCAAACATTTGACCGAATCTGGCACAAAAAAGCCTTCTTGCCAAACTTTGTCGCTTAGGTACTATCGAGTTTTCTCTCAGATAGATCACTCCATGTGGTGGTTGACGTAGTATCCTCCAATACGATGGCTATCAACGCTGATGTTCCACAGGAACCTGTATTGACACCAACTTTGCTACTGATCCATATTAACGATCTGCAGGAAGTGGCAGACTTTTGCAGCTCGTGATGCACTTCAGACTGCTTTTTCATCTGGAGCCTCTATACCATACAATGAAGCCAGAGGCGCGAAACAGGGACATGTTGATGCAATTAATGGAGATCTTGCGAAGATTTCGAAAAGAGGATCTGATAATCTAATAGAGTTTAATGCAACCAAAACTCAAGCTTGCGTCTTCTCCAGGAAGGCGGATCCCACAATCCCTAATATCATGATGTCAGGTACAACTATTCCTATAAAGTCTTCCATAACAATGCTCGGGATCACCACCAACAGCACTTTCTCATGAGATAATCATGTGAGGTCGATTGCGAAAACTGCTTTACAAAAACTTGGTTTTCTATTCCGTGCCAAGAGCTACTTTACATCTCAGTAGCTCTTCATAATCTACAAAGCACAGATTCGACCTGTCCTGGAGTACTGTTCAGATATTTCGAGTTCGGTCCCAAACATTAGCTGAAGTTCTTGGATTATATACAGGAGAGAGCTATCCGTTTGATTGATGATGTCACACTTACGAGTTCATTGACCTCTCTAGACCGTCGTAGAAAGGTGGGAGATCCCTTCCATTTCTGTAAATATTTCCATGATTAGTGTTCATCAGAAATCTCGTCTGTTGTTCCACCTCGAGAGATTTCAGATAGGCGAACTAGACGAGCTCAAACTAGTCACCACTTCACTGTCAAACTCGAGACTTGCCGAACTTCTTCCTACCAGACTCAATTTTTTTATCGAACAGCGAAGTTGTGGAACTTTTGTGGTCTTTCCCTATAATCTCCAAACCTCCTCTCCCTACATTCTGGTGTTCTAAGCGATAAGATTCTGTCAAAAGCTTCCCTCATTGCTTCTGAAAAGTTAGAAAAAAGAAATGCACTGACAGTGGCCAGATTTTTTCTTCCTATGCCGGTTCCTGGAGATAGTTTCCTGCTCATTCTGTCAGATGCAGCACCGTACATGAAAAAGACCGAAATTTGGAGAATTCGAACTTGATAACATGTCTTGCTCATGCTTTAAATAGGGTTGCTGAAGAGACTAGGAAACATTCTCCTCTTGTACATAGTTTAATTTCCAACACGAAAAAAAAATCTCCCTTAAACCGCTTATAAGCGCCCAGTTCTATAAAGAAAAACCACCAAACACTCCTCTTCCACCTCAACATGTTATTGAAAAATAGGAAGCCGCTTTATTTTATTGCGAGAATTTCTGTCAACTAAAAGATCTAATTTCAGAATTGTCTTACGAATCTTCCTGTGTATTTAAAACCAAATTATAGCTTCGTTTCCAAAACAATAACACAAACAAAAGAACAACACTCTAATTTACTATTAACCCGAAGTGCAGAGCTAATAAAACAAACCGAGGCAGCTTTCCAAAAATTGATAAAATGGAGGGCAACATTTTCAAAAGTTCAAAAATGTGATGGAAAAAAATTGTGGATTTCGGTTTTTTAGCCAGGTAGCTAATATTTTAGACGGAGATTTTACTGAATCCATTGAATTGGATCCCTTATTACATCGGTTGATGGGGAAATGAGCTTTTCCATTCATACATTTTTATATTCTGACTGGGGATAAAATTTTTCAATTGAGAACGTTCAGTGGTTTACTTTTTTTACAATCTGCTTTTGGTCAAAAATGCATATTTAGGTTTAGTTTAGTATGCAAAAAAGGTAAAATGTCTATTTTTTAAGTAAATCAATAAATTTATGTATTTTAAGTATTTTTCTATTTGAATATTTTCAACATTTTGGTGTATATTTTGCATATTTTTAAGTTTCTCACTTGCATACTTTGGGTTTCCCTAATTATTACATTACACTTTGAATTATCTCTTCAGATGTTATTTTTTATATTATAAAATTGGGAATTTTGTAAAGGTGTGTACCATAGAAATTCGTGCATGTGCTTGGCTAAATAAATGTTGTTCGCATAGAACTACTATTCATATGAGATTATCATATAAATATAAATTATTCACATTTGTTCATATATGGATTGTTCGTGCATCCCGGAACTATATATCCTTGAAGAAAAATGCATAAGTTGTTTCAATGAAACAACTTATGCATTTTTGCTTGAAGCTATATCTGAAAATATACTTGAACAACGAGCATTTGTATATATGGAAAAGAACAATTGCTACAACAAATAGTTGGAATTGTCCAGTCACGAACTATGAACTCCCAATAATATATTATCAAATGCATTTCTAGAATTTAGTGGTAAAGTACGAGCGTTCTTTGAAAAATAAACTTCACGGTCATAAGCATCTATTTCTGTTTTGGAGAATTTGGAATTTGTGTGTGTAATTCATTGAATAATGTCATCATAGAAAAAAAAGAATATATTGTTATTTCACATTGAATGTTCAGATATTATCTTTATTTGTCGATAATTTTATTGTATCGTATGTGGAAAATACGGGCTAGTCATGCAACTAGTAAAAGAGTAGATACATACCTACCTACAGAAGGGGGAATCTCATTGATTAATATTGTTCGATAACCATTTCGTGTAAGATTCAATAGAAAAAGTTTCGGTTTTTCAGGTTGAACAGTGAAAACACATCTATTGGTTCCAGACTGCTGTTTCGTTCTTTTCATAAGCTCATCAGTGGATCGAGCCAGTTGATGAATACATTGATCAACCATCTATATCAGAGGTAAGACTACCATTTGAGAAATTGTTCGGATAACTTAGATGTCCCACTGAGAACATTATTCACAATGCTACGCATTGATGAAAGATTAGGCGGGGAAACAGTTGGAAATATAACCGCCAGGTGACGGCCCTGAAACATTCAACCTGGAGAACCAAAACTTTGTCTATTGATTCTAACACGAAATGTGTTTGTGTTTCTACTTTAGTTGGATAAACAGTTCATAAGAATACGATTCCGATACTGCTGCTATATATTGGAACGAAAATTGAAATAAAGTTGAAATTTTACCCCTTTCTGTCTTATGATTTTAAATATTGAAATTGACATTCTCCGTGAATTACCTTGTGATGATATTATTGATGAATTAGCTTTGAAATTGCTTAAAGTTTCTTCATCTTAAATAAAAAATGTGATAAGCAAAGTTCACGTTTTACTGATTAATATATCATATCATTTGTCCTATAACATAACATGAGGCCACTTTTATTCATTTTCCCCAAGCCCCCGAAAGTCTAAATTCAGCCCTGCTAACAGTCAATACGTCAATGTCCAAGAACAACGATAGAACTGAAAATATTTAAAAGTATAATAAAGATTCTTGACCCAGGTATGAATTATATGTAAATTCTCGGGAAATAGGTCACATTAACACTTACGCTTTATTTTAGTCTTCAGGAACGTTTTGGTCTCACGACCATCATCAGAAAACTTGTTACTTCAATAACCTGATTACTTAGAACTAACTGCATTAACACAAAGCGTCCTTATCGCACCAATTTCGTTTAAATGCCAACGTCGCCGAAACGAACAAAAACATGAAATGTTATAATTCCGATTATAAGCATAAGTGTTAATGTGACCTGTTTCCCGAGAATTTATATATAATATTTAAAAGGGATTGTAATCAAGATTGCGTTTGCATTATTATTATTTAGAAGGGCATCTATAATGTTGTACATAATTTTCAGTAGGACTGTTTAAAGAAAATTATCAACCGATCCCTGTTGTGATGATGAATCAATTGAGAATTAATGTGTTCAATTGGAATCGGAATAGCTGAATCATTACCCACTGCAATTATTTATTCTCATGCAACAACAGGAGGGTGTAGCCTAAGTTATTCAGTGACTCCAGAAGACATGTTATTTTAGCCTATGTAGTGTTATTTTCTGGGTTTTGTAAATAACGCTATATTATATATTTACGTTTGTCCATTGAATCAAGTCGAGCCTTTCCTTATTTGGTTTTCTCACCTTCTTCTGCGATAAAATAACTGTTCACACTCCATGATAGGATCAACGAATCCCTGAGTATTTATGTTGCAGTACGTATTTCTGAAATTTTTATTTTGTTTTATTTCCATTTGCTTATTCAATTTTCAATTTCAATAATATGAAATGTGTTCATTATTAATGCGTACTCTTGAGCCTTTGCACATTCATTATCCCTTCTTCATTGCATTGTGTATTGAAATCTAATGTAAGAAGATCTTCTTAGGTTACATTACAATTTAGAATTTTATTATATTTCACTCATCTCTATCATTATTCGAATCTCATTATTTACGAAAGATATGAAACAATAATTACGAGTCTGAAAGTATGGGGTAGTTTCATCTCATTACTTTTATACCATATTACAGAAATCAAGGGATATGATTTACTTATGAAAAAGTGTAAGGAGGAATGATATTGAGGAAATATTCCACAACCCAGAGATTTTTGAAATACGTACCGATCGAATGATCATATTATCTCGTCTGACTAAATATTGATACATATTTAAGGCGCTGCTGGCGTGCTAGTCCTGATGATGATTTTATAGGAATCGAATACAGTGACGTCGTGAACTTTGAATAATTATATTCACGAACTTTCTTCATAAAAACTTTCAAACAGTATCAATTCTCCCACTTAACTAACTCTTAAGCCATTCCATCAAATATTGACATTTATTTTGAGTTTACTGGTGGAGAACCCTAATGATACAATAATGAAAAATTTTGTATTGAATATTTAACATGTATTCATGTTTTGGGACCTTATGGCCCTAATCTAGTCCCAAACATATTATAAGGTGAATTCTTTAATGTACTGATTTGATTAAAAACTCCAGCAGCAATTTATTCGAAGTTTTCAAATAAGATGTACTACTTCGATATAACAAAGGAATAATTAATGTTTCGACGAAAAATTTCAACATTGCCTCGTTATTTTTCGTGATTTTAATGTAGAACAGTTTTACTAATAATTGAAAAATCATTGTCGATTCTGCATTTAGATTACTATAGTAAACATTATCTACTATGCCAAGAATTCGACAATTTCGTAATTGTCGTTAATTAAGTTATTTTGAACGTTTTGTATTTTCATTGTTGGTATGAGGGAGGCCGCCAACCGCTTAGATCGTAACATAACAACTACTGTTGCAAACTATTTTTAATGGGATTTCAAAGACATGCAAAGGGACTTAGTTGATACTATCAAATCAATCGAATTATCATCAAATTTCTAACGAATGAATTCATATTCACATCTGCAGCAATTTTTATTATATCCTATTTGGTTATTGGCCAACGGAAAATTTCATTCTTATTCGTATTCATTTTCAACCAACTTCTCCTAACTTAAGATTACTTTGAAATCAATTTAAATCACTGGTAATTAGGTACTGGGCAGAACAAATATTTTACATCTTAAAATGTCCAAAATGTGTTTCTTTATCTTTATTCAAGTATCTTACTCCTATTCATTGATTTAATCTCTTGTAATACTATGAGCTGGTACGCCTGGAGTATCCCTACTTGATTTGATTTATATTCTTTCTACACGAGAGGTGTTGCGTGGCAATAAACCCCTAGCAATTACAGTATCACTGAAGTGAGTATTCATGAATCTGTCGTACCTTCTATATCATACGAATGATATTGTGAGTACAACAATTGGAACTTAAACAATTTTATCCAAAAAATCAACTCAACCACTGTAAAATATAGTGTAGAAAACAACAAATGGTCCTTCGAGCCGGGTAATGACGTATTTGTCACAAATCAATTAAAATTTTGAAAATCATGTCTACCAACAAAGTATCAACATGTGGAACTGAAATGCAAGTTAAACCGGAAATGTGTTGCCGCTTGGAGAATACATAAATAGTATGTGTGACCAAGTTACTCCGAAAATCATTTGATTTGGTCACCGATTTGTATATAATTGCTTCACATTCTTGAGATACTCTTCGGAATCGTGTAATGAAATGAATAATCAATTTCATTATCTTTATAGCTAAATAATATTCAAATTAATAATGTTGTTAAGAAATGTGCAATACCAAATTTCTCGATTCAGGAAAACAAACCCAAGTTTACTAAGTGGGAGTCAACTGTCCTAGCCTCTAGACTTCATCGCCGCTTGTTAAAAACTTTTAAAGGACGGTGTAAATTCAAGTTTACTTCAATAATTGTTATTGTATAACGATTTTGGCGAAATTTGAGTGTAAGCAGTTCTAAATCAACTTAAGTTCACTGTAAACGTTTAGACTAGATTCAATGTATACTTTGAGAGTTACGACTTTTTTAATTTCCGAAAGGATGTGTCTATTGCAAGGTTTTCGTGAAAAACAATAGATTTCGTCTGAATTTCTATATGATAGGAACTTTCGTTTTCAAGTTATCGTATATAGTAGCATTTCGTGACGAATATCCAGACAGAACGACAGACAGACATACGAAGTTGCTTAAAATTAGATAAGAAATATGGTGAAGGAATTTTTGTTCTAGGACTTTTTTCAGCGATTCTAGAAATAGCCTGAGTAAATGCAATATACTCTTCGAACTTTGCCTGCGAATAGTGTAAAAAGGCCATAACATACAGTACTGCAGTAGGTTTTTACTCTATAAAACGAACTTCTCAACTAGCTTGGAAACCATCTCATTGACTGACTTTCATTTTTTTTTTACTCAATATCTAGTTTATCATATTGTAGAATGTGGATGAATGAAGAGGAGGAAACCCATAATGTGAATTGAACTTTGTGTGATCTAGGGTGGTATTTTGCGAGAGTAGGTAGGTATACTACGTGTATTTTAGGGTAGAGTGTACCAGGTACGCGGAGCGGAGCATAGCATATCAACAAATAGAGCCGTTGTCTTAATAAAAGGACTTAGTTAATATCCATGATACTAACCGTTGGAAAATAGCTGAAACATACTATACAGGATGTCTCACCACTTAATTGACAGTTCTTATAACGGCTGCATATTTCGTAACGCGCTGTTGGCATTTTGTGGTCAAAGACTGATCGCAGAAGAATACCATGAAGAAAGTTTCCGATCTTGTACAAGTCCTCACATAAAATTATTGAAATATCAATTCAACAAATGCCAAAAACTCTAAATTTTCAAATGGAAACCTCATTTGTTTTATAGTAGACGTATTCAGCACAAAAAATTAGGATAACTTGTGTTTTTGGTTCCCCATATCTGAAAAATATTATCGTTTTCGATTTATTTACAAAATACTGGTTTTCCACCTTTGTCCAGCAGTCGTTTTTAAGTTTGATAAATCTAGTTGGCCATGGTTGATTATACGACTGTCATAGAATGAAGAAATGTCATTTAGTTCAAAATTATTGTAGTATAGGGAACCAAACACAAAGTTCCCCTAATTTTTTGTGCTGGATACGGCTACTGAAAAGCGAATGAACATTTGACATTCAAAAATTTAGAGTTTTGGTATTTTTTGAATTAATATCCCAATATTTTTTTGTAAGCACCCTGTAATACATTGAACATTTTCATTATGGTATTTCTCTGCGCTAAGTCTAGTCAAAGACAAAATGTCAACAGTGCGTTACAAAATATGCAGCTGTTCTGAAGAAACTGTCAATTAAGTACGGGTCTGCATCTGTAATTTTTTCTCTAAAATTGCAAATATCTCAAATACTGTTGAATTTAGGTATAGGACATGATCGATGGAATGTATGCATTGAATTTATAACCAGAAGCGAAATCTTGAAAAATTTTAGACGAATAGTACTCATTAACTTTGGTCAGCTGTCAAATTTTCAAAAGTTCACTTTTTGAGATATCGATCGATGCAGTTCTTGGTGAGACATCCTGTGTAGTGTAAAGTACTGAGGAAATCCAAAATGACCATTAACAGAGATTAGGAGATTAGGCGTATGAAACATACAGAAAGGATATAAATGCGTTTTTAATATGCAATGAATTACATATACATACACATGCTCAGTATTGCAACTACTTAGCTTGAAGCGTGCAAGGCAATTTGTATACGTACGCCTTTACTTTTATAATAAATCTGTGGAATAACGCGTGAATTACTCCAGCATACATTTGTTCGAAAACATTCCTATGTAAATCATTATCTACTGGATTACACTTGAACATTTCTCTGAATGAATATTTATTTTATTCAACGCGTACTGTACGTTTTATTTTATTTACTTCGTGAATAAGCTAAATAGCTTTGTCATGATTATCCTATGTTGAAAATAGTGTATTGAATAGTTATGCTAATGCATTTTGAACAAACGTTAATTTGCTACTTCCATTCTATTCTGTTCCATTGAGTTTTCAAGAAAATTTTATTCCACAATTCCTGACAATTAAACATAGTTAAAGATGAAGGAGTTCAGAATAATCAGATATTTCAGTTTCTACTTATACAGGAGGGTGACGATAGCAAATACATAGATTATCCAAAATAACGTATTCTTTTAGAGATAATCAATCTCGACCATTTGATAGATTGGAATGCAAAATATTCTATATAACATTGTAATGCTTCCAAGACAAACCTTTCGGCATCTAGGTATTACTCGGATTTCGAGAAACTGTAATTTATCGGTACGACCGCTGCACACTTGAGAATTGATTTAAAATTTAGTCCTAATTAGAGAGTTGAATAGTCACAATGTCACTAAAAGATTCAAGCCGCTCCTGGACAACCAGCAATATTGTCTCTCAGCTGGAACGAACAATGCAAGTTTCTGAGTAAATGAGAAGTGCCTACTTATAGTAAATATTAGTTAGAATTTGTTTGTTTTAAAAATTATTTTCAAAATAAAAGTATCAATACACTAGAATTTTATTACATTATATATAGTATCACAGTTCATGTAATCACGTAAAGTTTTTGCCTATTATTTCAAATTTGCAAAAAAAAAACAATTTCAGCATATCAAACAAATCAATGATTTAAACCATGTGATATGGGATTGGGTTAATTGAATTCAATATTTAGACCCACATTTTATTGTCGCTTTGTTCTCTGTTTCATTTTCAAACCGTCTTCTTGATGTCAACCTTCTGCTTCATCTTGTTTCTCCTGATGGAGAAAATAGAACTTTAATTGGAGCCTTAAATAAAACAACTACTGAAAATTTGATTTTCACTTATTCATCACATTTAATGGAACTATCACAGCCATCACTTGAGGGGATTGAGCTTAACCCCCAGATAAACTCAGGTAGCAGGTAGCAGGTTTGTGGCCCACCAGAAAACCAGAATATTGCTAACGCTGACTTCCATAACTTCTTGTGAGAGCAGTTTTTCTTCGCCAATGTAATGGTTCCTGAGAGATGTCAAAACATGGCATCTCAACAGGATGTGAGAGGCAGTTTCTTCCACCTCTCTGCATGTCCTGTATATAGGATCATCTGCGATCTCCGTAGTATGGAGGTGTTTGTTAGGACGATAGTAACCCGTTAGGATTCCAGTCGTCTCTCTGATGTCCCTTCTGTTTAGAGAAAGGAGTTTCTTTGAGAGCCTAGGCGCAGGCTCTTTGATGAAGAGCTTGGCCTGCTTCATACGTGGTGATTCTTTGTTCAGTCAGTCCAGATGCGAGACCTACCCTCCGCAATTTGATGAAGCGGCCTTTGGCTCTGTTCCGACAGGGGCGCCAGACGACCCCCGCCTGTCCAGGGAATCAGCCATTTCATTTCCTTCAACTCCACTATGTCCAGGGACCCAGATGAATTCAACCTTGTTTCTCCTGGCTACTTCAGCCAGTGTATCCCTGCATTCTTTGACAAACCTTGATGTAACTCTAGAAGAGAGCTGTATGTGTAGATGTATATGCGCCTATTTACATAGTTTCTTGGCAGGTTTTCCATGGCGGAAGTCAATATTTCGTAGGCTTTCGTCTGAAAAGCCGTGCAGTAAGCGGCTAGGGTCACTGAGATAGTGACATTTGGACTTTTTAGGTATACTCTCGCTCCAGAACATTGACCTACCTTGAACCCGTCTGTGAACCATAAGAACCCACCGGGTGGCAGTAGGGCGAGAGTTTCGTTGCTACAATCTTCTCTGGAGAAGACGCAAGCTAGATCATCAGATCCCCATTCCAAAGTTCTTACCGTATTTTCATTAACTGCGTCAACCAGTCCATGTCTCGCTCCTCTGGCTTCATTGGATGGTATAGGTGCTCTAGAAAGTGGTATGAAGTGTACCATTATCTGCAAAGCTGTGAACGGGACAGCAGATCGTTAATATGGATCAGCAACAAAGTTGATACATTGTATTGGACGATATTCCATCAACCAACACATGGAATGAATTATCTTAGAGAAAACTCGACAGTAACAGACAAAGTTGAGGCAGAAATTTCCCTAAAGGTTTTGGTACCAGACTCGGTCAAACGCCTAGGAGATATAGCTAGAGATTCCCCATTTTTTTCAACAGATGTCTGCCAAACAAGTGTTACGTAGGCAAGCAGGTCTCCTGTTGATTTCTGCTGTCGGAAGCCATATTGCCGGTCATTCACAATTTTGTAGCTCTCAAGGTATTTGATGAGCTCAATGTTGATGCTTACTCCATCACTTTAGAGATCACAGATAATAGTGCGATGGGTCTATGATTATTAGGAAGGGTCTTCTATCGTTTTTCTGGAGAACACTCTAGCTGTCTTCCAGCTAGTCAATTCCAAATAATTGCTCACTTCAGGCTACACTAGTAGTACCAGGATATCAAAAATTATCTTGGTCAAAGGTGGTTGTGGAATCTTAACCGTGTGTCTTACTTTACGTTATCAAAAGTTGTGTCAAATTAATTAATTTGAAGTTTCTAAAAGTGAGAAACTTCGCAATTTTATACGAATGTTATAACACTCAGAAGTCTCTAGCGCTTCAGACTCCGGGATTTTCACGTGGCCTATAGAAATTAGAAGGTTCAGGTTGTATAAAAACTTAATTGCATGAACGCCAGGCGTGCTATGTAATTAGCTACGAACGTAATCATTTTGACATATGCCTCGAGGAGCTCGCTACGCGTCAGTTAGAGCTTATACTATTTACCTCGATCTTGTTAATTCGGGGCCGTTTTATGCCCCGTGCGGCCGGCGCCAGTTGTAATAAAGTGTTTTCGGCTATAGACCGCTAGCTTTCAACCGCTTTTAAGTATATTTTAGTAGCTAGAAAATTTTCTTTGGTACGTCGCACGTTAGACGCGCGTAGCTGAGACCTGAGAGTACCAGTTTTAAAATTTCCCATTCAATCGACATTTTGGGGCCTGAGACTATGCTATTTAGTTGGCTCCGTTCATAAATTAACGACATGGAGCGAAAACCGCATGCGAAAAGTCCTCGTAAAGACGTTCTATGTTCCGAAAATGTGCACTTTTCTAACTGGCGAGCTACGCGCTCCTCACGTGAACGTCATTCGATTTATCGAAAATTAACCAATTTAAAACAGTTTTCGACCCCGTTTGTGACTATTGCGACCTTGTGAAAGGTTCAAAGTTAACATTTCGTTTTACATTCCACAACCACCCTTGACCAAGATAATTTTCAATTTGTAGTTCATTATTGTTTTACAACTGAAATGAATAGGTATGAATATTGTAGGTTATTGATGATGTCAGTATGACAGAGACATGATTATTTCAAACGTAAAGTAAGACACACGTTTTAAATTCCACAACCACCCTTGACCAAGATAATTTTTGATATCCCGGTACCTTGGAAGAGAAACAGTTGAAGGTAATCAAACGAAATTGTAATTTTCACACAAAATATATCAATTAATACAATATATATCAAATAACACTACAATTGTGAGTAAGCTGTGAGTTGCAAATAATAAATCTTAAGAATTATCTATGCTGCGTTTATAAACTGAATAGTTGTTATTATAGAAGTATCGATTGATTTAATGATATATTATATGTATAATATATACATGTAACTAAATATAGGTATCTACATCAAATGACGAAGCTCCAACATATAACCTACTACAGAAGTATATACATTAATTACTTATGATTACAGTAAAACGCAGTCACAAGCTTATTAATTCTCCAGAGCAAACATATCTTCATAGTTCAATTATAAGTACCTATTTGCATTTATTAGTAAATTGAGTAGTAACGTTGAATAACGTCTCATGGGAGGTCTCAATTTTTCCTAACGAGCTCTACGGAATTGCTTGCATTTGTAGCCACACGACGAATCGTGACCACTTCCTGCTTCAAGTGCGTTTGCATTTTGTATACAACTGAATTACATCCATTGACATCGAAATCATATCATTCCATGTGAATACTAGTACAATATTAACTGTTTCCTTAAAAAAATATAGCAGAAAGAAAAACTGTTAGAATAAAAGGTGAAGAAAACATCTTCCATTTGTATACCCATATGTGACAGCTATAGTGTATATTAGATAATATTATATGCCAATGCCCCTGCATTGAAATAACTTTCATTCTGTCTTGAAGAAATTGAAGGTATAATTTTGATGACTGAGTCGAAGATTTTGTTAGAACATGTTGTAATAAGGTCTGAATAATAATCCTCATAAATTTGCTGTTCATAGAGATTTCGTAAATTTGTCCATGCGCTATTCAAAAATGTTCTGTCTGATACTCAATGGCAGAATATACTATACATGAGTTGCATCGAACAGAAAATGAATTCTTTCACTCAACTAATGAATGATCGGTTCAACATCCATGCCCCGTATAAATTAAAAATTACTAAGCCAAACGTTCCCTGGTTGACCTACAATTTGCGTTGTATGATGAGATTACGTAATTCGGCCCTTTCAAAATACATGCGTACTGAATCTACTGCGGATTTTATAGCCTATAAGGATTTGCGTAATATTGTGACAAATGCGGTTAGGAGAGAAAAGGCAGCCTCTCTCCGGTATTGTGCTCATAGATGAGATAGCTCTAAACTTTGGAAGACCATTGATTCCTTAAATATTAAAAGTGAGCCATATTGCGAGATTCCTTTACAATTGTGTAATGCTAACCAGATTAATCTTCAGAAGCAGCAGAACCATTTCTCACTTCAGCTCTCAACTACCGATAAAATCGGAGATATTGTCTTGTGTTTAAAACAAGTGCTCAGGGTAATGATTTCGACTCGGCCAAAATGTTAAAATTGTGTTTACCAGTTATAGCTCCCTATTTGACACATATTGTGAATTGCTGTCTGGAAGTCGGCTACTTTCCAGAAGTATGAAAACACTCTATCATTAAGCCTGTCCTCAAAAAAACCAACCCTGAGTCTTTAACTGATCTGCAGCCCATTAGCATCTTACCAGTTATATCGAAAATTCTTTAAAAAGTTGTGGCGGAACAAGTATATGATTATGTTGTCCAAAATGATATTATCCCTAATCATCAATCGGGTTTCCGTTAAGGTTTCATTCAGTCCTATCACGGCACTTCTCAAACTTACTGACAATATCAAAAATTCACTGGACAGGGGTTGGGTTACTTCTCTAGTTCTCCTTGATTACTCAAAGGCTTTTGACGGTATTGACTACGAAGTGAAGCCTTGGAGAGGAATTGACACTTCCAGGAAGTCCACAATTACCGAGGAGGTTCCGTGATGGTATTGACTAGAATCGTTTTGCCCCATAAAGCGAACCTCGCTTGCCTGTCAAAAGCCATGAAGCAACGGTGTATCTGTAGGATAACCATATACACATGCTGCTGGTGAAGATTTAGATTATATAGAACAAATTCCAACCTCAAATCCATTGCGCAAGTTAGAGACATGCTGGAGAAACAAATTAATCCAGTCATGATTGAAATTCAGGGCCGCCCCTCCAATTTCAAACTGGGCCCGCTTATGAATAATTAATAAATGAATAACTGATAGTACCAGCTACTTTGATTTGTAGATTGGAAATAAATCATGGTCGTTAGACAATTTTGACCATTGTATTATTAGACATTTTGGAGGATTTCCAACCCGGAAGCATGCCAATAACGTGTGTGAAATAATATCTAAGATTGAAAACTAAAAAAAATGGGCTGACAATAAATTATGAAAATTGTCTAGTTGATATTTATGGGAAGACGGATTAAAAATATCCTCCTCTTGGTATAAGTTGAAGTTTAAAAATATTGTTCCTTGTTCTAAAAATATGTACCTGAATTAGGACATGGAAGACCAAGGATATAGAGAAGAAAATATAGAAAATGGCAAATCAACAAATAGTTCATATTCTATTCAAAACTTGAAGGATTGCCATGATCATCATCAGTAAAGGGTACGAGTGTAACACCCTATATGTACTTAGGCGGCTTTATTGAGCTCATTGTGCGCCACAAGGTCGGTAGCCTATACTGTTCAAGCAGATTTGTGGCCCGCCAAAAACTCAGAATAATGCCTACGCTGGCTTGCTTATATTCCTCTGGAAGCAGTTCTGCTTCGTCAAAGTAACTTTTCCTGAGGAATTTCAAAGCTGGGAATCCCAACAGGATGTGAGTCAGTTTCTTCCACCTTTATGTATTTCCTACATATAGGGTCATCAGCGATGTCAATGATATGAAGGTGTTTGTTAAAACGACAGTGACCAGTCCTTAATGCTCTTCTGTTTGATGGAAGGAGTTTCTTTGAGAGCCTAGACACAAACTGTTTTATAAAGAACTTTGCCTCATACGTAGTAGTGATTACCGCCTCAAGTCAGACCATTGGAAGGGAAACCCGCCGCGCAGTTTGATAAAGCGACCATTGGCTTAAATCAATGTTTGTTACCCCTACCCAACAGGGGTAACAGACAACCCCTGCCTGGTCAGTTTATCGACGCTTTCATTTCCCCACTGTGTCCTGGGAACCAGATGAGTTGAACTATGTTTCGCCTGGCTAGTTCAGCCAGTATATCTCCGCATTCTTCGACTAGCCTTGATGCAACTCAGGGTAACTTAAGATCACTCAACTACTTTTAGAGTCAGCCATTCACATATTGATATTTATTATGTTGAACTTCCTTCAATATATATTATATTGTTAACTTTCCCTCGAGTTTTAAACTTCCTGCTCCAAATACGTGTTAGGTTTATAACATTGGTCGTCTTCTCCAGAATGAAGAAACTTGATATTTTGGATAGGTATAAACTGAAGTTCGTGTCAATATAACATGCATATAGCATCAAAAAATTCGTAGTCGGAACTATTTTAATCAATTTTTAATACCGATTACTCTATTGTATTTACAATTGAATCTAATACATGCATTGCATGTGTCTTCCCTGAGTACTTAAATCAAGTATTAAATACACTTCAGAAGTTAAGCGTCACTCAGTCTCATAAATCTCACTTCAACGCTAAGCCAAGAACTAATTGCCGCTAAAAGCTCATTAAAGTTTCAAGTGGCTTATTAATTGCACGATGGGAATTTGTCTTTATAATAAGACATTCTCTCTCAGTTCAGTTTATTGTTTTGTTCACATTCTTGCGTTACAATTTGATGTATTGGGTTGGCAATCAATTTCATCAGCGCTTTTGATTTTAAGCTTCTCAATCAATTTAGGATCATCAAACATACCTGCTCTTATGAGGCAACCCTTAAAGACTTGATTAAGCAATTTATATACACTGACTTACTCATCACGAAATCTGTGAAAATATAAAGCCGACCTATTTGAAACTTGGCAGATAGGTTCGTTATACGACGTGAACACCCGATTTCGCAACTTCCGGAAGGGATCAGAAGGAAGTCGATAATTTTGACGTTTTCAATAACCAATATAATCACGGTCTTCATGACAGACAGACAAACTTTTAATACCTAAAGATAAGCAAACCCACACAGTATACAAATTAAATTGTTCAGATTGCAGTGGGACTTTTACACGAATGTGTATGCCATAAGTATAGTATAAGAAATAAATGCTCAGAAAATTCCACAGCCGTTGCTAAGCACTCTTTTGATTATAACAATCACCTCGATTACAAAAATGTTGATATTTTATTTTAACTGAGGCAACCAATTATTATGAAAGATCTTTTCTGGAAATGATTCACATAAAACGTGACTCCAAGTCTCCAAATCATAGAACAGATATTCAGGCATCAAGTCAGATTTATACTAATTTGATTAATTAAAACCCTTGCAAATTTCTACATGCGTCTTTATAATTTTAAACGTATATTTTAGCTAGAATGCTCAAACAGCAATATTTCTAATTACCTCATGAATCTTTAACATCTTGTTCGAAAGCGGATCCTTGAGCGTTATATTTTTTGGTTTCAGTCGTATACAGACTTTATTTGACATATGTTCGTATATTATAAGAAAATTGCTAAGCAGAAATATTCATATACTTAAAACATTAATGTGTTACAATTTCGATTATTCATGTTTCTGTTAGTTTCGCCAACGTGAGTATTTTAAATTTAAATTGGTGCGATAGGGACGCTCTGTGCTGATACAATTAATTTTAAGAAATCCCGTTTTAGACACAATATGTCTTCTGATGATGGTCGAGAGACCAAAACTTACGTAAAGACCAAAATAAGAAGCATATGTGTTAGTGTAACCTATTTAATTCCTGGGTCAAGAATCATTATCAAAGGTCCTCCCAATTGAATTATTTAAGAAATCCCAGAACTTTTCGAACACACTTTTTCTTCTCTGATATAAGTAGGCAAAAATTAATGAATAATTGATTCAATTTGTGGAAATGCTTAGTAAATAGTTTCTCAGCCACGTTTTCTGGAAGTCGCCTTTCCTGCCCTATTCTCCACTATTGATGAAAATATATATTCCTACTTTCCTTCCTCTTGAAAACAGTTTCTCTTAAAAACATCAATAAGTAACAATTAATCTGCTAATTAGTATGAATATGTAGTTCATTTTGACATGGATACAGAATTGAATCAGTGAGTACATACTTCTATTTTTTTTTTATTTATAACATTTAATTTTTTTGTAAGAACATCGCAGAATAATTATATGTATTACACTGCAGGGAATTGTATCGTTTCCTCCTTGTATTTTGATCAAACAATCCGTGGGAGAGAAATATACACTTTCCTCCCCGTAATACTAATAGCTTTCATATTATTATTATTATTATTATATACTATAGCTAGTATAAGAGAATATCTCTTCAGCTCATCAGCTATCTACATTGAATTCAATTATGGTGCTAACATCAACATTTTGACAAATTTTAACTTTGTAGTTAGCTTTATAGTTACAGCTAAGTGACAATTTTTGAAATTCGATTCCTCAGAGCGTAGCATGGGTTGTAATTGATACATATCCAGCATAACTCTAGACGCTCTCATGACTCTCTGTGAAGGTGCCGTTACACGAGATGTGGAGTGATGCTTGTGACTTGTGAACTAACGATTCTCGCGCCATGTGAAGCTGGTGCGAAGAACTTAAGGCGGTGAGCGGTGAAATTTGGAACTCTTCAAAGAAAACGCGCCTAGTGCAAAAAGAGAGGCTTGGATACCCAGTCAAGTGGCGGTGAGCGAGATATTCGGCTGGAATTTATCATTTAGTAGCTTCCAAAGGAGTCTAATTTATAACATATCGTGGTAAAAAGATATGATTACATTTACACTTTAACTCTATATAAACAAAGCGGCAGTTTGGAATCCCAAGCATAAGGATCATAAAGACAAGAATGCACATGATTCCTGGATACGAATACAACAAATCTTAAGTATAAATTGCTCATTCAACGAGCTGAAGGAGAAAAAAGAAACATTCTGAGAACTTCACTCAAAAGTAAAGACAAACATGAACACAGGAAGTGATGCAGATTATAATTTTCGAACTGATCTGGTTCACCTATGAGCAAATGGCGAAATACTTGCACTCAGTGTATAATCACAGAAGACCAGAAAAAAACGATGGAGAAGTCATGTCTACCCTCGTAGTGATTCTTGTCATTTCACAGTTCGAGAGATCTGTAGAAACGCCGGTAATGGCACTTAACGTTCCGTGTAACAGCGCCTTCACTCACTTTCTGTTCAAGATATTATTATTATACTAGCTGCTAACCTGCTAATACCCGTAGGAAGATGCGTCGGCCAAGTTTTAATACTTAATAAAAATATTTTCAAAGGGTAGAAACAGCAAAATTGGTAAAATAAAATGTGTCGTGTCTAGTCTTCTTGACTGGAGCCAAATTCTGTACCAATATTCTCTCAGCAGCCCCAAATGAGCTATAGGGGGTGGTCCACAACAGCAGCTATCGCGACGCCGCCGTTGGATGTTTGGGGCGACTGCAACTAGTAGGTAGTAGTGTAAAAGTTGAAGTTGGCTTCGTTACACTTTCTCATAAGTTCTTTTAATCGCTACATCGGAAATGTTCAATGATCAATGTTTCATTTGGAGTTTCCTTAGACATTTTTCAAAGTTATAAATGTATTATTCTGCCTAAGCCGAGGGCCTTTGCACCCCATTTATCTCAAGGAGCGGTTCTCGCTCAAGAGTGTTCACCATTCTTCCGAGGTGCGCAAATAGCTACCTATCCAACAAACAGTCACAACCGGATTTTCGGACATGTGGCCACTGCCCTGAAGAGGCATTAACCATATTTTGCGTTTGCACCACTTGCACAGGGAAGAATCTCTCGGATTCATTTTGCGAAGATGGTGGTTGGACGGTCCGTGTCTCCCTAGTATCTGTGTCAACTGTTTGGCATCAGTTTAAACCATTTATTTCACTTGCTGAGACCAGTCTTCTTTAATGTGAGGTTCAATCGGTGCTAGACTGTCTGCAACCGTTCTCTTGTTGCCTTTCGAGTGCTGTTATCTGGCTCAGCAGTGGTTCGTCTCGTTGATGTTACTCTTTGAGACCGTCAACATCTGTATCAGCAGTTTGGCATCGGCTGCAATCATGTTCCTCACTTGCTAATGTGCAGTCCAATCAGTGCTTCTGACTGCCTGCAACCATTCACTAGTTTCCACTCTTCCAGGTGTTGTGTTTTGACCCAGAAATGGATTGATATTACTTTTCGAGATGCTCACCGCTGGTTCAGGACCTTGTAGGGGTTTTATAGCCCCCAGTTTTGCAAGCTCATCGGCTATTTGATTCCCTCTCATTCCAGAGGGGCTGGGGACCCAGAATAGGGTGAGTCTGCTTCCTCCGTCTCCGCTAAGGTTCAGCGTGTTAATGCAATTCGCCACGAGCGTATAAATGTAACTTACGATAATTTGACTGGAAACTGAATTTCCGTAGAAAAATATGTCATCTGAGGTTTTGTTAATATCAACTTGAACATTTTAACGCCAAACAATGAATCATCTAATAAAGGAATATACGTTTCAATATTCTCAGCAATTTCCCAAAATCTTGTGAAAAATCTGCAGAATTAAATTGCAAACCCAGTTTTACCCGAATATTGACGAGTTACCCACGCCCCAATAATTGCATTTCGAATTCAATACGCTGACGTGTTGGTATTATATCTAACTTTTAAATCCACTTATATGAATGCTGGTTTCGAGGAATTGAGATTCAATCTCGGAAGAGTATAGTTGTCCAGCACGTACAAGGTGTGCTTGAATTCAAAATGCAATTTTATACAAAGGAATCATTAACAAAATTTGGATGTGAGCGGATTTAATTCAGTACGTGCGTTGAAATTATCAATTTGGGAACCAAACCAAAACGGACACAATGGTGCAAATTATCGGTTATCCTTTCTGCAAAAGAATGTGCAGCAGTTATTAGGTCACAATTTTCTCATATTATACATTCTTGTTTGAATCAGTCTCATTATACAAATATGTACACTTTAAATATCTGATGTGGCAAGTAAATTGTGAATTTTAATTTGGAGTGTTTTGTGAATCAAAGCACCAACAATATTTCTCAAATCTAGTTCCTTCTAAGCTGCCTAACTGACCAAATAAGTGTGTCTTCACTTCTTCCTCGAAAATAATTCGAATTCATTGATATGAATAATTCAAATGTATGGTACATCATTACATAATAATTAATAATTGTAATGGATACTAGTAAGATAATTAGGTACTTATATCACGTTCTATTTTATATTAAGAGGTAGGCTATATCGAAATACTCTCCGCCCATATACTTGTTTAAATAAATCGCTCTTCCCAAGATTACTGAATATTGAACTTGATACAACATCTCAAGAAATAACCAAAAAAATTGATGAAATGTTTGCAGTGAATTTCATTCGGATACATCAGAGAACCTTCCTAATATCACCATTATCGATAACACTTTGCTTGAAATCGTTTTTCGAATGGACATTTGTTCTTGGTAACGAATATTTTAAGAATATTATCGTGACCTCGTCGGTTCATTTACCGACTCTGGAGATAGAAATCTGGCTTTAAAAGGAGCAGATGGATAGAGTGGCTATCGTAATACTGAGTTTCGTCTCTCCTCTGACATAGTCAATTATGAAAAGGTGAAGTTGGCCATATCCGAGTTCGCACCATATGAATCACCAGGCGGAGATGGAATCTTTTCGGCTCTCCTTCAAGAGAGTCAGGAAAACATCGTCAGGCTATTAGTGAAATTTTTCCTATTTTGCATTGCCACCGGCTTTATCCCAAGGCTATGGCGGCCAGTGAAACTCTTGTTCGTTAGGCGGGTAAAACTAAATATACCCAAACTAAGGCATTCCGGCCTATCAGTCTTACTTCATTCCTATTGAAAGCAATGAAGAGACTGATTGATATACACTTGAGGAACACCCTATTGAGGGCTTATCCATTTCACCGTTGTCAACACGCCTACCAGGTAACGTTACTCCAGCGAAGCAGAACTGCTCCCAGAGGAACTTATGGGAGCCAGCGGAAGTAATATTCTGGGTTTCTCGCGGGCTACAAACTTGCCAGAATAGAATAGGCTACTGATTATGAGACGCATAAAGAGCCCAACCCAGCGGCCTATGAGCACCACTACCCTTTACTGATGATGATAATTGTGATCTCGGAAAAAATTCCAGAAGCAAATTAGGTAATAGTAGTACTACATGTGAGAATTCGCTGTAGGTAGGTAAGTACTAGCGTATGTAGTTTATTTTATCCAATCTACAGTGGTATGGTGTGAGTGTATAGCAGAGTTACACATACATTTTGCAGAGAACTATTGATAGAAATATAACTTCTGCATTTATTCTACCTAGTTCTAGCTAAAGACGATCAAAAAGCGATCAGATATACTAGAGCAAATGTGCCTGCCGCAATAGATGAGAGTAAAAGCAGTGAGACAAAGTGAGTAGGAAGCGGGCGTAAAAACCAGAAAGTGACGTGATTATTTTTCAGGTGATAGTAAATTATTGTTTAATTCAATAGCGAAGTATCAATCGAGAGGTTCTGAAAGGGTTGGATCAGAAGGGTGTTCACGGTACTCTTCCCGTTTTTATCAAGTTTGCTCGCGGATGAGCTACTAGTAAGATTAAACTGTGCTGGTATTGAGGCGGTAGGTTATGCGAATGACATCGACATATTCCCCAAAGGAGGCTACGAGGGTACCTTGTTCAAAATGCCTTGATAATTAGTGAAATCTGATGTAGAGGGACCAAACTCTCTATTTAGACTGAGAGAACTATCATCATCATCTTCTCCAGAAGGTACAAGACCAGCCTCTGAAAAAAAATGGCAATCGGGGGCAAGTATATAGACTTTTCCGAGCACTGGATGTAAAACTATTCTGACAGAGCAGCTGGAGACTAGGTGTCAAAATCTTAGGACAATCTTTTGGCAGTGTAAGAGAGCAATTGGTGTGAAGTGAAGTCTGGAGCCCAATCAGCTGCTATTGATCTACTCAGCTATTATCATCCCAAGACTCATGCAGTTTTCGTATGGTATTATATTCACGACGAAGAGTGCATCGACTGCAGCATTGAGTGCCTTGCTGGGTGGCAACCCTATCAATCACGATGAGGAATCTCGCAATGATGGAAGCTTACAGACTTAGCTGCAATGGCTACCTAGAGAGATGGAGTGCAAACCAATCCCGTCTTCTCAGGTTGCTATTAGAACTGCAGGACAGAATCACATCCCTGTGGTTCGCGGAGCATTTCAGGGTCGTTATCCCGTCAAGGGAGAAATGGGAAAATGGACGCAAGCCAAAGCATGGCACAATTTGGTATACGGATGGGTCTAGAATAAGCATAAGAGTCGAAGCAGGCTTTTGCGGTCCTAGATACATTGATGAGCACTTCGTGCCAAAAGAGGATCCCAACATAGTCTTTCAAGCCGAGATGTTTGGCTATCTACAGATGTGCGGAGAAGCTCGGTTATGGTAACATGAACGATACCATCTGGATCATGTCAAGCCCTCAACGCACTGACAAGTCTGACTGTGTCCTAGAGACTTGTCAGGGATACCAAGGAGGTCCTTAACAGGCTAGCCGTTGGAAACAGGTCGGTTCTCAAAACCCCTGTGCTGCTACAACGGGGGTATACAGATCTTGCGCCATAGACCTATTATCCTAAGGAGCCGAAACATCTCATTCATAAAACTCCATTTCACTTATCGCAATGATTACATGAAGTATGACAAAGCAAACCAGCGGACCTCTTCGTCGTCGAGTCATAATTACTCCTTATTGGCAACGCTGTAACTATGATTGAAAACTTGGTACCACTTGTAAGGCAGCACCGCTTCGAAATAGCTACGGGAAATACGGAACCTGTCAAATTGCGTAGTACATAACAAAGTCCCCATTCATAAAAGGTGCGCGGCGTTGTCGCCTTCTGAACAAACTATGCAATGGAATGGAATAGTTCTATATTTAAAAATTTAAATATTCTATAATTCGATTGTATATTTCAGGTTACCATAAATTATGGAATATTTTTCAGAGAAAACGACATTTCAACAGTATTGCTTCTAATATAACTAATAAATAATGCTATGGACGTTTTTATGATATAAAAATCTCAATCCGGCACACAGAACAACTAATCCGGCAACAGCACATTCCATACGGCCATACTTGTAATATACAGCGGTCTGAGTGGCCCGAAATTTTGGCAATGTCTGATCATGTTAAAATCTAAACAATTCTGTCTCCTTAGGATAATAGGTATATGTCTTGCGCAACCATCTGAGAGATCAACATGCCTCAGCTGCCGAACTGCCAAAGCGATGCTTGTCAATGAGGTAGGCCTAACGGCAAGCGAGATACTCTAGCTGAGTAGGCAAAGCATCAGGTTAATTTCCGAGATCTAAGCGTAAAACAGACCTAGGACTCTGTCGAGCAGCGTGGTATCCAAATAGCTCCTGAGAAACGTAGCAGGGGATAATGTACAAGGGTCTTTGGCTATGTCCACTGAACTTTCTATTAAGCTCGCTACCATCTCAACCAATATGAATACCGATAATGCATATTTACACACATTTCAATATTATCGCCCTAACTGTAAACTGTAATAAAGGAAAATATTGCACTACAGTCATTTGATAATTCCAAGAATACACTTCATGTGAATGTGTTTTGTTGATGCCTATTACCATAATAATAAATTTACACATGTTTATCGCCGCAATAATCAAGAATCAATTAGTAATTCAAGATTGATGGCCATTAGCTATAGAACAAGCCCTGGTACGAGCCGGAGAAAACATACGTAACACGTGATTTCCTGCAAAGTATAAACGGAGATCTTCGAACATATTCACAGATTACTGAATGAATTACATCATGATCATGATATAAATTAATAAACATCAGTAATTATTAGGAGATATTACTATGGTTTTGTAATATCATCTACAATATTATCTATAACAACTATAGCATTGAAAAAATTGTCTGAACGAATAGCGAATAATGTTCATCAATGAATTCACACCACGCTGTCTTATCACCGGATGAATGTAAATAAGTGTGGGACTGTTTAATCAAGCTCATTTTTACAGCAGACGCGCTCGTGCGAAGTTTTCAAATAGTGTAAATTATAGTGAAATCATTTGCAGTTTAAAACGTCCGCCAAACCTAGAATCAGAGATTCGATAGAACCATTAGACATAATATAATATGCAGATGATTATTATCCAAATTTTATTAGCAGTTGACGCAACGAATTGAAGATACTAACAATGAAATACTATTGCAACTTGCAAATAAACGAAATTAGTAGATTTTGCAGTATATATCAGATATTTTAGAGAAATTACTAGAGGTTGTCAAAGATTGAGAGGTGAGCATTTCGGCTCAATTTTCTATGACGTCACAACAACATTTGATTGTTTTTCTACTGATATTCTGATGTCTAAACTGAACAGTTATAATTTTTCTGAAACATCATTGTCTTTGATACGGTCTTATTTATCTGGTGGTACGTAAGTTGTCTGCATTCTACTAGCTCGTCTATGTTACCGGTTACCTTAGGGGTATGACAAGGGTCCATACATACAAAATTCACTCATGGAGAGTCGAAATGATTTGCTTAACTGGTTTACACATAATAAATTGATTATTAATAATGAAAAAAACTGTGACCTTTTATTTTTCCTCAAGACAAATATCAGACTCTAACAATTGTGAATTTAATCATTTCTTGGATTACTATCAAATAAAGAATTGACATCCAAGGACATAAAAGTTATGTTTCTTCCTTGCATTTACATTCAACATTGTCTTATATGTGTTAAAACACATATTAACGAATATTCTACTCGATGTGCTATTCACTGTGTCAATATTAGAACGAAATATAATTTACGTATTAATTATAACCGCATTAAACGTAGCAAAAATAGTGTTAATTTCTGAGTTCCAACATTTTTCAATAAATTACCACTACTGATGATTAAAGAGCTCCCACTCGACAATTTCTCAAAGGTTATTAAAATATTTCTTATTGAACATTGTTTTTACGTTTTTAAGGATTTTTTAAATTTTCAGTTCTGATTTATTATTCTTATTTGTTCTATCATAATTTTGAATCAGTTTTTTTTCTCAACTTGATGAATTTGAGCCAATACTTGGTATTTATCATGAATAAATTATTCTATTCTATTCTATTATGTTCTATTGACTGCTTCGTTAAAAATTTAATTAGACCTATTATTCTTTTTTTACATTCTAAACTTTTCTATTATGATTCGAATCTTGAGCTACTAGTAATTTATTCACATAGCTAGCCCAATTTCTGTGAAATCATCTACTATACTAGGTCTATGTATACAAGCTTGGATTTCGTCTATTAAAAAGTGTAGTAGTATAATTGATTATTTACCAATAAATACACAAATTCTTCACATATGACCATGCTGTTTCCAAAATTCGAAAAAAAAAGCATTCTATATTCTAGAATTAGAACGTGAACTGTTGAGATATGAAGTATCATATTATTCAAATACAGTCAATCAATTTTTTTTGCCATGTCCTCATTGCTTCTTATGAAATTCAGTACCTAGTATAAATATAATCGTAACGTGATCACTTACCCTCCTGGTGTTAAGCGATGTTGACCATTGTCATCACCATGTGGATACCTATGTCTAACATCATCATCTGTGCGACAACCCAAAATGAAATATAAAAGTAAGCAGCACAACTGCATCCATCCAGGAGGACCAATGCTGCCTCCCAGTGGCATTGTGTTGAGAAATAACTGGAACAACACATTTTTAAAAGTCTTTGATATTGAATAGAAATTTACAGAATCTGGTCATAATTTTAACGTTCAAAGTCGTTTGTACCACAATTGCTCATGTACATATTATATTTAATAATAATAATAATAATAATAATATAACTTTATTAATACAAATACTCTAATGGGAGGCGAAGATCTAGCATAAGCTACTCAACTTGACCCCCCAGACGAGCAAAATTATACATACAAATTCTAAACCAAGCCTAAATTAAATTGATACATACAAGAAAGAAAATGACGATCCAGTCTGTCGATGAGCAATGAGAACACACTCTCAGCCCTCCGAAAATATTCTATCTCTAAGCCTCAAACGAAAGCTCTTCACTGACAAGTTCTCATGCTGTAAACAGTACTTATTAAATATTACCGGCTCATTGTACGAAAAAGATCTACGAAACATGGAAGAACGAAATCTAGGCAAGGTATTTTAAGCATTTTAAAACATATATGTGATAATAATTGAATATATTATAAAATTTCACAATTAATATTAAATAACTTTCTACATCTATATATTAGTCATATTCCACACATATGGATTGTAAAATGTAAATGTATGCTTAGAAGAAATATATAAATAACTTTGGCTTCCTATATTTGCCAGTGTGGTGGCGCTGTATCTGGAATTATATTCGGCAACTCCAATGGATAACTCATAATGTATCCAACGGTGGTTGGTTTTCACATAGATTATAACTTTTAAATTTACGTTTCTTATGTTGATTTTATTTTTTAAATAAAATGAACTTCTTGAGTAGGAAGTGGCATTTGTCTTCAAGAAAATCACTTTGGAACAGTTTTTCTTAGAACTGATTTGAGAATACGAAGTGGCACGCATTTTGGATCGGACATTCGCATTCTACCTGGATATACAAATAAACTTAAGAAATAATTGCCGTACTTTTATAGTTTTGATACAAAATGTACCAAATGAAGATATTCAAGTGTTTTGTCAATACTTTACTACATCAATTTAAGATTGTATCTATCAATGCAATCAATTCTACATGCTAAGTTAAATAGTAAGTAAATAAAAATAAGTAAGTGTGAGAGTAACTGAGCGACCTGTCGTAGCATCCTCGCTCTTGCCTTACATGATTGATAATTTATTCATCATCTCCAATGACGAGTATTCGAAACTAAAGTTCTATATATTTATAATTTACAATTCATATACAGGCTGTTTCAAAAAAAGGTCGCCCCGTTGCTAGGATAGGTAGAAGACTGAAAAATAAGTGCTTCGCTTAGTAAAAATTTTCGTAACCGCATCGGTATTCAAGATACAGGGTGTTGAAAAAAAAATTAAAGACATTTTTTACGATTATGTCGAAACTACTTGCAAAATTGTAATGAAATTTGCTATGAATATGTTTTGGAAACTGACACATCGCATGAATTTATTTTTAATTACCCTCATAGAGGGCGCTAATTACACGGTTCGTACCGAGTAGTTTTAATAATAAAAATCTGGTTATTTTTTCTCACAAACACTTATCTTGTTGATCCAAAATAGAAGTTGTGAGCTTCAATATTCCATAAGTTAACCATAAAGAAGTTTTTTGCAATTCAGTTACGAAAAGTCATCCTTTTGACAATGACTGTTATTGTAGAGAGTGCTAAAATGAGTTCATTTAAGCACTAGTGCTAATATGAGCTTAGTAACACAAACACATATTGCTTTTGACCTATTTCTACTGCACTTTTAACAACTACTTCAACCTCCGAAGGTAGGGACTCTTCAGTTCATTCATTTTCAAACACAAATTCAAGATATAATTTAGGATATTCTGACGAACATGTCTTAACAGTGACGCTTTTCAATGGTAACACGATTTTTGCTTTGCTATCTCCATATAAACAAATAAAAATGGCTTTGATATTCTCTAAATGAGAATGAATTGTAACGAAAATTTTATTTATTCTTGAAAACTGAATTACACAAAATCTTGTATACAACACGATGGAAAACGGAGTTTTTTTTCCACATCATTACACATCTAGTGCAAAAAACACGCTAATTTTGCAACTAGTTGTATAAATAGCTATTTTTCCAAACTCTGTTTTTATCATTGTTCTCAAAACGTCAAGAGATAATATTTTATTCACGAGATAAGGTTCTTGATCAAAGAGATATAAGAGAGCAAAATAAGGAGGAATGTCGTCTGTCAATTTGTATGACCCTTTATTGTATCTACATCTCACTTGTCTTGGTTCTCACGTTCTCACGCATGATATTATTGATATAATTATGATCAATTTACTAAACGGAGATTGATTTGATAAAAATGGTAAGTGAATTATACTGTTATGACATTTATAAATCTGGTTATTAGATGTTTATTGTCAATAATAGTTAAATTCAGTTTATTCCCGACCGATGAGGCATATGTTGTATGTATGTAATGTACTAAAGTGAATGAGTTGAATAAGTACAGATCAATTACAAATGATTGACCCATGAACTAAGTTTGTATTCCCAACCGTATATTAACCCTGTTGGTTATTCAATTAGAACACTTGTTATGTTTACGATGCAATGTATGAATTGCAGTTGCAATGTTCTAAAGTTGTTTTGGTTACCCTGACCATCTAAAAACAATATTTTGTTCATCAGCATGAATTCTATATCCCCATAATCATGAGCAAACATCAAAAAACTCCTCAATATTTATGTCGCTATAGATAGACTGTTCTTCTTGTCTCCCCGGATCATACAGGATCTGGAAGTGGCTATGTCTCTTCGGAAAGCTTAGTCTTTCGACAGCAAGCAACGTCCTCTTCGTGGGTCTCGGGACGGCAGTTGCCGAATTGCGTCCCGCGTTCACTCCTATAGCCAAATTGTTTCCCTCAAACGAAATTTGTAAGCCGAATTAGGTTTTGTGGACAGCGAAGGACAACCGAAATGCATACCAATTATTATACGTAACAGAAACGGGAATAACTCAAAATGAGTAAATGCTGCATGCAATGTATTTAAATGAAGTATACTGGGGTCAGGTTCAAGTTAATTGACGTTGTTAAATCGTATTGTTGTTAAATTGTAGTGAACTTTTTCACTATAAATTAGATTAATCTTCGAACAGTTTAGTAGTAGAATTCGGTAGACAACACGTCTTCAAGTTCCAGACAACTGCTCCGCTCTCACTTGTACTCTTCAGCCAAACTAGCTAGACGATAAAGTCTGCTAGGGAAATACCCCATTAGAGAATATTTGGTATAATAATGATTCTCAAGCCATTAATGTGCAGCAATTTCAATTTTTCGTGCTGGAAGCTAATGCGATAAAGTCGCTCAGTGTTCAGTACAATTAGTTCAAGAAATACCGTTCTTTAGTTGACCGGAATTAGTTTTCAATCGTCGTCTGATGATGGTCGTGAGACCTAAACGTACGTAAAGACGTGTTAATGTGACCTAATTCTCATATAAAGGAAATATTTGGAGAAGCAAGCTGTTACAATATCATCTACCGAGAGCTCTTCAGCTGATCAAGCACGATGTTCCAACACCATCTACCGGAAAAGTGGATGCCCCACTGAGAATGTTATTCACAATGCCACGCATTGTTGCAATTGTCTGTCGACACGATATCTGTTTGTATTCACTATGCATTGTTCCGGGGTGTTTCCAAATTTTTTCCTGTCGATTTTTGAATCGCGAGACCTGTTTTAACAACACGTGGTATTGTGAATAACTTTCTCAATGGGATATCTAGTCTCCCGGTGAATACTTTTGGAACAGCTTGGTCCTCGAAAGATTTCCTAATGAGGTATTTTCATCTCTGTCGGGGACCAGGTTGAGCCTTCTAATAGAAGACCTAAATATAATCCCTTATGAACAACATGGGTTCCGCAAAGAGCATAGCACGACGCACCAACTAGCCAGAATAGCTGGGAAGATAATAGAAGGGCACAACAAGAGAATGCCTACCGGTGAAGCAGTGGCGGCTCGTGAACTTTTGAGAGAGGAGGCTGGACATAAAACGTTTTTGTAAAAATATACTCTATTCACAGCCTTTTAACTTTTGAACAGCGACCGTACCAGCTACTTCAGTGACAAAATTAATTGTTACCCAGCAAGAACCAACGTTTTTTGTTTTCTATTTTTTTTGGATTTTTAATATTTTTTCTTTTTTTTGGAATTTTTCATATTTTGTTTTTTTTTATTAATTCTATTATTTTTTCTTATATATTAACGGAATTCTACGGTCTTTACTTTGCGAAAAATGATCAATTATATTATCAAAAAATGTATCATTTTGTTTTAAGTGTTTTACTAAATCAATAGATATTAAATTAACATTGTATAAAGGATTTTGGCCCAATGTATTTGGCATGTAAGTTTTAATTCGTTTGAGAGTAGAAAATGATCTCTCCACCGATGCCGACGTGACAGAAATGGTGACTGTCAAACAAAGTAGTTTATAAAACTGAGGTAAAACTTGTTGCAAATCATTGTCTATCATATATTTTATCATATCGGCGTGACTGTCATACTGGCCTAAAATATCTTTATCCGAGTATATAACGCATAATTCATTGTGCCGTGCTATTTTATTAGAAAATTTATATTTTAGAACTAAGTTATCTTAAAGTGTATTGGGGAACTCTTTTGAAAAAGTTTCAAAAAACTTCAAATCATGTAAATCGGAAAATCGAATCTCAATTTGACCTTTAATAGTATATAAAATTTCATAAAAAAGTTGTTTATACTTAATGTAGTTTCTTGTTTACCAAATTATATGTTTTCCTCCTTTTCACGGGAGGAGCCTCATCAGTTGAAAAATTTTCGAATAAAATATTAAAATGAAATTCTGTATTACGGAAACTTGAAATTTTTCCAATGAGATGTTTCAAACGATCTCTTGAATGTATGTTGTAAAATTTGAAAAATAATATCAGTTTGTTCAAATATTAATTTAAAATTATCAAGAAAAAACAAAAATTCTTCATTTTCTAAATAAGATTTTAAACCAACAGCAGCATTTAATGAAACCTGATCTGTTGAAAAGTCATCACTGTTTAATACAAAATCAAATGTTTCAATTAATTTGTCTTTATTTTTATGGATGGTAAATACTGCACGTGATGTAAAATTCCATCGAGTTGGAGCATTACAGGGAAATCAATGATTTTTTTAAAACTTCGTCTTGTCAATATTACTATTAGCATTAACAATGATCGATTTTGATAGTTACTTGACATTACTAATCCTTTCAAATCCGGTAAAGGCAGTTTATTTAAAAGAAACACTTTTATCATATCTTAATTCACTAAATGGATTTTCTAAAAGGCAGCAACTAACTCACTAACACTCATTTTAAATTTACAACAGACAACAATCTAACCTTACTTGGCGTGACAACACATAAACA
Source organism: Endomychus coccineus (assembly GCA_958510875.1). Lineage (NCBI taxonomy): Eukaryota > Metazoa > Arthropoda > Insecta > Coleoptera > Endomychidae > Endomychus > Endomychus coccineus. The sequence goes on from OY294067.1 coordinate 50,442,045, forward strand.
AACAGGTACTTACTGACCCACGCAGCAGTCGGCAGAACGCACGTCTCGTATGTCATAGATTGCTAGCGGCTGCCGCAGGCTAGCCTCCAGAGGGTGTTGCCGTTTTCGCTGATTTATCCAGTTGGCGTTCGGACTGGTCGGAAAAACGGCAACTGCGTTGAACAACACATGCTCAGCGTTTGAGATATATAGAGAGTCTAGCCTTAGGGCACTGTTGCCAGATTAAAAATAACTACTGAGAACGGGGAATTAATTGTAAAATTTTAAAAATTATCAGAGAAACAGGAAATAAAATGGAGAATGATCATTAAGATAAATTGGTGAGGAGGCTGAGCCTCCTTAGCCTCCTTCGAGGAGCCGCCACTGCGGTGAAGTATTCCTAGATATAGCCAAAGCATTTGATAAGGTATAGCACGCTGCACTGATACATAAGATTCACGTGTACAACCTACCTATAGCCTACCTGAAGCTTAGAAATTCGTACCTCAGGGAGTACAGATTTAAGATAAGGGTGAACGATATCACGTCAGAAGAAAGACAAGCCAAGACAGGTGTACCGCAAGAGTCGATCCTCGAACCTGTACACTATGTTTTGTATACCGCAGATATACCTAAGACTATAGGAGTAGACTTGGCGCAATATGCAAACGACATAATCACCTCATGCCAACACATTTAAAAAAAGCGTACAAGCAAGGCTTCAAAGATCCATCACCTACCTTGAAGAGTGGTTCAACAAGTGAGCTCAGCAAAAGATCTACAAACGGAGAATTTCAAATGTTTCAAATGGAATTAAAAATTCTGTAAAAATTTTAAGTAGTGTAAACTTCAATTTGGTCTGAAAGTTGCAGGTATGTGAACAGTATGAAGCACAGCATCTCGAACAAGTAATGTAGTTTTTTCTTGTTTTATTATTGATAATAAATGTATATATTTTTGATATTGCCCATTATTTACTTTGCACAATAATGTAACAGCGGCCTACTGTGTTTTTTTAATCAATTTAACAGGGCTTTCGAAAGGGGTTACCCTTACAAATCCCATTTTTTTGCTCGATAATGACTATATACTAACATGTATGTGGAGACAGAAATGTTTCTAACAAGATTAGTCTACATGTGGGGATTTTGTGTAAATTATTCTATCCATGAAAAAGAAATATATGAAGAGGAGTTGCTTATTAAACATCATATAGATTATAGGTGCCAATAAATATTGCACTTAAAAACGGCACTTGATTAGTGAGGTCCACACATCAAACTTGACAAAACTGTGTTTTCAACTCACTCTGTATATGGGATTAAATTTGCCGGGAGGCCCCAAATCGAAAACTTTCATATGCAAAACCCCTGAAATTACTATTTGAACATCTTGTTCAAAGGAACACACATAATTTTGAAACAGCCTGTATACTATCTATAACATTCTCTTCATCAATCTGCATTTTAAGGAGACATTTAACTCATTCTCTCTCAGTCCTGCTGCAATTCTTAAAAGTTTTCCAAAAATGAATGAGCGATTATAAAAATTACATCGAACGATGTTTTTTACTTTTGTAATAATAGTGAAGTTGTTGTATTTTTAGTAAGATTCTAGAATTATTGTGTTTAATAATGCTATAAGAAGTTGACGGATCTTCATAATGTGAAGGGATAAAACTCACATGCGATATAATTCAACTTTGTATTGAAATATTCAACGTATAATATGGAAAATATAATATTCAGTGACATTAAATGAACGCGTCACTTGTGGTTGAAAACTATTGGACTCATTAAGTGAATTCGCAAGAAGAGAATGATCAAATGAGCATTTTCGTTTTTCCTCTTTTTTTTCATCTCAAATAATCCGTTATGGTGAGAGGATCTGGTTTACTTCATGTGTCTATTTATATAAATTTCTGCTTTACAGTAAATTCCAGGTTTGTGAGCTGATTCAATTTTCTAATGTGTATTTGCATATTCATGAGCACGTATGATTTATCTAATATAAGCAACTGCTTCATCAAGTTCTACAATTAAGATATAAGTGCACTCGATAATTTACATCAAGTGGATAACATTGCATTTCATTAAAGATGCCTATTGTGCACTCTGTAATACCTGGCACATATTCAATTTTAATTTAATCACAAAATCTGTATCCAGGAGATTGAGATTAACACAATGAAAGCCTTCATCATTATGTGTGGATCTTATGTCTGATGAGATAAACACAATCGAAGATTGAATAAATATCTTGAATAATTACGAATTTCAATACAACGAAGTTCACAGTTCCATTATAAGTATGCAATATTGCACTCTATGAGAAAAATCAACACCTGCCACATACCCATAATATCATACAATTAAAGACGGATACAAAAGCTGATTGGAGGGTTTCCCATGGAACACTAATGTTGGAAGCAACGCTATCAAAAACGTCTTGCATAATAAATGAAATACACGATAGAATAGTACAGTCAAAAGTGTGAAAAGCATCAAAAATTTTATAGACCGCACGAAAATGCAAAATTCTTTTTGCATCATGTTCAGGATGGCTTACACATCATTATTCAGAAAAAAGGGCTCGTGATTATTACTATTAATAAACAATGAAAAACCATTTTCAATTAACAAATTAATGGAATGTATTTTATAACAAATGAAATATCTCGGGCTCATTTGATCCAAAGTTTCTGAAATTTGATATGAGGCGTTTTTTGATGCGCTGAACCCGAATCTGAAGAAAATGGAAAATCTGGCCCGATTGCTGGAAAATTTGATCAAATCTTAGCAACAAAAATTTTTCTTTTCTTGGACTGTGGTATTGTAATGATAAGATGTCGTGATGTGTCACGGTACAATTTTCACTGAAAGAAGGAAAATTCTGGAAAATTGGTGGGAAGATGCGTAGTTTTTCTTCATATTCCTGTCTAGGTCCTCGTCTAACGTGTCTAATTATATGTTTTCGTAGTCGCTGAGTATTATTACATGCTTGTAAAATCGTAACCGACGATAGTTTTCCGGAAAACTCTGGAAAATGAAAAGTTACCATTTCTACACGACAATCTTTAATTATTTTGATTTTCAAAAACTTTTAGTTAGTGTTATTGGAATAATAAGGTACCGTGATGGTTCTCGGTACAAATTTCACTAAAAGAATGAAAATTCTGGAAAATTTATGAAATCTGCAATTCTAATGGTAACTTCACTCTAATGTTAGTGTTAAATAGTCACCTTAATTAAAGTCTCTGTTACACCATGGCATATGAAATTCAGCATGATACATCTTAATAACAAATCTATAAGTCAGTGTAAAAATATACACCAAGAAACTCTAAAATGTGTGAACAAACAAGTCTATTAGAAGTATTATTTTGATATAATATTATACTGACTAAAGTAAACAAAATACTGTTTTTGGTGTACTCTAAATCTGCACTGCCTAGTGTTATATTCTATATGACTAAAGTAAACAAAACAGTGTTTTTAATTTGTATTAACTCTAATTTTGCATTACCTAGTGTTGAATTCACACTAGCCTAGAAAATACTGTTCTTAGTGTATCTATTAATGGCCATTTCGCGATTGCTAGTGCTACAACACTCTGCCCAGAGGATTCAAATCACTCTATTTCCATGCATTTGACACGTGAATACCTAGAGCATTTGACACTAAAACAAATTGAATGTAATATGTAGTGTAAATAATGAACTTTAAAATGTATAACAACTCTACTATATTGATTTAGTGTAAAACGCATCTTTCACCAATTCTAATGTTACATAAAATAACTATTTTATTAAAATTCACTCTAAATTTTTCACACATGATTCTAGATATTTTACACGGACCCAGAAGGAAAAACTATTGAGTGTCGTAAATATTGGTAAACATCTTTTTTATGTTCCAGGAATTAATAGTACCAAAACTACTATTTTCGATGAAACCCTAAGGTTTGGGGGATCCTATGAACAAAAATAATTTATGGATTAGATTTGACTAATTTTAACACGATAGGTTCTTGAATGTTCTTAAAAATGTATGCTGAAGCTCTTTCCCGTTCGTCCTATATAATACAAACATCATATGTCAACTTACATATACTTATATTATATTTTTAAACATGACCAGTTTCTGATTTTCAGTTATTCATATGAGAATATAAGTTTTAATTTTGATTTTTCAACAATTTTGATATTTTTGGAAATGAGCACCTAAGATATGTTCAGGATTTGAGAATGGGTTAGTGTCACATCCACAATTACATGAATTGAAATGATGAAGCAATTAGATATTTATAACTCACCGATTATTAATTATTTTGCAAATAATCTACCCCTCCACAACCCATGACCAGCTCTCCAAACATTAAACTATTGTAACATATTTAAGACATCAACTTGGTTGATAACTCGCTTTGATAGTGTCACTATGTGATGAAACAGTTGTCAGATAGTAAGCTATGCAGTTCAGGTAAATTTAAATTTATGTTTTATTTCAACATTTCAATTATATTTAAAATGAATGTATGCAAAGTGAGCATGGAATCCATAGAGATGAAGAAAAATAAGATAATTAATGCTCAATATTTTCTATAATATATAAAAATATATCACTCCACTTGAATTATAGTAATCTGCGATAGTATCTGGCAAATTGAATTGGTGTTGAATTATAAGTCATCAAGTTAAACTGAGTTGACACAAAAATAATGTGAACAAATTCGATGAGAATTGATAGTGTTTCAACCTGCTGCCTAACTCTGAGCATCCTTGTGTCATTTCTATTGTACTTGAGTGTTTTTAGTATATTCTTCCTTCCTTAATATAAATTCTTCCTATACTGTATCCGTCGAGATATTAATTCCTATTAGGATAGATTAGTATGCGAGTAAATTGAATCACAGATTTACATGAGTATATCATAGATATAGTGAATGCTATGTTCGATCTTTTCAACCTTTGATAACTTCTTTCAGCAATTCTATATCCGTCAGAACTGGGCTCCTCCACTGGAATAAATGTTAAGGAAATGAAGATAAATGTAACTGCAAAATATGCGGAAGTAGATAAGCTGATGAGTATAATTTATGATTTATCAAAAATATATTCCTTCCACATTTCCATAATTTGCAGACACTTTTTTGAAGTGTATCTTGTATTTTATTACCTTACGATCAAATCAAACCAATTGAAAATTGTTCCGAATTTCAAATTGCATTCAGTTTAATAGAGAATCATGTACTATTACAACATTGATATCTTCTTCAGAGAATTTCTTTATATGACTCCAGAATGGAATAGACTTACTACTAAAGCCGACTGTCATATATACGATATCTGAAGTTACGATGATTCATACAGGAATCTCTAAAAAATTTTTACAAAAAAGAATGTATGGTATGCTAGAAACAAAAACCGCCCTTGCTAACATTGTTTTGATTATAACCATCAATTTGATTACAAAAATTTTAATATTTTAACTAACGAAACCAATTATTATAAAAGATCTATCCTGGAGATGATTCACATGAAACGTGACTCCAATTCTGTAAATCACAGAACAGACGTTCAATCATTGAGTCAGATTTATACTAATTTGATTAATTAAAACCCTTGCAAATTCCTGCATAAGTCCTTATGATGTTAAAAGTATATTTTAGGTAGAATGCTGGAATAGAAATATTTCTAATAAGGTTTGACAACATTTTTCCATTACCTTATTAATCTATACCATCTGGTTCGAAAGTGGATATTTCAGCGTTATATTTTGGTTTCAGTCATGTTCAAACATTGTTTGAAATGACTTCGAATATTATAAGCAGATTTTTTACAGTGAATTCTTGATACATATTCATATACTTAAAACATTAATGTATTACAATTTCTATTACACGTGTTCCTGTTCGTTTCGGCAACGTGGGCATTTTTAATTGAAATTAGTGCTATAAGGACGCTTTGTGCTTGATACAATTAGTTTCAAGAAATCCCGTTTTAGACATTGATACGTCATCTGATGATGGTCGTGAGACCGTAACGTATGTAAAGGTAAAAATAATAAGCATATGTGTTAGTGCGATCTATTTTCCGGAAGTTTATATATAACAAACAATATCCAAAAAATTTTGCAAAAAAAGTATTTTGGATTATTCAGAAAGGCTTTATAGTAGAGTATGTGAAACATTTTGATCGAAAATTTCTTATGATTTAACGCAACCCCACTGAAAATGTTTGTTTTAGTGTATGAAACGAAACTCTAGAATTTCTAACTCCTAAATTGACCGCAACCCCTTTTTTTCCGCCATTTTGGGGTATTTTGGACATTTTTAGGGGAAGTTCGTCAAAAAAAAATTGCCACCTTTTCTTCTTTTTTTTTAATTTTCAATTTTTTAACTTTTTTTTCAATTGTACATATTTATTCAATATTCTTGCTGTCTTCTCTTCCTACCACTTGAACTCGCCACGCTGTATACATTGGAAGTACTGCTGGAAATACTACTTGACACAGAATATGTCACCTAAAATAGTATCATATTGCTGATGTAGTATGAAAACGATGCAAATACCTACATTTTGACGCCAAGCAGATGTCAATCGGATGAAAAGGACATGAGATATCTCAATTTGAAATTTAGCTAAAATATTGACGTAAACTCGCATTTCTCGGAAACTATTCAATATTTGGAAAGCAGTTTTGAGGGCATAAAACCTACCTTCAGTCCAAATTTCTGCTAAATCGGTTGAAAACTTCCCGAGTTAGCCGTCACGCAAGTTCCCATGCATTCATACGTATATACATCTATTGCGAGGAAGGGGGAAATCGGATTAACTTGAAATTTGAACTGGGAAGTCCTTAAGCATTGACAATAAAAGGGTTCCAGTTTGATTTCTTAATTCCCGATACAACTGGAGATAGCAATTTTTTTTTGACGAACTTCCCCTAAAAATAACCAAAATACCCCAAAATGGCAAAAAAAAGGGGTTGCGGTCAATTTAGGAGGTAGAAATTTTAGAGTTTCGTTTCATACACCAAAACAAACATTTTCCGTGGGGTCGCGTTAAATCATAAAAAATTTACCGATATCACTTATTTTTTGGTTTCACATACTCTACTATTACTCCATTTCATATTTGGTTTTCCTCATCAAAACTATAGACTAAAAATTTATTGAATGTTTGTCAAAAAAAAGGGTCTTAATAGGCCAAAGTTCGAGATCAACAAAACTCTCTTGAGTTGCCAGATTAGCTATTTATAAAGATGTTCAGATCATCATAAAATTTAACAAGAAATATAATTAACAGTATTCATTCACATTATCTTCAAAGAAGAAGAAAATCAGGTATGCCTCTACACCTGCGTGACTAGCCATAATGCATTTCTTGGGCAATGGCTCTTTCGAAAAAGCAATTGGATTGTCTGGGTGGACTTGCATGATTCAATATTTTATTAGTCGTTCAATAAATGAAATATGTAGGTACTCATTACTGATCATTTCATCTTTGGGAAAATTGTTCCTACTACTCTCGAACAAGAAAATACAAATAGGATTTTATCAAAATTGGGACATGAAAGGAATAATAGGCATAATTGCTGGAACTCATGTGGAAATAATGACCAGTCCAAGGACTGACATCGACCACCCGCCACTCGTGTATATCAGCCGAAAGGAAGACATTCATCATTGTTATGCTTATATGCGATTCAAATCAAAAGATACCAACTATGGATGCTAGACATACTAGTTCATTTCATGATGTTGCCATATTTAGAACTTCCGGAGTTCAGAATAACTCAAAAAAAATTAAATGAAGGTCATACACGGATCTACCTTATTGGAGGGAATTGAGCCCCGGCTTTTAACCCCGTTTTTAATAACATAGCCTGGTACTCCTGAGGAAAGTTATAACATATTATTAAAATGTGCTCTTAATGTCTTATGCAAAAATGGAATAGGGAAAAGGACATTTTGTTATTTATCAAGGCAGAGAGTTTTGCTATACTTTCCAAGCAAGGCTTCGTATATTATATAATATGCATTTAAGATATTACACAAGAAAATATACAATATTGAGCGATGATTATGAAGAAGGACTGTGAGATGATCCAGAGAAGGGGAGATACGTTTCCAATAAAAAAAGCCAATTGAGTGTGGAATATAGCTAGCAAGTGTTGGAGATGAAGATGTCAAACTTCATACATTTAAACACATCAGAACCTTCCTTTCGTTGACATTAACATTATAAAGGATGGTAATTACTTGGGATTCAACATATTATATAGAAGAGATACTCGAACAAATATGTATAATCCTGGCGATTCAGCTATACCAATTAATTATGAAATAGCTTCATTTAATAGTCTTGTTGTTGAGCCAGCAGAAGAATAACAAAGGAGTTGAGAAACTTAAGCAAATGGCGGTGGACGATGATTACGACAAATTTTTGATCAATAACTTAATTTCTAAACGAATGAAAGAAACTGGAACGCATCCAACAGTTCGATAAAATTCAAAAGTTTCACTCACCGTCCATCAGATATTAATAAATTCCATAATCTGTTTTCTACATTTTCAGTACTCATTTATTTGATGTATGAACAATCTAAAACACCGTTCAGACAACACATTTGATAACGTTTCAGACTTCGACAAATCCGGAATTTACAAAATCGATCGTGTCGTGTTGAAAATGCCATATGGGCCAAACTAGAAGTAATATAATTTGATTTGATTTGATTTTTGCTTATTTTAATTTCTTTTTATAATTTTTAAGTATGATTTTAATGCACAATGGACAATTTACTTTATTTACTTTATTACTATGTTTTTGTATCTTTTATAAGCACATAAGCTTGATTTTTGTGACATTGGGGGTCTCCCGTTAATGAATAAATAAATAAATAAATATATTCTAGTACGGTGTAAATAACATTTTGCACATATAAAGAAAAAATAATGGTGAAAAATCAACGTTATTCGAACATAATTCAAATACTGGTCACACCATTTCTCAAGAAAGCTTATTACTGTTGATACATAGTAATGACAAATATTTAGGTAATTTAGATGGGATGGATAAGCGAAAAACAATCTAATGAATTCAAATTTATCTCTAGCTGAGATCATTTATATACCCTAATAATTACAAAAAGTATTCAAACAGGCACATTTTGTTTTTCTAATCTAGTTTACTCTGGCTACTTGGTAGCTACTTGGTGGCTGAAAGGTCCTAAGTACCTACTTTAACAGTATTTTTTAGTGGATGAGGGTGATTTTTTCTCATTTATAGTGTTCATATATTCAGATCTCAACAAGTTGGGGATAGCATATTTCTATTCTGACCAGCTGAAAGTTATAAGCTTACATAATCAAAATCTATAAGAAAAGAGAGAAAGAATTTTTCTATTACCTGAGAAAACTACCTTCATTATTATAACTCATACTGGAACTATTTTAAACCTTGTAATGGTACTATATAAATCCATAAAATTGCTTTAACACAATGATATTGAATAAGTTGTTATTTATAAATAATTTAATGGTCATGTTTTATTACGTGATTGTTATGCGTTTATTATTGTAGAGAATTTCATTGTTGTTTATTATTTCTAAAGCATTAAAGATTTCATCGCATGGTGCTTTATTATTTTTATCGGTTGTATTTTTGATAATACATGCAATTTTATAAAATGATAAAATTTTGAAAAGATTGTAGGAACTTACAAAATGCGCGCTCTCGTGATCACTGAAGACGGCACACTTGATATTTCATATCCTTAAACGAAGCTGACTACCAGTACGCGAGAGGATAATCCGCTGAAACCGCGATAATGACGACACTATAATACTCGATGCTAACAGTAACGAAGTCAACATTCGACTGTGGTTCATCCACTAAACTCCCTACGAGCTTCAGTTCTTCTAGATACTGGCCGTTTAGTTAATCTATGCACATATATCTACATTTACGCATGAATATTTCATATCTCCTACGATTTTGTCATGAAGTCACTGAAGAATGTGAATTAACCAATTTTTGGTACCTACACATAAGCCACTTATATTAGGTTTAACGCTCATAGACATGATGGATAATGTAGGTCAGCCTTCATCCTCAATTATAAAGTTCTAGATGATCTTCAACTCAGCAGTTATAATAACATTAAACATAAAATATTTTAATCTTCCTTGAAATTGACAATTCATAAATACGCAGGATGTCTGACGTCTTTTCAACATAATTTATCTCCTGGCAGAATTGGTACTCTGTAAGACAAACATACGTTGTTGGAACTATTTAGTTATAATTGTGGCAGGTTATGTATTTTCCTCTGCGATTTGTCAATTTAATCAGAAACCAAGAAAAGGCTTATTTGTGTGTAAACTCACATGTCACAATGCAGAAATATCTCAACATATTTTATCTCCTGGCAGAATTGTTACTCTGTACGACAAGATACGTTGTTGGAACTATTTAGTAATAATTCTGGCAGGTGGTGTATTTTCCTTTGCGATTTGTCAATTTTCTTAGAAACCCCGGAAAGGGCTTATTTGTGTGTAAACTCACATGTCACAATGCAGAAATAGCTCAATGGTAACACAGAGAGTGGACACAAGTCTTCTGCAGAACAGTCAAAATAAAGAGTAGTTTTTCAATTGAAAATTGGAAAGAAATAAATAAATTATGCATAATGTGTCTTGATATTTGAAAACGATAATTTGATATTCAAATTATGTTTTTACTTCCCTTACTTACTATAAACGAGGTGTTTCAATCGGGCCGAAAAAAACATTTCGGATTTTCGCTGATTTTCGGCTGAATCGATCTAGACTATTTTTGAGATGTCTATGTGTGCGTAGGTGATCTAGTAAATGTGGAGACTATTGCGCCATTGGTTGTATGTATTTGTAATTTTTCATATTGTATTGTTTTTGAGCACGTAGCCCCGTTTTTGACATCCATCTTCAGCTTTTCGAATGGAATTCCCGTATTTTATTGAACCACAATGACAACGGTGGTTTCCTGGTTATAAATATGTATATATCAACCGCATACATTCAACCTGTAGAAGTAATTGAAATTTTCATTTTAAGATTCAAATAACATCATATACCGGGATATCAAAAATGATCTTGGTCAAGGGTGGTTGTGGAATCTAAAACGTGTGTCTTACTTTACGTTTGAAATAATTATTTCATAATTAATTTGAAGTTTCTAAAGGTGCGAAATTTCGCAATTTTATACGAAAATTGTAACACTCAGAAGTCTTCAGCGCTTTGGGCCCCGGGATTTTCACGTGGCCTATCGAAATTAGAAGGTTCGAATTATCTAAAAACATAATTGCATGAACGCCAGACGTCCTATGTAATCAGCTACGAACGAAATCATTTTGACATATGTCTCGAGGAGTTTATACATTTTACCTCGATCTTGTTAATTTGGGGCCGTTTCTTGCCCCGTGCTACCGGCGCCAGTTGTAATAAAGTGTTTTTGGCTATGGGCCGCTAGCTTTTACCCACTTCGTGTATATTTTAGTGGCGAGAAAATTCCCTTTGATACGTCGCACGTTAGACGCGCGTAGCTGAGATCTGAGAATAGCTCAAACTGTTTTAATTAAATTTTCCTATTTGATGGACATTTATCATAAAAAGAAGGGCCGTCGGGCACGGTCCGATACTGAATCTAGCTACATGGAGCGAAAACGGCACGCGAAAAGTCGTCGTAAAGCCGTATTAGGTACAACCAGTTTGCACTTTTCTAACTCGCGTGCTACGGGCCTCTCACGTGAACGTCATTCGACTTACGGGAAATTAACTATTTCGAAACAGTTTTTGACCCGGATTGTGGCTATCACGACCTCTGAGAAGGTTCAAACTTCACATAATTATTTCATAATTTGTAGTTCATTATTGTTTTACAACTGAAATAAATAGGTATGAAATTTGTAGGTTATTGATGATGTCAGTGTGACAGTGACATAATTATTTCAAACGTAAAGTAAGACACACGTTTTAGATTCCACAACCACCCTTGACCAAGATAATTTTTGATATCCCGGTATGTAACGTCAAGGTTTATTTTATATGTTTATTTCTATTTTAAGCTTATATTGTCATAGTTACGCTATCAATAATGAGGGTCATAACTCCTTTGGGACATTATAGATTCTATAATTCCCTCTACCTTTCACAAGTAAAAATAAAATAAGAAATGCTAATATATATATATATATATATATATATATATATATATATATATATATATATATATATATTTAGAAATCTGATGACATCTTTAGGAGATAAAACAGTGGACTTTTTCGGCTTATAACTCTTACTCTTCCGTCTCAAAAAAGCCTCTAGTTCATTGAACTTGGTGATATCTCGTTTCTCATGTATAGTCACCATCGATTTTAGCATTGACCATTTAGTTCATAAAGAATTCGGACTATACGTTTCTGACTGCAACGAATAAACACAATTACTACCAAATCTACCGAAAAACATAGAACATTCCTTACCAGTTCTTGAAAATATGCCAGAAATACAGTTCCAGTGGCATCTTTTGGCATAACATTTTTCCGTGTCAGCCACTCCAGATATATTATATATTCTTTTTTGTATACGGCTTCACTTTTCGATGGAAATAACGATTCTCTTGCTTTTTCAGCATTTTTCAAAATATCCTCCATTATATTTGGGGTAGAAAACACGTTTTTAACGCTAACACAACTTGATAATCAAGCTTTGTTTGTAAACAAGTAACATAGCAACAACCTAGCAACAACAAAACTCCTATAATCTACGGTACCTGAATCAAATATAGCGTGAAGGTAATGAGTTGGTGTATTTATTCCGTTTTAAAAATGAACAAAATTTTTTCGAAATCGGTCAGAAATAAAATTATCCATGTACCACGGGAATTAATGAGCCTTAATAACCTCAGGCAATTGCTGGCCATTATAATTCCCTTGATACATAAATAACTATTTCACTCTAAGGGCAATTTCGTTATTTCATGTGACAGTATAACAGGGCTACTTTCATTCTTTCAAATAACCTGATAAAGTCCTGATAACCATTATAGAATTTGCATGTATTTGGTTACGACATTCGAGATATCATAGATAGAATTAAATGCTTGTGCAAAAATATTCATGTTATAGTTTATACATTTTAGATATCATCGACCTTTTTATTTGCAATAAAACGGCTGTGTTGAAATATTTCCAAAACAAAAAGTGCTGTTCTCCATTGTTTGCACATGCATCACTTCTGTTGAAACCAGTGCTTCTTCAGCTTAGGTTAATGTTTAATACTTTGGAAATACAATGGGTTTGAACAATTAAATACTTCTTGAAGTGCATTTCAAACACATTTTATTCATATTCATAATTCGAAATGCATTGAGAGAGACGACCAGAATCTGAGAGAGAGAGAAATAAAGAGAGAGACAGCTTGAGAGAGAGGGGGGGGGAAGCAGCAACTATCAGAACGAAGAGATAAGCTCACTCCAGTGCAACAATCTAAGAGAAAACAACTACGTAGGCAACTACCACTTTTCATTTATGCTGCAAGAAATCAAAATTTCCCATCTTTCACATTGGGATCATGCTGTGTAAGCATGCATGGTTTGTTATACTTTTTTTGGTTTTTGCATATACAGGGCGATTCTTCTATATGCATACAGTTGGAAAAATATAGCTTTGTACAAATAATGATTATTAATGAAAAAAATGTAAGTAGGTATGGCGACGATTGAAGCAGACAGTCTTATCAGATGTCGGGAAGCATTCTCACTGTATTACCAGCCGTGAGGTCACTGTGTTACCAAGTCTGAATGTTGAAACACGTGACTCAATTCCAAAGCATGTGACTCTCTGTCTAAAAACACGCGCCAAAATAAGTGTACTAATGTGTACGTGTTACCTAGTAACATTGTGAACATAGAAAGATAAATGTGTTGAATATCGTCGAAGAGCAGCATAAGCACAATTGCAACCCAACTTGGGCTACCACAATCCACAGTTTCGCGAAGGCGACACTACTCAATTTATTGGACATCGGCAATAAAAAGGTACAAATTTCGTACTTTAACTACTACTTTAAGTGGTCCAAAAAAAGTTTGAACTGTAAAGGTAACGCTAAAAATATCCAAAATACCGCTTTTTGGCCAAAAAAAGGTTCTACCCCCCTACTCGAAGTAGACAACTCAGATTATTATAATTTTTACCAAAACAAACCTATATTTCCAGGTCGCCTGGACCTGCCGAAAATTTTGCGCTAACTGTTTTTTTTTTCACTTATTTTCCTCCAATATTACCCTACACATTTCACATACACCACAGTAACAATGATGTTCTTCTGGTTATAAATATGTATATGTTATTCGCATATATTCATTTCAAGATCCAAGTGACGTCATATATGTGACACAGTTTATTTTATGTATTCAATGTTGCGAATTTCGCAGTTCATAGAACAAGGTTATATTATAATGTGAATATTTTCCAATGTCAACCTAATAGCATCAGGTGTAACTAATATAGTATTGGAAACAGGGTCTTCATTTATTCCTCCAAATAACCTAATGCCGATCCTGATAACCATTATAGAATTTTCGTGTATTTGGTTACGAGATTCGAGATATGATAGGTAGTATTAAATGCTTGTGCAAATATATCCATACTGTAGCTTATAAATTTTGGACATCGTCGACCTTCTTTGTTTGGAAGTCTCTGAAAAATGTTGAAATATTGAATCATATTTTTGAAAAGTTCAATTGATGTAATGTATGCACTAATTTTACATGAGTTTATACTGTCATTAAAACAGGGTGAAACTGTTTGTACTGTATGTACAAGCGAAATTTGATTGTTTGCATTAACATCATAAAACCTCGAGATGCTCTACTAAAAAGCAGTTCACCGGTCACAATAGCAAGATGTCCTTAAAAAAATTTCATCATAAATTAAGATAATGTGCAATAACGTATCTGATGGATAAATATTAGTTTAAGTATGTTATTGCAATATGCGTCTCATAATACTTAGCTTGTAACTGATTTAATAAAACGAATCGCTTATTTTGCGTACAAATACAATTCAGCCAAGTATCCGAGTAGCTTCGTTATATCCAGTCTTACGAATATTTTTTTATTTCTCAGATAACATTACATTGATTTGTAGACAATATTAGCCATTTTGACCTCTTCTCAAGCTCCAACCCGAACGGAGGTTTTCAAACCGGACTTTATTATGAGTAAACCTCAGTCGAAATCATATTGTTATTATTGTTGCCTCAATCGAAACTTTAACATTTTCTTAAGCAGACTAGTGCATTGAAATATTAGAACATTGAGCTCATCCAATACATAGAGCTCCAGAATCATGAATGACCGGAAATATGGTTTTCGTCAGCAGAGATCAATAGGAGACCTGCTTGCCTACGTAACACATGTATGGCAGAAATCTATTGAAAAACATGGAGAATCTCTAGTTCTAGCATTGGATATCTTGTAAGGGTACAAATTACTCTTACTTTTGGATAAACCTGGTAACTGCTGGGTAAGATGTTATACCTGCTCGATTATGAATTGGTACTTCCTACTTGATTCCTGCCACAAGCCTAGTACAGTTTCCACGATTGTACATCACAAGTCAATTAGCAACTTCTAAATCAGATTTTCCACAATAGATTCAGGCCAACCTCAGAACTTCGTATACTTGAATTTTTCACAACATAAAAAAAAAACTGAAATCATGAAATGTTCAAACCTCAAACCTCTATTGCTCTATTGTCCTCAGTAGACAGACATGAACAAAATACATAACGATTGTTGAACAAATTAGGACTAGCCTATGTCCTGTCAGATATCTCCGGGGAAGGCAAATTATTTCTTGAAGTTAGTGAAGAAATCAATGGAATTGCAAAGATATTCATCTCTATCACGATAGAGTTTTTTCCTTTCAATGAAACAAACTTTACTTCCGTCCAAAAACAGGTCACGTTGAAACTAAGTTTTAATCCCCTAAGGTGCATCTATTACACAAATCTTTCCAATTATTCCACTCCAAATTGGTAATTGATGCCTTTGCTTTCAACGGAAGAATATTCCCAGAATTTGGTTCCAAACATAAGTTTGGTATCACCTCCCTGTTGAAATAACTTAGAAACACGACCTTCCACTTGGACGATTTGACAAAAAGTACGCCATTTTCTCGGCCTTTTCCGATGCTTCGATGTCTCACAGAACGACCTCGAAATAGAAGCGGTAACTACAGAATCTGACACTGAATAACCATGATTCGGAGAATCATCTAGCATAGCTGACGTCACAGGAGTTAACCGATTGTAGTACAACGGCCATTTCTAAGCCGTTAAGTGGAATTTACACGTTACAATCTCCAAAACAATTGACCGAGTCTGGCACCAAAACCTTCGATTCAATGACTATCAACGCTGGTGTTTCACAGAGATTTGTCTTGGCACCAACTGGTCCATTGGCCACCCAGGTTAAATTTCACAATAGCAAAATCAATCAATTATTCTATATATGGAGGAACTCCTCTCGATCATTCACATTTCCAAAGCAAATATCTCAGTATAGTTCATTTTATGCATCACGATCCATGCATGAGCATCGTATACATCGATTATGAAATAGTCGGAGCAAATAATGGTAATTGATTTTGGATATTCTATCTCCTAGAGATGAGAATGTAATTCTGTATACGATGATGGACATTTTTTTTTGTTGCTTTGAGTACACGAGAGGGAAACCAATAATATTCGAAGAACATCGCGTGAGCCAGCGTGGAATGTTGGGAGAGGAGATGGGCAATCGAATTTTTCTTGAAGCTTTGGAGGTTATGTGCACAGGGAAAGACCTTATTAGATGAAAAGTTCTACAACTTCGCTGTTCGATACTAAAATAAAGTCTGGTAGGAAGAAGTTCGGCAGGTCTCGAGTTTGTCAATGAACGGGAGACTAGTTTGAGCTCACACAGTCCGCCTGTCTGAAATCCCTCGTGGTGGAACAACACACGAGATTTCTGTTGAACCATGGGAATATCTATAGAAAGAGGAGATATCTCCCACCTTTCTACGATGTTCCAGCGAAGTCAATGAACTCGTAAGTGTGACATCATCAATCAAACGAATTGCTATCTTCTGGATAGAATCCAATAGTCTCAGCGTATGTTTGAGTCTGATTATGAGTAGCTGCTGGAATGTAAAGTAACTCTTGGGAGTCTTGGCACGAAAAGTAGTTTTTGTAAAGCGGTTTTCGCAATGGACCTCACATACTCTTCCCATGAGAGGGGGCTGCTGGTTGTGATCAGCTGGGGATAAACTGAATTGATCAAATCGCGTATACAATTTCATCTGTTCTAAATCATTAAGATATTTGTCGTTACTAAGTTTGAAGACTGATACACTTCCTTCAAAAATGGTGTGACCTATTTTGAAAATGTTCTGCTAATGCCGACTTTTCACTATTATTTACTTTATTTGCGGAAAATGTTCTTCATACCTAGTTAGAATATTCCATTCTAGTTTGACCTCCATTACGTTTTGAACACGACTCACAATCGATTTTTTAAATCACACAAACGACTCAAAATCGATTGTGGGTGGTGTTCAAAATGCTATGTGGATCAAACTAAGAGGAATTTTCTAACTCGATATAAAGAACGTTTTGTTCATATCGCATATATAGAAAAATAGTGGTGAAAAATCATATTTTCTGAACATATTTTAAATACCGGTCATACCATATCTCAAGAAAGTTTATCTATCTTGTAACACCGAATGACAAATTCACATTTCTATTTCTAACTCAGTTTACTCTGACGATGGCTACTTGGTGGCTAAATTATCCCCAGTACTTCAACTGTATGTTTGAAGGATAATAGTATTTATTTTTATAATGTTATAATATATTCACAGTGTGAACTCTTTCACAGTTTATTCCTGATGGATGAAGTTGAAGGGGGCACCAGAAATTGAAATTTTACCATACAAACACAGCTTGAACTTCGTTAGTGAAATAGAAATCCTATTTTCTCCTAATGATTAAATAAGTATTCGATACTTAAAATAAAATGACAACACTTACTTGAATCAAACTACAAAATTCTTTTGATAGTAATGTTAGCGACCACCCCGAAATGGCTTACGTAAACACAGTTATAGTTGTATTTTGAATTAATAAGACAATGAAAATTGATCGGAAGGTTAAATCATTCCCATTCTATTTTATTTAAATATCGCCATAGTTACAGTGAATCTATTACACAATTCCATGAATAATGGTAATCATACTTTATGAACGGATTTCGATATTAAATTTTGTTTGAAATGAGATTTTGTCACCACTTATCATTCATTTAAGAGAAATGAAAAATACTCATTTGTTCATGTTATATTAACACGTGAGAGTGATAATTGGAATTATCATTCCATCTAATCATATTTATTTCGTAGCCAAGATGTTGCATCAAAGCTAATAATTCAATAACTAATTGTGAATTAACAAAATTGATTCATATAAGTATATATTTAAAAGCTTATCACCATCCCGGTGCTCCGGATATTCCGATTTTGTATCGCCTCCGCCTTTATACCAAGGCTTTGGAGATCGGTCAAAGTCGTTTTCATTCCTAAGGCGGGAAGAACTGACTTCACTCAAGCCAAATCTTTCCGCCCTATTAGCCTCACATCCTTTCTCTTGAAAGCGCTGGAGAGGTTGATTGATAGGTATATAAAAGACGGTGCCCTAACGGATTTTCCGCTTCACCGTCGACAGTACGCCTATCAGGCTGGCAAATCAACCGAGACGGCCCTTCATCACCTGGTAACCCAGATCGAAGGAGCTATTAACCTCGGACAGTGCGCCGTTGGCGTTTGCCTGGATATAGAAGGGGCGTTTGACAATACCTCCTTCGAGTCCATGTGTCATGCTGCGGAGAGACATGGAATCGATCACACCTTGGTCAGGTGGATCAAGTCCATGCTCTCGCAGAGAATGATAACGGCGCACCATAATGGTAGCGTCGCATGTACATACGTCACCCGTGGGTGCCCTCAGGGAGGAGTACTGTCTCCGCTCCTGTGGTGCCTGGTGGTGGACAGTTTGTTGGTCGAGCTGAATGAGTCTGGATTCTACGCCCAAGCTTACGCAGACGACTTGGCAGCTGTGACCCTCGGAAGACACCCGGCCACCTTGTGCGAGCTGCAAAATACCGCACTTGCCATCGTTGCACGCTGGTGCCAGGTCGAGGGACTCAGGGTGAATCCTGAAAAGACCGAAGCGGTTCTTTTCACGAGGAAACGGAAACTGGGACCGCTACCAGACATTCGTCTGTTTGGAAGGTCCCTGCACATGAAAGGCTCAGTGAAGTACCTTGGAGTTATCCTCGATGCTAAACTGAGCTGGAAAATGCACCTGGAAACCCGGGTAAGGAAGGCCGTTGCGTCCTTATGGGCATGCAGAAGAGCATTCGCGAACACATGGGGTCTACGGCCACAGGTCCTGCACTGGATCTACACGGCCATGATCCGCCCAATCATAACCTACGCAGCCGTTGTGTGGTGGCCGGCGACAGAAACGGCTTTGTCCCGTCTGGCGCTGGACAAGGCTCAACGACTTGTCTGCGTGGGGATAACGGGGGTTATGAGGACCGCGCCCACCAGGGCTCTGGAGGTTCTGGTGGGTATCGTTCCTCTACAACTCCATATCAAAACGGTGGCTGCGGGTACGGCGTATCGGTTGGCTGGTCTGGGCCAGTGGGTCGGTGCGTCTACGCCTCGCTGTCATGGCAAAATCTGGGATTGGGCAGCCGAGAACTGCCCGATCCTCCGACAGACGCAGGATGCGATAGCGCCGGCGGTCAGGTTTCAAACACCAGACATTCTCATAACTCAGAGGACGGACTGAGAGAACAAGGACTCTGGGCCGCTTCCGCCAGGGGGACTCGTGTGGTTCACGGACGGGTCTAAGACTGGCGGGTTCAGCGGAGCCGGAGTCTACTCGCGTACACCCAGAAGGGAGATTTCGGTTTCCCTAGGTGGCCACGCAACCGTTTTTCAGACTGAGGTCTGTGCAATACGGACATGTGCCCTGGAAAACCTTAGACTAAACTACCGAGGTAGACGGATTTACATCTGCACTGACAGCCGAGCGGCCCTGGGCGCACTTCGCGCCCACAGAATGACTTCTAGGCTTGTCTTGGAGTGCAGGGAAACTCTGGTTGAATTAGCCAGAAGAAACAAACTTCAGCTAGTGTGGGTACCTGCCCATTCTGGTGTGAAGGGAAACGAAGTGGCCGATGAATTGGCCAAACGGGGCTCCTTGAGCGCCCCTGGCCCCGACTCCACGATCGGAATTTCATCGACCACCGGGCTCCACGCCCTCAAGGAGCAGCTGAACAGACAGTGGCTCTCGATCTGGCGTGGTTCCCCAGGCATGAGGCAGGCGAAGCTCCACATCAGGGAATTCTCGCCTAAACTCTCTAAAACCCTACTCTCTATGAGCAGGAGAGGCCTAAAACTGGTGACAGGACTCCTCACAGGACACTGTCATCTGAATAAACATCTACACACAATGGGCATTGTCGAAGACTCAATTTGTAGTAGATGTGGGGAGGCGGATGAAACTGCCTCTCATATCCTAGCAGAATGTCCAGCACTGGTTTCTCTCAGGCTACAACACCTCGGCAGTACACATATGCTGCCTGAAGCAATAAGAGATATCAGTCCAGGCAAAATCTTAGCTTTTGGCATGGCCTTGGGCCTGCTGGATTGATTCTCGTATCAAGGGGCGCACAATGGACCCAATCAAGCGGTCTAAGTGCTCCGGACTCGTCCGCCCCCGTTCTGATTGATTGATTGATATATTTAAATATATACTTTTGTAATCATTTCAAAATTCCTAAAAAAAGATAATAATTTGATTCTGTAGAATATGCAAATTAGTTCCTATGCGGGTTTTCCATAAATATTCCAACCTATTCCAATGGGGATCATCAAGGCAAAGTTTGAAGGTCCATATCCCAAACCGTTTGGCAAAACTGAGATAAATTTTCGCAGTTTCCATTTGCACTTAATAATCATAATTAATTCGAGAGTGCGTAACTTCTATTTGAACATTGAACCCATTCTTCAAGGAAGGTTCCTGATGTTGCTGAAATGTATCCTGTATCTTCCTCGGGCCAGAACGTTGTCAATCAAATATTAATAATAAGTTAATTGTAATACAGAGTTTTAAAATTAAAACACTTTTGTAGTTCTTTCAAATGATTTTGACTATTTTTGACATGTTGGCACGAAAATCCATTTACGGGGGTCTTCTTGAGCGAAAAATATAATTTTCATAACTTTGTAGGTGGTACCAGGTGTATTTTCCAAGTTTCAAGGTACTCTCAATCTGTTGTTATTTACCAACTGTTGTTCCACAAAAGCAACTCCGTGACTGTAGCGTAATTTTTCTAATATCAAATAGAAACTGCTATGTTCCTAATACCCCATAGATCATTCATGACTATCAAGACCGCGGGGGTCGACCTTTCACCCCCCAAAACGGGGTTTCAACTCCTCAGAGGAGCAATCTTGTAAAAATAATACAAAAGTTTAGAAAATTAATGAATTAAAAGCCGAAAATGACCCGTAGTATGTTTTTTGGGTCGCTGATCACGATTCCGCTGTTATTTTTCCCAGAAAACTCTCCCCAGATGGAAAATTCGGGAAATTTGAGATTTTCCTGAGACTGTTATGGATAATAAAGTATAATTTTGTTGCAAACATTACCTCTAGTAGGTTTTTTGGGTCGCTGATCACGATTCCACTGTTATTTTTCCCAAAAATCATAATCGTCTCAGGAAAACCTCAAATTTCCCGAATTTTCCGTCTGCAGAGAGTTTTTTGGGAAAAATAACAGCGGGTTCGTGATCAGCGACCCAAAAAACCAACTAGAGGTCAATTTTGCAACAAAATTATACTTTACTATTCATAACCGTCTCAGGAAAATCTCAAATTTCCCAAATTTTCCATCTGGAGAGAGTTTTTTTGGAAAAAAATAGCTACGGAATCGTGATCAGCGACCCAAGAAACATACTAGGGGTCATTTTCGGCTCTTAATTCATTAATTTCCTAAACTTTTGGATTGATTTTATAAGGATCTTCTGAGGGGTTAAAACCCCGTTTTCGGAAGTAGAAAGGTCGCGTCTTGATAGTCATCTATGGGCTATTAGGAACAAAATGCAAGACAAAATTTGGAATTCTAGCTTACTATATAATATACATTTTTTTATTATGACCTGTTTCCCGGCTTATTGCCTGGACATTGCATTTCGAAAACATGTCAATCATATTTATTTACTCTAAATGCCGAAAAAGTTTTTTACATTGTTTTCGCAAGCAATACTTCTTGAAGTGCATTTCAAACACATTTTAATCATATTCATAATTCGAAATGCACTGAGAGAGAGAGAAGCAGCTACCAAAACGAAGACCGAACCTCACTTCAGAGCAGCGATCTGAGAGAAAACAACTACGTAGGCAACCACCAGATTTCAATTATGCTAGACGAAATCTGAATTTCCCATCTATCACATTAGGACCATGCTTCGAGAGCATGCATGTTAGTTTGTTATAACTTTTTGGGTTTTTGCATATACAGGCAGATTCTTCACATATACGCATAAAGTTGAAAGGTATAACTTCTAACAAATAATGACTAATAATAATGCAATATAGCGAAAATCTTAGAAATTTTTTTCAATATTTTGCCTACACGAGGAGAAAACCTATATGTTCATAGTATCTTGAGAGCCAGTGATGGAATATTGAGAGTGAAGATAGGCTTTGGAACCTTTCTTGGAACGTTTGAGGTTATAGCTATTTGGAAAGACCTTACTACACAAAGTGTTCCATAATATCGTCATTCGATTGAAAAATGAAGGAGAGAGGTCAATGAATTCGTATGTGTGACATCACCAATCGAATTAATATCTCTCTTTTGGACGAATAGCGAGCGCTCCTTTTTGAATAGAAGATTCCAGTAGTTGAATTTTACAATAATAATTTTATTTCAGTATTATTCTCAATCCGTATGACAGCATCGACGCTCTACCTTACGATTTTATGGCCGAAACATCGATTAAGCACATCACAATAATATCAGAAGCTCATTAAAAAGGAAAGTGGTTATAATAAATTCGTTATCAGTAGTGACAAATATCGCCTTGTTATAAGTTGTTTGACCACAAAAGTGGTTTAAGGTGCAATAAATATTGAGGTGTGATAAAGATTAATTTCTACATCTCCATTCTTTATCATCCGCACCGAATAGCGTGCTATAATAAGAAACACGAGAATATAGTCTTAAATAATATTCAGCTGTAAACATTGAATTACTCTATTTATGAGGTTAATGGAACTTTCGTAGACATGTTAGATAATGAGCGTTTTATTTCGTTTTAATATATTATATGATGTATAGTACTCAAATATAGTTCAGTGAAACGACGGGGTTATTGCCATGTCTTATCTTGTCTAAATCATTTTATGTTAGATAAACATTTTTATAGGATCTGAACTCCTGTATCTATGTAATATTTTAATTAGACTAATAATCTCCTGAAACACGTTGTATTTACTGTGTTCATTTCAGAATTCTCTCACCAGAGTTCGATTGAACATATTTCTTATGCTATCAATAAATAACGATTGTATCTTACAATTCAATAGAAATGTATTATTAGACGACGTTGTTTAGGTAACTGAATAATTTCGCCATAAAGTTGAGTTGATTTCAATCGTTAGAAAGACAAGGAGAATGAAGTGTTATATTTGTTAAAGAGTCGTATTATGGAAAATAGTACTTACATATTTTTCATGCTTTTATTTAACACCACGTGTTTTTTAGTTAGAATCAGATGATGTAATCCAATTTTGACCTATTTTCTTGAAGCCGATCTGTTTGAAATTAGCACAATAACTCGTGGTATCCGTATTAGTATTAACAATCAGTAACGAATTAAAATTTTACATTTTAAATGAAAAAACCGCTGTCAAAACGCAACTAAAAAGTGAAATAATTCAACATAATTTTTAAGCTATTGCATATAGCTTTTATCGCGGGCTTTGAGCGCGGCGACCGAATCAAAAAATTCCGTAACGAAAAATAATGTAAGACCTAAACACCTAACATGTGTCAAATTAATTGATTAATTTGAAGTTTCTAAAAGTGAGAAATTTCGCTATTTTATAGGAATGTTATAACACTGTAGCGCTTTAGACTCCGGGATTTTCACGTGGCCTATCGAAATTAGAAGGTTGGAATGATCTAAAAACATAATTGCATGAACTCCAGACGTCCTATGTAATTAGCTACGAACGAAATCATTTTGACATATGCCTCTAGGAGCTCGCTACGCGTCAGTTAGAGTTTATACGTTAGACGCGCGTAGCAGAGACCTGAGAGTACCTGTTTCTATTAAGCTATTGCATATATTGCATATAGCTTTTATCGCGGGCTTTGAGCGCGTCGACCGAATCAAGAAATTCCGTAACGAAAAATAACAGGAACTCGTTCATGTTGCGCTCTCTCGGGTTACTAATATTGAAAAATTGTATATCACGACAAAAAACGATAATTCTACATTCAAGTTTTGTAATAATCGAAGGCGAGCTGCATCGACTGCATCTTTGTTGCAAGAATTCAAAAGACTGCCTTTAAATAGTGTTCAGACGACAGCTCAAAGTGTCTTAGATTTCCTTAGTAATAGAAATGGCATTTCAATAATGACTTTCAATTGCCAAAGTCTAAATAGTCACAAATACGATTTACAAGATTCAGTTACGAGACAAACAAATGTGTTACTTCTTACCGAATCTTGCATGGCGCATGATGATCCGATTGAAATACCTAATTTCAATTGTATTGTTCAATTCAAACGAGATACTGTTCCAAAAGGTGGGGTAGCTATTTACCAAAATAATAATAATGTAACTAATATTATGACTCCGAATATTGAAATAAATATTGCACACGTTAGCGATGTTAATGTTAGGCGCTCATTTTTTGGAGATATTTGTGCGTGCTTATGCAAACTTAGAAATGGCCTACACATAGTCATGGTAGCAATTTACATTTCTCCGAATCCAAAATTGGAGGAGGTAGAGCATTTTATTCATCGCACTTTACTGGAGTACACTGAAGAAGGGTCGAAAATACTTGGTACAAATGGTAATAAATTTCCACTTATATTGGCTGGCGATTTCAACATCAACTTCGCTGATAAGAAATCAGAGCGGTTGACAACTTTTCTTTCGGAAAAATTGAATTTGAAAATGAATAAGAATCCACAACAAAATATGGGGCCACCGTTGACGCGGTATTTTCCAGATATTTAGAGGATATCAAGTCTAAAACTTATGTCTCTTATTTCAGTTACCATAAACCTATAGTTTCAATGATAACAAATTCCTGAATAACCTACATGTATTGTAAGATAATTAAAATATTTTAAACGATATTAACTTCTCATTTATCCAATAAAAGAAAAAAATTATTTTCTTATCGGTCACTACGCTCAAAAAGTGTAACTTGAATTAATATCAAAGAAAAAACTTGAATTAATATCAAAGAAAAAAAATACTGCATAGATTAAAAATAAATAAATAATTATAATTGCATAAGTTGAGAAAAAATGCTATGCAATAGCTTCACCGCGGCAGTCCCCGAGTGCCACACGTTTTTTTGCAGAGAATTGAAGATGGCAGTATGTGAGTAAAATGTCTCGAGGAATATGAAGCATATGCCATCCTGTTGATAATTTTTTTTTATACTCGACTACCTGAGAGGGAACCCTATAATGTTCGAAGCACATCGTGTGAGCCAGCAGTGGAATGTAGGGAAAGGAGATGAGCAGTATTTTTTTTGAAGGTTGGTAGGAAGAAATTCGGCAGGTCTCGAGTTTGACAGTGAACTGGTGACTAGTTTCAACTCGTCTGGAATTTCTCGCGTTGGAATAACAGACGAAATTTTTGATGAACCCCGTGGACCATGGAAATATCTATAGGACCACCTTTCTTCGATGTTCTAGAGAGATAAATGAACTCGTAAATGTAACATCATCAATCAAACGAATAGCTCCCTTCTGGATAGGATTCAAGAGCTTCAGCGTATGTGTTGGAGCCGAACTCCAAACATGTGAACAGTACTCCAGGACAGGTCAAATTTGTACTTTGTATGAGGAGCTGCTGGGATGTAATGTAGCTCTTGATACGGAATATAAAATCGAGTTTTTGTGAAGTGGTTCTCGCAATGGACCTCACATAATCTTCCCATGAGAGGGTGCTGTGGATGGTGATCCCGAGCATTGTTATGGAAGACTCCATAGGAATAGTTGTACCTGGCATCAACATATTAGGGATTGTGAGATCCGCCTTCCTGGAGACGCAAGCTTATTTTTTGGTTCAATCAAACTCTACTAGATTATCGGATCAATATTTCAAAGTCTTTGCCAGATCTCCATTAATTGCTTCAACCTGTCTGTCTCACTTTTCTGGCTTCAATGGATGGTATAGAGACTCTAGATGAGAAAGCGATATGAAGTGTAACATCATCTGAGAAGTTGTGGATGGGACAGGTGGTCACTTCCAGCAGATCATTGATATGGAGCAGAAATAAAGTTGGTGCCAAGACAGAGCCATGTGGAACACCAGCGTTGATAGCCATTGTATAGGAGGATACTTTGTCAACCACCACATTGGAGTGATCTATCTGAGATAATACTCGATAGTAAGAAACAAAGTTGACCATATGACGGATGTTTCCCAAAGGTTTTGGTGCCAGACTGGGTCAAATGCGTTGGAGATAACCAATGATACAGCTAGAGATTTCTCATGTTTTTCAATAGATATGTGCCTTACATGTGTTACGTAGGGTATTATATACTGTAGAATGGGGACGAGGATACTAAAACTCTAATAAAATCAGCGACGATAATTTGCATGTCACCACTAACATCATATTTGAAAGTTGAAAGCAGTTGAAATGAAGGTAAAACGTAACCTCTTTTGAGATCAAATGAATGTTATCTAATATATCTCCTGTAGTCAGATAATATACCATACCACATTGTTGTTAATTTGATTGCCAGATATTTTCAAAATGCACATTTCCATATTTTCATTCCCTTCACTATACGTAGGATATAGTATCGGGAAGTATTGTAATCGACTCAAAAAAATGTGAACTCACAGTCTATTTTACGCGATTACTCGTGGCCAATTTTGAAAGTTCATCTGACAGCAAGTGTCATAGGTTATACCGGGATGTCAAAAATTATTGGTCAAGGGTGGTTGTGGAATCTAAAACGTGTCTTACTTAACGTTTGAAATAATTCTGTCACTGTCACACTGACATCATCAATAACCTACAAATTTCATGCCTATTTATTTCAGTTGTAAAACAATAACGAACTACAAATTATGAAATAATTATGTGAACTTTGAACCTTCTCAGAGGTCGTGATAGCCACAATCCGGGTCAAAAACTGTTTTGAAATAGTTGATTTTCCGTAAATCGAATGACGTTTACGTGAGAAGCCCGTAGCACGCGAGTTAGGAAAGTGCAAACTGGTTGTACCTAATACGGCTTTACGACGACTTTTCGCGTGCCGTTTTCGCTCCATGTAGTAAAATTCAGTATCGGACCGTGCCCGACGGCCCTTCTATTTTCGATAAATGTCCATTAAATAGGAAAATTTAATTAAAACAGTTTCAGCTATTCTCAGGTCTCAGCTACGCGCGTCTAACGTGCGACGGACCAAAGGGAATTTTCTCGCGACTAAAATATACACGAAGCGGGTAAAAGCTAGCGGCCCATAGCCAAAACACTTTATTACAACTGGCGCCGGTCGCACGGGGCACGAAACGGCCCCAAATTAACAAGACCGAGGTAAAATGTATAAACTCTAACTTACGCACAGCGAGCTCCTCGAGGCATATGTCAAAATGATTTCGTCCGTAGCTAATTACATAGGACGTCTGGCGTTCAAGCAATTATGTTTTTATATAATTCGAACCTTCTAATTTCGATATGCCACGTGAAAATCCCGGAGTCCAAAGCGCTAAAGACTTCTGAGTGTTACAATATTCGTATAAAATTGCGAAATTTCGCATTTTTGGAAACTTCAAATTAATTATGACATAATTATTTCAAACGTAATGTAAGACACACGTTTTAGATTCCACAACCACCCTTGACCAAGACAATTTTTGATATCCCGGTATTATAGTGTAAGAAATGTAGAAAGTCGGTGTCAGTATACAACATAGAGTTGTGGAATACATTATTTCAGATATATTTTCTGTTCCTACAATCAATCACATTTGACCCACAGAAGTGTCCGAAAACTATTTTGGTAACAAAAGTGAGAGAAGTCACGTGATTAATTGATCACAGCTTTAGCTTTAGATCAATTCCTAATATAATTCGTAGAATTCGAGATTGGTATCAAGCAAATAATTCAATGTGCACCCGATGATCACAAAAAGTCAATTGCGAACATAAACTTTGCCATGTTTTCATAAAAACCAGATGACTAGCAATTTGAAGATGCAATGTTGGACCAGGACTGATATACCTAATATCTTTTTTAAGTAGGTATTTAAATTGGTAAAAATGGGAGACTAAAATTCCGCCCTCATAAAATAAATGCTAATTCAGTTTCGTGACCCTATACAACAGTGCTCAAACGTGAGCCGACGTGTTCATGAATATATTTTAAAATAACTATAAAAGTAAAAGTTATTAGTACCTGATGATAACATATGTGAATGTATAAATAATTTCAGCAATTTGAATACCAACATTCATTGCGGTGAAAAGAATAAGTATCTTTTATGACGACTCATGTAATAGATGATTTGAATGTAATCATTCCTGGTCATATAATATTCCTTTAAGTTTGACCTATATAGAATTTTGGACACGAACCTCAATCGATTTTGTGGATCCCGAATTTTTCATATTGGCTTAACGAGTTGTATTGACAATTTACAAATTGTGGAATTAATTAATTATTGGGAGAGGATTTGTGAAACTTCACAATTTTATTGAGCTATTTTGGTTAATTGATTGCGTTCCATTTTACGTTTTTGGTTAGAAATTAACTTAATGACCAACTATTTATCGTAACGATTGTCCATAACTATTTGTTGAAGTTTCTCAACTTCTATGTTATAATTACGCTGGCTCACAGGAATATTTAATAATCTACGAACAAGACTATTGAATGGAGCTATATTATGATTAGCTGAATCAGCCGGAATATACGTACTTGTTTGTGGCAAAAAGTATTTTTACTAGACAAGGGTACTTGTTTCTCTTTATAGTGCCTATTGATAAATTGAACAAAACAAACACGGTTCGGGGTTTTTCTGTAGTTATCTATTTTTTCACATTCAAACGTTGTGTAAAAATATAGAAATTCTATTTGAAGTAATTATTCAGTGATTACTGGAAAAAAAACCTGAATCTTGAAAAATATTTCTTAGTACATCGTGTGAAATTATACGCTTTAGCGAAGATCTCATTGGGCAATAAGTCTTTTGTCGCCATTCGACAGAAAATTTAAGTCTGGTAGAAAGAAGTTTGGCAGATTCTTGACCAGATTCAGCTCATCTACTCTGGTTGCCTGGAATATTTCCTGGTGAAATAAAAGACAAGATTTCCCAGGAGCACCAACCATAGAAATATCTATAGAAAAGGGAGGGATCGCCGAACTTTCTACGATGTTCTAGAGACAGCAATAAAATCGTAAGTTTGAATTCAGCAACCAAATGAATAGCTGTTTACTCCTCTGTATAGACTATACAGAACTCCAAACATGTGAAAATTACTCCAGGACGAATCCGTGCTGCTGGGGTGTAGAGTAACTATTGGCACAGAATATGAAACCACACTTGATCGTTTCGTGAAAGGGTGTTGTTAATGGATATACCTAGCATATGTATGAGTCATATCAGGGATTGTGGGATCCGCCTTCCTGGAAAAAATACGAATTTGTGTTTTGGTTGCATTAAACTCTACTAGATTATCAGATACCCATTTCAAAATTCTTTCCAGGTATTCATTCATTGCATCGCTCTGTCTTGCATTTCTGACTTTATTGGATGATAAGGGGCTCTGGAGGATGAGAAAGCGATGTGGAGTGTACTATCATCTGCAAAGCTGTGGATGGAAGAGGCCACTACCAACCGATGTTTGACATGGAGCAGAAGCAAAATTGATGCCAATACAGATCCTTGTGGATCATTGTATTGGATTAGTTTCGTCAACTACCACTTGAAGTGATCTATCTGAAAGGAAACTCGATTGTAAGCGCCAAAGTTGGGATAGCTAACGGAAGTGTTCCAAGAAGGCCTTGGTGCCAGGCCAGGCTCAGATGCTTTGGAGATATCCAATGGTACAGTTATGGATTCCCCATATTTTTCAATGGATGTCTGCCATATATGTGTTACGTAGGCAATCAGGTCTTTGGATATTGAATGAGTTTGATGTTGATTGCTTCCTCCATTATTTTAGAGATCTTAGATATTATTCCAATGGGTTTATAATTATTAGGAATGATTGATATATAGAGATAAGAATAATCCCTGAAGTACATAAAGTTCAATTCTAAAAAAATTGATGTGTTAGAATTTCTGAATGCTGCTGCTTTCATTTAGCACTTGAACATATAAATTCCTTCAGAGGTTTATAGGTTTAAAAGTTTAAATGCTTCGTGTAACAGATTTTTCTTCATGCATTTCAACAACAAACTATAAGCGAAATTAATTTTTCATCTGTAATTCGATCACAGTGTTATCAGCCATTGAATATGAAGTAATCAAATGGCTATAAATTATTCTTAGATTGTAAAATGTAAGAATGACTAATTACGTCATACATAATGCAAATTAAGTTATTCCTGAATCTGATATGGACTGTAAATAAACGATATTACAAGACATATAATTTTGTGAACCACATTTCTATCTTGGGTACCTACATATTAATTTTGTAATAACCGTAATTTTATATAAATTAAATATAACAATTTTAATCGATGGAATTACATCAGAGTAAACAATTTCCTCATAAACTTTGTTTGGAACAAACAAACAGGTTATAGACAGATACTACTACTACTCAATTAAACTGAATCACATTAATCTACTCATTAGCAATTCACTCTATTTTTGTGAACATACTTGTTGGGAATATGTGTCCAAAATAGCGCACATCATTCCTATGATTTATGACTTTTATTGTTATTATATTGATAATTGGTTGATGTACCTCCAAAAAGTCACTCAGAAATCAGGGCCATGGAAAAGTGCATACCCTAAATGAGTGCTACATGACATACCACATGGAACGGGGCAATCGCGCCCAAATACGATAAGCTTCCTATTTCCATCACTTTAGAGACATTTGCAATTGCACACGCACACACACGCACATGCCTGCCACTCGTCGCTTCAAAGACATGCCCATCTCAGAAGAAGAGTTGACGGAAGTCTGCAACAAGATAGGCGATGCCGAAGCTCCGGGTCCACTATATACCAAAATTCGCCCTTAAAAGTATCCATCAAAATACGACCAGATGTCTTCCTGGAGACCTACAATGCGGCGTACGCGAAGGAATTTCTCCACGTCGCTAGAAGTAGCAGAAGAAGAATGGCAACAAACCTCCAGACGACCCTACATCCTACCGATCAATTTGCCTATTGGAGACAGCAGGAAAGGTGCTCGAGAGGATTATTAACAACCGGATATAAGAATTCAGTGAAGATGCTCGGGGCCTGTCGGAAAACTAGGACGGATTCCGGAAGGAAAGCTCAACGGTGGTCGCCATTGACGTCATCGCAGCGACTGCTCGTGAGGCCATCGAAGGGGAGCATTGGAAAGGTGGTGCCAAGAAGTACTGCATCATAGTCACCTTCGACGTGAAGAACGCGTTCAACTCGGCGAGGTGGAATTGCATTCTGGAGACACTGAGATTGATGGAGGTTCCGGAGTACGTTACTACTTTAGCGAACGGACATTGTTGTACAATTCGGACGAGATGCCCAAAGCCTACCCTACAACATCACAGGAGGCATTCCACAAGGCTCAATACTTCACTGTGAAACATCATGTACGATGCGATGATGAGGTTGCTCATGCCCACGGGGACGAAGACTGTCGGTATTGCAGTGGTTGTCACTGCCAAGTACTTGGAAGAAATCAATACTGGGCCATACTGGTGACCAGCAAGAAAGCGAGAGAAACTGTCACACTCACCGTTGAGGGCTGCGACATACCTTCGCAGCCATCATTGCAATATCTGGGACTCCAGACAGATGCCAGGCTATGGTCCGACGAGCATCTGCTTATGGGGAGCACGAGAGCAGTTGGATTGCCCAACGCACTGGCCAAAATTATGCCCAACATTGGAGGGCTCCCTCAGTGTCGTCGAAGGCTACTATCTAGCGTTGTCAGCTCCACGATGCTGTACGCAGCCCCAATCTGGGTATCAGCCGCGGCGGTGACATCGTACTTATGCTAGTTAACCTCGGTGTGCCCCAGAAGTGGCGAACGCATATCGCTCGGTCTCGTACGCTGCCGTGTGTGTGCCGATGTGCCACCAATCCGTCTGATGGTGGAGGAAAGAGCGGAGATCTACTGGCGTATAGCGATGTTAGCGCAAGAGACGATGATCCCATCGGCTCATCGCAGATGTTGCAGGATGAACTGAGAGGAGGCACGGATAGGTAGATCACTACCTCGTACAGCTGCTAGCACGCATTTAAGGCGTACTTACATCGTTTTCGACTGGGCGACTGCCGATCAGTGCCATCAGAGGACGCAGAACACGATCTGTGCCACTCTCCTTGTTTCAACGGACCGCGCGAGATTCTGCAAGGAAATGTACAGCATCAGTTGTCCCCGGAGGATATTTGGGGAGCTGCTTGAGTCACAGATCAACTGGAATGCGGTGTCCGACATTGCTGCCACCGTATTGAAGAAGCTCAGACGTACAAACACCGAGAGAATGTGCCTAAACAGCCATTTCGCTCCCCGCGAAAATCCGGAATTTTTTTTTACACTGATTACAATACTTCTTCCACTATATGTAGTATGTATAGTGAGGGAAGTAATAAGCACAAATAAAAATTTTTTGGAACAGAACCTTAGTAACTCATCTGATTCCGCAAAAATGTCCCCATATAACCTATCTTCTAACACTCATACTTACCGAGATCCCAATACCCCAAGCTAAAATAGAGACACACTGTATATCTTAAATTGAAACTAGATTAACGATTCATCTTAAATATATACAGAAAAAAACTGTCAAATTTAGGTTTTGTCTCTCAAGCTTTTCCGCATTGGAGCGATGACATATCAAACAAGCTTTATAAATAAATTCAAAAATGATTGCATTTCAGAGTGAACAGAATATCTTTTAACCACCGCACCTTGTTGAAAATGAGAATGAATAAAAAAATACAAGTTCTGTGTTGGTAAGACCAAAGGGACTAATAATATTATTGATTTTTAGTTGGTATTTAGTTTTATATTTAGGTGCATTATTTTATACGTGTCATGTACAAAGTTTTGAATTTGGTAGCCTGATGGATTAAAATTAAATGCACTAAATCAAATTAACAAGTTCATATAGTTTAATCAACTGACGCGCTCCTCGATAAACTTGAATAGGGTATCGTTTCAAATACTGGTTTATATTAAGTAAACCAATAAAGCAATAGAAATCCGCAAACGATAATAGAGAATTTACGATTATCGAAAGGAGGTTTAAGGTATAAATTACGCAATGTGTTATTATTTGATAAAACTCTCACTTCTCAAATAAATAGGTACTTACAGATATTCACATGCATGCCTAACGCGACCCAGAGTACATTAAACACGAAGCTGAATAGTTCAAATAACAAATGGAATAAATACAATATCACTTTATCTAGTCCTAAATATACAGCTTTCATAAATCCGATTATCCTCTATAATTCTGTTACTTCTGAAGTATTTATGAAGACCCTAATTCGGCAAAATGCTAACACGTTCATGACATTTATTTCTGTTAGCACAATAAGCGAGGGAAAAGGTACCTTTATGGCTAATGATCTGCCAGTGTTAGCCTACCTATGGGAATAGATTATTCTAGAGAAATTGGATTATTTAGACTTAATATGCCATCATTCCATTCAAAATCGTCTAAATTATTATTATTATTATAAATGCATCATAACTTTTATAAGAGTGTAGATGCCAAAAAGATTAGATATAAAATGAAATTTAGAATAGAATCAACCATTAAGTGACGAAAATCCATTAAAAAATTAAATAAAATAACTATCAAAAGTTCGATGTTTATTAGTTTAATGAATAAATTTGAATATAGTTTCGCCAACACAGTAGCTTCTCCAAACAAATATTACAAAGTACAAAGCATAATAATTTACCCAAGTTTATCAAAAATAATAAAGATAAATCATCCGATGAAGACAAATCTGGGCTTTACAAACTGACATGTGGGTCTTGCCCTATGATATACATTGGTCAGACAGAAGGCACCTTTAAGAAAAGGATCAAGGAACATAGAAATAATTTCATTAATAATAAATCGGATCCAACCTTTGCGGAACTTTTAATTATAGAAAATCATAACTTTAATGATAATTTCAAGATTTGACATATCCAGAATAAAAGTAATGAATTAAATTTGCTAGAATTCCTAGAAATTAATAAATATAAGAAGTCCGACATCCTATTGAACGATCAACAAATACTTAATAATTCTCCCTTGTTAAATTTGTATAGTTAGATTTTCTGTTCGCTACTAGTTTGTCGTTTAATCCCTCAATCGGTTAAACCCAATCAGGTAAAATTCCGATAGCCTTCTATCCGAGGATTTTCATTAAAGTTATATATTAGGTAGCTCTTTTGTAGTAAGTTAGTACTTTGTAACATTTGTTTGAAGAAGCTACCGTGTTAGCGAAACTAGTCACATTTATTTATTAAACTAGTGAAAACAAACTTTTAATAGTTATTTTATATAATGAAAATTTTGTTCATTTGTGGCCCCATATGCAGATGAATAACACTGTATTATTACGAAAAATAAGAAAGTAAACATCTTTGATGAGATAATTCATATACGTACTTAGTCGAGGAAATAAAGCATTGAACCTGGGAAAGTTGGCGCAGTTGGATGGATTGAGATGCGGTTTTCTGCATTCAATTCAGAAAGTGATTTAGAAACTTTGTCCGGTATTTTTGTTTTGCGGAAAAAATTTGTTGCGTTTCTACAGCCAAAAAATGAATTTTTCTAAGTGCACTTTTTGAGGTGAATAAAAAAACGGACTCGAATTGGTTTCTCGGGGGTTTTTGGGGTCGCTGAACACGAATATGATATTTAAAAAATTTCCTAAGGTCCCCTTGGACCTCCCCGGGGGTATACTAGCGTCCTGACGTCCTGGATATCGACGAAATTAATGAAAAAATTATTTTTAATGTTTTGTCAACTGTTCGAAAGGTGATATGAAGGTTGCTAGTGATGATAACGACATGAAAAAACTCTTCTGCAATACCTGGTGTACCCTGCGTCCGGGTAACGACGTCATCTTCTAGGAATTTGCAAATTTTTCTTCATAAACGGTAACAAATTCTAGCTCTCGGGGGTTTTTATAGTCGCCGATCACGACTGTGACACTCACAATGTTCTGCAAATTACCTGGGGGTATTTCCCGGACACTCGAGCCCTGTGTATCCAAGTCATCTTCTAGGAATTTCTTTTTTTTTTAAATTAAATGTAATAAATTCTAGCTCTCGGGGGTTTTTAAAGTCGCCGATCACGACTGTGACACTCACAATGTTCTGCAAATTATCTGGGGTATTTCCGGGACACTCGAGCCCTATGTATCCACGTCATCTTCTAGGAATTTCTTGTTTTTTTTTAAATTAAATGTAATAAATTCTAGCTTTCGGGGGTTTTCAAAGTCGCTGATCACTTTTTTTTGTTGGAAGGTGGTGGAAACTTTTTATGGGCCCACAAGGTAGTGTGGGAGTCCCCGAGTTCGAATTAAATCAACTCAGATATACCCACTAAACACACCACCTCGTGTGGTAGGCTCGATTCTGCAATCAGGGCAGTCTCGATGACACTTAGGCCTAACGGCCCAATGTATCTTGCCTCACCACTTTGTCGGGCCATAGAAAAAATTCCGCAGTCGCTGAGATTCGAACCCACGACCGGAATCAGTGATTATAAGATCGATGCTTCTACCACTGAGCTACACTAGCAGAAAAGTTCTTAGTACTTCAATAATAAAGGTGATTATTTCGTACTTATTAGTGTTATAATGTATCCACAGTTAAGAACTCTTTTAATGTATTAATTGATTACTTACAATTTAAATCAACGCAATGATGAAGTAATAATGTTGAATTCAACAATGAGTAATTTTTCCGCAGGAAATAATTAGCTTAGCTAGATCATAGCGAGTAATTTATCCTCGAATTAATAACAAAAGTAAACGCCACCCTCTCGTCACCTAGAAATATACATTTTCATTGGGGAAAGGTCACTCCTGATCATAATTAATAGTAATAGTAATGGAATATGTACTGGTGACATCTTACACAAGTTCTATACTTAGATAACTGTCGTTAATTGACTAGCATGATCATAGTCTTGATTGCACTAAGTGGTACTTATCATTTATAGTCCTTGACGAGGAATAGTAAGTAGGTAGTTTGAACTTTCAATTTGATGTCACCGCAATTTCTGCTAGGGCGTAAACATTTTCTTCAAACCTGGAAATCCGAACGACAAGAACAACTTTGCAACTGACAAGCCGGTTGAATGTAGGATAGACTATAAGTTTGATATAAATTAAAATTAATAGATTTGATTTCTAATCAATTGTCGGAAAATTATATGGAGGATCATAAAAAGGTGTTTACAACTTCAAGGAAAAATATTCCTCACCCACAATTTGATCAACACTTTCAATGAGAATTTGGTCGGCTAGTTCAATGTACAACAATATCATTCGTGTTTTACTTTTAATGGTCTACAGGTTTTCAACATAATAATGGTCACAGTAGCAGGATCTTTAGTGGGTACATACGAGGGTTGGTCAATAAGTCCTTACAAAACCATAGAATATCAATTTTTTTTAATATAATCTTCATCTCGATACACTTCGTTCAGCTTTTTAAATAGTAATACTTCGGAAGGCCCTCATAATAGGCATCTGTTCCGGCGATAATCTCGATCGACCTGAATTTTTTTCATACAAGACATTTTTACATGGTTGGAAATAGGGACAGTGGGCTAAACAGGGTATACGGCACCAATTCGGAGCGTAGGTACTTAATTTATGCATGTTCGTCATCGAAACTGCACTCATGCATTGTCTTGATGGAAGTGCTCTTCCATTTTTTATCGTTGAACCGGTCGAATGACCCATAATACTTACTCTTCATTTATTGTTCCTCCTTTCTCCAAGTAGTCGATGTGTGTTGAAATAAACATATGCTTGACAATAAAATTATTAATAGTGTCTTCTATGCACTGGACGGCCATAGATATTGTTCTAGGTCATTTAATATATGTAATGTTATGGTTACTATGTAACTGTCTGTCAACAGTGTCAACGAGTCGTTTTGTATTGCTTCAATAGAATCTTTCATGTAACTAACCGCTTATCGCTTTTATTATATTTCATCTTTATTTAACTGTTCAGTGCTCAATTAAAAACTAATAAAAAACTGCGAGTTTTACTGCAATAATAACCTCAGGTTATGGGCCCAGACCCGCAAACTCGCAGTACGGTAGCCAGTAGTTAAAACAAAATTAAAAATCTGTGTGAGTGTTAAAAATAGCCGGTAAAAAAAACAAGAAGTAAAAATATACATAATGGCGTCGTCCGAAGAATTGTCGTTAATAGAAAAGCTGAAGGACAATGAATCATTTGAGCTCTGGAAATCTCAAGTAGTTATTATATTCAAGGCGAACAATCTTTATGAGATTGTAAAGGGCACAAAAAGGTTAGAAGATATAACGAAGGATTCTGAACAAGCAGATTGGAAAAAGAAAGACGCGCAAGCACAAAAAGCAATAATTACGTCAATTGATAAGAAACTTATGATGCATATTTTAAACTGTGAAAATTCCCATGAAATGTTTAAAAAGTTATGTAGCATTTTTGAAAAAGAAAATGAGCAGCAAAAATGTAATATTTTACAAGAATTTTTTAATTTCAAATATGAAAAAAATACTGATATGAGTCTGCATATCAGCAAAATGGAAAATCTACGTTGCAGGTTGAAAACATTGAAGCAAACTATAGATGATGAAATGCTTATGTCAAAAATTCTCTCTACATTACCTGAACACTTTAAACATTTCTGCACAGCATGGGAATCAACTCAAATCAGTGAACGTACGCTGACAAATCTCACATCACGGTTGATTGCAGAAGAATCTAGATTGAATAATAAATGTGATGCTGAAGAAACACTAGCTTTCAGAACAGAAGATAGAAGAACAAAGGATAATGCTTACAAGAAA
Source organism: Endomychus coccineus (assembly GCA_958510875.1). NCBI lineage: Eukaryota > Metazoa > Arthropoda > Insecta > Coleoptera > Endomychidae > Endomychus > Endomychus coccineus. Next base: position 50,480,668 of record OY294067.1, read on the forward strand.
TCAAGTCAACAAGAAAGGAAATGTTATTCTTGTGGAAGACCAGGTCATTATGCTAAAGATTGCCGTTCCAAAAATAAAACAATGTGTAGGATTTGTAAGAAAACAAATCATAAGGAAGAAAATTGTTTCTTTAAGAAAAAGGAAGGTGGAAGCTCAGCTACATATTTTCGAAATAACAAAAATGAAGAAAGCAAAGTAGCATTACTGTCTCACTGTTTAGCTAGCCAATGTGAAGAATTTATAGTAGACTCTGGGTGTACTTCTCATATGACCAACAATGAAAAACTGTTTAGTTATATAGAAGAAAGAAAAAGTGACGTGTTGGTTGCTAAAAAGAATGAGAAAATGCAAGCTGTTGGAAGAGGAAAAATAGTAGGTGAAAAGTGTGTACTAAATAATGTACTACTAGTTCCTGATTTAAGTAAAAACCTGCTTTCGGTAAATGCAGTTATTGAGAATGGAGGTGAAGTACTGTTTAAAGAAAATAAAGTTGTGGTCTCGAAAAATAACAAAGAAATTCTAAATGGTGTAAAAGAAGAGAATGGTTTATATATTATAAAACTATTTAAATCACAAGAAGAAAATGCAATAGCGGAAAATGAAACTGAAGAATGTTATGCTATAGAAAGTCTAACAGACTGGCATAAGAAACTAGTACACATAAATTTTGAACAGATAAGAAAAGCATTACAAAAACATGGAATAAACTACAAAGATGAAGAAAACCCACACTGCACAGACTGTTTACTAGGGAAACAGCACCGATTACCTTTTCATGCTAGTGATACAAGGACTAAAGGTAAATGTGAACTAATACATAGCGATCTATGTGGACCCTTTGAAGTTACTTCTTTGGGAGGGTCAAGATATTTCTTATTATTGAAAGATGACTTTTCTGGATATCGATGTGTATATTTCTTGAAAAATAAGTCAGAAGTAATGGAACACTTTAAAAATTTTCTTGAGATGGCTGAAACCCAAACAGGAAATAAGATACAAAAACTTAGGTCTGACAATGGATTAGAGTTTGTCAACACTGAATTAAGAAGATTCCTAGAAAGCAAGGGAATAGTGCATGAAAACTCATGCCCATACACTCCAGAACAAAATGGACGTGCTGAAAGGGACATGAGAACTCTAGTGGAAGCGATTCGAACAATGCTGCATAGTAAAAATCTGAATAAAAACATGTGGGCAGAAGCTTTGAATGCGGCAGTATTTGTATTGAATAGAGTTGGATGTAATGCAAAAAGAGATGATTCTCCTTACAAATTATGGTTTGACAAAGACTGTGACATGAAGTTTTTCAAAGAATTTGGATCAAAGTGTGCTGTACATATCCCAAAACAAAAACGAACAAAGCTTGATGCTAAAAGTGAAATTGGAATCTTTGTTGGATATAGCAACACAGTCAAAGGCTATAGAGTATATTTTTCTGATAAGAATGATGTTTCCATACACCGAGATGTTGTGTTCATACCTGAAAGTGACCAGAAAGTTATCATAACAGAAAACAATCAAAACAAAGAGAAAATAATCACTCAACAATTTGGGGACATACAAGAAGATAACAGTAACAATGAAGCAGACGATTATAATATAGAAGAAGAGGAAAATATAAGGAGAAGCAGAATTAGAAAGAAACCTAATTGGATGCAAGATTATGATGTAAGCTTTTACACAGAAACAGAACAGCCGATTACATATGAAGATGCAATCTCAAGTGAAAATTCATTGAAGTGGAAAGAAGCAGTAGACCAAGAGCTGAAGGTTTTAAAAGAAAATAATACGTGGTCGGAAGTGCCGTGGCCCGTGGATACAAAAGTTATCGAAAGTAAGTGGGTGCTTAAACAAAAAAGTGACAGTGAATTCAAGGCGAGGTTGGTCGCGCGCGGTTTTCAACAAGACTGCGAAAGTGAGATGTATGACATCTACGCTCCTGTTGCCAAGCTGACAACTTTCCGTATGTTGCTAGTAGTGGCAAATGTTCTTAAACAACCCATACATCAGATGGACGTAAGAGCTGCATTTTTGTATAGTGATATTGAGAATGAAGTATACATGTCTTTACCAGGTAACAATAGAAATAATAGTAACATTGTTTGTAAACTCAACAAATCAATATATGGCTTAAAAAAATCTCCTAAATGTTGGAACAAAAAGTTTGACTCATTAATGATAAATAATTCTTTTATAAGATCCCAAAATGATTATTGTTTGTACTCAAAATGTTGTAATCAAACTAAACTTTATTTATTAATCTATGTAGATGATGTGTTAATTTTAGGCACTTCTAAAGATGAAGTGGATAATCTCAAAAATTTGTTGAATAAAAATTTCTGTATGAAAGATTTAGGTACTATTTCGGAGTATTTAGGAATAAATATTAAACAAAATTTAAACCAAGGTTATACAGAACTTAGTCAAGAGAACTATCTAAGAGATGTATTAAAGAAATTTAAGATGGAAAACTGTAAAAGTATAAACACTCCACTTGATGCTAACTTAGACTTTAAAATCTTTCAAACAGAAGATAGTGATGTAAAATTGCAAAAGATGTGTCGTAGGATAATAGGTAGTATTATGTATGCAGCATTAGCTACCAGACCGGACTTATGTGAAAGTATTAGTATACTGAGTCGATTTCAATCAAAAGCAAATGAAAACTTGTATAAATCTCTGAAGCGTGTACTCAGATATATTCAAGGTACTCTTGATTTAAAATTAATTTTTAAACCAGAAGGAAACATATTGACAGGATATGTAGATTCAGACTGGGGTGGGGATACAACTGACAGAAAGTCAACAACTGGTTTTACATTTAAAATGTTTAACTGTACAATTTCTTGGACCAGTAAAAAGCAACAAAATGTATCCATTTCATCAACTGAGTCTGAGTATGTGGCTTTAAGTCTTGCTGTTACAGAGGCTTGTTGGCTCCGTAAACTCTTGGCGGATTTTAATTTTGAGATTAATGAACCTATTTCTATCTACGAAGATAATCGAGCAGCCATTTGTCTAGCCAATAGTCCTGAGAATAATAAAAGACTTAAGCATTTAGATATTAAGTTCCATTTTATCAAAGAAAAAATAGATGAAGGTGTTGTGAAAATTGTTTATGTTCAAACAGAAGATCAATTAGCAGACTTATTCACAAAACCTTTATCCAGAATAAAGTTTGAGAAATTTAGGTTAGAATTAGGTATGGAATAATAATTTTGTATTGCCAAAATTGTAATAATAATTTTATTGAGGGAACGTGTTGAAATAAACATATGCTTGACAATAAAATTATTAATAGTGTCTTCTATGCACTGGACGGCCATAGATATTGTTCTAGGTCATTTAATATATGTAATGTTATGGTTACTATGTAACTGTCTGTCAACAGTGTCAACGAGTCGTTTTGTATTGCTTCAATAGAATCTTTCATGTAACTAACCGCTTATCGCTTTTATTATATTTCATCTTTATTTAACTGTTCAGTGCTCAATTAAAAACTAATAAAAAACTGCGAGTTTTACTGCAATAATAACCTCAATGTGGATCCTAAAAAATTGTGGCCATCACCTTCGCTATCTTCGGAGCTGGATCCCGCAGAAATTTACTTGCGATTGTTCTTTTGTCTCGTCAAGATTGCAAGAGTAAAGCGCCATTGAATCGACCACACGATTTCGCTCATTCTCCAATAACAGTAAACGCGGTACCCATCTTGCTATCTTTTTCATACCCATTTTTCTCTGCAAAATTGAAACCGCTTTGCCACATGTGCCTGTGGCTACAACAAGGTGGCGCATTTTAACTCGTTGATCACCGAAGACCTTATGTCGGATTTAGACGGTATCCTCGGGTGTTTCAAATTCGACTCTCCATCATTCGAAACAATGAACACATTCACAGCATGAACAACCCCAGCCAATTTCGAGAAATTCGACCGCAAGTGCGATTTAGCCTTAACGTGTGGGCAGGTATTGATAAAAGAAAATTTTGTGTCCTCATTTCTTTAATGTCACTCTGTAGGGAAAATTCTATATTATCAGTTTTTGACTCTCGAAGACTATTTCAATGATTTCTCTTTGGTCAACTACAACAGCATCTGGTTTGAACACAAAACCGGTATCTGATTATCTTAGCGAAAGATTTGGTGGAAATGGATCGGGCGTAAATGGGCCCGTGACAACATGAGATTAAAACTATTTATATTATATTTTGGTGTCAGTACTATTTACGTTTTAACGTATGGGGTAGGGAACGGGTAGTTTTTTCGAAATCTCCTTTCCTCTTGCTTCTGCTTTGAGAGGTGGTTAATCGAGATATGATACGTTATTTAGAAATCTCGTGAAGGCAGTGACTTTCCTCTTGTTTTGGAGATCAAGTGTGCGACATTTCACCAAGATTAGTACCTACCCATGCTGTAAGGGGTAGAAATGGATATAATTTTTTTTTCGATATCTCATGTAGAAAGTGATTTTATTATGTTTTGAAAGTCGACTATGCAAAATTTCATCAAGATTGATACTTACCTGTTTTGAGCAGGTTGGAGAGGGGAATGATGTAGTTTTTTCAAAATCTCATGTACACAATAACTGTTCTCCTATCGTATTTCGAAGCGCAAGAGTGCAAAATATCATTAAGATCGGAATAATCGCCCGCAGATCCAGCCAACATCCGTAGTTATAGTAAATGTATTGTAAATGATTTAGAAATAGCTAACGTGAGAAGACGTTATACCCTAGCATTGAATATTTATTCGAATTGACAACATGGTATCACAGAGTGTGACGTCACTTTTCGATGACGTAAGTGCGACGTTATTCAAATCTTAAAATAAGTACTTTGGAAACTTCACAGGAACCACTATTATAATTGTTCAATAAAATTCTATAATTCCATTTGAAAAACTGAAGATGGATGTCAAAATTACCATCTGGAAGGGGATTACCGCGTCCCAAAACAATAGAGTTCCTATTTTCACCACCTTAAAGCGAGCTACAAATTAAAAATCCGTACAACCATAGGAAAGGCGCACATAGACATTATCTGAAAATAGTTTAGATCCGAACATTACAATACTTCTCTTATAGTGAGGGAAGTAAAAATCAAACTAGAAAACAATACACTTTATTTACAAACTTAAAATTATTATATAATAATTGAACTAACTAGATAGATTGGGATTGTCAACAAATTTATCCAACAAAGGATACAAATTAAAAGTCCCTACTTTCTCGCCATTGATGAAATTATAAGAAGTACAGCAGTCAGTGCAGAGGAAAGTTACTGCTTGTGGAAATCTGCTATAATTTTTACAAACCCATTTAGCCACCACTAAGTTACACATGTAACACATTATACTAGCAGATCTATTCATTGCGCTAACTCGTGGATACTTCGTTGAAATTAGGCAATCCTCTTCATCAAGTAAGTGGGCATCAGAGAATACTAAGAGATGTTCACAATCCCCTTGGTGCATATATACATATGGATATCCCATTCGCGGTGTTAATGAATCCAGTTGTGTCTAGAAGGGAAAAAATCACTGAGCAATAGATTATAGTTCTATCAGTAGAAACTAACGTGCAAAGTTTTGTTTACTAAAATGTTGTTTCCTAATAATTTCTTTCTTCGCTAAAATACTTTCCACAAGTCTATATTAATAGGGGTGTATTTTCGAAGAACCAAATGTCGGAAACTTGCATATGTTTGAAATGTGTTCTTGGCGAATAAAAATCGATAATATATAAAAGAGTTCTTTTCTTGCCACCAGCAGAAACAAATTCGAAGTTTCACATGTATCATGAAATTGTATAAGTACGGAAATATACAATATACATTTCATTGAAAAATTATTACTATAAATTTTTTATTGTACAATTTTTATCTTTCGTTATGTGCCGTTTATCCTTAAATGTCAAAGTTTATTTTGTTTCACTTCAATTCATTTTTCTTATTCCCTTAATGACAATTGAAGCTTTTCCAAAAAAATTCCAGTTCCATCTCTGTTAGATTTGCAGTGACGCATATATTTATTAATCTTTGACAAATTATCCAATGCACCCAATATCTTTTTTTACGTTGAATACTACAATTTTAACGCAGTAGTAAAACTAAGACACAAGCAGTTTCCACGAAATGCATTTCAAGACTATACGCTATACCCGCCTGGGGTAAGATACTCTGAAAGAGAAATGAATTCATGTGGAAAACCTTTCAAGAGAATTCAACTTTCTGCATACTATTGAACAATCAATTCATACGCCTTTCTTTCAAGGTAATATAATAATAAATGGTCAGGCGTTACAAGATTTCCTAGAAATTCTGACAAGACAGCTTGAAATAGATTGTCGACTCCTCGGGGATCTGTAAAGACCAACGACGCTTAAGGTGTGCAAGCCTCGGGAGAACAACGCTACTCCTTAGCCGAGAGGGAGCCTCGTCGTACTAAGCATGAACTGTGAACCCCGGGATATGGGGTCGTGCACAAACTACTCACGTGTTTGAATTGACCACTGAAAGGTCTTTTTGAACAGAAACTCACTTCCCAGGACAATCTGATGCCTCCACACAAGTTGGACTTGAAGATACACTTCCGCATCCCTCTGGGGATTGGGAAGTCGCCAGTCACCTCACAGATAAGGCTGGATTAATCAGGGTCATCTGGCAATCTCAATTGTAGACTTGAAAGTGCATTTACCGCATTCAGATATATCTTTAAGGGGATGGAGAGAGGTCAGAGAGATTCTCATACCGAAATCAGGTCATGTAGACTCTACCGTAGCTCATTTAGCATGACATCTTATCTCCTAGATGATAGAATGTGCGGAAGAGTTCGAGAGACTACTGTCCTTTATTCACACAAGCCTACATGCTAACACCAAAAGATCAACAGAATCGGCTCTGCACATTGTTGCCGACCGAATCGAACGATCGCTGGAACGTAAAATGTCCACCTTGCATTCATTGATATTGAAGGTTTTGATAAGGATACCCTAAGTCAAATCGAAGTAGCTCTTTCCAAGCATGCTGTGGTCTCCATATTGAGCGCTTGAACCTGTAGTAGTCATAGTAAGGGTAGTTAATACCATGATCAAGAGAACTGTCACTGGAGGATGCCTACATCATCCCTGTCTTGAAACACAGTGGTGGACGAATTTTATCGACGTCCTAATAAGGTGGGATTCTATACCATGATGACTTAACCTACAGTGAGAGTAACAGTAACTTAACTATGTTTAGAACCAGAACTGGTCCTTATCACAAGAAATATACCAGGCGAGCTTAGGCCACATAAACTATTCAATAACAACCTAAAGCTATCGCTGGAAGTTACAATACCTGGATATAATCTCAGACATGGAGGTCTCTTGACGCAGAAAAATAAGTATCGCCCTCTGGTAGTGTCGGAAAGGGATGGGAAAGATATAGAGGGAGTATATCCAAAGACATCACCACGGCTTTACTTGGCAGTCATAAGACCCATGATGATATACCGTGCACTGATCTGGTACCCCACAACCAGACTGATGAATTCAACGTAGCAAGACGCAGTAAAGCAAGTATCGCCTTCAGGTAGTGTCGGAAAGCGATAGGAAAGATATAGGGACTATATTCAAAGGCATCGCTACGGCTTTACCCGGCAAGTATAAGATAATATAAGGTGCACTGATCTGGTGGCCCAGAACCAGACAGAAGACTTCGATAAAACAACTAAATGAGTTACAAAGAAAAGCGTGTCTCAGCATTACATGAGCCAAACAAACAGCAGCTACAGTAGCAATAGAAGTAATGCTCTGCGTACCAAAAAAAAGTAGCTACATCTGCATTACAAAATCTATCAAACTCTGGTAAAAGAGAATTAAAGAAGGCAAGCACTGCCATCTCCTGGATGAGATAACGGGCCTGCTCAATAAGTGTTCTTAAGACCATATAAAGTATCAACCAGTACGGGAGCCATGAATGAAGAGAAGGTAAGAACTTTCCATATATTCAGTGATGGCTCTAAAAGCAGAATGGGGGCTGGTGGGGGTATTGAAGCGAGCGATCCAAAGCTATCCCCAATAGTATCCCTAGGAAAATAAGCAACATTATCACAACTACAAATCTGAGCTGTCAATGATGAGGCAAAGGAAATTCTGAGATGCAAATTTAGCTGTGTAAACATTGAAATCCTTACAGACAGCAGAGCAAGAACAATAGCAGTAAGTAAGCCATAACAATCTAAGTGAAGCTAACAATATACGTTGGGTGCAGGGACAGAACCTAACAGAAGGCAGACGAGTGATCCGATTAGAGAAATACCGACGATCAACAATCGCATCATCACAGAAAACTATTGATGCCATTTTTAAAGCTCTTGATTAACAACGGGAAAGGTAAAACAGCCGAATATTACTTGAGACAATTTCGGAAGAACCTTCGTCTACTTACAGGTACCACTATATGACACTGTCAACTAAGACAACAGGCACACTATGGGTCTAGTAGATAACCTGATGTGTAGGTGATGCGAAGAGATCGCAAGGCACCTGCCCTGCCGTTGCCAACATTAGATTCCATGTTGGAGGAACTCTGCCGCGCTTGCCAGCAATAGGAAGACCCCACAGAGTTCTGCGCTCTTCTTCGTCTAACTCCTAGGGTGGTTGGGCCAGAAGGATGTTCCTTGTGAAGAGGGTAATATGGTCCTAATGGCGACTAAGAGTGAGCAATAGATCATACATGAATCAATGTTCGTAAGTATGTTTGTGTATTATGAATATATTCGTTGTAATTCGACCTCGTCTTGTGTGGTCACAAATAGAAATCATGAACATCTAAACTGAAACGCTTTCATCCATTATATGAATTATTCGGGTGCTAAATTTGTGTCACGATATATTAAATGGGGAAAACAACACATAACAACATTTTTGGTGGTTCAATCATTACTTATTATGACCTTTTACATTTATCTTCAATTGTTGAGCTTATTACCTTAATTCAGTTTCCTTCCCTGAATAGATAAAGCTATCTTACCGTGTCCATATCTGCAGATTTGAAATCTCCCACTCCTTTGCTTTGCGCCCACTTTCTCACAACTTCTGAATAATCTATGGCCTTTGGAGAGCGCATGTCATTGTAAAATACACCGTCGATGAAGATAAACCCAGATGGATATTTCTCCTAGAAAAACGATGAGATATGATAATAGATAATAAATAGTTCTATTTTGATTTGGAGAATATTGGCAGTTCACGATATACTGATTAAACTAAAGAGCATATATCAATGAATAATGATGGGCAACGGAATATTCCCGTTATCCAGTTCTCGGGAAGAAATTAGCTTCAATTTTGTAGAGAACCTATATTAACTTTGAGTTTCCAGAATAGTTTTATTTTAACATCGGTAAATGAACTTCTTGTATAAATTCCACTGGGTTCTTGTTCAACTATAACTAGTGAATTCAATATAGTGAATATTTGGTGCTACGAAAAAATGTACTCGACGAATATATGTTGCAATATTTTATTCATTCTACAATAATAGTTATTGAGATTATGGAAAGTAGTAGGGTTTGTGGTACTAGAAACAGTAAGTTTTTTTAGATAATAAATAATTTGTATTATTTGATATAATAAGTAAAAAACTCATAATTTCCTTCTTAAGTTTGTTGGTTAGTGGTATTCAGAAACATTGAAAACCTGGTCAACCTGAAATCCTTGTTTCACGTTCAGCTATGACATCATTTCTTTCTTACCGCGAACAGCCCATACGATTAACTTACCTTTGCTTGATATAAATATGAGAGATCTTCAGTAGTACTTTGAACTTCACTTCGAAGCCCAGAGTCGGAAGAACACCAAATAGTGTCCCGAAGTTGGGTTAAAGTATTTTTGCCAAGCATTTGAATTTCGTGACTAAAACGAAATTTTTCAGTGTTGTTTCTGCCACCAAAATTAAATGCAAAAGGTTTGTACAGGAAGATGTTCATTACAAAATCAGATCCTGGAGTTAAATCTTTATCACCAACATCTTTGCTATGATCCTAGAATTATAATCATTTATATCATATTTTCATATTTAGTAAGTTAAATATGTTGATAAAATAAAAAATGAAAAAATAACAACTGCTTTCGTTTCAATTTCTGACGAGTTAAATGGTGGCAAATTATTAGAATAACAACGGAAAGGTACATATTTTGTTTTATTGTAATTCACAGTCAACAATCTGTATCGAACCAATTTTTTATGAGTTTTAGGTCCATTTCTACCATGGCCTTCAGATCTAGCCAGTTTTTCCCTTCATAAAATATTACAGTATCTTCTGCAAAGCTGATTATTGAGCACAAAGATTGAAGAGTGAGCAAACTATTTATATATAGTGAATAATAGCGGTTCTAGAATTGTCCTTTGTGGAATTCCGAATTTAACTATTTTGCTGTTACTTAAAGAGTCATTAATTTTTACTTGCTTTGTTCTATTGTTTAAGTAACTGCTAATTAGTTTTAATGTTACTCCTCTAAATCCTTTATTTTCCAAGGAAGAGATTAGTTGACTGTGGCTTATCAATGTAGTTATGAGATATAGCTATTACTATTAAGGATTGAGGAATTAGTTATTATGTTCAGTACTGCAGTACTTACAGCATTATTTGATGCTGTTGTGTTGCAATCTCCGAAAACTTATTGTTTCGGTACTTTAATTGTAGGAGAATCTGTGGAGATAGAATTCATATTTTGCAACCAGGGAAACAAGATAATCCTGTATATCCATCAATATTTCAGATTACAAAATTCAAACAGAACTTACATACTTACCACAACAGAAGCATGAAAATTGAATTTGTAGTGTGCAAGCATTTGGCAAGTAGGTTTGATCTGTTCTAAAGCTTCTTTGCGTTTCAAGACTTCAAGATGTTTTGCACAGTCTGGAATGGGTAAGACATTGGGAATTCTTGTCCTTAGTACATATGACTTCACATCACCATTTAGTGTGGAAGGATTACATTCTTGAGGATTCTCGTTGCAATCCAAATGTTCAACACTGAAGATATAACAATGTAATATTGCATTACCTATATTTACTTTACAATAAATGATGCAATGACATTTTCTAGTAGGCAGAAATAGAATGTTATGTTTTCCAACTTGAAAATTCAGAGACAAATACTACATTACTTATATACTTAGGTAATTCAGCATTGTAAATGAGCATATTTGGAATGAGTTATAATGACTTGTTGCTCCACGTTACAATATATGTGAACAAGATTTCCTAAGACTGATATTTATCCTGTCGACATTGGTTTCCAACTAGATTAACCAATTAGTAATGGGTAAGGGTGTTTGTTGTTACAAATTAGAGTATATCAGCTTTCCATTTGTCTATTATCATCTCTACTATTACTATTAGATAAAATATGAAATATTCTTATAAAAAAAAGGTGTATGAAAAGGGATGAAAACTAATGTAACACTAGGTTTCCTAAAATGGTTATTGCACCTTGTAATTCAAAACACTGGAATAGATTATTCTATATCATTCTAACATAAAAATGCAGCTGAACTAACCTGCAAGTTTTAAATAACTTTTCAACATCTCCTTTACTGACCTCCACCCCCATCAAATTTTTCGTGATATTATAGTCTCGTAGAGCTTTGGCTTTTTTACTTTTATTATTTGATGATATAAGTCCACGCTTTTTTGACTGTTCATTTGAAATTAATGCTGAGTAAGACTTCAAATGCGACTTTAACTCACAATGATCTGATGCCTTATATAGGGATATGGGATAAATCTCTTCCATTCTTAATGTGTTTAAAGTATAAAGTAATGTTCCACACAACAGAGAACACCAAACACCTTTAAAAAATGTCCTAACCTAAAGATTGTTTTGTTTATGTTCGGGATCAGTTTCTATCTAGCAAAAGCGGGTTTTAAATTTTATATAGTAAATCCATAGATACATATATGATAATAACATGATAATATCTATGAGTAAATATGGCAGAGAGTAATCTCTAAATTAGGTTAGGACCATAGAGATGTATGTATATATAAGCAGAGTAAGGGTCCCGGAAGCTACTTGATATCAAACAAACCTTCGATAGAGTCTGGCATGCGGGACTAATACATAAGCTGAACACCCTTCAAATCCCTCCTCACTTCACCAAACTTACAGTTTCTTACCTTACCGATTGTTCCATAACAGTGACTCTATTTTTCCCCTTCAGCTGGGGTACCCCAAGGATCAGTCCCTGCTCCTCTTCTCTCCCTCATCTATGCCCACGACACCCCTCCCGCTATTAATAACCTCACTACAGAAATATCTCTATTTGCAGATGACACAGGGAAATGAACCAGCGGCCCGTCTGCGGAGTCCTGCTGGAGGAGGATGCAGAGCCAACTCGATGCGTTCAGTGCTTGGGCGTGCAAATGGAGAGTCACACCAAATCCACATGAGACACAGGCTATACTCTTCCGTCATTACAGACTCTGGAACAATCGGAAGCTGGATCCGAATAATGTCAGATTGGAGCTATGGGGCGAGCCTCTACGCCTGACCTCTAAAGTAACATTCCTGGGGATCACCTTTGACCAGTACCTCAACTGGTCTGCATATCTCCGGAAAACGCTTAAGAAGGTCAGGAATAGGAGCAACCTGCTCTCAGCTCTAGCCGGCAGATTTTGAGGATGCAGCACCAATACCCTCCAGTACACATACAAGCAATTTGTCCGCCCAGTCATCGACTACCGAGCCCTGATATACTCTACCCTTCCTGGAAGGAAGCTAGAGCAATTAAAATCCTGTGAGCGTAAAATATTGCGCAGGATCCACAGGCTCCACTATCGACACCCAAACCGGCTAGTCGTTGAGCTGGCTGACATTACCCCCATCGAACAACGCCTACACAAACTCCAGAAGCATTATGCCAAGAGCACATTGCACAGACCCAACGAGAAGGCGAACTACCCTCCATACTCCATGACATGAACACCGCAGGGCCCTTAGTCGTCGCCCCAAAGAAAAACTCAAATTCCACATCAGCATTCTTTTACAGCAAGGTGACAACCTCCCGGAAACATACCAGGAAGCCCTCGATTCTACACCACTGATTCTCCGCTAAACAAAGTGCCGCGAACGACCAAGTGAAGTGAAGTGATTAAATAATTCAAGCGCACAGCATAATAGCATGTGACCGACTGAAACCATCGCGAGTGAATAAATAAAGTAACATTCTAAATAAGATAAACGCGCAAGTTCTAAATAGTAAATCGCGTAAATCCAGCACCTAGAATCGAAGACACTGGAATCAATAGCCGAAGACCCAGGAATCAAGAACCGAAGACTAAAATCAAGACCTTTGCTTTATATTCTTAACAATAAGCCCGTCTTCAGAATCAGACTTTTCTGAGGTTTTACCAGATTCATGAGCACGAAGACCGAAGTCGGCCTCAGACGCACCCATCCCTTCCCATTAGCTAGCATAAGCAAATTGTAATACACCGTAATAACTTTTTCTTTTCTTTTTTTTCGCAATACTAAATGTTCATTTTTCAACACAACATGTTTAAAATCAATAGAATACTAAGATACAGGGCTGAAGTAGATCGCAAGATCTATTAGCCACCCACCTACAAAATAAAATATTCAAGTCAATATGTATCCCAACCCCTAAAAACTGAATAAACGTTTTTTCATTCTTCATTCATTCCGGAAGCTGATTAGTATCATTATTTCTCTGAAGGACAGAATATGATAATTCTCCCGTCCTCTCTATTGCGTATTCCGTAGTATTGTAGTGTCTATGGGCTTCTATTTAAAATTAAGGATTTTCGAAAATTCCTTCTTGTAAAGTATTTATAGTAACCTTCAACTAAGGATAAATTGTTTGGGGAGCTCAAAGGAAATATTGAAAAATACATGTCACTTTTAAATTTTGAAGTTTATTTCAATGAAAATAGAATATTTATCAAATTATTCAGTACTTACTGTGGTATAATTTCTTTAATTAAGATTAATACAAAATCGATTGCGAGTCGTATTAAGAACATTTTGCCCATATAAAAGTAATGGTGAAAAATTAGAGTTAACTTACTCTGCTGATGGCTACTTGGTAGCTGAAAGGTCCTCAGTACTTTGAGAATATTTTTAGTGGATAAGGGTGAATATTTCTTATTTACAGAGAGACGTTTACATCATTCAAAGAAAAGATGTCGTTTTCAAGCAAAATGCAAAATCGGATCGTTGACATATTACAGGTTTCTCAGATAAAGCGGTCTGCAGTATTAATGCTTATACTTCTCACCAATAGATGACACTATAGGCATCAAAAATATGTATTAGGGTAAATAACCCAATCATTATTATTAATATAGGAGTAGGAGTAGGTACAGTAAAGGATCAGTTTCATTCAGCTTGCTGCTAAAACTCCCAATGAAACGAGTTTTTCATATTATCTCTCTATTTCAGGTTTTCAAATTCATTTTTTAAAGATTTTAAATCAACTTCTTATATTCCGCTACGCTTATGATTTCTTCTACGCGAGTCTACGATACACGAATTTAGTATTTAAATTCTTAAACAGTTAGACGTGTAGGTCTTCCAAAAGTTGGTCTTCGTATACTATATGATACAGATAAATAATAATATGATTTATATACTAATGAACTATACAACAATTAAACTAAACTAAAAGAAATCTGTTAACTATGTTGGAAAAAGTTTATTAATACTTTGCCACCGATAAATAGCATAAAAAAGTATACCTACATCTTCAGCTTGGTCTACGCGTGATCTTCGGTTACTTATGCTCTTATGCGTATGACATATCAATTACTATAAAATCCTTGAGTGGATCACGGGAATAAGTGAAAATTGTAAGGGACGAGACAGAGAATAACAATCCAGAAACATTAAATATTTCCGGGATTTACACTATAGAAATCCTTTGATATTATGTAGATTTGAATTTAAATCTTAAGGCCGCTACACATGTTCGTCAACGTGCAATATTGTATTCAATTGTCTAACTATTATACAGTTCTATGGTAGGTCTAGTCGATTCTAGAGATCGCAACGCCTTCATAATATGAACCACGGTCGTATATACAGGTCTGGAAACTCAATTCTGTTTCCTATGTGAGAAGTGAGTCCGCTAAGAGTCATCTGTTGCGTAGTACCAAAAGGGTGGCGCATGAGTCGAGGGATGTTCTCTGGCACGTATACGACCGTGTTTGAACGATATGGCGTCTAATCCTGACATCATGACAATATACTTCGATCCATGCGCCAGCTGGTGGCTGAGCGAGGGACTACAAGTTTGGCGTTTGGAAAAGTAATATTCTGAAATAAATTAAAAAAAAACATCTCAAATTACATTTAAATTAGTTGTAATTAAATTAAGGCAAAATTTTGAAATATCATAAATACTTTATTCGTTCTCATCATCATCATCACCATATATATTCTACAAAAGAACCCTCCCCCCGGAAGATATTGTATCATTCTAGCTCTCTAGTGACAGGCACACTCATGAGAAAGGGTTCACT
The DNA here is from genome assembly GCA_958510875.1 of Endomychus coccineus. Lineage (NCBI taxonomy): Eukaryota > Metazoa > Arthropoda > Insecta > Coleoptera > Endomychidae > Endomychus > Endomychus coccineus. The sequence continues at coordinate 50,496,199 of OY294067.1, forward strand.
TGGGAAGTTTCGGCATTAGGAATAATGGAGGGGCTTTACAAACATGCGTTGCTAAGACCACGTTTAGAAAGGGACCATAACAGGCAGGAGCGTATCCAAAAAAGGAGGAAATGGGGCAGTAAAAAATGTTGTTCATCAAATTCAAATTATCCGAAAATAACTGTTTATTAGCTAATTATGTTAGCAACTAATTGAAAAATGAACATCAAATTCGTGTTTAGCAGGTGCTAATTATCCAAAAATTACTCTAATGTCGAATATTTAAGAAACTTTTATTTTTTTGTTAATTTGATCATTAACAAATTGTTTATTAACTAATTATATTAGCAACTGATTGAAAAATTGACATCAAATTCTTGTTTAGCAGGTCCTAATTATCCGAAAACAAATCGAATATTCAGGAAATTTGATTTTTTTTGTTAATTGGTTGTTCATCAACACATTGTTATAAATATTGAATAAACACTGTCTATTGTTCAAATAAATAAAAAAAATACACTCTACCTGCTTAAAATCAATGGAAAATATGGTTCGATTTTTTTTCCACTATTTATTGTTTATTAACAAAATAAACATTTTGTCAAGGACCAAAAGTATGAACTTTGATCCAGAGGTCAAGACGAATCGAATGAGCCCTCACAGATCAAAATCAGTACATAAAGAAAAGATTTTAGTTAGTCAGATCGATTTTGGGCTTCATTTACTGGACCATAGGTGACGGTCCCGCAACAATGCATAGTACAACTACAAACACATTTCGTGTTAACAGTCAATAGACAAAGTGTTGATTCAACAGTATTGAACAGTGACAAGAGGTCTTTTATTATATCACTTTCGGAGATGGTTGTTCAGTGAATTCACGTCTGGCTCGTCTCACTGACGAGTCCATGAGAAGGACGAAGCAGCTGTCTCAGACTATAGGACGTGTTGTCACTGTTCAACCTGGTGAACAAAAATTTTGTCTATTGTCTGCTAACAAGAAAGGTGTTTGTATTTCACTACGCAATGTAAGCTACTATGAATGCACATAATGTTAGAGTGAGAATGGATCAATACAATATTTTGATACATGACTGGTTTCGTGCTCTAATATTATTAGCTCCAACATGGAGTTAATAAATTCATCTGAACGAAGAGATAAAAGCTAGTTCCTACAACTGTTCGAGAAATTGCAGCAATAAAATTAATGCTTGTCACGGTGTGAAGTCAGTAATTAAGTTCACCAAATGTGCGACACTCTTATGTTGCAACAAAGTGTTTTCAAGAGTGACAATGCCATTAAGGCGCTCTGGGAAACTTCAAGTACAAATTTAGATTAGCAAAGGTGACTACTAGCTTTTAACATATCAAAATTTATGAAGACTTTCTGGTTTCTGCATAAACGTTGAGTATTCCCATAATAAATATCAAGCTTCACATATTCATTTCATAGTTCTCGCTTTTACAATATGTGTGAAATCTTTGCGGATAGAAAATCCAGGAAAGATATGGAACTAAGGAATATTTTTTCTATATTCTTGAACTCCTAGATATCTGATTTGAGAGCTTTCGCGTACGACTCGACTATCCTTGAACACTCTTGGCTTTGGAGTGGAATCAGAAGAGCCAACCATAGAGGTGTCTTCCTGAGGACAAACTGGTTCTGAGTCTACACAAATGGTCAATTATCTAACGGTTCATGGGTACTTCGCTGTCTTCCGGCTCTCATCATTGTCGTTGATTACCATGAATGGAGAAGAATCCTAAAATAAGGGCTTCTAAAATATTGGGAAGGTATAACTTGTGTTTTTTGAGTGGAATGAGTTCTCATCTAGCAAATATTGACAAATTACAAACCGTCTCGACTCTCTTAGTACTTCCGATATTAATTAATTGCCACTGAAATCCCATGCCATGATTGTCTTATGTCAAGAAAACGGTAGCTCGATAATGAAGAGGGCACCGGCGCCAAGAAGACTAGAGACAGGAGGCAAAAACTTCCCATCCAGCCCGTTATACAAGGTGGGCCAAAAGAAGTCATCCGTTGTTGTTTGGCTCTCATTTTTTTTCTAAATGAAAAACTTCGATTCTGTTTTTTGATTATGTTTATTTGAACCTTTAGAATTTCATTGGTCGAGTCGAGAAGATGATATCGGCCAAATGGGCGCCGCCACAATTGATTGCTATACGGGCTCGTTTTATGGCATTTTTCATCACTTCGGCGAGCACTTCGGGCGACAGATTCTCGCACTCGTGTCGAATGTTGTCCTTGAGGGCTTCCAGGGTCTCGGGCTTGTTCACGTAAACACGGGACTTCAAAAAACCCCACAAAAAAAAGTCTGGAACGGTTAAATCGGGCGATCTTGCGCCGCCTTCAGAATATCGGTTGTGGCTCGCGCAGTGTGTGCCGTTGCTCCGTCCTGTTGGAACCACATGTCCCCCAGTCCTAATTCGTTCAATTGCGGCAGAAAAAACTCGGTTAACATGGCCCTATAGCGCACACCGTCCACTGTTGTCGTTTGACCAGCGGCGTCCTCGAAAAATAGGCCCGATGACTCCTCCAGCGTGAACAGCGCACCATGCAGTCACTTTGAGCGGGTGTAATGGCTCCTCGTGGATTTTCGGTGCCCCAGAAGCGATAGTTTTGTGGTCCCATACTCTTCAAGGTTGGTGGCCAAACGGCGCAGTGTTTGCGCTGTCGGTGCCGGACGACCGAGGAATCGGCGACGGAATTCGCGCTGCGCCAACACCACAGACGAATAGTTACGCAAAAAAATAGACACGATTATTCCGCGTTCTTGGGGAGTGTATCGCTCCATGGCTTGTTCACTTGTATTCTACATCTGTCTAGTTCACAAATGTCAAAACAGATTTGAAATTGGCCGCTATTTGCAAAATAAGAGCATCTTCCAATAGGGTGATTTCTTTTGGCCCACCTTGTAGAGTGATCAATCAGAATATGGACAACTTATAAGTCCATTTTCATGATACAAAATAATCTTCTATAAATGCAGAGATCGAAGGCACTTTTTTTGCAGATAATGTCAAAGTGTTCAGTCATTGTGAATGGTCTTTGAATCTGCTTTCTCGTGTTTCTCAAATTAATCACCAATTGAAAAATTTAAATGCTTCCTTCTTCAAGCATCAGCAAGTTCAACTGCAACTCTAGCTTTTAAGTTGGAATGTGCTAGAATTTTTTTTCACATATTCATAATGTTTCTAACATACCTTGACTTACAAATAATGTTGGTTGCGCACTGAATTCAAAAGTTTCTACACGCTCTGGAAAAAAGAGGTTACCATCCTATCTTGGTATTTACGATAGTTCGTAAGCGCTGTGTGTAATACGTGCCACAGCTAGCGGTGAAGTCAGTCGTGGAAGGGGGGGGGGTTGAAAATGAGGGTGGTTTCAGATCCTCTGTTCTTATTACCTGAACAAACTTAATTTACAGTTTTCTTATACATAATACAATACTCAAATAGTATCACCAGCATATAGTGTTCTTTATATATTTCAATTAAACAAAACAGCTGTCCATTAATGAAATCTATCAATTCTATCTTTTTGCCTTAGAGTCTTGAACTGTTCTAGGAGAAGCTACAAAATTAGCAGACAATGATTAAGATGATTACAAAGAAAAGCGTGAAAACGCAGATTCATGTTTCCATATCATTTCTGAATATTTTGCTGATATCTCTTCTCAAGACGAGATCGAAAGTAAAGTTCCATGTGGTTGTAGTCTACCCAAAAATCGTTGCAATATTGGAATACAAGGAGTTGACGATTCTTATGAAAACTTTTTAATCACAATTCTCACACGCAGAATGAATTTACGGCATGTTTCAGGTAATCGATGAAAAATTATCAAAACATTTAAACAAGATCTTACGACTATAAATAAGTATAATAAACATTCTTGACCCAGTATGAATTATATATGAAAATTCTCGGGAAATAGGTCACATTAACCAGTGGCGGCTCCTCGAAGGAGGCTAAGGAGGCTCAGCCTCCTCACCAATTTATCTTGTTGATCATTATTCATTTTATTTCCTGTTTCTCTAATAATGTTTCAAATTTTACAATCAATTCCTCGTTCTCGGTAGTTATATTTAATCTGGCAACAGTGCCCTGAGGCTAGACTCTATATAGTATATTTCAAACCTTAAACAGTAAACACCTGTTGCTCAACACAGTTGCCGTTTTTCCGACCAGTCCAATTGCTAAATACCGTAGAACATATCTAAAATGGCAACACCCTCAGTAGGCTAGCCTGCCGCCGGCAAAGAGTTCTCTCTTTGGCCTTCGGCCTTTCAGATCAGTACGCTCGGTGGTATGGAATACGACACATGCGTGTTGCATCGGTATTTGTTTTGTGACCCACGCGAAGTAAAAAAAGGTGTTTTTTAAAAATAAACGGCCTTCACCGGATTTGAAAGGATTAGTGATGGCAGGTGAGTCTCAAAATCGATCGTTTAATACTGACAATTATAAAATATATTTATGGTTAACAATTATAAAATATATTTATGCGTAATGGCGGGACATTTAAACGGTCTTCAAACAAAAATAAAATCAGGTTCGCCTCAGGCTATTTTCACCTTTGTTACGCTCACAACATGAATTTGGTTTTAAGTAATGCATATAGTTCCATTAAGGAAGTTAGAACTTATTTTCCAACTTATCGTCATTTTCAAATTTTTTTAGCAAATCCACCAAACGAACTGAAGTTTCAAATAACATAGTAGGAAACAGAATTCCCTGTAATGCTCCAACTCGATGGAATTTTACATTACGTGGAGTGCTTACCATCCATAAAAATAAAGACAAATTAATTGAAACATTTGATTTTATATTAAACAGTGATGACTTTTCAACAGATCAGGTTTCATTAAATGCTACTGTTGGTTAATAATCTTATTTAGAAAATGAAGAATTTTTGTTTCTTCTTGATACTTTTGAATTAATATTTGAACAAACTGTTCTTATTTTTCAAATTTTACAACATAAATTCAATGATATAATTTATTCAAGAGATCGTTTGAAACATCTCATGATAAAATTTCAAGATTCCGTAATACAGAATTTCATTTTAATATTTTATTTGAAAATTTTTCAACTAATGCGTCTCTTCCCGCGAAATGGAGGAAAACATATAATTTGGTAGACAAGAAAAATACATTATAAAAACAACTTTTTCATGAAATTTTAGATACTATTAGAGGTCAAATTGAGATTCGATTTTCCGATTTACATGAATTGAAGTTTTTCGACTTGACGAATGGAAGATTTTTCGAATCTTTTTCAAAAGAGTTTCCCAATACACTTTTAGATAACTTAGTTCTAAAATATAAATTTTTTGATAGAATAGCACTGCACAATAAATTATACGTTGTATACTCGGATAAAGATATTTTAGGCCAGTACGACAGTCACGCTGATATGACATGGAAGATAGACAATGATTTGCAACAAGTTTTACCTCAGTTTTATAAACTACTTTGTTTGACAGTCACCATTCCTGTCATGTCGGCATTGGTGGAGAGATCAGTTTCTACTCTCAAACGAATTAAAACTTACATGCGAAATACAGTGGGCCACATGCGAAATATAGTGGATCAAAATCGTTTATACAATGTTAGTTTAATATCTATGGAAAAAGATTTAGTAAAACACTTGAAACATAATGATACATTTTATGATAATATTATTGATCATTTTTCGCAAACTAAAGACTTTAGGATATAAAAAAAGTTAATAAAATTAATTAAAAAAACTGAATATGAAAAATTCCAAAAAAAAGAAAAAATATAGAAACTCCAAATAAAATAAAAAACAAAAAACGAACAAAAAAAATGTTTTGCCAAGAGAAACTCTATACCTCCACGTTGGTTCTTGCTGGGCAACAATTAATTTTGTCACTGAAGTAGCTGCGGTCGCTGCGCAAAGGTTAAATTAATTGGCTGAATAGAGTATATTTTTACAAAAACGTTTTATGTCCAGCCTCCTCTCTTAAAAAGTTCACGAGCTGCCACTGACATTAACACTTTGTTTTATATTTTCGTCTTTACGTACGTTTCGGTTTCACGACCATCATCAGAAGACTTATCATGTCAAAAAAGTTTTTTTAAACTAATTATAGCACTAAGCGTCTATACCGCACAACTTTCAATCAAAACAGAATCACGGATAATCAAAATTGTACCATCAATATTTCAAGTATAAAATATAACAAGAATCCACTATTCAGTAATATTCTTATAATATACAAGCGCATGTTGGTATAGTCTCTCAACGACTGGAGATCGAAACTATTATGTTAAGTATCTACTCTCAAACCAGATGTAACGATTTATGAGGTACTTGAAAGACGAGAAAAAGCTTGCAGACCTGTATTGGAATATTACTTTTGAGCATCCTCCCCAAAACTAAGGAAACCAATTATTATAAAAGATCTATTCTGGAGATGATTAACATAAAACGTGACTCCAAATCTATAAATCATAGGACTGATATCCAGACATTGAGTCAGATTTATGCTAACTTAATTAATTAAAAGCAAATTCCTACATGCGTCTTTATAATGTTAAAAGTATATTTTAGGAAGAATGCTCAATAGTAATATTTCAATTCAGGTCTGCAACCTTTTCCAAGTACCTCATAAATCGTTACATCTGGATCGATAGTAGATACTTAACATAATAGTTTCGATCTCCAGTCCTTGAGAGACTATACCAACATGCGCTTGTATATTATAAGAATATTACTGAATAGTGGATTTACTTGTTATATTTTATACTTGAAATATTGACGGTACAATTTCGATTATTCGTGGTTCTGTTCGTTTCGACGACATGGACTTTTTTGATTGAAATTTGTGCGATATGGACGCTTAGTGCTATAATTAGTTTTAAAAAACCCCTTTTTGACATAATAAATCTTCTGATGATGGTCGTGAGACCGAAACGTACGTAAAGACGAAAATATAAAACAAAGTGTTAATGTGACCTATTTCCCGAGAATTTTTATATATAACTATAAATAAGAAATAATCACCCTTATCCACTAAAAATACTGTTGAAGTATTGATGAGGACCTTTCGGCTACCACCATCAGTTTACTCTGATGATGGCTTCTTGCTAGCCAGTAGTCTTCAGTACTTTAACAGTATTTTTACTGGATACGGGTGATTATTTCTTATTTATAGTGTTATAGTGTATCCACAGTGTGAACTCTTTTATAGTTTATTAGTGACGATCTTACGAGTGTTTGCAATATTACCCATAACAACAGCAACTTCAAAATTATCATTTTTGACGTTAGGAGAGATCATGTAAGAAACGATGAAACAGGAGCGTCTGAATGGATTTGCTTCTTTGAATATTCATACCCGCATCGAACTGACTGAAGAATAAATTCTTCAAGAAAAAAACGATTAAATCTTTTAGGTGGCTTTCGCGCTAAACTCATACTTTCGTCTTCATAATATTGAATAATATTCTAATACGTAGATTCGATAAGAAATGATACATTACTTATCAATGTTAACATTTTAAATGCATTTTCTCCATTTTCAAACGATATTAAAAATAAAAATAAATAAATAAACTCGACATAAAATTTCAAGTTTATAAATTATCATTGTATAAAATATGTTGATCAAATCAATATCGAAAGTTCCAAAGGGGGGGGGGGAGGATTCCGGACCTGAAAACCTCCACCGTGGATCCGCCCCTGGACGCAGCAAAGGAAGAACATAATGTGTTTCCCTGACAGTGCTATTTTCATATCACTTCCTAAAAATAGTCGTCAAATAAATAGCTAGATGAAAAGAAAGAAAAGTTCAAAACAATTTCTAAAATCAACAATTGCCCTCAAAAATGAATTGTAATCTTTTGGGAGCGATGATATTTTTTGTCACGATAGGGAATTCAATATAAGCGCGCAGCCCTCTTGCGGATATTCAATGTAACTACATGAAAATACATCAGATGTTTGTTTACATTTCTGTTTGCATATAGTTTACATGTGTTTGATTCAAAGTTTAGTGGTATTTGTGATTGTATCTGCATAAAAACCGTTTGAATATGGCGAATCATTATTGTTCAGTTCCTCAGTGTACTTCTTGGGCTAAAAGAAACCCTGAATTGAGTTTCCATTTTTTTCCTGAAGCATGCAAAGAGCGGGTTTGGATGGAGACCAAATTGGGATGAACAAAAAATAATTCAATGAATGAATTTGTGGTATATACATTGTTTTGCTGTATGACTAAAATTGTAAGGTTTCAATATACCTATGTTTCGATATTGCTGAATTTGGCAGTTTAGCAATAAAAAAATTCAACATTTCTTTTTCATCAAATGATATGTTCACATGTTCCTCATATTTCTTTGTGAAACATGGCATATCTTTGATAGGAACAGATCGATATTTTTCCCTTGTGGTATATGTTTTTGCCTATTCCAAACACATTTGAGATCTGTCTGACAAACAACTCCAATTCTTGGAGATCGCTCCTGACACAAAATAAACATTCATAAAAAACATGAAATCAGTGAGTTATATAAAAAATATCAGTCAGTATTAGCCTAGTATCACCATACTTTGGTACACAATAACATCACACACCTTGAACACTTGATCAGAACAGCCGAAATGTGTTTGCATCTGCCACTGTTACCAGCCTTACAGGAGCAGGACATTTCTTCAAGTTGGACTTGGCCATTTCCATCCAAAGTTAGTATTCCTTTTATTTGATGAGGATCAGAAATTAGTGCACTAGTCTGGAGACATAGGGCACACAAATTCAATTTCTCCGAGGTGGAAGAGTTGAGTTTCTCACACAGGATTACATGCCCAGCATTGAGGACTTCTTCTCCTTCATATACACACCTGGATGAATGAGTGCCCCCAATATATCTCATATATTCTAAGAGACTCAATCTCATATTGATAACACTGAAAGTTTTTTAACAATTATTCATTGACTACTTAATTTGTGAAAAAAATAACCTCAAAATATGGTTACTAAAATTACTAAATTATACCTATTACAAGCAATGAAACATACCTTATCGAACGAATATCGGCTGAAAAGGCACTTATAATTCACTGGAATACAAAAATAGAGCCAAAAATACAGTCTGCTTTGCTTGAATCACCACCAAAGAATGGATAATTTACACATAAACAATAGAAATATAACAAGACAATGTACTTTCATATAGTTCCGCTCTCGGCCGTTTTGGCGCTGCGATCTTAAATTCAGTCGCCTATAGTAGGTTAGATCAGCGTTTCAGACGAGCGCGCGGTTTTTAAATATGCGAAAACTTGAAAACTCGAAAAGTAGTTTGCTGCCCGAACTACTCCGATAGTGGAGATCCCGCCTATCCTCGTCCGTTATCAGACTCACCCCATCGACGGGAGTTTAATGTTCTGTCCCTAGTCTTATCGAGCGGCGCTCATTGCATTTATCTGATGAGAACGCATTATGAATAATAATTTTCAATGTCTATTCAAATCCTCATTTGAATGCAAACCTTGTCGTATGAATTAACTCCATCTCTTGAACTTGACGGTGTTACTGTTTATTTAATCTTATCATTATGATATAGGTAATAACTGGAAAAACATTCACTAAATTCACGAAGTTGATAAGAATAACTTACAGCACAAAATTTGCTCAATGACGTTATTTGATATAATGTTTCATTCGGTGCTTATAAACGACGGTGAATAATTATAATTAACATGAGTAATTTGTATAAGCATATAGGTCACTGACGCAAATAGAAAACTGTTATAGATTGAGTAAACTGATAAAAATTTAATCAAATTTAATTATTTGCTGAATTAATGACCCAGGGACTTGAATTTTGATCATTCGGCAGTATAATATTAAAAACTTATAGTTCCAGATTCCAGATATCTGTTCCGCTATTCTCATAGAGCTCATCAGTATGCAACGAGCAAGTTTGTAAGGTTAATAAGCGATCTCTATTGTAGGTAGCCATGCCAACAATATGGTAAAAAGATCAAAAGCATCTCACACTATATATGAATGTGTGTCTCACCAAGAAATCAAACAATATTGACTAAAATAGATTTCTCGGATTTTTGAAGTTGGAGGAATATATCAGTTAATGTAGTACATTGCTGAATTCCTCAGTGCGATATCTATTCATAGATGGCGTGAGATACTCTTCGTCTTCTTACCATGTTGTTGGCTTCAACAGAGATCATTCAGTAACGAACATGCTCGTTCCAGTGATGAGCTCTATGAGAAGAGCGAAATAGCTGTGTGGAACTATAAATATGTGAAGCTTCTGATCAATCTGGACTAGAAAGACATCACACTGTTATGTAGCATATATCATATATGTATTCATATATTTCTATCAATTTGTTTGCGGTTCATGATCTGTTTTTTTTTAATATACTTTTACTACACGAGAGGGAAACCTATCGTGTGAGCCAGCAGTGGAATGTAGGGAGAGGAGATAAGATAATTGAAAAATGACCTTCTGCGGAAGAGCCCCTAGCTTCAGAATTAATAGAATCTTGAGCTATTTTTATCTCCAACTCAGTGGCGTAGAAAGGGGGGGATCAAGGGGATCAATCCCCCCTATGAGTCTGAAAAAAAGAGGATCAAATCGAAGGCTTTTCAGCTACGTATCTTTATGTAAACATGCAATTTTTGCAGCGTCAATATTCACTTTAGCTTTATGTGCAATTATCTGTAACACCCTCAACATTTAAAAAATGCTATGGATTTCGAATTTTTGATAAGTTTGCAGGTTATCAACATGGTTTACCAGCTTTCGTTGCCTTTGAGTCGTGAATTTCAAAAGGTTGAGTTAGACTCGGTCCAAGCTATGGATCTCGCCGAAGATTCACTCGATGAACTCAAAATGATTCGAGCAGGAGAAGACGCATTTCCCAAAATTTTCGAAGCTTCGAATAAAATCGTTGAAACTCTTGACATTGAGATGAAATACAAAAGAATAGTGCGCAGACAGAAAAATCGAGCGAATCCTGAAGTTCAAAGTGCAGAAGATTACTTTCGTGTCACGGTGCTCAATCCATTTCTGGACTTCTACATCATGGATCTTGGCGAGAGATTTACTGATCACAAAAATATATTAGAAGGATTTTCGGCGCTCTTCAAGCATGATTCATCTGAAATCGAAAAAGGATGAAAACTGTCGAGTTTTATCAAAAATTTCTTGATGCTGGTCCAACTGCTGTTCTCATGGAGTTGAAAATGTGGAAGAAGTATTTGATCCGTAAAGGCGAAATCAAGCCCAAAAATTCGTTGTAAGCGCTGGATGATTGTCCGGAAGATAATTTCCCGAATATTTATATGTTGCTGAAGATATTAGCTACATTGCCGGTATCATCGTCTACTGTAGAACGAACATTCTCAAGTTTGAAACGGATAAAAACGATTCAAAGAAATACGATAAAAGAGGTAAGTTCATCATGTCCTTTCTGAATACCAGAATTCCATTTACAGTTCAAAACTCGAGTTACTCTAATTTTTTTATTGTAGGACCGCTTGAATGGTTTGGCAGCTCTGGCAATTCATCATGACATTGGAATCACAGCAGACGAAGTCATAAATAAATTAGCAAAAAAATCTCGAAAACTTGATTTTCTTCTCTGATGATTCGAGCATTTTTTAATAATGTACATATACATCTATGTAAATTATTTGACCAACTTCCATATATGACCATACTACATGAAAAATTCTTCTCATAGTATAACTTTATACAAAAAAATAATGGGATTGAATTCTGACTTCAAACATTGTAACTATTTGAAATGAAACGATTTTCAAGATTATGCCTTAATTTTGATGCGCAGTGTTTTCATCACATCAATAAGCATATATGTTATTGGTCTAAGTCCTATTCAAATTCATTTACCAATCATTCATATTATCCCAGACCATTGCGTTATTAAATTATTTCAAAGGTTAATTTTTACAATGTAGAGATCAATTATAAAATTAACTGCTGATGCTTGAGTAATTGCTCCCAGTTTGAATTACAATAGTGCTTGCAATTCCAATTTTGTTCCTCCGAGTTAAGTGGTGTGGTATGATGTATAACTCCGTAATAAATTTTATCGAGAATATTTTAGGTGACACGAATGAGATTAAAATTGAAAACCTTCACTCCATCTCAAAAGGAGAGGGCGGTACTAGCGAAGTTTTATTCGTAGGAGCATCAGATAAAAACGAAACTCATTATTTCGTCGTAAAATGTGGACGTAAATGTGAAAGTGTCAGATCGCAAGAGCTTATAAGAGAGGCCTTCAGTAAAGAAATATATTTTTATACACACATCTCCACAGCATTTGAAAATATACAACTTGAGATAAAAATGAATAACCCATTCAAATGCGTTCCCAGGTTGTGGGGATTCGACAACGAGGAAGAAATTATAATTTTAGAGGATCTGAGAGCTGGCGGATACCACCCGTGGAACAAGAGAATACCTTTCGACAGAGCACACTGCGAAGTGATTATGAAAGAATATGGCAAATTTCATGGTTTGTCTTATATTTTACGTATCAGAAACGGCCCTTTATTCGAAAAATTCGCATCAAATAAACTCAATGTGATGAAAAATGTTTGTCATCTGAAGAAATTGACAGAAGTTATCAGTATTGCATTGAATGAGATGTGCGATAAAGTGCCTATCGACGTTCTGGACAATGTAAAGAAACTTGTACATGACATACCATATATCTTATTCGAGCTAGATACTCCTGATGATCCTTATGCTGTAATTTTACATGGAGACAGTTGCCCAACAAATTTTATGTTCAAATACGAGGTAAATATCAGTGGAATTATGTTCGTTTTCGTGATCTAGATGTATTTTCAACTGTTCGAAATTCGGAAGAAACGGTTAATTATTAGTAAGGCTCTGAAATGTTTTGGAATGATGAGTTTTAATGTTGAACTATAGATAGATCATATTTTAGCCTTATTATTAAAGTAAACATAGTAGTATGTTGATATCACTTTTATTTCCGTTACTCGAGTTTCAGCGTTATTACTCCATCCTCAGACCGGTATTCAAATAGGAGGGCATTCCTTCAAAATAGGCGTTTGTTACAGGGATGACCTCATCGTTGGAGTCAAATCTCCTTACACAGAGCCATTTCTCCAAGTTTGTAAATAGATAAGAATCGCAGGGGGGCAATTTTCGAACATATGGTGGATGACGAACCAATTCGTAGCGCAATTCATGCAATTTTGCCATTGCGACTGCGGACCTGTGCTTCTCTGCGTTGTCCTGGTGGAAGAGCACTTTTTTGTTTTCCAAATGCTGTCGCCTTCGCTTCAAATCTCGAATCGATCCAACAGCTCTACATAATATACACCGTTGATCGTTTTATTATTTATAGGTACCTAAATCCAGCCAGATTTTTTCGAAAATTTGCGAGCTTGCATATTCATCCTTGAAAATCAATAACTCTGCCATCGTTTTAGAGCATCAGGAAGAACGATTGATGTTTCTTTGGTGTATTTATTATTGGCGGAAACCATTGAAAATGTACCAAATTTGGGGCCAAGTTCAAGTAACCATGACTCATTTTTTCCGAATAGAATGAACTTCAATGTCAACCAAAAGTCATCATAACTTAAAAACTGTCAAACATAGGTTTATGTGATAAATCTATTAAATTGTTAAGTACCTACAAAATAGATTGTTGAAAGTAGTCTTCTTTCCAAAAGAATAATAATAGTCTAGTCATGAAATGCAAAAAAATAACATACTTAACTGGGTGCAAATTGTCGGTAGTTACGATAAAAATCACACAATACAGCTATCAAAAAATTTAATAATTTTTAATTGCTTAAGAAGTCTAGAAGTATAAGAGAAAACGAAAAAAAAACAATTAAAAAACATGTAACTGTATAATTGGTTGCATGTTGATATGATTCATTTATTATTCTAATTAATTGGTAACCCAACATATTTTTTATTGTATTTTATTTATATTATGTTTCAAATCTTCATTCGGAAGTTAGATTGGAGAATGCAGGTAAAATGCACATAAAAAATCTTCAAGCCTTTATCTGAAAGACTTTAGGTACACTTTAGTATGATCATTTCAATTAAGTGTTGAATTCTACAAGTAGGTATTTACCTTAAGGTATCATTGCCAACTCATCCACCAATGATGATGATTGTTTTTAAGTTATAGGAATCCGAATAACTAAATATTTCTCTATCAACATGCTGATGGAAAATTATACGTGACTATTCTTATTCTGTGTAGACAGATATAGTAAGTACTATTCAATTCATTACGGTGAATTCTATGTGAAATAACCACAAGCAATTAATAATCAGTTTATTATAACTCGATGGATGTGGAGAAATTCAACAGATGAAAGTAAAATGCATATTGACATATATAATAATGATTCTTGACCCAGTTATGAATTAAATGTGAATTCCTGGTGGCAAGGGTTCACATTAACACATATGTCAACTATTTTTCATCTTTACGTAAGTTTCGGTCACACGACAAACACGTTTTGCTCGTTGTTGCGACATACCCGGATATCAAAAATTATCATGGTCAAGGGTGGTTGTGGAATCCAAAACGTGTGTCTTACTTTACGTTATCAAAACTTGTGTCAAATTAATTAATTTGAAGCTAAAAGTGCGAAATTTCGCAATTTTATACGAATATTGTAACACTCAGAAGTCTTCAGCGCTTTGGACTCCGGGATTTTCACGTGGCCTATCGAAATTAGAAGGTTCGAATTGTATAAAAACACAATTGCATGAACGCCAGACGTCCTATGTAATTAGCTACGTACGTAATCATTTTGACATATGCGTCGAGGAGCTCGCTACCCATCAGTTAGAGTGTATACTTTTTACCTCGATCTTGTTAATTCGGGGTCGTTTTATGCCCCATGCGGCCGGCGCCAGTTGTAATAAAGTGTTTTCGGCTATAGGCCGCTAGCTTTTGATCGCTTTTGGGTATATTTTAGTAGCTAGAAAATTCCCTTTGGTACGTCGTACGTTAGACGCGGGTAGCTGAGACCTGAGAGCACCTGTTTCTATTTTAATTAAATTTTCCTATTTAATCGACATTTTGGGGCCCGAGACTTTGCTATTTAGTTGGCCCCGTTCATAAACTAACGACATGGAGCGAAAACCGCATGCGAAAAGTCCTCGTAAAGACGTTCTATGTTCCGAAGATTTGCACTTTTCTAACTCGCGAGCTACGCGCTCCTCACGTAAACGTCATTCGATTTATCGGAAATTAACCAATTTAAAACAGTTTTCGACCCCGTTTGTGACTATTGCGACCTTGTAAAAGGTTCAAAGTTAACATTTCGTTTTACATTCCACAACGACCCTTGGCCAAGATAATTTTTAATTTGTAGTTCATTATTGTTTTACAACTGAAATAAATAGGTATGAAATTTGTAGGTTATTGATGATGTCAGTGTGACAGTGACATAATTATTTCAAACGTAAAGTAAGACACATGTTTTAGATTCCACAACCACCCTTGACCAAGATAATTTTTGATATCCCGGTAGATACTAGATATTTTCAATTGAAATTAATGCGATAAAGACGCTCAGCACAATTAGTTCAAGGAATCCTGCATTTTAGTTAATGTGAAACGTATGTAGAGAGGAAAATATAGTTGACATATGTATTAATGTGGTCTATTTCCCAAGAATTTACACATAATATTGACGTATATTCAGATGAGTAGCATATTTGAAATTTATTACACTTGTATCATGATTAATATCAGAATTGAGCATAATTTCATACAAAATTGATGTAGCACAATAACTATATACATAATTTATTGGATAATTAGTGAACTGATGAATTGCCTTTAATTAAGCTATTAATTTATTACTCATAAAATTTTCATCTATACGTATGCTCCGAATGTAATCTTATCATGCAGAGAATATATGTCATCGAATCAGTAATGATTAACCATTGTAACATTCAATGGCTGTCAAATTCTATTTTCTAGTAACATCAGTATCGTGTGTATATTATTACATTAATCAGATATATAGCGGTTAAGTGGTTATGGTTATTTTCCACCCTCAATATTCTACTCCTAGAACATTCTATAACAACCGGTTTCTTTCTAATCGAATATATTTCATGTTGTAAGTTTCATCCCCATCCATGAATCTATTTTTATAATGTGGAGATTCATTTCCAATTCATCATACAGCCTCATTCATATTTCAGAGGAGAAGCCCTTGTGTTTTAGATATACGTCTAAAATTAACCAAATTCTCTGCTGTCATGTTACTGCAATTTTCACGATATTTTCAAAATCAAATTTCACTTGACAATATCCCTATAACTGTTTCACTTTTGGAAAGTTGCGATTGATTTATAATTGTTTAACATACATTCTTCAAATATAAGATTAGTTTTCTGTATTGTATCTTCTCATCTTGTATTTGTAATTCAATTCACATTAGTGTTCCCTTAATAATCGTTTTTAGTACACTTTTTGGCATGTACCCAGTTCACGTAGAAAAATGTTGTTATTTTGTACCGGATATCTAGCTATCAATTCGTGATGGTCAGCTTGATTTGAATTGTTAACCTATCTGTTAATAAGTATTATCTAAGCCCTAATCCTTAAAATGATTTTTTAAAGTTCTGTTTGATAATGCTAATTTCTATTTGAAGAAGCATTCCTTATTTTTACCGATTGTAGAACAGATTGAACAAGTTTAATTTTGTGTTTCACGTAAATCCTGAGGATTAAATAAATATTGTTCTGACTTATAACTCTTTTTAGAACCATTCTCAAGTGAACTGAGTGAACAATGCCATGTTAATTGAATTATCAATATTAGAAATATTAGATACATAGTGAAATTAAAGAAAATATTCCTTGGACTGTTGTTGTCAAGTCAAATTTTGGTGTTCAATAGGTCTTAATTGAGAATTGAATACTAAAATAAGAATGAAACAAACATTTTAAATTCTAAATTGGTTCAGCACACAGCCGAATCCTCTAATATTGAAGAAATCGGACTCAAATGGACTATAGATTCATAGCTTCCAGTTAGTGGCGTATATAGGGGCCGTAAAGGGGGGGGAGGTGTGCCCGGGCTACACCATTTTAGGGGTGACACCCATGTGGATGTCAATTTAATTACAAATCGAAAATTTATAATTAAAATTACATAATTGGAAATATTGTGTATTCAATAATTACATAGTGGTTATATCCGAGTGTCAATTCAAATCTCCTAAGGGAATACGTCAGTTGACGTCAGCAACTATTGCTCATCTTTAGGAATTTTAGTTTTTATTCGTACAATCTCTTTCAAATCGTTCTCTTAGTTTAAAATTATTTCTCATAGTGTTTGTATCCGTTGCATCGTGTGGAAGAAGCTTTTCCAAACTAAAACTAATAAAATATGATGAGTCAGTCAAGACTTTCTGATTAGGCGCAATTATTAATCGATTTCGATGAAACTATAGATATGTTTCTATCCCTGAAATTTCGAAAAACGTTCATGTAGACAAACAAGTTAGTTTTGCATTCTTTGGTATACTCTATATAGTTAGTATTTTAGATATTCGTCGATACAAAGAATGTGTACCTAATATTATCTCATATGTAAATATATTTTCATTATTAATAAGAACATTTATAAACATCTTGTTAGACATACTTCAAGGTAGATAGAAACTAAAAATATTATAGCGATTATAGCATTTCATTTGAAATATGACAACAAACTCAGACATAAGCAGAGGGGATTATCTTCAAATATTCGCTTTTTTTCTTGCAGGATTCTTCGAGAGTGAATCCTATGGAATTGGTCTTCCTAGATTTCAAATTCACTAGAATGGCTTCTCCGATCATCGATCTATCATCTTTCTTCTACTGCGACAACGATGAGGAGAATTTGAAAGACTTTGACCACTTTATGAAAATTTACTATGAAAGTTTATGCAATATATTAGAAGAATTTGGTTGCAGAGAGCAGGTATATTCATACGAAATTTTTATAAACCAGTGGAAGATATACGCAAGATACGGATTCCTCATTTCCTTATATGTTCTAAAATTGTGCCTATGTGATGAAAATGAAGCTTCAGATCAAACAAATGAAGATAATTATAATTTTGAGATACGAAATCGTAACGAATATGAAAGGAGAGTACTTATTATAATTGAAGATATGGCAAAACGCAAATTCATTTAAATTTCCCTGAAGCTCAGAAAAATTAATATCTGATAATGCTATTGCTATGTTTCTTATAAATTCATGAATGATTAATAAAAGTTTTCAAATTTGAGTTACATGTTACATCATTGTGAAAGTCCAAACAAATTTACTTGAAAGGAGTCAGAATTGATGAGAGGCATTTACAGAATTATATGCCTATTTGTTAAATTAAGAGGAAAGGAAAATTGTCTAAAGGGTTCGACATTTAAAATTGATGTAAAGTTATTATGACAGAAAATTGTTGATACAACTAAATTGGTTTTGTTCTTTATAGGATTAATCACAACCAATAAAGAGAACGTTATGTAATTATTATCAAATATTCAAATTGAGTAGAGGAATATAATCTGAAAAAGTACAGGGGGCGTAGCTCATATGGTAGAGCGCTCGCTTAGCATGCGAGAGGTACCGGGATCGATGCCCGGCGCCTCCAAACCTTTTTGCTGGTTATTATGCCAAATCAAATAATTAATTAAGATGTGGACGTATTATATTACAATTACAACTTATTTGTGATTACAGAGACTGATAATGAATAGCAGCATTATAGATAATGAATGGTATGTTTATACTTGATGCTGTTCCATAGTATTTTAGAACTATTACATTTCAATTATTGATTTCAGGCCGCATTGTTTGAATTCGAAAATGAAGCTATAAGGTCATGTACGATGCATATTCGATGATAATCTTGGTAGCAGCCCTCCTACTAATGGTTCCGTGGATTAACTCGTTCATAGTTCATAGCGGATAGAAAAAAATTATAAATATTGGCGGGGTGTAAAATTTCATGTATCCATATAAAATCGACTTTCTCATTGGTGAAAGAATTCGATGGTGATACGAGAAGTATGAATTGGTCGAGAATCGTTATAGCTTGAGATGGTAGCAGTGAGGAAAATTAAAAACAAGATTACACTTCTTAAACTTTTATACTTTCACTCAACATGGCTCGTTGCACAGCAACATCGTCAGAAATAACTATGTGTAATCTCGTTTTTAATTGTTAAAACTTTTCATACTTTTATTATTAATTTACATAAAGTCGAAGCCAAATTCATAAAATATTAGTTGGTAGCGTTTGAACTTATTTAAAAAAAAAGTTATGTGACAGTAATTATTAGAAATTCCGTGTGAATTTCTGTTTCATATATACCTGTCCCACGACGTGTTGACAACTATCAAATTTGGCAGTTAAAACAGTCAAAACAGATGCTTACATTTGCTGTAAATACAGTTACGATTTCTTTTGCATTTCCGGTCACGTGACCACAACAACAGTATTTTAAATAGAACAACCTGTATATTATGATGTTTTTGAATAAGGCTCTAACAAACAAATTCAATGATATCAAACTTGTCCTTGTTGTTGTGCAAATTAATAATAATAAATTCGAATGCTTATTTCCTCTTCCTCAATTACACCGTAGGCTCACACGATGTTCTTCAAACTTCATAGGTTTTCTTCGTAGTCAAAGTATAGAAAAATAGCTATTTGTATAACAAGGGAGGAAAAGGCACTTTACTCCCATGTTATACATATGATTTTTCCGCCTCCCTCAAATAACGAGTCATTTTTAAATGATTTATTTATGAAACTAACAAACAAAATTTATTAAAGAAGTAAAAGTAAGAAGTAGGTACAGTATAACTTATACGCACGTTATTTCCATTCTTGCATCCTAGATATTTTTAATTTGTGATAGAGTAATTATTTATGCTAATGTTAAACGTGCAGTTTTGAGCAGTAGTTATTTGAATACCACTAGAAGTGAGAGCTGGAGCCAACGCAGTACGTTCTCTGTATATTTGTTTTAGAATTTGGTATATTATATTTACTATTAAAATTGAACCTTTATCTTCAATATCTGTAGTGGTCATTTTAAGGAGCTCGTCACACCTGCATGCTCCTGAAATTCCGAAAATGAGGAGAACCTACAAAACAAAGAAAAAAGAATTAAAAAAAAAGCTGTCGACACCGCAATTTCAACCAACAGCTACAAGCTTATCATGAACTGAGAGCGTTGCACCAAATTGTTGCGCTACCGGGACTCACATCCAGCTTTTGCGGAATCATGAACATAGCGTATTGTTGTAGCTCTATTATAATATTTGACGTTTAACTTTTATTTTCTTGATAATTTATTCACTTCCTCTCTTGAGAAGGTTTTTGCCTTTTTAGGTTCATATCCCTGGTTTTGTCTTTTCAAGAAAGCAATTAATTTTGGGTATTTAAAATCCACATTTTCTTTCATTTGAAGCATGGTGCGTAGCATCGAATACTTGGACCACAATGTAGAGGCTTTTAATGTATTTGCTAATAGCGAAAAATACCCCAAAATAACATTTTCTGAGTAAGTACGAATATGCTTTTCTTCGGCCCATTGCTTCAAATGTAAATACTGTTTTTCGTATTTTCTTTAGATTTTTGGGGTAATAGAGATTGTATTGTTTACATTAACTTGTTCCAAAATATCCGGTGGTGTATTATTTATATCTTCAAATTCGCTTGAATCACTCATTTTTTAAATATTATTTTATATCTTGTAGATATATTATAGCGCGTTACACACTTTGAAACTGTTAATCTGTCAATCGACCATAGCATGCTATAATATTTCTGTACTAAATTCGAAAACCGGATGAATCTATGAATTGAAGTCAACTTATTAATGTAAAAATCGTTAAATTGAAATAGCAATTTACTGATATCTACCATTCTGCAAAATACACTGTGTTCTATAAATAAATGGCAAAATTTATACTTTATAATAGAATATAGTTCAGGACGTCAATGCCGTATAAGTTATTTTATTGATGACGTACTATAACGTCACTTTTACTTTTCCTCCCTAGGGAGGAAAAGTACTTTTCCTCTCTAGGGAGGAAAAGTACGACTTTGCTCCCTACAATGAGACTAGGAAATGTATACTTTGGATAGAGGTAGGCGGAAAAATTCTTTTCATTCAAGTTATTTATTTTACACAATTGTGTGATAGTCGAACGATGAATTTTATACACTCTCCTGCTTCGAGACGCCACTCTATTTTGAAAAGTCACATTTCTTTCAATTCTTGACTGGTATGAAACACCGAAGTGGTATATACGGTTATGTCACTATTTGTTAACTAGTTATTGCAAACAATCATGATCACTAAGTCTAACAATACAGTAATCAGAGTGCTGCTTTTTCTCTATTGTAATAGAAAATAGATTTTCCCTTTTCTCTAGAGTTAATGAGATGATATTGTTGTTCAAAAATGTTTGGATTTTTTTCTGTTTCGAACATCCTTGAACCACTTATGTACTACTGATTACTAGAAGAAACTCCTCGATAGAGATACCTCCTGGCAGCGCAGAATATAAAAAGTATAAATCAACTAATCTCACTTAACTACCACAAACAAACACAATATAACAGCATGATGCGGGAACAGTAATTTATGATGATTCTGAATGAAGGAACAATATAATAGAGGAATTTTTCTAAAATTCTAACAAGAAGCAGTAAAGTAATTGATGTGGTTATATTGATATTTCGTATTCAGGGCTTTTATCTGGTGCCAACTGATTTTCTGCAATCTCATTGGATTCAAATCCTTTAAATTCCCGTTTTTGGCTGACAGTCGCCCATATATGTTTTCCCATGTGCACATAAAAGCTTCACCCCCTTGATGTATCGTTGTTCTTTTAAAAATGTCTTCAGAACCTCAGTCCATGTTCCCTAGAACACGCCGTATACCGTTAGTTACGCCATTGACTTTTCTGATGTCTTAATGCTTAATAACTGAAAACTGGTAATACAGCTGAATTGCTAGATAGGGGTAGACAGTTGTGGGAATAAAGAAGCGGTAAGGCTTATAATTACAAGGAGATGAACAAAGTTTTCTGGATCATCGCATGTTGCAATTACTGTGGTATTGAAGTTGTGGAGACAAATGGGACAAATGTCATGATTAAAAGAACTCATTATCCTTTAGAGTATGCTTCTCTATAATACAGGATATTGTAGGGATAAGATGTATTAATTAAGACAAAAGCTGGTATATCATTAATCAAGCCCATTGTTACACCATTAACAAGATCTCTTTATCCTGAATTCTAGACACGTAAAGATTTCGGTCTCACAATGCTGCAGACCTGCAGAACAACGAATACAAACCTTAATTGGATTTTATTTGACAAAGTGTACAATTAAATCGCTTCTCTGTCCATGAATTATTATTACAGCCAACACCTACTAATATCTGTTGTGTTCACCTACCACAACGACGTGATTATCTGTAATTATTTTCAGCTCACATGAAATGAAACTATGAGGTGTTTACTCTTTTATTTGAAGATTTAATTGTATAATATGAGAAGCTATAACGGAACATTTGGAAAACTTGAAATCAATCAGATGATCATAGAAACCCACATTTTTCCTAATATCTGTATGATATTAAAGATGCAAAAAGTGTCTCCTCGGAAAATACATACCTACTTCAGTTTATGATCTAGATTGTCCCATATAATTATTGTTCTTAATAAGCTATAATATTGTTTATCTTGGAAACGTATTTACAATGAATGGATTCAACTAATAATGTTCAGATATTCATATTGGAATATCATTTCATTTTATAAATGGTGACAACACAAATTCCAATAAACTCACACCATAGACGCTTCAATCAACATTGATACTATTTTAAATTTTTGCAAATGGCGAAAGAAAATTTTGAATTGAAAATTGGAGCTTTATGTGGGAACTATTTATTTATTTCACATTTTCCAACACAGACTTCATCGTTTCTTTGAATCGCGTGAGATCTGTGTATTAATCAATATAATTATTTGTGATTGATTATCTCAGTAGTCATTAGTTATCAGAGATAATCGTCATCACATGTAAAATTCAAATATCTTGAATTAGAAAGAACATGGTTTTAATATCACAGTATACATCAGTTATTGACCACTATCAAAGTCAGTCGTTATTACTCGCACAATACAAATGCTATCGAATATGGCATAGCACGTGACTTTCATGGTAGTAATTGACTAGTATTACAGACAATCGTTATTGCCAGCGTAATTTGAATGCTATCGTAGATGGTATAGCGAGTGGATTTGGAGATTCCAGAAAGGCGCCAGAGACGCTTTTTCACCTGCCGTTTCCCGTATTTATCTTCCACGTCACCGGGGAGGTACGTGACTCCTTAGTCTGGAGGGTCTGCATCGAAGTGTGGTTCTGAGTATAGCTTGTAAAGTTCTCAGGAGTTCGGACCTCTCCTGTGCCTTGTCAAAACTCACGAATTGGCCGGAGTGGGGGCAATTATCGTTAAGGTAGAACAAAAAGCTGGGGAAAAAGTAGCTCTTAAATTTCACATCAGTCGAGGAGCGACCCCGAGTTTCAATAGTCTCACCCAAAAGCCCAGATAAAAGCCGCGGAGCAAGATCTTATGCTCAGGATATGTGGTTGACAAGCCGATACACGGTGTTTTCTATCGAAACATCGATGCGCTCGGCTTGTCAACCAGGCTGACCTCCGGTTAAGTAAGGGCGGCCGGGCTTACATCCGAAACGAGAAATTTACCGCAGCTTGCCATGATGGCATAATCATAATCCTGATGTCAGCTGCAGGGCCTATCGAAAGGTGCCTGAGGTGCTTTTCTTTTCCACTAGCTATCGGCATGTCCGTCAAAAGCGGCCTTGGCCTACATCATAATGTGGACCTATTTCATTATTACCTATACGTCCAGCTCTAATAAATCGATTACACTTTACGCGGTTTACGACGTAGCATATAATTCAACCATCCCCCCCCCCCCTCCCCCCCCTCCCCGACAAAACGATTTCCGTTTTAGCAGGTCGTGATGTAGCCCAACCTTTTCAATGTCAGTACAAAAGGTAATTTTTCATGATTTTGGGGGTGCTAACTATATGGATGTTGAAAATTGAATTGTTTTAGGTATGTGATGTAAGCGTGTGTGATTATTCAGATGCACAAATTATAACACGGTATTCAAATGAGTTCCTTCATATTTGAGAGTAAATTCGAATTAACTTGACTTCAACATGACTTTCATTTTGTTTTCTATACTTTGACTACACGAGAGGAAAACCTATAATATTTGATTCGGTATCGTCAACCACCACATGGAGTGATCTATCTGAGGACCAAACTCGATAGTAAGCGAGAAATTTGAAGCGGCTGGAAGGGAAATTTCCTCCAATTGCTTTAGCGAAAGTTCAAAAGGAACGTGTCATTTGAGCATTCAATAAGGTCTCATTTTATTTTGGCATCATATACCTCTTTCAAAGCGCCTATTGTGTTTTTGCAGATCTTTCTCCCTTTAGCATGTTCTGTTCTCACCTCCACTTATAGGTTTCCACGCCAATGTAAGTTTCCATTCCCAGCATGATTATATTTTAGATCTCTTTGGCACATTGTCTTGTGTCATCAGATTCGAAACACATCCTTATCAAAGGAAACTAGGAGAAAAACATACGAACACCATACCAGTGAGCTGAGTTGTGATGCCAAACTGAACGTGGAGGTGTTGATTTGGTTCTTGTAGTGATAAAAGGACAGGTCGTAATGATGAGTGAATGGTCAGAGTTTTCCGATGGTATATGGACTTTTACTTCATTGGGATCTGAATTGTTAGTGAGGAATGATTCAAGCGTATTGAGGTGATGATAGTTGTTATCAGGGATTCGTGTAACTCATTAATTAGCGATCGAGACCATAAGTCAAGTCGCAGGCCTCAGACTGTCATCCTAAGTAAACCGTCTTATTTGAGAACTTAAGCCAAGTGGAATTGTGAACGTTGAAATCTCCCCTGATCATGGTTACAGCCGCTAGATAGTCCTGTTGTCTGAGGGCAAATTTCAGAGAAATAAATTCAAAGAGTTCACCATGAGCTGAATCTTTCGGTGATGCTTGAAGGCAATAGAGAAATTTTGTCTGTTTACGGCTATCAAGCTTGAATCACATTAAATCGAATTCTTGATATTGGATTCTCTTCTCGGTGGCATGACAGATCATCTTTGGAATAGAGCATATGGGTCGTATTGGTAGATGGATTGACCTGCGTCTCAGTTCAAGCGAGGATGTGTAGTTTGTCTGTTTGTTGGTGATGATAAACTCAGATTCAAAATAAACTCAATAAAAAAGCCTTAAGCATAATTTATCCGCAAATTAATAATAACACAAAATCAAATTTCACATGTCTAACATATTTAGGTAAACATTCACTAAAAATATCTCAATTCCTTAAAAAACAGAATAAAAACGTCGCCTTTAAAACAACAAATAACCTATGCTCGTATATTAATAACTCGAAATCTAAAAAAGATAACTTAAAGAAATCTGGAGTTTACAGACTGAGATGTGATGACTGTAGTGCTTTGTACATAGGACAAACTGGACGCAGTTTCAGCGTAAGGTTCAATGAACATTTGAGAAGTTACAGGCTCAAAAAAGAAGACTCTAATTACGCAAATCACCTGTTAGAACATAACCACAATTTCACCCTTAATCCTGATATTCTACATATTCAGGAAAAAGGACATAAACTTAATATATTAGAATCCATAGAAATTTTGAAACACGCAAAAAACAATAATAATGTAATATTAAATGATCAAATCGACATATATAATTCACCGCTTGTTAACAATTTTGTAAACACACTCCCACCATTATCCACCCCCATCCCTCAATTTGCACCACATTCTGATCCCTGATATTTAAGGACATACTTTTAGATTTAGCTTTAGTTGATAACTCCTCGCTTTGATAATGCCACAGTGTGGTGAAACAATTTGTCAGCATTTTTAAATTAAATGTTAAAAGTTTTGTGTAAAATTTGAGTTTTATTCTCCAACTTCTGAAGTATTATGAATTTACACTACGTAAACGCCGAAACCATAGATATATAACTCAGATTATGTTTATGCTAGGCCCTCGGATATTATGGAGGTCTATCTTTAAGCTTATATTTTTCAATGTTGAACTCCTCGCTCGGAAATAGGAATGGAGAGGTATTTTCTTTCGGAGTGTCTTAATCTAGAAGTTTTCATCATCAGAATTATCATGAAAAATCTGGAATTGATAAAATGTTGGTTTGGGTAGGAAGACAGCATCATTGTCGTGTTTTATTGGGCGATGAGGAAACATCTATCACCTATGGTAGGCAGAATGTACTATGAGGAAATTCTTAGTCCGTCACAATACAGTACTTTTAATACTTGTTAAATGTAGATCAATATCATGAAGGTCGGCAGACGTTAAGTAATATATCATCTGCCATTGTTTTCTACAAATCCGTGAATTGCGATGGATGAAATTGACTTTTAGGTCACACAATACGCTTAACTATTTTGTCCAGGATATAGAACAATACGTGTTCAACCCAAGTAGAGAATATTATGTTGTATGCCAATCAATTTTTATCGTAAAGAAAGTAATTTTGTGCATGGTATCTATAATAATCGTATACTTAATGAGAATGACGTTGAAGCATTGTTGATGATAATATTTTACAGTTATCGAACACTATACAAAGGCTCCTCTAAGCGCATTGTCACACTTCTGGTTTGTTCTATTTTTTAGAGAAGAATACAAAATGAAATGTATTTTGTTATTGGTAGCTATATTACTAACTTTTGCTCATATCAACTGTGTGGAAGGTGAGTTATTTATAATGATCTATATTTAACAATTTCGCATAAATTAGATGAAGCGAAAACGCGTAAGCTGTCTAATACGAGTGAGCGAATTTAAAGACTAGGTACCTACTCCAAAACGTATTGTTCAAAAATTTCAGTATTAACGCAGTCAAATGGGTATCAAAGTAGGCAAAGCCCGTAAATCGTTGGCAAATGAATCGATTTTGATGGGACAAAGTGACTTCAGAATGTCATCAGAAAAAAAGTTGAGCAAATTATTTGCATTGCTTATAAACAATAAATAAACAATTTAATTAGCTCATTTTTAAAACTACATGAAAATTCCTGAAAAATGCGACATTTGATCGGGTAAAGAGAAAAAAAAAACATTTATTTATTAACAAAATAGATGAATTCGACCAAAACTCCGACTTTAGGGGTGGTTTTCAGACAATTTTGGTATTCTGAGTTCGATTTTATCGTCAATATCGCCGAATGTATACCCACAAATTACCTAATTTGTTATAAACAAATTGTGTTTATTATTAAATATACGAATTTGACCAAAAAGTTGAGTTTATAGTCGTTGTCAGATAATTTTGGCTTCCTGAGTACAATTCTATTGATATTATGGTCTTTAAATGCATACATAAATTTTTGAATTGTGATAAGCAATCATGTTTATTAATAAAAAAAATACGAATTGAACCAAAATATCTAGTTTATAATTGTTTTCGAGTAATTTTGGCCTCCTGGTTTCTTTGCTATTATGGTCTTTGAATGCATACATACATTTTTGAATTGTTATAAAAAAATTATTTATTAACAAATAACGAAAAGAGAATTGTAACATTTTCATTCTATTTTATATAATATGCACTCCAAACTTGTTTTTTTTGACAAAATTGAAATGTATTAAGTCTTGATATAGTAAAAAAGTGGCATGCCACTAATTTTAAGCAATTGTTTTCCCTTCCATAACAACTCTCCCATACCTATTTAAAAAAAATTAATATTTTTAATTTTATATATGTTTATTGATACTTTGTCATACTGAAACATCAAAATTTTCATAAATTTTTTCCAATTCGCTTTTGAAAAATTCTACGAGAATGCATTTAAAGACCACAATAGCAATAAAATCGTACTCAGAAGGCCAAAATTACCCGACAACGACTATAAGCCAGACATTTTGATCAAATTTGTATTTTTAAGAATAAATATAATTTGTTTATAACAAATTAGCAAATTTGTGAGTATACATTCAACGATATTGATGATTAAATTGAACTCAAAATACCAAAATTATCCGAAAACGACCCTAAAGTCAGAGTTTTGGTCGAATTCATCTATTTTGTTAATAAATAAATTGTTTATAACAAGAATCCGATCAAAAATGGTCAAATTAGAGAAAGAAGCTACTTAAATTGTTAATTTATTGTTTATATAAACAATTTGCGCAACTTTATTTATGGTCAACTTTTGTTCTGATGACATTCTGAAGAGAAAACACTCCTGTCTCATTAAAATCGATCCATTTTCTAAGGATTTACGTGTCCAATACCCATTAGACTGTACTATATGAAATTATGTAACCAAACATGATACAATGGAAGTGCAGCAACAGCACAATGTCGGCATTACATAAACTGTATGCAAATATTCTTGTTCTCGTGTAACATCTATCACGTAAGCTGCTTGAAAGCGAGAATTCGAAAGCAGCGAATACTACAATGCAAAATCCATTCATACAGATATTTAGAAACGTCCGACTCGGAAGAATTTATCTGGAAATTAAAATATCTATAATATAAATTCCTTTATTTCACCAAACTAATATAACATGTACATTTGAAGTCGCCAACACTTACATCAGCAATGTTTCTGAATTTTTAAGGTCCATCTAAATGACATATATTGAAAGGCGTATATATATATTTTCCTACCCTTGAAGAGATGTATGCTGTTAAGAACGTCGATATAAGCAATTTCTGATCATCTAAACAACTTTTTGCATGAATACAATACAAACACCTTACCAATATGGATTTAGTTACGGAATATCACAGAAAATAGTGTTACAGATTTTCTTCAGTTTATAAATTGAATATTGGTGAATGCTTGATGGGCGAATTTTTTGATCGTTCTCGGGCATTCGACACTATTAACTTGATGTTTGTGTTGGATTAATTTAATGCCCTGAGTATACGACGTACCATGAATGATTGGATCATATCATGTAATTCTAATAGGAAACTAGTTATCAATTTTGATGATTTTCAGAATATCATTCATTGAATTGAAGCACACCACAAAAAAAAAATGGAGATCGGATATTCATTTATGTGAACGACACTTCTATTATCAAATCGCTCAAAAAGTTAATAAAATCATTCATGAATTTAAATCGTGGTGTAAGATCAATAATTTATTGATCAATTTCAGTGAAACTGAGATAATTGAATTTCATAGCAGACTAAAACGTTCTTCCAGTATTCCAAAGCCTTTTTGGGAAACCTCCGTTATGTGGTTTTCTGCCTCAACTTTGTCGCTTACCGTCGAGTTTTCTCAGGTAGATCACTTCATGTGGTAGTTGACGGAGTATCCTGCGATACAACAGCTATCAACACGTGTTCCACAGGGATCTGCCTTGGCGCCAACTTTGTTTTGTGCTCCATATCAACGATCCGCTTGAAGTGACCACCTGCCCGGTCTACAGCTTTGCAGATGATGGTGCACTTCATACCGCTTTCTCATCCAAAGCCCCTATACCATCCAATGAAACCAGAGGTGTGAGACAGGGACAGGTTGACGCAATCAATGGAGATCTGGCAAAGATTTTGAAACGGGAATCTGATAAGCTAATAGAGTTTTATGAAACCAAAACTCAAGCTTGCATCTTCTTCAGGAAGGCGAATCCCACAATCCCTAATATGATGATGTCAGGTACAACTACTCCTGTGAAGTCTTCCAGAACAATGCTCGGGATCACCACTAACAGCATCCTCTGATGAGACGCTTCACAAAAACTGGGTTCTCTATTCCGTGCCAAGAGCTACTTCACATCTCAGCAGCTCCTCATAATTTACAAAGCACAGATTCGACCTGTCCTGGAGTATTGTTCACATGTTTGGAGTTCCGCTCCCTAACATAAGCTGAAGCTCTTGGATTCTACCCAGAAGAGAGCAATTCGTTTAATTGATGATGTCAGACTTACGAGTTCATTGACCTCTCTAAAACATCGTGGAAAGGTGGAAAATCCCTTTTCAATAGATATTTCAATGGGCGGTGTCGATCAGAAATCTTGAATGTTGTTTCACTACGAGAAATTCCAGACAGGCGGACTAGACGAACTCAAACTAGTCACCACTTCACTGTCAAGCTTGAGACCTGCCAAACTTCTTCCTACCAGACTTTTTCATCGAACAGCGAATTTGTGGAACTCTATACCTAGTGTGGTCTTTCCCTAGGCCTATAACCTCCAAACCTTCAAGAAAAATACGAATGCCTATTTCCTCTCCCTACTTTCTCCACTGCTGGCTCACACGATGTTCTTTGAACGTTATAGGTTTCCCTCTTATGTAGTCAAAATATAAAATAATAACATTCCCTTATGATGGAAGTAGTTAAAAAACAAAAACTTACTGGGACTTTACTTGGAAGCTAAATCCAACTGGTATTGTGTGCAAAGATACAATATTGTGAGGTTACTAGAACATAATATTTAAGGTCATCTTTGAATATCCTAAAGCAAACGGTATGGAGAATTTCCAGCAGGAAGATATTCATTTGGCCCTTTGATCTTTCATTTTCCTGGAGCATCTTTACTTATTTTGTGTGAGAGATGTTTTGGAGAAAAGATGACTAATTGAATATTTTGTTCTAGTTGCCAGAAAAAGAAGCATCGTAATACCGCAAACCGTGGCACAGAATGTAGCTTCAAGGGTAGAAACGGTCGGAGAAACTGTGGAAAATGTGACTTCACTGGTATTTGATACATTCAATGAGAGCGCAGTCAAAGTAAATAGGTTAACAGATAAAATCATAGATAGGTACATAGATCTTGTTGTATTGATTATACATAATCTTTGATAAATGCATTCTTGTATAACCATTAAAAAATATATATTACTGAAATGAAATTTGAATGTTTCATTATGTTCATTCTATCATCCTACTTTGTAAGTTCTAATCGTCATGAATAATTATCAACACATCTACTTTCCCACGAAATTTTTTGAGTATTTTATGCTTGCAACATGACTACTACAGAAATACATCAACTCATATTGCATGGAATAAAAAAACAGATAACAATTAATCAGGATCAAACATTACCCGAGAAGTAAATCCTGCAATTTTGGATTTTTGAAAGATTGAGAAAATATTAATAACTGTTCCAACCAAGAACTACCCTTAACTGGTGTTACTTCATTATTTAATATTAAGATTTGCATGATGAAATTTGAATGAAATGCAACTTAACTATTGTCACCTTCCATTACTCTATACTCGAGTCAAATAAGGAAATGATAAAGAAAAATGGGGGAACATACTATGTTTTTCTAAAACTATTTGCAATGTCTTAAGGCACCCCTATATAGAAAAACGCACATAGTTAGATGTCTCGGAAATTCCCCCTTCCTCCTAATAAACAATTTAGTGAACAAATGTAATAACACGAGAACTATTCATGGTTTTTTGGACAAAATATAAACTTAAACGGTTTTTGAGGTCGCTGATTACGGATGTGAAGTCAATAAAGTCAAATTATAGATGGCGCTCGCGTAAAACCGGAAGTTAACCGCATTACGGGAATTTTAGGAAACCCGAAAATTTAAAAACCGTTAGAATACCAAGGAGCTTATGAGAAATCTTGCGGAAGATCTTATATTGGACGAACCTATCGAAGAAAGGAGTGAGGAAAGAAGAAACTACATCTTTCTTAGCTGAGCACGTGAAGACAGCAGGATACAACATAGATTTCAACAATACCAGCATACTAGCCAACATCGAAAACTATACGAAACCGGGATGTCCAGAAAAGCTAGAGAGATAGAAAAGAGGCCTCATAGCCTTAACATACGAGAAGATAACTACCAAGGGATACTATAAAAAGTTACCCTGACAAATAGAAGAATTATCACAATTCGCCAAACAGCATCGAACTGCGCGTCGACTGACCATGGACATCAGCCGGGTGTGATCAACCATGAAACTATGCAGGTACTTAACCTGCCTCAAGAATTCGGAAAAATCAGTTCAGTTCGAGTTACAGGAAGTTAGTTAGTAAGCTATTCTCAAGCAATACCTGATTATGGTAGATGTCAAGACCAGTTTGGTTCCAACACCAGCAACTTCTATAGCTTTAGCAGTTGTTCATTGTTTATTCGCATGATATCAATTTTGTAATTTGCCTTATTGAGCAGCAAATATGAATATTAATAGCACATCCGACCAGTTCGATAGGAAAAAATACAGACGGTACGGTAGTGGTTGAGGTATTGTCCGAAAGGGGCTAGACTGTGCCAAAATCCTTAAGGCTGCGGTCCGATTATACTAAATTACATGTAAAACATTGCCATCTCATTTCGAATTCATCACACAAATTGCGCACACAATGTAGACAAGTTTCATATCAAATTAAAGCAGAATTGTATAAAGTAATTTTCGAAAAGATTGATTGATTCACGCCTTCGAAATAAATTATTGAAAACATGCTATTTTCGTCAGCTCAATTCGGTACTTCAAAAGGTATAATTTACGTGAAATATGACCTTAATCATGTTATTATTGTATTCATACAATACACTACGCATTTAACTACAAGTTAACACAAAACTCACAACGATCAGATCAATAGTTTTGTAGATGAATTCGAAACCAACATCATGTACATTATTATGAAATATTGAGAAAGGTAAAAATATGAAGTATAGATTTCGAAAGGTTTCTGTAAATTCTGATCGAAATATGCGAACTTATATGTCGCCCTTTCGACGGTAAATGACGCGACAAAAGTTGTTTCATTGGCGTAGTAGGGCATTAAGTAAATATCTTATAAGAACCCCTTTGCTAATAAATACGATGCACATAATTCAGGAGCGTTCTTGAATTTGATCTTTGTGTGTCTATGCCGACACCCATTTCCCATCGATATATGAATATTGAATATTTCATCGATTTGTAGCTAGCTAACATTTTAGAATTAAAGTTATAGGAAAACATACTAATTTATTTACAATTGGTGACGAGTTTATTGTTATTGTTTATCGTGTAATCAAAAAAATCACAGATGAATGTAATACAATAAGTAATAAGTAGAATAAAATGCTCCTATAATGATTAATTATATATAAAATTCTCGGGAAATAGGTCACACTAACACTTATGTTTTATATTTTCGTCTTTACGTACGTTTCAGTCTCACGACCATCATCAGAAGACTTATTATGTCTAAAACCAGATTACTTAAAACTAATTGTATTAATAGAAATCGTCTTTTTCGCACCAATTTCGATTAAAAATGTCCACGTCGCCGAAACGAACAGAATCACGAATAATCGAAATTGTACCACATCAATTTCGATTATTCGTGGTTCTATTTGTTTCGGCGACGTGGGTATTTTTAATCGAAATCGGTGCGATATGGACACTTTGTGCTAATATAATTAGTATTAAAAAATTCCCTTTTGTCATAATAAGTCTTCTGATGATGGTCGTGACCGAAACGTACGTAAAGACGAAAATATAAAACATAAGTAATAATGTGACCTATTTCCCGAGAATTTTATATATAATTCATATCTGGGTCAAGAATCTTTATTATATAATAATTAATTATAATTAAAGGTACCTACCTAATAGTTAAAAAACTTATTGTATGTACCTAAGACTTTAATTTGAACAATTAATCTGATATATCTATGATTTCAGCGTTAATGTAGTATAAAATCATTTTAACTTTCGGAATTTGGATAATTGAACTCAAATTTACACAAACTGTCAAATTGTTTCACCACACTGTGGCATTCTCAAAGCTAGGAGCTGATAACTAGTATTGAGAATGCCACAGTTGTTGTCAACATCAATATTAAATTAAATGTTGCAACTTTAGTTCAATTTTCCAACTTCCGAAAGTTAAAATTATTCACCTCCTGTACTATTTGATGAAGTTGGGTTTGACTTTGTGCAAATTCAATTCCATTATAACGTAGGGGAGGTTTAAAAAAAAGTTAAAATAAGATTACACTCAACAAATTAGTATGTTTATTTGCACAAATATATTGTGCAACAAACACCAAACAAACAGATAAAACATGCTATTTATACTACTTCTTCCAAGCTCCTTCAAAGCCAAAACCCCATTTACATACGATGTTCCTAGCCTAGTTATCCTATTCGTTCATAAGATCTTTTTTAACTTAGAATGAACAAATGTTAAATAAAATTTCAGGGCAGGACTATATAGAGATGGTAGTTCGTATCAATATTAATCGATTACATGGGGTCTGTAGACCTACAAACTTCATAGGATACCGCTCCATTGATAAACATTCCAACTTGATTGCTTAAACAATTATAAAATATGCAAGAGAATGAAAAAAGAATTGGTGGTTAATGTGGACAAATTGAAATATTTTTATCAAATAATAAATATCAATTAGTTGCAGAGAAAAAATTTGTTAATTAAAACCCTTAGTTTGTTTATAACAATTTACCGGTTCAAGATAAAAGGTCGTCATCTCAAACGTCGCATATGTAGATAAAACCTTCATTATTAATTCAAGATTTTTGTGTTTGATATACCGTTTTCGCTCTATTGTCCAATTAACTAGTATTCATAACAGTGAAAATTTTTAATACAATCTTTGTTATCAGCGCGATTTTTCCCATAAGGATCGCAAATTAAACCGTTTCGCATAAATGTTTCGACTGAAAAAGTTTCCTCTACTGGCCTAAATATGAATTCAAAGAATATACTATTAGATCTTATCGTTGAATAAAAGTTCAAAATAGAATATATCCAAACAGTAAACGAGCGTTAGGTTTGATTATCTATTTGTTCATTCTGAGAGTCCTGATATCCATCTGGCCGCTTACGCAATAAATCATTTCAAAGACAAAACCTCTAACCCATGACAGTTTTACGACCTTACCATAGTTTTCACGTTCATTTCACTCTCGTCAACTAATAAATGAGATTTATCGTTTCGAAGTAATCTACGCTACTGACAAGATACAAGTTTTAATACAGTTTTCTATCTGAATCTCGTATGAGATCCGAAAAGAATGAATTTGCACCTCCCGCATGTAGATGGCAATGTTCCTAAGCACTACTGGACAGGTTATCAGTCCTTCTCTGTTTAGGCGCTTTCCTCTTCTACAAAACCCCAGCCTTAACAATCAAAAAAAGTTACGTCCTTTGGCCAGGATGAGCAACTGAAAATGAGGGAAAAGTGCGCAACTGTTAACACTGAAATGTAGACCACCAGTTAGCCGTAAGACAACTGACACTCGGACGATTATTAGGCGGATGACTGCCGGGGTTCTCTTAGTAAATAGTATTATACTTTTCGCGACAGAGTCCGAATAGACTATTGCCTTTATTCAAGCTGTTTCTAAAATTGGTGAAAAAGGTCATAGAGCAAAAATTCGAGCACCCAAATTTCAAGAAACCCAAAGGTCCTATCATAATCCAATTTAGACAAAAAATTGATAGCTGTTCGTTGACGAACCTAATTATTTTTCAGGGAAATCGTCTAATAATTACACCCTTTTCTGAAAGGTTGAAAATTGATATGTTTCCGGTGTACATTGGATCGATTCAAAATAGCTTATAAGAAACGACCATGTGGTCTAGGACACCAACTTTCATCCAGTAGACTCGGGTTCGACTCCCAGAAATGACAAATTTTTTTTTGTATATTCGCCTAGAACCATTATGATTTTAATATTATTCAGTTGTGCGAAGATCTTCGCATTTGTGTAAAGATAGTGAAATAAGTTATTTATTTCATCATATTTATACAAAAGGGAAGATCTTTTAGAATGTGAAAAAATTATATAAAAAATCAGTAACCAAATCAAATGATTTGCCGAAAGTAACTTAGCCACGCCCACTATTTAACTATTCTTCAAGCGGTAGCTAATTTATAATTATTATATTATATATGTTCATGAATACTGAAGCTCCTGCATAAAGAGTATCTGATATTTCAAGAATCATTCTCCCTCCAACGTCAAGTCTTCAGGAGATGATAATGCCAATTTCACAGTTTACCCTCATACATATTAAAATCAAGTAGGACCCCAGTAGGAGTAGTCATGTCGAAGTTATAGAAGCTCCCTGGGTTAAGTTCACATCCAATAAAATGCCGCATCAAAAGGTGACCAGTGAAGGATATCATCTGTTCAACAATGGAAATGTTACTAGTTCTTTCATTACTGAGACATCAGCAGAGATCGTACCTTCCAGAATCTATCGTTCAACTTTGCTTCTGCGGAACCCATACTGTCATCTACAATTCCTAAACGAGAGAGCGAATTGAAAAAACGATTTCTTGTTATGTTATTCGACTCTATGGGCACCCTAGTGCTTGAAGTCCAATATATTCGTAAATATTCCATTTTAATAATTATATATGGTATGTTAGGTAAGAAGTTTTCAATAAATTTTTGATGTATCTTAGACACTTTTTTCGCAGAAAGGACCCATGTCAATCTAATTTCATTTTCATTACAAAATCCAAAATAAAATGTTAATAACATTCTTTCTTTTTTTTTACGTAACCTGGAAGAAAAGGGTTTCTGACTTGTGCTGTTTTTGTAAAAAACGTTTCAATTCTCTCATATGCAATTTTGAGGATCTGCAATTAGTTTGGTTCGTGGTTCGTATATTAATTGAAGAAATACTCCAACCCTCTCAATCCTACCATATGAAAATTATTCCAAAAGGCAGTCTCAGCATTTTTCGACACATTTTTGACATATGCACGGACAAAACTAATGGAGAAAGCGATATCTGAGAATGAAGTATAAAACAGTAATATTTTCTAATTTTTACAATTGACGAAATTACCGCCATTTTCTTTCAGTATTTGTGAATTTTTCCCTTGAATGAATTGCAGTAAAATTACTTCCTGATACACCTGTCTAATTCGCTGCTCCCTCATGATTGTATTTAAGTTTTTTAGTGATTACTAATTAACTGATTATTATTGTTTCAATAACTATTTTCGTGTTAATTTTATTGAAAGCCTGAAGTTAATTTCCCAATTTTTTGTGTGGGTATGTTCAGTCTCTCTCCTAGACTTATTTTGTTATGAATTGATATTTATTTTGTACTCATCGAGTGTGTTATGATTAATTAATTGTAAATTGCAGATCTGAAGCAAGGACTGGGATCGATTCCGAATTCAACCAAAGAAAAACTGATACGTATCACTGTTTATATAGGAGACGAGGTTAAGAAATTCAACAAGGTTATAGTATTAGGGAATTTGGAATCTATATCGAATACTTTGAGGGAGATATCAGTGGGTTCAATCCAGGGCGTCACTAAGTTAATTTGTGATATGATATTATTCGCGTGAGAATTGATGTGAAGATTGGTTCCAATAAATTGAATTTGAAAAAACCGAACTTTCTTTGATCAAATACCTAGTCAAGTTTACTTGGTCTTGAACCAGAATCGATATTTCAAAGTTCCAAATATTCTGAAGAATGTGTGTTAGTTTTCTAATCAGGGGGTGTATAAAAATCCATCTAGGCACTTCTGTCGGGGTGTGTAGGATTCGGGTCAGCTCTGATGGTAGCGTTGGGTGATCACGAGTCACATGATCTGATCAATACATCGTTCTGCCTCCCTTTTATCCTCGTTGGCCACAGGTAGGCATTACTTCACGAGGAGGAAGTCCTTCTTATCAATGTTGTTAATTCCTTCCCGTCAGTATCTTCAATCAGATTTTCTTGCCCCTCTTCTTCTCCTTGCTCCTTCTTTGTAATGCACAGTGAAGGGCTTTGAGATCTTTCCCCGCCAAGGAGCTTGTTGTCTCTCATGCTGCCTGTGTTGTGTGCATAGCTTTCACCAAACTCTCAGGCAGGATATCGCTTTCCAGTTTTCCAAGAGTTGATATCTGTATAAAAGCGCGGGCACCCGCAATACACTTTGTTATATATTCATTTACTCCAGTACATGTCGGTCATTCTGGTGATTGCTCATGTCTAAATCCATGGAGTTATGCCCGGAGGCAAATATATTCGAGAACATCTGGGTCAGGTAGTAATTATTGCTCTCAGCGTGGGGCCGATTGCGCCCAGTGTTTACCTGCGAGATCATATCATCATGCGGGTCCATTTCCCGTGCGAGGATGTGGATGAATGTGGGATTGATCTCAAATCATTATAAGGTAGATTCGAGCACTATTCGAGATTTCCTAACCATATTATATTGGAGAATTCACTATAAATATGAAAAAATCACCCTCATCCACTAAAAATACTGTTGAAGTACTGAAGACCTTTCAGCTATCAAGTAGTTATCATCAGACCGAACTAAATTAGAAAACAAAATGAGTTATTGTAATTAGTGGGGTATATAAG
This sequence comes from Endomychus coccineus, assembly GCA_958510875.1. Taxonomy (NCBI): domain Eukaryota; kingdom Metazoa; phylum Arthropoda; class Insecta; order Coleoptera; family Endomychidae; genus Endomychus; species Endomychus coccineus. The sequence continues at coordinate 50,534,724 of OY294067.1, forward strand.
TGATTAGCCTAGGAGATAGATCTGAATTCATTCAATTGCTTTTTCGCTTACACATTTCCGTCCCTTCTAATTTACCTAGATATTTGTCTTTATTGTGTTTCAAGGGTGATGAACTTTCTTGAGAGATGGTGTGACTTGTATCCCAAACATGTTTCGCTAACGATGATTTCTTTAAATCCTTTACCGACATATCTATGCCAAACTTTTCGCACTTGTGAGCGAAGATTTTGATTCACATGACTATTTGAACAAGCTTGGTTGTCAATTTGATGAGCAGCTTCCTTCACCTTCAAATAGTACAATATAATTCGTTATCATCCTCCAGTTATTAAAAAATTCCAAACCTTGTTTATAGATGTAAGAACAATTTTAAACATTGTAAATTTCTACATACAGCAAAGATCTTTTCTACCGTAGTCATAAAATGTTGAACATACTTGTTTAACATTGTACTGATTTGGCGCGAAGTAATTTTTTTTGTCAGGTCAGAGTGGTCAGACCGTTCTGTTTCTTCCTCTTCAATTATAGAAACATTACTGTGAAGTGATTTTCTAATACATAGTCATATACCTATTTTACACATTAATGTGTTATATTTTCAATTGTTGAATAGTAGACTTCCGCGGATAGTTAATCTTGAAACATCTTGGCTTCCAGATGGATTCAGCTTCACAATCGCTTGATGCCGACGTTTCGCCAATCATTACAGGCGACATCTTCAGGGCAGGCCTGAGGCTTGAACTGAAACTGGTTCTACTGGCTTCTGTAGCCGTATTTATTGTAGGAAAAATCCCTCAGGCTACACAGTTCACTGCTTTCATTCCGGTGGTTAACTCCTTTTCGGTACCTGACCCTGCCGTTGTGTGATCATGTGTGAAGTGGAATTTTCGAGGATGGGTTTCCAAATGTTGGGAAGGTAATATCCTGAGTCACGGTTCAGATTATTTGGATGTTTTAGGATTTCTATAGCTTTGAGAATTTTTCGCTGATAGAAGTTTGGGACTCGGGCTAGGATTTTGGTATTTTCGGAAAAAAATTTATGATTAGTGTCAAACCTGTGTTCCGTAAGTGTAGATATACTGGTGTCACGAAGCCTCATACAGCGCTCATGTTCTTTCGCACGAGTAGCTACTGTACCACCTGTTTCACCAATGTAGACTCCACCACAAGAACAGGGAATGCTATAAATACCTTCTAAACGAAGATGAGGGAGAGGATCTTTGATAGGTTTGCAAAACTGAGACAATTTTGGGAGTGTGGAAAACCAGGTAGAAATATCATGTTTTTTGGGGATTTTGGAAATTCGATCTGTTATATTTTCAATATATGGAAGATGAGTAGTGGATAAAGCAGGCGGGGGGGGGGGGGGGGGTTGTGGCTCGATTTGGAATTTTAGGCGAAGTGTATTTCTTTATGGCTTTTTGAATGTTGAAATTGGAGAAATTGTTTGATAATGAGGCAGATGAAAGATGTTTTAATTCTGATTTCAAGGATTGAGGTTGAGATAAGTTGACAGCTCTGTGGACCAAGGAGTTTATGACAGATTGCTTTTGGGCATGGTGGTGGTGGGACAAACCATTGAGGTATCTATCGATATGAGTCTGTCGACTAACCAATACATCTAGGAAACGGAGTGAACCTTGCCATTCGACTTCCATGGTTAAAAGGATATTGGGATATAATGAATTTAAATGATTGAGGGAAGGAACAAGCTTTTCGCGACCATGTTGCCAAATAACAAAAGTGTCGTCGACATATCTAAACCAACATTTCGGCTTGAGAACAGATGAGTTAATGGCATCTTGTTCAAAAGTTTCCATGAAGATATTAGCTATGATCGGAGAAAGTGGGGAACCCATGGCAGCTCCCGAGGACTGCTCGTAAAACTTGCCATCGTACAGAAAATATGTGCAGGACAGACAAAAATCAATTAACGGTAGCGAGTTCATTGGAATTAAATTTTGGCAGGTGACAATTGAGACATTATGGCAAGGGTGTCTGAAATGGGAATATTGTTATTTTCAATTATTCGTGTTTCGACTGTTTCGACATTTGTGATTGAAATCAATGCGAGAAAGGCATTGTTTAGTGCAATTAGATTAAGGATTTCTGGAAAATTTTTCCGTTTGCCATTCACTTGCTCTCCGTTATTTGATAAATGAACTTAATGCAAAAATGATAAGATCTTTCTTGTCCAGATCGATCAGTAACGTCACTTACTTATAGTTCCTGACAGCTTATTCGCTCTTCTCATAGAGTTCATCAGTGGAACGAACAAGATTGCAACGTTACTGAACAATCTCTGTTGAAGGTAGTGATAATCGGCTAACAAGTATCTCTAGTTACTTATGAATAGATGTCCCATTAATTAATCTTTACACGACTACTTGATTGCGACAAATGGCGGCAACAAACCAAACCCATGAATAATATTTTCGATAAACGGAAATCGCTTTTTAAAAACTTTATTAGGAGCTTTACAGAAGAGATGTATATTATCTGAATAATTGTAACTGACTGAATTCTTTCTTACAAGGAATAATACATTCAAAACATAATGTGAACTTAAGACCGTTGATCTAGGCGGATCATATTCCGCTGGATCAGCATTTATTGTTGTGGGAACTTCTGAATCGGTGAGATTACTCCTTCCTCCCCTCGAAGATCCAACTACGCAGGTTATCGAGGAAGTTGAACAGTTGATAGGTTGACGGCCGGATCTGATTTCTTCGCTGTTTTCTTATCTGTACGACATCTTGTTAGTAGTTTCTTGTAACAGAGGTAAACGATTAACAATATTAAGGAAACATAAATTATGATTGTCCAAACACTGGGAAGGTTTGAAATTTGATCAAATGATAAACTGGGTTATCGATAATACGAGATTTTAGTTCTTCTAATCCATCCAATTTAGGTTCGTCTAAATGCAGAGTAAAATTAGTTTGCGAGTTAGGTATAATTCTTATATCCAGATCTGGAAAAAGTATCGGTTGGTTGAAATATGTTACTTGCTCTTGATTGATGATTGTTTCTTGACTCGTAATAATTTGACAATGTTCTGGGATTTCAAATAAGTATGTACCTATCACTTTTAAGATTTCTTCTTGATTTTCACACTTTAGTTTTAATGTTTCTTCAGATGGAAATATTCCAATCCAATTATTTGATTCTTCGAGTCTTTTAATAATCGATCTGGTGATTTTTACTTGAATTTGTTGACAGGATGATGTGTTTTTTGTATCCAAAAGTTGAATTTCGCAAGGCTTTTCTGCTGTAACTTCTTGTAAGTCCAGTTTCTTACAAATATAATATTGTGATTGAATTTCCGTGCAAGCGTCACTTTTTTGAAATGCATAGTACAATTTATCTCTTAATAGATATTCACTTTGTGAAATTATAGCCTTAAACTGACCCTGGGTGAAGATAGGGATGGAATACAGGTGATAATAGTTGAAAACAGTTGTGTGTAAAATAGGAATGTGCAAGAGATATGTTATTCTATTATTTAAAACGTAACATTCGATTTTTATTAATTTTTCAAATAAGTAGAGTGTTATCTAGTGTAATTTTGAAAGGTAGTTGATCTCCTTTCAAGTTATTTTGTAGTCTCAGTAACTCTTTGTAAAGATCATTGGTTCTCACTATACAAGGGTGCATTATTTTTAACTTAGAAAATGAAATGGAATTCTCAATGTCTTGTAAAATAGAATTAATTATTTCGTACATGTTAATTATTTGGACCAAAATATATTTTATGAATATAGAATTTTCTTTCATTGCGTGATTTTCGACAATTATGGCAATTTGATTTATTCTTGTTTCTAAAAGTTTCTTGGTTTAGTTGGTGAACAGTAGCATTGAATTTGTTTATCATATTTAAGGAAATTGTATTTTGGTTGCGAATGTTTGTTGCAAGTTTATTTTCATTGTTTTGAAGTTCTTTTATTAATTTTTCATAGCACTCTCCATCGGAAGAATCTAAGTTCCCTGTTATAGCTCTAAATATTGACCCTAGTCCGTTAATTGAACCACGTTTTGTTCTCTAGGGATGTGGTAGAATTTCAATAAGATCTTGAAATAGTTGGAAGTATCCAGTAAATATTTTTCATTTTCGTTAATAGATTTAGACAGACTGTCATATTTTTCATTAAGTTTATTGATTTCTAAGATGATGGGTTTAAATCGTAATAATGAATTAATGTGTGCGTGTATTGTTCAATTTTGGATGTTCCTAACTTCAGAGGGATTATTCCTGGATTATTCTCTAAATTTCTTGAAGTAATTTTTTCAGGAAGTCCGAAGACGATTGGTAACCTGAAACATTTTATTTAATTACTAAAATTATAAGACTTTTGAAGCGGGCGTTTTAGATTGTCCATATGAATTTTGTTTTGGGTTTCAGTTGAAATAGTTTTTCTTCCGTTATTTACTTCCTTAATTATAGAAGTTTTAATAAATTTGTTTGCGCTCTTTTGTCTTATATGTTTTTTTATAAATACCTGCTGTTGTGGTTTGTAAAGTTCCGGATCGTCACGATTTTTATTTAATTTTTCTGTTATCTTGTGTACTAGATCTTCATTAATTTTAATATGTAATAATCTTGTTTTTTCTTTGTGTTGATTAATATAGTCATTGATTAAAGCCCGTTCGATGTCTATATTAAACGGATATTCAATAGTAATGTGACTGATAACGTCTATTGGTTTCATTTTGATAGTGGAGTGTGTTATTATAGGCAAGTATAGCATAAATTATTTTCATTTGAATTGGTGTTTTCAAGAATCCTCGAGTGTTAAGTAAGCGAATGTGTTCGATTACTGTTGAATGAAAACGTTCTATAACGCCGTTTGACTGGGGATGATTAGGGGAACAGAAATGAACTCGGATTTTGTGTAACTTGAGTAGTTCTGTGATAACTGAATTTTTAAATTCTGTACCGTTATCTACGATGATTTGTTTTGCGATTCCATGATGGGAAAAGAACTGAATTAATTTGATTACAACCTCGGTCGAAACAAGTGATTCTATCGGGTATGCTTGGGCATATTTAGAAAAACTGTCGATAATAGTTAAGAAATTTGTTCGTTCTAAAGTGAATGTATCTAAGTGAATGATTTCGAATGGTTTATTCGCAGTAGGTGTTACGTTCATTTTTATTTTTACGGGGTTTCTCTCGTACTTGCATTGTTGGCAGATTTCGCATTGGTTAATATATGTTTGTACAGAACTCTTCAAATGGGGCCAATAAAATTTATCTTTAATTCGTTGTTAAGTTTCTTCTATGCCAGGATGATTGGTTTTACCTTCGTGGTAATTTTTGATTATTTCTTGAATATCATCTTTATTAGTAACATTGGTTAGTTTAATTTTGCATCGCTTGAATTTGAGAGAAGGCCATTTAAAATGTCTTCTTATTACTTCAAAAAAAGGTTCGTGCGTAGACAGGGTTTCGAAATATATAGGTATGGTATTGTAAATTAGGTTTCACGAAGTCTTTAATAAATTGTATAGTGTCGTTCTCGAATTGGTTCTGAGATAGTTGAAGACTGATACGTTGTTTTTTGTCAAATAAAAAAATAATTTTTGGTTTTGCTGGTGCGTAGAGCACAGAACTAACTACTATTTGGTTTTGACCGTAATTTATTGGTGTTGAAGAGATAGGAATATCAACGATAGGATCTTGTTCTGCGTTAGTATGTACTGTGTCGTCATTGTCGTTATCATTTCTAGCTGAATCGATAATGATACTTGAGGTATTTTCATCAGGTTGGACTATCATGGAGATTTCGGCTAGGTCTGATTTTTTGTTTAGGGTGTTGTTTGAAAATTCGTTATTAAACTAGTCAATGTATTCAAAAATATCATTGGTTTCTTTGGTATGTAGTTCAATGCGGGATAGTGCGTCCGCGTTTGTATTTAATGATCCCTTTTTATAAGTAATATTATAATCATACTCTTCTAGTTTTATGCGCCATCTTAATAGCTTAGAGTTTGAATCTTTCAATGAAAACAACCACTGAAGGGGTTTGTGATCATTGATGATATTTATTTTACGGCCGAAAATATAAGGTCTAAAGTACTTTGTTGCCCAAACTATAGCTAACAGTTCCTTTTCGATTACTGAATAATTTTGTTCTGAGTCGTTTAATGTTCTAGACGCATACGCCACTGGTAGATCTTTTCCAATGGGCCCTTGGGATAGAATAGCGCCTAAAGCCACATTGCTGGCATCGGTGGTTAAATTGAAGGTCTTAGAAAAATCGGGGTATTGAAGGATGGGGTCGTTCATTAGTAAATTCTTGCAAGTTTCGAAGCATGAAATAAATTCGTCGTTATGCTCAATTTTTGCGCCTTTCTTCAGGCACTTGGTAAGAGGTTTTGTTATTTTGGAAAAATTATTAATGAATCGTCTATAGTCTGTGATGTTTGGTAATGGGTATCTGTCGTCAATAGTTTTTCCGTTTAAATTTTGGTAATCGACTACGACTCTCAACTTTTGATTTCCAGAAGCATCGGTTTTTTTTTTGAACTACCCATATTGGGGAGCACCAGGGGGATTCACTTGGTCTGATTATTTTTCGTTCAAGCATTTTATTATTTGATTTTTAACTTCGTTCTTATGTACATAAGGGTATTTATAAGACTTTGAATAAATAGGTATTTCATATGTTGTTTTAATTGCGTGTTTTATTTTATTAGTAAACGTTAAAGGCATATGTTCTTGATAGAAGATAACTGAATATTCTTCACATAAATTTAAAATTTTAGACGTTTCTTCTTCGTTCAAATGTTCTGAACGGAATTTTGTGAAGTCTAATACTGGTTTATTGCTTTCATTGAAATTGTTGCAATTTATTTCTTGGCAGTTTTGTTTAATGTACCTTTCAACTAAAATGGGTTCGGAAAAATCTAAAGTTATTGGATTAGTAGTATTATTTAAAATAGTTGTTATTGCTTTGCCGTTGTTTGCAATAGTTATACATTCCGGTATCTCGCAATTATGAATCTTTTGATTCGGTATTATTATTTCGCCGTTCGGAATAGTTGTTTTAATTTTTATAACTTGTTCAGCTCGTGGTGAAATTGTTACTAGATTGAGTTCATTTTTGGTTTTATGAAAAAGTATTTTGATTCGAGTTAAGCAAATAAAATTTCAAGTCCTTTGAGATTGGTAATTTGAATACTTTTGAGGAAGGAATTGTCGCGCTAAATTTATGAGATGATTTCTGAAAAATAGTACACACTATGAAAGGATCATAATTTATAGAATTTGAATAAAATTTGTTTGCTAAGTTAGGATCTATAAAAGATTTAGTGGAGCCGGAGTCCAATAGAAATTTTAAATTTTGTTCTGGTAGCACGATGTAAGATAATTCCCTGGAATTATTTGTGTTGATCGATATGATTTTAGTGTTTACGTCTGATCGGTTAGAGGGGGCACAACTTGAAAATTTTCGGTGTTTTCAATATCTGAATTGAATTCGTTATTTTCGAATTCGTAATTTCCATTATAATGTTGTGAGTCGTATTCAAGGTATTCTCGTTCGTAACAATCGTTCGTAGTGTTTATAGCGACAGTTGAGTCTACATCGTAAGTTTGTTGCGTTTCGACGTTATACAGTTCTTCAGAGGTAAAATTACTCTGGTGTGATACTGTGGTTGATAGTTATATACGGAAGGTCTTTGCTGCGAATTAGTTAGAGTATTCTTAGTGTTAATACGCATTGGTGTAGGTCTAGGAAAATGAGAATTCGTATTTGGTTTAAAAACGCTTTTGTTAGGAGTTGGCTTAAAGACTTGTGAATTAGAAAAATATCTTTGGGGTTGATAATTTGGTCTTGATTGGAATTGAACGGGTTGAGAAGGGAATTGTTGAGGTCGATGTTGATTAAATGATTGTGAATTATTAACCACAGGCCTAGGGGTGGCGTTAAAAATTCTCTGATTGTGAGTCAGGGGACGTCCTATTTGGGGTTTAAAATTTAAAGTTTTATTTGCATTTTGAAAATAGTGCATATTATCTTCCTGAATAAAGAATTGTAATGCTTCATTTAAGCTAGTCGGTCTCATACAACGTATTGTAGTACCTACCTAGAGGTTCTCTTAGACCGGATAAAAATGTTTTTAATGTTAATTTATTGTACAAGTCGCGTTTTAATAATTTGGCTGCATCGTTCTGTTCATGCTATCGACATAACTACATAGTGATTTCAATATTCCTAAACATTTGTCATAAATTTGTTGTGGTTTTTCACTGGTCTGTCTCAACATAACGAGATCTCTATTTAGACAAGCTTCGTCTCGCTGATCGACGAAGTTATTGTACAGGGTAGTCTTTAGTCCTTCCCATGTAGATACGTTCTGAATATTTACAACTAGTTTAGCATTGCCTGATGGTTTACCAACTAGAGAATTAAGTATGTGAATATTTTTGAAGCTATTAGGATTTGCAGTGTCACAAAAGTTAGTAATTATACTTTCACAAGTACTTAAATATCTATTTAATTCATTTGGGTTCCCGTCAAATTCTGGAACGCAATTGAGATATTCTGGTTTGAATTGTTTCATAGTTATGATGTTATTTAAATCAAAATTAGAATTATTTGTATTGATGGGATTTTCCGATTTTATCGGTTCAGGGATTTTAGAGTCAGTTGAAGGTATATTTAGTTTTAAACTTTCAAAAATTTCTGTTAAATTCTCCAGAGACATTAAATTGTACTTACATTAATAATATAGCGATTTTGTTCATCGTTTTCTTAATTATAAGGATTGCGTCCGGGTTAGCAATTCTTGTCTTCACCCGGCGCGGATTCCTTGCAGAAATGAACGATTCTGTTCCACTTCTCTTTGAGTTGAGTCCAAAGGTTTCTGCGGGTCCTCGTTGAACTGGGTGTCCTGATGTTTGAGGAGCCTCTCCGTACAGATCGCCTTCAAGAACTTTTTCCACTGTTCGATATCCGATAAATCGTAGATACGAAAATTGATCGTTCGATACTACACAATTTCGGATATCCTACACGACTGCGCCAATAATATTTTCGATAAACGGAAATCGCTATTTAAAAACTTTATTAGGAGCTTTACAGAAGAGATGTATATTATCTGAATAATTGTAACAAAGTAAAATCTGACAGTTTTGAGAATAAATGCCAAAATGACATTAGAAAAGCAAAGGCAACTAAGGTATTTTAATCAAGTAAAATTAGTAAGCCAAAATTGCATAGACTCGAAAATTAATTTTTTGAAGCTAATCTGTTGATTTTATCAAAATTTTCTAAGAGTAAGAAAAGTTTTCAAATTAGTTAAGCTATCTACATAAAAAATATCGAGTGAATTACATTGAGCACAAAAAAGTTCTGGACACTTTTCCCGTTACATCCTCAAGTTTGAGCCATTTCCATGGTCTCTAAGGCTCTGTGCTCCACTCTCAAAAATGGCCATTATTAACAGTAACTCACTCGCTAAATATTGTAAAAGTTCTTCATCACGTTCTCAAGTTATACCGAAAAAGCAAAATTATTTTTGCAATTTTGAAGCCCTCTACCGGTTAAACAAGACACTTGAGGCAAAAGTAAAAAGGCTCATCAACTTTTTTTCGAATCAAAGAATCTTCGGTTTTATTTTGGCCACGCAGTTCGAGGACACCCTGTATAGGGGAGAGATCGCCTACCTTTCTACAATGATCTAGAGAGGTCAATGGAATTCGTAAGAGTGACATCATTAATCAGACGAAAGTTCTCTTCTAAACAGCTTGTGTCTGATTAAGGTATCACTGTAATTTAGGCTTAATTATAAGGATGAAATCATTGATTTTGAAAGGGAAACGAACGCTTTAGACGTTCTTTTTGATTTCCAATTCAGAATCAATTTAACAATCAATAAAGTACTAAATATGTTCGATTAAAAGATACTAAATGTCGATCAAGTAGTCGGAACATCGAAGTTCAATATTTCTCATCAAATTGTGGATCTTCAGAAATAAAATAGTCATTGTGAATTGTCAATATAATGTATATATGTATTTGTATAAGAGATAATATAGCATTTTCACAGCAGGTATATCACTTCGTATATGAAGTACATAAGAATGACCTGAACAAGCAATATGAAAGGCATTCTTATATTTTAATTATTACAGTGGTCTGTTTGAAATTAAAAATGTTAGGAATTTGATTAAAGTTATTTTCAACGTAATTTCGAACTTGTATAAAGCTGAACTTATTTTTCTGACGGCAGTAATCCGAGTTATTGAAATAAGATCAAAACAATGCACCTTATTAAAATTATTATTACGCAAGAATAATGTCAAGAATATTTAAAAGTCCATAGCAATGTGATATTCATTTTAACTCTGCATGGAATTTACTCAATCCTTTGTAGTTAATTTTTATTCGCACTTCATTTGAATGGTGGTAGTGTGCAGTAGAATTTATATTCTGCTTTTAGGATTCATCATAAATTAGTGAGCAACAGTGCCGAATTAAGCCACGTGGAGACCCGTGCAATTATTGCATCCTGATATCATTTTAACTACAAAATTTTAATAAATTAACCAATTTCATTGCGAAAAACATTACTAAGCGAAATAATACAATACTATTATTGATTGGCTTTTCTAAATTTGTTTCTGGTAAACTTTCTACGAATATATTGCAAATTCACGTTTTGCAAGTCTCAATCCATCAAAACGGGGGGCGGACAAGTCTGGAGTACTTGGATCGCTTGATTGGACCCATTGGGCGAACCTTGATACAAGAATCAGTCCAGCTGGCCCAAAGTAGTGCCGAAGGCTGATATTTCACATGGACTGATCGCTTATGCCTTCGAGCAACATATGTGTGTGGCCGAGGTGTTGAACCCTAAGAGAAGCCAGTGCTGGACATTCTGATGTGAGAGGTAGTTTCGTTCACCTGCTTACATCCACTACGTGCTGGGTCTTCAACAATGCCCATCATGTGGGGATGTTTTTACAGATGACAGAGTCTTGTGAGGAGTCCTGTAACCAGTTTCAGGCCTCTCCTGCTCATAGAGATTAGGGCTTTAGAGAGTTTAGGAGATGAATCCCTGATGTAGAGCTTCGCCTGCCTCATGCCGGGGGAACTACGCCATACCGAGAGCCACTGTCTACCTAGTAGCTCGAGGGCGTGCAGCCCAGTGGTCGATGAAATTTCGACAGTGGAATGGGGGCCAGGGCCGCTCAAGGAACCCCGTTTGGCCAATTCTTCGGCCATTACGTTTCCCGTCACGCCAGAATTGACAGGTACCCGCACTAGCTGGAGTTTGTTCCTTCTGGCTAATTCAACCAGAGTTTCGCTGCACTCCAAGATAAACCTAGACGTCACTCTGTGGGCGCGAAGTGCTCCCAGGGCCACTCGGCCGTCGGTGCAGATGTAAATCCGCCTACCTCGGTAGTTTGATCCAAGATTTTCCAGGGCACAGGTCCATATTGCACAGACCTCAGCCTGAAAAACGGTTGTGTGGGCACCTAGAGGAACTGAAATCTCCCTTCTGGGTGTACACGAGTAGACTCCAGCTGCGCCGGACTCGCCAGTTTTAGACACCTCCGTGAACCACACGGCGGCCCAGAGTCCTTGTTTTCCCAGTCCGTCCTCTGGGTGATGAGAGCGTCTGGTGTTTGAAACCAGACAGCAGGCGCTATCGCATCCTGAGGATCGAGTAGTTCTTGGCTGCTCAATCCCAGATTTTGCCATGACTGCGAGGCATAGATGCACCGACCCACTGGAATATAAAGGTAAGTGAATTTCATATTTCTTGTATATTGAAGACTGGTGACAATTTTTCAACAGCAAGCTATACATTTTGAACGTTGTTATAGCATTTTAGAACGTTGATTGCACCATATTTTCAATGAAATGCGATCAATATATCACTAATTTCACTCGTAGGAATCTAAAGTACATTGCAAATCCTCAGAAGCAGATGAAGACGTGGAAAGACTTAAAATTGAACCCTATCTCATTCCATTGAAAGTTCATTCGAATTCACAACATCCCAAGCAACACAATGAGGATTATAGTTTATACGCGTATTCAACGATATTTTGGTTATCGTATATTTATTATACGAATATGACTAACGAATATGTTTTGCACTGTGTAATATTCGTATTTGGTTTATTGTTTTGTTACGGACTTTCTGTATAAATTTTATGAGCTTAGAAGAAATATTAATGATAGGTGCTTGTATGAGTTATATGGCCTAAATGGTGACTAAAATAGCTCTCAGTACATTAAATATTTTTTATTGGTAGTATATTATATACTTAAATGACACGAAACCTCCTCCCTGTGGATAAACGTATACGTCATAGCATAATCATCGCCGTCTTTTGATATAAATCGTGTTCCCCCATTCGCCTAAGTCAATATAGCCTTCTATGATTTTATCACGTGATCGTTCCAGTGCCGCCAATGATCTGCATGACCGTGTTTGACAACACAAGAATTACCGACCGCGGGTACAGCCACAAATAGTGAAGTTGTCCTGTGCCACGAATCATTTTATAATTAATGGCGGTATTATAGTTCATTTTGTTGGTATTGTTCTATCGCACATGACTGTTTTGTTATTTTGTAACTTCTTGTGTCTACTGGTGACTGGTAAGTTTTATTACAATAATTACTCATTATTGTGTGATCATATCTCAGGATCTGAATGTATGTATCGTTTGCTAAAGTTTCAGCAGCTTCAATTGCATTAACATTTGCTTAGGTGCATTAATACTTTCATGTTCATTTCTTGTGTATTTTATGCCATGTAGGTACCTATTACAGAATTCTAAGTTAATGGTGCATTCAAATTGGCGAAAATACCTTAATATTAATATTTGTATTAGCTTCCAGAAGCTGGGGAGGAATGCTTCCAGGGACGCAGCAGAGGTTTCCATGGTGAACTCACCGATAACAGTATTGGGACTGCAGTTCAGTGTGTATTTAGTAACAATGTTGTCAATAAGTAGTCATTACTTTTTATATTAGGTGTAATCATTTATTTCATTTTATTTTATTTTGAATTGTTCCATATAATACACTAAATACCTACATTTTCCATTCGTTTCAGCGCGTTTCTTTCTAACCTCATTAGTAATAAAGTAATCTACATGATAGGTAAATGGTTATTCAACCTATTGAAGTACTTTTAAAACACATATAATTGATACTAAATAGGAGCGTTTTTCTTCAACAACTGATCAACGTGTTACATAAACGTTCACAACTACTGTATTGTATATGTATTTTCACGTTTAACGTGCGGACATTTTATCGTTTATTCATGGTTGACATTCAACCATAAATATACTCTCGGTATATAACAAAATTAAACGTTTTTTCAACCATTCTGAGTGGCTTGGGATCGTAGGTATTATTATAATATAGGAATGGATTGGCTACTGCTGTTGTTACCTCCTTTTGTCAGCTCAATATTTTGCTTTCTGGCACTTCTGCGGGTTAAACATACCTATGATTGTGACTTATACTTACCAGCTGTTGGCCGTTGACCATTAAAAAAGCGGAAACACAAAATTATATTTTTGTCCCTGATAATTTATTCGATTTGACAACATACTGGTTTTAGAACTCTATGTTTTATACTTTCAATGAATGAGGCAATTTGTTGGAGGCCAAACTCCAATTTTCGTTCATACCACCTCGGAATCTCTTCTTCAATATGACGAACAACACATTTGTTCCGAAACTAAGATATAATCGTGCTCGAAACCCCTTTGACATATTTAAGTAGTCATTAAAAGACTTTTCATCTCTTCGTAGTTGTCAGTAAAATCAGACATAAATTTCAGTAACCAAAATCATATTAAAACATAAATGTATTTCAACGAAAATAGAAGAAGAAAACCTGATATTGACAAAAGCAGATGAAGGTAATAGTATAGTTTGTCTGAGCAGAAATGCAAGATGGTCTAAGAGAGCTGGATATAGTTGAGATCCAACAAAATCCTTCATAAAAGAAATAAAAGAAGAATTGGAACATACAGACTACCTGGCAAATACATTATTGGAAGTAATTGAACTGATTCCAATGAACGTACAACCGCCAAAAATATAGGGCTAATCAAGTTCGATATGAAAGAAAAATTTGCTGGACAGTAGTCTCTTATATAAACGCTCCATCAGGGAAGTTAGCCAAATTTTTAAATCATAAATTCCAAGAAGTAGTGAAATTTCATCCTCACCATACCGTTTCAAATTCTATAATCTCAAATTAGTATCATTCGATGTAAGCAACCTGTTTCCAAACATCCCAATAGCTTTAATTGAAGATATTCTTACCAAGAATGATACGTCCCCACATATCATTGACGAATTTCGCAATCTCCCAAAAAATTTGCTCATCTCAAAATTATTTTCAATATGAATCAAAGTTTTATAAGCCAAAATCAGGCCTCCCGACGGATTCATCACTTAGCCCGCTATTAGCAGATATTTTTATGTATAATCTGGAAAAATCTATTATGAACAATTCTTCAACACAGAAACATATCCTTTTTGGGTCAGTTATGTTGACGATATTTTAGTAGATTTCCAAGGTTCAATAGACAAATAGATCTGTTTTTATGCTTCCTAAATAACCGAATATAAATATGAAATTCACTGCTTGAACTGAGAACAACATTTCCATAAACTTTCTGGATTTGAAAATTTCCAAACAAAATAATAAACATTCATACAATATTTATAGGAAAGACATCTTCACTGATGCGAACATTCCTAATGAATCTTTCTGTCATATTAGTATAGTATAGGAATCATCCATTCCTATACGAGATTACCTAAAAACCTTAAGTTATAGAATTCGACCTTATTCTTATTAAGTAATGTTATTAAGCATATATTGATAACTCATAACTGACCCACTAACAATATGTTGACTATTACACATTGTTCAGCCCAAGATAACCTTGACACACAGAACAGGGTATCTCGAGGTAGTTATTGAGGAATCGATGTATATGCTAAAGACTAGAGTATGTAGAACAATAACATAAACATCACAGTTAGATTATAATATATATAGTTATGTAGGACATTCATATTCAGTTACATAGAGTTATATCATAATTATTCATATAAGATATTGATGTAAGACTGTACTATTATTATGTAGAGCAAGACTTTAAGCCGTTATGGCGTCAAGCTCTACAATTAAGTAAAGTGACTCTTTTATAAGTGATGTGTTTCCATCCCCTATACCTTCACCAGGACTACGGGTCAGTTAGGACGAACCGCCCAACATTTAAGACCCTTTAACATTACATGGCGATCTATGCCAGTCTTCTACTTTACATGGCGATCCTGCCAGGTCGAATTCTATAACTTAAGGTTTTTAGGTAATCTCGTATAGGAATGGATGATTCCTATACTATATTAGTAATGAATTAGAAGCTTATAATTCGATGATCCATCGAGCCTTTACTTTTCCTCTATCAGAAAAAGGTTTCAAGACAGAAATCAGTACAATTAAACATATAACTTTGGATAACAATATTCCTATTCACTTCATCAGTCGTAAAGAACAAAAACCAATTTCGTATTTATTATATTCCATAAGAGAAACACCAGAAAAAGAATATGCATGTTTCAGTTATGTGGTTGATGAATTATAATTAATCAGTATGAGTAACTATTTTGCGAAATTTAATATCACAACTTCTTTTTCTAGCGCAAACTTTTTCTGAGCAAATTACTATTTAATGCCAAAAAAAAACCGACAAATACAAAAAATCCGTTATCTACCGGATTGAATATGGTGAGTGCCCAATGGCCTGTGTTGGGCAGACGGGTCGTAATTTCGAATCACGTTTCACATATTTCCTCCGATAGTAAATCAGCAATCTTCGAACATATTAATATTTCAAATCATGAAACTACAATAAGTCATCTTAAAATCCCTTCATGCCTGCAATACAGGAAAGTCAATAAACCTGTTGGAAAGTTTGGAGATTATCAAACTGTATGAAAACCCCGAATTCAATACACTTAATAGCCAATTGAACCGTCATCCCTCCCCACTACGGAATCTGTGAACTTCATACCTGTTGTTTCTATATTCACTTGAAATGATGTAAAAGTTGAAACCGTTCATGTTTATTGGAAAAATAAAATCTCTTGTGGCGATTAGAAAAAAAATTGTTTTATTTCATTTCATTCTTCGGTGTTGCTAGGATAATCCTTGAAATTTCTCACCAGTAGCGAAGCAAATTTACGCTCCAGCTGCTAGTATAAACTCTTTGCGCTCCTCCCATTTTCTAAAAAAAAAGGAAAATAACAAATTACTTTGAATTTTAACTATGAATAATCAACATAATGTACGCATACTTGATATTTATTTGAATGATTCATTATATACCAATAAGTATTCTTGCAACACTAGAAATCAATATTTGATTTTCTCGTGCGTCCCTACAGATGTGCACCCTCCACACCCCAGGGGGTTTCCTACACATTTCTATTGCATTGAAAATACAGTGAAATGAAATAAACCTCACAACTGTATATCCCCTTTCAGCAGTTGATTCATCGATATGGAATATCCAGGATTCATCTAGAAATAAGAGATCAAAAATATTTTTCCCATGACTTGTTTATACTCCCTCAAGAACCAAATATGTGAAAAATGCATGAGAACTCTACGAGGGTCGCCTTCTCACACTGGAAACCAATCTTGGAGTTGACGACTCCAAGCTTTGAGAATGTCACAGTGTTTTGAAACAATTGGTCACCGTCAATATGTTATGTTTTTATGTCAATTCCAGTTTTATTCTCTAATTCAGGGGTCTCCAAGCTTTCCAGACTCAGGGTCATCTTCTGTAATTTCTAGACTAGTCGCGGAGTACGCGCCCTGAGCGAGAATTTGTTTGCTAGTTCAATTACTTATGTGTACTGACTGTACTTTATCGTTACGACTGCGATACTTGACGACACCTGGTGGTCACACCCGGAAATAGGTCGTGGTAGTACCCTTCATCGCAGATAGCGCTAGTAGTACTTTCGAAAGGTCAGTAACAATTAAACATTCGCGAAAGACAGAAATTTTGAACCTTTGAAGCGCGGATGGAAATAGCAGCAATCTTTATTCACGCTGCTAGCATAAACTCTTTGCGCTCCTCCCTTTTTCTAAAAAAAAGGAAAAGGAAAATAACAAATTACTTTGAATTTTAACTATGAATAATGAACATAATGTACGCATACTTGATATTTATTTGAATGATTCATTATATACTAATAAGTATTCTTGCAACACTCGAAATTAATGTTTGATTTCCTCGTGCGCCCCTACAGACGTGCACCCTCCACACCCCAGGGGGTTTCCTACACATTTCTATTGCATTGAAAACACAGTGAAATGAAATAAACCTCACAACTGTATATCCCCTTTCAGCAGTTGATTCATCGATATGGAAAATCCAGGATTCATCTAGAAATAAGAGATCAAAAATATTTTTTCCCATGACTTGTTTATACTCCCTCAAGAACCAAATATGTGAAAAATGCATGAGAACTCTACGAGGGTCGCCTTCTCACACTGGAAACCAATCTTGGAGTTGACAACTCCAAGCTTTGAGAATGTCACAGTGTTTTGAAACAATTGGTCACCGTCAATTGACAATTATATGTTATGTTTTTATGTCAATTCCAGTTTTATTCTCTAATTCAGGGGTCTCCAAGCTTTCCAGACTCAGGGTCATTTTCTGTAATTTCTAGACTAGTCGCCGAGTACGCGCCCTGAGCGAGAATTTGTTTGATAGTTCAATTACTTACGTGTATTGACTGTACTTTATCGTTACGACTGCGATACTTGACGACACCTGGTGGTCACACCCGGAAATAGGTCGTGCTAGTACCCTTCATCGCAGATAGCGCTAGTGGTATTTTCGAAAGTGCAGTAACAATTAAACATTCGCGAAAGACAGAAATTTTGAAACTTTGAAGCGCGGATTGAAATAGCAGCAATCTTTATTCACGATACTCAATATCGAACAAGACGTTGCAACTCGTGCCAGCTTTAGTCTGTCTCTTGAAATTGCGAAAAGTGAAAACCATTCATCGATGGAGAAATGATCAAAGAATGCGTAATTGCAGTAGCCGAAGAAATGTGCCCCGAAAAGGTAAATTTATTTGAAACTGCAGTTTGTCAACAAACACCGTGGTTCGGAGGGTAGAAAACATCGCAGAAAATATATCATCTCAACTGACTGACAAAGATCGACATTTCGAGTGGTTTTCTCTGGTCTTGGATGAGTCAACGGATGTGTCAGATACTGGTCAGGTGTTGATTTTTATTCGAGGAGTAGATAAAAGGTATGAAGTGTATGAAGAACTTCTTGATATTGATAGTATTCACGGCAAGCCGGCAAGACTATTGGGGAAGATATTTTTAAGGGAGGTGAAAATACCATTAATAGAAAGAACCTTCGATGGAAAAACTTGAAATCTATTACTACTGATGGAGGCAAACACATGTGTGGTAAAAATAAAGGAGTGCCTGCTTGTGTTAAAGGCTGTAGAAAATGATGGTGGTTCAAAACCATTAGTCCAACATTGTATCATTCATCAACAGTCGTTGAGCGGGAAATGTTTGGATATGTCTGAAGTTCTAAAACCAGTCATAACCCGTATATCCAAACTGTATATAACCTATATCGGATCTTTAATGAAATCTTTACTCGATAAAGGCAGCCTATATTCTTTTGGTACGGCGACGATACGGGTTTGAATACATTCTGGGTTTAGATAGAATAAAGTCGGTATTTATCGATTTGCTATCATCGCGATATATTTTGGATATAGACTGAATTAAGTTGAATTTATCGAATCGCTATCGTAACAGTACAGACAGACTATAGAATCGCTATACCTACAGTGTACATATCAAAAGCAATAATAATAATAAAATAAAAATTATTTCTTCTGTAGGTATTTTTTTGGGAATTTATGACATACACAACCCCCGTGTGTAATTCTTAATGTCCTGATAATTGTTTTCGAAATCTTTAGTTATCGTGTTCCTTATCTTGTTGAATGCATTGGGATCCCGGTGGGGTGCGAACCTACGAACCTTCGACGCCGATCTACAGTTGCAGTGCAGTTTTGGTTGCTTTACTCTATCGGCTATCTCGCCTTGTATTAAAGTTTTGCTAATTGTGTATTTAGTTCTATATTTTAATTAAATTGTAATAATAAAATGCCGAAAACTAAAAACTAAATTTGTCGTCGTTGGGAAGTGCGAACTGATACGGTTAGAGGATATCAAACTCTTCGACTTAAGACATTTGCAGGTAGGAAGGATTATATTATAGGAGGTATCGATTATTGAATATACTCAATAAATTTGTTTTATAGGAACCCTGGTTCAAAATACACAAGAAACAAATAATGTCATTACTGCCGATTATTCTAAAGACAATGAAATTTCTGAAGAAAATTCAAGTACCTAACGAAAATGTATGTAGTACAGTCGTAGATACATCAGTTTCATCTTCTGATGATAACGTCGATGAAGAAGTTGGTGAGCAGGTACCAACTCAAAAGTTATTTTCCGATAAATTACGTAAATGGGCAATAAATGGGAATATTGAATTAACCCAAATTTACAAATTATTACGAATTTTGGTCTAAGATGGGAATCATATTGAACTGCCATTGGATGCAAGGACATTATTAATGGAAAATGGATTTTTGTGGAGTGGAATAATTCATCCAGTTCAATTAAAAGCAATTATTGTGTGTGATGTCCCAGCCATGGCTTTTGTAAAAGCTATCTAAAGTCATGGTAGTTATCACTGTTGTTCAAAATGTTATATAAAAGGTGAACGAGTGTTGTACTCTGGAAATAAAACTAAAATTAGTTTACCCTGATCTTCATTCTGAACCGAGAACACAGGACCAATAGTGCTAAGAGAAAAACATAGGGTATATAGGCCTTTGGTACTCTATTCTCCATCTCTGTGAGTTAATTTTGATAACACCGAATAACCTAACCTCAGATTAACAGTTCCGCGCATCAGTTCCGTATTGACAAAGCAAGTTTTGGTAGAGTAGAGATTTACTACAGAAAACAGAACATAATACGAGTATATAGGTAGCACAGATATTATACCTACTGTGTGTCTATACTGAAGCGTTATCTCGTTTATATTTTAGTGTTACTAAAGATGTGCTATAAATGTGGAAATATCACTATCGATTACGTAAAGAATCAATACCTCTGTAGTATAGAATAACTATAGCCATTTACATGTATGGCATATCGACTTAATAAAGTAGTAACTTATTTTTCATAAAACGGTGATGTTTCTATCGCAAAACTTTACAGGACCTATATTGACGTGTTATCGATAATATAACGATACTTTACATGTGCTATAAATGTAAATCGAATATTCTATACAGATAAATATATACAGATATTGCTTTATAATCGAGATACAGATTAAATAGAGAAAATATCTGTAAAGGAAATATTTAGTTATACTATATAGTTGAAATCTTTATCGAGAAATCTATATAGAATATACTCCAATATATATAGTACACAGAAACCTGTATCGTTTGGTTATACGGGAACAGTTGTTGATTTGGTTAGATCCACTGGGCTGGATCACCGACAATTCTGAGAGGTTATTGAAGAGATTGGATAAAATGACTCACCATATCATACTGTCATATGCTGGTTTAGTTGCGGAAAAGTTCTACGGCGCTTTTTTCAAGTTCGAGCAACGATCGAAATTTTTTTGAATGGGAAGCATCGTCCTCTTACTGAATTACAAAATAACGAATGACTGTGAAAGTTAGCATTCTATGTCGATTTGACAAAACATATGAAGGAACTTAAATTGGAATAATTGCAAGGAGAAAACCAGCTTCTCTCTAATTTATACAATAATATCAAATCGTTCCGGCAGAAAATAATACTGTTTCAATCACAATTACGTAAAACATGTTCACACATTTTAAAACATGTGAAATATTCAGCCACACTACTGAGACTGAGTTTCCCGTCGATTTTGCAATCGAAGCATTGAGTGCTTTGGAAATAAATCTTGATACTCGTTTCTCAGACTTTGATGTCATTGCGAACGAAATTAAGATTTTTGGAAATCTTTTTGATACTGACATTGAAACCATAGCCACGGAACTTCAAATGGAAATTATTGATTTGAAGTGCATGTAATTAAGAACAAATATCAAAACTCGTCTTTGTTGGAATTTTATAAGAGTCTTCCACTGGTACAATTTGATAATTTGCATAAATTTGCTCGTGGGCTGTTTCCTGTTTCTAGTACTACTTACTTGTGTGAGAAAACAAATGAAAGTACACAAAGAATGTTTACAGATCTAAGTTAACCGATCAGCATCTTAAATCTCTTTTAATAATTGGTACAAGTAAAATTGGTCCACATACAGTGGCGGCTCGTGAATTTTTGAGAGAGGAGGCTGGACATAAAACGTTTTTGTAAAAATATACTCTATTCACAGCCTTTTAACCTTTGCACAGCGACCGTACCAGCTACTTCAGTGACAAAATTAATTGTTACCCAGCAAGAACCAACGTGGAGGTATAGAGTTCCTTTTGGCAAAAAATTTTTTTGTTCGTTTTTTGTCTTTTATTTTTTTTGGATTTTTGATATTTTTTTTTTTTTTGGAATTTTTCATATTTTGTTTTTTTTATTAATTCTGTTATTTTTTTTTATATATTAACGCAATTCTACGGTCTTTAGTTTGCGAAAAATGATCAATAATATCATCAAAAATGTATCATTTTGTTTTAAGTGTTTTACTAAATCTTTTTCAATAGATATTAAACTAACATTGTATAAACGATTTTGGCCCATTGTATTTGGCATGTAAGTTTTAATTCGTTTGAGAGTAGAAAATGATCTCTCCACCGATGCCGACGTGACAGAAATGGTGACTGTCAAACAAAGTAGTTTATAAAACTGAGGTAGAACTTGTTGCAAATCATTGTCTATAATATATTTTATCATATCGGCGTGACTGTCATACTGGCCTAAAATATCTTTATCCGAGTATATAACGCATAATTCATTGTGTCGTGCTATTTTATCAGAAAATTTATATTTTAGAGCTAAGTTATCTTAAAGTGTATTGGGGAACTCTTTTGAAAAAGTTTCAAAAAACTTCAATTCATGTAAATCGGAAAATCGAATCTCAATTTGACCTTTAATAGTATCTAAAATTTCATAAAAAAGTTGTTTATACTTAATGTAGTTTCTTGTCTACCAAATTATATGTTTTCCTCCTTTTCGCGGGAGGAGCCTCATCAGTCGAAAAATTTTCAAATAAAATATTAAAATGAAATTCTGTATTACGGAAACTTGAAATTTTTCCAATGAGATGTTTCAAACGATCTCTTGAATTTATGTTGTAAAATTTGAAAAATAATATCAGTTTGTTCAAATATTAATTTAAAATTATCAAGAAAAAACAAAAATTCTTCATTTTCTAAATAAGATTTTAAACCAACTGCAGCATTTAATGAAACCTGATCTGTTGAAAAGTCATCACTGTTTAATACAAAATCAAATGTTTCAATTAATTTGTCTTTATTTTTATGGATGGTAAATACTGCACGTGATGTAAAATTCCATCGAGTTGGAGCATTACAGGGGAATCAATGATTTTTTTAAAACTTCGTCTTGTCAATATTACTATTAGTATTAACAATGATCGATTTTGATAGTTACCTGACATTACTAATCCTTTCAAATCCGGTGAAGGCAGTTTATTTAAAAGAAATACTTTTATCATATGTTAATTCACTAAATGGATTTTCTAAAAGGCAGCAACTAACTCACTAACACTCATTTTAAATTTACAACAGACAACAATCTAACCTTACTTGGCGTGACAACACATAAACAAACAAGCACTGACTGACCTACGCAGCAGTCGGCAGAACGCACGTCTCGTATGTCATAGATTGCTAGCGGCTGCCGCAGGCTAGCCTCCAGGGGGTGTTGCCGTTTTCGCTGATTTACCCAGTTGGCGTTCGGACTGGTCGGAAAAACGGCAACTGCGTTGAACAACACATGCTCAGCGTTTGAGATATATAGAGAGTCTAGCCTCAGGGTACTGTTGCCAGATTAAAAATAACTACTGAGAACGGAGAATTAATTGTAAAATTTTAAAAATTATCAGAGAAACAGGAAATAAAATGGAGAATGATCATTAAGATAAATTGGTGAGGAGGCTGAGCCTCCTTAGCCTCCTTCGAGGAGCCGCCACTTCCACAAATACATACTATTGTCAGTGGAAAATCACAATTACGTAAATCTCATTAGTACTTTATATGTTATAATGTTTTTAATGTTAGTGGGATTCATTTCAATTATCTGAGATTCGATCTTTGTAAAATACGCATATGGTTCATTCGAATAAACTTTCAACGCAACGACACAGAGTCGAACTTAAACTGACCTCTTCTTTTGGTCCCAAAGGTGTCCGCTCATGACAGATTTCAAGGTAATATGATGTTCACAGTTCTTCCGGCGCTGCAAGTTTAAATCACATGGAGTTAACTGTAGCTATGTTATGCTAGGGAAAGGTTTAATACAAAACATTATTCATGAAATAGAAATACGATAAAGCAATTCCTACTTAACCCATTTAGTACTCTGAGAGATTAAAGGAAACAAATGAACTAGAATTAAAGTCCATAGAATCGCCATTCCCATGTTATAACGTTGATGTTAGCTGGACTATGATCATACCTAGTGAATTATTTCAACGCTTTGATAATGTTTTCATACGAACTACCAATATTCTCCACCAACATTTCGTGATAATAAAGGATTTAGGATTTGAATTGCGCAAAATTTGTGTCATGTGAATGTTGGAATCTTGCATTTTCACTCTCCTCACTATACGTAGCATATAGTATAAGGGAAGCATTATTGTATTCGGAGCAAATTTTTTGTTCAGATGTTCGCAGATATGTTTGTTTTGATTATTTCTGAATCGATCTGCACTATTTTGTAACGTCATTCATGTGATGTCAGTCTATTCCATGTCTCTATTCTGTGGAAAATTTTGATAGTTCATGTGACAGCAAGTGTCAGTGTAAAGCAAGGTTATCTTTTGGAAATCTTAAGCATAAAACATAGAGCTGTATAATACATTATAATTTTGATGTGATATAGATTATAATATAACGTGTTCCATTTATTAACGGCTTCTAAATCATTACAAGCTTTAACATATCTTGATTTGTTTATCTATCGATCTATATTCGTACGTTCGTGCGAAATCTTGCAAGTGAATTTAGAACCATTTCTTGGCCGAATAACTTTCATCATTCGGGTGACAATGTATTATGGCGTATTTATAAGAGTGGAAACGAAATGGCGGATCCAAGATGACGGACGGGTTTTGTGATTATGGTCCGACTCTATTTAGAATCGGTATATGGGAGTCTTTGGGATCGGAGATCATGCTTTTGCAGTTAAAATTCAAAAGTTCAAGATGACGGCGGACGAGTCTTGTGATCATGGTCAGATTCTATTCAAAATTGGTATGGGGTCCGAGAGCATGATGTGTTAGTCAAAATTGGAAAATTCAAGATGAAAGTTGAGATGGCGGACGAGTTTTGTGATTATGGTCTAATTCTTTCAAAAATAGGTATATGCGGGCTTTTGGGGTCGGAGATCTCGATTTTTCTTGTCAAAATTCAGAAATTCAAGATGGCGGACTAGTTCTGTGACTATGATTCGCATTTATTCAAAATTCGTATGTGGGTGTTTTTTGGTAGGACCTTATGATTTTTAATCAGAATTCAAAATTTCAACATGGTGCCTAATTGGCGGTCTTGTGATTATGGGTCGATTCTATATTTGATCGGCCGGATTTTCCGAATGCTGGTTTGTTAACAAAAGTGAGAGAAGTCACGTGATGAATTGATCACAGTCCATTACAATTGGTATCGTTGGGCATGGCGAATTCATCATAACATAATACGCGGTAGACGGACTATGAAATCTTCACGGAGAAGTACTGAAACTTTGCACTCGAATTTTTAAAAAGAGTAGAAGGGAGGCTCCGGCAGACCTGGTATACTTTGACTATGATCATAACTCCCTTGGGACATTATAGATTCTATAATTCCCTCTAGTTCATTCAACTTAATGATATATCGTTTCTCATGTATAGTCTCCATCGATTTTAGCATTGACCATTTAGCCCATAAAGAATTCGGACTATACGTTTCTGACTGCAACGAATAAACACAATTACTATCAAATCTACCAAAATACATAGAAAATGCCTTACCAGTTCTTGAAAATATGCCAGAAATAAAGTTTCAGTGGCATCTTTTGGCATGACATTTTTTCGTGTCAGCCATTCCAGATATATCCTATATTCTTTTCTGTATAAGGCTTCACCTTTCGATGGAAATAATGATTCTCTTGCTTTTTCAGCATTTTTCAAAATATCCTCCATTATATTTGGGGTAGAAAATACGTTTTTAACGCAAACACAGCTTGATAATAAAGCTTTGTTTGTAAACAAGTAACATAGCAACAGCCTACCAACAACAAAACTCCTATAATCAACGGTACCTGATTCAAATGTAGCGAGAAGGTAATGAATTGATGCATTTATTCCGTTTTAAAAATGAACAAATTTTTATTGAAATCGGTCAGAAATAAAATTATCTATGTACCACGGGAATTAATGAGCCTTAATGACCTCAGGCAATTTCTGTCCCTCGGGCCAGAGGCCCAAGGGACGCAAACTTTGCCATCGGTAATTAAGGCTCTTATAATTCCCTTGATACATAAATAACTATATTAGACTACCTTAATACAAACATTTTAAATATTGAAGAGAATAATGATAAACGCTTGATATGAGAAAGAACCCAAATTAGGAAAAACAATTGTGTATGATCAAATTAAGATATTTTGAATTATCTATTCCTATTGTCTATTCAATTCAACCTCAATAGATATGTTTTATCTGACATTGCTTACATTCGTCACAGTGACAGTTTTAAAATTGATTTCCATAGAGTTATCTAAAACTTGATTAGTAATGTAAATGAAACGTGAATCATAGGATAACCAATTCATAAAATAATCATAGGTATTTAATTAGAGAAATCCAATTCATTTCAAGCGCATCAATTTGATAATCAGCCATACAATACTATTTCACACACTACCGATCCAATGTTTTCTGCTGTTTTAATTAAATTTAAAAACACAAGTCGGCTGCAGACGCTTTTCATTAATCAGTTCATAACATAATTCTTTTCTAAATTACATGGAAACACTAATTATCATAACAATTTTTAATAACGATAAAAATGAATTATCGATACGTCAAAAAGAGAAGTGTTATTTTATTCATAGAATTAAATTTTCTGAATTATGAAAATAGCTAAGATAAATTAACATAGGATTATCACAATGAATAAACGTGAAACATTGTCCCATAGGCGGGATTCGAACCAACGTTACTGGATCTCTGGTTCAGCTTGTTTATCAATTACACCACTTTGGTCCTGTCAGAGTCTTATGTTTTTGTAAATATGAACCTTTGAAAGGATAGATCGTTGATGAATAAAATGCGATTCGATGCTCTGCTGTAGATCAACTATTCAAGGACATTCATCTAAAGTTCAATCGTTTTGATATGAGAAGTGTAGGTATGAGTATTAATACGATTGCAATCACTCTGACAGTACTCATTCAATGACAGCATCAATGCTCTCATTTATTTCAGAAGAACTGACTGACAAATGTTTTGGGTAAGTATGAACAAGTTTTAAGGTTTATATGCTCAATAAGCCACAATTTCGTGTAAGTGCATTAGGATATATAGAATTAAATTTCCTGAATTATGGAAATAACTTAGATAATTTAACATAGGGTTATCAAAATGGATAAACGTAAAATATTGAACGACAGCGGGATTCGAACCTACATTCTCTTGGAACTTAGTTTAGCTTGTTTATCAATTACAACACTATGGTTCAATGATTTACGTTTATTCATTTTGATGATCCTATACTGAACTATCCAAGTTATTTTCATAATTCAGAAAATGTAATATTACATATCTTGATGCACTTACAGGAAATTGTGGTCAATTAAACAAACGCAACATTCTACATATTGAATGTGCTAATGAAAAACCACATTGTGATTAAAATAACCATAGTAAATCTTTATGGAAAAAATGGTATAGTCTGTAATATTCAGACAAAACGTATAATCCTCGATTATATTCAAACAACATATTTTTATAGCACAAACATCAACTGGCTCTGCTATTACTCAAACAGATTCTAGGATTTGGGAGCTGTTGTGTACTCTTATCCTACAGAGCAAGAGTTGTTTGTTTTCCAATAACATTAAGCAAGTTAATTTGATTTGAACAATATTGCATGGGGAGGGTGACCTAATTCCATCAGACCTACACCTTCATATGACTGAATCCTGAAATTTATATCATAATCCTGCATTTTACGAGAGTTCATTCCATTGGACTCTTCACGTTCACCTAGAATGAATAAAATAAGCGAAAGAAGTTAAGACAATGAACATTGGAGGAGAAAATTCATATTTTATATTATACATTATCCAGACAAATTATATAAAGTGATTGATGAAATCAACAATACATGGAATGCAAAACAAATGGAAAATAATACATTTCGAAGGCAGCATATATGAATTAAACGAATTAACCACAGCTTAAGCATATAACCTGAAATTATAGCATGGTGATTGGTTGAAGTAAAACAAACAATATCTTGAATGGTTAGTTTCAGAATTTCCTACACTTTTAATGTTTCTGATCCAAATATGGTATTCTGCTACTAACTGTCTTAGTAGGACTACGATTTACTGGTCATGACCCTATACAGATTAATTGAGAGCAATTATAATTTGTAGGATCGTATGTTCTGAATATTTATTCTATCATACGATAGGAACTCATATCAGCTCAAAAAACCTATACTTGCACAATGAATAAGCGGAACTAAGTAGAATAGTTGAATTTTTTCAATAAGGGAATAATAAAACATTGAAACTGAGTAGGTTGTTAATTGTATTTCTTTCATACTAGGAATTTGAATATTTCTAACTTTCTTTCCTAATTAGACAATCAAATTCTCAAAACCATGGAATTTAGGTTTATAAAACTATAACTGATGAGTCTCGCGTGTACCCTTCACGAGATTGTATAACAACCTCATACCCGTAGAAGTTGGCTCCGCCACCGCAATGTGAATTACCTAGTTTCAATATTTAATGTATATTTCAAGTTAGTAGTAGTAGTAGTATGCCATGTCAAAATTTATTCAAATTGACAGGATATCTATGTCTTGGATAGTAGACTTCCGCGGACAGCTAATCTTGGAAAATCTTGTCTTCCGGATGAATGGTTGGCGAAACGTCGGCATCAAGTCGAGCTATTGTGAGGCGGAATCCATCCGGAAGACAAGATTTTTCAGGATATCTATGTCCTGAAATGGTCTGTCAAGGACATTATGTGACTCTGAATGTAATAGCGGTTTGTCATGTAACCGTTATTTCTCTTCTTGGAGGGTTATGTGCTGTCTGTAATAGAGTCTGACCTGTGATCTTGATCAAAATATCAATGATAAGATTTTTCTAGTTCAGATTGATCAGCAACGTAACAAACTTATAATCCCTGACAGCTCTTCCCATCAGTGGAAGATTCCCAAATAATAGGTTCACGTGAAGTTTCTGTCCCGAGCACTCTACCGCACGATCCCCCAAGCGAGCGGTAGGACAAATCCTACCTGCCTACTCTCCAAAACACGGTAGCCAGCATGCAGCTTTTAACCACTACACCACAATGGCTACACCAAGCGGTCGGATAGAGCTTGCACTCCGGGGCCTCCGACCCCCGCGGTACAAGTTATTGCAAGGTCACTGGTCCGATCTCTTCAAAATAAATTCTGCTACAGTTGAGTTCAAAGTCAACAGGTAAAGCAAACTAAGTTCTAAATTTAGGATCTATACTTCTGTGATAAGACCGACAATAACATACACCGCCGAAATATGGTTTCAAGCATAACCAGCGCAACTAAAAATGTGCAAATAATACAGAATAAAGTAATCAGATCCGGTCTAGATGCACCATAATACGTAACGAACGACCTGCTCTATAGGGATACAGGAATACCTAAAATTGAGGAAACAGGTGACAAATACACAACAAAAGATGGAAACGCATAGAAACCGAACAATCAGATGCGCAGCGGCACGTGACCAGTTGTTGGAGCCAAATTACAAGAAGTCAAGAACGGCCCTTGTACTTAACGCCCAAAATGGGCGATAAAGAAGAAATAAACACATATAATGAGCAAAAAAGGGCTTTTAATAAAACCGCAGCGGAAAACGAGCACCGCTCGAATTCGCTAAAGACAAATGTAAGATTATAAGTAAATAAGAGTTGAAAGCCCCAACTCGGTACTGCTAGACCAGCTCAGGTACTTGGAGTCGCCACACTCCAAAGATCCTACCGTAGTCAGACACTTGCCAACCAATGAAAGTCAAGCTTAGGCCCTTCTGGAGGTATTTCCCTACGTCTATCAGTGGAAAGAGCAGTTGGCAACGTTACTGAACGATCTCTTTTGAAGGTAGTTATAACCGGCCTACGTGGTGAAAAAACAAAATACCTCTCGCCAGCTTTGAATTGATGTCCCACTGAAAAACTACATTGCCTGATACATTCCTCGAACCTTATAAAATTTCGGGGAATGTGAGACTATTTGAGTGCGCCAGATAGCGACACCAAACCGAACCAATGTAAAAGAATTAGCAATAAATGAACACATGAATATATTAATTTTTCTCATGTTTGCTTTTGCCAGATAACAATGATAATGTCTTTCTAGTTCAGATCGTAAGGTTCTTAAGTAAGGGGCCACTGCAAGGTTTTGAAATGACCTTTTGTGTTCAATGATCACAACTGCCTCCCTAGGATATTTTACCCTTAAGGCTTTTAGTGAAACGTGTCCTTAGATTCTTGATTGATCATATTACCCAGAGCGCCAACTGCTTTAGCCAAAAAATAGGATAGAATTTTCAATAAAAAACGTGTGGCACTCTGGGACTGTCACGGTAAAGCTATTGCATAGCATTTTTTATCAACTTATGCAATTATAATTATTTATTTATTTTTTATTTATGCAGTATTTATTTTTTTTGATATTAATTCAAGTTTTCTTTTTGATATTAATTCAAGTTACACTTTTTGAGCGTGGTGACCGATAAGATTTTTTTTTTTCTTTTATTGAATAAATGAGAAGTTAATATCGTTTAGAATATTTTTATTATCTTACAATACATGTAGGTTATTCAGGAATTTTTATCAATGCATTAACTATAGGTTTATGGTAACTGAAATAAGAAACATAAGTTTGAGACTTGATATCCTCTAAATATCTGGAAAATACCGCGTCAATGGTGGTCCCATATTTTGTTGTGGATTCTTGTGGATCATTATTCATTTTCAAATTCAATTTTTCCGAAAGACAAGTTGTCAACCACTCTGATTTTTTTATCAGCGAAGTTGATGTTGGAATCGCCAGCCAAGATAAGTGGAAATTTATTACCATTTGTACCAAGTATTTTCGACCCTTCTTCAGTGTACTCCAGTAAAGTGCGATCAATAAAATGCTCTACCTCGTCCAATTTTGGATTCGGAGAAATGTAAATTGCTACCATGACTATGTGTAGGCCATTTCTTAGTTTGCATAAGCACGCTCAAATATCTCCAACAAATAAGCGCCTAACATTAACATCGCTAACGTGCGCAATATTTATTTCAATATTCGGAGTCATAATATCAGTAACATTATTATTATTTTGGTAAATAGCTACCCCACCTTTTGAAACAGTATGTACAACAGTATATATACCTACATGTATACTTATACACATGCGGTGAGTGTGGCATTAAAAAGATATGATAGATACCTATACACCTATATACTTTCTCACAAACAGCTGCTTACGTATTCGTCCGATTTCGGAGCAGCTCGTCTCGATCCATGCGAGCTTTTTATAGTCGTACCATATACATACACGTTAAGCGAACGCTCGGCCGAGCTACATGGTAGGCGGAGTGGGGGGTGTTAGATTTTATTTTCGTTACGGAATTTCTTGATTCGGTCGCCGCGCTCAAAGCCCGCGATGAAAGCTATGCAATATTCCCGGTATTACGAAGTGAATAAATGTTTTAGAGAAAATAAAGACAAGCTTCAACTTAACAATTTCGTTTTATTTCTCTAGGGAATTATAATAGAGAAAACAAGTTTTGATATACAAACAAACTTAATTTAATATTAACAAAGAATAATGCTCAGAAAAAAAGTTTAATAGTGACACAAATTACAGTTCAAATAATTTGATTGAATTAAATTGAGGTTACAAGTTTAATTTTATGGAACAAAAATAAATTTTGAATCAAAGGTTCAAGCTAAGGAAGTTAATTTGATTTGATAACAATAATTTTGGAAAGAGATCATAAACAGTCGATTATGAAAATTTGGTTATTCCAACTAAAAAATTGTTACCGTCCTTGAAACTTTGATAAGCAAAGTGGAAGTGCTCTGCCAGGAATCCTTCTAAAGTAAGGCACGGGAAGAATAAAAGAGATAAATAACTAAATCAGCAGGAACAATCAAAATACTTCAACAACAGAATATGCTATCTACCCAAAATGTATATTCAAAATTATGAAAAGGAACTGTCTTGGAGAAAATAATTGAATTGCATGGAATTTGTTAAGCAGAGAATACAATTTATTAAATTAAAATATTGAAATTGAAATCTGAAAGAGAATGATAAGATATTAGTTCACAATAATATGAGTTATAAAAGTTATAAAATGAAAATGAGAGTTATAATGAAATAAGAGTTATAAAACTAGGAATAGAGATCGTCGTTTCTAAATGATTTGAACCTGTCCAAGTAATAACAGAAAGTTCACTCCCATAAAGCAGTAGCTGAGAATTCGGTTATGTTCACCCCCCGGTCGTACATACAGGTCTGGGGCCTCGTATGTTTGACATGGGTCTCTTACGCGTCGCCAAACTCGTAGTCCCTCACTCAGCCGCTAGCTAGCGCTTGGATCAGTAAAACGATTTCTTTCCGGAATCGCAAGCAGTATTACTAAGTATTCTGATTTGAGTGAGAAATAGAACTGTTACTCTTGTCAAAATGTATTACTAACCTTCAAAATAACTTCCCCTTTTTCGCACACATAAAAGACCTCGTTGAAACGATTTCTTTCCGGAGTATGTACTTATTATCTAAGGCTTTTTTTGGTAGTAATTTAAAAAGGAAATGTATGAAAATAATCGATCGCATATAAACATTTTTTTAATTAAATTAGGATTACAATCAAAATACATGTATACTAGTTTAGTATGTTGTCTTTCATTATGTTTACAATATATACATTATACACTAAAACCTCCGGTACTGTACACTCAACGGGTTCGGAAACGTCGGCTATGTCGACACTGCCAATTTTTCTCGTAACGCAATATTTACTATTCTGATTTGAGAGAGGAATAGAACTGTTACTCTTGTCAAACTCATCTTAAAAATAACTTCATAAAAGACCTCGTTAAAATGATTTCTATCCGGAGTCGCAAACATCCACTTTTTTCGCATTTCCGCATCTTTCGGCACTTTAAAAACAGAAGTTTTTTGCTTCACACTTTTGTACCCCGTTTTGCATTTCGGCACAATACACGGTTTCGTAATTTGTTTCTAAAAATGCAGGTATTCCTTGTGTTTACAAGTCAACTGACAGTTGTCAGAGAACACGGTCGTATACGTACCAGAAAACATCCCTCGCCACCCGTGACGTCTTTTGCTACTACGCGACAGTCGACACTTAGCGGTCCCAATTCTCACATAGGAAACAGCTCCGAGTTTCCAGACCTGTATGTACGACCGTGGTTCACCCAGATCAAATAATTATTGCGTAGGATCACCAACACTTCAGCATAAAGTGCCGCTACTATATCAAGAAGAGTGTCAATTCAAGGTGCTACGGAATAATACGAAACCACGTGGTTCATTTGCTAGGTTAAATAAGCCGTAATGAAACGATATGAACAATTCTGATAATTAACTGGACAAATTCATTTCTCCAATTAGTAGTAAAAATAAGAAGAATTATAATTTTGCATTTAATTACATGCAACTGAATACAAAAAAATGACTTGGTTATGTGTGACAAGATTACGTTCGATGAATGAAAGCTTGAAAGCTCAATTAGGAAAGATCACAACGATAATACGTAATCAGAAAACTCAAGATATCAATGATAATATCTATTCCAACTATATAAACTTTCAATTTAGAAAATTTTCAGGAATTAACGAAATTGATTGTTATCGATCTTACCTTGTCCACAGTTTACACAAGATGGATACTTTTATATCCGCATCCAACCTTTGCCAAAGAGTTCCATATATGGAATAGACAAGTAGTGTGTTAAGCATAGGAAAGCGCTGGTATAGTCCAGTCATCCTGGGAAATTTTCTACAGCAAAAAAATCCAAAAAATGGACTTTTTCAACGTATAAGGGGGTATTTTGGTGCACTAAACACGATGGTATGGTCCAAATTGAGCTACCGGATACGGTACATGCCGCAAATTGCCGATTTATAGACATTTTTTGGCCATTTTCGGGTTTTTCGAAGAAACAACAAAATCTATGCATTTTTATGGAAATAGTCAAGAGAGCAAAGTTGTAGTGCTCATCAACACTCATCATCTGGTTTAAACTAGATGGCGCTAGCGTTTTTAGAAATATGGCCATTTTAATGTGACGAAAATGGCAATTTTTGCGTTTTTCGAAGATAGGACCGAATCTATGCATTTTTATAAAAATAGTCAAGGGAGCAAAGTTATAGTAGTCAAAAATACCCGTAATTTGGGTCAAACTAAATGGCGCTAGCTGTCATGTAACTCAAAATATGGCCGTTTTAGCGTCAAAAAAATTATAACTATTTGTCTTTTTTTCACAATAGGACAAAACCTGCTTATTTTTATGCATATAGTTAGAGCAACAAAGTTATAGTAGTCAAAAATACCAGTAATCTGGTCCAAACTAGATGGCGCTAGCGACCATGAAACGCAAAATATGGCCGTTGTAGCGTCAAAAAATAATAACTTTTTGGGTTTTTCGACAATAGGACAGAATCTATGCATTTTTATAAAAACAGTAGAGGTAACATAGGCGAGATACATTGGGCCAGTAGGCCTAAGTGTCACCGGAGGCAATAGCCAGACAAGCCTACAAAGGGGTTGAAGTTTTTTGTGAGTATGCCTGGAATGGTGACTCTCACAGTAGACCTTGAGATTTAAAGGCTCATAACCTCCCCATAAAGGGTTTTCTTCACCTCCACAACAGAAAAAAAAAACAAAGTTATAGTAGGCGGAAACACCCATAATCTGGTTCAAACTAGATGGCGCTAGTGGTCATAGAACTCAAAATATAGCGGTTTCACTTTCAATATTTTACAAGTTGCAGTTTCATCTGTTTTTCTGAGATGTCATATGCTTCCTTACCTATTTATGAATGCAGGCCCAAATTAAATACAGCATTTTATTGAGGATCAAGGGAAGGATTGAAAGAATTAAGAAAAAGAATAATAAATGGCATATTAACAATTGACGATTCAGAAAAATAGTTTCAATTTGAGTTTTTAATTTTCTTCTTTATTTAACATGAAACAACTTAAACTGAATCTTAAGAAAGATCTTAAAAAATCTCAAACTAAATCTTAAAAAAATTATGATCTACAAACAATACATGCTAACTTAAAACTAATCTTTTTGATAATTTGATGAAGAAAATTTCATTTCCTCTTCCGATTTCTTTTTGTTGGAATATCAACGCTGCTTTCACTCTCAGTCGTGCAATCAGAAGTGCACGATGTGTCCTCTCTGCCACTACCCCCAAACATGACCGATGATGTTATATGGTCATTGTTAATTTCACTCTTAATATCTTGATCGTCTATATTTTCAGTGACTAATTGCCCTAGATCTTCATCCATATCATCGACGTCATGATTACTTTGCTCGGGATCATTTCTATCACTGCTTTCGTCTGGATCAAACAAACTTACGTTTGGTTCAGGACAGTTTAAGCAGATTTTTCCCTCATAATACTTACATAATCGACTGAAATGTAACCCCATTTTGCGGCAAGTACATATTTTGCTCGTACATTTCGTTTTACAGCTACAAGAAATTATTTTTAATAAGTCTTCAGGAGCTGCTTCTCTGTCAGTTTGGACGGGTACTAAACCATTTATTGTTTTCTGCCAACCCCATTTTTTCGGATCAATATTTTCATTACCAAGCCATATTTGTATTTGGTAATATACCCGAAAAATATGCTGTTTTGCAGCACCATCAGTTGGCGGCAAACTCTTTAAGTCACAACCCGATTTTTGTGCTCGCTTGCGAAAGCAAATATTTCCAAGACCGCCCAGATCTACTTTTTCTGACAAATTTGGTGCATACAAATCGCGAATTATAGATACTCCAACATTTTCTAATATGCTAACATCTGGATCGGATTTATAAAATTCAGCAATATCGTATTTTAAAAATTTCAGATCAAAAAACTTTGATTTATCTATGCGATAAAAGCGGATGTGGTGTCATAAAACGGCCATATTTTGAGTTTCATGACCACTAGCGCCATCTAGTTTGGACCAGATTACGGGTATTTTTAATTACTATGACTATTTTCATAAAAATGCATAATTTCGGCCCTATCTTCGAAAAACGCAAAAATTGCCATTTTCGTCGCATTAAAATGGCCATATTTTGAGTTCAAAGAACGCTAGTGCCATCTAGTTTAAACCAGATGATGAGTGTTGATAAGTACTACAACTTTGCTATCTTGACTATTTTCACTAAAATGCATAGATTTTCTTATATCTTCGAAAAACCCGAAAATGGCCAAGAAATGGCCATAAATCGGCAATTTGCGGCATGTTACGTATCCGGTAACTCAATTTAGACCATTCCATCGTGTTTAGTGCACCAAAATACCTCCTCATACGTTGAAAAAGTCTATTGAAATTCTTTGGACCCAAACTTTTGCCAGGATGACTGTACTAGTAACTAGTCGGACATTCTGTCCTTCTCGCACATGTAGTGCTCTCTCACTCGCACGATTTCCTCTTCTACACCGAGACTCAACACCATCCATCGTATGATTCGATTACATAAATCACTATATTTACGTGCGAGTGGGAGCGCAGTACATGAGCGAGGACAGAATGTCCGTTAACATACCAGTGAAAGCCTTAGTAGTTTACTCTACATATAGAACTCTTTGACCTTTGTCCGTTGTGGCTAAACATGTGACCTCTTGTGTCAATCTCTCGATTCTTCCATGATTTGTTACCGCAACTCGTGCTATCAAATCTCTGAGGTCGAGGTAGTCTCTTTCTGAGATCAATTATCTGTAATTCCGAGCGGAAACCATTATTAACATTATTCAAGCAATCAGAAACCCAGTAATGTATAACGTTACATTCCCTCTCTACCACGAGAAAAATTTTATGAAGTGAAGGTTCAACAAATTTTTTGAGGAGAAAAAAGATTACGGTCATCACATAGAGACTGGTTGACCAATTCCAGTATCACGATAAGCACCGAAAAAATAACGACAATTGGAAAGAGGAACAAAATGTTCTATGCTCTCAATAATACTGGACAATCCTCTATTGGTGAGTTGGAAGTTCACGGGAATACAAAAAAAAACAACAGGATAGTTGTGAAGTCGCAGAAAGAATGTTCAGCGAACAGCCCCATTCGGAGTTCGGACATCCCCGGCAGGAAACCTACCTCCTGGGCACTAGTGACGCCTTCACTGGAACGAGTCCACTACGGAATCCCCTTCCTATAGAGCCATCGGCATCCAAACAATTGAAAGGAATAGTTTTCAGAATGAAGAAGAGAAAGATATGGGATTGGGTCTCATGTTCTAGAATGCCTGAAGGGAAGAAGAGTAGAAGTAAAAATAAATGAAAATAGTAATGGCTCAGAAGGTTCGGCAACCATAACGTGACCTTAAAGGCCTTTCTAAGGGACCCATTCTCCCCGTAACTACTGGTTGCCACCTGCTTGATCCTCGTAAGGAAACTTGCCGCATGGTCTCTCCACACCAACACCACCACTGGTTTAGACAACGTCCTCTAAATATGAAAATTATATCCCGCTTCCCCGCTTCTAACCCTAGGAAGGTAATTAGGAAGCCTCCAAAAAATACTAGCTTAAATAAACCTCAATACCAAGGTAATTCGACATAGCTTGGAAATTAAGTATATCTGGAACTCTCAAAAAACAACAAAGATAGTTCCCCGGAATTCGAGATATAAAAAAATACCATTTTTAACGTACGACAACTAAATTTTTCAATTGGTAAATTTAGTAAGCACTAATAACACCTAAGTTGTTATTATATTCTTGTGAAAAAAAAAATAGAATTATTCAGGTACTCCCAAGTTATTTGGGCGCCACTGTAAGGTTATTAATTAGGGGGCTAATGTGAGTTTTTGGAGTGACCTTTTGTGCTTAATGATCCCAATTAACTCACTAGGATATTTTAGACTCAGTGTTCGTAGTGAAGCGTGTCCTTAGAGTCTTGATTGATCGGATTACCCAAAACGCCAACTGCTTTAGCAAAAAAAATAAGATAAAATCCTCAATCAAGAATTTTCAGCACTACGAGGGGGATAATTGTTGATTATTTTAGAAAAAACAAACACAAGTTCCAACTTAACAATTTGGTTTTATTCCTCTACGGAATTATAATAGAATCAAAATTATTTTGACATACAAAGAAATTTGATTCAATATCAACAAAGGATAATGAATAGAAAAAACATAGATAGTGAAACAAATTAGAGTTCAAATAATTTGATTAAATTATAAGTTTAATTTTATGGAACAAAAATAAAGTCGAAGGTTCAAGTTGATCGATAATAAGTAATTGAAAACTCAAGATATCAATAATAATATCTATTCCAACTGTATAAACTTTCAAGATGGATACTTTTATATCCGCATCCAACCTCTGCCCGCTGTGGCGAGATATGTGACCTCTTATGTTAATCTCTTGATTCTTCCATGATTTGTTACCGCATTAACATACTTAGCTCTACCTCACAGAGGTAGAGGCAGTCTTTTTCTGGGATTAAATATCTATAATTCCAAGAGAAAACCATTATTAACATTATTCAAGCAATTAGAAACTTATTCAAGCAGTTAGAAACTTAGCAAGATCGATCAGTAACGTTACAAACTCATAGTTCTAGACAGCTGTTTAGCTTCTCTTATAGAGCTCATCAGTGAAACAAGCAAGTTTGCAACGTTACTGAACTGTCTCATACAAATTGTAGCTGATTTTATTGGCTGTCAGAAGCGACAAAATGTATCGAATATCTTTCACTCCGTTTCGGATAGTGTTTCGAAAAATTCGAGGAATCTATCTGCCAAGTTTCAAGTCAATGATCCAAATCCAAACCAAATTAAAACGTTGAATTTTCGATTCATCTTCACATAAGACGAAACAAACAAGAACCAGACTCCAAAAAAATGTCAGTAAGCATGTATTTTGAAATTAGTTAAGGATGAATGTTACACTAGGGGAAGGAATATCCGACATGACGTCCAGCATGCCTTGATGATGCAATATCTAAGCACGTAGACATTTTTCTATAATGAATAATCTAACTACAACGTAATCTCATTTATCATTACGACCGAATTTCATCAGTAATTGACGATCCCAATGAGAATAACTTTTCCCAGGGGCTTGCCAGGAACTGTGACATATTGAATATCTATCACGTATACTTCATAAAGTTGGACGATAATTCGTGAAATTGGATACAACATGGTTATTTGAATGTCATATGAACTACTTGGCAAACATCTATAATTTGTGGATTGGTGACAAGTGCTTATGATTTATATAGATTGATTCACCGCTCAGATGGAGCTTCCCAATTATTGGAGCAGCACCTCTGGATATTGGTGTAAGGTGGTGTTGTATAACAGTATATTTCCGTTGATAAATTGCAATTCAATCTCACGCCGAGTTGAGTTAATACCTATCAGAATTCACCCCAACTGTAGAAGTTTACAATGTATAATGGAAACATAACTTATTCCAAGTTGTAATTTACAGGTACTAGGAGTTTTATGATTACATTCACTTCTGTTCAAGTGCCTGAGGTGCTTCAGAAATGGAAACAGATTTTATAATTTGAAAATAATCTCAATATCCAGTAGCTGAGAGGAACAATACGTTACATTTGAAAATTAAATGAATTTTCAGTAGGCTGATGATTATTATTGAGTAAAAATATAAATGTTTAAATGCAAATTTTTTGTATAGGTCTCTCTACATTGTTCAGTCACATACCTAACAGGTAAATAACTCCATGGGCGCCGACTCCATGGGCCCCCAGGGGATCGAGCCCCCCCAATATTGTGGGAAGGGGGCTCAGCCCCTCCAATGTTCAGGAAGGCGGGCTCAGCCCTCTTCTCAAAAAAGTAACATTCAAACCATAAACAAACTATTAAAAACTGTAAACAAACTTTCGTATCTAAATTTTGTTTAATAAAAATGATTTATTCACTTGCACGAATGAATACATAATCTACTGCCTTTGTAATGTAATGAAGTATTGTTGTGGATAACAATCGTCAAGCATCTTTGGGGGAGTCGGGGAATTTTCAGTTTGTGCGTAAACGCACCATCACTGGCAACACTGGTAGCTAGAACCGGGATTACGTGGTTCACCGCTGGCGGCACTGAGTTGGGGAGGGGAGTGAAGGCCGGGCGCAGTTTGACAGGGGACATATACCATTTTTACTTCTTTGCCATTTATAATTTTGTACGAGTAAAAGAATTTAATTTGTTGTTAGGTCTCTAGACTTATTATATTTATTCTTACATTTGCTTTACTAATCTCTTATGTAATACAACCATTGAAGGATGTCAAAGTTCATAGAAGTTATAAGGACGACATTTATTTACAATGTACTAAAAAATTGATCTATCAATCTACTAATGTACTGTAGTTTTATCTTTATGTATATGACAAAAAACTAGGCTACTGTGACTACTGTTTTACTTCCTGTTCTATGTGTAATTATTTTATTCAATAAACTTTTCTTAGAGATGTTCTAAAAATGTTATGTTAAATACGTTAAATATGTTTAAAATGTTGTTTTAAATACTACCCTTTTGAACTTTGAAAGTTATCGTTTTAAGCTGTGCATTCTACATTTTCGCTATTTTAAAATCTTGACTTGTTAAGCTCAATCTCTTAACCAAGAATATTAGGCCCAATGAGATTTGCTGGGTAAACGCTTTAATAAATTGGCACCATGGCAGCCAAAAACATTCTTTCAGTCGTGTGCTCTTGGTGAAATAGCCTCAATCTATCAGTATTTCAAGGTTAAAACTGGTGTTCAGGTTTCGTTTAAATGAATTACATCCACGATGTGTTTTATTCAGTATATGTCGATGCACAATGAACCGTAATCTCATTAGTAATTGTAACTTTTATTATTATTATTATTCTGATTTGTAAATAACTCTTAAGAAGTTTAGCAGTATAAAACCTAAACTGACAGTTGCCGTCCTTTTCAAAACTGTTATCGTTAAAAAAACGATCCAAGTGGAATGTTCAACCTTGACCCTTACCCCCCCCCCCCATCAATCACTTCTAGGCCCCCCCCAATAATTTTAAAAGTCGGCGCCCATGAATAACTCAATATTTCCTCAATTTCTCCTGATTATTGGGAATTGAGTTTTATAACCTCAATCTATGAAAGTGGTGACAAAACTGACATCAACAGTTACAGACCAATTTCTATTTTATCATGTATACCAAAGGTATTCGAGAGCATAGTGACGGATCAGTTTTCTCTAGTCTATAAACATATAATAATTGATGAACAGCATGGATTTGCAAAGGGAAAATCTGCTAATTTATTACTATTTCCACAATTTATCTTGGAAACTGTACATGAGAAGGGTCAAGTAGACTGTATAGACACGGATTGAATTAAAGCTTTTGACCGTGTGAATCATGAGCTTTTGATCTCAAACCTATACTCAGTAGGTATAAAAGCTACATTATTGAAGTGGTTGAAAAGCTACATTACCAACAGAAAACAATTAGTAAAGCTGGAAACTTTCTTTCTGAAGGAATTGAGGTTCCATCAGAGGTGCCTCAGGGGTCACATTCAGTGCCATTGCTGTTTCTTCTTTTCATCAACGATATAAAATATGTTTTCAAGATATGTCGTTTTTTGCTTTTTGCCGATGATTTGAAACTTTTCTATGACATTGAATCTGTTTTAGATGCTCTAACAGTTCAAAAAGAGAACTCAATATACGGTGCAACGAACATGGGATGGAACTCAATGTTGATAAATGCTTTGTGATGAGGTTTTATGGCACCAATAGTTTTGGGGATTGCGATTATCATATCAATAACAAATATTCTAGCTAGTTAAACGGAAATATGGTATCATGGTGTTATTATGGACAGAATACTTACTTTTATTGTAAATCATGATTATATAGTTAATAAAGCACTTAAGTCCTTAAGTTTTATAAAAAAAGTTTCTAGCGATTTTCGTAACATTGTTTCTATAAGATATCTTTTTTTTTTGGTCTTCTATAGGGCCTCCTTCTTATAATGTTCATCGCATGAGGATTGGAAGGGTTCAACATAAGTTCTTAATTTCTGCTGCCTATAAAATGGATATTAGATTTCATGATCATAAATTCAATTACGACTTGGTTGAATCTATTCTTAATATTGAAAATCAACATTACGTAGGAATCATAATGATCTAGAATTTTTATTCAAGCTTATTAATGGGTTAGTTAGGTTTTAATATCACAAACTAATTTCCGCATTTCCCAAAGAAAGACCCGCTCGGCTAATATTAATATATTACACATACCATATAGCAGAACAAACTACCCAATGCATTCTCCATTTTGTCGTATTTTAACTACCGCAAATCATTATTCAAATAATCGAAATTTTTGGAATATTTCTTTGGTTGCTTTTCAAAGGGCTTCAACTAGGTCAATGTTCGAGAGAGAAAGAGCAACTAGCGCCATCTACCCGGGAGTAAATGGCCCTTAGAAAAAGCAATGCAATGTGAACATTGATTGAATGAATCTTCCGTACTTAATAAAAGTCACGACGGGTAATGTTAGGACCAAGTGTCCCAGAAGGCGACACAAACCAATACAAAAATCAATAATTGAATAGTTGTTATATGGAGATAGCCTTTTTACATTTAAAAACCTCAAATTCTATATCATTGGGCACAAATAACTCTTACACTCAAGTCAATAGTCACTTCTTTTGTGGATCAGATTGTTTCTGACAACTAGTTACTCAATTATTGACTTTTGCATTGATTTGTCGCCTTGGCCCTAATATTGCCCGTTGAGAAGTTTATCAAGTAAAGAAGATTCATTGAATCACATTGCATTGGTTTTTCTGAGGGGCATCTACTCGCGGGTAGATAGCGTTAGTTGTTATTTCCCTCCCTAACACTATATGTTATTGGTGTATGTATAAAAATCAGCAGGTATATCGATCGGTGGCACTACAGCTCTACTTGATCCACTGTAGGCCAATAGGGCGAAACAGCTGCCTGGAGTTATTTGGCGGCGGTGTCACTGATAGATGATCTAGAGACCTTCTATTCTATTAATGGATTAGATTAATTTCTAACAATTATTAGTTCATTAGTTCAATTATTGATCGACTTCTAAAAGTATTTCCCTTTCTGAAAATGATTCCAAATTAGTAATTAATATGCAACAAATATAGCAAATCTAGGTATTATATTGAGATGGTTCTAAATACAAATTGTGCTGTACAAGGATTAATCTGGTGATATTGCTGTGGAAAATCTGCAACACAGATTGCAATGTATCCTCCATAAAATAGATGCTGCAAGGTTAACAATCCATACCTATATCTTTCATGTAACTTCTAAAATATCACAATGGATGATTATTGAAATAAACCATAAACATTTCATCGTATCAGACCTATATATTTTTAATGACAATCGTTCCAGTATTCACTGATTTCTTTTCAAGGGAAGCTATTATTAAGCTATTGTTCAAGATCTCGTTTGGAAATACTGAAGCTTACAACAATCAATTTGCAAGCTTGTGTACATGAATTCATTCGATTAGTATTCCATAAATGTGTGCTGCAATCCCTCGCCTCGGAATATCCTCCAAATAATAGCTGTGGTGCGAGATAAAGAAATGAGGAAATATGAAGTTTCGGCGATCACTTGCCATGTAATGCACGTAAGTAATATATTTTGATTATTCCGCTATATTCATCAAAAAATAATGTCTCAGTTTCATGTAACTGTGATTTATTTTCATGAATACATATTACTCTATTAGGTACGGGATCCTTCAACATTCAGTTGTTTCCCAAAGCCGAATTACAACGTTCAATTGCGTTATTATTTCATCTCCTCCTTTTTTTTTAGAACAATGGAATAATTGTACTCTTCATCATAATTGTAGCATGGGGTAGAAAAATTTGAAAGTGTTATCCAAATAAGCCTTCCTTTGCACAATATTGTGAAATTCTTCAATTCTGAGTAGTACTAAAATGTACAATCTTTTGGTAGCATCCATAGTTTAGAACGGTTCATCAGTGGGCATAAACATTTGCTGTAGATGTAACTTTTCAATCTTCTACCCCATTATCATGTATTATAATATGTGGCTGTTTATATTTGATAATGAGGTGTAAGTCATAGACCTCAAAGCATGTAGTGAATATCTGCAAATAGGAATGTGAGAAATAAAAATTGTATTCTCCAATTATTATTAAAATGAACTCACATATGGGTAATACCAATTTATTGATGTAACATAAGTATTA
This sequence comes from Endomychus coccineus, assembly GCA_958510875.1. Taxonomy (NCBI): domain Eukaryota; kingdom Metazoa; phylum Arthropoda; class Insecta; order Coleoptera; family Endomychidae; genus Endomychus; species Endomychus coccineus. Next base: position 50,578,782 of record OY294067.1, read on the forward strand.
ATTTTGAGGTTTAAAATAGGAAGAACTATATTGTTAGTTTCGTATAGGACTACCTATTTGGAAGTGTCATCCAGCGTTTCTAGTATTATCCGCAAACTTTTCCACTTCATCAAGTGAGTTTCATTGACATAAAATCAATCAATCAATCAGAACGGAGGCGGACAAATCCGGAGCACTTAGATCGCTTCATTGGGTCCCTTATGCGCCCCTTGATGCAAAAATCCTGCAGACATAAGGCAGTGCCGCAGGCTGATATCTCTTATGGCTTCAAGCGGCATATGTGTGCTGCCAAGGTGTTGTAGCCTGAGAGAAGCCAATGCTGGACATTCTGCTAGGATGTGAAAGGAAGTTTCATCCGCCTCTCCACATCTAATACAAGCTGGATCTTCAACATTGCCCATTGTGTGTAGATGTTTATTACTACTAGGATGATAGTGACCCGTGAGGAGTTTTGTCACCAGGTCAAGGCCTCTCCTGTTTATAGAGAGTGAGGTATTAGAGAGTGTAGGCCAGAACTTCCTAATGTGGAGCTTCGCTTGCCTCATGCTGGGGCAACACGCCAGACCGAGAGCCACTGTTTGGTCAGTTCATCGGCCACTTCATTTCCTTTCATGCGAGAGTGAGCGGGTACCCAAACTAACTGGAGGTTGTTCCTTCTGGCTAATTGAGCCAGAGTTTCCCCGCACTCCAAGACAAGCCTAGAAGTCACTATGTGGACGCGAAGTGCGCCCAGAACCGCTCGGCTGTCAGTGCAGATGTACAGAGTGGTCCAAATTGGACACTTTTGATAGGAAACACCAATTTCTGGAGAAGATAGAGAAAAACTAGCCTACATGTTACGAGGTCGATTTTTGAGAGAAAATGAATGCCGAAAACCGCTCTTTGATATCTTGTATTGTTCAAAAGATACAAGGCGTTTTTCAATTTTGTGCATTTCTGACCCACCCCCGTAACTTGTTTATTTATGAATATTTCTGATTTCTGTGAAAACATTCTTAGGACACTTTTTTGAAAGGAATCTAATGGTGTTCCTTGTTTTTTATTGAAAAATATGGTTTTGAAGTTATGACATAAACTTGTATTTTTTCTTATGGACCAACCTGTATATTTTTACATATTCGTGTTTCAAATAAAATTCTCTTTTCAAATATATATAATAGTTGCTACTTCTCTTTCAAAACATTTATTTTGTGGCTGTTTTCGACTTATTTTAGATGAATAATCAAAATCTGGGTTGCCATGCCTGAATACGAAACAAAATACCTTAGCAACTACAGTCTATGCGTACTGTCAAACAATTATTAATAATTGCAGTTTGCTTCACAAGTTTAGTGTGCTTCTTTGAACTGAGTTTTGAACTTACGACAATATTTTTATCTTCCTGTTAATTCAAAATGTATAAAAATTACGAAAAATATGATATGCTAAAGTGTTATTGGGAATCACATGAAGATGCACAGGCTGCCAGCAATATTTACTTTGACCGATACCCTGAAAGGAGACAAACGTTTCGGGATATGTTCACTAGATTGCAGCAAAACCTAGTTAATTACGGTTCTTTTTCAAAACCAAGGACAAGAGTTTACGAAGCCAGGAATAGAGATAGAGAGTTAGAAGAAATAACAGTTTTGGGGGAAATACAAAATCAACCCAATATTTCACTACGCAAAATGCAGTTGAATACAGGTGTTCCAAAGACTACAGCAATGCGAATTCTAAGAAAAAATAAATTCAAACCGTATAGAGTAAGAAAAGTTCACAAGTTACTACCAAATGACCTACAATTCCGGCTCGAATTCTGCCAATGGTATTTAGGAAAATGTGCTGAAAACTTAAACTTTGGACAGAACATCATATGGACTGATGAAGCATGCGTTAGCAGCGCTGGTATTTTTAATAGATACAATTCCTACAATTGGACTTTGGAAAATCCATATATTACAGTGGAGACACAAAATCAAGGCCGATACAGTTTTAATGTTTGGGTCGGTATTTTTAGAGGAAAGTTTATCGGTCCCCATATCTATGAGGGTAGCCTTACATCAGCCCGATATGTGGAAATATTGCGGGAATTTGTCGAACCTATAATGGATGATTTGCCATTACAACAAATTGGACACGTATACTTCCAACAAGACGGGGCACCGTGTCATAACGCACACATTATAACGACGTATTTGAACGAAATATTTGGGGACAATACTTGGCTTGGTAACCGGGGTCCTGTTCATTGGGCGGCAAGATCCCCCGATCTTACGCCTCCAGATTTTTACCTCTGGGGAAGAATAAAGGACCTCACGTATAAACGCCATCCTGATTCCCGAGAAGCGTTGGAAGCAGCAGTGCGACATGCCTTTCGTTCAATACCTGCAGTAGAATTAATTAATGCTGTCAATAATGTTAGGAAGCGAAGTCAATTATGTTTCGATTTAAATGGTGCTCAATTTGAACACATGTTGTAAATATGTAGTTTAAAAATGTAATATTTTTGTTCTTGTTATTCTGTTTTTTGAATAAATTAATGAGTTATTATAAAATAGGCAATAATTATTGTTTTCAACAGCAGTTATGTAGAACTATTTTGTTTCGTATTCAGGTATGGCAACCCAGATTTTGATTATTCATCTAAAATAAGTCGAAAACAGCCACAAAATAAATGTTTTGAAAGAGAAGTAGCAACTATTATATATATTTGAAAAGAGAATTTTATTTCAAACACGAATATGTAAAAATATACAGGATGGTCCATAAGAAAAAATAAAAGTTTATGTCATAACTTCAAAACCGTATTTTTCAATAAAAAAACAAGGAACACCATTAGATTCCTTTCAAAAAAGTGTCTCCAGAATGTTTTCACAGAAATCAGAAATATTCATAAATAAACAAGTTACGGGGGTGGGTCAGAAATGCACAAAATTGAAAAACACCTTGTATCTTTTGAACGAGTCAAGATATCAAAGTGCGGTTTTGGGCATTCATTTTCTCTCAAAAATCGACCTCGTAAAATGTAGGCTAGTTTTTCTCTATCTTCTCTAGAAATTGGTGTTTCCTATCAAAAGTGTCCAATTTGGACCACTTTGTACATCCGCCTACTTAGTTAGTTTAATCTCAGGTATTCCAGTGCACATGTACGTATTGCACAGACCTCAGCCTGGATCGGGCAGTTTTCTACTGCCCAATCCCATATTTTGCCATGTCCGCGAGGCACAGACGCACCTACCAACTGGCACAGACCAGCCATCCGATACGCAGTAGCCGCGGCGACTGTTTTGATATGGAGCTATATATAAGACCATCCCCACCTGAACCTACAGAGCCCTCTTGAGAGCTAACCTAATAGCCCTTGTTATCCCCACGCGGGGAAGTCATTGTGCTTTTACCAGTCAGATGGGACAGAACAGTTTCTGTCGCCGGACACCATACGAGGACTGCGTAGGTTATGATTGAGCGGATCATGGCCGTGTAGATTCAGTGCAGAACCTGTGGCAGTAGACCTCATGTGTTCGCGAAGGCTCTCCTGCATGCCCATAAGTATGCAACGGCCTTCTTCACCCGTGTTTCTAGGTGCTTTTTTCAGCTCAGTTCAGCATCGAGGATAACTCCAAGGTACTTCACTGAGTCTTTCATGTGCAAGGACCTTCCTAACCCTAACAGACGAAGGTCTGGTAGTAGCCCCGATTTTCGTTTCCTCGTGGAAAGAATACATATTTTGACCAATCTTTAAAAATGACTAAAAGGGCAATTTTTCAATGGAAAAAGTCATATATGAAGATGAAGTTACGTTACACTCTCGACGTTCAAACATGTTTTGTCCGAAAAAAATATTTATGGGTGAAAAAGCCATATACGAAGATAACGATACACTTTTTTCAATTTTAAAACCACAAATTCATCATCCTTGACACAAAAATAACACTCTCACGGCTTGATAAGTGTTTTGTTGATACATAATATATTTAATTGTATATGTCTGTGTATATTTGCAATGCAAACTCTTTATTCAATATTCTCTTTATTCTTTTCAAGATACTCCGTATATTACTAAATTTGTTATACTGTAGAAATAAATATGGCTGTTTCACCTTCTATAGCTTATCAGCAGAACGGGGCAACCGATAGATATCTCAGCTGATGAATACATAGACCAATAACAGAAAGTGTTAGAGAGGGGAAGAGTAGCTAACTACTCTATCCGCAAGTAGATGTCTTTTAGAAAAACCAATGCAATGTGAACATTGATTAAATTAATCTTCTGTACGACGGGCAATGTTGAGAACAAGTGTTCTACAAGGCGACACAAACCAGTGCAAAAGTCAATGATTGAATAATTGTTATACGGAGATAGCCTTTTTAAAATTTTAAAACCACAAATTCATTATCCTTGACAAAAATAACACTCTCGCGCTGGAAAAATGTTTTGTCGAAGAGTAATATATTTAATTGCCCAAAAGAACGATTGGGTAGAAAAACCCATATATCTTGTTTATATATCACAAATTGTTTTTCTGCCGATGGATAAAGGTTGATCCTGACAGACAGTCAGATAAATTTATGCCTTACTCGTTCAACTTAAGCAACCTTTTTCTTAAGGAAATGCAGATTGCTTACATTTTTTTAGGCACATGTATACAGTATTTCTGCCTGATGAGTTCTCGTGAGTTGCGGTTATTCACTACTAACATCCAAATCCTCATTCAAGCTGAAAAAAAGCTTTTGTGTTATAAAAGTGCTTAGAATGCTTCGCCATAACCCCTTGAAAGTACTACTTTTGTAATACGGTATCGATGTATATATGCGGCAGAGACACCTACAGATATTTTCGATATGTTCAGTTCCCCGCCAGATGGATGTTCCATTCAGTTAGTTTAGTATTTGTTTCGCAGTAGTATTCAGGTCCTTGCAGACAAGTCAAGAAATAAATTTTCTGAAGTGTACCTGTCCCGGTCTTGGTTATTTGCGCCTTGCCGGAACGATTATAAAACCTTTCACGATATTTGCATAATTATTAGAAGGAAGAAAATTTACAATCAAAAAAATTATACTCAAGTTTTATAATTCCATGTTATTGGATACGAAACAACAAGGCAGCTGCTTACAGTGCTTCGTCATAAATACCCTTTCCACTTTATAATTTATTACAGCGATAAATTAGCAGTCGCTTTATTATTGCGAGCACATTTATCCCGGTTGCTAGTAGCTTTTAAACAAAGAAAGGATGAACGTGATAAACTTTCTCGCCTTGATTCCTGTTCACAAATTCCATTCATATTCGGGGAGCGCATATTTTTAGGTTGTTAAGTTTCACCTAATGATAAAACCAACTGGAATCAATGTTTTCCTCTTTAATTGTGAGTTTATTCATTCCTGCCTGAACAAACTGTACTGGCTTTTGTTTATGTGCAATTTCATTTTATTTAGTAGATTACGCGGCAACGATAACATGTTAATTCACGTGGAATGATACCCCTTTTTATAAAATATAGAACAATAATTTTTTATCGCGTTTTGGCAAAAATATTTTCATGATAAATGAAGCTTTTCATAGCTGAATATGAAAGTTCAGTTTTCAAAAAATAACGCCGGTTTCTGTGCTTTTGTGCTTTCCAAGCAATGTAAATAGTGAAAACATCAACCTTTCATTTGAAATACCACAATAATTTCTACGGAAAAACTGTTACCGAAAGTAGTATTGATCCACCACAAGAAACTTCTAGTTAACTAATCGTAAACGATCGTAATATTATTACTATCCATACTGAATATTATATTCATTTGCACTTACATTAGAAGAATAGCATGAACAAAAATTAATAATCAATTTGTCATAGCTCTTATTGAATCATCTGCTAATTCCATTTACATGGCCATTCGCTTCGTTTGTCGGTTGTTCTTGTATTATTTCCTAAATTCTATGTATTCCTGAATCTTTTCGGAGCAGGTCGTTCGTTACTTAATATGTTATATCTAGGCAAGATCTGATTACCTTATTCTGCATCGTTTGCAAATTCTATAGTTGCGCGAGTGCTGCCTACAACCATATTTCTGCGACGTATGTTATTGACGATCTTATCACAGAAGTATAGATCCTTAGCTTACTCTTGATGCTTACTTTGCTTTTCCTATTTATCAGCGGATATAGGTGGCGCCTTCATCTGCTTCGCCTTTTCCCTTATGTTCCTTAGGTGGGTTTTGAAGGTTACCTTCACTCCCAAATATTTCACTTCATCCACCCAAGGTCTTTGTCTTATCCAGTTCAATGTCTTTCGTCGGTTTGTGTTACCTTGTTAAGAAAATTATCGCTTTGCTTATTCTATTCGCCATTATATTCTGCCCTGCATTTTCACTATACACTAGGAAGAAATTGAACATAATACATAATTAAAGTAAATAAGGAACATGTCGTTCCTGGGTAAATTTGACTGTCCGGGCTGCCTCCCTCCACTTGGTCGGTTGTGTCCCATAGTGCAGCACATAGCTCATAGAAAAATTTGCATTTTGACTCACTTGTTTTTGTTTCCTTTTTCAAACTTCAATTTCATATACATTTCCAATTCCCATGCGTTTTCCATTTTATCATAATAATTATCCATATGATACGTCTTCCTCAAAAAAATGAATGGTCAGAATCGCCATATAATAACTGATGAAAGGGTGGCAATGTCGCTCTATAATATGAGAACAAGGGTTCCTTTCTGGGCTCGCAAGGAACGCTATATCTTATCAATAAACAGGTTCGGTGCTGGGTTATGGTAGAATTTTCATGTGGAACTTAGACATAGGGGGAGATGTTTGAAATTGACCACACTAGGTACGAAATGTGATGTATGGTTTTAATGTCCACTTCATGGTACTTCCTAATATCAGCTTCGACTGACTGAGAAATAACTGTTCTAGCTGAACTTACTGAACTCAAAGCTCTATTCTTTAGGGATGAGCCTTGCTCCTATAATAATAGTCCATGCTATAGTTTGGCGAAGGTTGACCTAGATGCAGGCATTGACCCTTATGTCATGTTCTCTTAGTCGGAACCTTGTCGACTCATCATTTGTTATGCTATATAATACATATAACAAATATTTTTTTTTTCGTCTGAAGATGACACGTTTAGTGTTGAAACTATAGTAACGACTATATTAAATATCAGTGGTAGTAAAACAAAGTAGTTTCATCTATTATTTCGTTAAAACATATAACAAATTCGTTATATTCAATAACATAATTATGACATAATAAAATAGAATATTTTGAGTTATCTAATTTGGGATGAATCTTTTCGGGATCCCCCATGTATCGTTGAGGCTTCGCTTGTACGAATTTCATTTGGACGTCTTGGCATAAAACGACTACGTCCTCGCATATAGCATCAACTCTACTCCTATCGTTTTTGGTATACATGCGGTATACACGGGATGGAACCTTATGATACTCCTGTCCTGCCTTGTATTTTTGCTGACGTGATATCGTTCACCCTCCCTTGTTTAGAAATTTCGCCCGGGAGGTACGAATTTATTACTTTCAGGTATGCTATCGGTAGATATTGTCTGTACATTTTGTGTATTAGTCCTTGTCGAAGGTTTTGGCTATGTCTAGGAACACTACACCGGCTGGTATTCTCTTATTGTGCCCTTCTATAATATTTCCAGTTACTGTAGCTAGTTGGTGGGTCGTGCTATGGTTTTGCTTGTTGTTCATTGGGGAGTATGTTTTGGTTTTCCATTGGCTGCTTCAACCTGGTAAGATTAGTTCTCTCGACGATTTTACTCACGTTCAATATTAAACTAATCGGAATGTAACTTGTTGAATTATTCCTAGGTTTATTTGGTTCAGGGATCATTACCGTTTTCCAGTTCTTTGAGTAGTGCCTATACGTGAAGAAGCCGTTTGCAATTTCTACTTAGTACTCTATAGCATTTTCCGGTATATTTTTCAATATTCGATTTGTTATCTTATCGCTGCCGGGGGATCGTACATGCTTTGTTAAATTTATTGTCCCGAGTTCTATTAATGAAAAAGTGTTGATTTAAATCTTATCCATATGATCCAATTTTCAGATTTTTTGAAAAATGTCCTTCCTACCCCTTCCCCTATTCAAACAAAACGTAATATACTGATTTTTGGTAAACATTTCTAAGGACAACAAATACTTATTTTAACATGACAAACTACTTCCTAGTATAAAATTCGACTTTTGTCAAAATTGACTATTTTTGATAGGAAAGAGATGCATTTTTCGAGAAACCAATTTATTTTGATCCCAAAAACCTCTGTTTTCTTGTTATACCGACAAGTTCTAACTGTCTTCTATCCTCAAAAGGTTTTTGGCAAATAACTCGGGTCACACAAAAAGAGCAGTTGTTTATTTCCCAAACTTCACCCGGGATATCTTCTAAACCTACTCATCAAGTATCATCAAAATCCGAACCTATCACGACGATTGGTAATCTGGACCATTGACTGGTCCAATTGATTCTGCCTATTCGAGCACGTCCAACATTCTACTTCAGTTTTGAAAAACTCTGATTTCCTAAATATACACAATTATGTTAGAAACATTGCTTGTTATCTGACTAAGATTGTAATATGTGAGTTACACTTTGAAATTATTCTTGCAATCTAGAAAGGAAATTGTTCCAATTTTAACGGATAATTATTTTTATCTAGAGTATTTTCCAGACAGTTTTATAAGTACACATATGAAGTATGAACTGAAGGACAAGGACGTGAGATAAGATAGATGATGGAACTACATTATGCGAAGGGTTCATAAATATTGAGATAAGAGGACATCTACGACCATATTGTCTCATTTTTCTATTTAGTCTGCAATATATCACTGATGTTACTGATTAATTTATCTGTGATAGTAATCCAAATTAATAGTGATGAACGATTGTTCTGTAGTTTAGTTTCTCGAATAATTTAATACAATAACATTAGAAGCATGTTAGTACAGGAAATAAAGTACAAAATCGACCCCAATTAGAAAAATTTGAGGTAAAAGGCCGATTTTGATGTGTGAGGGCTCATTCGATTCATTTTGATACATAGGGAGAAATTTGTCCTATTGTTAATAAACAATAAATAATGGCCAATAAATGGCATGTTTTTGACATAATGAAAAAAAAATTGAAAACGCTATTTTCCATCAATTTTTAGCGGGTAAAGTAGAAAATTGTAGCTATTTGATCAATAAACAATGTGAATTTGAGGTTTATAACAATTTGTCACTTATCTATTTGTTAATACACAACAAAATGGAAATTTAAAAAATAATCAAGATTATATTCATTTTCAGGTAATTTGAGGTCGCTGAATACAAATTCGATGTTATTTTTCTGATTGGCTGTTAATCTAATTAGTTAATTAACAATTTGTTAATAAACAAATTAACCCAAAAAATGGAAATTTTAAAAAATGATCAAGACTAGAGTCATTTTCAGGTAATTTGAGGTCGCTCAGTAGTTTGATGTTATTTTTTTGATTGAATGTTAACGTAATTATTCAATTAATAATTACTTAGTTACCAAATTAACAAAAAATTCAAAGTCTCAAAATTAAGATTGGAGTCAATTTCGTATAATTTAAGGTCGCTGAGTACGAATTTGATGTTATTTTTTGAATAAATTGTTGGGAAACTATTTTTATCAATAACATGAAAAACAGCTCTTCCCCTTTACGGCTACGGCCCTGGAGGTTGAATTACTGGTTCTGAATTCAGCTCATACGTCCCTGCACTTCTCGCAGTTACCATGGCAACGCTACCAATCAACTAATAATATGAACAATTTATTGAAAAATCACATTAGATTCACATTTAACTACTTCAAATTATCTGAAATTGACTGTTATCTTGATTATTTTAAAACTTAGAATATTTTTTGTTGATTTGCCAAGTGAATCAATTAATTAATTGAATTATCATTCGATTCAAAAAGTAACATCAATTCCGTGTTCAGCGGCCTTGAATTATACGAAATTGACTCCAATCTTGATTATTTTACGACTTTGAATTTTTTTGTTAATTCGATAACTAAGTAATTATCAATAAAATGATTAAATTGATCTTTAATTAAAAAAATAACACTAAATTCATGTTTAGTGATCCGAAATTACCCGAAAATGACTCTAATCTTGATTATTTTGAGACACTGAATTTTTTTGTCAATTCAGTAACTGAGTAATTATCAATTAATTAATTAAATCAACATTTAATCAAAAAAATAACATTAAATTCGTATTCAGCGATCTCGAATTACCTGAAAATGACTTTAGTCTTGATTATTTTCAAAATTTCCATTTTTGGGTTAATTTTTCTTTTCAAAACCTTTATTTCCTGGACTATATAGAAGATAAATATTCCCGAGAAATGATATTCCCGATACAAACTGTATAGAATATTTGATACTATGAAACAGAAATACTATAAATAAACAAGCAGATGTGCAATGTTCAATACGGTCTCCCCTTCTTTGGTTAATTCTTTTGTAAGCGAAATTAAAACCGTCTTAAAATCAAAATTACTTTGGCACTTATATGTCGATTGTATTTTCGCTATTACTAGTATAGATTTTAATCTACATGTGTTTTCGTACACGACTGACAGCGAACTTGATTCCCTCGAATTGATTTGTAGGAATAGAAATAAATAACCAGCTTCCTTCCCTTTACGTAGATATCATCAAAGATGGTCGCCATTTGTAATTCGACATATACAGGAAACAGGAAACTAACTCATGCAAATAGGTGAATATATTCGAACGTATTCAGATATACGAATCAATTATAAAATAGTTCCATTCTATAGTCTTGTTCATATATCATTAAACGTCTTTTTGGGCCAGGAAAATTACGAGGAATTTGAGAAACTTCAGCAAAAAGCGACGGACAACGCGGTTACGACAAATCTATCATCAACAGGTTTGTAACCACAAACTGAAAATGGAACGCATCAATTGACCAAATAGTTTCAAATAGTTCAATGAAATTCAGAATTTTCAATTATCGTCCTTCAATCTATATAATATAAAAGATCAATACCACTCACTGACTCACTTATCACGAAATCTACGAAATAATAAAGCGGACCGACTTGAAACTTGGCAGATATGTGTCTCATACGACGTAGGCAGCCGTTAAGAATATACTTTCCGAAACTCAATCCCAAGCGGATTAGAAGGGATTCGATATATTTTGACATTTGTGACTGCTAATATAATCACCTACAATTTACATGACACAGATCTGTAGAATAATGAATCATTATCACAGTTCCGACTGTCTAAGCTATGACAGACAACACATAACTCATCAACATGACGGGTAACGTTCACATGACAGACAGCTAATACATTGACAGTCACATAATATCCGTGACAGACCATTTCATATCGAAGATACCCCTGTCAACTCAAATAAACTTTGACATGACAATTTTACGTTTTTTGACGCTTTCAGTTGTTTCTAACTCATTAGAATTATTTTATTGAGTACGGTAAATTTTTTAAATAAATTCCGCCTATATATGTAACAATGAGCTAAATGGACTGTGCACAATAGATCAACTACTTCCCTTATGTTTATTAGCAAAATGGCTTTCGAACAATTCTGCTGTTCAAATTTATGATTGTAGGATGAGACAATTATTTGGAAGCTACTAAAGAAAGATGTTGCATTATATTGTATGTTACTGAAGTTTAATTCAAATAATGGTTTACAACTCATGATATGACAGATAGCTGCATAGATCGATGGATCATTATCACAGTTCAGACTGTGAATGACAGACCACACATAACCTCATAACAAGATGTTCCGTAACTTCTCTATGACCGACAGCTGATACATTGACATTTACATGACATAGAGTATAGTTTTTGACGTTCTTACATGCCTTTACATGTTTTTATTCGTTTGAAATATGCCTTTAAGTCTTGATATCGCATTGGCGGAGCCAACTATTTTTGATTCTATGGATGTTAGGCTGTTTATGACGAAGTAACCAGTGGACAACAGCCAGTAGTGAGATGAAACACAGATTTAAATTCTCCATGGTTTCTTCGAGTGCGACACCAGATCAGCTACTCATGAACAAGGGCAAAATTGAGTTCATCAAGATGCTCAGGCCCGGATTACGATATCCGGCACTGCACGTTAGTACAATATCAAGCGCCACTACGTCAACAAGTGGTTCCGCCAACTACTGAAAGAATTCAAAATTTTGAAAATAGATTTTCTAAAAATAAACTGAACGTTTATTATACTTTCAATATTTAATTATGTTAACTTCTATTTTTCCTTGGATGAACAATACTTATCACTTGTCTATTATATTTGATTTTGGAAAAAAGATGTAAGCATTTTTTCAACCTACAAGACATGTATTGGGTAATCTGGGCCTGAAAGTGCTACAGCAAAATCAACTCCAGAATAAGTGACTAAGATGGAAAAGACATCTATCCTGGCTGTTGTTTCCCAAAACATACTAGATTTGGCTGTTTATGAAAAATTTAAAAATTACCCAAAAGCAAGATGATGGCTCGAGCTACCCCATCAATGGGGGAGGGACTTTAGGTACGTTCAACAGGAGCTCTTCATGTACAAGGTGGGCAAATCACATTCTTGTTCTCTTTTTTTGAGACAGATGTACGGAGGGAGACAAAAATTTGCCATCATCTTTTGTTGTCGAGTTCGATTTTTCAACTTTTAGACACATATGAATGTCGTGGTTGTTTGTAAATAACTTTCACATTATTGAAGTATTTTTTTCTGTATAATTCAGTGACGTCGAGAAAACTTGAAAAAAAGGTGCGATTTCAAGTCCTGGTCTAAACTTGTATTTTTTCCAATGACAATCATAGTTGGCTATGGTTTAGTTAGAACAAATTTTTTTCGCTTTATAACTATGTATCATATCTCGGGTGACTTTAATAACAAAAATAAATTAAAGATTATTGCAACGTTATGAGCCATATTCGATTGTAGATTAAGTTTTCAACACTAATTTATTTCATTTAGTATTAGTCATAATTGCTTGGAAGATACCACTCAAGGCAGTTCCAATTACCAATTTCTGGATGGAAACAGTGGGTTAAATCGAAGCTCGTAGATCTTCCAAGTGTAAGAAACAATTCCAGCTTGGACTGAGAATATCACTTGTAATGTTGGGAAACGTCGACGTATAATCGTGTAACGTTAACATATGTTACAAGAAACGATGTGATGCATTTCAATTCAAAATTCTTCTATCAAATTGACTCACCATCAGTATATCAATAAATTGATTGCATCATTAATTTTTTTCTGGATACTTGTTGTGCCTAATTACGGTCTTCAAAAATCGATGTAAAAACATGCGGATTAATTTATGTAGGTACTATTGTCGGTAATAAATTAGGCCAGACATAAATCCTGAATACGTGATTATCCGTGCACAATGTCGAAATAGAAATGAATATGAAATTTATTACCATAAATCAGAGCAGACCAACAAGCACAAACAATAACCGTAATGCCACCTAATGTACAATTGTCTGCAGCAAAACGGGCTGACCGCTGCCCGTCTGCGTTGGCTGGCAGGAATGCGAAATGGTCAGTTAGAATACACCGCTGTTAAATTCTAATCTCCATTTAAGCTTTCTGTTCAAGTGGACTATTTCAATAGATTCCCAGTTCATTTGTTTATCTTCTACTACCACAACTAGTTAATCATGCAATAACCTGAAACTGAAGCAAACAGCAAGATTGACCAAACCTAATTTGATTCTGGTTGGTGTTGGTTCCCGACACAATTTGTCGTGTGCTCAAATTGGAGATAACATTGAATATGAATTGAATGAAGATTGAAATGAATGAATCTGGATAAAACACAAATTCACAATTGAATGACAATATATCAATTTTTCAACTACACAGTACTATAAAAAGAAACATTCACCCTGAACCACTGAAAATAGTATTTAAGTACTACCAAGAATCAGAGTAAATTAAATTAGAAATCAAAATGTGCCTGTTCAAATACTATTTGAGATTAAATGTGTAAATAATGGAGTACCCTCAGCTGGAGATGAATCTGAATTTATCAAATAGCTTTATCGATATATTATTATATATAACATCCTCGGGAAATAGGTCACACTAACACATATGCTTATTCGCTTCTTCTTTACGTACGTTTCGGTATCACGACCATCATCAGAAGACGTATCACTGTATGAAACGTGATTTATTAAAACTAATTGTATTACCACAAGGCGACCTCATCGCTCTAATTTCAATTGAAAATGCCCACGTCGCCATAACGAACCGAAATACGAACAATCGAAATTATAAAAAATTATAAAACATTAATGTTTTAAGTATAAATTAAGAATACGCTGCTGAGAAATATTCTCATAAACTCTAAATTCATATCGAATCACAGTACGTAATACGATTGCAGGACTGAACTAAAAATATAACGAAAATCCACTTTCGAACAAGATGTTGAAGACTTATGAGGTAATAGATAAATGTTGTCAGATCTTATTGGAATTATTGCTATCTAAGCATACCACCTGAAATATACTTTTAACATTATAGAGAAAGAAGCATGTAGGAATTTGCAAGCGTTTTGAATGATTCAATTAGTATAAATCTGACTAAATGATTGAATATCTGTTCTATGATTTACAGACCTGGAGTCACGTTTTATGTGAATCATCTCTAGAATAGATCTTTTATAATAATTGGTAGTTAAAATATTAACATTTTTGTAATTGAATTGATGACTATTTTCAAAGCAGTGCTTAGCAAGGACGGTGGAATTTTCTAAGTTTTTGTTACTTGTGCTATAATAATGACCATACTTTTTTTTGTAAATATTGTTTAGAGATTCCCTTATAAAACGATTTAATTTGTATACTGTGTGGGCTAGTTTATCTTTAGGCCTTTGAAGGTCTTAGATTTGGAAAATATTTCCCAACACAGTTAGGCTTATGCGCAAAATTTATATCACACATTTTTAAACATTCCTTAATTTTCTCCGAGGTCTCCGGAACGTGGGTAATGTTATAAAATTATCTGTATTACCGTTTATGTTATTTATATATGACGTTCCATTATAGATTTTGCTTATTCTTTCTTTAATGTTGGGATTGAAAAAGGTTTTCAGGTAGCCATTTATTTCCAGTGTATTTTGAACAATTTTTAAATTTTTGGGACGGTCCTCTGGGGCAATTCAAACGCGCGATCTGTAAGGCTGTTTATAACACTTTCTTTATAACTTGTTGGTGCAACGGAATTGAAGTGAAGATAACGTTGACACCAAAATTCTTCATTAAGCCACGAAGTTCTTATTTTTCCAACTGCATCATGCCTAATGTTCATATCTAGGAAATTTATTATGTTTTTATTCACTTCTATGTCACAAGTAAATTGAAGTTCACAGTGGAAATTTTTGAATTTATCAATCACGTATTGAATTTTATCAATGGCAATCATCTACATACACCGTTTGAAAAATATGGGCTGAAAATCTAATGAATTTATGACAGATTTCTCTAAGCATTCCATAACTCGTTTGGCAATAGTAGCTGAAATGGGAGGTTTCATTGCTGTGCCGAATATTTGCCCAAAATATTGGTCACCGTATTGAAAATAAGTGCATTCTCGCAACAGAACTGTACTGCGTTCAGAAATTCAGATTGATCTAGAGGTGTGTGGTTTTTAATATCTGCCTAACGTTTTTTAATACTATTCAATGCCAAAACGACTGGTATATTTGTAACTAAAGAAACAACGTTCAAGGAAATTGATAGATGATCTATGGGTACGGTTTGATTTTTAAAAAATTTTTTGCAATGCCATGAGTCTTTCACATAAAATTCTTTTTTTCCAATTATATTTTCGAGAGATTTTGACAAATTATACAGAATCATGGTGCAATAAAAACTATAACTTATACAAAACTCTCTCATAATTCAGATTGCTTTCATTAACAGACGTAATTACGTAAAATTATATTTCACCTGAATAATAAGTGCAATAAACATGAAATCCTCAACTCCAAAATATTGAAACAAGTTTTCGAGACTGTTGGTCATGTTATATTGCACCTTGCTCTCCTGAAACTGGTCAAATACCTAAAAGATTGAAAAATAGAACTATTGTTCCGATACCTAAAATTTCTCGTTCTATTAAAGCTAACGAATTCAGACCAATCAACATTTCACCTCCGATTGAGAAGATACTAGAAACAGCAATATATAATCAATTAATCGAATTTGTTGAAAAAAACGATAATCAATCGGGATTTCGCCAAATGCGCTCGTGCGAGTCATCAGTACAACTACCCCAGAATAAATTCAAAAGTGAACTGGATAATAATAAGATTGTTGTGGCTGTGTTCCTTGACCTCAAGAGAGCATTTGAGACCATTGATAGGTCTATATTACTAGCCAAATTGAAAACAACAGGTTAGAGAGAAAGATATGTTCTCTTGTGAAATTGAAAATAATGTTCGAGTTTCCCCCGGGTAATGTTCTGGGTTCCCTTCTATTCATACTATATTTGAATGACATGCCACTGTTTGTTGATTGTGTTGAATGAACTTTTTGCGGATGATACAATATTAGCATGCAGTGATGAGAGCTTAGAGATGGCTATACGAAAAATGAATATTTCTTTAGTAAGTGTCAACAAGTATTTGAAAATAAATAAACTCAAGCTGAATGTATTGAAAACAAAAGCGATGATAATCGCCACCGAATTTACCAAATACACTGAAAAAATATTAATCTCAACAATGATGATGAGACAATTGAAGTAGTGAATACAAATTGATATCTAGTATTCCAGATGGATAATACTTTATCGTTTAATGAACATTCTGAGTATATTCATAGAAAAATTTCCAAAAAATTAATCCTTTTTTCTAGAATTGCCAATAATGTTCCAACCGAGTCAAGATCACAGTTTAGAAGTCAATCGTTCAACCACACTTCGGCTTCTGTTCCAGTATTCTATGTTTATACAATCAAAATAAATTGTCCCAACTCCAAACACTTCATAATCGTGGTATGAGGATCATTTTGAAATGCGGTAGGAATACTCCTATTACTATAATGCTTAATGCATATAACAAACCAATAGGTATATTTGGGCGGATTCAGCTATATTAATTATTCATAAAATAGCTCGATTCAATAACATTGTGTATAGATCATCAAACGTTGCTGTGAGCTAGCGAAATTATAACAAGGAAGTTGGGAAATGTCAACAAATCTTAGAGCAATCAAGTTAATTTCTAACCAAAAACAGAGAATGGAAGGCAATCAATTAACCGAACCTTCAAATAGTTCAATAAACTGTAATACATTCATCATCAATAATTATCAATGAATTTCATAATTTCTTTTCTGAATTCGTGATACAATCCGTTTATAAATGTAAGAATAATATGCTAGAATACCGTTCATGCAACACCTTCGACAAATCCGAAATTTACTAAATTAATTTAGTCGTGTTAAGAATGCTATGTGGGTCAAACTGAAAAACATTTTTAGGATAAATAACATGTTGTCCATTAAGCTGTGGCAGTAGAAGTAGATACATAGTTGTGTATCCATAGTGTGAACACTTCCATAGTTTATTAGTGACTACACAGTGACAACATAAAAATCGGTTATTAGCTAAATATAACTAAGAAGTAATTTCAATCATAACGATATAGGTATTTATTTGGAGCTGAGGTTGGCGGAGGTTAAATTATGTTTCATATGTTCATAAATTTACACATACTCTAATACTAGGCTGCAGTCGACTCTAATAGTAAAGTGAAGTAAAGTAAAGTAAAAGTAAATTTATTTTCTCAATAATAATAATTGTAAAATAATAACATGATTATAAGAAAACAAGTCAAACAATACAAAAGAACTGCAAAATAAAATACAAGGACAAAAACTTATTCAAGTATTCATTAACAGTGTATGGTTCACATTGCACAATAATATTGAATATTCTATTCCTAAATTCACAAAAATTCTTTATGCATTGAATATCAATTGGCAAATTGTTGAAAAATTTGATGCACATATAGGGACAATTTTTCTCGGTTAGTGTAAGCGTATGTGCTGGATATATATATATATATATATATATATATATATATATATATATATATATATAGATATATATATATATATATATATATATATATATATATATATATGAAATATCACGTGTGTTGTGATTGAAAGATTTTTTGAAATCTGTAAAGAATCTTCTATGTTTGAAAATAAAAAGAAGGGATTGATAAATGTATATTCCAATAACAGTTAGCAAGTTGTTTTTCTTGAAAAAACCTCTGCAACTTTGCTTATACCCTAATCCAAAGATTATTCGTATTGCTCTTTTTTGCTGCCTGAATATCATATCAACCTGATAGCTGTTACCCCAAAAAATTACCCCAAAACTCAACAGAGATTGAAAGTTGGCATAATAAAAAACTTTTAATGTCTTTTCCTCAAGTTGTGGTTTCATGACACGTAAACTATAAATGATAGAACTCAGCCTTTTACATCGTTGTTCGATTTCTTAAAACCAGTTGAGGTTTCTATCTATATTTATTCCAAGACATTTCGAATAATTCTTCATTTCCAAAATGCAATCATTTAAATTTAATGTTTCTGGAATTTGCAGCCTACTATGGCTTGACGTAAAGATGATGCAGTTTGTCTTACTTTTGTTCAATGTGAGTTTATTATTCATACATCAATTTTCAATCTTTGAGAGTGTAGAGGCAATTTCAGTTTCGAGAAGGCAAAGGTGATTTGCAGATACTTTAATGTTACTATCATCTGCATAATTGATTAGTAACTTTCTAGAATCAGCAATAACTGGTAGATCATTAATATAGATTAAGAACAAAAGTGGGCCAATTATGCTACCTTGAGGAACTCCCATTTGTATTGACAATTCCCCAGATATGAAATTCTGTCCACCCTCCGAAATTTTCACTCTCTGCGTTCTTCATTCTAAATAACTTTCCATCAAAGCTAATTGTTTATCTCTAACTCCGTATTTCTTCAGCTTTGCAAGAAGGATCTTATGATCGACCGTGTCAAAAGCCTTGGAGAGATCAAGAAAAAGTCCGCATGGGATTTCTTTATTTTCCAAGGATGTTATAGATTCGATGAGTTTAAAAACTGTTGTTTCTGAATTATGGTCCTTAAGAAAACCATGTTGACTGTCATTGAAAATCTTGTATTTTGTGAAAAAGTCCATCAATCTATTGCATAGTAGCTTCTCATACAATTTGGAGAATGAAAAAAGCAGACTGATTGGTCTGTAGTTCCCTAGATCTTCTGGATCATTTTTTTTGTAGAGTGGTATTATCAACGCGGTTTTCAGAGAGTGAGGAAAAACTCCACATCTGAAAGAACTGTTCAAAATGTAGCATAATGGACTCACTATATTCATAATTGTCTCCTTCAAAATAGATAGAGGTATTTCATCATAGCCAGAGCTAGTTTTATTTTTTAGAAGATTAGAAGTTTTAATTATCTCTTCCTCTGTTACTTCGAATAAGTAGAAAGAGTTTTTTAATGCAGGTATTAGTAAGTTGTCCTCAGAATTTGAAGAAAAATTCTTCCATAGTTCAGAGGCAATGTTGACAAAATATGAATTGAAATTTTCTGCCAGTGCAAGCCTATCACCAGATAAATTGTATTGTATTCTATCTCACCTTTAGTTTTCCCTATAATGGAGTTAACTATGTTCCACATAGTTTTTGTTTTGTTGTCTGATTTCATAACTTTATTGTGAAAATAGTTATGTTTGGCCTTTTTAATTGCTTTATCATACAAGACTTTCAATTCTTTATATGCTACTAATAGATCTGCATTTTTTTTCGAGACAATACATATTTTATCAAGAAGTTGCTTTAATTCTCTAACTTCTTGATTCTCACATATATTCGATTTTTTAAAAGTATTCGATTTATTTATTTTCACTTGTTTCAATGGAAAATGTGTCTTGAACAGATCAATATATATCCATGAACAGACGCCATTGTTGATTTATATCATCTAAGGGGATATTAAAAACAGATTGCCATGACGTTTTGCTTAATTCATTTTTAAATTCAAAAATACTCTAATAGTTCAGTGAACGTATATATTTGAAGCTATTTAATTGTTTCTCTTTAATATTGAAACTAAATACTTGCGCGATATGACCTGAAATGTGCAACTCCATTATCAATGTTTTGTAATCTGTCATATTTGTGAAGATGTTATCTATACATGTCTTCGATGTAGCTGTTATTCGTGTAAATTCATTTACCGTTATTGGAAAGTTATGGTGCGATAATAACCGTAAATGAATTAGAAACATATGTTTGATATTATCAGATCCCAATGAATCAATATTAAGTCGCCTGCTATAATATATAATTCTTTTAGTCTTATCAGTATCTCAAATATTTCATCCATAACTTCTAGAAAAACTTCTATGTTGCTAGACGGTGGTCTGTAAATAGATAACACGGTCACTTTCTTATTATCAAGAATAATTTCCATAGCTGCGCATTCGATGATAAACGGTATGCTACATGATGAGTAATCAGTCCTCTCTTTAGATTTGATCGATGTATGACAATACAGTGCCGTTCCTCCGTGTTGATTTGTATTTCTGCAAAAAGATGATACCAATATGAAATTAGGAATGACGTATGCTGTTAACTGTTCAGCGCTTTTCCAGTGTTCTGTTAATGCTATTAACTGTGTCGCAGTATTGTTTACGAAGCTTTCTAACCTAAACAGACTGTTTCCTATAGATTGAATATTTTGGTGAATCAGGGTATATTTATACGGAACTATAGTTTGGGTGGTATCTTCTCTAGATAACGTAAAAACGGATTCAGGCGTGGCCCCCTCGGACATGAATCAGGCGATTTCAAGGCTTCCAAATCTTCATAGGGAACAGAAATCTTAAAAGAAGAATATTCTTCTGGATATTTTGAAATGAGCTTGTCACATTTAACATTATTGAAGCTATTCTCCTGTAAGTATTTTAAGACGTCTTCTTTTGAGAGTGTGGGTGAGAGTTTGCAAACATGTATATGTACATAATTTATTATACCTTTTATAGACATCTTTTCATCTAAACTCACCCCTATTATTGTGTTTCTCTTCCTCCGGTTTTTAGGTTTAATAAAATCTCCATCTTGAGAACGAGTATCAGGTTCAGGGTCTGTATTAATATAAGAATTTTCACACCCCTTTGTTTTCATGTCTTTTTGCTTTTGTGATTTAGGAGTACCCACTGATTTCTTCCTGATTATGTCACTATATAATAGCGTTTTTGCATCGTCAGGAAATTCTACGTTCCGTTTAACCTTACGATTATTATATTTGTTTGTTTTCTCTTCATTTTCCTTTCCTACTTTTTCTCGTGCTTCGATTTTATTTGTATCAACATTTGTTAATTCATTTCTTAATTTAATATTCTCCTTCTTCAACTCCAGTATTTCGTTTTTTAGTTCTGCAATTAGGAGAACTAAAATGCTATTTGATGAACTTTTAATAGCATTGTTTATAATATCAGAAATATTGCCAAAATCTCCTTGCCTCTGATTCATGTTTTTGTCGGATTCTTCATATTCCAGATCTTTCAAATCAACTAACAAGGATGTTGTAGATTGTGTACAATGTGAGGTTAACTTATTTATCATGCAGTTTTCACATACCCAGGATTTGATTTTTCCAGACTTTTTCAGCACTTCAAGTTTTTCAAATGTTACATTCACACATGCACTATGATAATGTTTTCCACATGTCCCATTGCACGTTAAATAATCATCATACCGATTGATTGTTTTGGCGCACTTACTACATGACAACGCCATCTTCTATTTCTATAGTGTTATAGTGTATCCACAGTGTGAACTCTTTTATAGTTCATCGGATTACAAAAATACTTCTAAAATTTGATGAAGTGCGTGTGACCATACAGTATGTGTCGGTGTTGGGGAGTAAAAAAGGGCAACACTTTATATTGTATCTCCTTAACCGTAGTCCGATGACTCCTATGTATGAAAACGGGAAGTGAAAAAACTTTTCTGTTGGAATTTGGAGGACTAAGAATGCAGAATTCTTTTTGTACTAGTAAACAATGCACTATTAATTCTGTGATTATCTGTTATCACACACATAAATTCGGAATCACTGCTCTTTCCAAGCATAGTACAAGCCTCACACTAAGTGGATGGGTCTTGAACAAAGAATAATCACAGTAAGTGTAGGCAATTTCACAATCGTGAGGACTTCTCTAGAGGATGTCCACAGGGCAGTGTATTTTCACCCCTACTATGGAACATAGTAGTGAAGAACCTCTTGCGGCATATGAATGATGCGGGGATTATTACTATACGATTCTACATCCTGTTAATAGGAAGATTTAAGACGATTCAATGCAAAATAACTGAAAAATGGTAAGTGACCACTATTTCAACGTTTTACCGTCCGATACAGAGCTAGTTTTTTTCGAGAAGATATGTGAGATACGTTAAAAAATAAAATACTGTCCTCTGGCAGTAACGGAGAGCAATAGGAAAAACATGGAGACTATCGCCAGAAATAGCACTATGGATATACACGATAGTCATAATAAAAATGGGAGCTGGCGCGGGTTGTTATTTATTTATTTCATTTATTTAGTTGATACAAGCTCTACAGATCTCACAACCCAATTATAAAGTAGGAGACAATACAAAAATATCCGTGCCGTATATATTACACAAAAAATATACGACACAGATAACAACCATGAAAACTGAAATTCAGATGAGCATTCACTTACAATAACGCATCACAAACACAAATTATGAGTTCCTCTGAAGTCACATGAAATATATCGCAGCTCTCACTCAACTCATGGAAAGATTTACGCATAACGCTCAACGGTGCGTTAGCATGACAGTTTATACGAGGGGTGCTTGAATAAAAAGAGAGTGAATTCCTAGTTTTATAAGAAGGCGCATTAATACATAGTAACTACAGATTGTCAATGAAGTCTTTCATATCCACGCTCGGGATCCCCACCAACAACACCCTCTCATGGGATGATCATGTGAGATCCATTGCGAAAATCTCTTCACATAAGCTTGATTTCTTATCCCGTGCAATGAGCTACTTTACATCCCAGCCGCTCTTCATAATCTACAGATTTGACCTGTTCTGAAGTACTGTTCACATGTTTAGAGTTAAGCTCCCAAAAATACGCTGAAGCTCTTGGATTCTATCCAGAAGAGAGCTGGTCGTCTGATTGATGACGTCACACTTACGAGTTCATCGACTTCTCTAGAACATCGTAGAAGGGTGAGATACCTCTCCCTTTTCTATAGGGAAATTCCCATGATTGATGTTCATCAGAAATCTCGTCTGTTGTTTGTTTCACCATGAGAGATCCTAGAAAGGCGCAGTAGAAGAGCTCAATCTAGTCACCCCTTCGTTGTCAATTTCGAGACCTGCCGAACTTCTTTCTACCAGAATTCCTTTTTCTATCGAACAGCGAAGCTGTCAAACTCTTTACGTAGTGAGGTCTTTTTTTTGCGGAGGTGAAGAAAACCCTTTATAGGGAGGTTTGAGTCCTTGCATCTCATGGATTACCGTGAGTGTCACTTTTCCAGGCATATGCACTAAAATTTTCACCTCCTTTGTAGGCTTGTCTGGCTATTGCCTCCGGTGATACTTGGGTCTGCTGGCCCATTGTATCTCGCCTTCGTTTTGTTCCTTTATGGTATCCACTCGAGAGTATTCTTGTATATTGAACGAGTTCGTACAAGTCCTTTACAGGGTGTGAGCTATATAATTCTGGTTCGTCGTTAGGCTTCCAAAAACTGTCTCTTGCGGTCCAGTTCCTCGCATTTACACAGTATGTGTGTCACTGATTCTGTATTCTCACGACAAAATCTGCATGTTAGGTCGCCATTGTAAAGTCCCATTTTGTTAAGGTGGCCTCTTACTGGATAATGGCCAGTTATGAGCCCTTTTAGTGTTCCCCTATTTAGTGGTAATAGGTATGTTGTTCTTTTGTTACACGGAGCTTTGATGTATTCCTTCCCATGTTCTTGATCTGGGATTCTTTCCCAGTATTCTTTGTGATTTTTTTATGATCCAGTCTTCTACAGACCCTTGTGCTGTACGTTTTGGTACCCTCGCAGTCTGTTCTAGATCGGGGACATTCTTCAACCCTCTTCATGCAAGTTCGTCGGCTTTTCCATTGTCAGTCGTTCCCTGATGTCCCGGCACCCATATCAGTTTAACGCGATTTCGGTCTGCATGTATTTCGAATTCTTTCTTGCATGTCCATACCAGACGATATGTCACTTTCCGAATTCTCATTGCCTTAAGCGCAGCCTGACTTTCTGTCAATATGTGGATCTGCTCATCTTCGGCGGCTGTCCGATTGTTTTCCTTCACGCATTGGAGTGATGCACATACCTCTGTTTGGTAGAAAGAGGAGTGTTTATTCAATGGATAGCTGAAAGCAGTCTTTGGGTTTCTTGAGTATACTCCTGTAACTGCACCTTTTTCAGTCTTAGACCCATATGTATACCAAATCTTTCTCTGTAGAATGTCGCCCAGGTTTGTATGTTCCGAATCAGTTCTTTCTGGTATTGATACCCTGAATGTGTTGTTCAAAGTGTATCGCTTTGGAATGTGATCTGTTCTTATGTCTAACACGTCCCTTATTTTTACGATACTCATGTGTCCTGTCTCAGTGTGTATATTGTATAGTGTATTTTGTATTCTTAAGGCACCAAGCTTGCTCCTCCTCGGATTATCATTTGGAGGGGAAGTAATCCCAGTAGTGTCTCCATTGCTGCAGTGGGCGTAGATTTCATGGTTCCTGTGATCCCAAGACATGCAAGTCTCTGGACCTTGATTATTCTTTTCGTGGTCCCTCTCCGTTGTGTTTTAGGCCACCATACCAAAAGGGCGGATGTTCTGTCGTAGCCCTCATTTTTCCCAAAGGAGCGTCGGGCCACATCAAGTAATGATGTCTCCGCTTTTTAAATTACTTCTCCCAGATGTTGGTTCCAACTCAGTTTCGACTCTAGTGTCACTCCGAGATATTTGACTTTCCCTCTCATCTGTATAGTTCCTCAGACGTCTGAAACCCTCTATTTTGCGCTTATGAGTGAATGTCCCTATAACGGCTTTGTGGGAACTGATGTTAAGTTCCTCTGGATCAGTTCATTTTATTACCAGGTTCAGAGCCTCTTGCATTTGATCTCTGACCGTGGGGTTGTATTCTCCTTGTACCATTTCAACTATGTCGTCGGCATATCCAACGATTCTGTATTCTCTGTCCTGGAGAATTCACATTAGCCCGTTCACGACCAGATTCCACAGGAGCTGAGAGAGTACTCCCCTGCTGGCATCTTCTGGCCCCTCGGACCCCTACGGTCTCTTCGATTATGGTTGCATGTATCATTCTGTCTTTCCCTATGGCTATAACCTCCATAACAAACACAAGAGCTTACTTGACAAGTTCTTTTGATTCAATTCGTGGCTCCCTATGCAATAATGGAGCAAGGGTAACTCAACAGATTCTAATTTCACAAATGCGGTACTAAAAAAGATATTGATGTGCGGTTTTCAGTTTTTCTATTATAAATTTAATCTTATTTCTGATTATCATGTCATAGTTATACCGTATGATTCTAGTTTATGGGATAAAATCAAAAAACTATTGTTACTACAAACTACGCCCTCTAGCAATTTTATGAAGAACTATCGTGTACCAATGGATAAGACAATTAAAAGTACGTATCTCTTCCATACAAGCTCGAGCTTACTATAATTGAATGAGTCGCTTATAAACATCGATTTAATTGATAACACTTTCAATAGCTCCCTCAACTCTAATCAAGGTCGCTACACCAATGAGCATTGAACCAAAATGACGATAAAATTGTCTATGCTTTCTAATGATTTTAACAAAGGTATATCGTAATGTGAGAGTTTCTGGAGTAATTTGGAATTTTAATATTCAATTTTCAATTGCGCCCCCTTGCGGCATAATGCGGAACATAACATAATAAATAACATAACAAATAATTCCCAGAAGTTTATCATGAAATCTTTAATAATGATTTTTCTCCACATTTCTATTCCCGGTAGTTTCTGGGATATGGTCGAGAGCTGCCCTTGACTGATCACGCTGTATATTTATAACCAGATAAAATAATATAATTCCATTTGAAAAATTGAAGATGAATGTCATAAATATCACCCGAAACAAGGCCATCGCGCCCTGAAACAATTTCACCAATTAAGAGCGATCTCTCTAGGATCATGAATGAATTATGGCCATCAGTTCATGCTTCTCCATTCTTGATGGTACAACGAGTAATATACGTACTGATATTAATAATAATTATTGACCCAGGTATTAATTATGAATAACACACTGACACAAATGCTTATTACTTTTTTGTCCTTACGTACGTTTCGCTCTCACGATCATCATCAGAAGACATATAACTGTATAAACGTGAATTTTTAAAACTAATTGTATCACCACAATGCGTCCTTATCGCACTAATTTCAATTAAAAACGTCCACGTCGCTGAAACGAACAGAAACACGAACAATCGAAATTATAACACGTTAATGTTTTTAATATATAAATTAAGAATCCGCTGCTAGGCAATATTCTCATAAGCACTATTAACATATCGAATCACAGTCTGTAATACGTCTAAAGAGCTGAACTAAAAATATAAGGTTCGAGGATCCACTTTCGAACCAGATGTTGAAGATTCGTGAGGTGATAGAAAAAGGTTGTCAGACCTTATTAGAACTATCGCTCTTGAGCATTCTACCTAAAATATACTTTTAACATTATAAAGACGCATGTAGTATTTTGCAAGGGTCTTAATTAATTAGATTAGTATAAATCCGACTCAATGATTGAATATCTGTTCTATGATTCACAGACTTGGAGTCACGTTTTGTATGAATCATCTCCAGAAAAGATCTTTAATAATGATTGGTTTCCTTAGTCAAAATATTAACATTCTTGTAATTGAAATGATGGTTTTAATCAATGCAAGAAACAAAAATTCTGAAAATTCCACCGCCCTTGCTAAACACTGCTTCAGTCGTATTACAGACTGTGATTCGATATGTTTATAGAGTTTATAATAGTGCAGTAAATCTGGAAAAGAAAGAGGTGAGGTTCGTAAAATTTTGATAGAGCTTAAAGGAATAGATCAAACATTTTCTAATACCGTGAATAACAATGATATCTTGTTTTCTACAGGATTCGTTTGGGGGAACCTTGTTCAAACCCCAAAAAACAGGTTTTTGAGTGTTTTTTGTGTCGATTCTAGAGTTTTATTTTTTTTGAACACCTTAGACTTCCGGGGAAGATTTGAAACTTGAACCCTTTTATTGACAATGTTCAAGGAACCTTCAGTCCAAATTTGGAGTTTCTGCGATCAATTCTTCGGCTGGAATAGATATATATATATAAGTTTTTTCGACTAAAATTTGAAATGGCGCTATTTTGGTCAAATTTCAGTCGAATTGGATGAAATTTGGTGAAGAAGTAGGTCATGGGGACCACAATAATTGATCCAAAGTTGAAGTCAATTGATCGAATATTTTTGGTTAAAATTCAAAATTATGACGATTTAGCCCAAATTTTGAGATGGACTCCCTAACTGCCGAATTGATCCTACAGTACTCTACTTGGGCTTAAATTAAAGGTAATTTCCTATAGTTTACCGTGATCCGAGTCCGTATGGAACAAATTTACAGATTCGCCCATTTTTTGGACATTAATGGTATATATTATTTATTTTTTTTAAATTAATTTAAAAAAAAAGATGGTATATATAAGTTATATATATATATATATATATATATATATATATATATATATATATACATATATATATATATATATATATATATATATATATATATATATATATATATATATATATATATATATGTTTCTTCTTAGGTTCTCGCGGACATAATGTGTAGAACTGGATTCTCGGGTATTGATCCGCGTTGTGTGGTTTCGGTCCTCAAAAGGACCAATTTCACGACGTTTCGGCAAAGTCGCATTTGTCATCTTCAGGTGATTCGACCGTAGAGTCGGATATATATATATATGTATAAATGTATTACAAATATCAATATGTATACTAGATTTTTTTTTTTTTTTTGATGTGTTGTATATGTTATGAGGTGATAAAGGAAACATATAGAGGATGATTGGGTATGTATAAATGAATCAAATTTTTGTTTTTCATTTAAAAAAAATAGTTCTATATTCTTTTTTTCATTATATAAAATGACTTTGTTTCTTTTGCATCAAATTTTTTTTTTTATTGGAATTTTTTTTCGAGTTAGGAGATGGTAAGGTATTAAGAAATAATTTGTACCTGCTATTGTTTAGGACGAAGATGAAAGCAAATTTTATTAAATTAAATTATATTACATTTTTGATCTATTCCGTTAAGCTCTATCAAAATTTAACGAACCTCACCTCTTTCTTTTCCAGATTTACTGCACTATAAGGATATTGCTTAGCAGCAGATTCTTAAATTTATATACTCAAAACATTAATGTGTTATAATTTCGATTGTTCGTGTTTCTGTTCGTATCGGCGATGTGGGCATTTTCAATTCAAATTAGTGCGATATGGACGCCTCGTGGTAATACAATTAGCTTCAAGAATTCACGTTTATACAGTTATGCGTTTTCTGATGATGGTCGTGAGACCGAAACGTACGTAAAGACGAAAATAATAAGCATATGTATAAGTGTGACCTATTCCCCGAAAATTTTATATATAAGGTACTGACATTCATACATATTTAGGTAATGCATAGGTCAGGAATATCGCTAATAATTCATTCATAACAATTTCTCTCTCCTTATGTCAATGATTGTTCTATAATGAAGCATTACTCTTTCATCTGGACATAATACGAGATAATTGATTTCATACGGTTAAGGAAGTGATTTAATGCCTGATAAATTGAATTTTTGCATCAACCCAGCTTATGCAATAAATCGGATTAAACTTTTCGCTTGGTTGATAGAATCCCCACGATATCAACCCCTAGGGAATTAATAGAACTAACTACATGATTTGGAAACTGTTAGT
Organism: Endomychus coccineus; assembly: GCA_958510875.1. Classification (NCBI taxonomy): domain Eukaryota; kingdom Metazoa; phylum Arthropoda; class Insecta; order Coleoptera; family Endomychidae; genus Endomychus; species Endomychus coccineus. The sequence goes on from OY294067.1 coordinate 50,607,954, forward strand.
TGTCTAGAAACTTACAACTAATCCTGCAATGGCATTTCCTCTTCCCTTAAGATGGGGTAATTTATGTAACGTAAATATAATAGGAGTTGGATTGTATGAAGTTTCCAAAATATCGTGGTGATAGAACAAAGTTCCAATTATCAGATACTCGGAAGTATTTATCACCAAGCGGCTGAATCGATTAGCTTTTTATTAACTAGACAAATATATCTTCGTATTACAAATACTTGCTCATATCGAAGGGAAATACTGATTACATGAACCTACAATATGGATTCTTTCATGGATATATCATTGTTGACTTAGCAGTTGTTTGAAGTTGAGAAGTTACAGGTTAGAAAATGTTTCTCCTTTGTGTTCAACTCATACGCTATGTGAGCACAATTTACTTACATCAATAGACTGAAAGTCGACAGTGTCTATTCTACTGAGGAAACAGATTCTCTAAAATGCTTATCATAGTTGCTGAATTTATAACAATTCCCGAAAAGAAGATTCTCAAAATTGATGAAACAATATTTCTAATTGGTGTAATAAAATAAAACAATTTCATTATGTTTTTTATCACATATATTAAAGAAACAAATCGTGACTATAGTTTCGAGACTAGCGTGTCATCTTCGAACAATACTAATAATGTATGAAAATATGAATAATCTTGGCTAATTATGGTACAATATAAGACCCATATAACAAATGGTGTTCCGGTTGGAATAGTATGATTGGAATTGGATAATGAGGTAGAGTTAATATCGTGACAAGGAAATTTCAAGGTGAAGGAATACTAGGAAAGCACAAGTGCTGGTGTACAAATTCTACTGATCGTTTAAAATTTTATTGTCATTATTCTTAATACCTTTGAAAATTTCTATTGATTCTAGTGTGTTCAATTTGAAACCTATACTCCGGTTATATAAAATTTTAACTTCATCGTAATTTGAAAAAGTGCGCCCTGCTTATGAAATATGGAGAAAAAGATGTATCTGTTTTATTAAGTACTAGCGACCTGCCCCGGCTTCGCACAGTTGCAATGCTGATACTAAGTACACTACAGAAAAACTGTGAACGTTGTATCTAAAAATATAGCGGCCCGCTCCGGCCGGTACCGCCGCAAACGCTACGTCCCGCAATTTTTAAATCTGTAATATCTTCGAAAATATTCATTTAAATCGTATGCTGTAAAGGGTCTTATAGATCTATATTAAATCAACAATGTATTTGAGGTATTTAATTGGATAAGGATTAATGCCGTATTGGTTAAAATCGCTTCGAAAATTAGCCATTATTTGTCGTAAAAAATAAATGACAAAAAAATGGTATTGTGGGATAACCATAAGAGATAGACATATACCATCCGGGAGTTTTCTGTAGACCTTTTCAATGTGTACAATACTCAGTACATTATTTTGATATATCTCGTAGGGTTCAGCCTGCGTTTGCAATGTAAGCGGAAAAAATGTAATTATTTACGACATCACATTATTAGAAACCTCAAAAATAACAGTATTTCTCTACTATTTAATGGATGTTAGTATACATATAAACCTTCCTTTTCAATCACTCTATCTATTAAAAAAACCGCATCAAAATCCGTTGCGTTGTTTTAAAGATTTAAGCATATATAGGGATATAGGGACAGAGAAAGCGACTTTGTTTTATACTATGTAGTGATAACAGATCGAAAATATTCCTCAATATCTAATTTCTATATTACTACTAGATCTACCTATCGATATAAAAGTTATCACCCTCTGAACAGATTAATTTGTATACTTCAGGTTTATTAAACTTATTTGTTTTATCTTTAGCATTGAACAAAAAATAGGAAAATTGATTTTGAAGTTTGAAGCTATGTTTCGTTAAAATGTCTGCAATTTTTTACTGACGGTATCAAATTCTGTGAGGGAAACGTATTTTGATGAATAATCAGAATGTTCTGTAGAAGGATAGATACTTGAGTTAGTTAATTCCTGCTTCTTTCTGTCACTTAATTTGGATATAATATGAGGTTGACAACCATTGTTATTGGCTATAACCTTGTTCCATTCTCCAATCTCAAATTATATTCGAGTTGATTGACAGAAAAAAGAACAAATCAACTTACTCGAGTATTTATCGTTTTACAAAAAATTCTGAATTTTCATCCAAATGCGTTTCCCTCACATATTTTGGTACCGTAAAAGTGATAGAATTGCAGACATTTTATCGAAACTCAATCTAGCTAGCTTCAAACCACAAAATAAATTGTGCTATTTTTTGTTCAATGCTGAAGATAAAACAAATACGTTTAACGAACCTGGAGTATATAAATTAACCTATTTAAAAAACTTTTACATCGGTACATCTACTCGTAATATAGAAATTAGATATAAGGAACATTTTTGATCATTCAAAAAATTTAATAAAACAGATTCATCTTTCTCTAAACAAATTTTAGAAACAGGATACAAAAGAAATTTTCAAAAGTAATAAAAATAATGACAATAAAATTGTAAAAGATTAATTAGATGTGTACTAAAGCATTCTGTTTGGCGTGAAATTTACCTTATTATCCAATTTCAATTATACTATTCTTACAATGTATTTCCTGAAACTGAACTCCACTTGTTATGTGTTCCTTATATTGTACGATAAATAGCCAAGATTATTCTTATTTTCATACATTAGTATCGTTTGAAGATGGCACGTGAGTGTCGAAACTATAGTCACGATTTGTTTCTAAGTAAAAGTGTTTTATTTTATAATATCTATCATATTGATTATCACAAAATAATGGATCCATCATTGAATTTTTGGAAATTTTTCTAATGATGGCCAGATTGATAAATATCTTCATCGATGCAGAGGCTCAGAAGAGAGGATATATAACAGATGGAATTAAATTGGGACTCTGAAAATAACCAACTAATGGTGATAGTCCTGTTATTTTAGAATGATTGAGAACGAAATAGGAATACTGAAGTTGAACAAGCACGACCGTACAGCAGAAGCAATAAACTCCTTCTTGATCCATAATTCTGGAGAGTTCTCGCGGCGCATCATTCAAAATCTAATATCCAACTATTTTCTTAGACATTATTGTACCTCAAGGAATATTTTCCACCATTAGGAGGAGGCGATGTTATTGTACACATAATATAAATTAATCAGGTCACACTTCTGTTAACGTTAGCAACATCGATTTTGAAAATAAACATTGGATTCAATTATGAGTTGTGCCTTACGATATGAAAACTATTTTATGAGAAGAAAACTGCTAATTGAATGAAATATGCACTGCATACGATTACTCATATTGTGGGGGTAATTGTATCTTCCGATTGAATAGTATGTAAAAATAAGATTATATTGTTGTTGTTTACCCGGCAAAAAAGTACAGGAAACGAACTTAAGTTCAGAATAACTTTTCTCATTGTTAAGTGCTCATTCACCAGCAACGATAGGTGAACATGTGAATCATATGGTGCTGGTCAATGGGAGCATTAGGCACTGTAAAGTATAACAGTTATAATTCTAAAACAATAAAAAAGGTCTTACAGTCTCACAAGGCTCGAGTAAAAATTATATCACAAATCGGTAGAACAATTGCATTCCGACGGCTCGTGGTGTTCATGGGGGCATTATTCAAGCGTGGTACCTCCCACCCGAGTGTATATATATATATGCACTTCAATAATACATGAAGAAGGAACATCAGTCTATCACAAGTAACTTCCGGATAAGCTACTAACTTAGGATTACCAAAAAAATATTAAAATCTAAAAAACTAACCCGTCAAAAGCTTAACAAACTAACCAATAATGACCTTGTTGCTTGGAGTTTCAAACCTATATGACCTATTTCCCAAGAATTAGCATATACCTCATTATTCCGAAAATAAAATTGCCAGATGAGAATGAGACTGTTTTTAATGGTTCTCCGGTCAGTGATTTTTGTTGCAGTAGTGTTAGAATGAGGCGTCTATGAGCTTTTGCTGATAGCGGGACATCTTATAATGTCACTTTTAGAAGAAATCGTTTATCTCTCGATGCTCAACAAATAATTACATATGTATATCAATATCAATCTTTGCTGAAAGAGTTTCTAGTTCAAGTAATGCTTTAGCCTAAGCATTTGCTTCAACAAGTTCTTCTTCATCTTCGGTAAAGATCATATAACTTAAGCCTATTATCCTTTGAAACACGCGTCTTCATTTCTAGCACGTCCCACTGATGAACTTATGAGAGGGGCGAACAGCTGTCTGGGTCTAATAGACGTGTTGTCACTGTTCAACCTGATGAACCAAAGCTTTGTCTACTAACTTCTAACACGAATGTGTTTGTAATTCACTATGTATTATTTTATTGAAGTTCAACTCCAAAAACTGGTATTGGTGTTATTCTTATCAACAATTGATCTCTTACGAACTAATGAAAAAGAAAAATAATTCTATCAACAGCCACACTAGCTAGGCTGTGCCTAAAATTATCAATTAAATTCATGCTACGTGATACTATTTTAGCACAAACAACTCCAATTTGAGGTTCCCAAGTTGGGTGTTTGTCTAATGTAAGCCCCACAAATCTTACGTTATTATTAATCTTTAACTGTCTTCTATTACAACTGGGAGTAAAATTGAGGGAACAATTAGTCTGCTGTGAATTTCATTCACTAAGATTATAGTCATTAAATTGATGGTCTCACACTACCATCATGTATGATTTCATAAACATTTTGAGTGACCCCACCATGTATATTTCAGTGTGATAATAGAAGTGTCGTCTGCAGACATGGATTTCAGGCCCTTGGATACATTTTCTGGCACATCGTTCACTATAATAGAAATATTAATGGTCCTAAGCTTCACTCTAAGGTGTAGCATCATTCAATGAATAATGAAAAGAAAAAGTCTCATCAATTTTGACAATTAGTTCCCTATTAATTGGAAAAAACATGATATGATATTAACAGTTATAGTAACAAATTCCGAATCCTCGAGAGCTATAAAAGTACGCCCACTATGGAGTCACCGATATTCAACATGTCATTCATAAACTGAGCAACATCTATCATATCTACGGTTTTCTCTGAATATTCCGAACCTAAAGCCTGACAAGGTGTTACTATATTGGATGCGTCTAAAAAGTTCTTGATATGATGAGAAATTACTTTCTCAAAAATTTATGGAAAGAGGAATTTTCTATCTCGAGTCGATTACTCTTTCTGAAGATTCAAATATGACTAAACTAACTCATTATCAACGACATTGGATGTACTACTTAGTATTATTTGGACGATCATGACGATTGCGATGAAATGAGATCCCAAAATTTTTTAATATGATATCCATGCTTATGATTGATTTTATGTGGACGATTAAATGTAATAATTATTTCAATTTGTAATTGGTAGGAATGTTGCAAGCGTCAAATCCATTTTCCAACATGATTCGTTTGAAAAACAAATTCAAGTGAATTATTTATTCATTTATATTTTTGATTAATTAGCACATCGAATTTTATCCACGAATTGTTTCAATATATTCAAACACAATACCTATTTGAAATATTCATTTATTTAATTGTAAAACATGAATGTCACTATGATTCACATATTTAATTTGCTATTCCTATATCTATACTGTAATTTGTTTCGGTAAATAACTGGATAAAGAGGGCTATTTACAGAGTTATATCTATAAATTTCTACAATATTTGAAAAATGGAGTCATATTATAGAAACATATGATATGGACAATTCCCATTGTAAATTAGTTTCGTTGAAGGTCTATGATAGCTATGAGATGATACTCAGCTCAAATTGGGCTTTTCTTCACTCCCAACAGAAGGCATTGGAACCCATTTCATCCATCAGAAGAATATGAAAGGTGATTTGGATGATTGAGGTGTATTTTGCACACAATAATTAAATTCGAGTAGATTATGTATCCGTTTCCATTTTATTCGGTAATGGTTCTCATGAGAATGGAATATTTTGCCGCACTCATTTTGTGCAGGTTACCTCTCACGGAGTGCGACAGTGAAAAGATCTGTAATTACTGTTGAGTAGTTTTCAGTTCTATTTATAGACGGATCTATAACGAAAGTTTTCTCGCGGTCCAAGGAAGAAGGTTTATTCCATTCTTTTGCGAACCTCTCCTCTTCTCTCGGAACACGGGAGTATCTATTCCCAGTGACGTAATCAGTTGATAGTTCCTTCTCCTCAGACAAGTAGTGGGCATTAACAAAATTGGAAATATACCTAGAGTGGTGTTTAAATTTTTAAATCTAAAGGATCTTGAAAATTACACAGGGCACTCATTTCGCCGTTCTTCTGCTACTATATTAGTAGATGCAGGAGGAAATCTAACTTCTCTGAAAAGACGGGGGTTGGAAATCGTTCAAAGTCTTAGAAGGATATATTGACGATTCTGTTACTAACAGGTTAAATATTGCCAATAAAATTATGGGTGCCATCAGCAGTATTTTGAAAGCCGTCACTCCGCCTCTTCGAGAAACTGACATCGAGTCTACTACTGTACATAGGGTACAAATAACAGAGAGAAATCTGTCTAACCCCTCATTGCAAAGTCCATTACAATTTACTAATTGTAATAATAATAATATTACTTCTAATTTCTACAATTCTAAGCAGTAATCTTGTTCAATTATTACTTTTCTTTGTTAAATTCTCAAATTCTCAAAATAAAGTGAAAATATATAAATTTTTTTGCAATTATGCATTAATCTGTGGTCGTCGGAAAAATAGTGTACATTACTTGTATGGAAAGTGCCATTTCACACTCGTGGGATTGACAACATTCTCCCACTCATGTGAAATGGGTCACTTTCCATACTAATAACGTAATATACTATATTGATATGATGAGAAATTACTTTCTCGAATATTTCTGGAAAAAGGGATTTTCTATCTGGAGTCGATCACTCTTTCTGAAGATTCAAATATGGCTTAACTAACTCATTATTAACGACATTGGATGTACTACTTAATATTATTTGGAAGTCATGATTGCGATGAAATGAGATCCCAAAATTCTTTTAATATGATATCCATGCTTATGATTGATTTTATGTGGACGTTTAAATGTAACAATTATTTCAATTTGTAATTGGTAGGAACGTTGCAGACGTCAGATTCATTTTCCAACATGATTCGTTTGAAAAACAAATTTAAGTGAATTATTTATTCATTTATATTTTTGATTAATTAGCACATCGAATTTCATCCACGAATTGTTTCATTATATTCAAACACAATACCTATTTGAAATATTCATTTATTTAATTGCAAAACATGAATGTCACTATGATTCACATATTTAATTTGCTATTCCTATATATATACTGTAATTTGTTTCCGTAAATAACTGGATAAAGAGGGCCATTTTCAGAGTTATATCAATACATTTCTACGATATTTGAGAAATGTCATATTATAGGAACATATGATGTGGACAATTTCCATTGTAAATTAGTTTCGCTGAAGGTCTATGATAGCTGTGACATGATACTTAGCTCAAATCGGGCTTTTCTTCACTCCCAACAGAAGGCATTGGAACACATTTCATCCATCAGAAGAATATGAAAGGTGATTTGGATGGTTGAGGTGTATTTTGCACACAATAATTAAAATCGAGTAGATTATGTATCCGTCTCTATTTTAGTCGGTAATATCATTTATGTGGATATATTGAGCTATACTTCTCATTGTATTCGTTACACCGATCTCATGAGAATGAAACATTTTGTCGCACTCATTTTGTGACTCGTTTTGTGCAGGTTACCTCTCACGGAGTGAGACAGTGAGGACATCTGTAATTATTGTTGAGTAGTTTTTCAGTTCTATATATCGACGGATCGATAACGGAATTTTTTGCGGTCCAAGGAAGATGCATTATTTTGCGAACCTCTCCTCTTCTCCCGGAATACGGAAGTATCTATCCCCAGTGAGATAATCAGTTGGGAGTTCCTTTCCTCAGTTTATACCCTAGCACCAGTTCCTTCCCCAGTTTTGGATCCATCCCCTGATGACGAAGATAGTTTTGAAGTTTTGCTTCCAATAGCTTAGGTTGAATATAGATATTAAAAAGATCGAAAAATATCAAAATGTGCTTCTAAATCCACGAAAATGTTCTGGAAGTATTGAATAGTGAAACAAAACTATCGAAGTGCCTTTTCATTGGTTACGTGCTATTCGATTTCAAAATACAGAAGAAAGTTCTGAGATAAATCATTCAGAGGTATTTCGTTACTGTATTGTCATTTCTTGAACGGAAACGCTATTGTCAAAATTTCCAACTACTAGCATACACCTTGGCATTCACATAATCTCCTCAAATAAGAATAACACTAACAAGATCACAACTTTTGGGTGGTTACTTGTCAATACATACTTCCTTGCTATAGAAATCCCCAGAGGAGGTTATATGGAATAAAGTGCTTCAAGGAATCACTAAATACTACATAGCTCAGAATAAGAGGGGACAGATGGTGCACATTGAAATCAAAGGTCTCAATCAGTGCAATACGTGGTGTGTGCTCAGAAAAGCCCTCTGTATAAATTGCCTCTCAATTTTTCAGAAGTCATAAGAGCGCCAATACACAACGATCAAAATTTTCAATTTTGAACGTACAATTAGAATTGTGCACGCTGGATTGTATGTAATGTATGGTCTAAAATTGACAATTTTCACCGGCGATTTTGATTACTGTCCTGACCATAATTTTACCCGTACAATTCTGCAAGTCCATACAAGTTGGCAGTGTATGGGCTTCACAATCGTGACCGGACAATTTGAAGCAGTACAGTTTGTAGTAAAAGGGTGCCGTCAGGGGAATTTGAAATGGATTCACGAAATGACTCGAAAAATTTTGTTCTGGGGTTTATAGAACTATACCGTAGTCACCCAAGTTTGTGGGAAATAAAATCAGAGGATTATAGCAACAAAATAATAAGGAACAAGGCTTATGAACCGCTGATATTAAAATTACGCTAAGTCTATCCTGATTAGACCGAAGGCACAGTACAAAAAAAATGAATGACTCGATTGAAGGGAACTACAGGAAATGACGTTTATACTCCTCACCTATGGTACTTTGAATATTTTTCATTTTTGAAAGATCAAGAGGTACCAAGAAACAGCAGAAGTAATCTACAAATGACTGATGAGCTTGTAGAACAAGAACATGTTGAAGTGGTAAAAATTCAAATACACTCTAAAATAGTTGTTTATTTCAGAAGTGCATGTAATAACTTAATATAATCAATTTACGAGAAACTGTATACATGCTGGCTTCCACGTGACCTACGTATAGATGTAGGATAAAGTTAGATACAGAATTGGGCAAGTATTTGTATTTTTAAATAGGTACTTTCTTTCATTTACATACTTTTGAGTGTTCAAATACTGCGTATTTAAATACTTTTCAAAAGTGGTATTTGTATCTATGGGAACAATTGCTTTGGCAAAGTATTTGGTAATTTTTAGAAATATTTAAATACTTTTGAGTATTTACATACCGAAAAACTACCTATTTAGATACATATACAGTTCCTCATGAATCACCTGTGTACAGTAGAATTTTTGAACAAATTTTTCTTGCAACGAAACCGCGCCTTCAATGCTAGAGTAATTCTTGAAAATATTACGAATGCCTTAAGCTGCTGCTGATGCCTGTTGATTATAGCCGCGTTTTAGTTGTGAAACCAGATGTAACTTCTTTGCGAATTTCCCCATTACTTGTATCCTCTTGGTCTACATCGGAGGATTGCAAGTACATTCCTAAGCGTTTCCTTCTCAAAAATTGTGAAGTGCAGAGTAGGCCTTTACTACTTTTTCAGTGTTTTCTAATCTTATTGCTTCATGAAATATACGAAACATGTTGCCAAAACTACAAAAACATTTTCAATTATCCTACGGGCTCTGCTCAGTCTGTAATTGAAAATTCTGCGGTCGTTGTTTGATCTTTTTTGGGTGAACGGTTTTGGAAAATCTATTCCAAAAACTCTGTCATCAGTGCAAAAGCCTCATCTTCTATGAAAAAAACGGAAATTTTGCTTTTGGATGGTGGAGGAAACTTTAAATTATTGCTTTTTGATTTTTCATAAGACGAAGTATTTTCAATGACACCATCAACAGAAATTCGCCCATTGGTGCCAAAGTCACACAGTATAAATTCATAATCGGCATTGGCAATTGCCATCGAGACAAGGCTATGAAAGCCTTCATAATTGTAATACGTAGATCCACTGTTTGGAGGTGGTATATTCTCTATATGTTCGCCATCTACTGCATCGAGACATTGAGGAATCTGCTACTGTTGTTCAAAATTATAAGCAATAAGCATCCATTCGCTGGAACTAAAACCAAAAATTTCATTTCAGGAGGACTCAATACGAGGGTCAGTGAGCGACCAGAATCAAATAATTCAACTTACAGCAATAATACCAACCAAACGTCTACTAGCCGACGAAGTGTAAGTACTGCTGAATGTGAGATTACTCCAAAACCCAAAAAGGAAGAAGCAAGAGCAGACATCGTGTTGGGAAAAGTCACAACGACATTAGATTCTTCACGTGAAGATAACTTCGATATAGTCGGCAAACATTATACTATGCCCAAAGAAATGGCAGTTCTGGCAGGACAATTCATTAGTGATATTTTGTTTGAAGCGGAGATGAGTAACTTTACCCGTTTATTAAAGCTGCACATTCACCACAGCGTGGAAGTTCTTCCTACTCAACCTGTATCACATTTGCCTCATATGCAAGGATCAGCAACAGTGTTGACTGTTGGTGGACTTACGGCTTCACAGTTTTTCAATCAATTCCCTGACATTTGCTTTTTCTTATATTATTTTTTCATTGCGTAAATTTATAGGTTGTTGAATATATGTCGTTTTATACTTTCATGTTTCTTGTATAATAAATAAATAAATTCTCACCTTTAAATATGTGTTTTTTTAAACTGAATATATCACACTGCAAGTTTCAGGTATGATTCGACCTGATGCTTGTGCTGAGATTATTGTTGTGTATTTTAACTTTTCGTAATTTCGACTAGTGACAAGAAATCTTAAAGTAGGTGTTAGTCGTTCATGACATGAGAAGGATGTTCCCAATTGAGTATCTTTCTTCCCAATTAATGGCGTCACTAACTGTAGTAATTACAAGTAAGTTGTTTCATCCATACGTAAATAATAATTAAACTAGTCATATTCTTCCACTTTGAATTCTTTTAATAGATTCACGTTTGAGTAACCAATATTTTGACTATTTAGAACGTTATTTTCTAATTTTCCTTTTTGCTGTTACAGCCGCTACTAATGCTAATAAATGTTTTCGTCCCATAGTAGCACAAAATAACACTGAACAACTACAATCGCTAGTGGATGTGCATTTCGATTCACAATCCTGGATGCACAATTCTAATTGACCATTTAGATCGTAGTGTATGGGAGCCAATAGGTTCTGAGCTGCGACTACTTGTCCAAGACAGAAGTCAACGAGAGATGCCATTTATTCTAAACATTGATATAAAATGTTACTGCACATTCAACTCGTTCAAAATTATACACTGCATCACGTAAAGCGATTAATAACCTCCACCATATAATCATTCGAAACGTTTGTTTGGCATGTCTACAAGCAACTATTTATGATGAATTTTCCAAACAAACACTGAGCACGCTTCATTGTCCGATGCATAATGATAGAGCAAGTATATCCTTGCTTAAGTTTCGATTATCAGGATATAAATTGTTGAATAGAAAAATAGGGTTCACTATTTCAACATCTATTATCCTTTCAACTTTACATCCGTCAATGTTTTGTTCTGTAGATATGGTCAGTTATTATGTTTCAAACTACCTTCTCATCATATTCACCAAGCAATCATTTGAACTAATCTTTGTTCTTTACAGAAAAAGGTTTCGCTGCAACTTCTTATTATGATTGGATTGGTATTCCTTATCATAGGACCTGTGGGAAATTCATCAGAAGTCATTTGAAAACTGAAATTACAAAATGAATAAAGAAATATCTCGACAGCTACTTCCCGTTCTCATCACTAACACAAGATAAGCTAGTCTTATTACTAGTTACATCAAATTGGTAATTGGATTTTTCTGACTAAGATGTTCATGGTGCTATGGAGGGACATGTTTGCTACAAATCGATTTTCAAAATGTAAATATCCTGCCTGACAAAATGGAGCTAACATTTTAAAGAGAATTTCAGGAATCATGAGAACTCTCAAAACGAGCTATGTACAAAATATACGACTGAGTTGTAACTATAAAAGAACCTATAATAGAATGTGATTCAATCCCCAAATATCTAATTAGGAATAATCAAGATATGAGGGTTACGCCATAATTTGGAATTTTCAGTTCCATATACCACAGTTTCTTTCTATGAATGGTCCAAACACCTCGATTTCCCACCGTTCATGGTATGATTTCATGAATTCCATTTGAAACGTGATATTTGCAACGATCTTCATATAATTATTATTCAATAATCCAAAAATACAATCATTTCAAAACTCCAGTTGAATCGATATATACCACCACTTTAGTTTCGTCAAGGCCTTATATTTTTGTGAATATAAACTTCTTGAAAAATATAAGAACCAGGATGCCATCATTGAACGAGTACCGTCAGAGTGATGTTAGTCATAGGGATACTAATACTATACTCTCCAATTTAAAACGGTTGAAGATCTACATGGATGCTCTGAGTGGACGGACGAACTTCGGGATTACTTACTGGACTGCTTCAAACGCAGCAAGCCAGCCCGTAGGGTACAGATTGCGCTGCCACACATACTAAGGTGCATCTTGCATACACCATGCCGGGTTTTTCTCTCCCAAACCTTGCGGAATCTCTACCTACAGAGAATCGGCTATATGAGAACTAGTCTCCGGCAGGCTACAGCACTAGAACCAGATTTAGTCGCACCAGCACCACATACGATGCGACGCAACAGATCTCACCGAAGTTGATCTTAGAGGAGAATCCGAAACATCATCAGGGTACGACCACACGAGCTGGTAGAATTAGACACGTTGGTAAGTGACGTGTTTCCGGAATTCTCGGACCTCTGGGAGATCAACGAGGCCGTGTAAGGTGCGGCAAAGCGACTCTTTCCGGAGGGACGGAGTGAGAGAGCGCATGACCGAGTCCAGAAAACCGTACGGCGCCTACACAAAGTCGAGGCCACAATTCAGTAGACAAGACTAGCGGTGGGGCTTTCACTGCAAAAAGTAGGTGTACCTAACTATGCCGCCACCATAACACACTAAAACGTGGTGTTGCAGACCATTGAGCAACATTGTGCGGATAGGCTTCAACCCCTGGGCGTGTAAGGAAAATCTGACCAGACGAGTTAAACCCATCAGGAAGAATTGCTTGGTTCGCGATAGCCCGTCTAGGTTTTCTGAATCTCCACAGCTCAAAATTGCTGCCGGCTGTGGAGGAGGTCGATCAGCTCTGTAAAGAAGTGTACAAGTAACCGCTTTCAATTCCTAGTACAAACAGAATTGTGCGAGGCAGTCGCCAAGGTTAAGGTAGAATAAGCTCTTATCGGCTCCAAAAACTTTGATGTTCCCGTCCCAGAAGGCATTAACATATGGTGGAAGAAGAAATTATCCAGAGGAAATCACAGATATTTAGTGCAATGGATTTATAATTATTAGGAAAGGTGTTTATCAATTTCTTTGATAATGGAAGGAAATAGACAAGTTAGTATGAAAGGATGAATAACGTACAAAGAACTGGTTATCTGGGGCACATAACTTCTGGCGAAGTTGGTGTGCAGCGAAACATGTTAATTGAATATATCAAAGTTAAATGCGTGCAATTACGTTTTTAATTATTGAAAAATATTTCCTTAGGGATTCTATTTTTTCAACCCCATTTCCCTTTATTGTAATTTAAAGCATGAGTAGTGAATGTAGCCTAAACAATGGAGAAGACCAGATTATTCCCTATATTCCTATTCAAAAATTTCCTCTATGAATAATATTGCGTACAAATATCTGTTTATTGTGTAAATCACGTCTTGATTACATTCGAAAATATTCTAGATGATTTATGATTCTTTCTTTTAATTATAATCTTTTGTGTATGACAACGCTTACTGTAACCAATCAATCTTACTGATGCGAAATTTCTACAAAACGTAAATAAGTGTACATAATTAACGGTTTGCCAGTTACCTTGGAGGTTTCATTAAAAGTCTAAGATTAATTGCTTCAACATTCATAATTTCCAATTTAATGTTGATTAATATTAACGTAATGTACCTATATTGATGATTTAATAATTATTCTATACAAAATAGAGTAGTTTCATTCATATTTTCGATATTGATGGGAGTATTATTATTTGTTTGGGATAGTTCCATTTTAATTATCATTCCTCAAGGCGGAATCAACAAACTGAAATAGGATTGACAATCTGATTTATGTCCTCATACTTAATCAACATTCTTGCTCAACATCACAGTAAATGCCGACTAAATGCTGAAGGAGGAACTGAATTAGTTTTCTAGGAATAATTAAAATTCCGTCTTACTACAAGATTCGCATCTCAAATTATTGTTACCGTTCGACTCAAAAATTGAGGCTAATTCATAGGGGAAAACGCGTACACTAATATATGGTAAGGTATGTGATAAAAGCCCTTGAATTCAAATAGCTCCAGAAAAATTAGTGCAACATATTAAGTCAAGGAGCAATACATTTGTGAGAACTCTTGCCTACGCTTATGTAGCTGAATTATCTAATTCAATATATTTTGCTGAACTTTCAGGTGGGAATACTATTGATTATCATTATTATAATAATTTGGATTGTAGCCGTTTGCTCATAGCGATTCTCGATATATTTTGGTTACCTCCAATGATTGGAAAAACGTCGGTGAATAATAATATTTCTATAATGACGGAGAATGCACCCGGAAACCAGATATGCTATTCTTATGAAAATATAAAACAAAAAATGAACTCATTTATCGAGTACACCGAAAGTTTTTGAAATCAGCCCTGTTTCACATGGGCGTTTTTTTTGCGTGGAGGAGAGGAAATCTCGCATGAACGCCTCGAGTGCGCGTGCTTTCAGGTATGCCGAATTCTTATCGAATAAGACCTCTCCTCCATGAGCTCGGTTCTCTTTTCTTCAGAGGGAACCTCACTGCATTGCAGTAATTATAGTGTTCTATTATGCTCTTACATTTTCATATCTCCTCATCCGATGTATTCGATGAATTTCAGTACCCCGATATAGGGGATACCTCTGATTTATTGAAAAAAAATCCGAATGAAATAATTTTAAAATAAATAAATGAAATGTGATACATATTATAACATTTATCATAAAAAATTTGGAAATATTGCATATTCGGAATCTAGTTGATGTGCCGAACAACAATGTACTATTTATATAGGATCGACTAGTCCTATCTTCCGCGAAAAGGATTTGAAATTTTGATTTTTCGAAATATAGCTTTATGGGAATCAAATGAAAGGTATCGATGCGTAGAGTATGCATTTCATGATTTTCAATGGGAAAAATCTAATATGATGAATATACATTGGAAAAAACGGTAATTGTGTAGCAACTATAGGCTTATGGGTATGAAATGGAAGGTTTCGACTCGTACAACATGACTGTTTTGATTTTCAACAGGAAGAATCCACTGTGTCTGATATACTAACCGAATATTCGCAACTGTGATCACTCTATGATTCATACATTATATCATAATGTTTATACTTATTGAATTGAAGATTGAAGTGAATAAACAAACCGTAGTCTATGTTTTATGAATATCTTTCCTTTTTTTAATTTTTACTTCGTACTTTGTTCGTGTTATATGTTTTTATGGCATCATTTTATTGATATATTATATTATGTAAGCTATTCATGTATCTTACGCTGTAATGGCCTAATTGAAGACTCATTATTTCCTATTCTATTCTATTCTACATGGGGAAATGGCAATTTTGTTACAATTATAGCGTTATGGGTATCAAATGAAAGGGCTTGACTTGTACAGAATTTATACATACTCTATAAGCTATTCACTGTTGTTCTATGAACTGTTTCATGTCTTCACAGGATATAATATTCCCTGATAGACGATTTTATCATTGGTTGAAATGCGCCCTGCAGCCGAAAACACATGCTTTGCAGGCTCTGATGTTGCCACGGAATTTGGATATTGTATAGCAACTTGGTTTAGCTCTGGGGCAGCGGGGTCATGTTCATCCACAATTATGAGGAGTTCTTCTTAACATCTAAGCTCTGTGATATGCGGAGCAGCATATCAGGGTCGTCATGCCTTCGAGGAAGGAATGGGAAAAAAATCGCACGCCAAAGCACGGCTCAATTTGGTATCTGGAAGGTTTTAAAACAAACACAATCTTTCAAGCCGAGATGCATGAAGATCTGATGAAATTTAAACATACAGTAGGGAAAAACGACACTCCCTTCTTCATGAGATGCGAGGGACACAAAGTGGAGTCGTTAACCCAATTTCTTTGTGAATGTCCTGCCCTTATTCGAACCAGGTTTTCCTGGCTAGGCCCGGGAATTATCATGCCCCATGACACGAAGGATCTAAGCGTGAAACAGATCTTCGGATTCTGTCAACCATTGGGATATTCAAATACCTCTTGCAAAACGTAGCAGCAGATAGTATTTAAGTGTCTTCGGCTAAGTGCACTGAACTCCATTTCAAGCTCGCTACTATCTGAACCAATAACCAATAACATCAGCTTCAGCTGGAGCCATTTGATCTTTGGCATATCAGTTTTCAAATGAGGAACTTGCTTTGCTATTATAAGTTTTGGCTTAGATGGATATCGCATGACTTGATATCAATAGTAGTCGATATTATCGGAGACACACTATCGATAGAAAAGTATTGACTATCGACGGGAAAGTATCGATATTTCGGAAATATCGTGTAATAGGGGTTTAGTACAGGTTATTTCCAATATTTGAAAACAAAATCATTCAGAGGACATCAAAATTTCATGTAAAATTAAAATATCCAAAAGTAAAGAACATCTAGGGGTTGCCAGATGTTTTCAATAACAAATGTAGCTTGCGAAAAGTAAAGGAATTTCCGAAACAAATATAAGACAGTTCACACTCGCTTCAAGGTGGGTGATATGATACCATAGCTGATATGGTTAAGAGGGTTGCAATAAGTTCACAAACGTTTGGTTGTAAAGGAAATCATAGACCTGTCAAGATGAATAACCAATATAGGACGAGGAACTAATGCGTAGCTAAATCTTGATGTTAACCATCTGGCAAATCAGTTAGTGATATTTCGAAAAGAACAGATAAATTTAGAAATCGTCACCGAAAACATTCTGAACTAGAGACCTCAAGAGAGGAATCTTACTGCTTATTGGTTAAACAATTCAGGGATCCTTTTCCGAATTGTAGATTGGTTCTTTGGAAAAAGGACGTATTACAAATACCAGGGCCTAAAACCTTTAGTTATATTTTGTGCTTGAATTAGTCTCTTGAGAAATCACGTGACACTTATTTCAATTAATTTAACTTGATAGTTTCTTCAGAGTGTTTTTGGTAAGAAGGGTGGATTTCTCTAAATCAGAGTTGTTCTAGATTTTTGATCAAGGTTGTTGTTCTCAGTTTTTATTCAAGTTAAGTTCAATAATACTTTCGAATCATTCCATTCAGTTTCGATCCTCTAGGTTCATTCTTGTTGGACATCAATTTAATAATCTTAGTTTTATTCCTCTTTCAGTTAATTTAGATTATCTAGCTATTTTATTTGAGTATAGATTTTAATCTTAGTGTTTTATTCTTATTAGTAATAAAGTTAATTATAATATTATTTTATTATTTTTAATTATCATACATTCTTTAACTATTATCATTATCATTTAATTCTTATTTTGTATCATTAAATTTTATTGTTGTTGTTGAGTACGAGCTTAACTGATGAATATCAGCGTTTTACACTTCCACTCACCTTCGAGTGTGTTAAAATCGCAAGTGTCTTGAGAAATAAAAGGGTAAGTGTCAACGACATTTTTCACTTTTGTTCTGGCTAATCAATGATTGGGATCCAACTTCAACGTGTCATGGTTCTCTGAATTAAATGACCACACTGTTAATACTAAATAGATTGAGGATTAGGAATAATATAAAATCCTTAAGTGAAGTTTTATAGAGATTCATCAATAGAGTACCATGTTACAATCGACTATCGATGTCCTTCCCTGTCCAATGTCCATACATGATCAGGTGGAGTGTTCTTAAGTTAAGTTTGTTCTTGTTATTCGTCCATTCCGTTTGGAAAATTTCATGATTATTCGATAGAGAAAATATAATTAATAATAAATGCGTAGTATATTGTGGTGCATAACGTTTGATTTTGTGCTTTGTTTGTTCACCGATTAATTATATTTTTCAGGGTTTCTTCTTTAAAATCTACTTGCATGTGAAAGCTACATATAATCACGTTATGCACTTCATCATCTTAACTTTCGTATTTTGCTATCATCAATCATCTCCGATTCTTGTATCAGTTAGCCAGCCTAGGTCCAGACTTGAACAATGTCTAATAAAACACATAGATGTATCAACAAAATTCATCTCTCTGACGTATTTTGGTCTAGTAAGCGAAAGTGGTGCTAATATTTCATCACGCCATCATTGTAAAATCAGTTCAAACCACATAATGAACTCTGCCATGTTATATATGCTGAAGTCAAAACCAATGAATATAGAAATTCTGGGATTCATAATCTAATGTGTCCAGACTGTGATAACATTTATATACATATAGGAGTTGAAAGTTTGATACCAGGAATATCTTCGTTCTTTTAGACTTAACAAACCAGACTCCTTTGCCAACCATTTTTTACAAACATGACATTATTTTCCTAATTCAGATAGCCCATGCATTTTACATAATCGTTCGAAAAGTTTTAAATTGAATACATTAGAATAGAGATTCATGTAAGTGTTAAAAATTCCTATAGAAATGATCAGTTAAATCGTACTAAAGTGATATTATATCTCTCTGGAATCTACCTGCTTTAGAATTTCCGATGATCCCTGACTTTTAATGGTACAAATCCCAATGTTATACCTCATTGTACAGGGTGTCCGGATGAGGGTACGTAATGACTGTATCTCGACAATGGTAAGGACTAGAGGTTTGGGGAAAAATCCATATCAGTTAAGTAGGCAAGAGAAATGGCTGGAAATTATTTTGAAGTTCGTAATCCAAACGTTAGGAGACGTAAATGCTATGAAGAAACATAGAATTCACGCTATCTCGGAAAGTTAGACGACGAGCTATAATTCTGAGAAAATCATTCGATAGCTTTGGTAATACCGCATCGTTTTGCCTTGCGACATTTTTTCATATCTGTCACGATAAGGAAGGGGGAGCCCAATGCAATTTTCAAAATTCACATTTGAATATCTCGTGAGCAATCCAAATGCTTCAAATATTTCTTATCTTGTTTGTAAGAGTATTTTGTGGTCTTATGAGAGAAATTAGTTGAAACCAAATAAACTAGAGGGCGTTATCTCCAGCACTTACACATTTTTGTGATTTTTAGAAAAAAGTTAAATGGAACAGCATATTATCTAGACAGACCCTCAGCCATCATAGACTTATTACATTATGGTTTCGGAATCGTGGAAGGAAAAGTTTTAGGCCCACATTTTTTTGACTTAATCCTTGAGAGAGAAAGGTCTTCGGAATTTTTGAACGTGCTTCTTCAACCGTTCTCAGAAGAAGTCTCCTTGAAAACAAGAAAGAAAATATGATGTTTGTCCGGCGCATTACAACCGAAACGTACTTCAGCATTTAGATGAGCAATATACGAATCGTGTTATTGGAAGAGGAAGTTTATTTCCCTGGTCGGCGCGTTGCCGAATCTAACATGCTTTTATTTATATCTATGGGGTAGACTGAAAGACCTGGTTTTTCAAGAAAAACCAAGAACCAGGAAAAAAATGATGGAAAGAATACGAAATGCCTTTAGAAGATCCAGATCAAGAGCTGAAATTGAAGAAGCGGTTTTTCTACCGAAATTAGATTGAATAAATGCATCGAGAATGATGGAAGACATTTTGAACATTTGTGAGCTATTTGTAGTTAAGCTTTCAGTAATTATAAGTGTTTTGTGCATCTTCTGTCTTACTGTTATTACTGATGTTCCTTTGGCCCGTAGGTCTCCAAACACGCTTCGAAACTAGTTTTGAACTGAGCCTGAAGGAAGTGCGAAGGACGGCTCGATTTGGTAAGAATTTTGTGCTAAGTAGGAAGGAAGTTGAATCGTGATTTAAATTACTTTGGTTACCATGGCTATGTGATTTAATTTTCTCGCAAAGGTAACTCGAATTTTAACATTTACATCGAGAACGAATGGATATATCGCGATGCGGTTTTCCTAAAATTTAGCTAAGTTTATGATGGCTAAGGGTCTTTAAAGAAAATAGTATTTTTTTTTTGAATCACGAAAATGTTTAATCGCTACAGATAAGGCCTGTAGTTTATATGTATTCAACTAAACGGTTGAACTTCTTTCAAAAGACCATAAAATGCTGTTTCAAACTAAATCAAAACTATTTAAATGTGTCGAATGGTTCAGGAGATATTTAAATGTTGATATTGAAAATGCATTGACATTCCTCTTCCGTATTATGACACATACGAAAAAATGTCGCAATAAAAAATGAGTAATTACCCAAGCTATCAAATGATGTTTTCAAAGTTATAGCTCATCCTCTACCTTTCCGAGATAGCGTGAATTTTATGTTTCTTCATAGTAGTTACGCCTCCTAGCTGTTGAATTACGAACTTCAAAATGATTTCCGGCGCACTTTATTTATAAGGATTTTTCCCAAACCTCTAGGCCTCACCATTGTCGAGATACAGCCACTCCATACCTTTATTCGAAGGCTTTGTACTTTAGTTCCTATTTATGATGTGTTGAAACTATAGTGAGTAAAGTTATTATTGAGAGTGGTATAAAATCAAAATATGGGTACTCGCGTTCAATATGTTACATCTGATTTGACCACAAATACTCATCTGAGATGTGAATGAAAAGTTCTATGTACGTGGAATTGACGAAGACCCGCTTATATGTTTGAACCAAGCACAGGATAAGGGGATTCCAGATTCAAATTAAATTGATCTATTTATGCAGAGTGCCGACAATACCGTTTGGGTGGTTACGTCATGAATAGAAATATTATTGAAATGCGGAAATGCTGTCTCACATCCTGAGATCTACCAGGCGCACCTGGTGGAGCACATTTGTGAAACGGGTAATCACAAAACTCAACTTCGGGTAAAGTTTATTTTCCGCACGGGAAAACTTCGCTTTAATGAGGCCCGTTGGCGAAGCTAACGTTATTAGGAGCAATCTGTAACATTATCCAGATTTGTCATTTAGAGAGGCATCAGTCTTCAACACGAAAATCAGATAAAGTATAATGCGGATAGTTATAATACTTGCGATTATATAGAAATCTAATTATATCCTGTTGTTCTATCTTTTTGTTATAAGCTAAAACAAACATTTTGTTCTGGTTCATTGGAAATTATTCCCGTTTCCAAGAGAGGATCAATATTGAACATGATATTTGTCACATACAGGATGATGAGGTGAGTATCGTAAGAAAACATTTGGCGATTGGCCGTTTTATCACTCAAGGAAAGTTTTTGTTCCGTTCTCTGTTCGACACCTGCAGAAAAGATTTACATTGAGCCTTCCCATTTCACCTACACATTTTAGAATGACTTATATAGACAGACGAGGGTTTATTATTCCATTTCAAACATAAACATCTATCAACGTTCATTAAGGGTTCGAAAAGAAAAGAAACTGCATGTAATTATTTCTAATTTGATAAAGAAGAACATCAGATACCTAGTGTCCGAAGATGGAACTGAGGTGCGGTGTTATGTGAGGTCATTCACCTTGTAACATATAAAAAATCATTCATACATCTAATTCCATAAAGCAAGTAACTGCTGATTTTCATTGTAATTTCCCATAAAATTATTTTTTTTGGAAACAAAATTTTTAGTTTCTAACATATAATTTGGAGGATACAAATAATACAATGACATTCGAAGCTGAGCTATATTTATTAGGTGAATGTGAAATTCATGATATAGCAGCTTGCTTTCAAGAATTGTGCTGCTTGATCACTACTGGAAACAGCGCCAGGTTTTAGCTATATGCGATGTTTAGAGACCATGATATAAATAAGACGGGACCCTCCGAGGAGGGCGCTACTTACTATATCATATTGGTATCACTTCTTGGTAGTTAACTCCCACCTCCTCGTGTCACATACAACCAGGTACCTAGACGAGTAACTGTTCGGCTTCGTTCAAATAACCTTCCATGTTTGTTTACCACGGTCGTGAATTCATTCCGACCAGCAACCTGGGATAATAAGGCACTGTGCTGTGGTTTTTATGAGTATACGTTATGTGGTTGCACAGTTTACCTGATGTTTCACAGATGCACCTCTGTTTAGCCTCGTCCTGGAGACAAGACTACTTTAAGCGGAAACCGATATGAATATGGGCTCAGAAGGCACTGATAGTGTGGTGCACCGATCATTAAATATTTTGCAGTGTCAACTGTTAATTTCGCCCCTTAGGGGTTACTTGTCTCGAGACCCGCGAAAAGATGTTGATCTTCTTAAAAGCCGTAGTTCTGTCGAGATAGCCTGGCACAGTCCGTACGATATTTGTTCATTTAGAGTTCTAAGGAAACTTACGAAGAAACGGGCCTTCGTAACTGCAAAACACAATATGTACTGCGCTGATACAGTGAAAGCCAAGTCACCAATGTTGATGTCCTACCTCGGGTGTCGAATGCGGTTAATCCGAAGAAAGTTATGCAGGAGTCTTCTTGGAATTCTATCTCAGCAAATTTGGAATGCGTTGTACCACAGTTGTTATGAAGTTCTGAGTGCTCGGTATCACGACCAACAGCATACTCTCTTGGGACGATCATGGGAGGTACATTGCGAAAACTTGTTCTTGGGCTTTCTATTCCGTGCCAAGAAATATTTCACACCCCAACAGCTTCTCATGATCTACAAAGCACAGATTCGAAATGTCCTGGTGTACTTATCACACGTTTGAGGTTCGGCTTCCAGACTTACGCTGAAGCTGTTAGATGCAAAATCTTAAAGATAAACGCTATTCCTTATATTATTTATTTCATATATTTTTTATCACTAAACGTTCTTCTTCCTTGTTTTGGGAATCCAAGCGCCAATCCGTAGGTCTCAGATTATGGAGATCGTATTAGGTTCCTCATCCATTTTTGCGGTTCCACGCAACAATCCGTAGATCTGAGGTTATTGAGAGGTTATCT
This sequence comes from Endomychus coccineus, assembly GCA_958510875.1. Classification (NCBI taxonomy): domain Eukaryota; kingdom Metazoa; phylum Arthropoda; class Insecta; order Coleoptera; family Endomychidae; genus Endomychus; species Endomychus coccineus. The sequence continues at coordinate 50,631,367 of OY294067.1, forward strand.
TCTTTTGTTACATTTTCTAGAACTGCATATGAATAACTAACAATTCCTACGTAAACGTTCATCATTTTTTCCCAATTTAGCTATGCTTTTGAATTGAATATCTTACCTTTGACTATATTTTGCATATTCAAACCTATTAAGCTATTGCATATAGCTTTTATCGCGGGCTTTGAGCCCGTCGACCGAATCAAGAAGAAAAAAAAACAAACGATTTAGATTTCCGTAACGGAAATCTAAAAAAACAAAAAACACTGTAACGAAATATCCTGACACCCACTATTTCGCCTACCATGTAGCTCGGCCGAGCTTAAAATTGTCGAAATGATTCGAAATGTTAACTTTGAACCTTTTAAAAGGTCGTGATGGCCCCAAACTGGGTCGAAAACTGTTTTGAATTGGTTAATTTTCGATAAATCGAATGATGTTCACGTGAGAAGCGCGTAGCTCGCGAGTTAGAAAATGTGCAAATTTACGGTACATAGAACGTCTCAACGAAGACTTTCCGCTCCATGTCGTTAGTTTATGAACGGGGCCAACTAAATAGCATAGTCTCGGGCCCCAAAATGTCGATTAAATAGGAAAATTTAAATAAAACAGTTTGAGGTATTCTCAGCTGTCACCTACTAGCAACTGACGTGCCACGTATGAAAGGGAATTTTCTAGCTACTCAAATATACCGAAAGCGGGTGAAAGCTAGCGGCTCATAGCCCAAAATACTTTATTACAACTGGCGCCGGCCGCACGGGGTTCGAAACGGCCCCAAATTAACAAAATAGAAGTAAAATGTATAAACTCTAACTTACGCACAGGGAGCTCCTGGAGGCATATGTCAAAATGTTTGCGTTCGTAGCTAATTTCATAAGACGTCTGGCGTTCATGCAATTGTGTTTTTATACAATTCGAACCTTCTAATTTTGATAGGCCACGTGAAAATCCCGGAGCCGGAAGCGTTATCGAGATCTGAACGTTAAAACTTCCGTATAAAATTGTGTTTGCAAGTCAACTGTCACCATAGATAACTCTACTACCGGTAGTAGAGTTATCTATGCTTGTCACAGAATACTCTTCATAGAGATCAAGATGATACTCTTACGTGACGCCTTTTATGTTTTCCCTACGTGCCGTCTTTTGGTACTACACTATATGGTCAACAGTCGATAGAAAATTTGATTTTGAGGAAAAAAGTTCCTATTAACATATATGCAGACGCTTAGTTTTTGAGATACAGGGTGTTGAAATCGAAACAAAAATTCATCTTCTGCGAACATTATCTACTCATAGCAAGCTATGTTCTATGCGATCAAAAAATTTTTTCACTCATAATTCGTGAAGATTTTGAAGGGGTAGTGGATGTTTTTCTGCCCAACTTTTTCCAGTGGCGTAGTGCTATGCAATAGCTTTACCGCGGCAGTCCCCGAGCGCCACACGTTTAATTTTTTTTATCTCTAAATGATATGCATTATTTGAATCTTATTGACTCAGGTATACCTAATCGAATAATGATACTTATTTTTTCATTTGTGTTATTTGTATGGTGAGGATCTTTCTATTCGGTGAAGCAGCCACAGGTGAGAATCATGACAGACAAATATAACGTCTTGTATCTAGGACACTTGTTAAGGGATGTTATATATATTCCTACTTATGGTACATACGTACCTGAACATGCATCTGGTAAATTTCCACGTAGCTTGAAACAATATTTAATCAGCATCAGCCAATTATGTTCCAAAAGAAACAAGAGAAACAATTACGAGTTATACGTATCCTAATGAAAAATAAATACACCAAATGCCAGGATGATTCAACAGGATAATATTATATAAAATAAGATGTTTCACTTCGTTCTATGCTTGAAGCTACATCTGTCCAGAGGAATTTTTGTAATTCTGAATATAACCAGTCTTGGAAACACAGGCCAAAATAAGATAGTCCGTAACTTTTAGAGTCATCTATCGACAATCTGTAAAAGCTTTTGTTACCGATATATATTATTGATACTTAAGTTCCTCGGAATTTACTTTTAGTGCAGTCAAATGAGTCCAAACTCGTAAATCCTTGGGAAATGGATCGATTTTGATGAAACAAAGTGCATTCTCTTCAGAATGTCATCAGAAAAAAGTTGACCTCAAATAAAATTGCGGAAATTGTTCATACTGTTTATAAATAATTTAATTAGCTCATTTTCGAGATTACCTGAAAATTTCTAAAAAATGCAAAATTTGACCGTTTTTGATCGGATAAAGACTATTTTTTGTTATAAACAATTTATTCATTAACAAAATAGATGAATTCGACCAAAACTCCGACTCGGGTCGTTTTCGGATAATTTTGCTATTCTGAGTTCGATTTTATCGTCAATATCATCGAGTCTATACCCAAGAACTTGGAAATTTGTTATAAACAAATATTCATTGTTAAATATACGAATTTGACCAAAATGTAGAGTTTATAGTGGTTGTCGGATAATTTTGGCTTCCTGAGTACGATTTCATTGCTTTTATGGTCTTAAAATGCATACATAAATTTTTAAATTCTTATGAACAAATTATTTATTGACAAATAGAGAAAAAAGAAACGTTACGTTCTTGTATAATATGCATACTCATACATTGATATTATTGACAAAATATAATTATTTATAACAATTCAGAAATGTATGTATGCATTTAAAGACTATAATAGCGATAAAATCCTACTGAGGAGGCCAAAATTGTCCGACAACAACTATAAACTCGACATTTTGGCCCAATTCGTATATCTAATGATAAATATGATTTGTTCATAACAAATTAGCAAATTTGTTGATATACATTCGACGATATTGACGATAACTCAGAACTCAGAATACCAAAATTATCCGAAAACGACCCTAAAGTCGGAGCTTTGGTCGAATTCATCTATATTGTTAATGAATAAATTGTTTATAACAAAAAATAGTCTTTAACCGATAAAAAATTATTTTAATATCGTATATACAATATAAACAATTTGCGCAACTTTATTTGTGACTAACTTTTTTTCTGATGACATTCTGAAGAGAATACACTTTGTCCCATCAAGATTGAACCATTTCCCAAGGATTCACGGGTCCAATACCCATTTGACTGCACTATTTTATAATAAAATGAAATGTTCTGTTAGAAAAACAAAATATATCTATCAAAGTATATTGTTTGTTAAATCTATTTCTTGTGAAAGGATTATTTTACACAAACTGGGGTACTTAGAAAATTAAAAAGTAAGAAATGTGTATTTGTTGAAAGAAATTATTGAATAAAAAAAATAATGAAACATGTTGTACACTGACAAATAGTCGGTTTGACCTCCTCCACGTTGAAATAACATGTTGACATGTATGTGCATTGAAATAATCAAGCGGTTTATAGTGTCTTGTGGAATATTGATCCATTCCTCTACCGCCGCGACGACTGACTCATCTGCAGTCTGAGGTGGGTTAATTCAATTGTGAATGGCTCTTCTCATGTGATCCCACATGTTTTCAATCGGATTCATATCCGGCGAGTTGGCTGGCCAATTAAAATCTATTGTTATTTCCTGCTTGAAGTGTATCCTGCACCCTTCTTGCGCGATGTGGTCGGTTGTTGTCGTCCATAAACACAAAATTTTCGCCTAATTCGTTACGTATGGGATAGATAATGGGCGTAATAATCTGTTCGACGTAAATTTGGCTGCTCATATTCTGTGGAATGTGGATTAATGGAGGGCGGCGGTTAAACATTATTCCTCCCCAAGACATTACAGTACCCCCTCGATAGAGAGCAACTTCCCAGGGAAAATTAAGTCGCTCACCAGTCCAATTCTGGTTTCGTCTGTAAATAACACCCATCTCCACTGCTGCAAAAGCCAACCCCTGTGCTCCCGCACCCATCGCAGACGAGCACGATGTCTTGTGTAATAATCCGACGGATTATTACTTTTTTTGTTTTTGAGGCCTTTGAATAATTTTGATTTAATTCAAATTGAAAGTCTTATAAATCATCATATCTTGAACACGATATACCAGACAGACATAGCGGTAATCTGAGCCCTCTTTCCTGTATCAATGACCAGCCAGCCTTGAACCATGCCTTACAAACGTAAGCACGTCACGAGGTCAATGGTACTTTTATTCCCTGACTCAGGAAAAGTTTACGTGGAGTTGAACAGAGTGATTCTTTCGCCTAGTGAGATTCCTATTGGCTGTTGTTATAACTCATGAGCGTGTTTGATCCCGGGATTCTCAATTGAACATATTTTCTAAGCTATGCGCGTGGGGTGCCCCCCCCCGTTTCAATGATTTCATAAAAATTAATTACTTTGAGGAGAAAAGACAGTTCTCGACCACCTATTGATAGTTCTTAACTACCTACTTGTTCGGTAAGTCAGCTTGCTTTATGCCCACAGGGATGCTCCATGGTTGCATCAAATCAAATCAATTAATATCATGTTGTCAAGATTAAGACAAACTAAATTTCAGAAATTTATAGAGATTAAATTAATTCATCAATTTGTGTTCATTGCAACAAGGATTAGCATCCCTGGGGGCTAAAGCAGCGCTGGACATATTCGCGTCTTCCGCGTCACGCGTAATGTTATTGTTCCCTTATTTAAAAATCATTTCGTGACAATTTTCTATCATATCAGATTTAATCCGATGTAGAAATCGAGTGTTTAAATCCTCTGTGCATTATTTCTACAATGGGTTCGAGAGGAAATTGTGTTACTTAGACCAACAGGGTAAGTTCATTTTGATTGCCAAAGAACAACTGTTAAATTGACTTCAACCTCTGAATCGGCAATATAATATAATGTGGTTATTTAATCTTCAGATCATGCTCCGCCCGCCTATGTTTAATTTGTTAATATATATTTTTCCTGTCATTCAGGCTAAGTAGTGACCAATTGTAATTCCGCTTATCGGAGATTACTTAGGGGAGATGCCTTCGGAGATTACTAAGGGGAGATGTCCTCCATCGTGTAAAGCAGTAATTCTTACTCGATCAAACGCATAAATTTCACGACCAGGCATGATAATCCAAAGAATCAAAAGAAATTAATACACTAGGCTGAATATGCTTTCACTCCAACTGCTGTCAAAACATTGATAATGAAGTCAGGATTCATTATTGACATCTCTTTTTTGTCTTTTTTATACCTTAAATACATGTTACTTTTTACCACAGTAAGAAAAATAATCGGGCCTAATCGAATCATTTGATTTATAGGGGGTCCAAGACTTTTGACGTTGTGTGTAGTTGAATGAACTGCGTAACTCAATCAGGTGGTGAAAGCTTCAGTTAACAGATCTGATGGGGGAACCATTGCGAAACGATTCTTAGTTTCTTTAATTATTTACTATTCAATGAGTTAGAATTCATAACAGGCAACACAAATTCATACGTTTTCGTCTTTGAACAGTCGATAGACTATATTGTGAGTAGCAATGGAATTAACTAATGAGTTTATAGTTCCAGATAGATTTGGCAAGAACATTTTTCCGGCGTCTAACGTAATTTATCACTGGGCCAATAATCAAAATCCCTAACGTACTCTGATAGATAAATCACTTTCTCGAAATCGGAAATATCTAGAAGTGAACCACATTTGAACAGAAGTGACACGTTAATTAATCGCTTTCGGTGATAACATAAATATCTTTTTACTAATCTCTAAAAGTTTCCTGGAATTGTAGGATCCACTCGTAAGTCTCCGTCAAAGGATAGAATTCCTAAAATTGAATGCTTGTTGCATTGACTCCAAATAATATTGATATTTGTAAATAAATCCGAGTTCAAAGTTCAAAGCTACAAAACAATTGAGATCCAACGTAAATATATGAAATGCAGTCTTGGCTTGAGTATGCGTACATTGTTAGTCATGGCCAAGGAAAATTGTGTAGTACCCTCTTACTTGCCTTATTATCAAATATTAGAGGATATATCCAATTATGATGTTATACTATTCTAATTGTATATCACATTACTATATATTTTTATCCGTATGGGGACGGACTGACAATTTCCCCATTGTAAATCCTGCCTGTCGTAAAAGGCGACTAAAAGGATAACCATAGGTGGTAGATGTTCTCCTCATCGCCCAGAGAAACACCACCACCTCGACAAAGATGTCATGTTTCAGAGTTTGGTCGACGCTTCCGTTCTCACCCTCATACCCATTTTCCTGTCTCCCTACTAAAACCACATCTTACCCATTCCAGGTTTATTCTTGAAATACCAATGATGAAGCTTCCCAGAGTAAAATGTTGCTAAAGAAAAATACTTCTCCATTCGGGTTTCAGGGTGAGGAGTGCCTGAGGGGTTTAACATTGGAAAATATAAACTTGAAGATAGTCCTCTGTAACATATGAGGTCTCAGCAAGAACATATACGATGTTCACTACCACCTGCAGACAGACAAACTAGATATACTGGCCTTAACTGAGACGTAGGTCAATCCATCTACCAACACGACCTACATAATCTGCCCTAGCTACGAGCTCCACACTCGTTTCAGTTTTAAAGTAGGTATCTGTCTCTATTCCTGAAATGATATTTCATACCACCGAGGAGAGAATCTAGAATAATAAGAATACGATATAAGATGGTTCAAACTTGATAATCACAAACAAATAAAATTTATCTGTTGTCTTCATTTATCTCCAAAAAAACCAGCTTATGGTGAACTCTCTGAATTTCTTCACCTTCTCATTCAGCAGAACTATCCAGCAGCTTAAATTATCATCATGAAGGAATACAACGTTCACAAGTTCGCTTGACTCAAGTTCTCAGGGCGACAGGCTGAGGTCTTCGCCATTACCTATGGTTTCGAGCAGTTAATTAATGTACCAACACGAATTCCTGATAAAAACTATCATTATTCTGATACTCTTGACTTATTCTTCAATAGCAATCCAGATCACTATGGAGTAATGGTCCGTGCATCATTTGGAAACTTTGACCATTCACTCATCCCTACGACATGTCCCTATATCACTTCACGAACCAATGCAACACCTCCACGCACAGTTTGGTATACAACTCAGCCGACTGGGACGGTCTTCGCATAATTTTCTCCAAGTTTTCTTGGAGAATCGAATGTTTGGAATCTGTAACAATAAACGCTTCGAAAGAGGCATATAATGTCAAAATGAGATCAAAGCTTACAGAATGTTCGAATGAATCTCGTTCGTTTCGGACTTTCGTCAAAGCAATTGGTAGACATTTCACTTCCAATTTATTCCCTCCCCCAACGGAAGATGATGGCACACTGGCTACTACACCACAAGAAAAAGCCAGCCTTTCTGCTAAAACGTTTACAGTGAATTCCACTTTGGTACCACAAGGGAAGGACCCTACTAATATTGCTACCATTGATCGTCATATGCCTGAATTTGTCTTTCGTCAGGGCACAATTAGACGCACTCTGCTTGATATGAATCTCAAGAAGAATATGGGTCCAGACGGAATTAGACCTGCCGTTTTCAAGGAATGTGCATCTGAGTCAAGACCAATTTCCTGCAGGTTGTTTATTCTCGCATACAAACTTGGTGTGTTTCCTTCCAGCTGGAACATAGCTAGAGTCCAACCAACTCCAAAAAAAAGGAAAGAAGACCCTCCCTAATAATTATAGACCCATTGGACTATTATCTGTGATCTCTAAAGTAATGGAGATGGCGATCAAAGTCGAGCTCATTCAATCCAAAATCGTGAATGACCGGCAATATTGCTTTCGTCAGCAGAGATCGACAAGAGACCCGCTTGTCTACGTAATACATGTACGGCAGGAATTCATCGAAAAACATGGAGAAACTCTAGCTGTAGCATCCGATATCTCCAAGGCATTTGGCGGAGTCTGGAACCTAAGCCTTCTTGGGAAACATCCCTTATATGGTTTGCCGCCTCAACTCTGTAGCATATTATCGAGTCTTCTCACAGATAGATCATTCCATGTGGTGATTGACGGATTTTCCTCCGATACAATGACTATCAACGCTGGTGTTCCGCATGGATGTGTCTTGGCACCGAGTTTGTTTCTGCTCCATATTAACTATCTGCTAGAAGTGACCACCTGTCCCGTCCACAGTTCTGCAGATTATGGTACACTCCATACCGCTCTCTCATCTAGAGCCCCTGACAATTAATGGAGATCTTGCCAAGATTTTGAATTGGGGATCCGATAATCTTGTGGAGTTTAATGCAATCAAAACTAAAACTTGCGTCTTCTCTACCTAGGTGGACCCCACAATCCCTAACATGATGACGTTAGGTTCAACTATTCCTTCGAAGTCTCGCATATCCATGTTCGGAATCACCACTAACTGCACCCTCTCATGTGACGATAATGTGAGGTCCATGACTTCACAAAATCTTGGTCTCATATTTTGTGCCAAGAGGTACTTTACATCCCAGCAGCTCTCCATAATCTACAAAGCACAGATTCGATCTGTCCTGGAGTACTGTTCACATGTTTGGAGTTCGATTTCCATACGCTGAAGCTCTTGGATTTTACCAGGAGAGAACTATTCATCTGATTGACGATGTCACACTTACGAGTTCATTGACCCCTCTATATCCTCTTGGAAAGGTGGGAGATATCTCCCTCTTCTATAGATATTTCCATGATCGGTTTTCATTAGGAATCTTGTCTGTCGTTGCACTACGACCGATTTCCGATAGGCCGACTAGACGATTTCAAACAAGTCACCTCTCATAGTCTAGCTCTAGAACTGCCTATCTTCTTCCTACCATACTTCATTTTCTCATACAACAGCGAAGTTGTGGAACTCTCCACCGTGAGGTCTTTCCATATGCCTATGACTGCCAAAATTTACCTTTACTTTACAAATAACCTACCAACCTAGGATTGGCACTTGGATGATTAATATCACATACGGAATTGGAACCTAAGAAGAAATGTAATAAAACAGCATTATTAGGCAGTGTATAAGTTTTGAACATATACTACCGAAAGCAATCTGAGTATTGGGCAGCCGTCCTACCAATTAGGCTACAACCGCTGATGAAAAGTCAGTACTAAATCCGATACTGTTGAATATACGAGCTCAGATAGGGTCGTTCGGATTGCGTGTTTTCAACGACCATTCGCTCCAGTATCACATATGTTTTCCTTTGTAGTCTGTATATATTGGATAACTCAGTTCAGTTACGGTAACACTGGTTTTCTAGGGCATACAAACTCTGGAAGTAAGATTTTGTAATAGTCCGAATGTCGTTGATCCTAAGACTAATTCTATTATTTGATACCTCGATTGACAATCAGTGTGGTGTGGCCTCCATCTTCTGATGCATTGATTTGATTGAGCGTGACTTCATGGAATTTTTTGGTGGTACTTTTATCGAATCGATGGTGTTCAGTTCATCGCTCCAGAGGATATCCTCAAAGTTTACTGCCGGAAAGATATGGTCTTGTCAGTATGTACACTTATATTTGCAGATACCTAGACTTGAAAAAAGACATTCCTCAACTTTTCATTTACATATCCCTTGTACCCGACTTTTTATTCTAGAAATGCATCAGCGTTGCAACGCTTACGTAGCCATCCAGGGCTATCCTGATATATATTGCATCTGTTGATCAGAAAAAGTCTCATGCTGAATCACAAAATTTCATTTTATTTTCATCCGTATCATATTGTTATTTCTGAATATTTCTATACACTGTTCTCCACTTGAAGTCGGAATTATAAATGTATGTAATTTTTTTCACTTCCTCAAGCTAATTTGGCTGAATAAATAAAAAAATAAACTTTGAAAGAGCTGTCTGTAGCTACCTGACTTATCATTTATAATGAAAATGTTCTAAAATAAACAACTCACTGGCTATGTAAGCTGGTAAAACATTTGTTACAGGAACTCGAGGCAGGGTACATTAAGCAATGTTGATTTTTAATCATCCAGGAAAATGAAACAAAGCACCCTCGTTGAAAAGCAATTGATAGAAATAAAGATGAGTTTGTTAGAGCACAACCTTCTCTTATTAGGTCAGGGCGTAAGTAGAAACTCTGGTTGAAATTTCACGAAGAAAATCTAGTTCAAACTAGAAACATTTTGATGGAAGTATATTATTCTATTATGCACATTAGTACAGAGCTATGAATCCGATGGTTGAATACATAAAAAAGCTCTTAAACTTTAGGAGTTCTTTTATAGAATGCGAGAGCAAGCGACTTCGCCTCACTTGTTTTAGATACATTAATACGAACTTCATTTTTCTGGCTCAGTACGGTTCAAAAAGTTCTCATTCAGTGTAGGAATCTCATTAAAATTTGCATTGTAAATATCTCTCTTTATATTAATTATTCTAGATAATGTATATTTCTCGAGTTCATGTTCTCGGATGAGAAAACCAACGATAGGGAGACAAACATTCCAGATTGAAAATTCAGGTGAATTGTGGTATATAGGTGACCAGTGGTTTAATCCCTCTTTCGGACCGTACTCTGTTTTATAGCTGAGGATCAATCTGAAAACAAAAGAAAGGCAAATCGCTTTAGATTATCTATTTCGGTAGTCTGGAAATATTCACTATATCCCACTATCTTTTATCCAATGGAGCCACAGCACTTCGAAGTTATGATAATAATATTAATAATTATAAAGATAAAGTTTATGTGTTACATAATGATGATAATAATAATAATAATAATGAAGACTATTTCTTGCAAAACCTATTATAAATCTACTCTCGATATGAACTGCAGAACCTTGAAGAAGACCCTAGGGTCGGGTGTGGGGACTCGGTCGTCGGTGGAACTCAAGGGTACTGGAGTACATGTGAGCGGATCCCTATGAACGGGCCCTCAGGTTTCAATGTAAGCATTCCTATAGACGGACTTGCTAGTGAATCAGGATTGTAGGCATGTGACCAGTATAACTGACTCATCCCTCGTGTTCTAGTCGCGAGTTTCAATCAAGACTCCGGAGACTTGTGATGAGCATCAAGGCCTATCGAAGTGGAGAACAAGCAGCTCTCTGGCTTGGAGTTGCGGGAGCCTTTTGCCGGGTAGACACTCGCTCTGGTGTTAGCAACCGTGCCAAGAGATTCGTGGCACAGACAGTGCTGAGTCGCAAACGGTGCCCTGAGAATACCGGGCACTCTCACCTCGTACCCACGTAAGTTGGACTCTGCGTGGGTGGACCCCTTTTCTTTGGCTGCTTGTGGGACTAACATGGCAGAAAAGATTGAACATTCCTTGAACTGAGTATTTTTGATCGCTGTGTTAAGTGAGGAGAGTAGGGCGTAAAAGCCACTCTAGTACAGACGGACCAGGAGAGCTCCTACTCCCGGGTTTCTAAATAGCTCACCAATTCAATTGCGTCAGCGTCGGAGATAGAGGTGGACTCAGGAGCTGAAACTGGTGAAGCGTATCAACGAAGACTCCTCTGAATGAACTATGAGAAGGGGACAAAGGAGGCGAAGAGTGTAGGTTTTTGTGGAAAGCCAGGTCGGATGAAGCTGAGAAGGCCGGGGCTTATGCTTGGGCTCGGAAATTTCCATCCACGGGGCAAAAGAAGTAGCCAAAGAGAAGCGTGAGTGCCTCGGCGAAGATAACTACTTAGGAAAGCTTCGTGGCTTCCATAGATTCAACTCGCCTGGAATACAGGGATGTGGCAAAGCACCAGGGGGTTTACAAGGGCTAAAGAAATAGACTAGATTCACGGCTTATGTTGAGATCCAAGTGGTCCTAATCGATTTCCACCACAGCAAGGGCGCCTCTTCGTGTTCAGTCGCATAGCTGTAGTGAGAAAATTGCCAGCAATACAAGAACCCTGGTGCTTCCGCAGCCGGATCTGCGGGTTTGGCCAGGCTGGAAGACTCCATGCTAGTGGCATGTTTGCAGAGCCTAGAGCTTGTATTTCCAGCAGAGGTCCAGACGTGACATTGCTTCAAGAATACTCTACCAGAGACCTGGCAGTGGTCAGAGTTGGGTAAGAAGATTTGAGCAGAGGAGGAAACGGAAAGCTTATAATGGGTTCCGCCTACTTCCCATCAGGACAAAGAGTCAACTCCAGAAGAGGTGAAATAAGGTAGAGAAGGGAATCTGCACTTTGCTATCGACTGCGACTCAAATGCAGACTGTGTCGTCTGTGGTAGCAGCGATGACAATGAAAGGGGCCAGGAACTTCTCGGATTTCTAGTAGATGAGAACCTAGAATTCCTGAATGACGGTTCTGAACCGATCTTCCTCACTAACAACAGGCAAGAGGTTTAAGATTTCCCTTTCTGTAACGAAAACACGTGGAGATTTGTTGAGAATCCCTCACTCTCGGATTGTAGACTCATCTGAGTCGTGTTAGAAGACATTAGAGAAAGAGCCCAATGGAGAATCAACCTTCGGAATACCAATTGGGAAGGATACGTGCGAGACTTCCAAACCGAGCTTGAAGGGTTTACTAGCTTCTTTATCTCGGCAGAGCTACGATCTGTGTGAGAACTATACTTTTGCTCTAACTTACGACTGTTCTTGTTTTATAGAAATATAACATTATGTTTACACTGAAAGTTAACTGATCAAAAACGAATTTTATAGTAACAATTGCTATTGTTTCGTTAAGTTGTTTGAATTGTTTTTGGGATAATGAAAGAAGACATTGGTGAGTAACTGGGAAATTTATATTTCTCAATGAATTTTTCCTTCTTCAATTTTCAATGAAATTTGATATGATCTACTCGTCGTGATACCTGTAGTGGTTCAGTAATACGTATTCTATTCCTTGCTCTTATCTATGTTTATACACTTTAATATATTCATTTATATTTGTTTTATATTTACAAGTTTAAGTTGAATCCTTTCAGTCAAATCCTACATATATATATAAGTTCAGTTATTTGGAATTTTTGCTAATATTCCCCTTCACACAATCTTCCTGTACATATTCTGAGAAGGTTCAATTGAAAGTTAGTATTCTCTTAAGCGAATGTTAGTTTCTATCATTATGATTACTTATTCGAGTCAGACGAAAACAGTTATTAATTATTCAATTTTCAATGAAATTTGATATGATCTACTCGTCGTGATACCTGTAGTGGTTCAGTAATACGTATTCTATTCCTTGCTCTTATCTATGTTTATACACTTTAATATATTCATTTATATTTGTTTTATATTTACAAGTTTAAGTTGAATCCTTTCAGTCAAATCCTACATATATATATAAGTTCAGTTATTTGGAATTTTTGCTAATATTCCCCTTCACACAATCTTCCTGTACATATTCTGAGAAGGTTCAATTGAAAGTTAGTATTCTCTTAAGCGAATGTTAGTTTCTATCATTATGATTACTTATTCGAGTCAGACGAAAACAGTTATTAATTATTCAAGTACCTCGATGAATTTGCCTGAAAATTTTTGATCGGCTTTTTCTTTACTTGAAAAAAATTATCATAATAATCCCACTATTCCATTTCCATAATTTCGATTAGAATGAAATGAACATTGAAGACGTTATTGAGTATATTTATAATCATATCATTTAATTCAGCATGAGTGGCATCTGATGTCTTAATGTGGAAGACAAAATTGTTCAAACATCTTATATAACAGCCGTTTCGAACCACTTCATAACATTGGATTGAATAGAGCCACTGTAGTTGAATTGGTGTCCGGTGAATTCTACGAAAACAATTCTTCGAATTACACTTTGCTCGAAAAACTGTTTTTCGAAGGACAGTTCTTTGAGAATAAAATTCTTCGAAAAATAATGTTAAGCCACAGGTACGGCTATAAAATATAAATGGGTGAAACAACACGAGAGAAATGAATAAAAAAGTGTTTTTTCGACTATAACTTAATGAGTGATATTGTGTGCAAGACCTCTAACATATTCTAGTATATTAGTGGGGTCAAACTATCGACTGATCGTCGGATTCTTTCCTCAGTGTCTCGGTATTTTATTTTTGAGGATACTGATGGTTCGCCTGATATACTGTTCTATTTTCACATGATTTCGTACCTGCTCTCTTTCAATTGCTTCAATGAACTTCCAAATGTTGGGGTGACTGGCTGATAATTGGGCATTGAAACTTGTATGCCAACCTTCCACAGCATTATTTGTTTTGGCTAATCCACTTAGAACTGTATCATAAGAATTCCACATAGTGTGTGGAAATAGTGAATCTCGCCGAAGTTGCAGTCTCGTGGGTTCTCCTATCCAGGTATTCTCGAAATAGTCAATGACCTTCTGGATACCCGCACGTAAAGTGTCATTATCCATCAGCAGCTTAAATGCTTCTTCTAGATATTGTAACGGCACAAAGGCTAAAGCGTTTAACAATCTCATTTTTAGAGCAAAGTCCGTACCTGTGTCATGCTTTTGCTGTAGTTTTCTGTGGAGACACTGATAAAAATGGGAAGAGCATCCACGAACACGACTTTCAGGAAGGTTTGTAGTCGATGCCTTGAACGCTGCACTTTCAAAGTCAATCATTATGCTGAAAGATCTGGCGTTAGGACATTTCTCCATTATCTGTTGTATAACTCTTGAGTAAGATTGTTCAGTCTTTTCCGGCAATACTGCATAGATCAGGGGAACTGAAATGTTTCCTTTCAATCCATGAACTGTATATGATTGAGCGAACAGATGTGGTACGATTTTGAAAGTTCCATTCATAAACCAGTTGGTACAACTTTCCAATAACCTTAGGAACTATGCAGTTGCAAAAATCAATATTCGATCTTCAGTAGGCCCTGAGTCATGCATGAAAAATGTGTATATAACTCGAGTAAAAATACGACCGTTCGTGATTGGGGCAAAACTGCTTCAGCATCGTTCCTTCTTCGAACGTCCTCTTCATGCAACTAATGGATGGAATTTGTCCTGCACAACTGCTGCTGACTGTGCAAAGCAATGAAGTGGCTGCTGTGACTCGTATCCGCTCCATTAAATTTGATACTTGTACACTTGCAGCATGATTATGCTCTACAGTTTTCATGTGCAACAGTACTCCGTCGGTAATAGCTCGAACTTCTCTCCCTGGTTTCAAATTTCTCGCTCCTCCAATAGGTTCTTTTACACACTTGTTCGTCCTTCACAGATGGGTATTCGTCGAGGACCAATTTCGGGTTATATTTTTCGCTCGATAGAAACTACATATTCAGCTTATCGGAGTCAATGGTGTGCCTCTCAAGGAAACTATGAGAAGAACAATATTTGGAAAGCCCCTTTTATATGTCTAGCCGGCATCAATTACTCGTTACCATCGGACCAGGTAAACCACTTGTTATTGAGAGACACAGGTATTTCCATGAATTAGTATTAACACTCACCTTCCTTTATTCCCAACCTGTTCTTTTCAATATTCGAAGCAGACTTTGATATACAAAGCAATTAAATCAAATAATCGCTCAATGTCATCGAGGAATTCACTTGTTATAGAGACAGGTATTTCCATAAATTTGTATTAATATTTACTTGAGAAGGAATTCCCTATAGAGGTGCGCTTTACTTGAATGTTTCGTGGCAGAATTTTATCTTTGGGGACCTGTTCTTCTAGGAATAGATTTTCGAAGGACTGTTCTTCGAAGAATAGATTTTTGATTCGATTTTCTTCAGAACGCTATGCATAAAAATGGAATTCTAATAAACCGAAAACATGGTGATTAATTTATATCAAAGAAAACCTAAAAAATAAGGGGAAATATCAAAGTAAGGAGATGGTCTTGAAATGTTCCACAGTTACATACTCTTATCAGTTTTTCCGAAAACATTTTGGCATATCCATCAAGAAAAACCTTATTAATTCAATATATTGAAAGATACAGAGCTAATGTTCAATGTTATTGGATTCATAAGAAACTGTGTAAAATTTATTGAAAACTACATAAAATTTTTGACAAGCATGTATCCAAATTTACTGATATCAATCCCATAGCCATTTATTGTATTTATCCAAGAAGTAATCAACTTATCAAAAAGCAATAAATAACCGCTATTATTACTCGCAAAATTTTAGGACTGATGTATTTAAGGAGTTATTAAATCTATAAAACTCGGCTTATAGATTTAATACATCGGAAGATAAAATCAAATCTACATGTTGTCGAATTTATAAAAAACATTCTAAGATCTATCTAATATTAAGTAAAATTGGTAAATGCTTTCTATTCTAATTTATTGTTATCAATCCAATGTGATTGTATTGGATTCATTCGAAAGAGATTGTATCAACCCTAAAGTGACAAGTATTAGTAAATTTAGGACTAATATTCACTAAATGCTGTTGATTATATAAAATCGTTTTACGATTTATATCGAATTAATTCTTCCCTTGCTGAAATAGAAAAGGTTTATAGGAAAAAGCTAATAGTACTGACAAAGGTTTATTTTTGTATAAGAACGTGTTTATTGAAAAATTAATACACAGCATGCACATACAACTCAAAAATGAAAATTATGGATAAGTACTTATTTTTTTTATCTCTTTCGAACATTCATTTTGGTTGACACAGTTCGGAAGAACGTCGAGTAGTAACATTTCTTGAGTAGTTAGAGCCAATACTCCATTATTGTTTCAGTTTTGTATATATATAAGCACTTTGCCAGAAAGAAAAATAGCTTTTGTGTAAATTTGCAACCCTTACATAATTTTTCGATACATAAATTATGACTCAAATTAGTTTTTGTGCAAGTAAGGCTGAACCCCGAAAGATGAAATTTGAACTCGACGTCTCTTTCATCTATTGTTGGAACACCTGTAAGTGAGTAAGTAAGTAAGTAAGTAAGTAAGTTTACTCTTTCTTCGTAATCAGATATATTACAATATAATATAGCAATACTACTAAAAATGAAGTGGCGTCAAAAAAGAGAATATAAAATATAATTAATGTACACTGCACAATAACAACAATTTAAAAAAATTATATAAGGACTATTATTGTCACTTATAGCTCAAAAATTCGTCTATGCTGTAGGCCTCTATTTCGATCAGATACTTAAAAACAGCCCTTTTAAAAATCACTAATTTTTTAATAGCTTTAAACTCGCCTGGTAATGCTTTAAACAATTTAAGGCATCTATATAGTGGAGACTTTTCGAAAAATGGAAAGTCATGTCCCGAGATGTTATAATTTTTTGATCGAGTATCATGTGTATCTAGTTTTTTGAGATTAACAAAAAGATGTTTGTTCTTAAAAAGAAAAATAATACACTTGTAACATGGTACTCTCTTGATTAATCTCTATAAAACTTCACTTAAGGAATTCATATCATTCCTTATTCCTCAATCTATTTATTTATTAACAGTGTGGCCATTAAATTAAGAGAACCATGACACGTTGGAGTTTGATTCCAATCATTGATTAGCCAGAACAAACGTGAAAAATATCATTGACACTTACCCTTTTCTTTCACAAGACACTTAAGATTTTAAAACACTGGAAGGGAAGAGGAAGGATAAACGCTAATATCAATCAGATAAACTCGTACTCAATAACAACAATAACATTTAATAATAAAAAACATAACAATTAAATGATAATGATAATAATAAAAGAATGTATGAAAATTAAAGATAATAGAAATGAATATTATGATTAACTTCATTACTAATAAGAATAAAAACTAAGATCAAAAACTATACTCAGATAAAATACCTAGATAATCTAAATCAACTAAAAGAGAAATTAAACTAAGATTAATAAATTGATATCCAACCAGGATGAACCTAGGGGATCGAAAATGAATGAAATGATTAAATATATTATTAACTCGAACTTGAATAAATACTGAGGAGAACAACTTCAATCAAAAATCTAAAACAACTCTGATTTAGCGAAATCCACCCTTCTTACCAAAAACACTCTGGAGAAACTATCAAGTTAAATTAATTGAAATTAAGTGTCACGTGATTTCTCAAGAGACTAATTCAAGCTAGAAAATATAACTGAAGGTTTTAGGCATTATCTCTAGTATTTATAATGCGTCATTTTCCTCAAGAACCTATCTACAATTCGGAAACGGATCCCTGAATTGTTTAACCAATAAGCAATGAGATTTCTCTCTTGAGGTCTTTAGTACAGAATGTGGGGATTTCTAAATCTATCTGTCCTTTACTAAATATCCCTAACTGATTTGAATGTACATCTCCAGATGGAAAACATCAAGATCTATCTTGTAGCAAACCATTAGTTTCTCGTCGTATATCGGGTATTGTGATTCGACAGGTTTATTATATCCTTTATTACTAACTTGTGTGGACTTTCACAACCTTCTTGACCTTCCAGCTATGATCATACCACCCTCGTTGAAGCGAGTGTGAATTGTCTTATATTTATTTCAGAAATTCCTTAACTTCCTCAAGCTACATTCAACATTGAAAACATCTGGCAACCCCTGGATGTTCTTTACTGTTAGATATTTTAATTTTACATGAAATTTCAATTTACCAAGAATGACTTTGTTTTTTTAAATATTGGAAATAACCTGTACTAAACCCTTGTTACACACTCATGAATATAAATGCTGCCAGCAGTAAGAAGAGTATTTTTTCTAAAATGTCCCCTGCATGTTTCAATGAATTTAAGATTCAGAATGGTTTTCACAACGCGTTTTTGACTCAC
This sequence comes from Endomychus coccineus, assembly GCA_958510875.1. Taxonomy (NCBI): domain Eukaryota; kingdom Metazoa; phylum Arthropoda; class Insecta; order Coleoptera; family Endomychidae; genus Endomychus; species Endomychus coccineus. Next base: position 50,649,947 of record OY294067.1, read on the forward strand.
AAATACATTTTCAAAAATAGTGCTTGTACCTTAGAATATGATACCGAACTTCATTCTTGAATAAAAATTTGCAAAATATATAGTTCTTAATATGGAATCATTACAGCAATTTTTAAGTACCCTGATCGAATATTCTACACTATTTAACTTAGAGGTCAGTTTGTTTACATGCTCTGACCAACTCAATGTGGCGTCCACTACTAGCCCTAAGAACTTTACCGACTCTTGCTGTTTATATGTAATCTGGTTTATTACCATATTTGTAGGCGGTTCAAAGCCTGGATGAATATTTCTGAATAACATTATATTTGTTTTTTCAGCATTTAGTATCAATTTGTTCTTTCCGAACAATTCACCGGCATTCAACATGGCGGCACAACACTCAGAAATCAATTTTGGGTAAAGTTTTCCACTTAGATTCAGATTGCTATCGTCAACATAGGTTACCAAAGTGCGCTTTGGGACTTCTAATTCTGTGATATCTGTTAAAAAAATTATAAATAACAGAGGACCCGCCAAACTTCCTTGTGGAATTCCCACATTAGTTGTTTTGAGTTCTGAGTAAACTTTTGAAATTGAACTAGTAACTGCCACCCTTTGTTGCCTATTAGACAGATACGATCTAAACCATTGCAAAACTACTCCTCTTACCCCATATCTGTGAAGCTTGTATAACAAGAGTGAATGGTCCATGGTATCGTACGCCTTTGACGAGTCTAGAAAGATTCCCTGCGTAAGTTCACCCTTATCAATTTTTTCGAATACAGCTTGAATAAAGGAAAATACGGCTGTGTCAGTTCCTCTATTTTTTATGCTGCCATGCTGAATGTCGCTAAATAATCTAGATTTCTTAAAAAAGGAAATCAACCTGGTACACATGGACCTCTCAAAAATGTTTGAGAAACTATTCCGAAGGCTAATTGGCCGATAGTTAGAGACATCTTATGGGTCGCCTTTTTTGAGAATAGGCTTTATTAGAGCCACCTTAAGTTGGTCCGGAAATACTCCGTGCCTAAATGAGTTATTTATGATATGTGTGAGTGGTTTACATAAAAGTCCTATACATTTTTTTATAATACACACAGTTATCTCATCTGTTCCATAGCTAAGTTTGTATATGATAGTGGAATAATATATTTCCAATGTCTGAAGAAGAATACTTTAAATCATTCCATTCTCAAAATATAGTGATGTTAGTAGTTTCTCTTGAGTTCTACAGACATCTGAGAATTGGTGAAGAAAATATGGAAACCATTACCTGGTCTCCCTAACAGGTCACACCCATCCTTTATCTGTGAGAGCGGCGGGTGTAATTTCGGCCGGTAATCCCGTCGCCTACCTGCGTAAATCAAGGGGTACCATTTATGACAGATGTAATTTCGGCCGAGGGTTGATTTTTATGATGGGATTAAAAAATTGGTAATTACTTGGGATATCTAGTTGAATTTAACTTATTTTGAACGGTACTAGGCGATAGAAATATCAAATATATTTGTACGATGGCATCAGTTTCAACAATTAAGAGTTCACGTGGTTGTGACTTGCTTGTTGTGGAAAAGTTTCAGTTTTGTAGACAGAACGTGTTAAAAAGTGGTGAAGTACGTTGGAGGTGCATAAAGACAAATTTAAGATGTTTAGCCAAACTGTACACTATTGGTGCTGAATACACAGTTACTAGGAGTGTAATCCACAACCACGGGTCAGATGAGACTGCGTTGGAGAGAAAAATAGTGACAACTTCATGCAAGCGCAAAGCTGAGGAGGACATATCGGAGAAACCTTCAAAAATTATTAAAAGCATTCTTTCAACACATTTGCCAGATAATTTGTCATCGACAGATGTCAATCGAATAAGAAGAAATTTGCATAACAGCCGCCGTAAGCTGCTAGCAGCCCTGCCTAAGGACATCACGATGTACATTCTGTACTAGAAAGTTATGGACCGAAAACTACAACAGGTGAAAATTTTTTGTTCATTAACAGCACAGCTGATAATATCATTGTTTTTTCTTGCCAAACAAATATTACAGCTTTATGTAAAATGAAAGATTTTTACATGGATGGCACATTTTCTTATTGTACAAAATATTTTTGTCAGTTATTTACCATCTGGACTGGAAAATGGACATTATGTTCCCCTTTTGTATTGTCTGTTGCCTAACAAGACCAGTGACACATATATGAGACTTTTTGTGTCGGTAAAATCTGAAATTTTTAAACTGTTTAATATTGTTTTTGAACCGAAGGAGGTATTTGTGAATTTTGGAATCACAATTCATAAAGCACTTAGAGTTGTCTTTCACAAAACCAAACTAAATGGTTGTCGATTCCACTTGCATCAGGCGTGGTATAGAAAAATACAATCATTAGACTTAACCCAAATGTATAAAGATAAAATCTGCGAGGAAAGCAAATGGCTTACTCATACTTTTGGGCTAACTTATTTAGACCCCTCTGAAGTTGAAGATTGTTTCATATTTCATCTCATGTCATACAAACCGGACCACAAACTTATAAATGAATACGCAGACTATTTATTAGAAAACAACATAGCACCAGAATCTCATTTTTCACCAAATATATGAGCATATGAAAACCCATCAATTAAACGAACCACAAATGCCTGCGAACCATTCCATTCGAACTTTAATTCTAGTTTTTATTCAACTCACCCTTCTATATTTATTTTTATAGAAAAATTAAAAGATTGTCAGATCGATCCATATTTAAAACTAAAAAATTTACATATCCCAGCAAAAATTAAAGACAAACAAGTAAAAAATAAACTAAAATTTATCGAAAACATGGTAGATATGCTTCGATCTGGCAATATTTCTAGAATTAATTTTGTCAAATCTGTTTCACATCAAAATGTTTTCTAAAAATTTATTATGTACCTAAGTTATAGATGTCTACGTCATAGAAATAAGTTGCTGTAATTAATTTTGATTTAATTTTAACTTGACTTATTTGTGTCTGCTGTAGTGCTTGTTTAAAATTTATATAGATAATTTTATTGAAATGAAGAAATATTTTAGTACAAAGCATTCTGTTATTTTATTTCAACTAATATTTGCGGCCGAAAATACCTATGAGATAAGGAAGCCACTTAAAACCTCCGGCCGAATTTACCTACCGGCTTTTAGTACCTGCCCTTTTTCCGGCCGAGATTCCATCCGCTCTGTGAGAGAAGTCGTACGTTATCTATCTTCGATAATGGTGACAGGTCTGCTTTTCCCAGTTTGTGAAGCTATGTCACAAACGTCAACATATATTTGAAAAGACCATTAGCCAGTCTAGGAAAATGATACTATTTATCATCCATCGTTTGAATGGTTAGGCTATTGTAAAATGTGATCTTTACATCAAGCGTTTTGAACTTCAACGTGTTTATACATAAATATATCTAGTAGTAGCAACATTAACCGACATTTATATTTTAAAAACTGGTGTTTAGGAATCATCAAATTTTATCAGTGAAAAAGGAATCTTTAAAGATCCAAAACTGGTAGTCGTGAATGGTGTTAACTGAAAATTGTTGGTTTCCGGATGGATTTCGCGTCTCAGTAACAACCATTGCAGGTGACATATCCAGGACAGGCAAGAATTTCCAAGAATAGCTATCCGTGGAAGTCTATTAATAAAGATAACTATTACAATGTTGTCCTATCTTCTCCTGATTCATATAATTCAAGATTGATTCGGAAATAATTTACTTTATCATCCCTTCACCATCTTAAGCTTTGAGGGATTTACAGATTAAATTAGATTAAGCTGGAGTTTGTATTAGGTCGAGTTAGCTTGACTTATAAGTTCTAGCCCTGGAACAGAACCCGATCAATTCATTCAACTTTATTGTTTGTTTTCACGAGCTAGCTCGCAGACGTTTTCATTGTGTTTCACAAAATTATTGATGAAAACTTTAAAGTACTGAACAATTCAGCTAGAATTCTATTGTGAATGAGCTAATCATTTGATAAATATGGCAAATTGTATTCCAATATTTTGCATCTCTTTGAGCTTACGCGATACAGACAGTTGAAGGAGATGTAGAAACCAAAATTCATCGCCACAAATTTATGTGGCATATTTCAGATTATAATTAGTCAGTTCTATCATCTGTCCTCTGCGTTGTCCTTCCTATTAGACGAAATCCGATAGTTGTGATGAAATTATGAATTATTAGCTGTACGCAGATTATTCCCGCAGAAACAGCCAATACCCGTAGAAGAAAGCGTCGGCTGTGCTGGCGCTATGTAATTTCAATACTTGATAAAAATATGTCTAATGAGTAGGAACAGATAAAGTCCTGGATAGAAATTACACTCTATGTTATGTGGAAGTTTATTTGAATTGACAGGGATATCTATCATATGGGATGGTCTGTCAAGGACATTATGTGACTGTCAATGTATCAACTGGCAGTCATTTAAACCTCTTGTAGGTAGGTTATGTGTTATCTGTCATAGCATAGACAGTCTGATCTAGGGTAATGATGATCATAGTCAATGACTATGATGATGATCCATTAATCTATGGATATGTCTGTCATATAAGCTGTACGTGATTATATAAGCAGTCAAAAGCATCAAAATATATCGAATCTGTTGCACTCCGTTCGAGATCGACTTCCGAAGAATCCGTTCTTAGCGGGTGCCCACGTAGTATACGTTTCGAGTGGGTCTGCTTCATAGTTCCGGAGATTTCGTGATGAGCGGTTTGTAGTATTTACCTTCTTTATTACTTTTTTAACACTTATACCTGGTCGGGGCGGCTATATGCTTCTTAGATATCGCAGCAATCGCGCCAGAAAACCCCACTGTTCGGTAAGTAGCTTCAGGTTCCTAAATCGTGTGCACCAAGTAGTCATTGAACCCAGAACGAACGCCTTCTGTATACGATCTATCAAGATCTGCGCCGAGTTCTCACAGGATGGAATGATCTTCAAGTTCGAACGCAGCGAAGACCGAATTCCACCCACAAGCCCTTATTCAGAACCACTAATACGACGTTGTAGCCTGGGCATAGCGTGTGGAGCTCAAACAGGAAATCTTGATACTTTGTCCATTTCTTCCTTCTGTTTCAAAACAATGTTCTTGTTTGGCGGAGCAGAGAATCCGATGACGTACATAGTCTTAGTTTTTTTTATCTAGTAGGACAACTTCAGACCTATTTGCTTGTGTGGGCCTGACGGTCGGAAACGGGTAATTTCAGTGCATCTGAGATTCTTCGTTTCCGAAAACGGATTCAATATCTCCTGGCATGTAAGGCAACACCGGCTCTTGGTATATTTCATACGAGTGCCTCAGATGGGATACAGCACCCGTAGGGTCGCATTATGGCGATGTGTGTATGCCGAGGCCGCTTATGCCAAACATGCCGACAGCAGTTGAAAAAGCGTCTCATCAGGAACCTGCATCTCTTTAACGTTGCGGCGATAGACCAAGGTTTTGATTACGTCATCTTGACAAACTGTGGTAAATCCCTAGGTTTCGGATGTAAGCCCGGCTACCTCATGTAGCCGAAGGACAGCTTGGTCGACAAATCGAGCATCACGATGTTCCGGTGGAAAATACCGTGTATTAACATGCCGCCTGAGCATAGGATCTTGCTCTGCGGCATTTATCTGAGCTTTCAGATGAGAAGGCTGAAAGTCGAGGCTGCCCTCTAGTTGGCCTTCTTGACTGATGTGAAATTCGAGACCAAGCTCTCCCGCAGATTTTGATGTTGCCTTAACAATAAATTCTACAACTCCGGCCAATTCATGACTTTTGAAAAGGACCAGGAGGGGGTCCGAACTTCTAAGAAGTTCACAAGCTATACTCAGGAGCATACTCCATTGCGATCCTTCAGATGTAACCTCTCTGGGGACAGGGGGGATAAAGGCGGGAAACAGACGAACTGTGATTATTACGCATCATTTTCCGGGAGTCTTCGTCAAGTTTATGCAACTCATCGACCATCAATTTCACCACTCTAAACGAGTAGAGCACAACTGAAATGCGAGCATATTTGTTGCAGACGCGTTGTTCTCACTCGAAAGTTTGGCGACGAAACTTCGAAGAATCTTTATGTACTTGCCATGCAGAGTCGCCTCTACCTGTGTACCTTGATCGATTAGGTACTTATTTACTCGGCGAGGGACACTGAATCGAGTGATCAATATCGCCATGGAGGATAACGTTCCAAGCTTCTTGTATGTGAAGCTTAAGATCATTGTGATTGTCTTGGTAATGGAATAAATTACTCAGTATGGTACCTATCATATCCTAGAAGTGTTGGATCGGTGAGAGATCGGAAACACGTGCAGGTTCTGATGATTTAAGTACTTACAACTTACCTTTGAGATCTTCTGATGGTTATACAGATATAATGACCGCAGTCGACGTATTTACACTGTGGCCAGAAAATACCAATCAAAGACACATCACCAAAAACTATCGCATACGAATTTTCATTTCATTGAATATCTAGATTTGGAATTCTAAATACCTAAACGACAGATTAAGGTGACAATTTGAATCTAAATTCATCAACGAATTCATTGCATTATTAGGAATTCGTATGATACATACCGACTCTCCGTCATATTGATTGAATTTTAAAATTGATTTTCTCGTCTCCTATTGTTCGTCAAAGATGTTTTTCTATACCAAAACATACAGAATAGAATTGGTTGCGCGGTCGGTCGTCTGGAAGGACCGCGAGGGACCTGACTTTCAAATCTAATAATGTTTGACTTTCAAACTCTTATGCGTTTAGAATTAGGAAGTAGGCATTCCTTGTGTTTCATAAGGAAGAGAGCAGCTAGAGTTCAAGATATAGTAGAAAAACAAAGCCCGATCAGATATTTTCCCCTATACGTAGGAGATGGACGTCCATTTTAGCGTCATTACATCAATTGGTATGGAATTCCTAATCGCACTATACAGTGGAAACAATCTTAGGGGCAAGCATCAGAATGAACTGCGATACAAAATGTTTGTACGGTCCATGAAAAGAAATAATATCACATCTCTTCCTGACCATCTGAAGCTGTCATGCATAATTGATTGAGCCTACCATCAGGCCTATAAGTGGATGTGAAATACCATACAAATGACATATTGAGGATGTGAAAGATCAGCTTGAGGATTGGAGACTGTAATAACAGTTATGGAATCCTCACCTCCGGCTCTCCTCAACCTTGCATTTTGTGGATATACAAAGAGATGTGGCACGATTGTGGTTGCAGAAAAGCTGGGCTCAATCGTTCAACAATGTGCACAAGAGAAACATTCAACAACCCGTTCACCCGTTCAAGCTGAGCTATGACACTGAAGAAGAAGTACTTTCAGAAGTTGTGAGATTCTTTTTCGATAGAATTGCAACCCTAACCTCATCAGCTTAGTAGTCTCAGAGGTGCTGAATGAATAGCTTCGTTCAAGGAAAGAGAATGCGTTCTTGGAAATTACAATCTTCGTGAACTCCTCTGTTCAAGAAAATAAGCTATGGAACATACAAATTCGAAGTTGCAGATGGATGAAAATCATACTTGTAGGAGTATTCTTGCAGTGAGAATGTTCTTTATTTTCATGATGGTTCTACATATTCCTGTAATTTTTCGCGAACTCGTGTTTCAATCAAACATATACTTGTACATAGTATAACGTTCTGTTTAAAACATCCAAGCTTTACGTCGATGACGATTTATGCTTTACAATGGTCAATATCAAGCTCATTTGGTGGATGAAGGGTGCCAGAGAATATTTCACATTGGAAATGTTCGAACAAAGTAAAGATGAAACAAAAATCTACTCTTTATTTCGGCAAAACGTGCATTGCCTGCACCGACCGGGCTATTAAGCCCTATAACTCTAGGACTATCTGCAGTAATTATAGAATTGGAACTGATTCTTGTAGACGTTTCAGAGTCCTACAACCTTCATAATATACACATATTTCCACGGGGCGATAAAGGAGGGGGAATTATTTTTGGTAACTATTTGACCCTTTCACACCGAGGATATATACTATAGGAATTCGCATCGGGAGAAAAAAAATGTGTAAAATTTTGGCCTGTACATTTTGGTCTAAAAATATTCCGTTCAGAGGCTATAGGAAACGAGAATGTTGATTTCGAAAATTTTCAATATGACAGCGTGGGGGATGGAGGATGCCGTCATCTTGGTTTTCGAGTTATCTCTTGAACCCAAGCGACTGTGTGAAAGGAATTTGGGAGAGCAATTTTTGCAAGTTGAGAGTACCAAACTTACCATTCCCATGACTATCGAAATCGGTTACAATTCTTTAGTTGTACGAGGTGACAGAATGCAGATGATCTCATAGGTGCTCGACAATTTGCGTTGAGGTGATATTTTAAATGTCCAGCATCACGATACAACCAACACAGTAAAAAAATCTGATTCAAAATGTCAAACATTGTATTTATTCAATTAGACAGGTGAGGTATCAAGTAGAAAAACGGTCAATTCGTCGAATGTAGTTTTATAATGAATTTCCATAACACCAACAATTTTTTTAAATATTTACAAGGATTAAAGTGTTGACGTAATTCCAATCTTGTAAAAATGTGAATGGATATCATTCTAAAGTCCATGTATCACTCCTTCCAAAGTCTGCACAACAGTTTTAATAATTGAAATACTTTGATGCTGAATTGCCAGAATAATTTGGTTGTTCAAACCAAATGAAGATCCTATCATCTTTGTGATCCAGGTGCCTACTTTGTCAACCGCACCTGAAAGGGTATTCTTGATTCCTATGGGCAAGATTCCAATTCCGTGCTTCTTAGCTGGAAGAAATAGTTCATCTGAGAAATTTAGTCTTTATTATGAGAATTTGGGAGTGCTACCAGTTTGGGTAGATGCTTTCCGTCAGGAAACGTAACCGCTGGTTACTGTTATTTTTACTTCTTCACTATACTTAGTATAGGAGAACTATCTATCGTAATCGGTCCAACATTTTTCAGAATAATCGCGAAAGTATTCGTTTCGAGCCTTTCTCAATTCATGAAGACTATTTTTGACATGATGTATATGTGTGCGTGTGTGAAAACTTTGGAAACGATTGTGCCATTCCTATCGGTCTTATGGATTTGAAATTTAGCAGATCGCTTTGAAATTATGAAAATAGAAAGTGTATTTTCTTTGGGAGCAATATCTTCGTTTCAAGTGGCATTTTTGACATTCACTTCCAATTTTTCGAATTGAATTGTAGTATTTTATTAAACCTTACTGACACCAATGAATTTCTGGTTATAAATATGTGAACGTACTTCAACCCGAAGAAGTGAGCGAAAGAATTATTTTGAGATTCAAGTGGCGTGATCGATGTAACGCCACACTCTATTTCATATGACCAATTTTGATAGTTTATGTGAAAGCAGGTGTGTACAAAAAATAAGGTTATATTGTTGTGAATAATTTCGAGAGGCAACTAAAAGTGTCAGTATAAAACATAAAATTGTAATAGTAATATGTAATATTAAACAAAAAGTTTAGAACAGAAAAATTTTAGTAAACGAATATAGCTTCTGAGTACGAGCAAGCACAACGAGCGAGTAACTTAAAAACTATATGAGTTAAATAAAACTGCATACAATTTTTTCGCATTTTGTTTTAGTAATTATAAGAAGATAATCATAGATATAAAAGCATTACAAAGATAGAAATTTAAAAAAATCCGTAGTAGGTACCTGTGTATGATTTCCTCAATCTAGGAACCTGACATGGCTTTATTTATTTACATATCAACAGTTAACTAGTTTTACTTTCACGAGTCGAATTTTGAGTTATGTATCAATTGTAAAATTGGATCCTGATACTGAAAACAATTTAGAAAATTGTTCTAGAAGTATCAAGGAAAATTACCAGCAGTTATATTATGGAATATTTTGTATTTGGAGGATTACAAAAATGCAGTAAGGACTGATGAAAGTGTAATGCTAGCGTATTTTCTTGAGAAAGTTAGCTATTTTTATACATATTTCAGTATTTCTCGTACAATGTCTCATTACTTCCGACAAAAGCTCTCAAGGCATCGAGTTTATGGTCTACATATTCTATGTTGAAAAGTACTATACAAATAAATGAAAATGGAGATATATCGCAATACAAAAAGCTCATTTTATTGGCATTTCATATGATATAACATGATACATGATTAAATATAAAGCTGGATTAATTTGCGGGACGGTAAGAACATTACCTTTTTATCATTGAAAATAAGAATTTTTGTTTGTAACACCCAATAAAATGTCAAATTCAGAATCAGCTCCAGTTCTAGGTAGACATTGTTTTTCATATGAAATATTCGATAGAATCAGTCACTTTGTGATAGTTTATCAACATAATGAGAATAAGAATTTTCATTCGTTTTACCATCTTTAACTTATGAATGAGAAATAATCACCCTCAACCACTAAAAATATTATTAAAGTAGAACCTTCCGGCTACCAAGAAGCCACAATCGGAGTTAACTAAATTATAAATCTAAATGTGCTTGTTCAAATACTATTTGGGGATAATAATGCAAACAAGGGGCTACCCTCAGCTAGAGATAAATCGGAATTAAATGGATTCCTTTTCCGTTTCAACGTTTCCATTCCTTTGTATTACCTAGATATTTGTCCGCACTGTGTTTTGAATATGATAAAAACCTCCTCGATAAATGATGTGACCTGTATTCAAAACATGTTTCGTTGACGCTGATTTTTCACCATTCTTTTTCTTTATATGCCCAAAATGTCCTTTATACCGAGTTTAAGCGTTGTTCATATATCTATAACCTGTATGCATCGTAAATTTATGGAATGTATTAATTATTGAAGGATGATAAGTGAAACTTTTCAATTTTGTTGTTGGTTGCGTTCCAATTTTTTTTATTGTTTAGAAATTAAATTAATGATCAAAGATTTGTCAAAATCATTGTCCAGCGCTATTTGCGCTTTTCAAAACATCAACATGACACTTACGTAGCAATGAAATCGAAAATTCTGACTATTAAAAACATTACGTACTATGTTTTTGGAAGAAGATCCAGACGATATGTCTTTATTAATGAAAGTGGACAAAATATTTAGTTTAAATGGGGCATGTCGACGTGCAGAATTGTGTAGCTTAACTGTAAAAGTTATAGAAAAGAAATTTAGGGTATAATTATACATGATACCAAAACCAAAAGGAACGTGTAGTTACCTTAGGATCAGAGTGCATTGGATATGAAATTTATCATAAGCATTCACACTCACACTAAAACACAATAGATTTTTCATTTACTATAATCACTAGTGTTGCCCAAAATCGGTCTTGGTCTTGCAGTCTTGGTCTTGTTCTTGCATTTTTGCAAGAACAAGAGCAAGACCAAGACCGCCTAATTTTAGCAAGACCAAGACCAAGACTGAACGTGCAAGATTTGAGCAAGAACAAGACTAAGCCTGCGAGACTCTTGCGTCTTGCAGTTGGGACTGAGTGTCGTTTCAGGGAGCGGACAGGCTCAATTTATAATACAAGAAATTGACACATAGAAAACAAACGGAACAAAATAAAAGAAAGTACTAGTACATACAATTTTGGAGAAGAAAATAGGCGGAAAAGACGTAAGGTACAGATATAAATGACTATCAGTGCATTTTCGTTGAAGGGGAACTTTACGCAGTCCGAATAAGTAAATAAAAAATAATGTATTAAATATAGTATGAAAATAAATAAAAATATGAAAATGATAAAAACGAAAAATAAACTATACAGAATAAAGCGAAATAAAATTATATGTAGTATGTTACCGAGAAAATGTTCATTTTCTCAATATTTCAAAAGTTACAGGCCGAAAAAGAGATCTTACGAAAATCAGGACGCTACAATGTCATGCGTGTGTACGCCGCATGCGGCATCCTTTGATTTGCGGCGGCAACCTTCAATGAGACCCGGCACGTGCCAAGGCGGCGCGGTACGAGGCGACAGTATCTAAGGGAATGGACTATAAATAATAGTATTTATTTCAATTCCAGTCATTCCCAATTGAGCTTTGATTCGAGTCTAATGTAATAATTGTTTTTACTCTAATCCTTGTTGTTCTCGGAAAATTTATCACGTTTACAATTTGACATGAGTGACGAAGATTCAAATAGTTGTGCCAACATAAAAAGGTTGAAATGAAAATGAAAAACAGAAACACTAATAGGGAATTGCGAGACTTGCGAGACTCTTGCTGCAAGACCAAGACTGGGAGCGCAATACCAAGACCGAGACCAAGACCAGGTGTATTGGCCAAAGACCAAGACCAAGACTGGCTAAGTCTCGTCTTGTTCTTGCATTTGAGCAACACTAATAATCACGGTAAGTGAACAATACAACCAGTTGTTATCAACAAAAGTTCCGCAAAAATTTGTAGAATACTTAAAATTCCCAGATCCATCCACTTACACTTTTCATTGCTTGAGGAGGACGTCTGCCACTTTCCTCCCTGAGAGTGGAACTGACATTCAAAAGCTCAAAAGGCATGGAAATAGCAGTAAACTAGTGTGGCTGAAGGGTATATCGAGGAAAGTATCGCCAATAAGTCGAAAATTTCAAAATGTATTTCATCAGCAAGAACTAGTGGCACCTCAAGATCATTCAGGAATGCAGTTAGAGAGTCATAATAGTTTCCAGGGAAAAGAAATAGAATTGAGTGGAAAAGCAATTATTTCATTTTTATACCACTTTTATTGAAAGTGGTATGAAGATAAAGTAATTGTCCTTACATTTGATCACAATGATAAATTACCATGGAGTAACGGCTTCTAAGACCGATTTTTTGAAATAGAATTGAATAAATTTGGTGTTGTTATTTTCCCAAATTTGAATAAATGTACTTTTAATATAACAATATTCACAATATTTGAATAAGTCAAACTTATTTTAGTAACACTGACATTCTTATATAGTAAAGTGAGATTTGTATGTGTAAAGTGTCACTTTAACTACCGATTTTGAATTTGGTAAAATAGTACATTATCAGTCAATATGCCCAAAAAAACATAGACCATTTATAAAATGTCGATGTAATATCAGTATAATTTAACGTCTTCTATCAGCTCTTTCTGAATCATTTCCATGTGGCACTCATCGGTATCAAATGTATGATTGTGGGAACATACATGTGACACCGATGGGTGCGAAAAGTTATTTTGGTAACACAAGTGAGAGCAGTTAGTGTACGATTGATCACAGTTCATATTATATATTAGACAAAGGTTCATTGTTTCCTCATGATTTGTTCTTAAACATCTCCAGTTACATATTAGGATACGATATGAATAACAATGAGTTCCTCATAATTTTGAATGAAGATATGTATGTTACTGCTACAAGTCTTGGTGCTAGCATGAGAAAATTAGGGTCATTCATTAGTCAGTGACTAATATGATATATAACATCAATAATGTCTGCCTCATTTGTGTCAGCAGCTTCACACAGTCTTCTTATTTTGTTCTTGGGCTGTTGTTCATTGTTTTTGTGGATACAAAATTGCTCAATTAAAATTATATGAAAATATGCTCCATGATACCTGTATACTACAGCTAAAAGCCCAATAAAGAAATACATCCTTTCACTAATATATGGAAATCACGAGATATTGGAAAGTACAGTTCAGTTGGTCCCTCACCTTTTTCCTCTTGTGCCAGAACAATTACTGCGGCAAAAGCCAAAGTTACTAATAATGTGAGGCTTCGCATTCTGGATGTATTGGCGGACAAATTTCAAGTGCAATAATGAAGTGGTATAGCGATCTATTTGTTCGTATACCTAGGCTTTATCAATATGCAATAATGGTATATTATATTGATAACTTCCACGATAAGGTTTGAATTATTTTAATTGGCAGGTATTACGCAAAGCTTATTAATCATGACACATAGCACTTAATGGCGGTTTACGTTGGAAGCTAATTATTAGGTACACGTTGCCGATTTCAACTTCTCTCACTATACGTAGCATATAGTGTAAGGGAAGTAATCTCATTTTCGCGGATATATCAGTTTTAGTATTCCTGAACCAATCTCAATAACTATTTTTGACATGATGTTTATCTCACTGTGAAGTTGATTGAGCTGTTTCTATTGGTCGTCTGGATTTGCAGTTTTGCAGATCGCTTTAAAGTGGTGAAAAAAGAACTGTACTGTTTTCGAGGGGTATTTCTGCAACCATTTTCATTTTTCAAATGGAATTATGATATTTCATTGAATCACAAGTATACATTTAACCAGCAAAAGTGTCCAAAATTCCCATTCCATGATTCAAGTGACTTCACGATCTATATTTGCGAAAGTCAACCTAACAGCAGGTGTGATACATAGAGTTGTGAAATATGTTATGTAGACCATTTGGATACAATTTCAATGTAGCATGAAGTATAAGTTAACGTCTTCCATTACAGGTTTCTAAATCATTTCCAATATATTTTCTGTTCCTGCAATCATCTATATTTGACCCGCAGGAGTGTCCGAATGCGATTTTGCTAGCGTGAGGGAAGCCACCCGATCAAATGATCACAGATTTTCTCTCATATTCTGAATACAATAATATGGAGTAGAGCTGACATTGAAATATTTGAAAGGCATGGATGATGGCAGTCAACCAGTGTGGCTGAAGGGTATATCGAAGAAAGTATCGCCAATAAGTCGAAACTTTTGAAATGTATATTTCATCAACAATAACTAGTGGTACCTCAAGATCATTCCGGAATGCAGATGGAGAATCATAATAGTTTTCAGGAAGAAGAAATAGAATTGAGTGGAAGAGTAATTAGTTTGTCTTCATACCACTTGTATTAATAGGGGTATAAAAACAAAGACGCATTAACACTTTTCGTGGATGCGCAATTGATGGTATAAGTCATTGACACGAAAATGAAAGGAGGTATATACCATAATACCTAATTTCATTCTAACATGGTAGTATGTACATAACAATCTTATTACTTTGAGCGAACTAACACATAGTACAGGTTGGGTCAGATCGAGCGATGAATAGAATTAGTGTGAGAATGATAGAGCCAGACGCATCGTATTGTTAATAAGATAGATAGATAGATGGATAGCTAGATAGATAGATAGTCATTTATTTTCCTGGAGCACTATCACAGTAGGATTCGTCAGACAATGTAGGTACTTGAAATTATATAACATCAACAATTAGAGACATGGATATACAATTTTAAGTTTTAATAAGTTAAGCCACCAAAATATAACACACACTAAACCTTTTAGACATTATTAAAATATTGAGACCTAGGGTAATATAAAATTATGCCGTAAAAGCAATCAAATCAAAAAATAAGGATCATAATACGTACACTCATATATACATATGTACGTATACACACATACACACATATACACATACGAGAATATACACATAATCTTAAATATTGGAAAAACACATGCTGTCATATGTTAGTAAAATATGCAAACATGATAAATATTATTTGAAGCCTATTGTGAAACAAATTCCTCAAAAGAACAGAAACATTTCTGCAATAAATACTTGTTAAAATTTTTCTTAAAGGAGATAATGTTGGTTGATTCAATAATTTCAGTAGGAAGCCTATTGTAGATGTAACTCATGTTGTATTTAGATGATTTAGTGTAGTATAAATAGAAGAAGACTTGTGTTGTGCAATAGGGAAACAAGAGTATGCATTGCACAGGTCGGATGGTTCATTAGTAAGAATTAGGGATGAACTTTCAGCGATCTGTTATTATTTACCAACTGTTGTTCCATGAAAGCAATTCCTTGACTGTAGCATATTTCGCCTGAATATGAAATTGCAGTTATTTTGAGACTCGAGATAGAAATAGCAGTTATAGCACTTGGTACCATGATTATGGTATATCTATTCAGAAATAACAGTGATGCCCATCTGGTCTGTGTCGTTACCTGAGGGGTACTGACATGCGCCTTATAAATAAGGCCCATTTTGTTTAAGTTGGGGGATACATGCTATTCTCATCTGCATCAATTCTTTATTGCACTTATTAACTGGCGATACAGCGGACTATTTGACTCAATGTGTATACATCTAGATGAGTTAACCTGAGATATGGACGGATATGAACTGAGACGGTAAAGTACCTGATATGATTATAAGAGTAGGGGTGCTCTAATTCCACACATCAACTCAGATGGTTGAATGTGAATGTGGAATATATTTAAGAAAATAAAAACATTTTTATATACAGAGTGTTCGGAAATGTCCAACGACTGAATATCTGTGACGGTATTTGGGAACTTTCTTTATTTCGTATCTAGTTACAAGTACATACCTAGCCGATTCTAGGAAACCCAAATATTTTAATTCCCAAATAACCTGTATTACATTGTTACGGCTAAACGAACAAAGAAGGAATATTTTGATGATCTTAAGTAGATAATTGCAGGTTATGGTAACAATAAAGGTTCGAGTACCAAGTGAGAGTATATTTTCTTCAGTTGAGTTCATTATTTTGAAAGTGACAGATCTAAGATAAAATTTACAAGAATGTTAAGCCAGTGAGGGGCAGAGCAAATCGTTTGCGAAAACAGTTTTACATATTCAAGAGCTATTTGGTTGAAGAAGACCGAAAATGAACTTGCTCAACTGCAACTGCAACATCGAAGTCTACACCATAGGATGTGATATTATATTTTCGAGACAAATGTGACAACATAATCATGCTAGCGTGGACACTTCAGAATTGAATCGACAAAAAGTAAACAATATTTGCAAAAGGAAAGCAACAGAAGAACTCAACACTAAACCTTCAAAAATTATTCATGAAGAAGTAGAAAATTCTCCTAAGCTACTCAACACACTGTCAGAAGAGATGTTTCATACTTAGGGAGCTTTATTGGGCGTTAACGTCTCCAATTACTCCCAAAACTACATCAAACAGGAGGAAATAATACGATTTCGGCAAGTTTGGAGAGAGATGAAATACGCAGGGGGCCGAATCTGGAGAATATGGTGGATGGCGAACCAATTCGTAGCGCAATTCATGCAATTTTATCATTGCGACTGCGGACCTGTGCGCCGGTGCGTTCTCCTGGTGGAAGAGTACATTTTTCTTTGCCTAATGCGGCGCTTCAAATCGGCATCGAATCGATCCAACAGCTCTGGATAATATACGCCGGTGATCGTTTTGCTCTTTCGAAGGTAGTCGATATGTACAATACCGTGTGCATCCCAAAAAACTGTCGCTGTGACTTTGTTGGCTGATAATCCCACTTTGGCGATTTTTGGTTTCATTTGCCAAGACAAGTCCACTGTTTCGACTGTTCTTTGATCTCTGGTGTGTTGTGATGGATTCATGTTCCGCCCACGGTTACAAAATTGCTCAAAAAGTCCTTCATATCGCGCTTGAACATCGCCAAACACTCCTTCGAAGTTGTCACACATTCGCGCTTGTTGTCAACAGAGAGCAAATGCGTCAGCCATCTGGCATATTGCTTTCTCATATTCAAAAATGTATGCAAATGTTCCATACGCATTTGGTTAAGATGGGCATCTCAGGAATCTCGCGCACTTCAACTCAACGATCGTCCAATATCGTACCATGATTTTTATCGACGATTTCTGGCCTTGTATCCTCAATTGTACGACCAAAACGTTCGGCGTCCTTTGTGGTCATACTACCACAACGAAAATCAGCAAACCGATTGTGAATCTTCCCAATCGATGCTGTAGAGTACCCAAAATGTTTAACAAGCGATGTTTTGGTTTGCGTAATGTTTTTTCCACACCAAAAATAATCTTTAATCAAGACGCGATATTCACTTTTCCCCATCTTTACAAAAATCTTCAAGGTTGCTTGCTTTCGATGGGAGTCAAAACATAAGTGAATGAAATATCAGTCTGAAAATTTTAATGAGTTAAAGATGGTACATCACAAATATCACATGGGATTTCTGATTATGACGCTATCTGTTTTTGATGTTGTGGGTGTCATATTTGTCATTAATAATAGTAGTCCAGGTACTTAAGGAATTTTTTTGTAGGAATTTTCGCGAGGTCTAATCTTGGTCTATTCTTATGTATTTTGACACGCTGAACACGATGATGTAGTTCTAATTTGGATTAGCCTGTGCTCGAAAGACTATGACCCTTTTTTGAACCCAACAATCACCTGTCTTAGATTTTCCGCGTTTTGAGACAAAGCTATGGGTTGGATGAAAACATGTTCATACAAAAGTAAAAAAATTAATTCGTGTATTTTGGCTCTGGTCCGAAGTCGATTCGAGGTCGTGGGGCCAAGATAGGGTCCATGTGGTTTGTTTTAGCACATTGAAAAATGTAGCTCATCTCAAAGAGTCTTTGGTTTTTTCCATATTTTGTTACGGTGGAAGGATAGTATTTTTAATTCTCTTCTTTCTGTGTCTGGTATTTTGACCTTCCTTATTTATTAGCGCTAAAATCAAGCGTTTTGAAAAATTCGTATCTTACGAATCAGAAGAAATTTTCACGTTATCGATTTGAAGCTAAATTGATTCGAAAGGTTTTATTATTCTGCACCTAATATCAGAGATTCAAGCATTTTGGTCCAAAGACATAACTTTGACGCCATTTTGAATATTTTAGACCACCGAAAGGTTGAGGTTAGAAATCTTTTACGGAATCCAAATTCTATGTTCTATTAGAGGTGTCCATAGCAAGTATATTGAGTCCAAGCATATCGATTTGGGTTCAGTAGAAAGGAAGTTATTCTAATAAATGTGTTTGGGCCTTTAGAGCGCCCAATTTCGGGCCCTCTAGAGCCTCGAATCGACTTCGGACCAGAGTGAAAAATCGCGTTACAATTTTTCCAACTTTTATTTAAGCATTTTTCGAAAAAAGTTCATTTTTGGGTTCAAACAACGGTTATAGTTTTTCGAGCACAGGGCTAATCCAATTTTAAACTACACCATCGTGTTCAGCGGATCAAAATACATAAGAATAGACACAAATTAGACCTCGCGGAAATTCGGACAAAAATCATCGATTTTCTTCCTCAAATGCCTGGACTACTCATAGTAATAAATTCAATTCTTTCCGAGGGAACGTGTACCATTTCCGAAATTTCCTGGGTTGAGACGTTAGTAGTAGATTTGGTATTATGATATTAACCTTCGGTAGAATTGGGATGATGATGATCTGTCATGATAATGAATTCGTGGATCATAGTTATGAAACAAGCAATATCACTGTTTATAATATGTTTGTAATAAGGTTGATCGATTGAACTAACAAATTACAATGTAATGGAATAATGAATATTTCCTCAGAGCATGATGTGGACTTTATGGTTCCTAAAATTATGTGTACTATCTTTTTTAAAAATACATTTGCGGAGCCAAAACGGTCAGGTCCGGAAGCTATTTGTCGAAAGCACATCCGGAAGCTATTTGTCGTTGCGAGGGTGCTTACATATTGCACTGGGGTAAAACTAAGTAAATCAACTGTATAACTAAACATAATATTTGACGACTGAATCATGCATGATAGAATATTTCAAATTGTTCTAACTATTCGATTAATGAGCTGCATTTGAATTTGATGAGAAGCAGATTATACTTATTGTGGTCTGTTGTTAAAAGAACTTTCACGAAAATTAATCCATATGCTCCTGCTAAGTGATGGTAATGGTAACTTGGTTTCAACTATACTTAGATTCATAAATTAATCCGACTCGAGAATTTCCATATATCATGTCTTTATCATTTGAGCACTGTGAAAATAGCTGGAACTTAACAACTATACTGTTAGCAGACTGTTGATCCTTTCCTCGGATTCATGGAATAAGATGAAACAATGTTTTATGAGATATGAATATGATGTTTAGAGACTGAGAACAAAAGTTGAATACGTTTTGCTTCTACTGCCATGTTCTCTCAACCAGCTACTCAAAGTTATTCCTGGGGGTTTCCTTTCTATCGGACATGATCCAGTAAAACTCGTTGAATAATAATCAGGAAAAGGAGAATTATTCCATAGGCATAACGTCTACAGTTAACTGAGAGCATAATTCAACAAATTTGAAAGAGAATAAACTCTTATGATCTGACAATCTCACCATTCACTGTCGTAGATTTAAATTCGTATTGCAAACCTTAATCAAATTAATAAACTATAAGAATTAACACTGGGGGTACAATATAACAATAAAAGCTTCACTACACCGTTTTTTTGAATATATCGAGTCAAAAAAACATTTTTTAAACATGAAAACTTATGGGGACGTGGTTAAATCTTCAAATTGAAACAAAACGACTAAATAGAAACGCTTTTTTTTTCAAATGGGATAGCATTATTACAAAAATATCCTGTGCAAGTTTGAGCAAGTTCCACTAATTATTTCTATGAAAAAATAGCTGAAAATTAGCAATTTAAACTACTTTTTTACTAGAACTTCTCAAATGCTCCAATATTATAACAAAAGCTATTCTTTGAGGAACTGTTGGTTATTATTTTCACATGTTTTTATGCATACAAACCCCAGCCAGCAATATTTACAGCATTTCCAGATCTTCACTCTCGCCCTCCGCTTGCTCTTCTTATATTTACACTCGCTAAAACTTCCGAACCTCCTTAACTCTGAGTAAATATTTATTCAAAAACGTTGATCACTGCAATCTCAGACGTGAGGAATTTATTAAGAATTGCTAGAAGACTAAGTTTTGGTTCACCGCATTGAACAGTGACAACACGTCCTTTAGTTCCAGACAGCTGTTTTGCTCTTCTCGTGAATTCGTCAGTTGGACGAGGCAGACGTTAAGTAACTGAGCAATAATTGGCGAATCTAGATGTTCCAACAATATCTGTCGGGAAGCAGATGTCCCAGTGGGAATACAATTCACAATGATACGCCTTGACAAAAGAGTTCTCTCGATTCAAAGAATCAATGGGGAAACAGTTGGAAATACTGCCATCAGGTGACTGTCCCGTAACAATGCATAGTGGAATACAAACACATTTCGTATCAGCAGTCAATAGACAAAGTTTTGGTTCACTCGATTCGATCAGATCAGTGACTCCCCTGACGCGCTCATGAGAAGACCGAAACAGCTATCTGAGGCTATAGGACGTGTTGCCACTGTTCAACATGGTGAACCAAAATTTTGTCTATTGACTGCTAACAAGAAATTCAATCCATTTGCAAGATTTGTTGAGTTTTGATTTAAAATTCTTACAACTCATTTCAGTTTTTGGAAAATAATGAAGCTATCTCATCACATTCTTTCTCAGATTGGAACAAATACGCATAGGAGCAGCAATATCCAATACAAATTATGGTGACTGTGTATTGGTACCTTCCACGTTGTTCTATGATAAATTTGTGAGGTTTGAATGCAAGTCATCTGGAGGAATGACGGAGAAATGGAGATGTAACAGGCATCTTAGTCATCAGTCTCCTCGTGGATGAAGTAATTTATTTTTTGCCTCAGTAAACCAGTAGGATAATTTTGTTGTACAAGCTATGCATTCTGAAGAAAATATGCGTAGCTTGACATATCAAAGCCTGCATAGTTGCAAGTATGAATACTACTTCTATCTTGAAATAGATCTATACAGATTCTATCCATTTTGGTTTGAGGATTTCCATAGAATTGCAGAGTAATAATGAAGAAATAGAATTAATTGTCTGAGAAAGAACTAGAATACGAGTATAGGAGCCTGGAACCGGATAGTTTGAAAACAAAAAATCCCAAGTGCAATTCCACGCCATAGAGAAATGGGTCCAGTTTATTATAGACTCAACCATCCTGTTAGATACTCGAGCAGCCATCAACTCCTTGACCTCCCGTGTAGTCTGGGGATGTTCAGAGAAACTGAACGAACTGTTCAAGAATAATTACCGCCTAAGGATTCCGCCACCAACCGGAGTGGAGGGGAATGACAAAGCAGATCATATTGCAAAGAGAGGGGCTGCAATATTATTATCAGTGCCTGAAACTTTCTGCGGAATAAGCACCCGTACAATATTGGAATGAGTCAAGAAAGAAGTAGACAAAAAATAGATAGAATTTAAGGATTGAGGTAAGCAAATATACTTCTGGGAAACTACAACCAGAAGAGCTCTAGGTTATGACTGCGCCAACCTAAGGGAGAATACGAGAACGCTTACTAGAATTCTAACAGGGCACTGCTGGTTGTTAGGAAATCTGAAGAAGTTAGAGGGTGGAGATTCTGCGGAGAGATCGACACTTATATCAATTTTATCTCAGAATGCACTATACTACAAACTTAAGGGTACTCAAGGTATCAGATAGAGCAGGGAGACGTACCCGATCTCAAGTCATCCAATTTTCTTAACATTCTGAGGAGGAACTGCTCTAGTTATTGAGACAAACTGGACGATTCAGCAGCAGAAAGAGATACAATAGATCTTTTAAGATCGCATTGTGCAGATATTCTCAACATATATTGTACAATACAACTATTTATTGATCGTGTATTTAGAAATAGGATATTCGGGTAAATTAGATGCTAATTCATTCATGCCCCTATTCATATTAACAATGAGTCTCGGTGAATTAGGGAACGATAAATTGTGATACACAGTTCAATATACATAGGTAGCCATTCAAATCGGAACGATTATTTTTTCGGACCTAGAAGTTAGAATATCAATGAGAGTTATCGCATAACAGATCTTTACTCATACAGTCAATGTAGTTTAAGGTAAATTGCTTTCAATAATTGCTTACAATATCGATTCGTCTGTTACACCGTTCCAATGGTATTGTTCATGTTTTTACTACGTAACTTTATTTAATTGAATGAAAAGTTAGTTTATTCGAAACTCTCTTCATACAATCGTAATAAGAGAATGAGAGAATAATTCATTCGGTTTTCATTGTTAGTTCCATTTAACAAACAAACGAACTTGTCAACTCAGACAGAAAAATTTCCGTTACCTTTGTTCGCTAGCAGACGTTAATCAAGTATCAATTATGCTATAGACTATGTAATAGAATAGCAGAATATATAGTATATTTCAAATTGCTGTTGAATCAACTCCTCCAAAAGTTATAATTATTGCTGTAGTACTTTCCCCTTCACATGATCAACTTGACTTGCTTACAACTTAATATTGGATATGTGAGTGAATTTCGAATAGCCACTCGGCCGGCCTCCCTTTTTACATATTTTTTTATCAGTTTTCGTATTTTGAGGATGTTCCTTTCGTTTTATACTCTGAATCGTGGAATTCGAAATGTAATGAGGGTTTAGTACAGGTTATCTGCAATATTTGAAAACAAAATCATTCTTAGAAAATTAAAATTTCATGTAGAATTGAAATATCTGAAAGTAAAGAACATCTAGGGGTTGCAAGATGTTTTCGATAACAAATGTAGCTTGATGAAGTGAAGGAATTTCTAAAATAAACATAAGACAATTCACACTCGTTTCAACGAGGTAGTAAGATACCGTAGATGATATGGTCAAGGGAGTAGCAATAAGTTCACAAATGTTCGATTATAAAGGAAATCATAATCCTGTCAAGATGAATAACCAATATAAGACGAGAAACTAATGGGTAGCTACATGTGAAATCTTAATGTTTACCATCTGGATTTGTTTTGTGTACATTCAAATCAGTTAGTAGGATTCAGAAAAGGACAGATAGATTTAGAAATCCCCACCGAAAACATTCTGAACTAAAGATCTCAAGAGAGGATCTTATTGCTTATTGGTCAAACAATTCAGGAATCCTTTTCCGAATTGTAGATCGGTTCTTGGAAAAAAAATTACTAGGGATAATGCCTAAAACCTTCAATTATATTTTCTAGCTTGAATTAGTATCTTGAGAAATCACGTGACACTCAATTTTAATTAATTCAACTTGATAATTTCTTCAGAGTGTTTTTGGTAAGAAGGGTGGATTTCGCTAAATCATAGTTGTTTTAGATTTTTGATCAAAGTTGTTGTTCCCAATTTTTATTCAAGTTAAGTTCAATAATACTTTCAAATCGTTTCATTCAGTTTCGATCGCCCTAGGTTCATCCTGGTTGGGTATCAATTCAATAATCTTAGTTTCATTTCCCTTCGAGTTAATTTAGATTATCTGAGTTTGTTTTATTCAAGTTTAGATTCTGATCTTATTTTTTATTCTTATTAGTAATAAAGCTAATTAAAATATTCATTTTTCATTATCTTCAATCATCTAGACATTCTTTTATTATTATCATTATCATTTTATTGTTATTTTTATTATTAAATTTTATTGTTGTTGTTGAGTACGAGTTTATCTGATTAATATTAGCGTTCACCCCTTCCACTCACCTTTCAGTGTGTTAAAATCATGAGCGTCTTGTGAAAGAAGAAGGTAAGTGTCAATGATATTTTCCATGTTTGTTGTGGCTAATCAATGATTGGAATCAAACTCCAACGTGTCATTGTTCTCCAAATTGAATGTCCACACTGTTAATAAATAAAAAGATTGAGCACATAGATTCCTTGAGTAAAGTTTTATAGAGATTCATCAATAAAGTTACAGAAATGATGACTAGGACATAATCATTGTGTTTTTTAAGGATATTCTGGAGATTTTTTGATCAATCTAGTGTTTCAATGTTATCAAATAGCCACTGTTTGACAAAGAATAGTTCTTATGTTTGTCAATTTCCAGCTTCAGCAATGTTCTCTAACCTCAAGCTAATACGTGAGGGTGACAAATACCGGGTAAACACTTCAGTAAACCATTCCGAATGCGTACTTTTCACGAATATTAAATTGTCAGTCTCAGCCGCAAATACATTGGTTACTGAGTTGATGTAGAATCCTCTATCGAATCTAATAGTGGATGCACAGCATCGCTTTTTCTCTGAGGTGTACGAGACACCAGTTGGTCGAACTACTGATTAGAGTCAACCAAAACCATTTAGGCAATTATAACTTATGTTGTAGAAGCGCTATGGTGATCATAGTTTCGACAATTAGTGTGTCATCTTCAAAACGATATACATGTATGAATAAACATAGATTTTTATACTGAATTATGACAACAATAACAACAACAACTGCGGTTCCAGTTCGAATATTTAGAAAGCTGAGATCACTTGATAACGTGACTATTCCCACTTTTGTTAGTAAAATAGATTTCGGACACTTGCGAGTCAAATATAAATGATTGTAAGAGCAGAAAATATCCAAATGGTCTATCTACATAATATATTTCAAGACTCCATGTTTCTTACTGGTTCTTACTGGTACCTGCTGTCAGGTAGACTTTAGCACTATAGACTATACTATAACCTCATTTTTTAGGTACTGACATTTGCTGTTACGTGAATTATTGAAATGTATCACAGAATGAAGACAGAAAATAGATCATGACTAAAATGTGAATTTCAGACACTTCTGCAGGTTGAATGTATAAGTTGTGAAATATTTATAATCAGGAAAACACGGTTGGTTATTCATATGGTTTAATAAAATACCATAATTGCATCTGAAACAATGAAGGTGAGTGTCAGAAGTACCACTGGAAACGGGACTACCGGGTCCAAAACCAATACAGTTACTACTTCCACTCCTTCGAAACGATCTGCAAAATTTCAAGTCCATACGACCAATATATATAGGAACGGCGCATTCGTCTCCACAGTGCGTTACGTACGCACATCACGCACACACGCACACACTATATCCTACATATAGCGAGGGAAGTAATCCACTCATTGACTGACTGACTCACTAACTCACTCATCACGAAATCTTCGAAACTATAAAGCGGACCGACTTGAAACTTGGCTGATATGTTTCTTATACGACGTAGGCACCTGCATAGAACGGAACCAAACGGGATTCGGTATATTTTGACTCTTATAACAGCATTTTCCATGACACACAGATCCAACGATTGATGAATCTTCAATCTATCCTATGACAGACAACACAACATGTGATGTTTACATGATATACAGGTGATACATTGATAGTCACATAAAGTTCGTGACTACAGACCACAACCGTGACAGATCATTTCAAGTCATAGATATCCACATTATAGTACCGGGATATCAAAAATTATCTTGGTCAAGGGTGGTTGTGGAATCTAAAACGTGTGTCTTACTTTACGTTTGAAATAATTATGTCACTGTCACACTGACATCATCATTAACCTCAAAATTCCATACCTATTTATGTCAGTTGTAAGACAATAATGAACTACAAATTATGAAATAACGGTTTTAGTATAAGAAAAACTAAATTACAGTAATTGTTGAAAATGTCCCCCGTTTTGTTCGATGCACAAGCTGTTTTAAAATAGTTAATTTTCTGTAAATCGAATGACTTTCACGTAAGAAGCGCGTAGCTAGCGTTCATGCAATTGTGTTTTTATACAATTCGAACCTCCTTATTTCGAAAGGTCAAGTGAAAATTCCGGAGTCTAAAGCACTAGAGACTTCTGTGTGTATAAAATTGAGAAATTCCGCACTTTCAGAAACTTCAAATTAATTATTTCAAACGTAAAGTAAGACACACGTTTTAGATTCCACAACCACCCTTGACGAAGATAATTTTTGATATCCCGGTATAATGCTACGTTTTCCATGTCGTCAGTTGTTTCTACTCATTAGAAATATTGTTTAGTATTGAAGCTTACGGAATAATATCGTGGCGGCGCATATCACGCTTTATGGGTTCCTGTTTCTGCGGGCGTAGCCCATGGATAAGATGATATGCTAAAGTTACTAGGGTAATTAGAGAATTTAAATGCATGGATATACTTAGCAAGTACAAGTTAGTGGATCACGGGAAATTACGAAATTTTCTGTTTTTCAAAATATTATATTATATTTGATTCAGTCTTCCAGCAACTATTTAAATTCGAAAAGCTTCAATGATATTGATTTCTAATGAAATAAATATATCTGGAGCTGTTTTCATATCCCAAAATTCACATTCCGAACCATGTCCACTACATCCAACGGATGGTCATATTTCACAGTTCTTACTACCCGTTCTATTTTACTTGGGACCATGTCCTGCATCAGCCTTCTGTTTTTATTTATGAAGGCAAAAGATCTGTCGCTCAACATAAATACTTGCTTTCCTTTTCTAACTGATAAATTCAAGTAGGTACGTACCTCTTGAATTTGAGTCTTTGAATTACGATGACTTCACCTTCCGTAAATGTAACGTTATATACGTTACTATGTCAAATTGCTTGAATAATCTTAGTAACGGTTTTTATACGGAATTATAGATAATTAAACTTGGAAAGAGATGGTGACCGACATCTGTGTATTAATAGCGCAAATCGATCATTTTACTATGCGTGAAAATTTGAGCAAGGTTTCGCGACACGCGGTGAGAGGGGAGACTAGAAACCGGAAATCGATAGGAATCATGTTGGTGTGCATCTCACATGGGGTGAGTCGAATTATTATTGTTTCTTCATATTTTATCAATTGGCCTTATTGAAATATCATTATCGACAGTGAACAAGTAATTTGATGTACAATTGTATCTAAACCTAGTTATAGATGTGAATATTTTCTGATCGATGTTAGTTTTCTATAATTATGTGAATATCGATTCATCCGCGTCGTTTTTTCTAGCTCGGATCTGAATTAGATAATCATTTGCCATATTCTTTCCCTTGGTTTCATTCAGTATCTTATCAGCCAAGTTAATAGTCACAATGGTTTATATCGTTCTCCAAGGCTTGTTTAACGTAGCAATTATCAACGTGGTTAGGTAGTATTCCGTATTCTTTGACCTTCTTCACATAAATTTGTAATGGATATGTCTCTTTAGGCTAGTCTGGATGAGATAGCGGAATAATTATTGATCTGGGTGAACTTAAATGAAGCCGAAATTCTCATTCACTGCTTAATGAGATCGCCGAGTAAATCAACTGATGTCGCTTGAACAGATTATTCATTCTAGTTTTTTTCAATTCCAATTTTTCTAGTATTGGACATTGTTAATTTATAAAACAAGTATGTTCCTAATCAAACTAATTTTGTTTCAGTAATAATTCCCAAGAAGATCAAAACCGAATTGTTAATTTGAAACTTGTCTTCATTTCTTTGATATGATCATCAACATTTATCCATCGCGTAGTGCCGGAAATTCCTGATTGAGGATTCTATCTTAACTTTTTTTGGCTAAAGCAGTTGGCGCTCACGGTAATCCGATCAATCAAGAATCTAAGGACACGTGTCACCACGACTTCTGAGTGTGGAATATCCTAGTGAGCTAGTTGGGATCATTTAACACAAAAGGTCACATCATAACCTTGAAACTTCCAAGATCACTTGAACACATATCATCATACCTAAGTATTCACAATATGGAAGATGACGTTATTCTGTTCATCCACACATTGTCCACAATCGTGGAACATACTGTGTTTGCGTTTACTTATGATAATTTTCTTTGACAATCACTTGTGCCGTACAGGTTTTGGCTAAAGTGGTTGGTGCTCTGAGTGTAAAATATCTTAGTGAGATCATTAAACACAAAAGTTCTCTTCAAAACCTTACATGAGAGAAATGTGCTGCTCCTGAATATATATTTCCCACGCCTCGCATATTTTGTACGGCTGTGTCACAGCAATTATATTAGCTAAAGTGATTCCCGCTCATTTTATCAAGTGCAACAACTTTAACATCTACAATTATTTGAAAAAAAAAACCACACGGGACTAGAATGGCGTAAATCTGATTTTTGATAAATTGACTCTCTTCCCCATTCAAAGTACCAGCTTCGCGGTATGGCACCAATTACAAAAATGTGTACAAATATTTCCAAAATTTTTTCTGAATAAGTTTTATGTGCGACCTATAATAGGTCGCGGGAAAAATAAACAATAACATTTTTTCAAGATGGGTTCTGAATTTTCGCTTTAAAATTATAACTGACTTCGAACCACTGTGGAAGAAGGATCCGCGTAGCTATTTTTTTATGGCCAAACGACAATTTTACCGTAGTGAATAGGTCCAGAATTATGAACCCGCGGAAAAGAGGCAGTAGTTCCAAGCTACACACTATAATTGACAAATTCAGAAACGTACTGAGGAACACAATAAAAATATCTAACAGTACAATTAAATTGGTTTACGATTCACAGAATTGATTGATGAATATGCGATTGATTCATCTGAATTTTGGTTGGAACAGGCTATGTATTACTTTAGTTAGCTGCAACTGGCGGGAATAATTACTGCAACAAATATTTCATGGAAGTTCATAAAGTTTGATTATATTTATATAAATTTTTCCCAATTCGATACATGTTGTTCAGTTCTTTCACAGTACATGCGATTGATTTTTATAGGTGTATATTTCGAAAAGTTCTAGGGTCACCAAAGAACCAATCAAGTGACTATTTGATATCAATTATTGAACGATTCCAAGATTATTTCCGTTATATTATGGGACTTTCATATTCTATAACATCCTTTTGTCATGTTTTTCACTGAAATGAAAGCTTAAGAGCTGGAGCCGTAAAAGTGCTTTGAACTTTGATATGAACAAAGGATTGAAATATTCCATTACTGAACGAGATTACATATTCAACCTCTCCAACAGTGTTATTGGTGCACGATAAAAGTATGGATGGTAAAAGCGATTCAATATATTTTGTCGTTTTTGATAACTATTATATTTACGTAAAATTTATATGACAAATTCATAACATAATTGATCATTATCACAGTGAATACAGTCTACCCCTTAGCATGACAGGTAACATTTACATGGGCAGCCAGCTGATACACTGACAGTCACATAATATCCGTAATAAACCATAGATATTAATTGAAATAAGCTTCCACATGACAGAGCTATTATGTGGTATTCACGTCTTCCCACGGTTTTAGCTATTTTTACTCATTAGAAATATTTGCATCAAGTATTGAAACCCCTGTCAGTTTGAACATCCCATTACTAAGCAGGATTGAATATTCGAACTCTCCTACACTTTTATTGGTGCAGGATATAGTTAAGAATGGTCAAAAATGTCTTTTCATTAAAAAATTCTATTGATGTGATACATGAGAATTTGTAGGATGGAAGATTATAACCTAGAATAATTTGATCCATCAATTCTATGATTAAAAACTAGATTGTTACGTATATCATTCTAACAGACTGCATCGGAATATACATTTTGTATCAGTTTCCGACTAATCGGAAACGGCTCACCTACTTTCTTGAAGTAATTAATCATCTCGATCCATGCCTCGTCGTTGGATACATCGTTCATATGACGACCTTTGATCAGGTTGCTATTGTTACATTTTTATATTGACTCCCCTCGCCATCATCACGTTCATCGGTTCAAGTGATAGTTTGCACTGTTTTGCGGAACAGTCAGTTTGACAAGACTATTATTATCAATCAATCAAAGCTTGTATAGTCTACTAACACGTTTGGAATGCATATTCCTAGGTCAGGAACCGTGATCCTCGCCTTTCGTGTTGGATAACAAACTTTTCACTGACGTGGAATATAAGGCATTTCAAACTTGCTGTAGAATATACTACTATGTTCCTGAAATCACACATTTGACTCGCAGAAGTGTCCAAAACCTATTTTACTTTCAAAGATGAGGGAAGTCACCTGATCAATTGTTCACAGTTCCTTATATTTTAACTTCACGAGAGGAAAATCCATAACGTTCATAGAAGCGAGGGAAAGGAAAAAGGAATTGGTAGTTTTCTTGAAAGTTGGATGCTATAGGCATCAGGAATACCTCACCAGCCAAAGTTTTCAAGAACTACGCCATTCGATAGAAAAATTAGGCTGGTGGTGAGTGGTGGTAAAGAATTTGGCAGGTCTCGAGGTTGACAATGAAGTGCACAGCTGTGGTACGTCTAGTCCACCTTCCTGGAATGGTTTTGTGGTGGAATAACATACGATATCTCTGATGAGCAGTACCATGGAAATATCTATAGAGAGAACGCCCACCCTTATATGATGTTATACGAGTCAATGAATCCATGCATGTGACTTTGAAACGAATAGCTCTCTTCTGAACTCCAATCATGTAAACAATACTCCAGTACAGGTCGTATCTGTCCTTTTTAGATTACGAGGGGCCGCTGGGGTTATAAAGCAGCTCTTGACACGGAATCTGAACCTGCGATTACTATATAACTATAAGTAGTTATGACCATTAACGTTATGTCTTATTTATTTAGAGAAATCTAAATAATCACAATCTAAACCTAGATGAGTGTTAAGGGTCAATGGATATGAGATCGTGATAAAAAATTAACAAATTGCCTATGTAATATTATTACAGTACGCTAATGAACTTGCTTAATTGAACAAGTCGTTTGTTAAATATGTTAGTAAGCATATTCCTACGTTATTATCACATGTGCTCAAGAAACATCGATTTGTAAGCAATATAAGATGAAATAAGCAAGTAAAGGAACAATCCTAGAAAAATGCATGGAGATAGCTCTTAAAACAACGGAGAGCTAAATTGGTGAAAAATTGTTGACTGACAGGGTTCAAGTTGTCAAAAGTTTTTCCCGAAAAAGTTATATCTGATGTGTCGGCAAAATTGACTATTTATCTCCCAATGTATTATAAACCACGTATGGAAATAGGTAGGTGGGTATAAAAGTAAAATGGGGTTTCATTGACGTACCGCGCTATGCGCCTTTATCATGTACTCATTTTATCGATAAATAACTCATGTAAATACTCTAAAACATGTGAAGGTTCATTTGAATAGATATCTATGGTCTATCTCGGATATTATGTGAATGTCAATATATCAGCAAACATGCAAACTATACCTGTGTCACTGAGGGGTTATGTGTTGTCTGTCATGAACTCTATACTGTGATAATGATACATTATTCTATCGATTTGCCTGTCATATAAATTGTACGTGAATATATTAGTGGTCAAAAACGTAAAATATATCGAATCCTTTTTACCATTCATAACTATATCCTGCACCAATAAAACTCGCATATGTACCTAATCCCGTTTTGTAACGGAATGAGTTCCTATCGACGTTGTTAATATCAAAGATCAAAGCACCTTTTCATCTCCAGCTCTCTGATTATATGGGCAGGTACAATTCGGATGGTATTCAATATAATTCGATGACGTCCGAATAATTCATCCAGGAATAATCCCAATCCCATTTAGGTAGTTTTTGAGCAGAGCGTTTCTGTTCAATTTTGAAAGACTTTCTCCAGAATCATAATTCAAGCTTCTAGTTCCCACTCATATTATGTCTGAAGAAACATGGAATCGTTTTGTATTATCCGGCAGATATTTTCTAGGTGTTCTCCCTTACCATTAAGATGATATTAGAACTCTACTCTCTGTAATGAAGATACAATTAAAACTGCATTTTTAAAATTAATGTTTACATATTTCATTATTTTTTTCATTGATAAATAAAGTTTTGTGAGTGTGAAAAATACCACAATAGCGTTTATTTTTAGATGAAATTTCATTATTTCTCTTTTATAATTTTTTTTAGTTTTGTAACTTCATTTATAAATTATTTTTGTTGAGAAATTCATGTACAATTTTTGAACATAAAATACTGTGTATTTTAGATTTACTAGTTAAATTTCAATATTTGTAGGTGGTTATTTGGAATATACTCTAGTAATATACTGAATAACGAAAGTTTCAAACGATTCAATCTGTTGTGTTATATTATTATATTTATTTAGAGGAATCAATTCAAAGTAGGTATAACTGAATGAATTTGGATAATTGTAGGGAATCTCAAAATTGTGTTTTAATTTCATGAAAACTGACATAACTCAATGTTAAAATGAAAAAATATGAAAGTAGAAAGAGGGCAGGAATCTAACAAAGGTTAAGCTTTTTCGCTTCTCAAATTGGACGTAAATCAAAATGTTCAAAAATATCATGTAGGTACTATTTTATATATACTATTTTATATTTCTTTCTTCTGATACCTCATGTATATCAATGATTGTGTAATTGGAATCTCTATCTTTCTATTTTCATATTGTGGATTAATTGTTTAGTGCGAAACAATATACATTGGAATGTGCAACTATGTTATCAGTTGTAAGACTACTTTACGAGGGCAAGAAGGAAAGTCAATGAAAAATGAAAGAAGAAATGATTAATTTGACCGAAACTCATTTTATTTCTCCACATGATCTCCTTGTAGCCCGATCGGCAATCCTTCAAAATAGGCGTTTGTTTCAGCGATGACCTCAACGTTGGGACGAATATTTTTCCTTCAAATTTGGAAATAGATAAAAATTGCAGGTGGCCAAACCTGAAGGATACGGTGGATGACGAACCAATTCATAGCGCAATTCATGCAATTTTGCCATTGCAACTGTGAGGGAGAACTTTTTCATTGCCAAATGCAGACGACTCCGCTTCAAATCGTCGTCCAATCGATCCAACATCTCTACTTAATATGTGATCGTCTTGCCCTTATCAAGATTATCGGTATGGACGATACCGTGTGCATCTCAAAAAACTGACCCACTCTGGCCTCTTTTGGCTTCGATTCGCCAAGACAAGTCCATTGTTTTGACTGTTCTTCGATCTCTGGTGTGTTGTGAGGGATCAATGTTCCGTTTTTATTTATTTATTAGTAATTAACGACAAATAAAAATTACATTTTCTAGTTTAAACATTGTACATTGTGAGAGTATGGTTGTGCTACTTCATTGAATAAGCTCATACAATGTGCATACTATTACAAGTTATTCACCTAAAAGCATCAACATCTGCCTTCCTCAGCCTGTGCTGTCCACGGCATGACGGCGTGAACATATCAATATTCGTTACTCAACCTTGCCATTCTAGATATAGGTGAATTGACCCTATAATTGGTTCCATGAAAAGCGCTATGAAACAAATCGAAATTTCTGATTCTCCTTGAAGGAACATCAAACCCGACTTGATCAAGTAGCGAAGAACAGTCAATGGTACCGTCTAAAATCTTATACTACAGACACAAATCGGCATGATCCTTACGACTTTCCAGCGTTTCAAGATTCAAAACAGACCTCACAAAACTCGCAGAGTAGTCAAGGGAAGATATGCCAATTTTAAATGAGACATAACGTAAAAATCGACTCTGCACGCGCTTATCCCACGAGAATGCACGTCATAATAAGGAGACCATATCGGAGAACAGTATTTCAATATGCTTTTAACCGTTGCAATATACAGATATTTGAGAGCATTTATATTATTAAAATCCCGAGCATTCCGAATAATGAAACCTAGTATCTTCATTCCCTTGTTCGTAAACATATCATATTGTTGCACAAAACTCATATGCTTGTCTAATCGCACACTCAAATCGTCAACTTCATCGACAGTACTCAGCAGAAGACCGTGAACTAAATATCTACAAGGAAATTAATGCAGTGACCTACCAAACGCTACACTCTCACATTTACCAATATGAAAGTCTATCCTATCATCATGACACCACGCAGATAGTCTAATTCAGTTAGACTAGTTTGCAATCAGATTCAGAATCAATGAGTCTGAAAACTTTCAAGTCATCGGCAAACAGCAAAAATGTACTGTTTATGAAAACCTCAGATAGATCATTTATAAACAAGTTGAAGAGCAGTGGTCCCAAGTGGTCAATTTGATAGACTAACAGAAATCCCAAAAGCACTCAAATCAACAAGGTATGAGAAACCTAATCGAAAGGTTTTCTAAAATCTGTGTATATACTGAGTGTACTTGATTACCGTTCTCCATATTGTCCAAAATAAACTGAGAATAGACCGACATATTGGTACACGTCGACCTCCCCTGCATGAACCCGTGCCGCTCATCAACAATAATCCATTGTACTCTACGACAAATCTTTTCATGGACTATACCTTCCAGCAATTCGGGTAGAATGCTCTGGATAGTTATCCTTGTCACCTGCTTTCAAAATCGGGATTCCGAAACTTTTCTTCCACTAATATAGAAATCTTCCGGACCCTATAGACAGTTTAAACAAGAAATATACTGAATCGAGCAGGGACTCTGCGCAACTCTGCAAAAAAAATATGGAGAAAGATCCGGTCCTCCCCGCTTCCTGACGTCAAGTCTCAAGAAACCACTCCAAACGTTGTAAAATTCAATCTCGACACAGTTGATATAAAGCATGTTCTGAAATACATTTCCGGGAGAATCATCCATCTCAGTCACTCTAAAAGATCTTTGCAAAATAATCTGCGAAAATATTAGCAGTATCCTCAGGAACATCCGGGGAGACCCCCCTGAACCTCGTAACTGCTGAAAAGCCGTTTACGATTGTTAATATAATTCCAAAGATATTCCTGCTTAGCAATAACCGAGACTTCAACCATTTCAATATATTTTTTGTAGTCTCTATTTATTAAGCTGTTACATTCCGCTCTGAGTTCGAAAAACCTGAGATAAGCTGTCCTGAAATCACTCTGCTTATAATATTTATGAACGCTTGTTGTCAACAGAGAGTGAATCTAGCACTCATCTGGGAGATAGTCTTCTCATATTCAAAAATGTATACAAAATGTTCTGTACTCGTTCTGTTGATATACCCATAACCTCAACAATTTTGTGCAGCTTAACTCGCCGATCGTCCAATATCATACCATGAATTTTATTGACGATTTCTGGCTTTGTAACCTCAATTGGACCACCAGAACGTTCGGCGTCCTTTGTGGTCATACTAACACAACGAAAATCAATAAACCACTTGTTAATCGATGGTGGAGAGACTCATAATGTTTAACAAGGGATGCTTTATTTCACGTAATATTTTTTCCACGCACGGAATAATGTTTAATCAAGACGCGAAATTCACTTTTTTCCATGTCCACAAACATCTTCAACGTTGTTTGCTTCCGATGTGTATCAAAACAAAACTGAATGATATATCAGTCTGAAAAATTTTAATGCGTTCTAGATAAAGATGGAATTTTCGATTGTGGCGCCATCTGTTTTATTTTTCTAAGACTTTTCACCTTGTCCTCGTATGTTGTCATCTTATCGTTAAATATTGATGGTGGTAATAGTTGTGATATTTCTCTTGAGATATTTAAAGAGTTGAAATAACAAGAACGTTAAATCGACGTGATTTCCATCAACCAAACATATGTTACTTTTATTTCAGATATCAATATTCTTTATTCGAGAATTTGGAGCTTCATTACGATTGAGTTTATTTGGCACAAACTTAATTGTCTTTCAATCGAGCATAAAGTAAAATAGTCAACCGTATTAACTACGTAGAGAGCGCCACTCGACTTTTCCATTAAATCCCTGGAGATGTTACCTAGTATTCTCCTTTGAGAGAGCTGCAAGTAATTAAATTCCATAAAAAGCTTTAGCGACCATATGGCTCTAGCGGAGAGGACTTTAACAAGGTTGGTCTCAATCTAACTTTTTTCGTAATTTACAGATTTCCTATTAGTGTTTGCATTACGGGAAGACATTCAATTTTCATCGTAATGCAAACCGTCCCGCATTACTTTGAAACGGATAAGTGGTGTTTATTGCATTGAACGAAGCAAAATAAAAAACCAACTCAATATTCTCGAAAATATTGGATGAAGGTGAGTTATTTCAGTGGTGATGGAATAAAAACTATTATCGCAAGTGCTTTTGACAACCAATTGGATTATATGATAGTCTTGGCTTTTATTTATCGATTATGTGGAATTGATTGACAAGAAACATCAAACAAACTACCTTACAACTTGACAATACTTGACAATACTATAGTTTCAGTTACTAACGCTATGAAACAACTAGCACATAAGCTTCAACTAATGATAAAGAAGCGTTTTTTGATAAAAACCATAGGATTAGAATCTTAACCATAACTCAGGATAAAATGCAACAAATAACACAGTGTTATAATATGCATACATTAAATTAGAACATCCAATAATATTTCAACACTATACTATCAGTCCAGTCGATAAGCTGAACTTTCTAAAAGAAAGCAAAAGGTAGTATCAAGAAAATTCTTTTTATATAATGTTCACTAGCCGATTTGGATCATTCGTAAGGGTTGATCTTAGCGGACACGGCCTCCCATTCACCCTCAAACGCTAAATTAACCCTATTTTCTTTCTTAAGATTACTCTGAATTTAAAAAAATGGGTCTTTTGGGTCGCTGAACATGAATCCGATGTCATTTTCCCAGAAAACTCATTCAATGGTTTGAAAATCAGGGAAATTTCCTCATTTTCGTACAAAATTGCTCATTTTTTACGCGACTATCGTTTTATACATAAAAGATGTTGGCAGTCGCGTATTTGGATCCAAAGTAGACTGAAACTCGGGAAATGTTCAGAAAACTGTGGAAAACCTGAAAAGAAAATCTCTCCACGTCATTGAAATTATCGTGCTATAAGTCCTTATAGGGGTTTTTGTGGTCGCTGATTACGAATTTGATGATTAAAAAATTGAAAAATATAATTTTCCGGAAAAACAAAGAAAATTTTCTCATTAATTTTTATTTTTTTCAATGTAATTTTTTGAGTTCGCTGTTGTATTATCATTTGTGTTGTCGATGTGTATGTTAATTAGAAAAAAATAAAAGTAATATAAAAAAACAATTGTTTGAAAATTTAAGAAAAATAAAAGAAATTTACAAGGAAAAACACTCTAACGACATTGAAATTATCGTGTGATAATTCGTTATAGAGACTTTTTTGATCGATGATCATGGATTTGACATCGAAAACGTTTAAAAATAACATTAGGATTATGTGGAAAAAGAAGGAACATTAAAAAATACAAGCATCTTTGATTTAATTCATATACAAATTTGTAACTGTTTCTTTAAAGCTACAATATTGAAATTTGTAATTTTCTTTGTTTTATCCGGAATTTTCAAACAATTGTTTTTTTGACACTACTTTCAATTTTTGTAATTCAACATGCACATCAAAAACACAAATTCTAATCAACACGACAAAAACCCCTATAAAGACTTCATCACACGATAATTTTAATGACGTTGAAAGATTTTCTTTTCAAGTTTCCCAGTTTTTCGGAAATTTTCCGAGTTTGAGTTTACTTTGGATCGGAATACGAGACTGCCAACATCTTTCATGTCAAAAACAATAATCGTGGGTAAATTGGGAAATTTTGTATTAAAATTACGAAAATTTCCTGATTTTCAGCCCATTGAATGAGTTTTCTGGGAAAATTACCTCGGATTCATGTTCAGCGACGCCACAAACCCTTTTTTTCATAAATTCGAAGTTATCTTGAAAAAGATGGTAAAAATAGGGTTAATTTACCATTTAGGGATGAATGGGAGGCTCAACCCCTACGAATTAGTGAAATCGGCCACAGAACATTATGCAAAAATAATTTATTTGATACGACCTCTTGCTTTTTATCTTAGAAATTCGGCCAAAATTCCCAGCTTATCGACTGAACTATATAGGATGTGTGAAAACTAATTGATAATACTAGGGCTCCGACCGTGATATGTTACAACGCGAGGATATCTATTCAGAAAAACTTAAATGAAGTGATTTGAGCGGTTGGAACCATATTCTTGAATCATTTGTAGATGTAAGTCTTATTGGTTTTCTCGGTATTCGGAATTTATATTATGACTATGAATGAAAACAAAAGAAACTTGAGTAAAGAGTTGATTTGGTCAATTATAAAAGGAAACAACTCAGAAATTTGAAAACTCCTCTTGTACTTCAATAAAAACCAGTGATGATAATACAGAGGAACAATACATATCATTACCATATACATTAATGGTCTTTCGGAAGAATTGAGTAATATATCGTAGGAAAACTTCATGACCTAAATATATGCCATAACATTTATTTGAACCAGAAAAGTCTTCATACAAAATTGGAAGGCACATCTTTCAAGAAAAAATAACCCATTCTGTGTATTCCATTCCTTGTGAAGATTGCGAAAAAGTATACGAAGGCCAATCTTCCCAATATATCGATAAAAGATTGATTGGATATAAACTGAGAAAGAATTCATCCACTGCACTTGATTCTTTTTATACTTTGACCACACGAGAGGGGAACCTATAATGTTTGAAGAAGATGTGAGTCAGCGGTGGAATGTTGGGAGAGGAATTGGCATTCGAATTTTTCTCAGACATAGCGAAATACCTCACTAGGTAAAGAGTTCCACAACTTCTCTCTGGAGATATCCAATGCTCTTATGATGAACATATGAAGGACACAAACCATTTATTTGAATAATGATAAACGATTGATTTGAGAAAGTATCCAAACTAAGATAAATAATTGTGTTTATGATCAAATTAATTCAATTTTTCAAAAGTTTATAATGATCTGATTCAAACATAAACAAATTCAGTTACTCTGAGTTATAACTTTCTCTTGAGTATTCACTTCAGCATGAAATGATATGTATTATCTGACATTGTTATATTCCTGACAAAGTTTTAAAATTATTATCTTCTAGAGATTCATCTTAATCTTGATAGCTAGTAATAGAAATGAAATATAATTTGTGGACATTTTCTCATAATATTTTTTTGACGTGACAACGTCTTATAATTCGATGAAGCCTGCTGCACGCACGAAAAAACATGACTCATGGGGCGTTACCTCGCGTTCCATTTAAGGCTTGAAGTGCAAGCGGGCTCTCCTACTTGAGTGAGCGATGCGTCCGCGTGGACAGCTGCTATACAATACATTTACATGTTTTCGTCAAGTATGAAGTGCAGTGAAAAGTGAATGTGGTGTCAATTGTTTATAGCAACGATAATTGCGGCGATAAAGGTAATGATTCTTTCGATATTAAATATATGTTCAGTGATATATTGTAGAATATTCGTGCTCTCATCATTAAAATAAATAGCATCGGTCCGCTAGTGCAGCGATTGTAGGTTATGCTATAATTGACAAAACTATAACAATAAGTTAACAGAGCTATTTCACGATGAGTAAGGAATCAATTGCTTTACTATTCGATCGAAATAATTATCGAGCGTAGCTATGATTTCAAAAAATTAAAATATAAATGTTAAATCTTCCACATTTCATAACAACGTGTCTGAAATGACAGGTTGGACCAACGGGAACAATTTTCTCCTATATCAAACACATTGAGGCGGGCTTTTTAAAAGCTAGAGTTACAAAAATTTTAATGATGTTTCCAAATTTTAAATTTTAAATTTAAGATTTATGAAAAATAATTTAATCACAGTTTATTCTTATAATGAATTATTCAAAATTATTACTTTTTTACAACAAATTACAATTAAATTTGCAAAAATAATTAAGTAACTGATTGAACAACAACTTTTATTCAGTTTACTTTCTGAAAGAAATAATGTCAATACAAAATTTATTATTATAAAATAATAAAATCAAAAATTAAATTTTAACAGTCGAGTAGAAATTTAAACAAAAAATTTTATTCAAGTATTTTGTAAATTTAAAATGATTTTCTGAACGAAGAATTTTATGAAAAAATGAAACCATTCCATCAGTATTTTCTTATGACGTTGTCACGTTCAACTATCGTCAGTAAACCGACTTTACAGACAACCGAGTTTTTTTTTCATACACTACTGATCCATTGTTTGCTGCTGTTTTAGTTTAATTTCAATACATAAGTTGGCTGCAGACAGGGCCGTTCCAACCATATGCGCCGTCACGAAAACGACGCCGCAGAATATATTTTTATTTTTACCGATGTCTGAAAATCCAGTTAGAATATGCTAGAATTAAGATTAAACACAAGAAGGAAATAAGTAATAATATTTGAATAAATAATTTATAAAATGTCAAACATGACTTCTTTAAGTTGCTTGGTCCCGACCTATTGCATATTTGGTTCTATTACTAAGCGCCGTTTCCTAGTACCTATGTTTCACAAGTTCATTCTTGTCTGGCCAAGCGAGTATTGCTGTGAAATAAATTTCGTTTGTGCATTGGCTTTCGTCTTAAGCAGTAGGGGATACGACAATGCTGCCAACATGCGAGGCAAGCATGTCGGTTCACAAAAAGAAGTTCTAGATTTAAATTGAAGATCATTTTTCGTACCTTGTTGTAACCACATTTTAAACTTGGTTGTGAATGATGCAGTTAAGGGAAACAACTCTAGCTGGCAATTTTTCTCTACAGTTCAAGAACTTTACCATTTTTTTTCGGCTTCAACTAATCGTTGGACCATTTTAAAAGAACATATTTCCAATTTAACTTTGAAACCACTCTCTGAAACTAGATGGTCGAGGAGAATTGATGCCATTACTTCTTTGAGGTATCAGCTTGGGGAAGTCTATGATGCTTTGTATAGTGTATTTAGTGGAGTTTCTTTCGATAACAATACAAAGCATATGGCTGAATCTTTAGCAAATAAACTAAAAAGTTACCGATTTATATGTACATTAATATTGTGATATAATGTTCTGTTTAGAGTCAATACTGTTAGCAGAATATTACAACCCAAAGATTTTAATATCTCGGAAGCATGTACCCAAATGAATAATTTTTCGATAGTTATCGTAGTGATAAAAACATTATAAAAAATAATTTAACTCATTCTGTTCCAAATGCAAGCGTAGGTTTGCGAATTTTGTTGACAATGCCTGTATATGTTGCTTCAGCGAAGAGAACTTTCTCAAAGTTGAAGTTAATAAAAAAAAACTACTTAAGATCGTCAATGGGCCAACAGCGGCTCAATAATTTGGCAATCATATCGATTGAAAGTGATTTGTTGGACAATATAAATGTGATTGATCTTATTTCTGGATTTTCCCGAAGGAAAGCGCGTAAAGCTACTTTTATTTAGTGGTTATTATAGTTTTATTTAGTTTTATTTAGGATATTTAGATTAGGTAACTACTTCTTGCTCAAAAAATGTTTATTTTTTGTTTGGTAATAAAATGTTTATTTCTGCTTTACAGTTTGTATTATTTAATAATTAGCGTCTAGCGATTATGTTGAATGTACATAATATAAAATCGTATAAAATTTAAAAAATATATGCACTAAAAAAAGGCGCTGTGATCACATTTTCACGACGGCGCTCGACCAGGTTGGAACGGCCCTGGCTGCAGATTCATTTCAATAGATGAATAATGAAATACGTCTGCAGCCGACTGATATTTTGAAATCCAATTAACTGGAGAAAACATTGGATCGGTATTGTGTCAAAGAGTATTATTTGGCTAATTATATCAAGTAATTAATTAGCGAAATTCAATTC
This sequence comes from Endomychus coccineus, assembly GCA_958510875.1. NCBI lineage: Eukaryota > Metazoa > Arthropoda > Insecta > Coleoptera > Endomychidae > Endomychus > Endomychus coccineus. Next base: position 50,692,115 of record OY294067.1, read on the forward strand.
ATTTCATGCACACTGATTTGATGAATAGAGATCTGAGATAATATTTTGTGTTTAATCATTGAAAAAAGGAACAAATAAAGATATAAAACACTTGTTACTCGAATTATTAATGGATTTAGGTGGACGTACTTTCGAATAGTAAATGTTTCAAATGAATCGGGAGATGTGTTTAATATCAAATAGCATTGCCGTTCGGCGTGTTAACAAATCCCTCCCAAATTAAGTTCGAATTCATTGCGAGAATGTAGGCAAATCGATTTTTTTTTCTTGATGAGAATTTAATCACGCTTCACCAATCGGTGAAATCCGTTGATTGTATAAACGTCCATAAAAAGGAAATTTCATTAGTACAGCGAATATAAATGGGTGTTTTGTAGCCTGTAGTTTGGTATGGAATTTAGCTTACCGCATGTCAATAAAGCAGCTTCTATAATTACAATTTTCCAAATTTAATGAATGAATTCAACTATGTGAGCTTAACAAGGGGCAAAAAATACGTTTGCACTGATGTGTTCCGAATTGATTCGACATTATTAATTGAAATATAATCAGATTTAATATCATAAATGAAAGAGAAAGGAACTCATTTTATGGCGTTTAGGAGAAAAAATGGATATTGACGTTTCGCTTTACTGGCTATGTTGCACTGATTCTGTTCAGATTTGTTTAAAACGTTTCCGAACATAATAATGGGATATCTTTTGTCATGACTTAGGTTATTGAAATCAAACATTCCTGTTGATCTAGATCCAGATATACATTTTGTGAAAGGGAAAATAATCAAAAAATAATATTAAATTACTAATACAACTATAAATGAATTAGGTAACGAAGGAAACCCCTTTAGGAGCATCTTGCTGTGGGAAAGTATGAAGAATATGCAGAATGAATTTAGTCTAAGGAAATGTAGTAGAGTTCTTTTGAATAAAGAGGGTAAATGAACTATGAAAGAATTCACACTGCAGATACACTATAATACTATGAAAAGAAACGATCCCCCTTATTCGCTGAAAATATTAGTAAAGTACTGAGGACCTTTCAGCTACCAAATAGTCATCATCGGAAACTAAATTATGAATTGAAATGTGCCTCTTTAAATATTATTTGGAATTTCTAATTTCTTTGTACCGGGATATCAAAAATTATCTTGGTAAAGGGTGGTTGTGGAATCTAGAACGTGTGTCTTACTTTACGTTTGAAATAATTATGTCATAATTAATTTGAAGTTTCTAAAATTGCGAAATTTCGCAATTTTATACCAATATTGTAACACTCAGAAGTCTTTAGCGCTTTGGACTCCGGGATTTTCACGTGGCTTATCGAAATCAGAAGGTTCGAATTATCTAAAAACATAATTGCATGAACGCCAGACGTCCTATGTAATTAGCTACGAAGGAAAACATTTTGACATATGCCTCGAGGAGCTCGCTGTGCGTAAGTTAGAGTTTATACATTTTACCGCGGTCTTGGTTATTTGGGGCCGTTTCTTGCCCCGTGCGACCGGCGCCAGTTGTAATAAAGTGTTTTCGGCTATGGGCCGCTAGCTTTCACCCGCTTCGTATATATTTTAGTCGCGGAAAAATTCCCTTTGGTACGTCGCACGTTAGACGCGCGTAGCTGAGACCTATTTAATGGTCATTTATCGAAGAAAGAAGGACCGTCGGGCACGGTCCGATACTAAATCTAACAACATGGAGCCAAAACGGCACGCGAAAAGTCTTCGTGAAGCCGTATTAGGTACAACCAGTTTGCACTTTGCTAACTTGCGTGCTACGGGCTCCTCACGTGAACGTCATTCGATTTACGGAAAATTAACTATTTCAAAACAGTTTTTGACCCGGATTGTGGCTATCACGACCTCTGAAAAGGTACAAAGTCCACATAATCATTTCATAATTTGTAGTTCATTATTTTTTTACAACTTAAATAAATAGGTATGATATTTGTAGGTTATTGATGATGTCAGTGTGAGTGATATAATTATTTCAAACGTAAAGTAAGACACACGTTTTAGATTCCACAACCACCCTTGATCAAGATAATTTTTGATATCCCGATAGCTTAAAGGTTAAGAGGATAAAGTTGATCTACGATATATCTTTCTCCTTCTCTCGATAGCATTCTTATGCGCATGACGTGAGAGATCAAGAATAGAGTACTCGAAGCCCATAAGTGCAATGTTATTACGTTGACCTCTGTCTTTTTCTAATAGATCGGCTCTCTCGGTCATACACCAACATACTGCCAACTATCCGACGCGCATTATTCAAGTGTGTTTTAGAATAGAATTTTATTAATATTTATAGGATGAAAAAGTGCATTATCACAATAAAATTGTACATTTATTTAAATCTATGTATTTAAAGAATTTTTTATAAATCATTACAATATTATAAACTAAAATATGATTCACTGACCTGAAAATACTGATAATTTATTGCTTAGGATGCGGTTTCTGTTTTTATCTATATCATTCTATTTTTCCAAATTTGATTCCCTACTTATTTTAATATCAACATACGAGTAAAGCTCTAACTTATCATCTATAACTGAAAATCCGAGATTTTTGACATGATCATCATCATCCATCGAAAAAATGTTATAGGGGATATTTTGAAGAGCTGTATTTATAATTTTTCCTAAAATGTTTGGTACATTACTGACAGTAACTTAATATCTAATGGCATGTTTAATGATTGCAAATGAATTATACAAGTCTTTTGAACTTTGCTTTAATGAAATAAAGTTTGATTAGCATTATGCTCCTTCAATAAAGTGATATTCGATAATTTTATTGCATTATTACCCTCAACTAATTTGATGCATTTTGAACATTTCTTCTTATAATTATCCATAATTCATTTTGTGCAGCGACCTTCCATTTTTGCACCATTTCAACAATGTGAGGCTCTTCGCAACAATTTTTTCGAAAATCATGATCCAAAAAATATTACTATTTAATTCTATAATATTTTTCACATTAAAATCTTTCATTTCCCTTCAGAGGAATATTCGTTTTGTGCATTGAATAACGTCATTTGTGATCATATTCATATAAGAAGTAGAAGAAGATGATGAGGTTTGAGGGATGTTTAAAATAATGGTGTTGTCTTGAGGTTGACAATACGCATTGCAAAAATTTAAGTCATCCATCCGGTGAATTGATAGTTTTTCTAATGTATTTTCAAATTGTATGGTTGTCGGATTTTCGGAGAACCACATTGCATCGTCTTATAGGTGCAAAACATAACCCAACGTGGTCCTGGCTTGTTTTATAAGACAGCAGGTATTTTAATTCTCCGGATTCTAGGAGATTCTTGCTTAAATTAAGTGAGCTTGTAGAACTTACAATGAATCCCAAAGTTCATGTGATATTTATTATTATTTATTGTGTCATACACAGTATTATCAGGAGTACCAATATTCTCCAGCTGGTGAGCATTATCTCCGCTTCCGTTGTCTCTTATCATCAAGCACAGTTTCCATTGGCTCTACAACGTCAAGAATTCTGATAACAATAATATCCAAAAACAAATAACTAAACTCAATTCCAATGAATGAGTATCTGGATTATAAGGTAATAAACCCTCTGGATTCAATGTTTCGCCAGTTTCCCCAGTGACATTGATATCAGGCATAGCGTCAAGAGCTCTGATAATGATTATGTTTGATTAAATAAGTATTTAATAGAGTGAAGAAAACAGAAAATTCAGCTTATAGAGTTGATGTGAATTGTAACTCGAAAAAGTAGTTCAGTTTCTTTAGACAGTCCAATAACATTGCAGGTAATAGATCAGTAAAATTCACGAGAAACGCAATATCCACAATGTAGTTTCAAGAAAAGACGCCAGATCCAACCCCTAAATTCGGTGGCGAGAGATATCGGACGAAGGATGGCATGTCATATGACCCCGTTCTCAATATACAGAGCTAGCTTGGAAGACTTCATGTATACTATGCTAGATGGGAAGGGACAAAAGCCCAATTTCAACAAGTGGAGAATATGAATTTCTATGCACTTCTAAAATCAGAAGAGGCTTGATAAAATATATGTACGATACCATAGACAAAAGGAAGGAAGAATCGTTATCAAATAGTGAGCACAGAGGTAATGTGGAAGCGAAGGCTCGAAGAGAAGGTTTCAGTTGGTAATAATCTGATACTAGCATGCTGCAACCGGTCAATATATCTGCCGAGGTGTACTCATTGACAACAATGGTGGAAGGACCTAACCATCTAACCCCATCTAACCCCATCCACCAGAGATTTGATGTCCGACTAAGATGACCCAATTATTGACGTATTGACTAAATGGATATATTATACTACACTGAAGTCGAACAGAATGTTAGAAACCTAATGCCAAAATGGCGACATCAACCAATGTGATGATCATCAACGCATGATCGGAATACTTTACGGAATTACATATTACTGGTCGATCTGAAGTCACCTTTGCACATAATATCCAAGGAGTATTTTGTTCATCTGTTAATTATTACACTAGGTGATGACGCCATATTGGTACTAGTCTACCAACATTCTCCATGACTTGAGTGAATTACGTGATAATCATTTAGTCCACGTTTCACATTGCTAGAGTCCAACAAATTTGGAAAACAAGAAAAGAGAACCCTTCCTAATAATGATTACAGACCCATTACTAATATATGTGATCTACAAATTGATGAATGAAGTTATCAAGATGGAGCTCATTCAATACCCACAGAAAAAAATCTTGAATGACCGGCAATTTGGATTTCGCCAGCGGAGATCAACAGGAGAGCAGATTTCCTACGTAATACGTATATGGCAGATCTAGCAAACTATGGGAGATCCACAAATGTAGCATTGGATATCTCTGAAGAATTTGACCGAGTCTGGCACCAAGACCTTCTTGAGGATTTTGGTCACATGGTTTGCCACCTGATGTTCTTTACTAACGAGTTTTTCTCAGATGGATCATCGCATGTGGTGGTTGATGATATCTCTTCCGATACGATGGCTATGAACACTAGGAACTAGTTGTACACTGTTATTATCTACGGAACTTCGAATTGTGCATAGATTGTGAAAAATTAGAAAATAGATTTCCCTATTTGTGAAGATGTGGAATTCTGGCTGGCATGTAGTTTGTTCTTAGGAATTTATCAATTGCGTGAAATACGATCAACCATATATCTCAAGGTTCAAAATCACAATCTAAAATGATTTTATTCGTGTAAGTGGAAGACGTAATTATTCAGGCTTCTTCTCTGAAATCAGTAACTTCATTTTGTTCATAATGACGGAGTTATTGCTCAATAAGCCTCATATTTTCTTTCAACGAGATATCAATTCTAACTTTATTTATTATGCATTTCGAACAAACTTGTAGAATGGAACAGTTTCGGAATTTCACCGGTACATACAACAGGACAAACTATTTGAGGATGATACGCTCTTTGGAGCATTATTAAATTTGCGTAGTATATTACAACTGTTATTTCTGCTTCTATAGTTTCCAGGACACTCCAAACCTTCATAAAGAATCACAAATCTACTTGTCATTCATGTTTATGCATCATAAATTATCTGAGTGCATACATTATTTTCAGTACGGCGAACTTATAACCAAAGTTACTTGGAATTTAAAAGTTAAGCTTGGATTACAAATTCCTTCACTTTACGGCTATATCGTTGACAAATGGTTTCACCCGGTTTAAATTGTCGCTGACATTATTTTACTTTTATTGTTCGGAATAAAACGAGATTCGAGAATTACCTACACAATTTGCCGGAATTTTGCGTGATGAAACTTCAGCTTCTAAATTGTTCCCTATAAATCTAGATATACATGGGAATCTGAATAAACATGGCAATAATGTGGATTCTATATTATCGTTTGTGAAAAATTAAAATGTTTCTGGATAGCATAATATCGACAGTGACGGCCAAGCGGATTTCGAACCGATTTCGACTCATCGTCGTTACTCAAGAAGGGTATGGAACAAACAAAGAGCTGTAGATCTGGATATCCAGAAATTCGGTCTTAGATGGAAATGGGGCAGCAGATTTATTCATAGGACTATTCCCTTCAACGTACCATATACGAGGACTCGGCTTAGTAGAAGGGTCGTTCAATGTCAATTAGTTTCGAGGATGATGGAACGTAGGAACACGTTCTCTATGAAGCAGATCGAAATGTTATTCGGTATTTTCAAATCGGCTGAAAATTACACATTTTTCATTGTGTCAATTGAAAACTTCTTTGGGGACAGTGGAAGGGTTACTAGTTTGAGCTCGTCTATCCGCCTATCTGGAGTCTCTCGTGGTAGAACAACAGACGAGATTTCTAATGAACATCGACCATGGAAATATCTATCAAAAAGGTACAATGTTCCAGAGAGGTCAATGAACTTGTAAATGTGAGATTATCAATCAAACGAATAGCTTTCTTCTAAATTGAATAAAAGAGCTTCAGCGTACGTTTGAGAGCCGAACTCCAAACATGTGAACAGTACTCCAGGACAGGTCGAGTCTGTGCTTTGTAGATTATGAGGAGCTGCTGAGATGTAAAGTAGGAATAGATCAAGTATTCGAGAAGTGGTCTTCGCAATAAGCCTCACATGATCGTCCCATGAGATAGTGCTGTTGGTGGTGATCACAAGCATTGTTAAGGAAAACTTCGTAGGAATATTTGTACCTGACATCATCATATTAGTGATTGTGATTATCAGATCCTGATTCTAAAATTTTTGCCAGAACTCCCTCAATTGCGTCAAACCTGTTCCTGTCTCGCTACTCTGGCTTCATTGGATGGTATAGGGGCTTCAGATGAGGAAGCGTTATGAAGTGTACCATCATCCACAAAACTGTGAACGAGGCATGTGGTCACTTCCGGCAGATCGTTGATATGGAGCAGAAACAAAGTTGATATCAAGACAGATCCCTGTGGAACACCAACTTTGAGAGCCATTGTATCGAAAAATGTTCCGTGAACCACCACATGTAGTGATCTATCTGAGAGAAGACTTGATAGTAAGCGACAAAGTTGAGGCGGCAAATCATATGACAGAAGTTTCCCAAGAAGGCTTTGTTGCCAGACTCGGTCGAATGCTTTGGACATATCCAATGATACGAGTAGAAATTCCCCAAATCTTATCAATAGGCTTCTGCCATACATATGTTACTGTTATCACCTTAAATAATACTGGCCATAGGGCAGATACCATGCAACACATATAGTGGAAGGAACGTAAAAATGACAAAGGGAGAAATATAAGAGAAGAGAGGAGTTGAAAATGAAAAGAGATCTTGAAAATCATTCAAAACAAAAGGAAGAAAAATTACATAGAATATGGAAACAAGAACAATAGTGGAAATAGCAAATGAGATATGAAATTGAAAAGGCATTTGAAGAAAATCGGAAGCTGTTTTATGGAACTCAAGGTAACATGAGGGAATAAGAATATGAACAATAAAAAACATCTAAGACAAATCAGGATAGATAAAAATGGAGGAAAAAAATCATGGGAAGATTTTTATCATTAGAAGAAACAAATATAGAAAACAAAACAGATAGTCAACAAAGTAAGTACGATATCAAGATAAAAGTCTCAATAAGAGACGGAAAAGTATTAGAAGAAGGTATTGAGAGAGCATGAAGAAAAGGAAAATGATGAAATGCTCCGCAATTGGGAGAAGCCATAGAGATGGAGAGTATAAAGAGTAACAATAAGGAAAACAAAATAATGAGAAGCACCAGGACACGACCAAATAACTAAGGTGATGAAATACTGATCAAAATCGACCATGCAGGATTCACATATATCATGACACATACAAGGAATGAAAAACGCCACAAGATTGCAGAATAGAAAAGTAACACCAATTCAAAGAAAAATAGACAATGAAGATGACAGAAACTACAAGGTGTTACACTAACTAGTGGTCATGAAAAAATATATGCATGAATCCTAGAGAGGAAACTATGACAACAGATGGAAGGGATCCTGGGAGTGAATCACTCTGTGCTTAGACCAAATCGAGGTATGAACGATACGGTATTCGTTTCACGACAATTGGCAGAAAAAGCAATAAAAAAGGGGACATAGTAAATGTGTGTTCGACCAAGCGGCTTCCGAAGCGATTGGCTCCTATAGTTGTAACTCGAGAACGGTATGGAACAGTCAAAAAGCTCTGGATCTGAATACCCTGAAATTCGGGCACTATTGGAAAAGGATCAGGCCATACACAGGCTACTGCCGTTCAACGTACCATGTACGAAGGCTCGGCTCAGTGAGAGAGTCGTTATATGTCAATTATATTTCGAGGATGAAGAAACGGTGGAACACGTTCTCTATGAATGCCCAGCTTAGAAAATGATTAGATCTGAGAGGTTCAGTTGGACACATTCCCTACCAGGACATCTGAACATAGAGTCGATCAGCAAATCGGTTTTATAAGAAAACTGAATTAGCTGGTCCTGAATGAGCAATGATTAAAAGGAAGCAACAATAGACCACAAGATTGGAACCATAAATGTGTGTTATGTTGTAAGGTTTTGAAGAACCTTTTTGGGCCTCTAATGACCCCAACCAGCTCAGGGTAATAATTAACATCAGGGCTCGTAAGGAAACGTATCCTTAGAATCTTGATTGAATAGGACTCTTTCTGAGTGACAACATTTCCAGCATTACGAGGTGGATACATGTTGATGATCATATTAGAGAAAATATAAACAAGTTGCACTCAGCAATTTGGATTTATTCCTCTAGGGAATCATAATAGAGAACAAAATTATTTTTATTCACAAAGAAACGTAATTCAATATCAACAAATATTAATGCTTAGAAAAAAAAATAGTGAAACAAATTAGAGTTCTCATAATTTAATTAAATTAAATTGAGACTACAGGCTTAATTTTATGAAAAGAATAATAATTTAAAATCAAAAGTTCAAGTTGAAGAAGCTAATTTGATTTGATAACAATAATTTTGGAAAAAGTTCATGAACAGCCGAATTTGAAAATTTGGTTACTCCAAATAAAACATTTTTACCATCCTTGAAACTTGGATGGGCATGTTGGAAGTGCTCTCTCAGGAATCCTTCTACAACACGGTATGGGAAAAAGGAAGTGGACCTCTCGATCGTTCAGACGCTGAAATAGAGACGATATCTTGACCTCAAGTTCGAGGGACAAATAACTAAATCAGCAGGAACAATTGGAACAACCCCACAACTGATTACGTTATCTACCCAGAATGAATATTGACAATTATAAAAAGGAATTAAAGTCTTGAAGAGAAAAAATGAATTACATGAAATTTGTTAAACAGGGAATAACAATTCATTGAATTATAATATTGAAATTGAAATCTGAAAGAGAATGATTAGATATTATATTAGTTTACAATAGTTATGCTGACATAAGAGTTATAAAACTCGAAATAGTGATCACCGTTTCCAAATGATTATAACTTGCCAAGTAATACCAGAAAGTTTACTCCCATAAAGCAGGAACTGAGAAATTTGAATTTATATATGTTCAACCAGATCAAATAATTATTCCTTTGTATTACCAGCATAAAGTGCAAGTAATGTATCAAGAAGAATCTCAATTCAAGGTAATACCAAACCACGTGGTTTATTTGCTATGTCAAACAAACCGTAATGAAACGATATGAATAATTTTGATAATTAACATGACAAATTTATTATTCTATTTGGTGACGATTAAAAGAATTATAATTTTGCCTTTCACTACATGCAACCGGATACAAGAAAAAATTATCTTGTGTGTAACAAGAATAAGTTCGATAAGCAAAAATTTGAAAGTTCAATTAGCGAATATCACATTGATAATATGTAATTAGAAAAATCAACATATACTAATATTTATCGGCAACGATAAAAACTTTAATAGTTAGAAAATTATTAGGAAATGAAAACTTGATTTTTATCGAACTTATCTCAGTCACACACAAGATTGATACTTTCATATACGCATCCAACCTCTGCCCGCTGAATTGAAAAGTGTGACCTTTTGCGTCAATTTACGATTTCTCCGATGACCTATCACCGTATCACCTAACCGCACAGGTCGCAGGATGTCACTTTCTGCGAATAAATATTTTGAAATAGTTTCCAGAATAATAAATGAAATTAATCCTAACTTTAAAACTTACAAAACGTTACAATCTAGAAGAAGGAAGAGGGGACTCGAGAGGACTGACCAAATGGATAAGAATCCTACACTACTTGACTCTTAACTATGTCAGGATTAAACGAAAAAACTGAAAAGTCAAATTGTAATGGGAGTAAGGCGGAGTAACCTAATAATTTCACAGGTGGGTACTCAATAAGGTGAGGAAAAGTGAAATATACGAAGTAGAATACTGAATATTAGGAATATGCAATGAATAAAGTTGATATTTTCGAAAGGTACATTTTTCCTTACGTGAATAATTAAATCTTGTTGAAACATGACATTCTGGACATATTCATGACCGGTAACAGGTCATGATATAAGGGTGATATATTGTGAGAATAGTCGATTCCATATCCCAAAACATAAGTTGACCCAGCATTCATTTGATTAGGTTCAACAGAAAATTTACCTTCCAGAAAGATTGCTTAAATACACAACGCTAAAAATACGAACGCAGAATGGTATCAATGAAATTATAGAACTCTACAAACTTGAAAGGTTAAATACTTCATTGAATTAATCAAGGGAATCAATTACTATAGACCTACGGAGGAGTAATTATTTAATATGAAAATCTCTTGAAGTTCTGCGAAAGCATATTCGAATTTGAGTTCAAAAGTACAAGAGCGATGCAAAGCATTCTGTTGAATAAAGGCAATAGTCATTGGTATAACTTCCAATTGTGTCTTAGAATTCAAGAGTTTGCTTAAGTAGTTAGTTTTCTCTCATTTATGAGATTTCGCTGTCTCTCTCTAGAAGAGTCCTTTCGCTGTTTGTATCGATGTTTCAGAAGCATTCGATGCAAAATATTCACAACCATCATTCATCATATTTCGTTTCTGATCCGATTCATTGTCGATTGTTATCAATATCAGCGATAATCACGGAAGTAAAATATCATATATTTGCTTTGAAACTACATCGAAACACCCCAGTTTGCATTTGGATGAACATGAATAGATCAGTAGCAAATTATTTTCTATTGTAGTATTGTGGCGGCAGAGCATTCTCGATATTATCTTGTCTAAAAAAAATCTCATTTTTGGGTGGAATTTATAAGCGTTAGCTGAAAAAATCTTAAATACTCTGAAGATTGGAATCTGTTTAGTGAGCCGTAGTTTGAATTCAGATGTGGTAGGTATCATCTCTGGTATTTGTAATGCGCTCTTTTTCTCAAGAATCAATCTACAACTAGAAAAAGGATCCCTGAATTGTTCAACCAATAAGCAGTAAGAGTCATCTCTTGAGGTCTCTAGTTCAGGATTTTTTCGGTGGGATTTTCTGAACCTATCTGTCATTTTCTGAATATAACTTTTCGATTTGAATGCACATATTATTTCAACTATAATCAAGATCATACTTAATTATAATTTTCATAAGTCGATACTACGTTACGTCTCAATTCACGTGTGATTTGTTTTAATTAATTATGTAACTTATGAAAGAAAGACGTTTAAAACTTCCATGCAAGATCTACAGTGGGTCTGGAAAAACCCCACTACCTAAGCATTTCGTAGATGGTTCACATTAAAATGTATTATAGCTGAGCATTCGTTTCCCATCACATATTGGTTATTGATCTTGACAGGTCTATGACAGCCTTTAGTACTGGAATATTATTGACCATCTTGACCATGCCAGCTATGATATCATATACATCCTCCTTTAGGAAGGTGTGCATTGTCTTATATTTATTTCAGAAGTTTCTTTACTCTTATCAAGCTACATTTGTTATTGATATAAAACAGAATACACCTGGCAACCCCTATATGTTTTTATAACTTTGCTTCGAGATGTTTTGATTTCAATTGAGATTTTAATTTTCTAAATATGATTTTGTTTTTTTAATATTGGAAATAACCTTCACTAAGCACTTAATACATAATGCTAATCTCCGACTCCCTACTCTGGCATGTATGGGGACTGCTGCAAGGTTAAGATAGATGAAAATACTGGAAAGATGCTGCTCACGTTCCTCACTCGCGCAGGCACATTACATATACAATGTTTAAACGCCAAATGGAATAAATTCATTATTTCGGTTACTGTACATATTTATAAAAATATCAAATTCAAATTACAAATTGACATTCTTCAACGTAAAAATGCGACCCCTACCTTCAACCCCCTTCGAATGACAGGTACAACCCCCAATTTTCTAAATGGGAAGTATAGGTTTGTGATATATCGTTTGGAAGGTCTTCATTCTCTATGAAAAAATTTTATCGCTTTCAAGTTTATTGCATCAATTAGCTTACTTTCTTATTATCAAGACCTAAACGGGAAATACATTTTATTTTATTATATCTAAATTGTTACAAAAAACTTGAAGGCATCATGTGGTTACCGAAATTCGCTACAATACAATCAAAAACTAAAATGTAATGCAAAACGTAATAAAATGTAAAACACTAAAAAGAACTATGAATGTTAATGAAGTAGATGTTTAGAATGTTCACCGCGAACGTCTTGGCAACATCCTAATCTTAAATAAAACTGTCTTCTAATATTATTGAACATATCAGGCGTGATCGACCTCATCGCAAGCGTTATTCGTTCTTTCAAGTCATTTAAATCAAATGGTTTAGTTTTGAACACAATGCTCTTCACATATCCCCATAAAAAAATCTAATGATGTAACATCAGGTTTTTAATCGATATCGTCTAAAAAGCACATTGCTATGGTTTTAGCTTACTTTCTTATTATCAAGACCTAAACGGGAAATACATTTTATTTCGTTATATCTAAATTGTTACAAAAAACTTGAAGGCGATAACATTTTTGAATAAAGAATGGAGAGACCTTTCAAACGATACATCACAAGCCTATACTCCTCATTTGAAAAATTGGGGGTTATACCTGTCTTTCGAAGGGGGTTGAAGGTAGAGGTCGCATTTCCACGTAGAAGAATGTCAATTTATAATTTGAATTTGAAGTGTTTCGGGATTTTTTATAAATATGTACAGTAATCGAAATAATGAATTTATTCCATTCGGCGTTTACACATTGTATATCATGGTACACATGCTAATAAATACTCCGGCAGATGCGCTCATCGCAGACCTTCCATACTGAAGACGAAAGATGTTGGCATCGTAACAATTAGCCAAGACTTCTCTCTCACGCTAGCAATACAGTTTTGCATATATTTATATTACAAATAGATATATCATAGCTAATGTCGTAGGTAACTCATAGATCTTCTATTACATGGGTGGCACCTTCTCTACAGCAAACCGTGTGCCAAAATCTGAGGAAATTCACTGAAGTTCGCCAGGATTGTATGGCACATGATCGATATATATCAGGAGTGTACTTAGAATATTCCTTTGGTCCCCTTCGCATTTTGGGAATCAGCGAGTCAGAAATTTTGTTATTTATAATTCCTCTACTTTTCCAAGTTAGAAAGTTTCGAACAATCAATCACCGACTTCCTTCTATTAGCACATTTGTTCGCTTTGGAACAATTATCTGGGTCAAATGACTGATCGTAGGAACAGAATAGTGGGTATATTATAGAATGAACATAAAATGAGGCTTATTTTGAACGAGTCTGAAAGATTATTCCTACCAATTGCTTTGGCAAAATCCCAATACGAATGGAAGCCATTCGGACATTCAATAAGCTTTGATCTTATTTTGGCATCATATGCCTCTTTCGAAGCGTTTATTGTTTCATTGCACACATTTTTGGCATCAACATATTCTGGTCTCCAGACATATGTCACCACGCCAACGAATACATGCTGTTTGTTTTGAAGCTAGAGTCCCAGAACAGATTTTATTGAACCATCGTTCACCAGATGACTATGATTTGTTGGTATGGAGTATGTAAGTCTTCATTCCTAGCCTGATAATATCCAAAATCTATATGGCACATTATGTTAGGTTATCAGATTCAAAACATATGCTTATCCAAGGAAACTGTTCCAGTTGGATGAGTTGCGATGTCAAACTATGCTTGGATGTGTTGGATTGGTTCGTGGAGTGATATAGGGACAGGTCGTATTGTCGTTCTCCGATGATGCATGGACGTTCACTTAATAGAGATCTGGATTGTTAGTGAGGAATTAGTCAAGCGTATTGGCATAATGATAGTTGTTATCAGGGATACGTGTTGGTTCCATAATCAACTGCTCGAGACCATAAGTAATAGCGAAGACCGAAGACTTTTGTCCTGCGACAGCCATCTTGTTTGAGAACTTGAGCCAAGTGGAGTTGTGAACATTAAAATCTCTCATGATAATTATTTCAGCTGTTGGATGGTTCTGCTGGTTGAGGTGATCAAGTTTCAAAGGAACAAATTCAGAGAGTTCACCATGAGCTAGTTCATTTGGTGATGAATGAAGACAACGGAGAAACTCCTGTGATCATCAAGCTTGAATCATATTACATCGAATTCTCGAGGTTCTAGATCCTCTCGTTGACATGAGATATAATTTCTGGAATTGAGACAGATACCTCCTTTGAATCCAAAACGAGATTGGAGCTCGAAGTTTCATTATTATGTCTGAACCAACAGCAATGCGTTAACCGAAAGAAAAAAAGTCATATTTTAGGTTTGCGATTGATCATTCTGTTAAATTTGATCACCACTATTGTTACTGACTGGTTAATATTTGGATAACAGTTTTAGAATAGCAATCGCGCTGAGACAGCCCACGTTGCAGATTTCATATTACAAATTATAGCAATTGCATTATTCAATTTGAGGCAAGAAAGCATGAGAAAATCTCAACAGCTCTTTTGAATCAGACGTAGAGAAATATGTATTCACAACACGTCTGTAGACATTTCTTTCAATATAAGCCTTTTCACCCCTGTGATGCATGGATGTTATAAATTTTAGAATTTCATCGATTGCCTAACATGCAAATATCGGGTGTAATATTGATGTCATTCAACTTTCAGTTTTGAAATTTATTCCTAATTGGATTCAGTCTATATGGCAGTATCACGACATTAAAAAAAAATAATATTTCAACTATGTCTATTACCAACATTTTGGTTGCAATAGGTAAATGCAGTTTCAAAAGATAAAACTGTTATTATCAAACGATGACAGTAATTTATAAATGAACAGAAAAATAATCAAATACTTGAATCTGCTTGCCGTTCCAGTCCTGCTCTACTCTTTTGAAGTGATGACATGGACGGTCGATGAGCTGCATAGACTGGAAAATGATGCATATCCATCACAGTTTGCATCCTATGTATTACGTTCCCCGCATTTATCTACCAAATCAACGGGGAGGTAGGGGACTCCTTAGTCTGGAGGATCTGCACCGAAGTGTGGTTCTGAGTATAACTTTCAACGTTCTTTGGAATCCTCCCTGTGCCTTGTCGAAAGTCACAAATCGGTCGCAGTGAGGGCGTTTATCATTAGGGCAGCATAAAAAGCTGCGGTAGAATTTGATCTTGAATTTCACATCAGTCGAGGAGGTCAACTAGAGGGAGACCTCGAGTTTCAACCTTATCGCCAGAAAGTCCAGATAAAAACCGCGGATCTTTAGCTCAGGCGGCATATTGACAGGCCAATACAGGGTGTTTTATACAGAATTATCGAAACGCATGGCTTGTCAATCAGGTCGACTTTCAGCTACATAATCTCAGCCGCAGTGGCGGCTCGTGAATTCTTGAGAGAGGAGGCTGGACATAAAACGTTTTTGTAAAAATATACTCTATTCACAGCCTTTTAACCTTTGCACAGCGACCGTACCAGCTACTCCAGTGACAAAATTAATTGTTACCCAGCAAGAACCAACGTGGAGGTATAGAGTTTCTCTTGGCAAAAAAATTTTCTTAGTTTTTGTCTTTTATTTTTTTTGGATTCTTAATATTCTTTCTTTTTTTTGGAATTTTTCATATTTTGTTTTTTTTTATTAATTTTATTAACTTTTTTATATATTAACGGAATTCTACGGTCTTTAGTTTGCGAAAAATGATCAATAATATTATCAAAAAATGTATCATTTTGTTTTAAGTGTTTTACTAAATCTTTTTCAATAGATATTAAACTAACATTGTTTAAACGATTTTGGCCCATTGTATTTGGCATGTAAGTTTTAATTCGTTTGAGAGTGGAAAATGATGTCTCCACCGATGCCGACGTGACAGGAATGGTGACTGTCAAACAAAGTAGTTTATAAAACTGAGGTAAAACTTGTTGCAAATCATTGTCTATCATATATTTTATCATATCGGCGTGAATGTCGTACTGGCCTAAAATATCTTTATCCGAGTATATAACGCATAATTCATTGTGCAGTGCTATTTTATCAAAAAATTTATATTTTAGAACTAATTTATACGAAAAACTTCAATTCATGTAAATCGGAAAATCGAATCTCAATTTGACCTTTAATAGTATCAAAAATTTCATAAAAAAAGTGTATAATGTAGTTTCTTGTCTACCAAATTATATGTTTTCCTCCTTTAACAATATTCTGTTTACCGGTTAATTTAAACCCGAGTGCCCCCAACATGAAGTTGTATCAGATGTAAATAGCAAGCAATACCAGTAATATAATTTATTGTGTACCTCAGATCCCGTTAACCATGAATATTTTTTACAATCATCAGTATTAAATGATCGGTTTCGAAACATACCTGTCATCAGATCACTAATCTTTTCAGCAACTAAATCAATACTCATTTTAACGTTTAATAACCAAAGAACTCTTTGTTAATAACTCAAAAAACACTTTTATCATATGTTAATCCACTAAATGGATTTTCTAAAAGGCAGCAACTAACTCACTAACACACTAACACTCATTTTAAATTTACAACAGACAACAATCTAACCTTACTTCGCGTGGCGTGACAACACATAAACAAGCACTGACTGACCTACTCAGCAGTCGGCAGAACGCACGTGTCCTATTTCATAGATTGCGAGCGGCTGCCGCAGGCTAGCCTCCAGAGGGTGTTGTCATTTTCGCTGATTTAGCCTATTTGGCGACCGGACTGGTCGGAAAAACGGCAACTGCGTTGAACAACACATGCTCAGCGTTTGAGATATATAGAGAGTCTAGCCTCAGGGCACTGTTGCCAGATTAAAAATAACTACTGAGAACGGGGAATCAATTGTAAAATTTTAAAAATTATCAGAGGAACAAAAAATAAAATGGAGAATGATCATCAAGATAAATGATAAATTGCTGAGGAGGCTGAGCCTCCTTAGCCTCCTTCGAGGAGCCGCCACTGGTCAGCCGGGCTTAAATCCGAGACCGTGCGATTTACAGCAGCTTGCAATGATGGGGTAATCAACAACTCTAGTCTATCGTATCAACGTGATGGGTTTGCAGGTTCCTGATATCAGCTTTTCCACAAGATGTCGACATATCCGTCAAAGGCGACCTCGGCATACACTCATCGCCATAGTGCACATCTGAGGCACTCGTACGGAATAGACCAAGAGACGGCACTACCTTACATGCCAGGAGATATTGAGTCCGTTGCCGGAAACAAAAATGCCAGATCTACTGGATGTACCCGTTTCCGACCGTCAGGTTCATACAAGATAAGTTGTCCTCCTCCACAAACAAACCAAGACTATGTATGTCATCGAATTCATATACTTGACAGAGGAGAAAAATGGACAAAGTATCAAGATTTCCTGTTTGAACTACGCAAGCTTCACCCAGGCCACAAGGTTCTGGTTCTGATCATCGGTGTTTTAGGCGGAATTTGGTCTTTGCTGCATTCGAATTCGAAGATCATTCTGACCTTTAAGAAATCATCACAGATCTAGATAGACCAGATCCATAAGGCAATCATTCTGGGTTTAGTAAGATAACTTTAAGCTAGGGCACAAGATTTGGGAACCTGGAGGTACATATCGACCGGTGGTAGAAGTAGCTTATGATTTTTTGATGCAAAAAATAGTATTATACATGTCTTGAAATTTTTCACTATTTTTGTTCATACAATTGAATCGTTTTGGAAATGAGATACGCTAGTTATCGAAACAATAGATTTAGCTAGTGTTCCCATAATATATGTTATAAAAACAAAGTGGAACAAGTGAGTTGCAATGATCCTGATCGATATCTGAGTCAATGTATGAATAACTGACAAATGCTATGGAAACCAGTAGGATTAATTATACATTGACACTACTAAATAATCTCGTCTTGGTCAAATTAGTACAGCAGTACAAATCATTGAGAATGCAAGGAACTCAAGTTGTTACTCATCTCCCAAATATTTGGGAATCTTCTATTCATCAGTTCCTATAGTAGACGGAAAAATGGTGGTCATAACCTCGATCCAGTGAACCAGCATATGTGAAAAAAATCTTGTCTTCCGGATGGATTCCGCGTCACAATAGCTCGACTTGATGCCGACGTTTCGCCAACCATTACAGGTGGCATCTTCAGGGCAGGCTTGAGGCTTGAACTGAAACTGTTTGGTTGGCGAAACGTCGGCATCAAGTCGAGCTATTGTGACGCGGAATCCATCCGGAAGACAAGATTTTTCAAGATTAGCTGTCCGCGGAAGTCTACTATCCAAGACAGCATATTTTAGCTTTCATGATTCTCTGAAAATGACACCTTGGATACTTGGCGAAACGTCTTACTGTGTTCTTGTCACTCAGAACCTTCCGCGTAATCAGGATCAAAAGAACATGTTTACTCATGGATGTTCCCTCACGAAAATTCCTCATTATTGATAGATACATAATTATACAAAGTGGACAGACATCTTCTGTCTAGTATTCAATTGGTACATCGAAGCAGAAATTAAGATGTGGAAAATCATGTGTACATGACATTTCAATTTTCACGATTCAAAGAAATCAGGAGACAATACGTTCCAAATTACAATTTCCTCAGCGATAAATCTTTTAAATGTTCTTTATTGCCAGAAACAGGAACTCTTTCTGATGTTATATTCATGAAATATTAAGATTAATGTCCTTCGTATAATCTGCAAATAGCCATTACTCATAAGACACAGACATTATAGTGAAACTTGTCATCCAGTTACAAGACTCATATTTCGAATAGCAGGATAAGTTTAAAATTTCAGAAACATCGTGCTAGATAATCTAGATTTTGATATTCAGACTACTGATTCATGCGCAAATATGAGATGGGTTCATTTAATACTACTTCCTTACATTTTTTCTACAATGAAAATGAGAGAGAATATATTTGAGGAGTATATTAGTTCATATTCAACTTGGAATCATCTTGAGGTGGATTCCATATAGACAATATCATCCATGAGTAGTAATAAACTTTTTCCGTTCCAATTATAACACATGAATTTTAAAATTCGAGATTGAATGAAAGCTAACTTAAATTATTCAATATAGCTATGTATCTCAACCTCAACAGATGTGAGGTGATGACCACTTAATAATATCTGAGAGCAGTAGAGGCTTCTTGGAGTAGTTGAAAGAGGTTTTAGCGTCTTCATGGATTGTCAGCTGAGAAACTAAATCGTCAATATTTTATTATAGTTTCTATTGAATAACATCTCATAATCAACTGTAAATCCTACACCTGCTCGCGAATTCGCTTGTGGTTCTTCTTTTTATTGTCCCGCTTTATTATATGACCATGATTAGCTTGAGAAGCCAACAGAAGTGGTTGGCTTCCACGTACCAGATTGATAAACTTTTTCCTTTCCAATTATAATACATGTATTTTAAAATTCAAGATTGAATGATAGCTTACTTGAATTATCCAATATAGCTAAGATCTCAACCTCAACAGATTGGAGGTGATGACCAGTTACTAATATCTGGGAACAGTAGAAGCTTCACGGTGTATGTGAGACAGGTTTCAGAGTCTTCATAGATTGTCAGCTGAGAAACTTAATCGTCAATCGGATGCTCTCCATTATACTTTCTATTGTATAACATCCAATTATCAATCGTAAATTCTACACCTGCTCGCGAATTCGCTTGTAGTTTATTTTTTCATTGCCCCGCATAATTGTACGATCATGATTAGCTTGCTATATTCAGGTGGAAAAATCAATAGAAGTGATTGGCTTTCGCGTACCGAATTGATAAACTTTTCCGTTCCAATTATAATACATGAATTTTAGAATTGAAGATTGAATAACAGCCTACTTGAATTATTCAATATAGCTAAGTATCTCAACCTCAACAGATGAGAAGTGATGACCAGTTGATAATATCTGGGAGTAGTAGAGGCTTCTCGGGGGAGGTGAGGCAGGCTTCAGCATTTGCATAGATTGTCAGCTGAGAAACTGAAATCTCATTCGAATGTTCTTCATTATACATGTTATTTCATGATTAGCTATATTTCGGTTGAAAAGCCAACAGAAGTATCTGGCTTTCGCGTACCGGATTGCATCTGTGTCTATTGTTGTGTCCTGGTTGTTCCTTATAAGTTCGTTGTACGATGTTCAAACTTCCGTATTCTCATTCGCAGTTCTTGTGGTTTTTGGAGTTTATGTATTCAACACGTTAACTGCCGTCTCGGCCTATAGGGCCGGGAGAAAGTGTCAAATAGACCGAGATGCGTCGATAAGGTTCATTAGACAGAGTGATGTCACCAGCACCTTAGGTCTGATTTATTCGTAACATGAACATGAGGGGAGACAAGGTCGACGTGTAGGAAAAATATGCACATTACAGTTTAATTAAATTCAAATTTCAATGCAATTTTGTCGCTGAACAATACTTAGAAATAATTATTTTATTTTATACCTTGTGAACTGAATTCAAACATTCCAAACATAAGCTCCTAAGTAGGATAGGAAAATATGTAATACTGTTGAAGTAATGTGCAAAAAAACATTCTAAATGAAATATCCCCCAACTCGTCATATCTTATTCAAGTGTTATGAGACGCAGTTGTGGAACTATTTGCATATGCTCATAATCTCCATATCTTCCACCGCTGGCCCACACGATGTCCTTTTTGCACATTATAGGTTTCCCTCTCGTGTAGTCAAAGTATAAAAAAGCGTGAAACCCTGTAATTTAACTTTGTCACCTTTGGCAAACTTCTTATCACAAAAAAATGATATTAGTTGCGTTTCTTCTTGATTGAGGTACAACTTGTAATGAACCATTTGGTGAATTTTGTTGGAAGGTCAATAAAATCATCATTAGATTCATTAGCATTGGAGCAAGTATGAAAAGCAGGCGGATCATCAACGAATAAAGGACATTTATCATGAATAATGTGCTACCCAAAATCATTTATAAGAATAATGGAAAGTGAGGGACCAGGGGAATTCTGAATATGATTTTCTAGGTAAGGTTTCTAAAAATAATGCTTATTTCTTCTAATGCCGTAGAGATGAAATTTAATCAACATCATTTGATGTGAAACTCAGTTATATAATTTCGCACATTTTGGACTGCATCCTTCAACGTTTCTAGCAACTCTTTGTCACTTTGTCAGTCGCATTAGCGCATCAAAATTCGAACAATTTTCCAAGCCCCCGAATTGCATCTTGCAAAAGACATCCTTACTCACCAGAAATTCCTGTAGACAGGACTTTTACAACAATAAAGGTACAATAAAGTAGGACGACAATTTAGAGCATTTTTTTATTCAGTATCGGATCAACCTTAGAAATGTTAAACATATTTGAAAAATAACAATACGATCATCGTGCATTGATGAGAATAGTTAGCGCATATGAGATAATGTGCATAGTCGATTCGATTATAAAATGATTCATGTCCAAAATAACTATAGGAATTCAGTGACTACATTAGTCACCTCAATCACATCCAGATGTGCAAGAAATATTGATCTTTTGATAGCTGAGATATGTTTAAAAGTCTTTTTTGGCAAAAGCAATTGGAGATAAAAAGTAGTTATTGACGTCAGTAGGAGAAATTTTGCAATAATCCACATTTAGATTCAAGCATTCAAAATAATTAATAAGTTTCCAACACTGTTTTATTTTGTTGTTGAGCAGCTGAAGCCTGCTTAGCTTGTTCAACGTTGATAAACTATGATAGAGTTCACACTGTGGATACACTATAACACTATATATCAGAAATATCCACCCTTATCCACTGAAAATTGGGAATGAGGGTGAATTTTTCCTATTTATAGTGTTGTTTAATATTATCAAAATATTGTTTCCTCTGCAAATTCCATTTTTTCAACACCTCAGGATCATCACTCACATCAGTCATATGTATTGAAGCAGATAACGAAATTCTCATCTCTTCCAGTGAGTCATTATACCAATTTGAGATCGGCAATTTGTGATCCTCTTTAGTAGTGACCGTGATCGGAAAATATAACAAAGTAGCCAAATCCTGCGCTAACGACTCCAAGTTCTCCAAACTGATATCTTTGTACACACTAGTCACCTAGGCTTAAACTATTTCTGAGCTTAAGTATCATGAAATTGAATAGAATCAGAATCCATTTTAAACTTAAATAAAATAACTATCAAAATTTCGATTTTCACTAGTTTAAAAAATAAATATGACTATACCTTCGTTAACACAGTAGCTTTGCCAAACAAATATTACAAAGTACTTTGTCAGTCACATTTTTTCATAAAATTATTGGAAATCGAACTTTTAATGGTTATTTTATTCAAATTCCTATTTCAATGCCAACTCTCAATATAATAATGGCATTTCATATCATTTATCAGCAAAATTCCAGATTAATCGAAAAACCCAGATGAACATTAGTAAAAGCATCATCGATACAACTGACAGACAAAGCTGATACTCTAGTGTAGTCAGTTAGATTAATAATAAAACGATACGATTCAGTCAGAAGTTTTCATTTCTTGAGATTGCTATTAGTTTGTCGGTTAAGATCAATACAGAAGACACAAAAAATAGTTATATGGGAATATACTGGGTTCCCCATAATAGACTACCCATTTTATATTATTAATAAATTCCCTACGAGATAACTAAATAGTTTGTTCTCTGTGGGATTATCTTCTGTAGTCTTTGGGATTTAAGTGAATCAATAATCAAGTAGGCGCCTGTCACAAATAAATTTTAAATTAATAATTTCGTGGAACGCCATTTTTCTACTAGTTTGTCAGTTTTCGTCAATTATTTATTTTTTTCGCTTTGAGACATTATTTCAAAATCCGTTTGAACTTTCATGGATTACTCAGTCCAACAACGTGTGTTTTGTGTAGAAACTTTCATGAGAAGCAATTCGATAGAAGAAGTTGGGCATGCATTTCGGCGTCAGTTTAACAACAACAATAGGGGTCACGCGCCAAATCGTAAAACTGATAAGTTATGAATTCGTCATTGTCGTGAAAATGGTTCTGTACAAAATTTGAAGAAGCCTGGGCGTCGAAGAATAGTTTGCACACCAGAAAATATTGAACAAGTTAGAATTACATCTACGAGAATTCCTAAAAGGTCTGCTAATCGACAAACCCTTATCCTAGGAATATCGGAGGGAAGCTTAGATCGAATTCTTCAAAGGGATTTGAAATTTCATCCCTATAAATACCAAATGGCACAGCACCTTAGCAATCAAGATAAAGAAGCAAGGTTAGCATTCTGTCAATAAACAGAATTTTAGATACTGGTCAAATGAAAATCCTCGTGAAATCTTTACACAGAACCTCCATAATTCAAAAGTTGTTGTGTGGTGTGGATTAGGATCTTTGGTATTATTGGCCCTTAATTTTTTGAGGATGAAAATATCCGCGCTGTAACAGTAACATCCGAGCGCTACGTTAATATGCTAGGGACATTTCTCATCCCAGAATTAAATAGACGAGGATTACTAAACAATGCCTTACTATTCCAACAAGATGGGGCAACAGCTCATACCGCCAGAAACTCAATGAGGGTCCTGCGAGAAATGTTTAATGAACGACTCATTTCTCGATTCGGAGATTTGCCTTGGCCTTCGAGGTCCCTCGACTTAACGGCACCCGATTTTTTCCTGTGGGGATATTTAAAAGCCAAAGTGTTTGCGAGTCGTCCAGGTAGAATCGAGGAACTGGAAGTCAAAATTCGTTGAAGTTGAAGGAATAGACGAAGGTTTGCTACGCCGTGTAATGAACCACTTCTTATCTAATATCGAAAAATGTGTTGAAGTTGGTGGGGGTCATTTAGAAGACGTGATTTTCAAAAGTTAGAATCAAATTAGCCAAATATTTATAAGTTATCATAAATCCCAAAGAGTTAGCTGTAATTTAGTAAAATGAAAAGTTTGTTTTGTTAACTAAAAAAATTTTGATTCAAATATTAAAATGGGTAGTCTATATTGGGAAGCCCAGTATAACATTGAGTAAAGTAATTTCCTCAAATTATCCAGAAAGTCATCCAAATCAGAGAAACATGATTTATAAGTACAAGTAACCAATCATTTAATGGATGTTAGTTCAACAGCACAAAATTCAGCAACTGTTACAGTGCAGCACATACTTAAATGAACTAATTTTTAATATACGAGTAAGTTATTGCAAATGAAAATTGTTACATCTCCATCCTGAATTGGAATATTTATATAAATATACCAAACACATTGTTATCAGAAGCATTATCTATTAGCTGGCAATATTCAGAAAATATTAAATGATTGACTTACGATAGCCTTCTGAGAGATCCCTTCACTTTCTTCTTTTGGGGAAACGCAAACTATATAAAACAACGAAACAAAATATGGAGATATTATGAACCAAACCCCAATTCATCTGTATATTTCGTAACATTCATACAATAATAGACCGTGATGTGATTTCTGTGGGAAAAAATCAAATTTCAGATCAATTCTTATACATATCAAATTTTGCTATAAAAACTCTTTTTGTGTCTGTTTCAATGCCCAACAAGATTTGTATGAGCAGTTTATGTAGGTGACACCGGTTTGGAATTCAATTTATATTCATATTTGTAGATCTCATCTCCAATTGAGAATTCATTCCTTGAAAAGGGAAGTTCCCTCCTCGGAATAAATTTCAGTTGACTGCTAGACGTATCTAAATGTGTGTTATTCGCAACTCTATTTCGTTTCAATAAAATATTTTTATCGAACTCAAAGGGAAACATGAAAAGCGTTGGTGCAATTGAAAACATATTTATCAGAAAATAGAGATTGGAGAATGAATTGCAAAATGAAAAAAAAATAACAAATAGATGACAGATTTGGAAACATAATGCAGGTATCACTACTACGATTCTCTTGACTAGACATTGTTCATCTGAATTGTCTTGCAATTCGAAATGAATTGACCGAAATTGATGGAACGTTATTGGGTTGTTTCAATCGGAAATCTTTTTCTACGAAGGCGTAGTAGGGCCAACAATATATTTCACAAGTTTCAACCAAAAGTGACTTTGATGTTGCAATTTCACCTAAGCATAACCTACCTTAATGTGAATTGTAGACGGAACCCAAAATTGTATAATAATATAGTAGATTTCGTTACGATGTATAATAAATTCAGACAAAGCTTCTAGACTGGTTCACTTGTAACGAGCTATCTTTCAATACCGAAACACTCTTCATACATAGAAATATCGACATTAACAACCACGATCAAATACATTCAATTGAAAATATCTAATAGATCTTGTAGCAAACAAAATGTCAAAAAATATTGAAGTAAGAAATCTAACGA
The DNA here is from genome assembly GCA_958510875.1 of Endomychus coccineus. Taxonomy (NCBI): domain Eukaryota; kingdom Metazoa; phylum Arthropoda; class Insecta; order Coleoptera; family Endomychidae; genus Endomychus; species Endomychus coccineus. The sequence continues at coordinate 50,717,881 of OY294067.1, forward strand.
ATCTTATACCACGTGAAGTTATGATTATAGCCTATCATTAACTCTAACATAATTTACGCCTTATTTGGTTGGGAGCATTCTCCATATATTAAGAGTGCATTTGAGCTAGAAATAAGAGTAGAGCGTATTATTATAGATCGTAACTTTAGTAATGATGATGATGTCTGGCATTGTTTCTCAACTTTCGATTTAGTGACATTCCCTTGTCTAATAATTGTATATACGTAAGCTGGAGAGTTCTGGAGAAAAATATGGAGAATACCTCATACCACTCAAAAAAGATATCGCGAGTTGCAGGGTATTTTATCTAAAGCTTTGAGAATGCTTTTCGCACATTACTCGTAATTCAACACTATTAGTTATTTCCCTGTCATACTTAGCAAAAAAGTTTTTTTCTGTACTTTTACTACACGAGGTGGAAACCTGCAATGTTCGAAGAGCCAGCGGTGGAATGTTGGGAGATGAGATAGGAATTCGAGTTCTTCTTGATGATGAGGTTATAGACATAGGGAAATACCTCACTAGGTAAGAGTTCCACAACAAAAATGACGCATTACAAATACTAGGGATAATGCCTAAGACCTTCAGTTATATTTTCTAGCTTAAATTAATCCCTTGAGAAATCACGTGGCACTTTGTCATTTTCAATTGAATTAATTTTAATAGATTATTCAGAGTGTTTTTGGTAAGAAGGTTTTTTCGCTAAAATCGCAGTTTCAGTTTTATTCAAATCAGTCTCATTCAAGTTCGAGTTAACAATATACCTAATCAATTCATAATGTTTGGATTTCCTAGGTTCATCCTGGTTGGGAAATCATTTTTAATAATTTTAGTTTCATTTCTTCAGTTTAGTTAATTTAGATTCTCTAGGTAATTTCATTTAACTTTAGGTTTCATCATTAGATTATTCTCATTAGTAATTTTATAATGTTAGCAATAAAGATAATTATAGTATTCTTTTTATTATCTTTAATTATCATATATATTCCTCTTTTTATTATTATCCTTATCTTTTAATTGTTGATTATTAAATATTTCATTGTTGTTAAGTTCGAGTTTCTCTGATTAAAACTAGCGGTTATCCCTCCACTTACCTTCCAGTGTAATAATCCATAAGTGTCCAGTGAAATAAAAATAGTAAGTGTCAAAGATATTTTTTACGTTTGTTCTGGCTAATCAATGATTGAATCAAACTTCAACGTGTCATGGTTCTCTAAATTAAATGACCACATTGCGGATGAATAAATATTGATGTAAAGTTTTATAGAGTTTAGTAGAGAGAGTACCATGTTACAAGTCTATAGAAAACGGAGAGATCGTCCACTTTCCTACAATATTCTAGAGAGGTTAATGAATTTGTGAGTGTGACATCATCAATCAAAAGGAAATCTCTCTTTTGGATATGATTCAAGAGCTCTAGCGTATGTTTTGGAGCCGAACTCCGAATATGTAAACAATATTCCTGCACAGGTCGAATCTCTGCTTTGTTGATTGATGAGGAGCTGCTGGGATGTAAAGTAGCTCTTGGCACGGAATAGGAAAGTTATTGTGGAGTGGTTTTCGCAATGAACCTGATATAATCATCTCATGAGAGGGTATTGGTGAAATGTGGGTGCCAAGACGTGACTCTGTGGAACACCAGCGATAGTCATTGTATCAGAGATAATTCGTCAAAAACCACATGGAGTGACCTATCTGGAAGAAAATTCGATAGTAGCCGGCGAACCATATGTCGGAAACTCCCCAAAAAGGCTTTGGGGCCAGACTCTGTCAAATGCTTTGGAGATATCCAATGGTATAGCTAGAAGTTCCTCACATTTTTCGATGGATTTCTGCCATGCATGTGTTACCTAGGCAAGCAATTGATCCCTCTGTTGCTTTCTTCAGACGAAAGCCATATCGCCGGTCATTCCCGATTTTGGAGCTGTCTAGGTATTGGATGAGCTCAATGTTGATTGGCTTCTCTATCACTCTAGAGATCACATATATCAGTGCAATAGGTCTATATTTATTAGGAAGGATCCTTTTTTTTGCACTGTAGCTGTCTTCCAGCTGGAAGGAGAGACTCTAAGTTTGTAAAAGAATACAAACAACCTGCAGAAGACTGGTGTTAATTCAGGTGCATATTCTTCAACAACAATATGTGGAATTCCGTCTGGTTCCATAGACTTTTTGATATTGAGATCAAGCAAAATGCGCCCAATTGTGCGTAGGCGGAAGACAATTTCAGGCATATGGCTATCGATGGCATCAATATTAGGAGAGTCCTTTCCTTGTGGATCCGAAAATGAAATTTGTCACATACATTCCAGCAAAAAGTTCGGCTCTTTCTTGTAGTGTAGTAGTCTCACTGTCATCATCTTTGGGTATGGGAGGGAATGGACTGGAAGTGAAATTTCTACCAATTTTTTTTGGCGAAAGCCCAAGAAAGAACGGGAGCTAATCGAGCATTCAACAAGCTATGCTTCTTTTGAAGTGACACTTCAAAAAAATAGATTGTATGAAGCCTCTCTACAATTTTATGTATGATATGAGAGAATTTTTTTTGATTTACTCTCAACAATGGTAGAAAATAAAATTGGAAAATAACTTCAGTATTTCTGGCTTAGAAAAATGTTGGGAATAGAACACCTGAAAAAACGTTTGCTTCTCTGGGGATGTGGTTCGAGATTGGGGGTTGTATATTTACAATTGAAGATCTTCTTTTTGGATTACTTCCAACATTGGTGGGAAATAAAATTGGGCAATGACTTCAGTAATTCGTGATCGAAAAATTCTTTTAATAAAACACCTGAAAACCATATCATTATGTCACAAGAATCGATCAAGAAATGTGGTACATTCAGTGATATTTAGGACTCATTCTGTGTGTCAGTTATGGCTTTCTTCTCAAAATTATTGAGAACCGTTATTTTTTCACCTGAGCATAATTTCTCAATATTCTGGTGAATAGAGATCTGGCAAGGTTAGGAATATTTCTCCTAAGGAAAGTTTCATAAGTCAACTTCAAAATACCATGAAAGTTGCGATAGAAATCATTATGGAACTAAGATTGATCGAGAATTGAGATGGAGATTATTGATAAAATTACTGAGAGGTACAGCGATATAGGTTCTGTCAGAAGAAGGCCTAAATATTAATAATAATGTTTGAGAACGAAAGTTCATAATTGAAATTGGATACATTGTTTTATAGATTCAGTGTTCGTGCAAACTTTGGACATGTTGGTAATTATATAAACGAGGGAGAGAACCTATATATTACATAACCAACAATAAGATGTGGAGAAAATAATGGTGAATTTGAAATAGCTATTATCATATCTTCATTATGACATAATACTCATCAGGTCATTCATAAAAGTGGCTTCCTTAGAAAGCCACGCAGCTCAAATAAAGGATCGACTTGGGGATTGTGCAGCTCTTTATAGGATCCGCTTGAGTGCAAAAGGTAGGCTTTTGTCGGAGATGGCTTATGAATAAAAAATAGCATTATTTTGTTTCTGATGAACCTTTCTATAACTGTCCTTGTGTAAAGCTATATTATATCATTTATCCAATGTAGAATCCTATGTATGAATGTTAATTTCGGTTCTGAGAATAATCTGGTAGCTAGAACAAGATGATAATAATGAATAAGTCTAAAACTTACGGAATAATCACTCTTATCGATAATGTATTTGAGAATAGCAATGCGATTGTCCTCAGCTGGAGATAAATCTGATTCCATTAAACTGCTTTCTCGGTTATACATCTCCATCCTTTCTAAATTAACCACATATTTGTCCTTATGTTCTAAAAGTGATACATTTTCTTGGGAAATGGTGTGATCTGTATTTAAAATGTGTTCTGTTAATACTGATTTTTCACTATTATTTTTGTTCTCAAGGGCAAAATGTTCTAAACTGAGTAAGAATATACCTTCTAAGTTGAGCCACATATCGTTTTCAACATGACTCAAAATCAATTCCGTAAATACCAGATTTGTCGAAGTCGGGAGTTAAACAACTTAATATGTCAAAATCATTGGACTACAATCCCTTGTATTCCTTCATGTGCTGCATTTTGGAAATTATTTTCTAGCGTCAGCCTATGTTGCATAATGACCTTACCAAGTTTCAAGTACATTGGCTCCAGTTCTGGAGATTAGGTGATGAGCGAGTTTGTAAGTTATTTCTCTCATGATAGACGCCGCAGTACCTCGAGCTGATTGATTGTAAATTATTGAAAGCGTGGGAAGACACAGTACCCTCTATGTCATGTCATTGATAGTTTACTTGAATTGACAGGGATAATTGAAAAACAGATAATTGAAAAACTCTAAGTTTTACTATGATGTTTTCCAAGCAGGTGTATTGTCACTGAATTACTACAATCCCTTTCATCCCCTTCAGTATTCAATCTCGTAAAATCCTTTCTTAGAGGGTCTCTTCATAGTTCCGAAGATTTTGTAATGCGTGAGTCAGTGGGTGGTATTTCTCTCACATATCATGAGAAACAGCTAACTCCTGTGCGGCACCATATCCGCGATGTCATTCCCTGAGTTTTAAGACTTGAATGCATATTGCCAATGATAAGTGAGTCAGTTAGATTGTCATCATATCGATTATAACTTCTTTTAAACCCTTAATGGAGATGAATCTGGCCTCTGAGACATTATTATTACTTAGTCACGTCGTATTTGGATATGAGTGCCAGTTTCGAGTATAGTGCACATGAAAAATTTACCAAGTAAGTGACTTAATTGATAATGAATTATAAATATCAGTATACTACTAGAGATACAGATTTTTCGAACAAGCCAGTTACGCTGCCTCATGCAACTCGAAGTATATTTTAGGGATGAGTCAGTTTAAAAGGAGTAAGAGCCACTACCCTGAATGGGATGTTGCTTCCAATGGTGATAACTATGATTGATTGGAACCAGTGTTGAAGAACCATGAATTGTTGGTCGAATGTTGTTGGATTATCAAAACTCAACCACTCACTCATCAAAATCTATTCAAATAATAGATTCTCCGAGACTTAAAACTTACTCGGAGTCAGTTCTCTTTCTGACTTCCTCACCAAAACTGATCAAATCACTACCCTAGCAGGTGTATAAAAGGAATGAGGGGATTGGGATCCCCTTACGAGTTGCAGATGGATGATTTCATAGATCATACAAAATATGATATATCAAAAGCATATTTTTAACCCGCAGAAATATCCGGAATTTTTATATTGAGCTTTCAATGAAATGACATTTCGTCAAAGGAGTGTGACGTCCCATACTCTCATTACATAAATTACAGCATAGTCAAAGTATACCAGGTCTGCCGGTGCCTCCCTTCTATCGTTTCTCGTGCTGGGTGACGTCACCCAGCTCCTCCAATTACAGCCTTGCTCTCATCAGCTCTTCGCCGGCACGTAACAACATCATATTATGTCGTCGTCTATGACATTAAATAAACGAGATAAACGACCAATCAGATTGCACTAAAATTTTTAGAAGAGTAGAAGGGAGGCTCCGGCAGACCTGGTATACTTTGACAATGAATTACAGTTGTGAGGTATCACAGATAAACACATACCTTTGCAAGAAGGATTACGAAGTCAATGGTATCATGAAAGTAGAAGAAGTTTAGTGAGGTTGATTGACAATAATTTTAACAGCTTATCAAAATATAAATGATAATAATAATTCGCCAACAATTCTCATGGAAATATCGAATTCATTACAAAGAAAATTCGGTTTTTGAGGCAACAGGTTTGGAAGAAATACTTTTTGAGCTTGTATTCGTAGGTGAAACTTGAATATTGGCAACTCGTGGTAGGACTTGGATGAGCGTCCAGAGGCCAAAAGTCGATTTGAAGAGGATTGCCAAATTCCAATTTTGCGATGACAGCGAAATAAAAATTTGCTGACAGATATACAGGGTGTCCTCGAACTGCGTGGCCAAAATAAAACCGGAGATTCTTTGATTCGAAAAAAATTTGATGAGCCTTTTTACTTTTGCCTCAAATGTCTTGTTTAGCCGGTAGAGGGCTTCAAAGTTGCAAAAAAAATTTTTCGGTATAACTTGAGAACGTGATGAAGGACTTTTACAATATTTGGCAGGTGAGTTACTGTCAATAATAGCCGTTTTTGAGAGCGGAGCACAGAGCCCTAGAGACCATAGAATTGGCTCAAACTTGAAGATGTAACGGGAAAAGTGTCCAGAACTTTTTTGTGTTAGATGTAATTCACTCGATATTTTTTATGTAGATAGCTTATTCAATTTGAAAACTTTTTTTACTCTTGAAAAATTTTGATATAATCAACGGATTAGCTTGAAAAAAATAATTTTCGAGTCTCTGCAATTTTGGCTTACTAATTTTACTTGATTAAAATACCTTAGTTGCCTTTGCTTTCCTAATGTCATTTTGGCATCTGGAGAATTTATTCTCAAAACTGTCAGTTTTTACTTTGCTTTCCGTAAAAATTTCATAAAATTATGGCTCAAAATTTCACTAACGCTGAAATGGTTGATATGTTATTGATTTATGGACTTTGTCGTTGCAATGGCCGGAGAAGTGTACAAGTTTATAGGGAAAGATATCCGCATCGCAGAATTCCAAATCGGCAAACCTTTGCTAATATCGAGAGGCGACTTCGGGAAACTGGCAGATTTGAAGCAAATCGCAGAGAAACTGGACGCAGACGGACAAGAAGGACGTTAGAGCTCGAATAAGAGATACTGGAAGCGGTTGAAACTGAACCTGGGATAAGCACACGACGTTTGGGACTTCGTATTGGAGCCTCAAAATCATTAGTTCATAATGTACTGAAAGAAAAACTGTTGTATCCCTATCATATTAAAACAGTTCAAGACCTATTGCCCATGGATCCAGGTCATCGGCTAGATTTCTGTCGGCTTATTGTCCAAAGAAAAAACGCAAAACCCCAATTTTTGAGGAAGAATTCTTTTCACGGACGAAGCTACTTTCACGAGATATGGTCTTTTTAACCTCCATAATGAACATTTCTATGCTGATGAAAATCCTCATGAAACGGAAGTTAAACATTTTCAGAATCAAACTAAAATCAATGTTTGGGTTGGAATTGTGGATAACTTTATTATTGACCCTACCGTTATACCCGATCGATTGAACGGGGAGAACTACTTGAACTTTTTGGAACAAAGGCTACCTGAACTGTTGGAAGACTTGACCTTACACATTCGTCGTGACCTTTGGTTTATTCATAATGATGCACTCCTCATTTCACATTAGCTGTTAGGCGACATTTGAATGCGGAATATCCAGATCGCTGGATAGGTAGAGGACACGATGCACCAGTTAACTGGCCGGCCCGCTCCCCTGATTTGACGCCCTGCGACTTCTTTCTATGGGGCGCTTTGAAGTCGAAAGTTTATGCAGCTCCAGTAAACACACGAGAGGAATTGTGGCAACGAATAAATCATGAAGCGAATTTATTGAAGAATGATCCTGAAGTACTAGCCAGAGTTCAATCCAATCTCTTGAAACGAATTAATTTGTGTATTCAGGAAAATGGGCAACATTTCGAACAATTGATGCCTTACCGATTTCCCAAGAAGTTTTGTTGTTTCTTTTAATTTAGCATTTGTTTTTCCTAAATAATCACATCGTTTCCCCATTTCTATTGTTTTTATTATTCGTGTTTTACCGAGATATTAACCATTTCAGTGTTAGTGAAATTTTGAGCCATAATTTTATAAAATTTTTACGGAAAGCAAAGTAAAAACTGACAGTTTTGAGAATAAATTCTCCAAATGCCAAAATGACATTAGAAAAGCAAAGGCAACTAAGGTATTTTAATCAAGTAAAATTAGTAAGCCAAAATTGCAGAGACTCGAAAATTATTTTTTTCAATCTAATCCGTTGATTTTATCAAAATTTTCTAAGAGTAAAAAAAGTTTTCAAATTAGATAAGATATCTACGTAAGAAATATCGAGTGAATTAAATTGACCACAAAAAAGTTCTGGACACTTTTCCCGTTACATCCTCAAATTTGAGCCATTTCTATGGTCTCTAAGGCTCTATGCTCCGCTCTCAAAAACGGCTATTATTGACAGTAACTCACCTGCCAAATATTGTATAAGTCTTCCCTCACTTTCTCAAGTTATACCGAGAAAACAAAATTATTTTTGCAACTTTGAAGCCCTCTACCGGCTAAACAAGACACTTGAGGCAAAAGTAAAAAGGCTCATCAAATTTTTTTCGAATCAAAGAATCTTCGGTTCCATTTTGGCCACGCAGTTCGTGGACATCCTGTATAGTGCTTCACGTTGGAAGTCGAATAGGTTTTATCCCTGAAACCGAACCTATATTTAATTGAAAAACTTGTAAGCCAGATTATCATATCAATTATTCATAATGATGGAAAATGCCTCATACATAACAAAGGAGTAGAGAGATATCCAAATACCTAAAAAGGCAGAAACAAGAATGGCTGAAACTGCATAACAATAAATGTGAACAACTAAGGAACATCTTTCTTTTGGTCCTATTCATTCATACTTGCATGTTTTCGAAATAAACCGCATATTGAAGGATGAGTATCGAGGTGGAAGGAAATCAAGTTGTTCAGTTATTGAACTCGTAAGTACCTTCTGATAAACAAAAAGTCAGGGAAACTTTCGATCCCTTTTAATGAGAAAGTGTACACAAGCGCTTAGGCTATTATGTCCTTCCGTTTGAGTGAAATTCCGAATTAATCTTTCTGCCATAATTGTCGAGCTTCCCTTTTTTTGTCACAGTTTTGGGAGTACAATATGGTATTATTTGGACTCTCAGCACTAATGACAGCGCGGGAGTTTAAGGTTCATGAAGAAATTTCCATCATTCGTAAGTATTCAGTCTAAAAGTGACGAACCTTGATTCATACGGAAACGATTTGGTTCATTGAATAACTGACTTGAACTCGTTGCTGTGATTCATCTTTGCGTGCAAGCATTATTAATGGCAATGTTCTACGCATATTATAACTTTTCCTATGGTGTAGTCGAAATAGACATCAATTCTATATCGTTCTTATTCATAAAATCCAGAATGGAAACCCGAAAGAATGTACGAAATTCATCCGTGAATGACTCATTCGATGCTCTGAGGATAAAATACCAAAGCTGACAAAAATTGCAAGGATCACCAGAAAATGTATATTCGTGCTTTTTATGGTACACGTTTTGAACTCAATTATGTCAATCGTATTCGATTCACGAACATCGTACATTGTATAATAATTATTGAGTGTTCGTGTTTGATGTTATATAACATTGCATAACTGCAAATGTAATAAACAACCAGTTCGTCTCAAGTTTAGATCCATTACTACACACCATACAGTTGGTTACTTTCGATAATGTATGCATGTGCAAGAGTGTAACATCGTTATATTCGATTCATAACTTCAGTTTCTGATAGATTCGATATAACAAGAAGGATAACCGTTGTTCATCCTCAATACACCCCATTTAACAGATTGTTATAAAATATTGTTGTATTGATGTTATCACAAATTATAGATCCGGAATCTACTTGTGTAATTTGAATTTCAAAAAGTCGAACAGCGAAGGACACAAATTCAAATTTACACGGACGGACTATCATGGATTGAGGAAGAGTGTTTTTTAACAATCGGTGAGTTAAATATATGAAGTTGGTCATTTAATGTTGATTTACTAGTGCCTCTTTCTAAGACAACATCAAAATATGTTATTATATGTAAGATGGTAGGCTATGCGAATGACATACTCTCCGTAGAAGACTACGGGGGTACCTTGCAGGAGTTTCTTCAACAAGCCTTGATGATTACAGAAGTCTGGTATAGAGAGAAACTCTGCATTCAGCCGGAGGAAACTGTCATTATCTGAAGACTAGGTGCCAAAATGCTATGATAATCTTTTGGCAGTATAAGAGAGCAATTGGCATGAAGTGGGGTTTGCAGTCTTTGTATGGTGAAAAGGAGCCGAACTGGTTACAGCCAAGAAACTTCTGGATAGAATACAGGAACTCTTCCTCAGAGGCACTAGATCGACTGCAGCATTGATAGCCTTGCTGGGCGTGCCACCTCTATCAGCGACGATGAGGAATTTCGCAGTGATGGCTGTCCACATGCTTATCTGCAATATCTCCCTACAGAAATGGAGTGCAGGACAAGCCCGTCTATTCGGGGGCAGCCTGAAAATCTGCGACTAGAACCGAAGGACAGAATCAAAGCTCTGTGGTTTGCCGGGCACAATTTCGGGGTAGTCATCCCGTTGAGGAAGGAATGAGAAAATAGACGCACGGCAAAGCACGGCACAATTTGCTATACGAATGGGTCTACAATGAACATAAGAGTTGGAACAGGCTTTTCCGGTTCTAGGTATATTGATTGATAGTCCGTGCGGATGAGGAATTTCAGCAGTCTTCCAAGCAGAGATGGTTGTCATCTACAGATGATGTACGGAGGAACTACTCGGCTATGGTAAGATAAATGAGACTATCTGGATCTGTTCAGACAGTTAAGCAGTACTCAATGCACTGGAGTATCCTCGAAGCTTATCAGGGATACCATGGAAGCCCTTAACAAACTGATCTGGATCTCAGGTCACTCAGGTTGGACAGGATATGAGAGAGCGAATAAACTTGATACAGTGGGTGCCAGTTAGGATGTTCCTCAAGACCCCCTTGCTAGTATCCACTACAACGGGGGTATACAGATCTTGCGGAACCATCTGAGAGATCAACATGCCTCGTCATGTCTAGGTTCGGGAATCATCACGGTCGATGACATAAAAGATCTTAGGATTCTGTCAACCAGCGGAGAATCCTAATACCACCAGAAAAGCGTAGCAGGGGTAGTATACACGTGTCTTCGGGAAAGTGAATTTTATGTTGAACCCGCAACCATCTCAACCAATACCAATCGAAATATGTTCATCAAACGATCGTAAATTGAATCATAAATAGGTACATTTTACATAGAATATTAAATTGGATAGCAGACCGGACATAATAAATTTGTTTCTGAGCAACCGATGTATTGTGACCAGTATGTGTGCTAAGCAATACAATACAGAATAATCTATAAATTCAGGGATGTACTTACGAGAAACTGAATTTTGAATATTTTATTTTTCCGTTTTACGAATTAAAATTTATGTGATCTGGACAACTTCATTACTACTCATACTATAGTTCTATTGGAAAAACTGAAGGTGGATGTCAAAAGTTGCAACGGGTCTACCGCGCCCAAAAATGATGCAGTTCCTTATTCATTACTCAAAATCGATTTGAAAAATTCTGAATCCATAGGACCCATAAGCTCAGCCCAATCATTACCAGACTTGCTACTTACGAACATATAATGCACGCATACTCAGTCATCATGTCAAATATAGTCTGGATCGATTCAGAAATGCTCAACAAATATATCCCATCATATACTACGGATAGAGAGAGAAGTAAATATACTGAAGCTAGATAAAAGGATCGACTTTTATGGTGTTATTTCCATAAGAAGAAGTTGGTCTACTTTTGGAATATTGAATTTCCAAGAATATCAAATCTATAGCCCAGATTTAATTTCATGAATCAAATCAAAGTTTTCATATTGGTATGTATGTTTGAATTACTATTATTAATTGAGGGTTCTTGATGTCTAGGTCTAAGATCTTTGCACCCCGTGTCACGAGCAGTTCTCACCGACGAGTGCTCACCACTCCATGAAGGGCAGTTGCCATAGGAGAGATTAACGATCAACGTGTCACCTAGTAGAGCGGTTTACACCCACGAGTGTTCTCGCCCAAGAATGTGTGCAGTTCTCCTGCAGGTGAACAATTCCTGAAGAGGTTAACACCAACTTCGTGATATATTATTCAAGCTTTGTTCTAGTGAAGCGGTTCTCACCTGGCTTCAGAGGTAGGTCGAATCGGTACCACTCCAGAGTGACTTAACACCATCTTCGTTTCTTAGTTTCTGGATCTCCTCAGTCTCGCTTAGCTCTACTGAGAGTGTTCTGCGTTTTGCGGGGATCAGTAATACGCATCTGCACAGAACGTGCGTTGATGTGTTCCGTTTATCGTTCGCACCACCTGCACAGAGGCGAATCCCTGAGGATGTTCCTGTGGAGGTGGTAGTTGAACGATTCGTGAGATATCAGTATCTGTGTCAGCAGTTTGGCATCGGCTTTAACTATGTTCTTCACTTGCTGCGACCACCATCCCCTGATGTGAGGTCCAGTCAGCACTTTCGACTCCCTGCAACCGTTCTCTAGTTTCCACTATTCCGAGTGCTGCATTCTGACCCAACAAAGTACTGTCCCTCTGATGTTACTCTTCGAGATGCCCATCGCTGGTTCGGCTCATCGGCTATTTCATTTCCCCTCATCCCAGAGTGACCGGAAACCCATCATAGGGTGAACTTGCCCCCATACCCACTAAGATTGTTCAGCGTGTTGATGTACTCCCACACCAGCATTGATTTTATTCTCATGCTACCCAGCGCAGCAAGGGCGGCCTTGCTGTCTGTGCATTTACTGATGTATGTTTGAATACTTACACGAAAATAGAAATGTGCCTCGGAGAGTTGATTTATTTGGGGCTGATGGATTGACAAGCTCATTATCTCCATTAATTGCTCATGGCATATGAGATTGAATATATTCGAACAGTTGCAATGAACACACAGACAGGATAATAATGTATGAAACTGAGCATGATACTTGATTCGTAATCATCAGAATCATAAACTCACTTTTATTCACCGTTCTAATACTTTTCATGTATGAAGGCATTTATGATAGATGGATTCATGAATGTACAAGAAGTGAAGAATATATTCGTTGAAACGTTGCTCGTTATTGTGCATATTATCATAGAGATGGTCATACTTACTAGAAAATTTTATTTCCCAAGTTCATGGTTGAATTGAGGCTTGTTTGAAAAGGACTCCCATATGAAATTTCAATTAGCTGAATCTTGTATACTATAAAAGCTGAGAATTCTCCGATAATTATTCCAACTCGCCCGACAATTTCATTAACTATGACTGGTAAGCGACCTTGCGCACACTTTAAGGAAACTTGTCACTTTTGTGATTGATTAAAACCGTCCTTATTCTCATGGAATAAAAATTGTCAAATACTCATTCATGCTGATTCTTTTTAGTAATGAACCTAAGTTAGTGACGTAGCTGGAGTCAGAATGACTCAGATATCCAATTTATATCAATGATTTGATTGATGGAAAATGGAAGATCTACTGATGAGCGTCGACAGTAATTCAAAATGTGATAAGTTGATGGAAATCTAGATTTATTGACGAAGCATATCGTCCCACTCCGGGTTGAATAGAGGAAGTGAAAATTTGAGATTTTTTAAGACGCGAAAAGAAAGTTTGAATTCCCATGTAAAATCAGAAATTTGTTCTGTAAATTAACATTAAGTTATTCTATATAAACTAAACTTATAACGGATTCGAGACTACCACGGTAATGATCCAATATAAGCACAATTCATAAAAAGTTTGCAGATCTACTTTAATTACACTTCCGCTGCGTTGCTCGAGGGTGGACGATATCAGGGCTGTCCAACCAGGATATCGTAATCTACCGGTTGATCACAGCGACATTTGAAGTAGATCATTAGTTCCCCCTCACTCAGATATTTTACATACTTCGACTATACTAGAGGAAACCCTATAATAATCGAGGAACATCGTACAAGCCAGCAGTAGAATGTTGAAAGAGGAGATACACATTCGAATTTTTTTTAAAGGTTTTGATGAGAGTTCCACAACTAGAAAAATGAAGTCCGGTAGGAAGAAGTTCGGCAGGTCTCGAGCTTGACAATGAAGGGGTGACTAGTTTGAGGTCGTCTAGTCTACCCATCTGGAATCTCTCGTGGTGGAATAACAGAAGAGATTTGTGATGAAAACCTACCATGGAAATATCCATACAAAAGGGAGAGATCTCCCATCTTTCTACGATGTTCTAGAGAGGTCAATGAACTCGTGAGTATGACATCATCAATCAGACGAAAAGCTTCATTCTGAATAGAATCCAAGAGCATCAGCGTATGCTTAAGATTCGATCTCCGAACATGTGAATAGTACTCCAGGACAGGTCAAATCCGTGCTATATAGATTATGAAGAGCTTCTGTGAGGGAAAATAGATCTTGGCACGGAATAGAAAACCAAGTTTTTGAGAAGTGATTTTCGCAATGAATCTCACGTGATCGTTCTGATGGAAATGTGTTATTGGTGGTGATCCCGAGCAAGGATATAGGAAATTTCATGTGAGAAGTTGTACCCGATGTCATCATATTGAGGATTGTGGGATGCGCTTTCCTGGAGAAGATGTAAACTTGAGTTTAGGTTGCATTAAACTCTTAATTATCAGATTCTCATTTCGAAATCTTCGACAGATTTTCGTTAGTTGCGTCAATCTGTCACTGTCTCACTTCTCTGGCTTCATTGAATGTTATAGAAGCTCTAGATGAGGAAGCGATATGAACTGTACCATCATCTGCGAAGCTATGGATGAAACAGGTGGTAACTTCCAGCAGATATGGAGCAGAAACGAAGTTGGTGCCAAGACAGGTCTCTGAGGAACACCAGCATTGATAACCATTGTATCGGAGGATACTCCGTCAACTACCACATGAAGTAATCTATCTCTTAGAAAACTCGATAGTAAGCGACAAAGTTAAGACGAAAGTTTCTCAAGAAGGCATTGGTGCCAAATTCGGTCAAATGACAATATAATGTTATGATTGAGGACATTCAAGGAGATAAAACAGCACTTTTCAATGAAGTAATTGAAAAAATGGAACAATCTGAAATTTACATTCAGCAACATGTGTATTCATGAATATTAGAACAATAAAAACACCAATATCCATTTAAAATGTAAAACTGAGTTTGGCAAATGTGGAAAAACAAAAAAAAACTATATATGTAATATAGGGACAACAAAGTATGGAGAATCGGGTAATTTTAAGTTATATAATTAGATTTAAGGAATTGTATAAATAGGCTTAAGAGAATTACGAGGAAATGGAAATAATAAGAAAATGAAAAGATGAACTATAAATTTGACTTGAAAGTGAAATACCTAAGTTTGGTTCAAAACCAATTTCAATAATATATCAAATATATCAAATTGAAGATTACAAGGACCCAAATCGAAATGAATGGAAGCAAATATGTATAATTGAATAATAAATCAAATATCAAGAAAATTCAGAAATGTTTGACATTTAAGGAGAAATTCAAGCGAAAATCTTTAGCAGAAATCAAAGCATAGAGAGTATTATATCAAATTCAAGGGAAAATTCAAGGGATCAGTATTGAAAAATCGTATCAGTCATATTCAAAAATGAAGTCAAAGACATCAATAGAATCAAATTTTAAAATAATGCTTTTTCATTGGTAGTATTTTCAACAATTGAAATAATGTTTATGTCAAAATCGTTATAGATCAATAGAAGTCATAAGCGTCGAGGAATAGATGAATATATAGGTGAATCTCAAATACTGAGAAGTAGAACGGCCCTGATATCAGCGGTGCATAATGATGTAATAAATTGAATTAGGTACTGTTTATTTAATAAAAGTTACCTTGCGCATACGCCATTTTAAACCAACAACATACGGTAAATTAGAGTATCGAAAATGCCTATTATGGTACATTATTACTTCCTTAATTCAGATAGGAGACTCTCGAACATTTGTTCATGGATCGGCATTTTCTTTCAATATGGAGGTTTGTCATAAAACTCATAAGAGTAGTGTTAATTTTGAGTTGGTCGATATTCTGCTTTGGTAGTTAGATACCTATGTGAGAGGTACGAACCATTTCAGTAAGATCAATCTATGAGCAGAAGGATACAATACTGTTGGATCCAATTGAGCAAAGGATTGCTCGATGTCAAGTAATTCGAAATTTAGACGTCAAAAGTTAATATTTTTGTTGTGTTATTGGTGTCCCGACGCATCCGCCACTTCATGCAAGAAATTTATTCCTTCAGTTAGATATTTGCGTAGGGGGTATTAATTTAGAGAATATATTGGAAATGTATTCTCCACCTAGCAATGAGTGAGTACAACAGGGAATAGGTACCTTCTACATCCAACATGCATTATATAGATATGGATGGATATGTTTCATTCCAGATTAGAAATCTGCAGTTGAATAACGTAGCTTGTTTCACTAGATTCCATAAATTCACTTAATTTAATGAACTGCTTTACTCTCTTGAAGAACCGTTAACGTGATCTGGGTGCGCTATCAATATAGTAAATACAAATGTTCTACTAATAAATGTGCAATATAAACATTATGTCAATGTTTATGTGAGGAGTCAATGCAAACGCTCGTAACGATGCTCATAACATCGTAGAAGGACAAGCCTCCACCTTGATCATTTGTATATAAAAAACAAAAGAATGACATGTTGAAGATCTGTATGAATGATAATCTCACCGTAGTAACGTAACCAACCTGTAATAGTAATCAATATTCTACGTTAATTCACAATTGTAAGTAGTGCTGTTATATACATGTATAAATGTTACAATAAATGGCAACCAATCACAGAGTTATTCTTATACCACCCTCAGCTACGGACCCTGAGGACCTGGACACTACATTGTGATCTCTGCCAAACTATTCTAAACGAAATGAATTGGTAGTTGAGTATAATGGATAAGGAATCAGCATTGGAAATGGAAGGAGAGAGTGGAAAACCTAATGTGAATTGGAAATGGATATTGAATCGGAGTTTAAAGGAGAAACAAAGAAGAATAAGTCAAAATTAAATTTTATATGAATTAAATACTGCATTATGGGATACGATCAAATGGAGGGAGTCAGTTCGGACAGTCTAATTTCCTCAGGAACAAAATTATGTATTGATTGAGCATATAAATACTATAATTTTCTTTAATTATTTGGAATTAACCAAAAAGTATTGAAATTTTGATGAGAAAAAAATTCTTAGGGCATAATGATAATTATTGAATATATATCGATATATCAGTTCAAGAATATTATTAAGATTAACGGTAATTAATTAATAATCAAATAGTTAGAGCCAAAGGTCGTAGTTAAATATAGTCAGATATATATTGATAAGAATTGGTTTAAAGGAGTATATTTATTGCCAGGTAAAATTATCCCAGAAAATGACTAAGGAGTGGCATCGGTTAGCCCGACAATACGTATTATTGTCGGTCTAACATTCACCACTCCTTGATGATTTTCTGGAATAAGTAAGATATGGTTGTCCCAACTATTATTATGAAGAGTATAAAGCATGGAGTATGCAGAATTATTTCATAAGAGGTCGTATAACAAGACCGATGGAGGATAAATCATACATATTAATAAAAGTTAGAGAATTATTACTGATTATAATTATTATAATATTATTAAAATGAAACAATTTTGAATTAAATTGATTTAGGATTATCCTAATGGTTACATATTTGGAAATCCGATTTGCGTACAACGGAATACTTTTAGTCAATCATAACAATAATATAAAATTTGCAACAAAGCATATTTCATTTATATTGAAGTAAACATAGTAGCAATTAAATCAGCGAATTAATTGCTAGCGAATATTCCATTCGATATTTGAATAACAATCCAGGACTACAGGAATGATCACCCAGGGCGTCACGGAACAATGAAAATATATTACTCAGCCAAATCAATATCTCATGAAGAAATTCAACAAAAAGTAAAAAGAGGAATGTACGTCCAGTAGTAGCAGAAGAAGGAATAATTGAGATTTAGTTAGAAAGAGACAAAGACGTTATAATGGTTATAGCTTAGAAGAAGTGTAACATTACATAAGTCTTCAGTTTTGGTTCGCACATATGTCTCAAGTACACTGTGGAAAAGCCAGACAGCAGTAATATGAGTTACAAAATATTTCAAAATAATTTCCTATATGATGGAGGAAGAAGAAATTATTGACGTTACACTGAAGCTAGAATCTACATATGGCACAAGTAAACTGTGAAAAAGTCTCACAGCAGTGAAGATGACAGATATTGCAAGAGGCAGATGTGCGAAGTATATTCCTAAATATCGAGAGAGATATGTTAGCGTTAATTGGGATTGAATAATTGGGAAAATGAAAGGCCGTGAGGGGCAGGCTTTCAACTGAAGGACTTAGGATAGAAAGACGTAAATATGAAAGATGATACAAACACACTATGTACTTTTCAAATATGAGTGAGTGAATGAATAAATGAAATATGATAACGTAATCCCACCAAAAACATTCTGTGAAAAACTAGCCAAGTCTCGATGGAGCTGCTTGTTTATCCTTAAAAAGTAATGAAATCTAGACAAAGTCGTGCCAAGTCTAAGGTTCCTCACTGCGATTTCTTTATTATTATAGTTGATGTTGTGTGACTTGGCCGTTGAACATTCTTTATACGTTAGTGGGTACAAGTCAATTTTGTTCACACGTAATGTTGTCTGTTGTAACTACCTGTTTGTTAAGCGAGATAATAGCCCATACTGATATTGGTAATTGGACGCTAGTATCTCATTTCAGGCTGTTGTTGATTGTACAACACATGCATTCAGCATTGACAATGCTGACTTCTGCTCTCTTCTTTTTGGAGCGTCAAATCGACCATCGATCTAACATGAAATAGACATACAGACAGACTTCTATCAATGATTAGAAGTCCGTCTGTACTGGAAATAATTCTGTATATTGTTTGTTTCAGGGTCGCCTACACATAAGTATTATTGAAATACGCAGCTTTATCAAGCCTACAATTGACAGGTTATAGAATCAACGTTTTCCAAGTGGAAATTTTCCATCGTCAATGGGTAGCGGTTCTGGCGACAGATTGGTGCAATGGTGTCATGGAGCACTTGGTTTTGTACCCTTGTGTACCCTCCAACGGCCAAGTCACACAACATCAACTATAATGATAAAGAAATCGCAGTAAAGAACCTTAGACTTGGCACGACTCTGTCTAGATTCCATTACTTTTCAGAGATAAACAAGAGGCTTGGCTAGTTTTTTACAGAATGTTTTTGGTGGGATTTCACTTCTTTTTGTAGAAACGTGGGCATATTGATTTATTTCATCGGATTTTCTTATTTGACACATTTTTTTTCTTCTTGGGAGTAGTTTTTTTATCATTACAAATCTTCCTTTTCTTTTTTCCGGATCTAATTCTTGTACTGTAGCAACAGTTTTTCGTATTGCCCATTCGCGTTCATTATTTATTTTTTTAGACGGTTTAGACGGTTTAATTTCTGAAAGATCGGCGCGGTATTTACGCCTAAGCCGGTTGTATTCGGTGATCGCTGAAGCTTGAGCTTTTATACTCTTGAAGTCAACATTTATGAGGTGCACCCCATGAAGATTGGTTACCCGTGGAAGGGCCACGTAGGCTTGGCCACAAGAGAATATGGAGGTGCCAATGTCCATGCGGGCATTTTTTAAACTTAGACCTTGGCTCTTGTGAATTGTTAGGGCTTACGCCACACATATTGGGGATTGTTCTCTGTACGCGTATGCCCAGGGTATGATCTCAAATTTTGACTCAATATGCAATAATTCGTGAATCAAATTCACGGTATTCTTTTACGTACCAATAGTAAAGGAGGGCATTACCATATCTCTAATACAGCTGAGACTAGCTGAGGGTTCTTCATCAGATACATCAGACCTTCGATTTTTGAAATCAAATGAAGAAGCAAACCAAGTTGAATATTTTTTGAAAAGGCGGTATGTCGATCTTTAATAGTTTGGTTGGGCTCTTGTGTTTTCAAATGAGGGTCACCAGGTACTCCAGATCTTCGATTATCCTAGTTTTTATAGTTTTCCCTTTATGTGGCCATTAAACACTAACTCTTTACCAAATTTCAGCTCTCTGAGTTTATAAGAAGTACTAGTTCTATTCTGATGATCATGAGTGAGTGAGTGAATGAGGGTCATGAATGCAAAACTTTGCTTTCGCTTAACTTCGGAACTAAATGACCTACAGACTTGAAATTTTTTATTTTAAGTATGTGATTTTATAGCTTACTGGATGACGAATTTATGCGTTCTGGTCTCACCCGCGGCGGAATGGTTCCAGTAAAGGATGGTACGGCAGTGTTTGCTTCGCGCTCGACTTGGCGGGGGACTTCCGTGCCCCCCGATATAAAACAAGTAGATAATATAAATTGAAAATGATATTAATATGCAATCACATCATTTCAGGCAAGAAGCATTAAAAGTAAAGAGTATCTGTGAATCCCAAAGTATGATAATAATATGTGTGACCATTGATTGAGGACAAAGTTTTGTCTGAAAATATTGTATAAGGAATCAAACAGGAAGTATGGCTTGAGTGTAATATAGGTCGATTTAAGAGTAAAGGAATGGAGTGTTAGTAACGAGTAACCCTAAGAATAATTTGGAACTGCTATACAAGATTCCTTTTGTAATCATGGTAGGAAGGGCCCCAACATGTAGTTATAGTGATGAATAGATTGAAATAAATGATGTATCAATGTGAGGGTAATTCGAGAAATAGAAAAAAAAGTAGGCCATCAGCTCACATGTTTTTTAACCTTCTGAGGAAGGCGCACCGGAGTAATAGAGATTATTTCACAAGATTTCATAAAATTACTTACTTCTATGAATTGCTCTACTTTCTTAAAGAATCAATACCAGGAATTAGGTACGCCATCGATATATAGTCCAGTCATTAAAGGAATTTTTATGTCCGAATTTTCGCGTCGTCTAATTTTGGTCTATTCTAATGTATTTTGACACGCTGAACACGATGGTGTAGATTAATATTGAATTAACCCTGTGCTCGAAAAACTGTGCCCATTTTTTGGTCCCGAAAATGGCCATTTTTTGATTTTTTGCGTTTTGGGACAAAACTATGGGTTTTATGAAAAATTGTTTCGAACAAAAGTTGTTGGAAAAGCTAATACGCAACTTTTAGCTCCAAGTCCATTCGAGGTTGTGGGCCCAATATAGGGCCCATTTAGTGTGTTTTTTGACACATTGAAAAATTGAGTATATGTCAAAGAGTTTTTTTTTTCATATTCTGTTTTGGTAAAAAGATAGTATTTTTATTCTTCCGTTATCTGAATTTTGGTATTTTGACCTATCTCATTTTTTCGAGTCAAAATCGGCCATTTTGTAAAATCCGTATTTCGCAAATTTCAAACTTAATACTAATGTTATCAATCTAAAACCAAAATTATTCGGAAGATTTCAACATTCTGCGTATAATAACCAAAATTCAAGCATTTTGCTTCGAAGATAAAACTTAAGCGCCATTTTGAAAATTTTGGATCAACGAAAAATCCAAAGTTTTTGAGGTTAGAAATTGTTTACGACACCCAAATTCTAGGATCTATTAGAGGTTTTGATAGTGAGTATTTTAAGTCTAAGCAGATCGATTTGATTTGTGTAGAAATGGAGCTATCCTAATAAATGTGTTTATGCCTCTAAAGGGCCCAATTTTGGGCCAATAGACAAAAACCTTGAATCGAATTACAGATAAATAACTCGGCTAGCTGAGTTTTGAACAGCGTACGGAGATTCGTTTACAATTCCAAGTTATAACGAATTTCATCATAAAAATTTAGCGCGGAATTTCATGTAGCGGCAATAAGCGAGGGTCGGTACAATAGATTCCGCGCGCGAAATTATATTTTATAAATATTCCAACATGCACATGAATGCTTATAATCGTTTTGTGTGAATGTGTGAGTGTATGTAGATGTGTGAACGTGCATATGTGACCGTGGGATGATGTTTTTATAGGGTGTTACATAACAAATTTCAATATTAAACAAGATTTCTTTACATTTCATATTTATTGAAAAATTATCTATTTGTCTGACTATTTACAAATAAGACACGTTTAATATTTTTTCCATTATTCATAACATTATATAATATTATGATATGATTTAATCTAATAACTATCATAAATAACATACATAATATTGCTTATCGGGAAAAATAGAATGCCAATAAATGCAAGTGTACAGATTCACATTATAGATACGTCTAATACCCATTATTCTAAACAATAAGCACATTTACTTTTTTCTCAATCTTTTTTCACCAGGAATTTCTGTAATTTCGCTGTTAGTCGTACAGTCTGAAGTGCACGATGTATCGATGATGTTATCTTCGTTATCACTGTCATCATATATTGTTAAAGATGTGATATGATCATTATTGATATACGGATCATCGTGATCCGCTGCATCATCTGAGTTTGTTAGTTTGCAAGTGTCATTGATAACATCATCAATACGTCGTGCACTTCAGACTGTACGACTGATAGCGAAATTACAGAAATTCCTGGCAAAAAAAGATTGAGAAAAAAGTAAATGTGTTTATTGCATGAAATAATGGGTATTAGACGTATCTATAATGTGAATCTGCACACTTGCATTTATTGCCATTTTATTTTTCCCGATAAGCAATATTATGTATGTTATTTATGATAGTTATTAGATTAAATTATATTATAATATTATATTATGTTATGAATAATGGAAAAAATATGAAACGTGTCTTATTTGTAAATAATCAGACAAATAGATAATTTTTCAATAAATATGAAATGTAAAGAAATCTTGTTTAATATTGAAATTTGTTATGTAACACCCTATAAAAACATCATGTCAGGGTCACATATGCACGTTCACACATCTACATACACTCACACATTCACACAAAACGATTATAAGCATTCAGGTGCATGTTGAAATATTTATAAACTATAATTTCGCGCGCGGAATCTATTGTACCGACCCTCGCTTAATGCCGCTACATGAAATTCCGCGCTAAATTTGTATGATGAAATACGTTATAACTTGGGATTGTGAACGAATCTCCGTACGCTGTTCAAAACTCAGATAGCCGAAGTTTTTTGTCTATAGGCCCAAAATTTAGAGGCCTAAACACATTTATTAGGATAGCTCCATTTCTACTCAACTCAAATCGATCTGCTTAGACTTAAAATACTCACTATCAAAACTCCTAATAGAACCTAGAATTTGAGTTTCGTAAACAATTCCTAACCTCAAAAACTTTGGATTTTTCGTTGGTCCAAAATGTTCAAAATGGCGCTAAAGTTTTATCTTCGGAGCAATTTGCTTGAATTTTGGATATTATATGCAGAATGATGGAATCTTCCGAATAATTTTGGATTTAGATTGATAACATCAGTATTCCGTTTGAAATTTGCGAAATACGGATTTTTCAAAATGGCCGATTGTGACTCGAAGAAATGAGATAGATCAAAATTTAAAAAATGAGATAAAAGAAGAATAAAAATACTATCTTTTTACCAAAACAAAAACTCTTTGACATATACTCAATTTTTGAATGTGTCAAAAAACACATTAAATGGGCCCTATCTAGGGCCCACGACCTCAAATTGACTTGGGACTGAAATCCGAAGTTGCGTATTAGCTTTTCCAACAACTTTTGTTCGAACCATTTTTTCATTAAACCCATGGTTTTGTCCCAAAATGCAAAAAATCGAAAAATGTCCATTTTCGGGTCCAAAAAATGGCCATAGTTTTTCGAGCACAGGGTTAATTTAAATTTATTCTACACCATCGTATTCGTATTTTCATCCTTAAATGCCTGGACTAATAATAAATACGAATTTTATACTTATAAATATGCGAAGAAACATCATGTCAGCAAGGTGAGGAGTCAATGTCAACCTTCGTAACGATGTACAGGATGTCCACGAACTGCGTGGCAAAAATAAAACCGAAGATTCTTTGATTCGAACAAAATTTGATGAGCCTTTTTACTTTTGCCTCAAGTGTCTTGTTTACCCGGTAGAGGGCTTCAGAATTGCAAAAATTATTTTGTTTTTTCGGTATAACTTGAGAACGTAATGAAGAACTTTCACAAGCACAGAGCCTTAGAGACCATAGAAATGGCTCAAACTTGAGGATGTAACGGGAAAAGTGTCCAGAACTTTTTTCTGGTCGATGTAATTCACTCGATATTTTTTATGTAGATAGCTGATCTAATTTGAAAACTTTTCTTACTCTTAGAAAATTTTGATGAAATCAACGGATTAGCTTGAAAAAATTAATTTTCGAGTCTCTGCAATTTTGGCTTACTAATTTTACTTGATTAAAATACCTTAGTTGCCTTTGCTTTTCTAATGTCATTTTGGCATTTGAAGAATTTATTCTCAAAACTGTCAGTTTTTACTTTGCTTTCCGTAAAAATTTTATAAAATTATGGCTCAAAATTTCACTAACACTGAAATGGTTGATATGTTATTGATTTATGGACTTTGTCGTTGCAATGGCCGGAGAAGGGAAAGATATCCGCATCGCAGAATTCCAAATCGGCAAACCTTCGCGAAACTGGCTAATTTGGAGCAAATCGCAGAGAAACTGGACGCAGACGGACAAGAAGGACGTTAGAGCTCGAAGAAGCGATACTGGAAGCGGTTGAAACTGAACCTGGGATAAGCACACTACGTTTGGGACTTCGTATTGGAGCCTCAAAATCATTAGTTCATAATGTACTGAAAGAAGAATTGTTGTATCCCTATCATATTAAAACAGTTCAAGACTCGGCTAGATTTCTGTCGGCTTATTGTCCAAAGACAAAACGCAAACCCCAATTTTTGTAGAAGTATTCTGTTCACGGACGAAGATACTTTCACGAGATGTGGTCTTTTTAACCTCCATAATGAACATTTCTATGCTGATGAAAATCCTCATGAAACGG